>OY754330.1:140474405-141795846 GCA_963573305.1 Pyrrhosoma nymphula
TGACTTCGAGGGGGGATGGGAAATGAAAGGTATGAGGCTCCGATGGAATTTCCAAAGGGACGTAAGGGGACGCGCGATTGGTTGGGGGGGGGAAGGGGTGAGGGGGTGGGGGTGGAAATGACGGGGGTGGGCGGCAGGGGTTGCGGGGGGTGGGTGACGGGTTGTGGGCTGCAGACGTGAAGGGAATGGGAAAGTGACAGGGAGGGGAGGAGGAGATGCGGGGGAGGGTGGGGGAGTAGGGAGGGATGCTTGGAGAAAGGGTGGGGTGGGAGGAGAAAAAGAGGGTGATGGAAGATCTATACAGGCAGCGAGATTCGAGAAAAATGGCGGACTATCAGAAAAAATACATAGATACGTACGGGGAGAGAAAAGAGGGCTGTCTTCTTTTTTTTATTCTTCGCCCAACCGCTTGGTGTGAGGAGGTGGAGGCGGTCGGAGAGGGTGTGGGGTTGCGATAGAAAGAGTCGTGATGGGGATGGTAAGGGGTGGTGGGCGGTAGTGATGCTGACTGATGACGTAGAGCCAAAGAGGAGAGATTTTTGCAGTGCGGGAGGGAGGGGAAGAAGGGGAGGGGACGAGGAGGAAAGAATGACTTACGATGTATCCACGGGGAAAAAAGGGGAGGAGCAGGAGATTTCCGAGGCTCGTCCGTAGATTTTTTATGCGTGATTAATTTGATGCATTTTTTTTAGTGCGGGGAATGTTGAAAAAAACAGAAGTTATTGCGATGCAATGAGGGGGCTAGAAGATGTAAGCGAAGAGTTGTTTTTTGTATATATTGCATTAATCGATTAAGAATAACTGATGATCAAGAGGCGCATGTTTATCTCAAGCTTTCACGGTGACATTTTGTTTATTTTTTTGTGAGTGCAGAGATAAAGTGAATAGAAGCGAATCTCACACGAGTCCCCCAATGGCATTGTTTTTAAAGAAACGAAACGCCGTGTTACTTGTTATTAATCTAGAGATTTGAACTTGCTACGATATTTGTTCTGGGCTAATTACATTGAATTTCGTGAATTAATTTTTGATTAATGCTAAACCAAAATAAATTACATCACCTGAAAATTCAAGCTGTCTAAAATATTTCCTAAATGGGATTTCATTTCTAGAATGCGGGAGAGAAAATTAATAACACCACATAGGACTCCGTAAAACACCATGACTAATACTCTTTTTATGCATTAATAAATGTTAATACCGAAAAGCTAGCTGCTAGTTAATTAGAAAATCAGTATAGTGGCAACATTTTGGGGCGTTTATGTGATAAAGTTAACCTTTTGCCTTTATAATTACAAAGCTCGTGCAGCTGGAAATGATTTCAAGCATTTACTTCTCTTTTGACCTGTCTCTCCTGCCCTATTCTTTTTCTTCCTTAACAATCTACAACAACTATTTATTCGTCAACCCTTCAAAAACAACACCAATAATACAATATAACTAAGTGGATGAACTCTTTTTAGGTTTTCTATGTCGTCAATAGCTCAATGCCCTCCGAAAGTTTGACGATTGACTCGCTAATCGTCCTTTCTGGGTTTCAAGGTTTTCAGGGTTGATATTTCGCCAAAGAGACTCACAGGCTGCCTGTCCGAGCTGTCTCTGATTGGTCACTTATTTCTCCGAGTTTTGCAAGAACAAACAATTATATATCTTTGGATAGGGTACCAATCGATTTTCAAGCTTCGATAGGAATCCCTATTAAAAGGACGTCTGTTCAGCCAAAGTTTCTGTAACCTCTGCCGTGGCGTTACATCAGCAAACATTACAGAAATTCAAGCATAACTTGAAATGCATTCAAGCATAAATTGTATATTGTTTTATTATCAAAGGTGCTTTGGCGGGGAAGGTAGGTATAGATGGAATTAGCGTCATCTATACCTACCAATATTTTACAGCCAAAGGACCTTATTTACCACAAGATTTCATTAGAAAATATCACATCAAAAACTAATCTACAAAAATATGCATAAGGCAACGACTAATCCACATCTCCGTCAAGCATGGGAAAGTAAGTCGGTAAACTAGTTGTTGAAATCTAGAGGAAGAATAATACATGTCAATGAAGTTCATTTTCCACAGCATAAGCCTTTCCTCTTTCAAACGAAAGAGTTAGACTTTTTAAAGGTAGTAGTACAAAACGACTCCGATATAGCATTTTCACTTGAGTGTGAGCTCATATCAGCTCCGGTTCTTATTGGTATACCATGCCTATTCCTTCTTTGAAATTTATTCGTAAATCTTCCTATAATAGTTTTCCAGCAGGCCTGTACTTTATGTTAAAAGTTTCTTAGTGAATATGTAAAATAACATATCGCAATTAGAAGTTGTATTTTTAATAAAATCTTTTTTCACATTAAATGTCTGCCTACTGAAACATTACAAGTACGACTAAGCGAACGAATAAATACAAAGGGCAAGAGGGAGAGGGTAGGCGAGTCCCAGAACACTAACAAAACCCCATCAAGAACCAATGGCATCAAACATGGCCGAGAACGTCCCCCTGCTCCCTAGTAGCGCCCATACACCTTGCGTAGCCGTTCCCAACCAACACTAATCCACCTTTCCTACAGAACGATGAGCCCTTCAATCCCCCTTCACATTCACTGAATGGTGCCATCCCTCTTTCATGTGCCCTCTCTCTTTGCTAGCGTTAGGCCACATCTCGAATGAGCCACGAGCATTTTGGACCTTGCAGAAAATGATTTAATAGGCAAAATAAACAAAATACTAAGCATAGCGGCCCGCACAGCTGATGGAAGGACTAGAATGACACATATTATATTTTATTAAAGTAAGAACAATGAAATAAGAGGTAAAACTTCCGATCTGGTAGGTAGAATTACATCTTCTTTCCACGCACCATTAGAGATTTAAAAATAGAGCGAGGCACCCATACACTCCACTAAAATGAAATACAACTTTCATTCTCTCTCTCTCTCTCTCTTGCTATCCCTATTTCTTCAACTTTCAAGGCTAATGTCCTAATTTCCTGCTGAAAATCGCCCCTGCGGTGCAATTAGCGTGCTAAATGTATGACCGGCCTCACTCCATTTGTCTAAGAAAATCTCGTTGTTTTAGTTTTCATAGATTGATTTGAAATCCATTGTTTTAGTTTTCACACGATTCATCTCAATTCCGTAAAAATTCTTTACATTGTTTTTCTAGCGCCTCAACCACTGACTCCAATCCTTAGTATGACTAAATAACGTCGAGAATAATAGTACGTATAAGAATTGATGAATTTATACAAAGGTATTTCACATAAATGATGCACACCCTTTCAATTTAATTCTCAGGTTAATTTTTCACCTTTCTGCATTTTCAATCCTTCATTATAGTCTCCCTGCTTCTCCAATCTCCTAACGTCTCGAAATCTTTCATATTCCTTTCAGGGTCTTAATTTTTCTTCGACGTGTGTAACGGCTCGTGTAACGCCTGCAGAGAGCACTCCGACGGAAGGAAAACGATGTCCACGGTTGCCTCTTTCAACTTACGTCGGAAAATACGTCGATGGCCGTTGGACTTGTGTCTGGAGTGTATGGTGGACGAGGTAACTATCCGTGTTGAAGCATCAATTTGGTCGCAACGTTCCCGATGTATGGGCGTTCATTGCCATGCTGGATAAGTGACCCATCATCTAGTACACGAGAAATTATTCTCTTCTTCAAATCGCTCGTCGAAATACGAAATAAACGCGTTGGTGGAATCCCTGTGGGTTGTGAAAGTTCTTGACACGTCGATCAAAGATCCGCTTCAATAATACCTAAGTAACACAAGTTTCACGTTTCGATCACCTGTCTTTGTTTTTAACTTTCCTGGTTTTCGATTATTGTCTATACTCGAACGACCTTCGCAAAAAAACGAGTAGCCCATCAGGAAACTGTAACGCGGTCCACGGTGAGATCACCAAAAATTTAAATTCAAACACAAGAGGATTTCAATGGGGCTTTCGCGCGTAAAGTTTCAATTTTAATGTACAACCTTTGAACGTCAACCATGACCGTACCCGAGACAACCTGCCGAAATAATTTCCTGGCACTTGTTATCCAAATGCAAGGGCTAGCACAAAAAATATTCATACGTGCTTCTTCCTTAAGTTTCGAACTCAAACTGAAGTTATTTTAAATGGGATTACATTACCCACTAAATAGTTCTACCACCCTGTGACTTTTTAATGAAATGACCTTCGTAAATAAATACATACCAAAGAGCAGGAAGCAGGGCAGGAGAGCAAGGAACCTATTAATTGGTGGCAAATATTGATATATCGGCACATTAAATGGTGAAATCGGGATCTTAAGAATGGTACGCGATAAATATTCCATCATGTCAATTATTCAAAATTTGTATGTCTAGCTAAAATTATTTAAAAAAATTTATGGACTAGAGTAAATGATTTTATGTCCGATTTCTCTAATGAATTGTATTTGAGTATTCATCAAGCTTCTATAAGAACATTCTATTGCTCATGATAGCAAATGAAGAAAATATCCAAAACCAAAATGGAAAGGCAGCTCGAAATCAAATCGGCCGATATATTGTTATATTAAATGAAAACGGAAAATCGATATATTTTTACTACAAAATAAAACGGTAGCATGTTATATTGCATTATACAGTATATCACCTCACATCATATCCTTTCATTGGAGATGATGTACCAGAGTATTTAAAATAACTCTTGTCATAAAATGCAAATTTTGAAAAAGCTTAATATAATGACTAATGAAACGGGTAACAGTATAAAGAAAATAAGCATCACTGATAGTATGGGTAGGTATATTTATTTTTTCAAATATTTCCATCTCTAGCAGAAGCGCCACAAGCGTCTTATAGAGCGAATATCCCATCTCTCCCTTCACGCATAACCGCACTCAACCCTTCAAATATGGCCGAGTATACGTCCCCCTGTCCCCTTAACAGCGCCCAAAGCACCACGCGTGGCCGTGCCCGACCAACACAGACACCCTTCGCATCTCCCACATAACGACGAACCCTTCAAAAGCCCTCTCCACAGTCCCCCCCCCCCGAACTCTCCCCCTCTCCCCCACCCCTTCACCTCCCTCCGCCCAACCCGAGCGAAGATCCTCCCCTCTCCATCGCAATATTTCCCCATGGCAACCGGAGAGCCTTAATACCGACCAAGGGGGGAGAGAGAGAATTCCTCCAATGGCGACCCGCGTATCATAACATGCCGACCGCAAAATATTCCACCCTAACCCTTAAAACGTCCCTCCCTTCCCCTGCCCAACCCTCCCTTCAAGCACGCAAGCCAAACCACCCTCTCATATGCGGGGGAGGGGGTGAAGCGGAAGATTCCATTGGTCGATCTATATGAGAGGTGGGATGGGAGGGGGGGATTTTATGGTGGCGCTATTCGAGAAGGGGAGACGGAGGAGCCCTTATGGGTCGGTCTGGATATATATACAGAATTATGGGAGGTATATACGGGAAGGGAAGCGACGGGGGATGGAAAAGATAAGGGTGCGAAGGACGAAGAAGGGAAGGGGGGAGATATGAAAGTGCCGTGATGGTTAAGGGAGGGGGGCAGAGGAGGGTCTGGAAAAGGTTTTGAGAGCAAGGTTGGAGAGAGAGAGGGGATTTCACCTGCGCATGCTCTAAGTCATAACTTTTTTGGGGAATGGGGGGTTCAGGGAGAGAGGGTGGGTTTGTACTCCGGTCGAACAAAAGCCCTCAATCATTCGCTCGACCTCCCTCCCACGAAAAACCCAAAACCGACCCTGCCTCGCCTTTCACCCCACCCCTCCCCCCTGCCCTCACCGCTCTCCCCCGTATCTACACGTCCCCTCGTACATATGTGCGCATTATGTACATCTCCTCTCCCTCCCATACTCCCGTCTCCATCCTTCTGGACGCATATGCCAATATCCTTCCCTTTTCTCCTCCCACTGCACGTTTTCATATTTCTTGGAGCATCATGGCTGCCAATAAAATTTAAGTGTGTGGACTTTTATTCCGTTTGCTGGGACCGCAGAAAATTTTTGCCAGCTCTTGCAGCCCCTTGGAGGGGTCTATCCTCACTCATACATGCACGTAAAATGGTTAATATTCATTGCATAACTCCGATAAAAATCATGGAAGTTAACTTTTAAAAGTTATAGCCTTTTGTACTTGCCCTAAAACTAGTGACTTGCCCATTAAGTTACGTGATTACGTACATTAAACCGGCTTTATTTACTGAAGCACGTAAAATGGTTAATATCTGTCGTATAACTCAGATGAAAAAAAACCGTTTTCATCAGCGTGACTAGTGCAATATAAAGAAGAGTATAATTTTGCGATTTACTGTTGACTTTTCGATGTTAAAAACTATATTGCAACTGGCGAGTTGGTGCCATTGCCAAACCGCGGTGAGGGACTGGGCCGTTTACGAAGCAGCGGCGTCAACCTTTATAAGCCGCGTAATAATTACCTATTCATTCAATATGGATGATTTAAAGTTTGATTAATCAATGAAAGACTATATTATTAAAAGGAAAACAGACATAAAAGACTTGGGCATTCTTTTTTATTCTAATGTGACTTTTGTTAGTGGCATTTTACATACATCCAATACTGCATGTAAATTACTTTGTTTATACGTGGTATTTCAAATTACTTCAAAAATGAAAGCGTGAACAATGTTGTATTATTCTCTTGTAAGGAGCAAATTATAATATTTTTCGGCTATATGAAACCCATACACTAACATGTATAGTGAAATAATTGGGAAAGTACAGAAAAGGTTTTTAAAGTTTCTGTGCTATTTTTGATACCATATTTACCCCACCTTTTAAAATCATGTGAAGTATGAAGACTTATTGTCAAGGTTTATTTTCATAAGCTCAACTATAGAAGGATATTAAATGATTAGTTGCCCTTACATGATGTAATTAACAAAGGAGAAAGTTCTAACTTGTTATGTAAACTAACAATGCTTGTTCCAATTAACAAAGGTAGACACTCGAGGACATTTTACATAATCAATGTAAATAGTGACTATTGTAAAAAGTCTCCCATCAACAAAATGTGTGCATTATTTAATACTGTGCAATGGCTTAAATTTATTCGAGAACTGAAAGAATCTTCACAGAAAACCTTTTAATAAATTGTCAGCACTTAAACTTTTAAAATATAAATCATGATAATGTATACGTAATAATTTTTGGCCACTTTGACTCTTTATTGTATTTATAATGATATGAACTATTAGTATTTCTTATCATTGTTCACTCTTTAATTATATTTATACGTTTGGTGAACGTTAAATTCGATAAATTCAAATTCACTAATCTCCGCGGAAAATACAGTCCATTTTATCTTCAAATTCTTTGATTATCCATTGATTTTTAAAAGAAGGCAGTTCTACATTTTCAGTCTATTCTCAGACCCTGAGCCCAGTTGCTGAATATTCATTTGATAACCAATTCGGCGAACATAGTGAGGATACGTTAATTCTAAAAACTAATCCGCGCATTTCTCACGCAGAGTGTCCCCACTTAGCGGCATTGAAGGGGCTTTATAAAGAACCATCCAGGTGGGACAACTATCCAATTCCTCCCAGCGTTTAATAGAAACAATGGCAATGCATATAAATAGAGCGCATTACCTTCCCGCCGATAAAACTGAAATCGATTCTGGGGAGGCTAAGTGAAAGAAAATCCACACACAAAAAAATGAAATTCGAGAGAATAAAATATACATGTATGTCTATTTTACAGACACGCAGGAATGTCGGTAGGATGGAGTGGGTGCAACCGTTCCATGATATTTCCTCCCTTCGATTTTAGCCGTTTAAGGACTACTTAAAATGACTCTTTTAGGTTTTTTTCTGTTATTTTCCACTTCTTTTCTTGCTCTAAAATAGTTCTTCATCCCTTTGATTTATTTTGTCCTCTTCTCTTACATTAAAGTGTTACTTCCTATCTTCTTCTCCCTCTTCCTGAAACCCTCGAAGTTTTGTATCTTATGCATGCAGTTTTATTCTGGATTATTTTTTCCATTACCCCCATCTCTTCCATGCCATCCTTTGTTTTTAGGAATCACTGATTGCTATTCTTAGTTTCATAAACATGATTAAAAATTCTTTTTGCTGGTCTGCTGTTGTCCATCCTCTTTATTCATGTACAGGTCCTCATTCTTTTTTAGTCTAAACTCGTCCTTCTCTGTTTTTGTGGTGCCAGGATTTTTCAGACAATTTGTATTTCCTTCTTCTCTATCTCTTCTATTTTTCCTTTCGTTCCACAATGTTTTAATACCAAAATATAATTCCCTTTGATCCATATCATCCCAATTTCCGAAAGAAATGGAGTGAGCGTAAAAGGGAAGCCCCTCGCCTCTCCTTCACTTTTACCCTAGGGTTTCCACCCTCTCCCTGTCTCAATCTCCATCTCCTGTGCACCCTTGATCATCATCATCTTCGTCCTCCCCAATAATTTCTCCGCTCCGCCGTATCCTCGAAATCTGTCTCTCCCCCTCTCTTCTGTCAGGGTTCTTCCCGCCACCCCCCGGCAACTTCCTCCCCTTATCCCTCACCCACCCGATAACCCTCCCCCTAAACTTCAGTCACCCCTCCCTCCGCCTTCTCCTCCCTTCCCTCTCCGCCACCCGCCCTCACAATCCCCCCTTTAACCTCCCCCCCCCGCTACTCCCCTTTACAAGACACGACCCGAAGTCGAATTAACTCCTAAATATTCATGTGCCTTGGGTCACATCCTCATCATCCTCTTCATTGCGGGCCGAGCAATCTATAAGCCATCTACCGGAGAAACTACCGAAACCAGAAAACTTCCTCCCTTCCCCTCTCCCTCTCCTCTCTTGCTTTTTGTCAGCGCCATCTCTTGACGTCTCTTCGTCTTACTCCCTCTTCCTCTCTCTTTATCTTTATCCCTCCATCTCTCCCTCGCTTTCGCTTCTTCTCTCAATATATCTCAACTCTCCTCTACGGAGTTCCTCCTTCTTCAAAGTAAAGGAAGAGAATTTTGCCGTCTCGAATCTCACCAACTCCTCTCTCACTTCCCGATTATGCCGAAGGTTGTCAACCTTCTCGGTTTCCTCGGGCGATTCCCAATATCGTACAATAATTTTATTTAAGTCTCACACCTAAGGGATGATGGTCTATTTCAACCGCTCTAATTTTGAATTATTATCATTAAGGTGGTTTAAGAGTAAAAGTCATGGAGAATTTTACAGGCGCAAGGCCCCCTCTCCCCACGCGATTTCTTTCTTCGTTTTCCCGTCGATAAAGCCCTCTTTCTTCCCCTTCCCCGCTTAGCCAAAGTCCTCCCTTCGATTACGGCATCTCTCCGCCATCCCTTTGCCCCCCATTTCCTAATCCAACCACCTACTCTGCCTCCTCCTAATCTCCTCAAGAGGTTTCCTCTCATCACCCACTATACCAAGCACTTCCTCGCTTGTCATTCTTTCTATTCATCGAACCTTCTCCATTCTCCTCCACACCCACATTTCAAACATCCGTAGCCATTACTCACCTATTTTCTCTGAGAACACGTTTCTACACCACATGACGCTACACTCAACATTAAAATCTTCGCCAACTTTTTCTTTGTATCTTTGCATTTCTTTGAACAAGGCCCCGGTCATCAGTGTCCTCCTATTGCTGAACCCCACGTTCGTAATGTATTTTTCTGTTAATTTCCTAGGTACTTAACTCATTTTTCTCCAATGTTCTACCAGAGTGAATAAATAAGTCAATCAAAAAAAATAAGGCTAATTAATGTTATAATAGTATAAAGAGTAATGACTATTAATGTGCCGTTATACCTAGAAAGAATTTGAACTTTCCCTTTGAACCTATCTGGTGAAATTCAAGGGTGTTATGACGACATAAGTCATTTATTTTTATGTACTAAAAACTAGTTAAAGAGATATTTTCCGAGTCTTTCACAAGCTTAGGATCTCTACTGCTAGAAGCAAAGATAAATTTTAATAAAATTTAACAGTTGGAGAAGAAGGCGCGAACACGGTTGTTGACTCAAATTAAAAAAGGTGTACGTTACAACTTTTTTCATAGTACTCAGAAAATTAATTTAAATTAAGTTTACTACCTATCTTGGTTCGGTAAACCCTCGAACGTCTTTGATGCCATGTGGCATCAGTACACCCTTATTTCCTCTTCCGGTAGTGTTTGATATTATTCATTCCACAACTGATATTGTTACGTATGCTTCCACCCCGTGCTTTGCAAGCTGGAAAAAATGCAATGTTCTTCAAGCTGAATTCCTCAATGTTCTTCAACCTCGCTTTTTGTATTAGAAATAAATAAAATAACCAAATTAATTCCGGCTTTCGAGGAAAAGCAATCCTAGGTATTACATGGTTTTTATATTTTCAAAAGCAATAAAGCAAAATAACCACTTAAAAAGAAGTACCTGTAAATAGGCTTTTGATCAACAGACAAACAAATATCTTCTGAAACGAGCCGCCGCAAATCAACTCTATTTTACTGCCATGATTTTAGTCAAGGTGGAACGACACGCAGTCGCGTCTTTTGCACATGACATATATCCATCCCATACCGGCTTAGTCTTGGGGTCGATACCACAGCGAAGACCTTCCATGCGCTATTTCCAGTGCAAACCCAGGCAGGGCCAAACACTTCCTCCCACCCCCTCCCGTACCTATAAACCTTCCTCCTCCAGCCAGAAGGCGGCGTGGGATCTCCGTTGACTCCACTCACTCCAGGCTCCTTCCCCGAGAGCTAACTCCTTTAGACTTGCCTAAACCCTTCACTTCCCAACATCACCACCGAAACCCTAGCAACCTCCTCCTTCCCACCCACCCTTCCCTCACCCCCAGTGTCACTCAGTACGCTCCCACCCCATCCACAACCAACACCCTTGATACACCGCGTCCCACCCCCAAGACTCCCTCATCTCTTAATCATCCCCCAAAGGTGCCCACCCCTTTCCTCCCCCTGTCTTTCTCCTTTCCCTTTCTCCAAACCTAACTCTCATCCCCACCGACCCTCAGACGGCATATCCTCGCTATTAAACATCCTGCCCTACCCACAATCATCTCTCCCATGCTCCTCGTCTCTTCCTCCCAACACTCCGTCACACCCTGTCAGAACTCCCTCTTCATCGTCTCTGCATCTCTCTTTCTCTCCTGCTTTAGCCTTCCTCCCTCCCCCCACCCATCTCATCTCTGCTCTGCTACTTCGCCCTTCCCTTCTCATACACCATCACACCCAAAACTGAATACGCCACCCACCCCTTTTCCGATTACCATATCAAAAGGGCGAGAATTCACCTCCCGCCGCCGCTACCGAGCAAAGTCCTACCACTTCCCCTCCTGGCACACACCCCAACCCCTAACCCACACCAAAACTCCATCGGTGGAGTCAAGACCACCCCCTGTATCCCCCCCCCGTTCCATCTTGCGAAAGACATCTTCCGTTCCTCCCCTCGCGAGCACATCATACCCCTCCTCACGGCTGGATTTCTGTCCCACCCACATCCTTTCCAAACCCCCCAACAACCTCCCCTCAACATCTCCTTCCCCTCAATACGCTCCTCCCCCCTCTTGCCTATCTCGCCCCGTATATCAATTTAACAGGCGGAGGAGGAAGAGAGGGAAACACATCAGCATGCGAGATTACATTTGGTAACCGAGGTGATATGCGCCACTAGTCTCTCCTCTCTCTCTCTCTGGGTTCCTCGTTTGAGAGAGAAGAGCACCCCTTTTCCCAGAGCCCACCACTATATCCCATGCTTATATCTCACTCCATCTCCTTAAGTTCTTCGGAGTAAAAGTTAGTAAAAGTATTTAGAATAATCTTCATTAGTGTGAAATTCATACATTCATGTTTTTCTGCTCCTGATGGCAGATTTTCTCATTGTCTCCTCCTCCACTCCACACTCTTCTCTCAGCCAGGCGTATTGTTCCCGCGTACCTTCCGCCTATTTTTATATTTTTTAATATTTGCTTCCTTTTCCTTCCCCTTCCCCGCTATCCTTCCACCATTCCTTGTATACCCGTCGTCAGCAGACAATTTCTTCTCAGGGAATGTCCAATCCAGTTCCTCTTTCTTCTTCTAATCGTTACCTTCAGAGTCCTTTCCTCGCCCACTCTCCTCAGTACCTCCGCGTTTCTCACTTTATCCTTCCAACTCACTTTTACAATCTACCACCATACCCACATCTCCAGGGCTTCCACTCATTTTTCGACTTCCTTCTTAACTGCCCAAGTTCCCGTCTCATACAGTGCCGCACTCCATAAATAGTATGACATAATGGACCTTGTTGAAAAATTGCCCGGAGGTAAAACTTCCCCACAATCGGGTCTCCGAGAGGGGAAAACAGTGAGGAAAAACAGAACATGGAATATGGACCAGGGAAAAGTGTGAAAAGCGTGAATAAAATAATAGCTGATTCATTCATATCGAAATAAGCTGGGGCAAAAACGAAAAATTTAAATTAAATTGGCTACTGGTTGGTTCCAAGATGAAACGACATGAAACAAACTGATGAATTAATGAGGCGAAGCTGACAACATTCTATAATTTGCATTAGAGAGAGAATAAGCACATGCATGTGCGATTGACTTTAAATATTAGAGCTACCAGCATGGCAGATACACGAAAGATACCTCAACATACAAACACGCGAATGATTTCCGATAATAACGGGAATAACATCATTGTTGAGGCAAGAAAAAGTCGTAGGCGTGTATATTCATATAATGTTTTTCATATGCCAAGAGAAATGTGCATGCCCTTACTAAATATATACCGAGAACGAGACCCTTGAGGGAAGGGTAAATATTTAGCATGGGCGAGATTTCTCCCTAGTCAAAACAGATACCAATCTGAATTTTAGATCGCATCTCAAATAGTTGTATGAAGCATTACGTAAATGAAGGAGTATTATAAACGTTAGTGCAGTCTATTCGGGTTCTCCAACGGGTATCTGCTTTTCTGCCCACGTTTCGATGTACCTACGAGTCGTCCAACGTCATCAGGGCATTTCGATGGACGACTGGTACATCGAAACGTCGGCATAAATGTAGATCGCGACCCGGTGGAGAAACCGAATAGACTTCACTAGCATCATACGCCGGGAAAGCATCACATCATTCTATTAAAAACTTTGCTTACATGTCTGAAATTATCCGTAATTAACAAAATGTTCATATTTAAATATTTAATTTGGCTTATTTCTTTCATCCGTAAAGTTGGTGGTTTCCGGCGTGACTTGGTGAAATTTACTGATCATTGTGAATGAAAAAGTAATGCTTTTTTTCCACATAAATTTAATATGACTAGGTTTCGACTTTACATCATCTTCGATGATGATGTAAAGGCAAAACCTGGTCATATTAAATTTATGTGGAAAAAGAAAACATTACTTTTTCATTCACAATACATCCGCAAGATAAAAATGCCTGCAAAATAGAATATTTAATGTGCGATGTTATATACAGCATTATGATGAGTAATAAATTTATTTTTCAAAATAACTGAGAGTACATATAAGCTACACACTGCTGTACCGACAAAACAGCCTCTTGAAAAAAATACAGGAAGAAGAATAAACGAGACGAATCACTGAGGAAGACAAATAAATAATACATCAGGCAAATCATGAAATGTTGAAGTGGATATTTATGTGGGGCTGAAATGGTAAGCTGGAGGAGAGTAGAATAGGGAGTTGCAGAAAGCCAATCTTTAGATTGATACTGGCTAATGAAGATGATAAGCGATGGTTTTATGGAAAGAACAAGAGGCTACACCGTAAGGTGACGTTATTTGAAATGAGAAAATATTTTAAACAAATACAGAGATGAGTATACGCCCTTCTCATTGATGACGAAAAATAAATTCAAGGTGCATTCATGAGTTAAATACTCGTTTTAAAATATGAGCTGTGATGTCTTATGCCTTCACAAAATTTAAAAAAACTGACAATTAAAACCTCAAGGAAGACCTTGAACCTGCTACATTGGGTTCGTCATTCCCGTATGTTACTAACGTTCCATGTCAGATCAACACACATATTTAACCTCACCATCTCAGATTTTAATGAAATTTAGTACGTAGGTAGCCTCTACATTGATAAAGAAAAATACCAAATTTTATTAAATTATATCAACCCGTTTTGAAATATGGCCATGTAAATTTTACAAAAATCGCCCAAAATCGCATGACCGTCAACATTTAAAATATTATTTTCTCATCTTTTAATTAAGGCAGACAGATGAAACAGGTGTCAATTTGTAGCTATATCTATGTCCTTTCTTAATATATGTTACATACTATTGGTTGTAAGGTATTCGTTTTTCCAAATTCCAAAATAACATTTTAATTTGAAATTGTGAAAAAAGCCGCTCCAATTTTTTAAATATTAATCTTGGAATTAGATTGTATCATCATTAAATGATAAACAAAGTTTGAATATGGGAGAGCAATGGGTTCATGGTTAAAATAATTAGAAATAAATGTGGTTTTCACAAAATTCCAACAATTCCACAAAATTCCAACACAACAGTTCAAACAAATCATTTAAATCGTCCTTTTTTAATTTGTACGTCTGTATGTTGAAATTGAGCCAATCTAACTAGCTATAATTAAAGAATATACTTAAAGAAAGATTTATTTTTAGAAATTGTTCCTCTATCTGATATAACACGGATATAATACTGACAAAATAATACTTTTCCACGCTATTTAATTCTATAATTGAACTTGAACTTACATTGTGTTCAATGGGGGAATGAGAGAAACACTGGGAAAAATAGTATTTTTCCATAAAATATAAATTCCATTTTCGCGGAAAACTATTTATATGAAGGAAATAATCCAGAGAAATTGAATACAAATAAAATATAGGCATCTTACCACCTTATTGTTTTAGTTATTAGGGAATTACTGCCGTAATTGAAGTCAAAATGCGGTAATTCGTAGGAAATGACGCTGTAGTCGGCTTTTATGGCTGGAAAAAAGTGCTAATATAAAATACATTCGTGGAATAATTTGCATTTTTTCTACTTTACTTTTGTTTTTCTGTGATTAACGCATTTCATCAACGAAAGCAGGATTTTTTGGACAAAATATCAAAAATGTGGAATTTAGTATTTGTTTTGACTCACACAGTCGTGGTGGAATCTCCTTAAATTACAATCAGTTACAAACCGTATGGTCATATAAACGTTAATTTATCTTTTTCAGGTAGATTTTGATTTCACTACGATATCTGTATTACTTTATTTTCATTTTTTTTTATTTCCCTTGATATATAGCTACTTTTTCGTGAATGAAGTTATTTATTGAAGATATTTAAAAATCATCCGGGTGAATGTTTAAATGTATGCCACTCCAAAACAATAAGGTTCATGTAAAAAATTTCTGTAAACTCAACGTTAATATAATCAATTAAGTGCTTTGATATTGCCGTTCCCTTGATTTGGTTTTATTACATAAGATATACGATTAGCTAGCGTAAGTGAAATTAACCTCAAGAGTTTTCCATGCATTAAAGTGTCTGGATAAATACCAAAGGTCGTAAACGTTTCAATATATTTGCGTGTACCGCTGTCTCAATAATGGTACAAACTTTACGTCGAAAGTTTATAAGTATTACTTATACCATTACGAATGCTATATTAATGTGCGAGAAACTGACCTCGGAGATTATTCATTACAAGTATTTGCTAATATATGCCAAATATTGCTCCCGTGATTGCTGTTTTGGGGAAGCAAAATTGCCAGTGGGGCACCTCAAGAGCACACCAGACAGAGACTGCCTGTAAAGCAGGTAGCAGGTCTCTAAGTAACACCTTTATATTTATAAGTTTCAATACAACGTTTTTGATAAATAGCTACCGTATTCACAGATACCAATAAATGCCAACTACGTACCATATAACTCAGACAAATAGGAATTTTTCATTAAAATATGCAAGGTAAGTGAATGTGGCAGTAAAAAGCATAAGTATACCCGAGAAACAAGGAGTTCAAAGTAACTATTAAAGCACTACAGTGCTCAAAGAGATTGAGATAAAGGTGATTCTGAGCGAGAAGAAAAACTCCATTCAAAGACCAACACACCGTATGAAAGCGGAAATTATTTTCCAGAGGTGAGTATAAAGGCAACAGGTAAGAAAATTTGCGGTTTCAGGGTGTATTGTGTGAAAGTTTTCCATGTTAGGAAGGATAAAAATAATGCGAATTTCACAAAAGATAGTTTATTCACGACCCGGGTTTCAACACATTATTTCAACACATTCACCTGAAGATGACATAATGTGTTGAAACCCGGGTCGTGAATAAACTATCTTTTGTGAAATTCGCATAATTTTTATCCTTCCTAGCAACAGGTAAGTACATACACATAGCATGGTCAAAAACACGTACAGGACTTCTACGGCGTAGCTATCGCAAAGCTTGTAATATGTGCTCCGGATGGATTGGTATTGAAACTACCCGATAAATCTCCTTTGGGCTCCTTTTTTAATCCAAGAAACTTGGAAAAATCCAATCGACCCAATAAATACCCGGAAGGGAGGAGCATTGGTGGAAAAAATGGAAAAAGACAGGGCCCGGAATGGCCGGAGAAAGCTCTTATCCGGGAAGGGGAATTAATTTCGGAAAAATTCGTTCGAACTATCCATTCCTCCAATTTTCCACCGGCCCTCTCTCTCTATCAAAGGAGAAAAAAGTTCAATTTTATTTTTTATTCATGAGCCAATCGGTTTTATTTCATCTTTTATTCGATTTCCTTTCATACCGTGAGGCATCTCTCCTCTCTCCCTCCTCCTTCTCCGTTCCCCTCCTCACTCACCCCCTTCTCCCTCATGCGTAACAACCAAATCATCTCCCTCCCCACTCCCCTCATCCCCACCCACCCACCCCCTCCCGCCAACGGGACCCCAGATATCCCAGTAATCCTCACCGCGCTGAAAATCTGATTAGAAAGTGTAAAACAGAGGGCATTCTGGAAAGAATTGATTCGTTCCGCGCGGTCCCTATGCTGAACCCCCATCCCTTCCACGCGCACACACAAAACCGACCTATCCCCCTCCTTCGCTAGTCCCCCTCTCCCCCCCACCACCACCTCGTTCCCTGTTTCCCCCTCCCTCAAACACCCTCTCCCCCCCGCGCCCCGTCCGAACCCGGCGGCCGCCAATAATGAGGTAATTTTATGCATGGGAAAACCCCTTTTCCCCAGTCAAGCGGCGGGAGCAGCTTTCTTTCATTGCGTGGCGTTAGGGCGTCACTGTCAAGCCACTCTCCGCGGTGCGCGAGCCAGCCGGCTGCACGTTGGGCCCCTATGCCACCACCGCTGGCCGTCTAACCAGCAGTCGCGAATCACTGCAAATTGAAAGCCACCGATAGAGAGGGAAAAGACGGCGAGAAAAGTGCACGCAACCAGTTTAACACATAGGAACTGGTGACCGCCTTAAGAAATAATAACTAACGGTAAAAATAAATAAAAAATATACTAGTCAAGGAAAATACAGACAGTCCCCGCTTTTTCGTCAGATTACATTCTTAAAAAAAAACTGCGACGAAAAGCGGATTAATATTTCCAATACGCACTGCAGAAAATCATTGCACCAAAACGAGGTATGTACATAATTACCTACCTAATAATAGACCTGTGCTACGTGAAAATTGGAAAGTGAAAATGTTCTCCTTTAAACAAAATTATCTGAGGTTCAAGTACACTATGATGATTTGGAGCAAAGAATGCTTTCGAAAATGTTGAAATTCACGGTGTTCCCTTTACTAATGGTAAAAACCTTACTGGTGTTGTAGGTAAATTGGAGCAGAGCTAGGCCTTGAGATAAGTGAGAGTAATATTGATTATTGCTATCGCTTGAAGCCCAAGGTAAATGGCGAGCCTGGGGGCATACATGTGAGGTTCAACAGTCAGCACGTTAAGGAAGTTTTATTGTCAAAACGCAAGCTGAAAAAAAATGTTTCCACGCGTCATTTAACCTTGGACAACATTCCACCATCAGACTTTCTTATCTACATTAACGTATCCCTGTGTCCTGGCCGCCGTAGAATCCTCAGTGCAGCACGAGAAGCTAAGAAAACTAAAAAAATACACCTACTCTGGATTCGCGGCGGGAAAATATTTTTGAGGAAGGCGGAAAAGGAGTGAGCCATAATATTGACTACCATGGAGGACTTAAGTAATCTGTAGATAACCTTTTTAATTTTTCAATGTCTTCAATGCTCATTGACACAATTAATTCCGATAACGAGGTACTTAGTGTGCAGCAAAATATAAGTAGTCTGAGAAGTAACTTTGACAGTTTTTATCTCATTTATGTAACTTAAAAAGTCAGCCATGTATTATTGTACTCACTGAAATTTGGAGAAAAGACTATGAAATAAGTCACTATCAGATTAATGGCTACAAATATTTTGTAAAATGCAACAATGAAAGCCGAGCAAAAGGTATTGTGGTGTACGTAAAAGATAATGTAATGCATCTCGTGTCCGCGACCACCGCCTTGAATATAATGCGGCGGTGCACGAGTGTGTTTATGACACCATCCTGGCATGCGAGGACAAAACCCTCGGTCTCAGACTTCAGACCGGCGGAGCGTAGGATAGGCAAACGTCAGGTCCTTCGATAACCCATGCTTTTCGATGTTTCGATAGAACTGGCAGACTGATACAATACATTCAGTCATTAATTCAGTCGTTTGATGGGTAACACATCATCAAATGGATAGGCAAAAAACATCACTGCACCGAATAAGCGGATCAGGGCGCCGGAATAATGGATCAATGGTGTTATATTTTTAATCCGACGTATGACTGGGAAGACGAAAGGTGCAATGGCGAAAAACGCGGACTGCCTGCCTGCCTGAACTACTATCTAACTAGGATTGGCTTATCAATACAAATTGTAAGTGATGTTCAACTGGGTCTAATTGATATTCAATTTGAAGGGAATGACACATATTTGTAAGTATAGGCGGCCTAACTATTGAATATTTCTCTGCTGAAAACGATCTTAAGATCACAAGGGTGGTCGCAATTAATCCGATTATAATTATCTACGGATAATTATCCACGGATAGTGGAATTTCTGATATTTTCATGCAATACTTACTTTGAGAACAGATTACCTTTAATTCTTTAAGCAAATAACCACATTGCATTTTAAAAACAGTTTTTAAGTTTCCCTTATATCTCAGATCGGTCTTCTCACCAATAATGGTGGAAGTACGCAGCTTTAATTTGTAATTGCAGATCTACTAGAATAGCCACACCTTCCAGCGCATTATGTGATAACATAGTAAAATCTTCTCGGGTTTGCCACCGGGTAAGGCTTTTAAAGGCCAACGTTTCGATGAGTGACTCCCTCATCGTCATCAGGGCTGAGACTGATTGCCGAGTTGGTCCATTCCGGGGTTTTTATAGCTGGCCAACGGCGGTTGAAAAAACCCATTGTTTTTTTGAGCCGGTCAGCAATGGGTTTTTTCAACCGCCGTTGGCCAGCTATAAAAACCCCGGAATGGACCAACTCGGCAATCAGTCTCAGCCCTGATGACGATGAGGGAGTCACTCATCGAAACGTTGGCCTTTAAAAGCCTTACCCGGTGGCAAACCCGAGAAGATTTTACTAATATTATTCGCCGGGAAAACCTAAGATCTTTTATGTGATAACTTCTTTGCGAGCGGCGAGTCACCAAAGACTAAAGGTCGTGAGCGGCTATGATCAGGACATGAGCTGTGGGTGTTACGTGAATACGTGTGGTTTAGCGTGTATTATTTAGCATCTGTTTAGGTGCTTCGCCGTCATATGTGGCGCGCACCACGTACAATCTTCGACGTTCATGAAGCCGTCTCACTCTTACATCCACATATGCAGCGGTACTGATCACTGACAAACTAGACACCTTTACGATGAGGTGTTTTCTCATTCATTTTCCTCTGGGCTGTTCAGTTCGTGCTTTTCCTGACAACACGCACGTAATTACGAGATTAATTACTTTCCTTCGTTAATTTCCGAGTCCCTTGCCGATCCACTCGTTCCCATTCTTTTCTTCACTTGCCTATCCTCAGACTTTCTCTTATCAAACGTTCACTATACTACCGCCTCTCCACACTTCTTAACTCCCTACCTGATAATGTCGATCGTTTCCTGCTATCATCTGACTCTTTCATTAACCTTGCGTTGTCCCACATATCTGTTAATGACTAAGACTCCCTTTTCATATTTTGTTGTTTTTTAAAATTTGTATTTTGTAATCTTGTCTCTGATTTTATGCTTGTTGTTTTTTTGTTACACCTCTTACGGATACCCATTTTTTATCTTGTTACTATGTCACTGTAAATTGGCAGAAATGCTGAATGTGAGCAACTTTTCAAATAAATAAGTAAATAATAATTTTTTCCGTCCAATGTCACCTGTATGGCCGAAATACATGCTTAGGAATCTAATTTCTCCTTCTTTGTTGACAGCTTGGATCAATCTTCAATTTTTAATTTACTTGTCAATAGCTCCATTGTCGAATTACGGGTCTTAAAGCATCATGATGGATGCAGAGCCTCTAGTAGCTCCAACAAAACGGAAGCAAAACAAAACAACAAGCTCGAGCAATATCCTCCGATCCTCCTCCGAGAGAGAATCGAGGAGTTATGGCAACCATTTCCTCAGGCGCCATTTTAAAAAGAGAGCTCATTCACAATGAGGGGGGCGAGAGAAAAATAAAAAAGAGATACCAAATGAAAGGGAATCGAAATCGAAGAAGGGAAAAGAAAATTGAAAATCTGGATGAGAGAGAGAGAGGGTATCGGTAGTTTTTTGTGAAAGATTAGACGAGTTAAAATATCGGGAATTGGACGGCGACCGGGTGAGGGCATAAGGAGGAGAAGGAGCAGCGACGGACGTAAATTTCGAAAGTCTTTGGTTGCGCCTGTGTATGTGTGAGTGTGCCTGTATGGATTGTGTATGTACCTCCCTATGTATGGAATGAATGTGTATATGGATCGGCGGCGGGAGATTGGGGGACCTGGTGGAATTTCACGGCGGAAGACGATGGGTTATCAGGAGGGTGAGCGAGGAGAACGGAGGAGGTAAGAATGGTGCGGGATTAGCGAGGAAGATATACGTCTGAAGGAATCGGGGAGGGAGGCAGTTTACGGGCTAGGGGAGAGGAAGGAAGGGAGGTTTTGAGGAGGTAAGTGTGTATAGGTGGTGCGGGCCAGAAGGAAAGGGGGAGAGTGGCTAGGAGGGGGGGGGTTGCGTGGAGTCTTGGGTAGGATGGTGAGCAAGGAGTCTGGATGATAGCAATAACCCAGGGCCATATTTCAAGGGCTTTGGATTGCGTAGATTCGAAAGGGACGCCCTCTGAATTGGCGGAGTCGGATGAGGTAAAGGCGCTGATTGGATAGTGTCTGTGGGTCGAGGGGGTGTAGGGGGGGAGGGGGTTGAGGCAGGGGGGACAGGGGGCAGGGCAAGGGAAGGAAGAGAGGGAAGGGAGGAGCAGTTTTTGGGGCGATGGGTGGGGTGCGGGGGTGAAGGAAAAAAGGTTTATGGGGGGGTGAGGAAAAGGGGAAAGTTTCGGTTGGAAAAAATCAGAAAAGAACCGTGGAGAGGGAGGGGAGATGGGGGGATTGTTGGGGGAGCTGGTGCAAGGAGGAGGAGCGACGGGAACTTATACTCGGAAGAAATTGAATCTGAAGGATGCCAAAGGAGGTGGGGGTGAGAAGAAAGGGAAAGTGTTTTTGGAATCTGCGCGGAAAAACAAGTAAAAGTAGAAGGAAAGAGGAGGAAATAGTTCCATCTGGTGTTGGAGGGTGGACTTCTTATTTTTTTCACCCCCTGCCGATTCCCTTATATCCGCGAGCGCGCGTTTTAATTGGGAAAGAGAGCGGAAAGTGAATTTGTCTCATCTCATTCCCCACTCCCCCACCCTTCTTTTCCTTCCCCCCCTCCTCCCCCTCTTCTCCAATATAAAGTTAATTGGAAAAGATCTGGCGATTCAGGAATGTGTCCTGGAATTTATTTAGTGTGTCATACTTGTGAATATATATACAACGACCCAATGTTTTCTAGACTACTATTCGTCAGCGTCCGTTTTCACTGATTTTTACATTTGATTTTTGCGCAGCACATCATTTTGTAAGAAATTTATTCATGGTAGGCATGCGATAACGCCTGCCTATTTATATTTCTTATGGAGTTCTATCACCATATTCACACTCCATAATTAAATGATCTTTTGGGCGGAATTTTCCGATAAAGCCATAACAGGAAAATAAACTACTATCCAGTGTAAGGAGATTAAAGAAATAAGCTTTAAAAAATAATTTTTCCTGCGTATTAATTACACTTTCACTTAAAATCAAAGGTAATACTGCAGCAAATAGCTAAGCATTGTTTTCGATATAGTACTTATATAACATTTATTTACTTTTTTCAAGTGATTTAAGCGTAATCATACATAGTAAGGGCATTTTTAATACCTATATTATATGTTCACGTCAAAAGTATTAACTAATGACTCATTAGTTTGGAATTCTGCAATGGGTTGAGGAGTATTCAGAAGAGCAAAGCTTTTACAGTACATTATAAAAAACAAGTCTTCAACCTTATGGAAATGTTCATCGGTGATGTTGAAGATCACTAAGTTTTCATTCGAGCGGTGCGTGAAATTCACGAATCGGAGAAAGATGGGTGGGTCCATTTCCTTTCCCCAATTTCCCAGAAAGATCATATATCCAGAATATCACGGAAATTCGGCTTGAGACGACGTGTCCGCTGATACCTCTACCAGACTTGAACCCAAGTCATCATGACAGTAACCCAACACTTTAACCATTGAGCTTATGCTTACGCTAACCACGTTGATTTTCAACATCCAATTTCCACCCAGGCGGAACTCGAACTCGCGGTCCTAGGATAGGCAGACGAGGATTCAACCCCGTCAATTATGAGGAGGGTGACACACATGGTGTAAATCAGTATTTGAGAAGCTTAGCAAACTAAGGAAATATTTAGTTACGTAGGATTTGGTTTTGTAATTCATTTATTTAGTATACACTAAAATAATAATTTTCACATATTCCAATAACATTTTTAAAATTTAAAACAAAAAACAACAAATTACATAAGGAAGAGATAACTTAAATCGTTGATCATGAATTGTTCTGATTTAGGAGCTGGGACTTCTGCTAAAATGTCCGGCTACGAAGTGAGGTATGAGTTGTTTTAGCATAATTTTAGACTTTGGAAATGTATTTAAACTCCACAACATGAATGTGGGAAAAGAATGCCCGAACAGAGGAAATTAAGAAAAGACAATGCATACTTTTTGAACGAAATAGAAGAGCAATTGAACTATAAACATTTCGCGAATCACTTAAACTAAAACTGATGGACCAAATCCTTGAATCACTTAACCCAATGATGGACAAAATGTGAATTACCATCAACTCCAGCAACATATTGCGGCATAACTCCTTGGCCGTGACTACAGCCGCAGTCTGTGGCCAGGAGGGAATTATGTCTGTCATTTATTTTTGCTAGCAGACGATCTGAGCTCCAGAGTGGCGGCGCTGACAGCCTCCGAGAGTCATCAAAAAGAGAGGCGCAAAGAAAATAGGCTCTCTGTCAAAAGAACCATTAGAAAGAAGTGTAGGTATTGTTATATCCACACCGCGGAAGCACTGTATTACCTGCGTTATTCTTTTGTTTTCTTCGAGTCCTGGCTCTTCATTAAACAGGAAAGTGCTGAAACTGATTTGGTTTGGATTTATCCTGTTTTTGAAACTGCGGTTATTACTATGCGTAATTTCCTTTCTGCTTTGCCATAGACAAGTGTGTCCGTCTGTGCTACAGACTATTATTACTTGCATTTTGTTCTTCACTTTTTGATCCCATCGGACTGGTGGGCATAATGGGAAATTTAGCGATATTACATCCCCCAGTGATTTTACTGACATTCGGGGAGGTTACAATACTTATAAATCCAAAGTCGAGATCAGACGATGAGCAGAAATCAGTACAGAAAGGAAAATATATTTTCTACGAGTTATTCTCAACGCATTTGTTCCATCCCTCACAGAGTGCTTTGCCACAAACGTTAGTTACTATTTAAGAACACCCAAATCCACTCAATAGTGGTAGTACCGTAGGTATTGCTTTCGTATTTCGCCCCACTGAAAGGTATCGTACCATAATTTCGTAAATTTTCGTTCAAATTAGCAATTTATCCTACTGCGATGATATGAAAAAAAATTTTCATCCTAATTTCGTACTTCCAGATGGAAGAGAAAAAAACTTTCTTCAAGAGCTCAGGAGTAATTTTTTTAATGTGTAAATATTCAAGTATAATAATAAACGGCTTGTTAAATTTAGTAAAATACGGGCTTTGCAATGTTTGGCGTCACCCATGGCTCTTCCAAAACGAAACTTATTGCTGAATAGTCTCGTACCGGCCACGTGGAACTTGGCTTTCTGTTTGAAGTGGTACGAAAAAGGTTTGAAAAAATACATCGTAATTTTACACAGGTTTGAAAAATTATATCGTAACTTCAAACAGCACCGTATCCAAAAAAATATCACTTGCCGTAATTGTAGTCAAAATTATTTCGCATCGCACGGTAATTTTGTACCATAATGTACCTAACCTAGTGCCACCGTTGAATCCGTATTGTGGGAAGATTTTCGGATGAAAAAGTAAAAGAGAGGTGCTGTTTCGCACTCGTCCGGCCACACCTTGATTATGCAGCGAGCATATGGGATCCGGTGCAGAAAGACTTAGTCCGGGAACTTAATAAAATACAAAGGAAAGCTGCGCGATTCGTCAAAAACAGCTACGGGCGTACAGACAGCGTTACACAGATGTTAAACGAATTAGGCTGGGAGCCGCTAGAGACTCGGAGGCTGCGCGCTAGGCTTAGATTGCTTGAACAATTGAGAATAGATATCTTTCAGAGCGACACGGAGAGCATCCTATTAGAACCCCACTATATTTCCAGGTCCGACAGAAACGATAAATTAAGAGAGATATTTGCCGAACGGATAGGTATGGGAATTCGTTTTTCCCCCGAACAATGAGGGACTATAATAAATGCTAGGCGTAATTTCATTAGAGCGTGTCCATTTTATATGTAAACGGCTGGTGTCCTAACACCCCCCGCCACACGCCTATTGAGGCGGCTTGCGGGGTAGTATGTAGATGTAGATGATGTAGATGAATCTACTCCAAAACGTTGTTTTCCTTCGATTATGACATCTCATAACATTTCTTACTCTTCAACCACTCCTTGTTCCTTGTGTCCGTCTCTGTCGGCTTTCATCGAGAGAGATTATTCATTCGATCCGTACCTATCCCCTAAGTAAGCACCCTGCGCCACTCTACCTTCCCTCAGGAATGACACCCTTTGGAAAAATGACACATCCCACCCACGTTTTAAATATTTCCCTATTGTCCTCCCCTCCGCCATATCAACACTAAAAACACACCCCAGTCCTCCTTAACATTCAACCAGAGAATATCTTCCTCAGTAATCAACCTTCACAACGATCCTAATCCATTAGTGTCCTTACAACCACCCCATTCTCTTTTTTCCTCTCATTCATTCAATCATATGCTCACTTATCCCGACATGAAAATTCAACAAACAGCGCAGATATTTAAGACAAAAAAATATTGACATTTGATTCTTCAGAGCAATGAAAACTGGACTTGTTCCACGAATGAAGACGGAAAAGCATAAACCAATGGCCACTCATGAATGTTCTAGACGTTTTATAAAAGTAAAAATCATTAAATTGTGAAAGTAATCGTCAATAATGATTCTTATCGGGATGTCCTGGGAAAAATAAACGACGACTGAAAGAGAGACTGACAAGTAGGAGCATCCAAAAGAAAAAAAAACTTTGAAATATTGATAAATAAAGCAGGCGGATCTGACTTAATTCCATACGAATATACTAGTAATACAAGATACGAATTAGTTCGAAAATTATAGCCATAAGCGTGACAGGTGCAGGAAGGAGACCATAAAATAAAAAAACACGAATCATATCCATTGATTCGATAAGACTACCATCTTTTAAGAGGGAATGTGTATAAATTAACATTTGCGTACATACGTGTAGAGATATGCTCGAACCTTCACAAAACATCCCGAGAACGTGAACCAGGAAAAAGAAAACGATGGAAAGAAAAATAAAGGAGCATAAAAGTGGAGTGAGTAACCGTTCGCAAGGAGCGTGCAATGGAAGGAGGGAGGTATTGGAGAATTGGCAGAGGGTGTGGGGGCATTGTGTATCGCGTAGGGGGGAGGAGGCCGGAGAAGTTGGGAGGGGAGCTCCATTCCGGGAAGGTTAGAGAGAGAGAGAGGCGACACTCTTGTAGCTTTGGCTCAGATGGAGATAAGATATTGGGTCGGAGGAGGGTGCGAGATGGATATGGTCCGCTGGGAGAGAAGATGCAACTGAAATGGGGGAGGGGGGAAAGGGGACGGAGGGGGGGCAAGAAAAGGGGAAGGAGGAAACTTGGGGAAACGAAGTGAGTGGCGGAAGGTGTGAGACTCTGCGCGTGGGACGCCGTTGGCTGAGGATACTGCTCGACTTTACCCCCACTCACTGGCTGTATGGTGGCAGGATATATATAGAGGTACGTCTCCGCCCTTATCTGGCGTCAGATTTTTCCCTCTGCATCCCGGGAGAGAGAGTTCCGTGTTTTGAGATGACTCCGCAGCTGGAACGGATAATATAGCGCCGGATATCTCGCTGGCGGCGGGAGAATTTCGGTGAAATGCATTACCGGTGGGGGTGGATGTGATATATGTAAGCAGATTTTGTATTAAATTTATCGCCTCCATGAAAGGAATTACATTACTCCCAAGGAAAACTTCGGTTCAATCCGCAACGTAATATATGCTGCACTCATAAATGAACCAGTGAACCTACCAGCTTTGCATTTTAAGCAGGTGAACGAGTTATGACCTCGCCTACGTTAATCCAAGACAAACCTACTTCGCTATCCACTCTTCTAGTAGGGTGGTGTGAATGATATATTTCTCCATGCTACTGTTTTATGTAAAACATCGCAATATTAATATATCAGCGGGTGGCTAAAAAATCTTAATCATCCCATGGAATCCAAATTCATTTCTTTAAATGGAACATCACACGCAATGAAACAAATAATGTGCTGAAGTATATTCGTCAGTAAAACGCCGGATAAAATATATACAGTATTGTGTAATTGAGTTTTAAGGACTTTCTTCACGGTATTTCAAGCAAAAAATTTTGAGTAATGCAGGATTTTTTTATCTTAATAGTTAAAATAAGACTAAATTTAAAAATTTTTGAATGACATCGAATTATTGATGTGATTCGGTGGCCAAAGAAATTAATGCATTGAAACCTAAGTAGCATGCATCCAATTCAAAATAGAGGATTATCAGGTATGCAGCAAATGTTAGGTGATCCTCAAAAATATTAAGGTCCATTGTGATAGCGAGCAAGTATCACAAGACGTGGACAATAGCCAACAATGAACAGTGAAATTTTTCGAAAAATATTCATCCAGTAAGAAATTATTTTCCCTTACCTTTTCCTTAAGAACAGCTCCAAGTGAATAAGTAGACCGTAGAACTATGATGTTGCATCTCAAGTCGTATTTTACTTGGTTCCCTTGAAATTCACTAAAATAAAAAATGGGAAAATTTAATTTTTGTGCACTTTTTGAAAAAAGAAATTCTGCTTATGATTTATGACTACAGAAATTACTTGCCACTCTTTTCAGATATATAACTTTTGTTGAGGCATACGGAAAATTCCCGTTTAACTGAGAGAAGAAACAAAATCAGAATGCAATAATACTTGTATCGGAGATAGGCAAGATTTGAGACGTGATGTTAATATCTGGATGCTCGTAAAAGTTTGAAAAGATTAGCATTTTTACATGTAATTCATTATGGCCCAGAAAAAGACAGACCAATCTGAAGCATTAATTCTAAACTATTCCGGAAATGGGCACATATTTGTTCCCGATTTCGACGAAACACCTGTCCTTTAATCCGACACTGAAGGGAAAATAACCCTCCCTTGTTCCACATCTGCATGAATAAAAACGTGCAAGCATCATATATATAAGGCCGGGGCAACACGTGAATAGTAATGGGACGAGATTGGATGGAAGTGGCTCGGACACAATCGAGGGTTTGCGTGCACGGAGGATTCTGAAGAGCGCAGTCACGCCAGGGAAGAGGGATGGAGGGAAATGGAGGTAGGGAGAGGGGGAGGTTCATGCGTGGGAGGAGCCGGTGGCATGCGTCTCGGCAAGTTGCAAAGCGGAGGGGGTCCCAATCACGAGCCTTGCGGTACTCCTCCGTCGCAAACACGTCCGCCCTCACCTCCACTGTGTTGGCTTGGCTTGAAGGAGGCGGGAAAAGGGATTGGGGGAGAGGGGAGTGTCTCCCCTCCCCCATTTCGCTCAGGCATATTATACCTTAATTTCATTCCGGCCATGGACTCAACCCAAATGCACCCCGCCTCACCCACTTTGTATGACTTGAATCCTTAGCCACCCACTCACCCCTCACTTCGTTCCACCTCGTTATGTCATTTGCCGTATTTTCCGTTCGAGCACGGCCAGTCTGTCGTCTGCTGCCTCAGCACTCCTCCCTCTCCCTTCTGTTCTCACACATGCTCACCTTCTCCCGTGCCTCCGGGCTACGTTCTCCGCACCCTTCTCCTACTTTCTGCAAAGAATATCACCCCCCACTTATTTTGCTCACTCGGCCATGATGTTCACCTCTTACTAGCCTGCGTCCCCCATGAATCCATTCTCTTCCAATTACTCCGGTCCTCACCGAACCTAATGATTTGCCCTCATCTGCATGCTTCATTTTTCAGGGCATAAATAACGCCATCTGATTCCAGGTAAACAATGTCTCTTTCGGATGGCATCAATAAAAAAACGTACTGAGAAGCATCACCGTCCCATCTGGAAAAACTGCGCTCATGTGTAAGCAAAGTCATGCAAATTAATATTTACTTATCAATGAGTGATATTCGAAGATCATAATAAATTGGCATTATGTCAGGGATACTCCTGCGAGTGAGTGCCGGACAATGGAGGTGGGAAGTCAAGTTGAACTAACAATAAGTTCTGCGCATCATTGAGCGAATTGATCCCCATTTCCGTAGAATTAGAAAAGAAGTAGTTTTATTTAGCCAGCAGTCGTATGATGTAGATTTTCTTTTCCCTTCGATGAAATAAGAAGATTCTTGCGAAATTAAGTGGAATTTATACTTGATGAAATAAAAAACGTGCAACTTTCCACATATTGAAATATTTCACATTTTGTTATTTCATTTTTACCCTTCTCCTACACAATAAAAGCTAATGATATGCTGATTTTATATACAGAGTATTTCTCATATCTAGAGATAAACATCTCCATGAAAAATACAGAGTATTTTTTATGGAGATGTTTCATGCCGTAATATGAATATTGATGAATAATGTTTACTTGAAATTGATCACTCACGTGCAATTGTTGAATTGCAGTCAGTGTAATTTTACAACTCATTGTATTTGTAAGCACATGCTTCATCGAAACATTAGCAAGTTATTCTTGGTGATGAAATCTTTTTTACATCAGAGTTCATAACGCAAAGAGAAAAGAATATGCCATAGGATAAGATCTTGAATCTAAGAGAATAATTGCACTGCATTGAAGAAAACATTATTAGGCAAATGCTCCAAAGCCACATGTAGCACTTTCATAAGATTATGGGTGGCTCTCCTCCGATTACAAGCTAAATTATTCATTAAGCTCCGAATACTGCGTAGCAATTGCCTTTTCCTGAATGTTTAGCATGACCAAAAATTCCATTACATAAAATATATTATGAAAATCAAGCTCAAGGTTAGCCACCGAAGGTATTCCCATTTCAGTATTGTTTGCTATTGGCATGGAAAAAATTTTAATGAATGTGTTATAAACTTATACCATAATTTTATCAATTTCCTATATATTTCTATGGCTGCATTCTCAATGAATTACGAGTCACAGATAACAAAATTCGTCACAAGATAGTCATACTACGGATGTACACTGAAAAATATTCACAACGAAGCAAAAACGGCTAATTTGATAAATTCATCTTTGCACTAATTGAGGACACTCTTTCCGGTATTGGAGATGTATAAAGACTTAAAAAAAACAAATATTAATAAAAAAATTCGCGCGTGCCTGCATTGGAAGTATAATTCCTCGTGCCATCCTTAATTAAAACAATTTTTTTCACTTAAAAAAAGGGCCAATTAGTCACATAGTTGGTAAGGAAAGTTAAAAAGAAATACGTTTTTTGGAGTTGATAAGCTTTTCACTGTTCCGCATCGACTGACGATTGATGTAACACTTGTGATAACTTATAATTCTCTTACGTGTTTATTTTTTTAAGGGTCAATCATGCTTGGAAGAAAAAATACAACAATTCTCGATTCAATGTGTACTGCTAATAGAAGTAAATAATTAACCTCCGAGATCAGATCAAAGCCCTTCCAATAAAAAAATTACCCCCACCTGCCAGTGGCTTTGGCACCCGTCCTTCTCTTGTTTCACCCCCCTTCCCCATCCTGCCGTGGACGTCTTTTTTCCTCCCCTTTCCGGCCGTGTCGCTTCATGACACATCCACCCTAGGTCGGAGACCAAGAGCACAGCAGAGCGTTAAACAATAGCCCTGCTTCAAATATATTCTCAGGTAGCACGAGGTATTTATTTTTCCACCCGCTCTCCTTTCACAGACTCTACTGCTCTTCCATCAATCCCTGACTCTCTTCACGGTCCTCAGCCTCTATTCGAGCGAGATAATTCACCCATGTAAGGATGGAAGGCAAATAATACAGGCTCGCCTTTTCTAATTATCATAGATCGTGAAAGTGCACGAAAAATATTGCCATTCAAATCTTGGAAACCCAAGAATATTTTTAAAAACAATTTGTGACTGGAAACTTGAACCTCCGCGCTTTATTTTCTGCCATTCAAACTTCCGAATCACATTCTAAAACCAGATTCACTGGCGTATATGAGAAGCGTTCATAAAAAAAATGTATTGCACAATGGCTCATTTATATATGGTATATGTGTCTTCTTAATTAAATAGGTGTATTGCACAAATATCTTTTATAAATTTGATTTCCAGTAAACACAGATTTATACTTTTGATCTGAATAACTATCTAAAATACGAAGAAAATACTTTTCTTCGGTTTCTGCTTCTAATTTCTGCTGAAAGGTTCGAAGAATACGAAAACCTGAGAGGATGTGAATTAAAAATTTAAAAAAAATTGTAATTCTTCCTCCCTGTAGTTATTAGCCTCAAAGGTTCGCCTAGCCAAGACTAGGTGTACTAATATCGGACTTCAGCCACTTCCACAGTTCCGACCATTTCCAGGAGGTGGACGGAGTGTAAGGGCAGTATCCCACGATGGCGGAACCAACCCCTTCATCGGAATCAAACAGGAGCGAGTCTAAAACGAGGAGGATGCTCGAAGGAGTGACGTGCATCCTGGAAGCGTTGGCGCGAAGTTAATGGTAAAGGTGACGGGAGATTTCTGGTGAAGAGGACAGGAGGGAAGTCGGTAGACGTATAACGAAAGAGTGGGGGTGGGCAGTAATGGGACAAGGGAGGGGGCAGCGGGAATATATGAACGCACATAAGGGTTGTCAGGGTCGTCCGGAGAAAAGGGGAGGAATGGAGGGTCGTTTTGGTCGGGAGGATCGGCACGGAGTAGTGGCAAATGGTATAGCGCTTTCGGAGGAGTAGGAGGAGGAGGAAGGGAGGAGGTTAAGGGAGAGAGAAGCAGCAGGACTGACTGTCGGACTAACGGGCGTTTCATTCCTCGGCCACTGACTTTAGCCCCCCGAGACGCGCACAGAGTCCTGAGGGATGTCGAGGAGGGTAGTCAGCTCTTCCCGCCTTCGCACACCCCTCCCCAACCCTCCTCATCCTTATCCACCCCCCTCTCACAGTCCCCCGCCACCATCGGGGACCCAGTCGCTCCCGCAACCCCGAGTTGCTCCACCCCCCTCCGGCCGGGCCCCGTGTGTCATTTCATGCACGGTGGGATCGCGTGTTTCCTCATTGGGGGGGAGGGTAGAAGAGTGAGTGGGAGGGGGTTGGGGGGCAGAGCATATCGCGGCGGGGACCGGAGTGGTAAAGGACGAGGAGACCCGTCGGGTGAGGGAGGTGGGACGGGATGGCGTCCAGCCCCCGTGTCTTCACGGTCTTTAATCTCAGACTGCATGGGCTCCAGACAGTATTAACATTTATATACGGCGAAGAAGAGAAATACGGAAAACGCCGAAAAAAAGAGTGTGGGTTCCCCCGCGAGACAGATGTAGGACAATGGGAAATCCAAGCAACATCTATGACTAAGGATACGTTTCCATAAAATTAGCAGAATGCTGAACATAAATTTGAGAAAACCTCACTATAAAAAAAATTACATTATTCAACTGTGTACTCACCGAGTATCCACAATTAACTTAGCCCTGACGTGAGTGGGGACACAATATATGTCAACTCCATCAGAAAGGCTACTCAGATTGGAGAATTGAATTTTAAAATATTCAACATTAAGCAGGGGAAATCTTAAAAATAATGGTATCGGTATTGACTAACAGCAGCAACTGTTGGCAGGGACAAATATGGGTAAGATTGACCTATCTCAGCGAGAGTTACTTACACTACTGAACTATACAACCGTCTTCTCACAAAACTCGTCTTGAGAAAGATAGGTTAGGTACAGGTCACATACAAAGAAATATTGGAAACTGGACGAAGAAATTTTTTTGCTGACACAAAGAAAATAGTCCAATGTAAAAACAAGGGTGCAGGAGAAAACAAATTTACAGGAGGAATAAATAAGTTAAAAAATTCTGCTCTCTACCACGGAGAATTAAGAAAAGAGACAATTAATGATACCAAGTAACATAACAAAGAAACATCATTATATGCATTTGAGAACCTCTAAAGCAGAATTGTGCTGGGGTTACCATTGATCAGGCAAAACTGCAGGTTGAATAATTATTAAATAATTTATGCAATGTCGATTTTCACATGACAAGGTATTTTTCTTATAAAAATGTCTATTCACATGAAAAGGCATTATTGTTGTGAAAATGTACATACCTCACACCGAGGCGATTTTCACGAAAAAGAGAACCAATAATAAGATATTCGAGCTATTGTGAGTTATTTCTCAGTTGGACTATCGAGAAGGGACGGAAATGTAGAAGAAAACTCAAACAGCAAAACTTAAACAGTTACTCTCATTCAGGGTACAACAGTCATACACTCTGCTCCTATCTCCTCCTCGTCAGGTGGCATAACCATGCGAGCGATGATACGGAAAGGCTATAGGACAAATGTTTTGCACTTATTGTACACCCACCAATACATAAATCCCCATTTCACTCCTTTCCTCCTCCTCTCCCTTGGCTGTTTGAATTATTGATTGAGCCCACAATCTCACAGTAGGAGCTCAAGAGAAGTAGACGTGAGTAGAGGGAGCATTGGGGGAGGTAGGAAGAGAAGGAGGAAGGAGATCTTGTCCGGGAAGAGGAGAGAAACCTGGAGGAAGAGTGAGGGAGGGATCTACTCAGAGGAGAGCAGGAAGGACAACTGATTCACGGCGCAAACTGCTTGTATGAGAGAAAGAGTTGCCACGGGGGGGAGGGGGGTAGAAGGGAGAGAGGGGGAGGAGGAAGAGGCTGAGGAAGAGGGGAGTGGGGTGGGGAGGTTTCGGTTTTGAGAGCGGGAGACAACTTCCGATAAAACAGAACAAGAGTCGGTCGCAGGATGAGATGAAGTTGCTCCTCCCGCCTGCACATCTGTATTGACAATGATTTCACGTTCTAGGGGAAGCCTTTTGTTCTCCCCGAAGAGATGGGGGTTTGACGCGGATAGGAGGTTGAGGGGGACGGGGTATCGGGTGTAAAGGGGGAGGGGGTGGAACAGAAGAGGGAGGAAAAAGAGAGGCCCACCCCTTCCTCGGCTACGGGGCGGTTTTTTTCCGAATTTCCCTCCTCTCCCGTGGGTGTTCATCGAGATGTACATACATGTTTGATGTGGATTATAGTACCAGAGAGGGAGACTGTGTGTGAGAGAGAGAGAGGATTTAAAACTATCGCTTCTCTTCCGTTTCACGGTTGACGAAAAAACAAATAATTCCCATCTGTGACCGTCCGAAGAGGAACTGTTCTCGGGTGTCAGTAAATACAAAAGGTAACATCGGCATGAGGAAAAAACAGTAAGATTGAATACAGAACAATTATGGAATTATATAAACGCACATTTCTTCTACACTTGTTTACTTTGAGTCACAAAACGTTACGACAACTAAAGTCATCCGCTACGTTGATTTAATTATGCAGGATAGTAAGGAAATGATACCTATGAGGTCAATTAGGGAAGGTTGGAGAGAAACCTGGCGTTGGCATTTGCTCGCTCTTAACGTAAATAACCAAGACGTCCGCAGCTATCCCATAAGACGTCTTATTGCAGCTAAGGTGCCCTCCACATGGTGCCCAAGCAGGGATTGGAATACCACCAAAACATCTTCGTCACTGTCGAGAACCTAACCGTAAGGATGGGGAGCCAGTACCTTATCCACCACACAAAGCCGGCCATTTAAACGGATAAATATGAGAGGCTGATTTCAAACGTATGCAGACGGCAGCGGAGATATCATAACACTAACTTGGCAGAGGAAAACCCATCATATACGCGGCATGAGATTCAAAATTGCAATACATGCTAATAGTTCGCGAGTGAGCACCAAAGTTAACACATTTAAGATTGTCTACCTTGAATAACGGCGTTTTCTGAACAGTTATAACAACGTCCATCATAAATACCACAAGAGCTTGGCTTCGAAAAACAAGAATATCAAATTCAAGCTGACAACGACGACACTTCAAACCAACGCATCTTTAAGCATCTTACGCATCTTTACGGAATACAACATTAATCTAACACGATTCAACACAAGAGAACAGATCAAGAGCCCATTACAAACACTTTGTAGGCAACAGGAGGAGTACGGAAGACTACTAATAGAAATATTGTAAGGGAAAAGCTTTATTTAGAATGTTTAGAGTCACGGAAGTTGAAAAAAAAGAAAGGAAGACCATTAGCCTAGAAGACCGAGATGCATGTGCTAAGTACAAATGGGAGCAGAATAATACAAGAACTTACGTTACCATGACATCGAGTTTCAGTGGAACGAAAGATTTACGTAAGGAAATTCGTTCCAGGCAATTGCTAATCTAAGTTAAACTGGAGAATCATCAATAACCAACCATAAGTGTAACTTATTCTGCTATAGCCTCTGAAAAAAAATAACAAATTTTTTTCCTTGGAAAAGCCCAACACGAGGGGATTGGGATCAGAGCTCGTTAGCATGAGGAGACCCGAGAGAGGTATCAGCGCGAATCGTGTGTAGGGTAGGAGAAAGTGAAATTGCATGTTCTACGGCGTCGGATATATAGTTGGGAGAGGTTGGAGGGTTATTTTGAGGATATTGGAAGGGCAGGGTTTAATCCAGGCGAATGAGGAAGATGGCCGGAGGGGGCGAGATACGAGTGACCGCCGGAAATTCAAGTTGACGGAAGGTCAAATCAGGAAGAGGAGTGGGGGGGGGGGGGGAATGAGGGAGGGCTGATGTAATTGGGACAGTGATCCCAGTCTAATGCAATTTGGTCGTTCGACGGCAGGGCGAGAGGGGGGGGAGGAGAGCAGAGAGATGGTACGCGAGGAGGAGATGGTGCAAGCGGAAGGGAATTTGAAGATGGGAATGGAGGAGACATGAAGCTACTGTGAATTTAGAAGAGTTGTAGTTCCACGTGTCCACACACAGCGTGGTGACAGCTTCCAATGACTGCAATGAACGGTAAACGCACATTAACTTCGGCGATCATTGACGGAATTTGTTGATAGTAATACATCCTTTTCTAATTTGTAGCTATTTATTAATCAATTCCCACGAGTTAGTTTGCTCCAACTACTAATAATTTATATGCTTTTCAAGTAGAGCTCAAAGAAGAGATTGAATGGCGTCTTGTTTTACGAAAAAAAAGTCTTAAATTTTGCGAAAAGTGGTTCCCCCAGAACATCCATGGATAGATGATATGCAGAAACAGCGGAAAACCTGTCAATTTATAGGGAATGAAATGCTGTTTTTCGTGCTTTCGTCACTTTCTTTAGTCGGTTCACGTGTGATTGGATGAATTATCAAAGATCTCTAATACCTCTGTTTTTGGTGAATTAACAGTATAAATTCTTGCATGGTCAAAGAAGCTTTCATATGTCCACTAAATCATAGCTTTTGAAGTGGTTAAACATGCTTACTGCTGCTAATTATTTGGTTCAAACTCCACATATTATGTAGAAAGAAAAACATTAAGGAAACTTGGGAAATAGAACTTGAAACTAAATCCGTAAACAATAGCTTCGACAGGTTTTTATATTATATACATATTACACAAAATGATATTTCATAGCTTTGTTGGATTTTTTCTCTGACTTTCATCATAACCTACCTCTTACCGGTAGATTAATCAGATTATGATGATTGAGTAAATTGAGCTTTATCTTCGAGTGCGGCCGACACAGCTCAGCCATATAATGTTGCCACTATAGAAACGGGAGGGGAACCACAGTACTGAGGTCACATAAACCCAACTCCAATTCAACTCTTATACCTTGGCAAGCAAATATTTTCTTCTCTCATCTGTTATCTGAGGGTGGTACTCCGCGTCTGTCCCCTATAATCTTCATCTTCCAGATGGATACGACTTTATTCCTTTCATTCATCATGGAGCAGAAAATGGTTTCAGAAGTGTACGGGAAAGCTACTTTATTTCATCCAGGATATTCGAAACCTTTTTAACTGTCTAAAACTCCTATTTTCAAGCATTAGGTTTTCTTTCCAGATATTAACAATTTCCTTGCAGGAAATTCACTTCTGAGACATTTAGTGAATGGCTACTTATAGTTTAAAAAACCCTAACAATTCCTATATGTTTATAAATTTTGAAGAACCATCCGCAACGTTATCCAATATTAATAATGGAAATATTTGTACATTTCTTTTTGTTGCGATGAATATACCAAACCTTTATGGCGTAACGAGTTTTTCTGCGATACATATTTGCTAGGAGGGAAATTCAGAGGAAATTGAGATACGTAAACTAACGTCGAAGTTACAGTGAGCAGAAAGCTTATTAAGTTTTTAGGTACTCCAGCTGCTAAGATTATGTTACACTACCTAAATTACACTAGACAGGCACTAAATCCATACCAGAGGTGGGATTCTAGACCACTGCCTTAAAGTTTCCAGGCCAGGACGTAACAAACTTTCCGTCGTAGTCAGCATAGAGAGAGAACTACTCAGCCATCCACCCCAACGATATTTTGAGGTGCAAGGTAAAGTTCTGCTAGTACCTACTACGTGAGTATGTAAAACTGAAATGACACGTGAAAGAGCTCGTAAACAATAACAATAATTGTACACCTGAACTCACGCGTAACTGAAGAGTACGCGTATAGAAGACCTTAAACATCAAAGCAGAATAAAATGGCAATGATTCTAATCCAGCGCGATTCATCCCTTAGCTGATTTACAGATGTCGTTACGGTACGCAGATATAAGTTCCACTGCTTATAAAGCAAAAGAATAAGACAAAACTTAGTATAAGAAACAGATGCTATAATTTTTTAAAGAAGTAATTATAAATTATTCATTATTTTCGACGTTATTACATTATGCGAGAAGGTTAGGGCCCATAGATGGAACAAAACTATAGCTACGCGCTAACATTGCAAGGAACTTGACGTTATTTATGCATTGTGGAAAGCTACATTTCTATAGTTAATACACATCCATCCCTCACAATGAAACTCGGCTGTTAGAATTTGTAGCTACGTGCTTGAGACATAAACACCATAGATACACTTGCGTCAGAAGGTTCTTGCTGGTGTAAAAAAAAGAATCCGAAATTAATCCTTTTCAGTGATGGGACATGAACAATTGAACCTACTTTAACCATTGCGATTACACCTGACAGTAGGGAATTTACCTATGAGAATTACCTTTTAGCACCTGTCTATTACACTATCAGCAATTGGGAGCGATACTTCATATATAAATATGGGAGGGTGCCCATTTAAATCCAACGAGAAGAATACGAAATTAAAATTATAGCATATGATTCTATAAATGTGACGTGAAAAATGCATATACCGCGTAACAGTCACCACAAAGGGAGAGGTTGGGGTGAAAAATTTTCCAACTAAAATCTCGCTGGAATTCTCATATTGATTGAACTTAACCTAAGCTATAAAGGCCTCAGGCATAGGCTTCCATTAAAAATTTACATCGCGGTTGAAAAAGAAATTAAAACTCTTTCGTTGAAATGGTGAAAATATAGAAGAATTTTAAGCCAAAAACTAAAATTTTAGGCAAAAACTAAGCGTGTAGGAAAATTGAACGAAATAATTCAAAAAATAATTTTTTCGGTCATCCAGTAGGTAAAACTCCAACCTTATATCATTAGTAAAAATAATTGAAAAAGCAAAAAACAAACCCCTGCGCTGAATTCTATACTGATCTTAGGAGAGTTTAGGTTTAGAGGTAGATAGAAACTATCTCTTAAAATTGTTGTTAACGTTTATTTTTTCCGGTTGGTTTAGGTTCACCAAATAGATTTCGACGAAATTTTAATCCCTTAGCTCCCCATAAATTGCATTAAACATCCATGACTAACACACGGACATACATTAGTGATTCAGTAACTCACACTAATGGGAATTTCATGGCGTGGAGATGTTTCATTTTCATAATAATCATAGTTACTATGCACTATCCAAGGGAATTAAAAGACTGAATATGAACTTTCCTACGCATTATAATTGTGAGTTACCAAATTTTACCATATTAGTGCATAAGTGACAGTTTGATGGACACTGAAGTGGCATCGCAGCCTACTTTGACTACATTCGCGTGATGAGAAAAGTTAGAACGAAAATTATACCTTTCACAAATCTGCGTGCGAAATATGATGATACTGGTTTCAAAAAACAAAGATCTAACAATTTGCTGCATTGGTTTGACAAGGTTCTTACTGATCCAAGTCTTGTTTAGTGAAAATGGCATTTAAAGATATAGTTTGTTTTTGCATGTTTATTTTTTATGAAGGTTTCATGCTTTTAACAATTTTTGGTTTGTATAACTAAGCTTTATGCCTCTACAAAACCTTTTTATGATAATCAACATCTTATTGTTAAAAATAAAATGTATATATAAGTATTTAGAACCTTGGCAAACCGAAAGTAACCTATTTCAGTATGACAAAGTTCTAACTGCACTTAGAACCTTGTCAAACTATAATTTAGGAGAGAAATCAAATTAATTTTCAAATGAAAAATTTATTCAACGTACGACCATTTAAAAAAGTACACTATACCCATAAATACTTATATTACAGTTTAAGCACAACTTTGTAGAAGTCTCTGTCAACAGTGGACATGAGTCGGAAAGCTGCCTTTATGTCTACCTTCTTTAGTCCTGAAACTTCTAAGGGTGGTCTTCATGTCTTCATAGGCGTATCCAGAGGGGAGGGGGATTCGGGGGTTTTAATCCCCCCCATTGATTAAAAAAACGTCAAAATGATGTGTTTAACTCATGCTAATAGTACACCTATAGTAAACCTTCCATAACGTAATAGAACACCTTCAAAACGTCATTTTAAGATGAATATTTTTCAAAATTCCCGGACCCACCGTTTGATATGGTGAGTATTCCATACCCCCCCCTTCAGACGCATCTAGATACGCATATACATGTCTTGGGTTTTACATAAAAAACAGTTTTGAGGTTTTATTGAGACGTGTTCGTATTATTACTCTTGGAGGATTGTCTACGACTTGTTTCAAGAAACTTAATGTTTGCAAAATTAGATGGCTCGTTTTCATCATGACTTGCATTATCATAAATCACACTGAATGTTTGAATGAAGTGCAGAGGTGAGACCTGTATGAAAGGAACAGTCTAGCAGTTAAGTAGTTTGGCACACCCAGCAATGTCCTTGAAATCCAGATGTTTCAGTTGAATGATTCTATATAGGTAGGTTCTGATAAAAGTCTGTATTTGCCATCGATTTTTCAATTATGTTGTGTGTGCTGTCGACTTCCTGGACACAAGAATACCCAGGAAGAAAATATTTCATTGTAACAGATATTTAGTTTGGACGATCTTTTAAGAAATCCAACAAAGCATTGGAGATGAATGAATTTCTGTTTTGTGGCACGCATGAGTCTGACCACGTTATCAACTCTGATAGCTAATTTTGAATAAAAAGGTTAAACTATGTTTTTTACGCAATAGATTTAAACCTTTTAATTAAAAATGTATAGCAAGTTCCATAAAGTTACGCCGGAAATCACCAACTCTGACATTTCATTTACATCAACCAGAAATTCTAATATTTTTCTGAATGCGCTGGGAATATCATTTCCTCCTCGCCCAGCTGTTACTTCTGTCCACAGGGCACAGTAAACTTTTTTTGTTACTGAGTAGTAAGCTACTTAACTGTACACATTTAATTTGCACATATATAAAAGGCGACTAATATCAGCTTCCGGTGTCAAAATAAAATTTTCAAGATCAAACATTAGAACTGGTAGGTCTTTTTTTCCTTTTCTATTTTTCTTTCAGCTTTCATTTGGTTTTTTAGCACTATATTTCTGTCATAGTTTTTCTTTTGATCAAATGTTATGGTTTCCATTTGTTGAGCTACTTTGAAAGTTACACAAATATCGCAACGGTCGCTTTTGGGCATGTGGAATCCAATAATCAACTCTGCTCCAAATGAGTAGAACGAGAATGTGGAATTTGAGATGGCGAGGTTAACGTTCTATCTAATGTGTGTTGATCTGACAATGAAATGACCCTACCGTTCATCGATCACCCAAGAAGATGTTGGGGGAAAATACTTGAACTAAAATTCATGATGGATAAAACACCCAGTAATCTTCCACAGATCTAATGAATGTCACGACGGGTGTCAATAAATCTGTGGAGTATTACTAAATGTTAATAATTTGTCATCAATATCGACATCTTCCACCAGGTCCAGCCTGACACTTCCTTATGTTCATTGAACTTAAATCTCACTGTACTTCACATATACATCACATTACAACCAAATTCATAAAAAGATTTTGGCATAAATTCTCATTCATATGCCCATACCGCGGTTTCCAATGAAACATATTGGATACTTAAGTTATCCATACGAAAGGTTCTCTCTTTCTCTCTTGGTCACTACCCTAGGATTGGTTTGAAGCAGTCCTCTAATTTTTTGGCCCTGAGCCAGCCTCTTCAACTCTGCATAGGAATAACAACCTAGCTCCTCCACAATCTGCTCCACAGTGGACACAGCCTAGGCCTTCCTTCTGCGGTTTTTACCCTCAACTGAGCCCTCCAAGATGTTCTTTGCAAAGCCTTTGTATCAATCAAAATATGTCCAATAAGAGTTGCTTTCTGTTTCTTCATCATAGCGAGCAGGCCTTTTTTCTATCCCACTTTCTGTAGAACCTCTTCGTTTTTTACTCGGTCCACCCAGGGTATTTTTATCATCCTTCGGTTGCATCATAATTGAAACGCTTCTATTCTTCCCTTCTAATCTACCCCGAGTAACCAGGTCTCACTTCCATACACCATAACGCTCCATACGAAGGTGTTTACTAGTTCTTTTCTTAATTCTATATTGATGCTACCGGAGGTTAGGAGTTAGGATTTATTGTAAAAGGCTACCTTAGCCTGGTTGATTCTGCTCTTAAGATCTTTTTGGCTGCAACCACTGTCTAGTGCCTGACCTCCACTCTTTTGCTGTCTTTACTCATCATCATCACTTCGGTTTTACTCTTGTTTAATTTTAGATTATACTGTTTGCCTATTACTGACTCCATCAATTCTAGAGTTTCGAGTAGCTCCTCCTTATTATCTGCCAGGATTGCAATGTCATCTGCAAACCTTATCATATCTACCTTTTCTTCATGCACCTTCACCCCTCTATAACTCAGCTTCTCCCTCACCTCGTTTATTCCACGCTATATGCAGCCGTTAAAGAGAATGGGAGAAAGTGAGCACCCTTGCCGCACACCTTGCCTGATTTTTTCCTCTCACTGGTGGTCTTCGAATCTTATCACAGCTTTTTTATCCTATACAAGCTCCAAATTACTCTCTTGTCTCAATACTTTACTCCTGCTTCCTTCAGAACCTGGAGGAGTAGTTTCCACTGGAATTTGTCAAAAGCCTTTTCATAGTCTACGAAAGCGATGCATGTGTCTTTCCCTTTACATAGACGCTTTTCAAGAACTAGTCTAAGAGTAAGTATAATCTCCCTTGTAACCTTCCCTTCCTGAAGCCATACTGACCTTCTGTATGTAGTAACGTGCAAAACAATAAATTTTAGATAGGCCTTCGCTCCGGCCTACTTACCTTTGCAGATAGTCAACCCGTGATTCATCACTTGTTGAGCTCGATGTTGGAGGCACAAATTTATCTGAATCATAATTAAATAAGCCTGATAAAATTTCATCATAGTCTGGAATTATGGTTAAGAAATAAATAGAACTAAAACACGAAATATAACTGTTCAAATTTAACTAGAATCCGAATGATTACCTAATACATCCAACATTTAGCTAAAACAGTTGTTTTGATTGTTGTGAAAATCCCACCAATAGAAAATGCAATACCACCAACAAGGAATAGATGCTGTTTATTTTCATTGTTATGGGATCAGCAGCTGATTCCATAGCAGCAAAAGTAAACAGCATCTCTAGACTGTAGGACTAGCTAGATACAGCTGCTGTAGACTTCAGTCTGCTAACAAATAGCTGTGGCCAGCAGTTAGAGCCTTGTCAAAGGAAAAAAAAATTACACAAACCTGCAATTAGAACTTTGTCAAATCAGTAGTTTATTTTTATGCGCTAGATCGTATCCAAAGTCACTTTCCTGAATAGTCATTATTCCATACATACTCAAGCACGAATTACCTCAAAAATGTCAGTTAGAACTTTGTCAAACCAATGCAGCGAATTTATTTTAATTAGATTCAAAGGAAGCAGTCAATTTCTTCGTGGACATGACTCCCTCAGTCGCAAATTATATTTTTTAAATCAGCCAAGAAATTTCTGAATTTTGGTACTTAAAATAACTGAAGTTAACATCGAGATCATTTTCGTCGAAGACGTTTTGCCCTGATTGATAGTTTTTTTGAGCACCGCCACGCACTCAGTCCCCATTAAAGTTAAGGGTAGATTTCAAATCAAAACATATCTATTGTCATAGATGAATGACTGAAGGATATAATCGTTTAAAAACTCAGCTCCTAAGCGAAACTTAAATGAAATATATTTCTTGGTAAAATGCATTGCAGAAGAACCTTCTCACAGCATTGAACTAACATAAATAAAATTGCTTTGTTTCAAATGGAGCACCTGTAACGTCCCGCTTGAAGCTTAACTTACAGATAGTTAAGAGAATTCCATGAAAATGAAGGCACACGGTCAAATTGGCAAATTACCATTTACAGAAGAAAAATTAAGTTTAATTTTGTTCTAGAAAATAAATAGCGAGGTAAAAAGAACAATCACTACTTGTAACAGAAAACTAAGTATTGAAAATCTATAGCTGAACTAGTAGAAGATAACTAATTACTAAAAGCTAATCAATTAAAAAACAACGGAGATCCTATCTACACAAGGAACTGATTCAGTTTCTTTGATTAACCGCAGAACACTAAGAAAATAAACCGAAAATAAATAAACAGTTAATAATGATGCACCAAGCTTAATATTTATAATTTCAAACGAATCTCCTTGATAAGACGTGATTTATTTCTCATTTCTTTATTAATTTTCCTAATTTATTGGATTTCTTACTTAAATAAGGATTCTTCGCTTGAAGCTTATCTCGCGTGATAGAAGCGCTCAATGACAAAAAGTGACTGTTAACTTCTTGAGAGTCTACAGAGAGCACCATGAATGGTATAATCTCTTCCGCCTGCCACTCACTTTCCCACTGCTAATTCAGTTTGGTTAGCATTGATTTCTTTATCGCTAAAAATTACAACATTTGGCTCAACGCAACACTATAATACTCAACTAGTCAAACATGGTCAGCCAAAATCGGGCAAAACAATAACTACGGTAGGACAGCACGCAAACATTATTTTGCTTAAATTTCTCCAGGGTGCCAGTGGATTGTCTGATAATAAATGACACAAGATTCTTATAAGAGACACCGGTTTTAGAGCCCACTGAATGGCGACTACAATAGAAGAGTGTATCACAGCATTCCCTTTCTTTGCTAATAAGTGAAATATTTCCATAAATATTTCCCTCACCACCAGATCTTTCTGAGGCTTCATTATTTTTTGTTAGTCCGAGGAAGAGTACTAAGGCGTATCTTCTTAGATGAAAGAGCAGGCTAAGACGAGACAATTTAAGAGGAAGAGCATATCCTGGACACATATTAAGTGCACTTAAGTAAGTTGTGGGAAGACTCGGAACAGCTGTCAAACACGAATAAAGACCGTTGATAGTGAAACGAATTTTGTAACTTCCACAGTTTATTTCAAAATGTACAACTAGCTTCGGCAGTTACGACATCTTCAGGTATGCACCTGAAGGTGGTGTAACTGCCGAAACCGGTTGTAAATTCTGAAATAAACAGTGGAAGTTACAAATTTCATTTCACTATCAATATGACGACCTTCCACCAAGTAAAACTTTCAACTTTTGGACCAATACAGACTATGAGATGTAAAAAAAGAATTATAGACGGTAGTCGAGTGTACGTGGTTAACTGACGAAGATAGTCACAGGAATGTGTGTAGCAGGTGGTGTTAGGAGGCCAGCCATGGAAAAGGGAGGGTATATGAAGAGGGTGAGGGCAAAGATAAATGGCATAGCTAATACATAGGTGTCTTTAGTGTCTCGCTCTGGATCTGTCTTAGTCACAAATGGTGCTTTTTTGCAAATTTTTGCACAAATCAGTTCGGCAGCGTATGACTCCTATTTTACCACTTCTATCAGTTCTAGAGACATAGTCATAGATAGGGTCAAAGCAATCTCCTCCATATTATTCTGAAACTCGGATTCTCTAGATTTTCCAAGTAATATCAGCCTAGCGTGTAGCCGCCGAGTCTCTAACGACTCCCAAACTATATTAGTTATTTTGGTCAGCTATGCTACATTCTTTGCTTGCTCGTAGCAGATTTCAACGAATCGAGCGAAGTCTGCGTATTTTATTTTGCGCAGCAAATCTTTCAATAAAGGGCCCCAAACGTTGCAGCTTTCTCGATATGTAGATGCACCTTAAGTAAGGCTGAGTTATACCGAAATTCTATTATGTTGGTTAGAACTACGATGCCGATACTTAATGTTTTGAAACGATAGTGCTTTATTAATAATGAGATGGACAATAAGCTTAAGAGGTTTAAATATTCCCATTTATTTCTTAAAATTTTTGACCAAAACCGAACTTCGGAAAACAAGAAATGTGCGCACACTTAAGACATTAGGTACTCTTTTTTTACTGCCGAATACGCAAAAAATCTGGTATCCTACCTCAGAAAGATAGAGTGAGCAAAACAGCAAAAGGAATAAAAATATATATTATTAATATGGCATTTAATTTTATCATAAAAATAGACTATTAACAGTAGACAACAGCAGCTAGGAGGTAAGGAAGCACATTAACAAAACATACATATGGAGTCAGGAACTAATATGACGGTGAAGGTTGGGCGATTACTGTATCAGAACGAAGGACATTGGAGGAAATGGATAATGTCCATTGGAAATGTGGTTCTGTCGACAAAAGATGAACAAGGAGGGAATCAACAATGAAGAAGTATTACAAAGGATGGAGAAAAAAGATTTTTCATGAAAACTGGAAAAGACGAGAAATATTTTACGGGGAACATCATGTGGCTTAAGTCTCCGGAAAATAAATTCGAATAATTCAACAATTGAGAAGAATCACCAATGAAAACTAGGCTGAAAAGTATTAATCTAATTACTTAAGAGTAAAAACGAGAAATCATGCAAAAAGTAAGTGGTTATATGGAAAGGGAATTGAGCGTAGAACTGCTGTTAACCGAACTTCGGATTGATGACTGCTGGTGAGGAATGTGATTACCTTGGATGGTGAACTGCTATATTTGAGACTGAATCGATTTTGAAGGAAACTGTGTAAACGTTACATATCTGATGGAAATCTGATGAGTGAAAATCTCTTTATTAGTCTGCAGTTTCTTTCTCTTATTATTTGCAAGTAAATAAAAATGAGGAATCATGAAGGAAGTAATCGGTTGGCTAGAAAGACCGGGGTGGAGAAGTGGGGAAAATCAATTTTAGGATTGATGATTGCCTATAAATGCAGACTCCCCATGTCACACCACCTTTCGGTTACAGCAACACACAGCTCATACATAAAAGTTAAACATTTGAGCAAACATTTCTCTTTCTCTGCAAGTGATTGTGTAACAACACACAGCTGATGCTAAAAAAAATGACGCATTAGAGCAAAAATCTCTTTTTCTCCGCAAGTAATCGTGCTGGTGAAGAATAAGGAGGTCGGCCGTGAGGCGTAGTTACACCTCCGGATAAAAAACTGCGGAAATTATTAGATAACCCGGAAAAGACCCTGGAGTTGTGAGCGAGCGGTGGAAATTTTCGTGCTCTAAATCAGCATGCAACACGCACAGATACCCAAAGAAACACATCCGCACATTCGTATATACCTGTAAGATTACTCTCCCACACGCTGTGTAGCAGAGCGCGCGCGTCCGTCTTTTTGAGGCTGACTCGGGATAAATTAAGATCGATAGAATGCGAAACGTCCGTCCGAAGGAGGGAAGACGAGGAAATCAAGAGAGAGAGAGACTAAATAGAAACAAGGATGTGGTGGGGGGAGGAGGGGGTTGGAGGCTAGGCGTGGATTTGGAGGTGTGGCCGAGAGATGGCGATTTAAAAGAGGCGCAAAGGGGCGGGTTGGGAGCAGCAAGGGGAGGGGGGGGGGCAGTGGTTGTTTTGCAGGGGTATGAGCGAGTGAAACGAAAAGGATACAGAGGGAGAGAGAGAGAGAGAATTTGTGTCAGTGTGTGTGTGTTTGAAGGAGGACTTGGGGAAGGCGTAATTGAGTTCCGCAAATGAAGGAACGGACCGCTACGGAGTTCATGAAATCGGTCCGGACGCCAGGAAATGAGGCAAGGACGGGGGAGGCTGGAAGAGAGTATGAGGAAGGGACGCCAAGAGAGGGGGGCTTAGGAGGGGGGAGGGGGAGTTTATAAGCGGTGGCCACTGTTGGGGTGGGAGGGTGAGGATTAGCCGGGAGGGACGGAATTGGGGTGGTGGGGGACGGGAGCCTTCGTTTTTCGAAAGTGAGGAATTAAACAGATTGACGTCATGATTTTGGCAAGTGGGGGACAGCTCCGTAAACAGGGGATTTCTAGGTGTTTTTTTAGCAGGGTGATGTGAGATAGCGTCAAGATATTATAATTAAAATAGTACAATACATGGTGTTTCAAGAGGAATCTGCGTAACATTTTGAGGGAACTTTCCAGCAAATTTCGCAGTTGTCATGCCAGCACCGAATAAGGGTCATATCAAACGTGTATCATAAACAAAAAAACCTTAAACAATGAGTGGTAACAATGAAAGAGCGATATATATCTTTAGTACACTGAGACAGGTTTCAGGTATCTAAAATCGATACAGGTAACAATTATTCAGCGTTCCCTGCCGCTGTAAAACCTGATGGCTACAATGTTTACGTTGCCATAGCTGCATAAGTAAGCAGGAGTGACTCCATGTCCATTTGACTGAAATAGCTAATAACCACCTCCCGTCAAGTCTTCAGAAGTTACGCATGTTCCTCCCGAAACACCCAGTACATTTTTAAAATGAAATACACATAAGACGTATCCGACCTTGGCGAGTTTCAAAAGCGAAACTAGGTGATGCTATATAATCATTAGTAGTGATTTTTGCCCTGACACTAAGAAAAAAAAAGCTTCGTCTAGTAATAACTGAAACAGGAGAGAGGAAAATTATGCCAATAGGATGTAAAAGCCTGATGTACGAATTATGAGTCGCAGTATGGATAGCACTGAAACCGAATTTGGACCATAGAGGCTGTATACATGGATGTTCTAGGAAATAGTACCGGATAGGCTGCCAAGTTTTTTTCGGACCTAGCCGAAATAAAGAAATTTTTACGGTTGGAAAGTTAAGAACAATAACAACGACAAGGCAATCTCTGTCTCCGAAATTTGGCAAAGTTTGCCGACTACATAAGATTGATGAATTATTACTGACTGATTTTAAAGACATAAAACCAGCCTCCAACTTATCAAGCAAAAGAAGAGAAGCTAACAAATATCCTGACGAGAATTCTGCAAAAACTGACTCATCCACTGTAACTGAGTTTCAATTTTAGGCATCCAGGATTTATGAGATCTAATAAAAACGTTTACACCTTACTTTAGGGAACAAAGAAAATGGCCACTGCCGAAAGATTGGCTGGAAGATGAATGTCTTCAGTACAATTGAGCCCAGTGCAGGGTCGGTGGGGATTAGGGAACTGCGTAATAGGGAATAAGCTTTATTCCTTCCCGTATAGGGATTAAGACACCCCTTCATTCGGGTTTGCGGCAGTCAATTCCATGAGCGAGGGACCGCCAGGGAATTAGCGCACGCAGGCTTTTGAATGGCGTTTGATTAATTTTCCCCCGTTACAATTTAAGACCTCGTGCGAGCGACGCTATATCCTCGGAAACTGCTCAAATTGACATTTAATTGCAATATGCCATCGGACATTAAACTAGATAGAACTTCCCAGAGAGTAACTAAATAACAGTGACGATGATACCAAAACCCGAAGGCTCTCATTTGGATTAGGAGTTGAGTGAGCGCTGCTGGATGAATCTATTCTCGAGGAAATTATGCCAAATTGAGAAAAACGGTTTTTCGCCGGGGGAGGCGCAATAATTTTCAGTTTCCTTTTAAGAAATAGCGGCCAAGGATTAACGCTGCCTTATTCTATTAGATAATGGATATTTATTGAATCCTTAAACTCTTCTTTCCCAAGGCACTGCCGGGCTTTTGAAGTTTTGTCCATTTCCATTTATAACCATTTACGCATCTAGACGATATCATGTCAACACATTCAAAGGATAAAACGCTGAGATTACTACACAGAAAACTATTGACCCAAAACTTAAACTTGATAAGGGTTATAACTTGAAGCGCATAAAATAGCCATAGCTTAGGAAAAGAAAAAGAGCAAAATTCAAGCATATTTGCAGATCATACACGAATTAGAAGTTCACACTAATCTGTACTCTTTATGGAATTAACTGCACTCAACTACTAAAAAGAAAAGTAGTGACCCCAAAAATGGGTGTTATGGAATATAATTTGATTGCAAAATATATCATATTGGCACGGTATAAATAATTCAAAATAGATATTTTTAATCTAGTTACGCTTTATGAAATGCGACATTCGATTTTTAATAATATCGTTGAGTAATTAGAGTGCTTATAATGGTTACCTTTTTCACCAGTGAAAGTGAAAATTGAAATTGTTTCCTGATTCAAGGATGAATATTTTGAGGGACGGGAAATATTTCACCATTTTGACCACCTAGTCAAATTTTGAACATAGGTTTGCGTCGAAGTACTACATTACAATGCGTAATTGGGACGCAGTTATCGCCACCAAGGGTAATGCAAGGCCATATTTTACGAGAAATTCTGAAAACTTGCATTAATGATTTTAGCTTTAGACTGATCACGTAGAATTCAAATATAAAAGTATTCATATATAAAGTCCTCAGAGTATTTTATAATCGTAGCGGTGAAAAGGCCAAACCAAAAACATACTCTACGAGATTAAAATCGGATGCTATAGTACCAAGGCCGAAAAATGAAATATTTCGGCAATCATATCAATACCTGGGGCCAAAATTATATTATTTATTGCCAAATAACGTGACCAAGGTAGAGACAGAATGTGAATTCAATAAAGCTGTTACAAACTGGCTTATGAGTCATGAGGAAGTGGAATTTTTATTTAAAAAGGTTATATAAAATATTATTTAATTGTGTGTATCTGTATAAGTAATATGTCTATGTATGAATGCACTTAATTTTTCTTTTTATTATTATTTATCACACCATGTATTATTTGATTAGCACCTTGCCTGCCCGTCATATTTATTTTAATGGTAACCCCAACACAGGTATTGTTCCTCTGGGGTACCTATATTCCATTTATGCATGTAAATTGTCAAATGTATTTTCTAATGGGTAATGGAATAAATATATATTATTATTATTATTATTAATTTGTAAACGGAACTCTGATGTACAGCCGAGATGAGACTTATAATTCTTCTAAATTTGATTAATTAAATCGCTTAAATTTTAAAATAAAATTCCAATGTGGTCTTTAGACGATGCTAGAAAAAATCTTTGCGGTACCTTGATATTGACAATGTTTTGCTGAAACCTAGGTCGGTAAAATAAACTTAGGGCCAGTTTCACCAACTCGGATAATATTCACTGTTACCGGAGTTTACGAAAACTCGGATAAAATAATTATCCCAGTAATCTGTTGAATGTGTTTCACCAACGTCATTGTCGTCATTATTATCCGAGTTTTTGAAAACCGAGATTATTGAAAGAAACCCTTTGGATTGTAAATTTTTCATACTTCTACGTCAGGAAAAGAAAAGACGGAATCCGTCCGTATTGTTACTGACAAGAGCGTGGTTTAAAGGGTAGGGTATTCTCTCATCTGTAGATTACTTTACAATTAAACGTTAGATTGTGTAAGTTTTGTATAATTTCCGGCATTCATCGCGTATGGTTGCTTTAATCACAACGATAGTTTTTGCAATTTCATGGGAAATCAATTGATATTAATGAGGTGAGGAATATATGGTGTATATGCTACAGTCTAGCTTGCATTTATCCAATTACACCTTACTGTAATATCCCCAGGAAATTCTTACCAAATATTTCATTATTATCGTTTTGAAACAGGCAGATGATAATTCTTTCCATATCCCTGGCAATATTACAGATTTACCTATACTCACTGGAGCGACCCTGGATTACGTTTATGTTCTAAGATGGAGCTTAAATCACAAATGATGGCACAACAAGTGCAACAAATGCTCGGATCATACTCTGATGTTTGAAATAAAAACACACCAGACCTGCACTAGACTTTTTCCGGGAAAAAAAACCAATCTTTCTTCTACTTCAGCTTCATAGAAACCAATATAAACAGTATATTATTTCATAGCCTACACTTGTAAATGGCCAAAATAATATGATTATTATAATGCTTTACCATCAATGTAACATTTTGCAAATAACACGTAATGCACTGATGATAACATGAGCATGCCTTACCTGTCTGACAAGGGGGGTATACGACCGTCGGGTGGCCAATCGAGCTATAATTTTATGATTCGGTAGTTCATGATTAATAATTCAATATGCTGAAGCGAGACGACGAACCTCCTGTAATCTTTTTTTAGAAAAAAGCATTTAAAAATCGTAAAAAGCTTGAATAAAAAATCGTAGAAGCAGGCAAAGCTGAATGACTGCCGGCTAAACGAAATAATGGAGAACGCGTTCGGAGTGATTAGGTAGTGTACTGTTATTCCACTTCCTATTTTCGGGTACGAATTTCAGAGCATTTCAAAATTCAATCTGATCCTTGGGTGTAATGTGGATTACACCAATGGTGCAGACCAGACCGCACAGTTTTCCATCCATGTGATGGAAAACTGTGGTCCTCTTGGCGCCATTTGTTAAGCGTAGGCTAATGCCGACGCCGAGTTGCTATCCACAGTTTATCTTCTGTCCCCAATCCCTAGCTGATCCATTCTCAATTCCCAATGAAAGTATAAGCAGTCTTTAGGGTAGATTTCACCCCCAATTACGTATTAAAATGACATTATTCTGTCCCCCTATAAATGATAAATTACCATTGCAATATCCTAATATATATTTTAATATAAAAAATAAATATGGAACCGCCTTCGAAAGGCTTCTTCAGCCCTGGCTCCAATCCCTACCCTGTTAACGACTCAATAATTTAAAAAAATTCCCTAAAAATATTTTTTATTGAAGTAACGATTATAATAACACAATACATAAAAATTAAAGCAATGAAAAAGAGAGTAAAAATGCTGGCGACGGCGGGGATGGATCTCCTGCCTGTGATCGATTGCCTGTTCTAGCCGAGCGCCTTAACCACTGTGCTATCACCATCAGTTTAGATAGTATTACACCCCTTGTGAGTGAACAGTAAAATTCCAAGTTACGTTCGATGAGAACGTGCCACCTGTCATTTGTTGATCACTTGATTTTTTCCCGAGGATTGTGGGTCATCTTCAGATAGTTGAACTTTGGCGGGACCGTGGTCTGTGATGGTTCCCTCGCTACCTTTGAATTTATTGTGAAGTAGCTGCGTTTAATGACAATTTGAGACGTGGGAATAGAGTATGTACATTCACTAAAATGAAAGAGGTAAATAAGAAAGCGAAGACTTGTCCTTGACATTCTTGTTTTGAATAAAAAAAGGTATTGATGAAGCGCACATTGCTATAGTTGCATTTTCATTGTAACTGAAGCGGTGGAATTGCATTCAAAAGCTTCCAAAGGAATCTTATCAGGATTTGAAACGGGAAATGGCAATGACGAAGGCGTGCATCAGGAACATAAATTTCATTTCTCGAACTGGAGACGAGGGACCCCGTATCATTCGCTTAGAATCGCCGAGACAATTTTCACCTTAAAAACATTCTACGCAACAGATATGATTAATGTTTTGGCCCTACTCTCTGACACTGTTTTTGAAAATTCAGAAATTCCAGATGAATGTATTCCAACTAAAAGCCCAGAGCGTAAAAAAATGTCTTGAAAAAAAAAAGAAAAAAAAAATTGGTATACTTCGTACCCGGAGTCGGGAACACTAACCACTATCCCACGACGCCACATGTAAACAATCGAGAAATATGTCATTTTATATCCTCAAGAATGCGTCATCACGGCATGGTATTACATGTTTGCCTCCGATTTGAGTTATTTTAGGCGCATATGGTTCTTCATAATGTTCCCAAGGGTCTTATTTACACACAAAAACTATCACTGTTTACATATATCAAGTCGCACTTAATAATTTTGGGGGAAACTGGCACAAAAATCGTAAATTATGATACATATTTGTAACGTGATTCAGTGTCCTCTTCGCCTGGGACGTTTGTGAGGGAAATTTGTACATTAAGTTCTTACTACGCGAATAAATGACGTTAGATTAATATCAAGCCTGGTATCAATGATTTAATAGAATGCTTTTATTATCAATGTACGCTAAAATACACTATTGAAAGTTATTCATAATGTACGAAGTGAGGGATTTCCCTTGTTTACCTTTCGTCGCTAGAAATATTTTATAGTTAATTTCGACCATAATATGCCTCGTACAGCCTACAAATGCATTTCTCAATTTAAAGCAAAATGGTACTAATACCCTGAGAGGTTAAATTGCAACAATAAAAAATTATATAATTAAATAATATCATAACTTACGATGTGCTCGGGTGTACTATTATTATCGGGTGTGTATTATCTCGGATAATAAGCTTTTAACCGAGGAATATCGCCAGTAAAATTTTTAACCGAGATAATTCTCCAAAACTGAGATAATACTACTGGTGAAACAGGAACATTGTATTATCTCGGTTTTTCTGAAAATTATCCGAGTTAATTATATTATCCGTGTTGGTTAAACTGGCCCTTATTGTTGAAATTTAAAATTTTTTTCTGTGATAATGCTGTCTGTTACACATTTCCACAAATTATCGCCTGATACTTTAAAATCTGGCAGAAAAATCTTGTTGGAACTACCTTAATAATGGTACTTACTCTCCCTCCAGAGCCTAGAAGATATCTTCTGCCCGACGAAGTATCTCATATCTCATTCGGTTTCACTCCCGGTATGGAAGACACTACGGAAAAGGGGCCATACCCAATACAATGTACTCGCGGTACATTACAGAACGCCCGTCTGTTCTGAACCATTTCGAGGCCACACGGCGCAGAAGGGGAGATGCGAGAAGCGATGAAATGTTGTACGGGTAAAAAGGGGACTGGAAGGGGGTGAGAATAGGACCAGGCGGGATTAGAGCAGGGGAATACACCACCTCCCTCCCCCCCCCCCCCCCCAATACTGTCATAAGTGGTTTCCTCGCTTCGAATTCCCCTCCTACCCAAATGCACCCCATTCACCCCTCTCTCAACCAATCCCCTATTCTTCCCCCCCCCCCAACCCCCTTCATCATTTCGCCTCCAACCCTCCTGTTTTTTATTCCCATAATCCATTTCGCCTTGGCGCCCTTTTATTCAATCACGCGATTGACTCCCGCGATTGAATCAATCTCTCGAGTGGACCGCGCGTGTGAGAAGAAGTCTTGAGAAGGAGTGTGGGTCGCACTCTATAACGCAGCACGTTACCCAACACCCTTTTATATCTCCATAACACCATCAATATGTATACATACACACTCTCCCGTTCTCTCTCAAGCACCAGACACATCATCTGTTCTCCTCATCTGCCTCTCCCCTGGACCACATCAGCACTCCCCTCCCTTCTTCAACGCTTCATCTCCCGTCCCGTTAACCAGTTCTCCTTCTCCCCCTTTACCCATCAGGCCCTTCGCGCGCGCTTTCCCTCACACATTTGCGACCAAGAGGGGGTTTAAGGGACGGGGAGATTTTCTCACCCACTTCTTTGTCAAAATGACGTCACCGTCCATCCCCAAATTAATTCTACCCTGTCCACTTCAATACGGTCCAGCACGCCCTCCCTCTCCCCATTTTGCAGCCTTCTCCTCGCAACACCAGTCACCCTGGGGTCTTCCGGTGCCAGCGGAACACAGGGTTCTTGAAGCGATTACAATCCCTGAAACATCGTCGTGAAACCTTGGCTGAAATCTGTCGCGTAATTATGAATTTCATCGGTGGCTTCCCTGTTTCGAATGTTCGCCAAGAAATAGGAATGGAATAATGTGTTCTCGGAGCGAAACGAAGCCGCAACTGTTTCGGTCAGATAGCTGTTTCAAATAACTGTTGCAAACAACAGGTTAGTTTCGTAATCGTGCCGCAGCCGCGACGTTGCGCTCTGTGCTGTTCAGCGGCAACTGATAGCTGAAGATGAATGTTTCGTCTTCTATTCCGTTCCAGTTGCACTGTAAGTGTAGCTGCGTTGCAGTTATAAGGTACAATTTGATGGATTAGAGTCTGTTGCAGGCAGTTGCCGGTTAATTTAGCCAACACATGCCCGCCCACCGTTGCAGATAGAACAAGAACTGTGAATTATCTTCCATGATTCCAAATGAAAATTTTCCTTTTTTAAGTGAAATATTTCTTATTACACAATTTCACAGAACTACCAGCAATGTTCTAACAGTGCCGATAGATCGCCCGCTGATTGGTGTGCTACTAGCTGCTGTACGCTACAGAGTGTTTCACGGAACTGTTTCGTTTTCAAACTGTTTCAGTTACAATGAAAATGTTGTGTTATTTTAGTGCCACCACTACTAAGAAACCATTCACAGGTTTGATCACTCCCACTTGGGACAATTATATAACCAAAATCCCACGGTCAAATTTGATAAAAAATGTTTGCATTAAAGTTTGACACAACAGATGAGCACCGTGTGACGTGGTGGAGTTGTGCCAAAACAGCTTTTGCTACAAAGTGTTGAATAAAATTCCATTTGGATTAGATTAAGAGAGGAAGTTCCAAACGCCAATCCGAAAGTATGATACCGATTGATCAGAGGCCTCCAAAAAAATGAGTATCGCTCTCCGTTCTATTGGAGTGTTGCGACCACGGTTAATGGAATTAAGAGATGTTGTGAGTTTCTTCACTCTTAAATTAATAAAGTGTAGAACTCCTGGGCAGTTATTCTACTTATTGAGGACATGGAAAAAATGAATTCGTGTTCAACACAAAAAACAGTATGTGTATACCACTTTAAGGGGAGGTTTGGTCAGCCTTTAGCATTCGGTTTTTCGCTAGATCGCTGTCTTATCTTCGTCTATTTCGTTTGGAATAAACCAACGAAACCAATTCCTAATGCTAAAATGCCATCAACGAGGCTTCTGCACAATCTGATTCCATTATTAATATCCTCTGGTATGGGCTTTCATTTTTTTTATCCTCTTTTGGGACAAATTTACTGCACTGTGGGAAACACCATGTCGTTTCAGGCAGACTTTGGAAGAAATGGGCTTTTACGTAACGTTTCTATGCAAAAAAGTACCTACATTTGACCGTGGGACACCATATTAAGAGAGTTAATTTTCCTTAGACCAAACATTTAAAGGGATCTATCAGTAGCGATAAGAATAAAAATGATTTGAATTTAAAAAATCTTGAAAATATCACGGGGATTTTTCTTCCTAAAAAACTTCATAGTAACTCAGTAATCCATAAAACCGTGTATATTTGCTTTTATTTCTAATAATAACTTCAACTTAATAACTCAATGATGTGTGACCACTAGCGGGTGACTCCGTTTAAGTTACTGCGCGGCCAGTTCCGCAGTTCTTTGAATAACTTCAATTTTTCAACATACTTACGAAAATGCCTCGGCCTTTCGTAAAATTGAGGACTATTTTTCCGAGCTCTAGTAATTGAATGTCAATACATCAATAATGCTTGTAGACTTGTTGCAAAACACTCTCGACTCTCCAAATCCTAAAGTATTAAAATATATTAAATTATTCATTACAAGTTTCCGCGACAGTGTTAATTAACAGAAGTTCGCCGAAAACGGAGAAATCGTTTAATAATTACTTTCACATAAGAATGGTATTTATTATTTATTCAAATTAATTACACGTGGTATTTATGGGCGGCTAAAGTCAGCATGCCATGTCTGACGTAGAACCTACAGCAATAAATTAGGAAGTAATAAAGCGTAATATTGACAAAAGGGCTCACCTTTTGTCAGTTGTTTACATCTAGCCAGAAGAAGAAGCAAATTAGGATAATGTTACATGGTCAAAAGAATTTCTACTGGATTATAAATTAATGATGATAGCAAATGAATTATTTTTCAGAGTCATACCCCAGTCAAATATTTCGAGTAGTTGATTAAAGTTAAATGCAGACTTCAACTTAGTTACCGAAAATCATAAGGAACGACTAAGGGTTATATTTTATTCAATTGAATTTGCGTTTATGACTCCGCTGAACTTGATCTGTGTTATAGATCCAAACGGCAGTTCTCATCCAAAGTGGAATTAAAAATAGCTTGTGTTAAATCGTATTTAAACAATCTTATAATTACCGTTTCCTTCCAGGCACAGTAATTATATCGTAATCATTGCTATTATACCCGGGACACTCTGTTCCTATTTCCATGTACTACCTATTTCACATATGCTTAATTCATTTAGTACCACCCTTAGAAAAAAAATTTATTTTTTTACTGCGTTCACACGCGATTCATATTCACCATTTCCTTAGCATACAAAAATCAGAGGTAAAATGCCAAGGATGAAAAAATATTATGATTATTCCAAGCCTATGTAACCGGCTCAATGGATTCGCAACTCATCAGCCATCCTGCTCCCACAGGTCATGCCCTCACAGGCCGTCGGGTCAAGGAACGGAAACCATGCTCCACAGTCCGCACACCGTCGAGTATTGAGGGCTCTAAAATAGTCCCCGTCGGCGACCGACCGCGTGCGAAAGAGTTCGATGCTCACATTCCATCGAGGCATCCACCCCCGCTTCGCCCTATTATTGAGCTCTCGCACCCCCGCTCGCGAGTAGGTGGGGGTGTGGGTGGCAGTGAGGGCTGTTCATCGGGCATGAGAAGAGAGAGAGAGAGAGAAAAGGTTAAAGGGTTTGGCTTCGACGGGAGAGCGGGACGAATACATCTCTAAGGAGCGTCGCTCTGCCAGTTGGACTATGACGAGAGACAGGAGCAGAAGAAGGTAGGCTAACCACACACGCACACACACATTCGCGTCACTCAAACCCTCCTTGGCGAAATAAGTCGAGCACCGGATGGGCAGGCAGAAATGACAAAAGGAATAGAGCGGTGAGTGACGAAGAGAAGGGGTCGCATAGTCGACTTGCGGGGGCGTATAATCCTTTGAGCGCCACGCAACGATATGTCATTGTTTGCTTCCTCGGCTCGAAGTGCCAACGACGGTATACTGTTTCGATTTCCTGATCCTTTGGTGAGGATATAACATATATACCCCTTCAAACTGTTCATTATATGTTCACCAACTTGGTTTTCGTGGATCTAATAATTGAAAACCATCTATCAGGCCCAATAAGTTATGAGACCAATAAATTAATCTAATATTTGGGAAACGCATGTCAAGTACCTTGACTAATGGATGTCATTACCGTGTAGGATGCATATGAATTGTTCTTGCAATCGGCCATTAGAGTCGAGTTTTCATGTTCTTTATCTCATCCATGGATCACTTCTCTACCCCTTCAAAAAAGGCGAGCATTTTTTTGCGTTAAGCATTTTCCATGGCTTTAAAGTCTTTGGCGGATAATTTCCATCTCTTATGAAGTATCTATGAAACATTTCGACGGTTGCACATTGCATATATTGGCTATCGTACTCAGAGTCTCAAGTAATGACTCATTTATCATTAAGACGTGTCGCCTCCGAAAATGAAACTTTCCGTTAAATCGGTTAAAATTTAAACTCGGGTAGCTCGGCGCCTGGAATAGATGATCAAGTAACCATTAATGTGTTACCTACATCAAAATACTACCCTGCAAGCCGCCGCAGATTCGTATGGCAAATTTTTAAGACACCAGCCATGACACTGAAGGATTATTCACCATGAATGAAACTAAAAAAATCAAACTCTCATTATTATTAAACTGGAAGCAGATTATATCAACTAAAAAATTGCAAAATTATCAACGGATAAAAAATCTAAAATTTTCACATATATGGTAGGTATAAATCACCCAAATACCTTTAAAGGCTTCGAGATATTATTATTATTAGTGGTGATCTATCGGAAAAGGTAGGTTTAGATGTAAGTAGCAATACCTATACTAATCTTTAACTGCTGAAGGTTTCCTTCCCCAAGCGCTCACATTTTTCAGCCCGGCATACGTCCTTCCTCACTTCATCCTGTCCTTAAGCTCATTTCCTCTCTCTTCTCCTTTACCGCTAACCCATCATTCTAACCTCCATCACTGTCTTCAAAATCCCTTCACCTCTTATTCTCTTTTCCCATTAGCCACTTACACTGCCGTCTCCCAATTTCCATCCTTTCACAGCTGAATCCATAATATGCACAATGCAACCCTAGTCTAGGCTAAATGCAGAGGGTATGAGTTATCTGAGAAGTGCTTCCAGTTTAAGTTTGAGGGATAGGGTTAGGAATGAGTATGTGATGAAAGAATTTGGAATTAATGCTCTAATGGTGGATGCAAATGAAAAGAGAGTGCGTCTTTGTTTTTCCCATATTGAAAGAATGGGTGAGAGTAGAATAACAAAGCCATGATATATGATGGTGGAGTGAATGGCTAGAGAGAAAGAAGACCAAGAGAATCATGGGTGAATGGAGGAATATTAGACATTTAAGAATAGAAGAGCGTGTGTGAAACAATGTATAAATGAGGCAGAAGCAAAGGAGGATAGGGCAGCATGGAGGGAACTGTTAACATCGAAACAATTTTCTTGATGTAACGCCGATAAATGAGCTCTTTTGATAAAACCTTCCCCAAAATGAAAAGCCGTGATGGGTATGCATGCATGCATATTACATTAAATTAGAGTAATCTACTGGTTAAACGTAGGTTTTATTGAAAGTCAGAGAAAATACTCAAGATTTTTACACCTGCAGGCCCCTTACTACCTCTAGTATTTCTTTCTTTAACTCAGCGTACGTACTACCCAATGTACTTTTACTTATTATCACAATGATATAAGTGAGTAGACATATGGCCCTCCGGCACAGTGTTAGCATATTTCAGTCGTATTCAAAAACAAATTACCAAACACCATAAAGTAGCCCCACAAAGGCACATAAAATATTCATAGGGCATAAGTCGGAGTTCTAAGTGTCCAAGCAATTAAACACTATCATCGAATAATTTATTAGGTTGAACCTTTTTAAATGCTGATTAATCGTTTGGAAGTGGCCTGAATAGTTCGCTCAGAATTCTGTTCCAATGTTTTACTGAGAAACAAGAATTGTATATGTAGGTACATGCAAATGTGTATGTAATATTATGCTCGAGGGTATACCCACAAAATATTTTCGTAGTACTGAAAGGGCTAAGAACGTACGAACTGAATTGGACTATGAGGATATGCAGTAGTAAAGCGAGAGGATAAGGGAGCAGAGGAAAGTGCCAGTCACAAACGCTCACATCACTCACAGCCTCCTTGGCGAAATAAGATGAGCGGAGGAGGAGGGAAAGGAGGGGGGGGGGAGTGACAAAAAGAATAACGGCGACGGAGAGAGTCACTCGCATAGTCGAGTTGCGTGGGCGTTTCAAATCGCGCATCGGAACTCAAAAGAGGGGGGGAGTAGTGATCGGAGGGAGGGAGAGGGGGAGGAGTAGAGAAAGGTGCGATGACAGAGGGAAGAAGCTTGCGGCCGGCGGAGGAATGAAGCAGGAGCAGCCGCCGCCGGCTGGCTGCCCTGGCCTGGCTGGCTCGCGAGCGATGGTGGCATACGCGGGCTGCCGTGTTGTACGTGCGGGGGCGGACAGGAGCATCTCGCAGATGAACGCAATGACTCGCGGGGCGGAATGCGGGGGTGGACGGCGCGATCGCGGAATGAGGTTTATATTTGCGTGGGTGTTGGCGATGGGAAGGGTGGGGGGAGGGGGACGGGATGAGGTCAGGACGGAGAGGGGTATGGGGGGAGGAGGCAGGAACAAGAGGGGATAAAGGGGGGAGAGGAAGGCGGGGTAACATCTCTTAGGAAGACGCTGCGGCGGACGAGGCAGACCCCTGGGCAAGCTAAACCTATATTTTTAGAGGCTATTGTTAATCGAGGGGGAGTGGGGCGGGTGGGGGTGTGGTGGAAGGGGGCGGTTGAGGAGGTGGCGGGGAGGGAGAAGTCGGGGGTGGGTGGGGGAGGCTCCCTTCTCACCCCCTAGAACGACAGGAAACGCCATTGTGTGAGTGTTTGCGGGTAAAGAGCAAGGAGGAAGGAATACGGAGGACTTTTCGGTGAGGGGGCAGTTAACAGGAAGTAGGAAGGTTTCTCAGAGGAAGAGGAAGGGTGTGTGGGGGTGATTCCCCTCCGGCGACCGACCACGTAAAGGATTCTCGGTATGGCGCGAATGCTCCCCGAAGACTAAAAGTTGCTCTAGACTTGAGGCATGCGGGGTGGTTTATTGGGGCGTCTGGAACCACCCTCGGTTGCCGACGCGAAGCAAGGGCTAAACCCTCCCTCCCCCTTACGAGGGTGGAATCCTGTTGTTGCCGATGCTGCGCGCATGATGATCTTTCCCTGCGGACGTTTTGGGATTATACACTACCTAACCTCACAGCCTTTTCACAACAGTAGAAATGTAAACATTTTATCTGAAATTGCCTTAAACTGATCAAAAATTAAAGGTCTTAAATGGTCTTTTTATCTATAATTCAGACCAATAAGATATGCCATGAAACTCAGCATACCTATCTACTTACGCTCTACGTGACAAGTAACTTGAATGAATATTATTCTATAATAGGTTGCCAACATTAATTAAATTCAAGTCAAAACTTACAGAAAAGCTTCTATTTTCATCTGTCAAGTATTCCCACTTCTTACGCAACAAAACGAATCTAAGTTTCTAATGTTATATAATTCATGTGTTGAGAGTCGCTTTGAACACATTTAATTTCGTAAGCATATTCATTTTTGTGATAAAATTTTTTTAAATCAAGCATGCATGAATTTGGTCATCTTCCAATTGATTTTCATAATACACAAGTACATATCCCATCGCATTCAATGAGGCCTGCAGTTTATCTAGATTTTCAGCTAAGATATCGAGGTCAACTGCAAAACGAAGCATATTAATTTCCTCCCCGTTCACTTTAATTCTTTTGATTAATTTTCTCTCCGCTTCTTTATTTGCCTTTTCTAAGTACATATTGAACAGCGCCGTTGAGAGATTGAATCTTAGTCTTACTACTTTGTTTATTTGAACGTATATTTGTCTTCAGCTTTTCGTCTCTACTTAGGCAACTTGATTTTTGTAGAATCGACGGATTATTCTCCTTTCATTTAGATATATTCCAACTGTTACCTTCTAATCAATAAATTTGGTTAACAAGCAAAAACGTCCATAACTAAGAAAAAATATCCACATCTCCATGCTGTATATTCAACATGTTGCGTGAGGAAGGGAGTTAAAGATGGAAATTTAAGACTGGGAGGATATATATAAATATTTTAAGGAAACCTTCCGCCGTTTGGAGGGTAAAGGATTAAAATAGAATTAAATTTTATTCAGGACAATGGAGACTCAGGAGCAAAAGAAAATTAAAATGAATAATTGCAAAACAATAGAATCTCGAATAAAAAGTGAAGCCAGGTTTAAAGTAATAGGAGTCCACTAGTGGAAATGAAATATCGGTAGCATTGTCACTAAATGGAAAATACATTGTATATTTCCATACTAGTTTATGTAGCCGACCTAGGTTTCGTATATAGGCTAGTGTGGAAATTTTCCAAATATTTTTCATATTGTGACAATGCTATTAAGTGAAGCGTTTAGACATAATGGCTTCCGTAAAACGAAAACTACTAATACTACAAATAAATAGCAAAATCAGCAACACCTGCCTCGGTTTGACCAGCTCCTGGGGATCGATTGTTGCCGTTATGTGATAATTATCCCACGCAAAAATAGAACACTGTCACATGATATTGAAAAAGAATTCCATGCTTACAAATGCTCATTACTTTCCAAACAATATTTATAGCATGCGGACAAGATGCGACGACTCGAAAATGCTGAATAAAGAAGCCATGCCACAAAATTAGTATTTTTACACGCGATCACTGTGATTTGAGAATAGACCCACAAGTCTACAAGATACAAGCAGCTTTACATTAGGCATATATTTATTTTGACGCCCACATCATTGATTTACTGGGCAGCAGTTATTCAGCGCTGGAAACAAAGGGCTCGGGTTCCATTTATTGAAAGGGATTAGATGGTAAGTATAATGAGGATTTTATAATAGAGTGGAAATGTACGCATCCATAGAATATCAGAAATACTACTAAAAATCGGCATTTCAATAAAATGTCGGCAAACAGCTATCAAGAGATACCAATTCTCCCATCATTACAAATTAATAACAAAATCAGCAATACCTGCCTCGGTTTGACCAGCTCCTGGGGATCGATTCTTGCAATTATGTGATAATTATCGCACGTAAAAATAGAGCACTGTCACATGATATTGTAGAAGAATCGCATGCAATACAATTACTCATTGCTTTCCAACCAATATCAAACCTACCTACCAAAGGAAAGTGTGGTTTGAATAGTTTACTTCGTTGGAAGTAGCTGATTTTAAGGTGGTTCCCCCGTAAAATGACTTAAATGCCATTTTACTCATATTATGGCTGCTTATAGAAAAACGCGTTCTTTATCTGATATGAACAACAATATGTCACCTCTTCATGCTATTTTCTCACAAATAAAACTTGAAATTACTTGGTGTTAAACGGGGGAATGGGATCAATACGGGGAAAAATAGTATTTATCCACATAATATTAATGAAATTTTCGTGAAAAACTGTAGTTAGGAAGGATAAATCCCGATAAAGGTAATATAAATGAAATATAGGCATCTTACTGTCTTATTTTGTGAGTTATTAGCCAATAATTGCGATAATTGAAGTCAAAATGCGGTAATTCCATAGTAATGGCGCTGCAGTCACCTATGCCTTGAATGAAGTGCTCATTAAAAATATATTCGTGGAATAAACTGCGTATTTTGCATATTAACTTTGGTCCTTAATAGGTAACCTATGTATTCACCAAGAGTAGAGTTTTTAAAACAAATAAACTAAGAGGGGGGTAAAGTATTTGTTTTGACTCACACAGTCGTGGTAGAACCACCTTAAATGTTCATTTCTAAAATTATTTTCCTTTTAACTGACCGAGACTTTTGAGAAATAAGAGACGCAAAAGGTTTATTAAATAAACGGCGATTTTTAATTTAAAAATAGTCAATGATCCTTATGAGGAAAACCCAAGTATAAAACAAGAATAACCAAGAGAGCCACGAACGCATTTGTGTGTGTAAATAGACTGAAAAGATCTTGAGTAGGATCCCGAGGTGAAATTAGATTCCGTAGCCGTATGGCGGCAGCACGGAAGCAGTTGTAAGCGGGACGCTTCCGGGAAATTGATTTAATAGCCCTCCTCTCGTTTTAATAATATATATGAAAAGTCTTAGATGCTGTTTGGTGTGGCACGCAATTCAAAAAATGTTGTTTTCAAACCCTGCTTAATTTATCCACATTTGCATATCATTAAGCACGACCACTGAGGAACTTGATATCGTTTCTAGCGTGATAAGGTGCAACTTTCTCGGATTGAATAATTAAATAGGATTTTATACATTAGATCACATCTATTGATGAAACCAGTCATTACATAATTGTAAACTGATTAACGAGTTTAAAGGGTGATCTGGTTGTCGTAGTAACATAAGAACTAGTTACCCACGCTAATGGCCGAGGTTTCATTCCAGCTAGTGGAGAAATTCCTGAACGTCGCGCCGAGAGAATTATAGATGAATTTTGAGGATACTGGGACTAGCCAAGGTATTACCTTTGCAGAGTAACCCGCGAGTGCACAAAGTGACGATTCCACATTTACGACTTGACCGGGACTCGAACCCGGCCGGATACCTCGATATCGCGTCGACTGCTCTATTGCCGGTTATTTTTATTACAGCGTCTGTAAGAAGCGTGAAGTAAAAATTTCAATATTAATGTTGCAAAAATATAGTTATATATGACCAAAATTATTAGTAATTAAATAAATATATCTACATAAGTCTATAACTTGACTCATTTTTTCACGCCGTACTGCTAAAAATCCTTCAAAACAGCAGGTTTTTTTTAAATTCTGCATACATTTCTAGTTTTTTGACGAAATATAGGTGCTATAAATTCCTATTTTATCATCACATTTTTATTAGTTCGGTTTCCGTCATGTCTGTCTTTCCGGGTGGAATATTGCAACCGAGTTTAAACTAACTTCCCGATCAGCTAGAGACTTGAAATTTAAACCATAGCTCAGAAGTGAATTACAATGCAATATTAGCTATCTATTGTAACAATTAATTGATTAATTCATTGTTAATAAATTATCAATTAATTAATTAACATATTTCCTGATGTGCTAGTAGAGGCTTGCAATTTTAACCAGAACTCAGAAGTGGATGACAATGCAACGTTAGCTAAATGTTATAACAATTAATTAATTAATTAACGATTAATTATTTAACAAATTTCCTGAATTACTTGGAGAGGCTCGAAACTTTAACCGTCGCTCGGAACTGGATGCCAATACATCATTTGCTTTATGTTACAATAATTAATTGATAAATTAATTAACCATCAATTAATTAACAAATTTCCCGATTTTCTAGTAATCAACCTCAAAATCACCTGAATGAGATCATGTGTCATAACGGCCAAGGTGCATAAATAACTATTTCACCACAGTCACACGCATTCGGGGTAATACTGACCCAGTTCTCATTATGGTACAAGGTCTGTATATGTGCTAGTTTGTCGCTCGACAGATAATCATACTCAGCCGATAAAGAAGTACTTCTGAACATAATAAGGACGGCGTATAGAGCTGTCATACGCCACGCTTTTACTAGAACGTATAGAGATCTAACAGTTGATAGTTCCTCATGCGCATGAATTATGGTAACAAGACTAAAAAACAGAAAATAAATAATTAAATTATAATAATTTTTATTATACATACCAAGTTTTTAAAACGGACTAAAAAGTATAAAATAATTTTCCCTGGGCCCTTCTAAAATTTTGAGGGTGAATTTTTAGTTACTATGGAGATGTTTTTAAGACTTGAAGAGAAAAACGTGGGATGCAGGCAACCCATGATAATTAAGGAGGAGTAAAGGGACCAGGTGTCGTTGAGCAAACTCCCACAGTTAATGCCATTTGCAATGCACTGAAATTGGTTGTGAATTCATCCGGATTATCTACTTCTATTATATACTGCCTGCGCCCCACGTTTTTCTCTTCAAGTCTTACAAATATCTCCATAGCCACTAAATATTCACCCTCAAAAATTTGTATGGGCCAAGGGAAAATTATTTTATACTTTTTAGTCCGTTTTAAAAACGTGGTATATTAAAAATTATTTTTATTTAATTCATCATTTTGTTTCAATATTCTCCCTGTGGAGCGCACAGCCGAAATCTATCCCATTCAAAACAGCTTGTATTTTTGGGAAAATTACTCGAAAAGTAGATCAGCAAGGGGTAAGTATTTTGATATAATTGGAAAGATTAGAGTTTGTTTCTTTTAAATAAGGTCAAATTCATCAAATTCTAGGTGAAGTGATTTTTACCTGAAACTGGCTTAAAGGAACAAGTTGTGCAGGACTGCAAGACACATGATGTCACGAAGGAGTCCCAAGCGTGCGCTTAGTGCCACCACTACCCGCGTGATTAAAGCCGAAAATGGGAAACACTGAAGTTTTCGATCTTTTTTGGACAAATTTTGAGGAAATCCGGGACCAGCCACGGTGATACCTGTACATAGTCACCCGTAAGTGCGAATAAGTGTAAAATTCTGAAAGACGGTGGGCTAAGCGCACGCCTTGGACTGCTTCTGTGACATCATATTTCCGGCAGTCCTGAACAACGCTTTGCTTTAACGCCCACAAAACTCCACAAAGAAGGACACCTTGGTAGCTTCACTGGATAAACCACTCAGCGCGATATCGAGGGATCGGGGTTTGAGTTCCGGTTAAGTTGAATGAGAGTTATAGATTCCTACTACATAAAACGATTGAGATATCGCTGTAACGCATCGAACTGAAAGACGCATTCGTGAGGGGAAGGCTTACTTAAACACTGGGCTTTACCCAATCCTTGCTCTGCCTCCAAATAACCAATACGTCTCCACACAACCCATCTTAACTCAAAATCTAGAGGTCTCCAGTCAGATGATCGCCTATTTCGTAAGACACATGCTCTCTATTTCTATCAATTAGGTACTTTTCCATATTCTCAGTGCAAAATATGTTATACCTTCTCTGGTGAATCATAGCCGTGACTTAGTGTAAATTAGTCAACTAAAGATATTGCACTAAATGACAGTCGTTACCTCGTGAAGTTCTAAAACGTTAACTATTTCGGAAATGAAACTATCCTTAAAATTTCAATTGGTACATTTATTGAGGACCAATCGTGGGGCGATGACCTTGAAAACGATGAGTAATTTTGAATAATTTTATTTTTAACAATTAGTCATCGCAAAATTTTACTTTTCATTCAAGTATTCTACCAGCTGATTGGTAGGTTCTTGGACAGTCCCCATTCTGCATCCCAACTTCATAGACATTGTCTCGCTTTCCCTCCTAAATATGGCGCGCTATTAGATCCCTCTTCAAATGTACGAAATTTACAAAGAAAAACTCCCTCAAATATTCAAAGAGTACTTCAATCTATTAAGAATGCAAGTAGCACACAGCATTGCATGCACTAAGAATCGAAAAATCATCTAATTCCTTTAAAAAAAACCTTGTTTGAGTTTAACAGTGAAACAGTGACACATGGGTTTCCAAATTGACTACAGTACAACGTGCGATTATGGAGGATCTAGGTTCGGACCCCAGTTGAACCGCGTGATTTTTCTCGGCTAATTTCACACATTCATGTATTTGCTGAAAGCGTAACTTCAGTTAAAATTTCAACCCTTTTCATTTTTACGAATTAGTTTCATTCCTAGAATGGATAATAGTATCACCTTGGTGGTGAAATAAATAGGAGCAAGGCGAGCGACAGAATAAACTTGACGAGAAAAGGATTCAGAGAAGAAGTGTTGATTCTGAAGAGAAAATCCATTCTGAGGGGAGGGAAAGAAGGGGTTGTTTACATTTCCGAGACAGAGAAAGCGTAGGAATGGGAGAGTGGGCTCAGTCATAGCGTAAGAAACGGGGTTGGGAGAGAGAGCGGAGCCAGTGCCTTTCGTCTTCCTCCATAGATGAGCGAAGGGAAGGGTAGAAGAGGACTCGGAGGTGAGGGTTGGACAACGAAAATAAGGGGGATTAAAATCCAAGGGAAGGGGATAGAAGGGATGAGAGAGTGAGAGGGAGAGAATCCTCGAGTGGTTGAGAGTGATAAAGACAAACGGAAGAAGAAGAGAGGAAAAGCAGGGAGCAATAAAAGATGTGCAAATGAAGTGAGGGTGAGAGACTACCGTAGAAGTCTTAAAATTGTTGAACTTATGCCCTCCTATTACCTGTAGACCCTATGGGAAAAACATATCAATAAATATGGATGAAGTGAAATTCTTCGGCCAAGAGGACTTGTAGGGTCTATATATTGAGTGAGACAACAGTTAAAAATATCCGGCAACTTACGTTTATATTCCGAAAGTTATAATTTTTGTTTCTAATGTCAATACCAGCAGCTTGAAATAATTTGAAAATAAATTGTCCCCGGGCGCGATGACCAAAATTATGAAATCGGCACGCAGCGAGTCACTGCACCTGCAGTTAAACGCAGATAATTTATGACTGCTCACGAACAAATACCAAAGTTTTATTTCCGTTGGTTTAAATATTTTTCACATTTTTCCTTTCACATGGACTATCAGTAACACAGCTTCAGCTTGGAATCGACGAATATATTAATGCATTGGGATGAAGGGAACTTTTTAACCCACGAGGACTTATGGAGCTATTAATTTTGCACGCTGGCCGATAAAAATAAGCAGCAGTTATGATTATATTCCCACAGCTATGGATTTTTTTCCTAATAAAAATGACAGTATCTTGGAAAAATGTTAAATATATTTTTGACTGAAGGTCCATAATTTAGTCATCCAAAGATTTAACATCATAACGTTATCATTTAGCGAGAGAATAATAGGTTTTGTATTACCATTCAGTGATGATTTGTTCGGGTAATTTACTCAACATGTGGATGATTACGTAGATATCGCCACGAGAAAAAAATTATTACATCGCCCTATATACGGCAGTCATGAAAATCTTCAGATGCGGATGGTTCTTATTTGTATCAAGAATCAAAGATCTCGTTATCTAATTGAAATACATTCAGAAATGGCTGTAACTGTGCTGCTCATCAGTCGCAAGGTAAATAAACTGAATGTTGATTACCTCGCAATGTCAGACGAGTTTAATCTTTCGCACTGTAAAAGTTGAACCACTGAGTATGTAGCAGTGACTACAATTATTAACGATGATATCTTCATAAAAAGGCAACAACTATGTGGTCGTCTCAATATTTCCTTCAATATTTCAAGGATACTTAGATTAAAAACTAGGAAATTACTTCCTCAGGCATTCTTCCAATACTTTCATCGTTTGTCACAACAAAATCCAAAGTGGACAATTCATGAATACATCATCATCTATTACTCGGCTGAATTTTTATTATTATTATTTATTCTCTTTAGCAATTTTTTTTCATAAAAAAGGCAACAGCTTTATGGTCGTCTCAATTTTTCCTTCAACCATTCAACGATACTTATATTTAGACAAGGAAATTATTTCCTCAGGCATTCATTCCTAAAGTTTCATTGTTTGCCTTAACTAAAATCCAATGTTGGCTATTCATGAAATAATCATCACCTATTGCTTCGATAGATCATGATTACTATTATTGATTCGTTTAAGCAATTTATTTCGCTCAATCCTTTTTCAATCGAAGTTTTTTCAGAGTCAAAAATGGCTCAGCTCCAAAAACATTAGGAGCAGTACAGATGATTGTATCACGAGTTTAACGCCCAACAAAGTAATTGGTATACAAGAGTTAAGTGTCTCCCAGCACAAATCTCCGTGAAGCCAAGTCGTACACACCGCAGCGCAGTTCAGTATGCGGCACTAGCACGGCGGAAGTCGGAGGCAGGGGGGATTTTACCCAGCAGATATCGAAAATGCGAAAATAGCGAAATCTCCTTTGCCAACAGTCGACGAAGAAATGGGCTAAAACCTTTCCTGCCGGAGCATCCGAATATTTACCGTTTTGTTATTTTATTTTTAATACCCCCCCGCCCCGGAGGCTTTCCTCGGCTGGGCCAGCCTCCCTTGAGTCCACATCGAATCCAAAAACAATGCCACTCCAAGCAAACGTCCACAAGAGATAAGTGAATTAGCAAACCAAATGATATGGACCGGAAAGATACGAAATTGTGTTCCTTTCCCGTGAGCTATTGTTTGTTTTAAGGAGAGCTCGAAGAGGAAATAAGACGAGAGAATTTGAATAGTCTCCCAAATCGAGATTCTCGGTTTTTTTTAGAAATGTGAATTATCTCCTCACGAAAAAGTAGAAATAAAGCAGACGTTAAACTGTATTAATTAGAATTTTAACGCTTTTACAGAATCTCCTCGCGCAACTAGAAGAGTAAATACACTCGTGGTATGCTGTTATGTTTCGGTAAATGTATGTAGAACGAATACCTGCCACGTACAAATGAGCCCAGGCAATATGAACACAATGTAACGATGTTTCAACGGGACTTGGAGGTATTTGGAATCTCTTACTCAGATGGACAATGGACATGCATTCAAATTACTGCTTTGTTTTGAATAAACGAGAAGCAAATTTATTGAAAGAAAGAGTAAAACTGGATGGATGACAAAATAGGATGTATTTTTCAAAGGAGCCTTCTACGCTTCTCAACATTTATAATATGATGTGGATAATTTTATCGGATTTTCGCCGTGTGCTGTTTGAATGAAACCCTTTAGCACAAGAAAGAAACTGAGGAGAAAGAATCGATTTACTGAAATAACGTGGTTTTTCCGTACACGTTGTCGATAAACCGTAAGTTATCTATAAAAAACTCTACCCAATGCATGATGCCATAATGAGCACTTTGAACACACTAGTCCATCTATTTTATTTTAACCGTCCATGGGAGTCGTCGATTAATGTAATGAAGTTAGCTGCTAAACATGAGGAATCAACCTAATCAAATCCTATTATGATGTTAATGTATCGAATACAGTTATCAGCTGGCGTAGACATTCCCTCCAGTTAATGCAAGTTCATTCCTCAAAATTAACCACTGTCTGGAATAGACTAATTTATTCCGATTATTCTGAGCGTAATAATTGGTGATTTTGAATTGAAATCAACTTATGCAACAAAAAACCGTGATAGTGCCTTTTACGAACTAACTGAAAATAGATACTAGTACTATAAATTACCATTAATATAGCTGAAAAAGCAACAATTTTTGGCACAGAAAACACGTGAGAGTTCAAATAATATCAGCTTTAGGTAAGATACCAGCGTAAAGTATGCGTAAAAGCATTTTACGCTTCCCATTAACATTGATGCCGACATCAATCTAGGCCTGTCTACATCAATATGATGGAGAATCATCACCGGCGGAATTTACCCGGAACCATGTATACAGTCTTATTTTAGCACTTTTTAGAAGTGGCTTTGAAGTTCTCAGAGGCGGAAAGATCAATGAAATATTACCCGACCATCAATGTTTGAAAGTATTAAATAGTAAGGCGTAAAACTCTTACGAAAACGATCCCTGAAAAGCTTTCTCTAACGGCGATCTTGACATCAGAGTCTCCATAAAACTGTGAAATATAGAGCAACTCATCTTGGTAATGTATCTCTTTCATCTTGTGCTCAGAGGAGCGTTTTGAAATGAGAAGAGCATAAAAACTGGGAAAAGATAAAAGCTCTTTCTCGAAACTGAACTGCCTAAATGTGAAAACATTATTTGATGGCTTGGACGATCATGGCTCTGTTCTCCAGGTTCTAAATAAATTTATCCAAGCCATATCAAAGTGAAGCGAAATTGAGCCTCCTTTTAACGCCCACCATCAATTTTCCCTTTGATATATGTATAGGCTCTAGTTTATAAAGTTTTCTTAGCATGTCATAACGCTTTTTATATTTTCTGATAACAACTATAACGTCCAAATTTAGTTTCAGAAAACGACTCGTCTAGCTCAAACATAAACGATATATTTCAGTTTAATGACAGCCTAAGTCGTATCAGCCTAAATGGATACAGGGGAAGAATATATGCATTATTTCTTTTCTTCTAAGATTTCCGTCGAAAAAGTTGTTGAGAAAACTAGGAATTACTATGTTTTCTCCTGAGATTTCTACTCAACGCTGAGAGCACATGAGTTTAAGCTGAGATCACGGACGACATTGCTATAAGAAATAAAATAAAGCACTCACTCTTTAAAACTAAAAAACTAATTTCTAATATTCCATTGACAATTTTTTAAAATAAAAATATTCCGACATGAATTTGAACAGCATTTATATCTTTTGAGGTTGATATTTTGATTTTCCGATTTTTGTGTTTAACCGAGTTTTGGAAGTATTACATATGATTATTATGAAAGGAACTACAAATGGGAGGAATTTCCGTTGTAGTTCAAGGTTGCAATATATGAATAAAATTATAAGATATGCTGAAGGGAGCTTTTAATTCTCGGTGCTGAATTTAGCGCTGATTAGAACACATCAGCGTAATTCAGCGCAAACGACTAAAGATGACTTGAATGATGCACGATAAACGTTTGGTACCATAATTTAGGTTCACAATAGTTACGACCGTAAGTTTTCTGCACAGCTTTCAAATTAGTCCCAAATACGCACTTACTAATAAAAACTCGTTACCACAGAGAAGTTAAAAATTTTAATTTTCCCTATTTGACGCATTTACTGAAAATCAATAAATAAACAACAATCGTGGATGCGATTATCGAAGTTCTGTTATTGTTTAGCGAACATCAGTTCTGCTCCCGATCTGAGGTGTGATCATTGTTCTTTTATTCGCGTTGTCGTCATCGTTATTCAAAACGCAAGACTCTGTAAAGTAAAGTAAATGTATTGCTTTCAACTACAACAACATGGAAACGTTGAATTTACATTTAATCCACATGAAAGCTAGGTTGCCTCTAAGGAATACCTATGGAAAGGGGAATGCTAACAGTTATTGTCCTGAGAAAGTCGGTGAACTAGTTTACTAGTGATTTAAACTAGTGATTAAACTAGTAATTTGAAGCACCTGACATAGTTTGAAGAATAACGATCACGTTTTAGCTCTCATGCGCGTTTTAGAGTTTGGGTGGTCTAGAAGCGTTGAGTAAAATGAAGGCAGGACACAGCCATTTAGCGAAGCTAATGAAGTTTAACAGAGTAAAGCAAATTTTCCTGAACACAAGTTCCCAGTTACAATACAGTACAACTCATGCTTTGGTTATATCGCAATCAGAGTTATATAAACAGGAGTAAGTATAAAATAGTATTACATAATTAGACGTCCCATATGGGTGAACACAACAACTGATGATAGGATAGGTATCCTACCGCTCAACATCACTCATGGAATTCTGTTCAACTTAAAGAACACCATCAAACACGATCAATTGAAAAATAACGACAACGCGAACGCACACTTTATGGAGAATCGTGATCGCACCCGTTTTGAAGTGCGCTGCGAAATCATGAGGGAATAAAACGGTAAGCTGAAATTGTAAAATGGCAGAGTTGCAGAAAACCAATATTAGGATCGATGACTACAAGCGATGATTAAGTACGCTCATTTTGGGTGGCTGGAGTTGTAATCGAGGGTCTTTGAGTGAACATTTTTATAATTTTTTAAGTAAGTCGAAAAAAAAATCTTGGACCATATTTCATTTAAGTGTATCTGTTTATGCGTTGGAAGTTACCATACAGGCAGTAATGGAGATGATAAAAGAATTATAATTAATTTTTGCCCAAAAGACGTCATCAGGTACCATCAGATGATGGCTTTACAGCTGAAACGCGTTGTACCTTTTATTAAATCTGTGGAATAGTGCTATCAAATTTTGCGTTTAATTATGATATCCTTCCACTACGCCTCGCCGGACACAGTTACCTTATCACATAGGCAGTTAAGGAAATGATACAAGTTTTATATTTAATTTTTTTCCATAATTAAAGCATGTTATGACTAGAGTTTTCGGTGCGGCATTCGGAAGTTTGGCGAAATTATATTGAAGTATGTTTTTTTCGAATATTGGACTCGGCGCGACACCTTGATACTTGCTAGCAGCCAGTATAATTTTAAGAAATGTATTATTTCGCGTTAGAAGAAAATCTGCACATATATAGCCGAATTATTATGGAATATATGTCATGTGTCTTAAGAATACGTGTAAAATGCAATTTTCCAAAAAACCAAATCGGCATCATGCAATTATTTTCACTTTTATCTGTAGATATCACTCATGAGAACATGCTGCCGAAGTTTCCCGCTAATTTGTACATAAACAAAAATTACTCATACCAGCTTAATTATCGTATGACGTGCTAAGATCCTTGGATGATCTACGGAGCTTCCACGTGGAGATACGAAGTGATTGGGAATGCTGTGTGACGCGGCGAAGTGCGTGACGGCGTTACCAATGCGGCCGACGCCGATTCCATCCGATCCCGCTAATCACAGTGTCCACTCAGCGATCCCTCCCTTTCCCTCCGACCGCTCCCATTCTTCGTTCCACTCAAACCTTCCCCCACCCTCCCCTTCCCCCCTGCTCTTGTTCTCCTTCTTCAATATCCCATCTCCTCTTCGGAAATTCTCATCAGGTCCATCCATCCTTTCTCCTCCAACCGGGAACTCACAGACCCTGACCCCGGTATCCTCTTCAACGCCAGAGGGGGAATCGGGAACCTTATAAATAATCCAAAGCCGAAAATGCATCGCGTCTTCGGTTCATCCAATCTTCCGGCGAGCCATTTCCCCTACAAATGATCAGCTGCAGCCTTGTACGCCGTATTTCTAGCCGTCAAATGTATGTGCCAGGCAACTCTTTTCCGTAAAGTGAAATATTTAACCCCGTTTGGGTAATCACAATAAATTGGCACAAGATGATGGCATGGACTTTCGATTCGTAGATAATAAATCGAGAAGTTTGGAATTTTCATCAAAATAAGCAACACAGAGAGAATAGTTGGAGTTCCTACAATGATACGCCTTCCAAATACGTTGTGAAACAATGAACATAAATTGTGTGCAGCAATTTCAACAGCAATTGTAACAGATTTTCCCTAGGCCATGAAAAATAAGCGACAGAGATGTATTAGTTTTAGAATAAATTTTAGCTATTTTGCCGGGATGGACACTTTGAATGAACACTGAGCACATTGAACAGTGCACACTGAACACAGTGAGCACAACAATGTAGCCTGAGAAGAAGGAATGTCTGAGTAATTCAGCCAAGTAATTTCAGCTTGAATTGTAGGAGGTGAACTATGGATAAAAACTTCGTCTTCGGCTGCACTCATTTGACTCACGAAAAGTCTTTGTCTTAATTTAAACACAACTTTTTCTCCCTTGTTGTGCGCATTCTTATCACAACTATTCTATCATTTACGTCAATCCCGTCGGAGTAACGTCTGCTCCCATTCAGACGAAAACGAAGCTCGATTGAAATTCTCTGACGCTTTGCAGGCGCCACATCACGTGCGCTCGAGTGGGCGCAACTCTATCCTGACTTACATCGCCACCAGAAACCTCTCTTCGGTCACGTGACCCGAGATCATAACCACCGATTCATCCCAAGAGATCTTAGGGCCCACCCACATCTCTCCAACCTCCAACTCCTCAACCCGCTCCTTTTCTTTGCCTTACATTCAGGCAGCAACTTGAACCTTACATCCTCGTCTGCCAGGACAACGCTTATTTACAAAGTGCTATTACAGTCAGGTTTCAATATAAGCTCTGAAGAAACGGAATACGAGCAAATAATCAAAATTTACTACTATTGGAACATGAACATGGTTTTTGTTAGCTGTTTAACAAGCTTCTTCACGCATTGGATGGCCAGGTTCACAGATAGCGGAGGGAGGGAATAAATTGCTGAATGGGTTATTGTTTGCGTGAGCTATTTGATGTCATTGCGGGCAGGGTAGAATTTGGCGGGTCACAGTTACGCTGCAATTACTTTTCTTAGGTCCAGTTTTATAATTTCTGGTTAACATCAACCGACAGTTTGTGTAGACATTATGTTCATGTCGTGGTTCTCGAGACGTTTGGTAACTGAGATCATAGCATTATCACGGTTAATTGACTTGACCATTAAGCTCGAAAGAGTAAATCCACAGTGGTCCCCATGTCATCAAACAATAGAACTAGTCATTATAGTACATTTCTTCAAGAGATCTCTATCTTTGGTCCAGTATCATTTCTACCTTTCTTATTTACACTAAAAATTCTTATCCTTCTCCCAATTGCTCTGTATTTCAACAATCAAACTGTAAAACCGTCCTTTTTCCCATCCCTCTTTTCTTCAATTATTCACGTACTTTCACCACTAATCATTTCCTCATTCACTTTTCTTTTTTTCTCGATATTTAGCATGTGCCTTCCATTTAGCCTTCCATTGTGTAAACAATATCAGTTCAAGCAACCTTACACCGTACAAAAAAAATAACCTCCAAGGAAAAGTGAAGTAAAGGTGAATGATCAAATAAATGTATCATATTTTCGTATCTCAGCTAAGATTATAAGCTTTCGAAGAACCAAAATATATGAATCCTATGAAGAACCGAAATTTATGAAAAGAAACCCCTGAAAAATGAGGGACAAAATCGTTCAATATGTGTTTCTCAATCTGGATACCATTACCTATAGAAACAATAACCACATTGATAACTATATATTTAAGTTAGATTTTCAATACTCTATGAGGTACTATGTATTAAGCATGTTTTTGTCTGCCTGCTTTGACTAGATTACAAGAGATTTGACCAGACTACGTTTACACTTGCTGAGAGACCCATGCCAAAATATAAACAAAATTGTTTTGAGGCCAAACCTGCAGAAATACAGCAAGGAAATACATGAGCCGTTGGGAGAAAATTCGATGTAAGTCAATTTCGTGCCTTATTTTAATTAGATGCGTTGAAGTGTTCACTCCATAATTTATTTTTTATGAATAGTACGAGTCTAGCTTCAGTTTATTGTCCACTAGAAAGCAGAAACTCGGGGTTTAATTAGGTTGCATTGTAACAGAAATCACTTTGTAAATATTTCCACACAAATTTTTATTCTACCGACCTAGGTTTCGGCAAACATTGCCATTATCAAGGTGAAGTAACAAATAAACGAGCGATATATATATATATATATAGGAATGGGATGGATGAGGGGGTGGGAGAGGAGAAACGACTGAAGTGGGGAAGGAGGGGGGAAAGTGGTGACAAGCTTATTTGAAATTGTTCCAAAAAGTCAAGTTTTTTCCCGTTACATTGGGTATGGAGAACCAGAGTTTTAAAATCTTTATGATGGTTGTGGTCAAGTAAATGTTTAGCAAAATTCGACTTAGGATCATCATTGTGCCAGCATTTTACGTGCTCTCTTACCCGAGTGTTTATTGCACGCCCACTTTGCCCAATATATACGGCATTACAATTAGGCATGTCACAACATAATTTATATACACCGCTTTGGTCCCTATTATCGAATTTATCTTTAGAGTTAAATAATAGTTTTCCAATAGTTGCACTATTATAAAAAGAGATTTTTACCCTATCTTTCGGGAACTCATTGGCTACATGATAGGATAGGGGGCCAAGAAATGGTATCTTACGCCAGGATTTAGCTGTCCTATCAACATTAGAGGACATCGTTGTCATTGATTTTAAAGTACATTTTTCCACTTCCTATCAAGAATGTTATCAATAGTAACAGTTTTATATCCATTGTGAACTGCAATGGATTTAATTATTGATAACTCTTTGTCAAAATTACATTTGGACATAGGAATAGAGACCAGACGGTGTATTAAAGAGTGGAATGCCGGCATTTTATGCGTGTGGTGGTTTGTAAGAATCCTTTGGGATTATAGCGTCGGTAAAGGACATTTTCCTATAAATAGAGAAATCATGCGTCCCAGAAGAAATATCGACTGTCAAATCAAGAAAATTCAGAATTTTACCCAATGTAAAGGGAAAAAACTTGACTTTTTGGAGCAATTTCAAATAAGCTTGTCATGTAAAAACAAAAATGTATCTGTTGTAAATGACCAATTGTTCCCATCCCACTCCTCCCCATTACTCTCCATTCTCCTTGAACGAAATTTGAATCCGTCACCTCCCTGACGATTGCGTCACTACCACTAAAATCCTAACCGTCAACCTCCCTGTAAACAACCCCTCCCCCCCCTCTTCTTACTCCCGTTGAGTCACCACTTTCCCCCTCCTTCCCCACTTCAGTCGCCTCTCCTCTCCCACCCCCTCCTCCATCCCATACCTATATATATATATCGCTCGTTTATTTGTTACTTCACCTTGATAATGGCAATGCTTGCCGAAACCTAGGTCGGTTGAATAAAAATTGGTGTGGAAATATTTACAAAGTGTTTTCTGTTACAATGCAATCTGTGACAATTTTCCACAAACTTTCGCCTGATACTTTAAAATCTGTTTAATTAGGTACTTAGTTTACTTAAAGCATAATTTCCTAAAACTCTCAATTTTTACTTTCTCCACTTCTTCTCTTCACAGCAATACATATCATGCAAAAACAATGAGTGCGGATTCAAAGCTTAAGATCAATTCCTCTCACATGAACGCGTAAAGCCAACATTTAGTGCATTAAATTCAGAATCAGGCTGCATTTTGAGGAAGTTCATCTTAATTTCATTAAATAACGTAAAACATTAAAAAGCTTCCTCAAAATCGATTAACACGTAACACTTTAGTGTCATTATTACAACAGTTTCCCCTTTTGCTTATAAAGTCACTACTATTCGCTGAATAAGTACCCGAAATAGAGGAAGAAAAAAAAATAAGAAATGGAACAACGAGCTTACGGTTATGCGTCAAAATATGTATAAGATACAACTTAAAGAGGTTAAAATTGTTGATTTCAGTATTTACCTTAAGCATTCTGGTCTCAAGGATTTTGGAATTTCGTTAATAGCTCTCGGCATACGTCAACGTCACGGATGGGATTTCGTCTGCTGGAAGAGTAGTGAGGATAGACAAAGGCGAAGGTTAGGAGGGAAAGTGGAAAAATCTTCATGTCTAAAAACCTAATTTCCTGCGTTGGTAGAACTGAAGGTGCATTTTTTATGACATTTACTCTTGTGACGTATTATCGTTCTTCCTTAGTCACGTCTTCTTGCGTTCGCTTCACTGCGCATAGATGTATATGTTCAGTCCTTTCTGTTCGTTCTGTTAATAAAGATATGTGTGATCATTCAGAATTCCGGTGCTCATTTCGTTCCCTAAACTCAACAGCATTTCTCTTAAGGCAATCCAAAGTAAAGACAGGCGCACAACCTAATTCCATTGCCCTGTAGTTACCGGGTTTCGGAAAAGAGATCTTTCCACTCCCAGCATCGTCCACTACTCATCTGCCACGAGCTTTTGTGTGGAACACAGTTTAGGTTACAATAATAAATATTATAACTTACCTTACCAGGGGAAGGGAGTTGGAGAAGTACGGCTTCAATCATCAGCCTTCAGCTTGCAGTAGTTGTCAAGTCATTCAACATTTTTCCACATTTCTAAATGTTTCAAGAATTACTGGTTTCCCTTGAAGAAAGAAGAAGAAAGGCAAGAATCAATTCCCATTCTTCAGCATCCAAGATCGGATCGAAAATCGTCATTGAACGTAATTGAATGCACTCAACACTTTATGCTCGAACGCTATGCCCAAATCAACCATCCCCTATTTACTCAAGGCTACACATTTCAGGAAAAGTCAGAAGACGCAATGGAATTCATAAACACACTTATTTGGAGAGGCGCACGACGGCTGAAGTCATTTGCACCGCTAAGGATAGGTGAATAGGCTGATTAGGGAAGGATTAGGAATTGTAAGGAAAAATGAAAAGAAAAAAGAGGATTAGCCTGCTCTTAATACATGGCGCTAAGGGGTCTACAATTTGACATCCCATCCGACGGATTGCGTACTTCACTTGATGCGCTTTTTAAATCTCCAGTGCAGTAAGGAATCGAACTCTGGCCCTTGGGTTGGGAAATCAGTACTGTAGCCAACACGATCCCTTCAGATTACACTACACTCAATATGCTTTCCAAAAATACCATCAATCACAAACAGAATAATTTGATTACCGCGTTCCAGGCACTCACACTCAAATGAAGAAACCGATCAATACTTCTCGGTGTTCCAACAACATAAATTCACACTCAAAATAAGAAAACAACCATTATATCTAAACAGATGCACCACTGCACTGTAATCAACGCATTAACAAATACACTACATCACGATAAATCACTATCACAAGAAAAATTAAGCTACGCGTAAATCCCCAGAAGACCAGCGACCCTTTCATGCTATAAGGGCTATCGCAAACTGACCTTAAATCGGCTTCTTAAAATGCTGTTACACCCTGCGATAATTTGATTAAATATTTAGGGCACCATCGTCCCCGTTTAACTGAGCACTTGTTTATTTCATGCGACCGTTCCCTTTACGACCTGACCGTCACGATCGTGAGGGTTAATCAGCAAATTTTTAAAATTATTTAATGGGTTATTGACTGCAGTAAAATTGGCCCTTTCATTATTGGTACAGTTTCTTCAGTGTTAGTAGCGTCCTATTTTATCGCATATACGCTGCCGTGTTACGATACTACTACTTCTTCGGTCATTTTCCAACTGTAGAAATTTTAACGCTGAAGCCCAAAATTCACGTGTGTCGCAATTTATTTAAATATTAATTACTGATGATTGCTGCAAGTTATAAAAACCGATTTTACGTTGCTTTTTATTAATATGCCATCAATAATGAATTGCTATTGCTTTAAAATTTTTACATGCAAAATACTATGCACATCACAATCGTGATAGGTAGGCTTTTGTTAACACGTTCACTTATTTGTAAACCATCACGAATGTGATGTTTCGGCATTAATAAAGACATGGAATGCATAAAATTTGGAATTGAAAATGTTTTTAACCTTAAATTTATATATGTTCCAGCAATATTGGAACAAAATAAAAATTATTTTGTTTTTATTTACTTTTTTTGTTTATTTTTCATGTTAATTATTTTTTGCGAATATATAGTTGTGAAGTCTTAAGAAAAAACTCAAAAGACATTATTCTTGGTGTTATTGTAAATAATAATTCTGACGAATATATTCATCATTATTTGAAAAGAACAAATTTTATATACTTACACAGATTGTACGTAATGCATTGCCGGTTTTATCTACTATCCCGTCAGCAGGGCAAATGTAAACCTTGGTGGGGAACTTGAGTAGATTAGCCACCAAGGTTGTCAGATTAGGCTGCCAGAATACATTGTACCTGGGCTGAAACGATGTATTGAAACCTTGATGCATGACTTTTTTAAGTCAACTACTACGATTGAGTACATTGTACCTGATGATAGCCTAGCAGCTGAAACGATGTATTGAAACTTTGATCGGTGACTTGTATAGATCGAACACCAGGGTTTAACTACATTGTACCTGATGATGATCTAGCAGCTGAAACAATGTATTTGAGCCTTGTTAGGTGACCTATATAAGTCGACCACTAGGGGGTTTCAACGCAGCAAGTAATATCTGTGAAGTCCCCATTCTGTATTTTGCTTTTACCACGGACACGGCTTCTTCTGGTTTAGTACTAGATGTTTTAGTTTAGCAAGGGAAAACCACAGAACACGTAAATTCAGAACTAGGACTTGGCCCATCGTTGGTGATGACACTTGTGAGAACTATTCCCCCCCAAATTTTTTTTTTGACAAATACTTTACTTCAATTCCATTGTTAGAAAATCTTGAATCAATGGGTCTTGAAGGTACAGGTACAATAATGGCAAACCGAGTAAGTGGAGTGGAGGCTGACTCAGAAGATGACTGTCAGTTGGAAAGAGGACAATGTAATCAGTATGTTTCAAGCAATCAAAAGGTAGTGCTAGTTGAATGGCAAGATTAAAAGAAAGTGTTGATGGCCTCTACCTGTTTTGGATCAACACCCTCTGAAATAGTAAAACGTTGGTCAAAGAAATAAAATCAATTTATTGATGTTTCATGCCCTCCTATCGTAAAAAACTACAATAAATGTATGGGTGGGGTTAATGTTTTCAACCAGCAAATGGAGTGCTATCGCACTTTTTTCAGGAAAAGGAAATGGACGTGGAAGGCCATTCTTCACTTTATAGACCTTTTAATTGTAAACTCCTGGATGTTGAGACGCGAAAACAAATAAAGTTCCACGAAAACATCGACATGATTTACTGAGTTTTCGACTTGCAGTTTACGAATGGCTTGAACATTCCGCTAAAGAATCAGGTAGTGCTATTTTAAATGATACAGGAGAATCTGAAGCTGATGAGCCGATAGTCAAAAAGTTTTACTATCCACCTGTAAAAATGCCAATACAAGACAAGAGGTATGATGGCTATGGGCATTGGCCAATAGTTGATGACATTGCAACACCAAGAGCTTGTCACATGGAGAACTGCAAGAGCAGAAGCAAAGTCATGTATAAAAAATGTAGAACCTATCTTTGTATATCAAAAAAATATTGTTTCAAGTTCTTTCATCGAAAAAAGTAGATTTATATTCATAACATGGCACATTTTCATATGTCAATCATGTAATCGAACACAATAATTATTATGCATGTAAGTAAGAATTTAGTAAATATTATTGTGTTTGATTCCCATAATTATTATGTATTTTTCAATAAGTGATTCAGGTGCCAATTAAAGCCGAAGCATCACAATCGTGACGGTTGAATCTTATGACTCACACTGAAGAAAATCCCGACCCTCACGATCGTGGCGGTGTAATTACAAGCTTATTAGGCGAGTAAAAATTTTTAAATTATTTTTCCCTAGTCTAGAAATGCCTGTTACAAAACATTAGCGAATAAAATAATAAAATTTACGAGAAAAAATTTTCAGGTCGTAAAGGGATAAGGGTCATAACAGTGGGACCCCTGAAGTCAGTCTATGTTAGATAGTGAGAAAGCTTTATGAAGTTAAGAATGATCGAAGGCTTTCCCGGCGTATTATATCGTGGAAGGTTATTCGGGATTTCCACCGGGTCAGGTTCTCCAATTCGGCCGACGTTTCGATGAACGAATCGTCCATCGTCAAGAGGGCATGACCAGTGGTCTCCCCAAATGACCAACCGACCATTTGATTAATCTAATATTATGGACGTACCTCACATTTTCTTACCAGTGGTTAATTTTTGAAGTGTAAACTTCTTATGGCCCGTTGGGCACTTTTGGCATGGGGGAAAAAGAGCAAACTCGCGTCACGTACCGTCAGATTCTTCTTTCCGGGGCCCCGCTTAGCATGCCTAATGTAAACTCATGAGAACGCTTTTCAATTGATAAGATGGTGTAGTGGTTAAAGTCGTTGTCCCGCGTACTGAAGGTCTTAAGAAATAATCGTAGTGGGGGAGCTATCATTTTTAGAATTTTTTTTGGGAACAATTCTTGAAAATTTCTTTCAGATTTTGTTCTGATCTTATCAAAAAGTTTTTTCCCGACAAATTTGTGGGTTAAAATTGATTTTTCATAAAAAAATGGGTGTTTATGAGAATTTCTTTCGGAAATTTGACCTACGCACCTGATTTGCTATATCGAGAGATGTTATTAATTTGGAATTCTTTTGTAGGCACGGAAACATGGACAAACGTCATGAAGGCAACGCAACTTGTGTTGAATCCGCAATGTTAGAAAATGCAGAAAACAAAAGAGAGCGGCAAGAAGATCAAAAGGGTAATGAAACAATAGACGAAGTGGGTGAGATTTTACGATTGAATAATTTAGCGAAAGGACAGGGAAAAAAAGAGGAAGAAAGCCGAAGATTACGGAAATTATCGCGCTAAAATGAAAGAATTGGGGAGAATTGACGCTGATCCCGAATTGGAAAAAACTAACATGGATCGGAAGAGAAAAAATGCTGAATATGCCAAAAATTACCGCGCAAGAAATAAAGAATGTATTCATCAGAGTGCACAGTAATTTTTGTCGCTCAATCTTATATTGTAATTGCGACAATCAAGCTAAAACTAAGGCCTGGTATTCAGATGCCTCGTTGTCGTTTAGCGCAAGATGACGCTCTTTTCGTAAAATAGATGTTAACTGAGAGCTAGGGTCTTGTGTATTAAATCAGACTGTAGGTTATTTGATGTGAGCATTATTGGTAGAAGAACGTATTAGAATCAATGTTCATACTGAACAAATATTGCACTAGAGATTAACAAACGGGCCTGAGGTGGAAATACGTATTGGTTTCGGCCTTTATACCGATAAAATGTTCAAACCTAGATTATAAAACCAGGGCTGTGAGTCATAAAAACCCTACACCGTCTTCACCTGACACACCCAAGCATTTTGCATGCAATTCCTGTTGATCACTCATTTTAGGTAAGGGGGGGGGGAGTTTCCTTATAAACGGTCGTCAAGATTGCTCCTTTAGACGAACCTTCCCTTTTAATATTTCCCCCTTACATTCATTCCCCCCGAACTCTTCCACCTCACTCTCCACTCCAAAGGTAGACGTAAAGGCGGCGGCAACATCAACGCTTGAGCCAACAGACGTTCCCCCCTTCCCTATACTCCTTTAAAACTTTTACCCCTTTCGTTCAAGTCTCGAAAAAGGCTCGAATTCAATCAATGGCCTTGGCACTATTACTTCCCAGCTTGCCCACGCTGCATTATTGATGGCTTTTTAGAGAGTGTCGAAAGGGTGAAATGTTTTGCAGGGGTGGGCGGCACCCTTGAAAAGGATGGGCTCAAACAGTTTTAGGCGGAGGGATGATTTTGGGAGGGTTGGGAAACGGAAATGGAAGCGGGAGCCCGGGTCAGAGATGGAGGAATAGATTGTCTCGATGCGGGAGAGATTACATCTTTATTGAAGAGAGAGAGAAGAGGGGGGGTGCAATATAACGAACCAAAATGGGCGGTTGGAGGAGTTGGGCAAAGGGGGTGTTGAAAATTGATAAACGGAGAAAAAGCTTTGGGGGCGAGCGGGCCCCGTCCACCCCGGCGGCTCTGGGCTGGCTGCTGTTGTGTATGTTTACATTGGGTGGCGTGTGCTTTGTGGGGTGCAGGGAGGCGGTGGGGCAGTGCGCCGGGGGAATATGTGCTCACGGGGGGGGGGCAGTAATGTTCCGGGGGTTGACTGGTGCTGAATGATTCCTTTCTACAAGGGGAGAAGTATATGACATCATACTGAGGTGATATAGGAAATGTTAAACCTTTGATGCCGGCCGCGGTAGCCACATCGGTTTTACGCCAGCCTGGCAACTAAAAGGTCGCGGGTTTGAATCTTGTTTCGCGCATGGATGTCGCGTTTTTCTAACGACTCAATTCTAACGTTATTACGTGCGATAGTTTTATTATAACTAGGGTAATTTACCGGTTCATCTATTGGAATGGATATTTAAATATCCCCTAGATGTTTACAGGCGCAGACATCTATTTACCTACACAACGTCTTTCTGCAGCTCGGCCCTACCTCTCTTTCTCCCGTCCATAACGCCTATTCTTTTTCTTCCTCTTCCCCGCTGAACCAACATCCTCTCCTCCATCACAGCTTTAAGCAACCCCTCGCCCCTAATTGCCTCTTTCAACCACCTACTTTGCCTCCTAATATCATGCAGAAGTTTCCTTTCCTCACCAACCATACCAAGAATTTTATCTTCGTATCCGTCCACCGTACATTCTCCATCATTATCCACACCCACATCTCAAACTACTACAGTCTATTCTCGTTGTCTTTCTTCACAGTCCACGTTTCTGGCGCATACAAAGCTAACCTTCATATTAAAATCTTTACCGGTCTCATCTTTCCATCCTCACTTCAGTTACCCGAGATATTTTTTCCATAATTGGAGCACCTGGAACCCAAATTAACCTCTACTTCATGAGTTTTTCTTGCTCTTGAGAATCGGAGACTTTGTGAGCATTTGAGTTGGCTAGTCGTCTAAAGCCGAATCATGAGTGGTATTGGGTGAAAATTAGAGTTCGTCGATGGGAAGCCCATAGAGCTCATTAAATTCGTTAAATCATTTCGTTCATTAAATCAAATTAGATTATATCTGGAGAATAAAAAGAGAAAAAATATTAGTCACCTTCTAAGATGTATCAGCCGACGGAGAACTAAAATGGAAGGAATAACGTCTGAGAAGAACTGCCGAGGAGGTACAATAATGGAATACTTGAAGCAATTTACGAGGACGTAAAAGTGAAGACTTGTATGTATAGCTGATTGGAGACCATAGTGGAAGGCTGCAGCAAGCCAGTCTTTGGGTCGTTTACTGCTGATGATGAGCAATAGTTAATTGAATTGAATCATTGAGGAAGCATAATTTATAACCCTGTAACCTTTTGCAACTTATTTGCGGCCGTGGTGCTTTGACAAAGGCCCACACAAACCCCTACCGAAAATTTCGACTACCCCTCAAGCACCAGCCTGCTGGGAAAGACATTATAACACAACTGAGTTCACCCCTTCCACCTTCGTCGGTCACCCCTCCTCTCTTTCATAAGAAACGGAAAAACTCACGCGTGTTCATCAAATCCTTTTGGCCGATTCTCTGACTCGGAGATCTCGTTTTTCCGCTACGCTCAACCACCATCCTTTCCAATCCCTCCGCAAATACATGCCACCCTTTTCTCGGCCTCGTCTCCAGCCATCCCTGCACCTCTTTCTGATACCCACCCCTCCTTCCCTCCGCCCACCGTCGGAGGGGGTGAGTGTGACAGACCCCACATACATGCACTCCAGCATAAACTGCACCCCCTCGCGATCACGCGCATTTACATGTAGGAAAAACCTTTACCGTTCTCTCCCCTCATCCCCCACCCTTATGCACGACATGTACAGCTGTGCCGTCTCGGGGAAAGGCTCAGGTGCAAACGGGCGTAACTGATGCGAGGGTGAAATAAAAATGAAACCCCTAGCCACCTCTCCCCCCCCCCCCCGCTTCCGCCTTCCCCCACTCCTCTGCAATCTACGCCTTCTCAGTCTCCCCTCTTCAGTCTCCACCTCCCAACTCCCTCTCGCACACTATCCCCTTGGCCTTTGCCCCTCTTTTGCCTTCCTCTGTCCCTTCCACCTCTTCCCACTCTTTCCTTTTCTCACTTCCGCTCACCGCATGCAATCCTCCAGTTCATCTAATTTAACCATCACTCGTGACTTTGCTCGTTTGATCTCAATCTGGTTTAATGTAATGTTTGCTGTGATGGACCAGAACCAGCTCGTCGCGGGATTGGTATGAGTGAATTTATCTACTTGCTTTATCATTTGTGACGCGACAGAACGCATTTGTTACGAATCTATGACCCGAGGCCCGTTAGGTAAACTCTTTAATACGGTTAGGTTGACAGAAGTTATTTATGGTTCCAAGATGATCCATACTCAAAGAATAAAAGAAAGGAGCAAAAAGCCTGAATATTTCAAATCAAGACTTCCGCAAATCGGAGAGTAAATGCGTATTTTCTTCGTGAAGTACTTACTCGTCGCAAGACCTAACATGCCCGGATAATTTCATCGACAGCTTTTTAGTTCCATCAACAGCTGTTATATTTACATATATGTATACTTCTGAAATATAATATAGAGCGTATGTCTAAACCAGAATGTCCCCATGTAACTACATTTTCCATGGTAACAGGAAACGTACCATTTGTAAAGAAAAAAATCCTCCCTCCCTTTTGATGACGTTAATGGACCATTTTTTGAAGATTTGCGGCACAAATTTTCTTCTTATTGGGTGGCATTAACGTCTCCGCGTCAAATGCACCATTGACTTCACGAGAGACATTCACGTCAACGGTTCCGCGCGTGATACACGCGCTCCCTGCACCATTATCCATTTTATTCGGTAGTTATTCGGACGGCGTATGACATCGCTTAATCGCGCCGCATCCCTCAATCCACCCGCCCATCCATTAATCGCCGTCATCCCAGGGGATGGACCGAATGAATGTGCGCACGCCTCCCCACCCCTTCGCCGCACGCCTTCCTCCCCACCCTTGATTTCATCCCGAAGAGCACCAGCCCGCGGAGACATGGAGCCGCCGGGAATCGCAGAGATGTCGGAGGCATCTTCGTCTTGCTGCGGTATCGAAAATTTGCGTCGAGGGTAGTTTGAACGAGATAGTTCCCTAGTCATAATGGAGACCATATTTGAATTTTGTTTTTTTTAATTTCAGTGTCTGTAAGACGTATGAAGTAAACATTATAATAATAATTAAGGTGAAAAATATAGTTATACAAATAATGACAACGCTACGGCGTCATCATCAGTTGTTCCAACAAAATACTCTGTGGATTTAAACATAGTTAACCTTGTCATTATTTGTAAATGGAATTCCGCAAAGTTACGCCAGAAAGGATTGAATTTATATAGTTATACCTTACAAAAATTCTCAGTAATTAAATTAATATAACCACATAAGTCACTATGTAACTTCACTCATGTATTCACGCCGTAAAGTGAAATCACCTTCACAATTGAAGGTTAATTTTGCGATTCTGTAAAAATTATTGCAAGTAATTGATTAATTTTTATAATTAGTTGAGAAAACATCCAAACTACACACTGTTCATTTTATGACGAAATCTAGGTGTTAGAAGTTCCTATTTTTTTAATATTCTCCCTCTGGAGCGCCCAGCCGTAATCTATCCCATGTAAAATAGCTCATATTTTTAGGCAAATTGCTCGAAAAGTATTTCAGCATGGGGATAATATTTGGATATCATTGGAAGGATGGGAGTTTTTATCTTTAAAATAGAGTAAAATTCATCACATTCTACGTGAATTGATATATATTTCAAACTACCATAATGAGTTAAAAACTACTAGCCGTGCCGTCGTGCCGTGCCGCACTCACTAAAGACGTGGTGGCGGCATTTCGATAAGTTGCTCATCTTCCTTGCGAGCGCAAAGCGCGATGGCGTAAGCAATAATTTACAAAAATTCATCGAAAAATCATCGGCGGGAAGGGACAGGCTTTGACAGCCTGAGATCGTCGCCTGGATACGAGAAATATTGCCTCTTTTTTCCGCTTGGCTTTAGTTTCCTTTGATTGATAAAAAAAAACCTTAGCCCCCGTGCGAGGTGCTTCAAAAGTATCGAGATCCAAAATGTTTCTTCAGCAACGTTTTAAGTTGCCTTCCATCAATCCGTAGTACTCAATGGCGTATTCTAAAAGTGAGATTCGATACATACAAGGATTTTTATTACCGCTGGACTAACAAGGCGTTAATAAGTTATACAACATTATTACATGAGGTAGTTATAATAACGGAAATATTAAAGAACTCACGGGGGCCAATTGACATAGATTTTTACTCGAGATATTTTCACTTCACTGATATCGCATCTAAGTTGCGTTCCAGTGAATAAATAATTCTAATGAATGCTCCCCTAGTTACATCACGAGGACGAACCTCCCTACAGCGGACATAGTTTTACGATTTTTTATTTAAAAAAACTGAAGAAACTCTTCTTGAATTATGTGATGAACGATACAGAGTCAATCAAAATGAAATATAAATTAGCGTGGTGAATAGGTTACAAGCTACCCACGCGCAAAGCCCTGGCGCGATTCCCGACGGTGCTGGAAATGTGTTGGTTATATTCCGATCTCTACTTGTATTTAATGAGGAAAGGACTTCGAAGAAACAACTCGGTCTGTTGCATGGGACGTTAAACCGAGATCACTTTGGCTTATTTCGTTAATAACAGTCTAATTTCGGCACTAGGTTTCTCTCTTCCCTCATACCCTACTTTCCAATCTCATCCGAATACTGTACTCCCTGACTGAAGAGCCAATCCACGCAAAAAAATAAATTACGTGATGTGTGAACTGACATGTAGAAAGTAACGAATGCATTCTTTGGCAACCGAGATGAGACCAACAATGGAAACTGTGAATTCTGGTATTCACTCCTCGGCTACGTGTCGTACGTCAGCGTCACGCACGTCAGAGTCAAGTTACGAAGGTAATACTGGAACCCTTTGGCCTCTTATGGTTAAGAGCACGCTAAAGTCGCCGCCGGGTTCTTCTCTTCCCTTCCAACCAACCCTCCATTTCCGTCCTTGTACTTCACCTCCCCATCTGAAGCGCTGATTGGTGCGGTAAACACTTAAATTACGTGATGCATGAAGAGATAATACCGTAGATTCCAGTTTTTTATGGGGCACAACAGGACCAACACACTTTGCCTCAATTTAGCCCCATTTATGCGAAGTATCGCATGTATAAGTTACGTAGAAATATATTATGTAGGATATAAATTCTGTAGAAAGTAATGAATTTATACTACTGCAACCATTGCGAGACCAACGGCGAAAACTGTCAATTTGAGATATCATTCACAGTTCCAAGTCACATATTGTGGAAATACATAGGTTGTACATATAAATGGTACTGAAAAACTATTGTAATTTTCCAGAGATTTTATTATTTAGAACGATGTTCACAACACGTTTCCACATGTTATTACCTAACCATTAGGTGTCTCGATGCACCCATACAAATAATATTGAGACTCCTAATGATGTGACGATGATGTGAGTCAACATCAAAATTTGTTGCGCATATTGTACTGGTGAAAATCTGTGGAAAATTAGAGTAGTACTTCATAACCATTGAAAAAGGAATTTTGGAATTCACTCTCCGGACGCATATCGTATGTCAGCATCGCAAGTTACGAATTCAATATTGGAACCGGCCCTGATAAATGGAGGATTGGCTCGCCGGTGGAACAGGAGGGGTTGGGACGAGAGGGATGGCCGGCAGATTATTGGAGTGGGGGGGAGGGAGGAGGGCAGGGTGACGGGGCTGAAGATAGGGTGGAAGGGGAGGGGAGAGAGAACGTGGCAAAAAAGTGATTGTTGAGAAAAGAGGGGTGTGGGGGGTGGAGAGGGGGTGACAGGGGGAGTATGTCGCATGGCGAACCTTCCCTTTCATTTCCACCGTTCTGCATCGAGGCGGAAAATTTTTGACCGGCAGGAGGAGACTGGCGGGACGGGTCGGGGGGACTGGCAGGGGAGGGGGGAAGGAGAACAAGTGGGGTGGGCAAAGAGGATTCGGAGCCAAGCGGAGAGAGAGAGAAAAAAATCCCCATTGGGACAGATCACGGGGAGTGACGGAGAGGGGGAAAGGGGGGGGGGGGAACTGGCCTGAGAGGCTGGGCAGATAGACTACGCTCTCTGTATAATGGGGTGACGTATTGAATGTTGGGAGAATAAAGGGGAGAAAATGGATACTACTGGAAGAAGAAAGAAGTAAACAACACCCGCATACATATTGCATTCAGAGAAGCAAAATATAACGGGACTTGCGCAATCATGTGAAAAATACCATCCCAAAAAATGATTTAAAATTGAACGAAGTAAATTGAAGGCACCATGCGATACTTCGTGGAATTTTATAGCGTTAAATAAAATGAAAAGAAAGTACTTTGTAATGTTCTGCACAAGTTTTTATTGAAACGATCGATTTTGACTACTATAGCAGCATTATGAAGATACTTTTGTGAATAAAGTTACCTTAATAATAATGTTATAGTCTTTAAAATCGTTCGGGTCAATTAAAACTGCAGTGGATTCGTACAGTGTATTTTTTTCATCATATTATTAAGGAAGTTCTCAGTAATATCCTATAAACACTCACTTGAAGCGAGTATGAAGAAGGTGCATTAATAACAGCTAAAATACATACAGAATATTGAGAGTTCCATTAGATTTTATGTCATCAGGTTCCTCGAGATTAATTCCTTCCCTTGCAAAAGGTGGTATATTCCAACATTACACCGAGTAAAATACGCGTCTTCATTTCGTTCTCTTTTCTATGCTTGTTATACCTGAGGCTACAAATGTTGCACTTTTATCTGAGTGAAATAAATTTAGATTTGGAAAAATTGGAAGTACTGTTTGACTGTGAACCTAGATTCCTTGAGATCATTATTAAAAGAGGAGGCCGGGATATATTAATTAGTTTGAACAATTGGTGCAAATCACAGGTTCGGGCTCCAACCCAGGCAAATGATAAATGAATACATGGCGGAGGCAAGGTAACTCCGTTGAAATTTGACGCAATAAAAAAGAATACGGAAGGTGATGTCCAGGAGTCAAAATTTTTGGCAAAAAAATTGACAAAACAAATGTGTGTACCGTGTAGCAGGCAGAATTTGAAGAAAACATTTTACTCCAAGAATTCTATATTGCTTGAAAACTAGTGAAATATATTATTGTTTAAATAGTAATATTGTAGACGATATTTATGACTGAATTATTAGGGAGGTGCAGGGGTTTGGTATTACATTACATAAGATTCAAGAAGAAGAAGCATGCTTACATAACTCTGTAAAACGTACGCAAGATTGGCAGGGTAAAGGGGTGGTCTACATGAAATCGTACGTTTTCTTACATGCGGGAGGTAGATTAAAAAGCGGCCAAAATAGATTTACTTAACACTTGAATGTGTTACCCAAACGGCGCTGAGACCGTCGCACACGCGCGATATTGAACGTTCATTTATAGATATGTGGAAAAATAATCTCTCCCATTCCCTATCTTGTCTGCTTGTAGACAACCTACTCCCAACCTCCTTTACCGTCCCACACCAACCTCTCCCTCTGCACACACACACACATACTCCCCTTTCAACTGATTTTTTTCAGCGTGCATGCGACGACCGTCAGTCCCCTCGGGGGCATCCGCGGGAGTCCACGCTTCGCCCGGGGTTCCCCTTACCCGAGAGGGTGTTTTCCAAGGTGGGGAGGAGAAGAGGCAAGAGAGGAGGAGATAGAAATGAGGGAAATACTGCGCGCATATGCTTAAACAAACACGGGTGCCAGTCGTCCTTCTCCCTACGCGCTACTTCCCTCAGGGATTTCGGTGAGCGGAGGGTGACAGGGGGGAGGGGATCTATTGAGGGGGGGAGGGAGGGGAGGGGGTTGAAGGGGTATGGACCGGAGAGGGTTTTCGGCGTGCACTGTTCGGGGGACAGCCGGGGACGCGGCGCGTGTGATTGCTCGCCACCCCTTGCGCACCCTGTTTTTTTGCCTCAGGGTCGTTTGGGTGGGGGGAGGGGAAAGAAAGAGGGTGGGGGATGGTAAAAGGATAAAAAGGACGAAGAACGGATGGATGAAGCACGGCCAAGGATACGCGATTTCGGGGCGGATGATGGGACATAAACGGGTGGGTGGAACAGCGTGGTATTTTGGATGTGTGAGGGGGGAATGTATGGAATGGGGAGGAATCGTTGAGAAAAATGGTTGGTTGGTCGGTGGTGATGGTGTAGGTGGCAGTTTTGAGGGAAACTCAGGGTACCAGGGTGTTCAGGGAAGGGTTTCGATTGGTGGAACTCCTCTCCCACAACTACAAACCAGACCCTCTCTCAATTTCAGGTAATTTCACCGGTGAGGTAATTTTTTCTACCTCCGGCCCCTCCCCCACAGACAGCCCCTTTGTGTGCTGCCGATGGGGAAATGCACCGACACTTGGCCGACGGGTGTTGAACGCAGGCTCTTAGTACAGTGCGTGATCTCGTTATTCGCTCTTCCGGCTTTGCCTCCGCATTAGTCACCCTCGCATCCACCACGCCCGGGCTTTGCGAAATGAGCGGGACCATTACCTTAACGCTTCACTTCTGCCATAAAGTGATGATTGAGCCTCAGTTGGACTAAATTTCAATTTAATAAACCGAAATCAACATGCTGGAATCACGCATCCCACCTGAATTATGAGATGTGCCCTCTTCTGAATGGAAAAGGTTGGGAATTCTTCCGGCGCGTCGATTGAAATCGATTTCCCTCAAAGGATATTTTTTGTCGCTAAATCACGCATTTACGCACGAGACAAGTGTTATCGGTAGTGAGTGACTTCAATCCCGAAGAGATTCGAGCTAATTTCAGTCCCGGTCTTTCCCTTCCTCACGCGTCGGGATTTGACCAGGAGCAGCGGAGCAACGCCGGGGAGATTCAATCGGTAACTGGCGACACGGCAGGGTCGGCGAAACAGTGAACTGCAAGACCTTAGCAAATGGCGTTAGTAAACGCGAGGACGCAAAAGAAATAGCGTTTCGCCAAAACACGGCTCAATGCAAAAATGGAGTCCCGTGGTTTAATTCTACTCACATATTATTTACATGGAATTTATTTTCAATATTTTAAGTCTCCCTTTCATATAAGATAAATGTTATCTTCCTTCATAGACTTTGCGACGGTAAATATTATATTCTTCGTAATATGGTCATCGAAAGTTCATATGTTTTGTTTTTAATGATCATTAAAAACTGGTAACAACTCTAAATTCAACAAATGTAATAATAAATCCGTTGCTTAGTTTAATTTACGACTGGCTTTAAATATAGGTTTATCACAATTCAATACTCATTTAAAACATAGTTTTATCGAAAATGTTCTGCGCTTGGAAGTAAAGTAGAAATAGAGCACCTAATACTATAATATTACCATCCTCTCAAGCTGAGTTTCTTTAACTTTTAACCATTCTTCCTAATACCTACAACCACATCACACGAAGCCCCAGGCATTGCAGGAAAAATGTATGAACCCAACATTACAAAGTTGTATAGTTGTACTTCAGTTTGACGTGTATCAGTATCCGAGGTCATTTCGCCGCTTTCTGCCATTTAACGAATTCTCTTTATCGATTTTTTGTGAAACTTTAACACCAAAAGATCAATTCTAAGTACCTCGACGCGCATTTTTAAACATCGGGGGTACTAAAAAAAATTGGCTCAAAACATTTGTAAACTATTTTGGGATATGGAAAAAAGGAAAAAGAGTCTATTTATGAACAACTGCGACAAAAATGCCGAAAGGAACCAGTAAGCTGTTCATATCTGGTAAATCTCTCGAGATGGCCTATCTTTCCTCACTGCAGCCGTCGGTGGCTCAAACTGCAAACCCCTTGACTCAAGAGCCCGGACAAAAATGCGGAAGGATGGGCATAACGCACTCCGGCGGGGACAAACATATTATTATCTTTAAGCCTCATTAGAGCGAGAAATGGCCGAGACACAAAACTGAAGTGACATCCCTCAGCACGGAAACATTCCGTCTTGGAGACAGGCCACAATGGGGCAAGGGGAGGCAAAAATGGATGCGGATGGAGAGGCAAATGGACGGACGGGAAGGCCTTTGGTTTCGGTGGGACGAGAAGAGACACAGCTTCCGTTTGCCCAGCCCGGCGCCTTCCAGACAGGCAAAGATAAAATCAAACACCGACAATTTTTATCTAATCTATTTTGAAAGCGGAAAGTGACTAAGGACCGTCTCATAAAATATATGAAATATTCATATTTTAGGGGCAGGAGAACAACAGTTCATTAAATTCTTCCCCTTGTGTTTGAGTAAATTTACATCCATTATAATGAAGGTGCAAATAAGATAGCCACCTCTTAAAAACAAAACCGACTTTTTCCGGAGTCAACCTATGAAAATCGACGGTGGCTGGCTTAAAATACAATATAGTCCGTAATTTCCGTGGAAATAACATTTTAGAGTCTAGCCGTTCTCTATACATGTTTCAGCAGTCGTGAGGAATTACATTGGCTTTCATCTTACGATGAAAATGCCCGTGGAGTTACTAGAAACTCGCATTTATAGGAAAAAAAATCCTTAATTTATTTGGACAATGGTCATCTCAATGCAAAAAAATACAACAAAATATCAGTTAAGGAGAATGATGTCATTTATAGGCAGTAAGTCATGCATCCGTATCTATAATAAATAAAGAAGCTGTTGTACTGTCCACATACTTACTTTTTTTTCGACCCGTTTCAACGCCTCGGCATCATCATCAGGACAACTGAATATTTGACAGACAACAGGCCTTTTTATATGGTCAGTAGGAAAGGAATAGGGGAGTGGGGGGGGGGGGGTTTCAAAGTGGAGTTTAAGGTCGTGCATTCATGGCTGTAGTCGTCAGTTGAGGTTCAGTTGAATTCATCCGTATCTAGTTTTTTTCAACTTATAGAATTAACAGATGTCGGAATTTCAGCTTGCAAGAAACTGCAGCAGACATTTAACCCGAAACAAGGACATATTTAAGGGCTAAATAATAACTTTCACTTGGTTTCATAAAACCTGCAAATGACGAGTGAGTGGCGAATGTGATACCCTACAAAACGTCTGTTTGTAAACGCACTCTGTTTTAACTTAAAAGCAATTATCGTCATCGTTTAAGTCAAAATTTTGTACTTGGCTGAAATGTTAAACAGCTCAAGCTTACAGCTAATCTACATCTGCGAGCTGCCGCAGGGACGTGTTGCAGGGGGTGTTAGGATACTAGCTATGAAAAGAGAAGGAATAGGGAAAGCAATGCCATGAAGTAGAGAATTAAAGTGAATTACATATCTTAGGGTCTCGCTACTTTTTTGTAGCCATTAATGGCGCTTGGGAAGAGGGAGTTTTTGCACCTATTAATTTGGAAGTGTAGGTATTTATCTTTTAGTCACCTCGAGCAGTGATAGAGTTGAAGATGTGAGAGGAGATTTGAAATAGTATTCTGAAATTCACCTATTCTGAATTTTTTAAATTATCCATGCCCAGCGAACATCTTCCTAGTCTCTAGCGGCTTCCCAGTACTTCCATCAGCTATGTAACTCTGTCTCTATTCGCAATTAGTAGTTTCCTTTGCATAAAGAGAAGGTGCAATGAAAGGTGAACACATTTTGAAATAGGTTCCATAACAAATTGAAAGCTAATAATTGTCTCTGCGCAGAGAAATATCTGCCGTGCGTCCAAGTACGTGACTATATTATAAAAGTCATACACATGTTAACTACACACCGAAGAAACATACGGGACAAAAAAAGGGCAGGTGTCAAAACAATAAAAAGCGTCGCAAGTGCTTTCACTTGCATAATTTCCTTCCGACAAACATTTCATTTGGCATGTCATACAAGCAATGAAAACGCATTTAATCATACTGACGAAGTAAGACACGATGATGTATGTTCTCAATCCTTTTTCAGCGCTTGATGATGGAAGGAAAACCAAGATAATTTGCACCACTGACACATTACTCGTTCATTCTACCTTTGAAGATAGCGAAACTGATAAATTACAAAACTGAAATAATGTATGAGCTTCAATAATTCTCCTGCTTGGTAAATTAATCTGAGGTAAGCAGAACACGTTCCATTCGGTTGAAGCAGAGCTTTGCCGCGGACGGTTAATTACTGTCTAAGACGATTCAATATTCATTGCATGAACGTCTGGTTACGGAGCATGTGCAAACATTGGGGAGCATACAAACAAGAGACAGGAAGCGCTTCGAACACGGCGCTGCGCTAATTCCCTGATCAGTGATTGGATGTGGCATTATGCATGAAGTTGGAAGTAAAAATATAGTTTGAACAACCGCCTCGAAAGTCGCACTTTGAGCCACAATTTCCGATTGAGGAACTCAAGAAAGAGACCTGAACTACGGTTACGTCGTAATGCAGATGACGGCTGATTTTACGGCATTATGCTGAGGTCAGGTCCCGTCGATCCTCATTTGGATAATCAAGAGTTGAAAATAAATATTTCACAGAGTGATTTTCACATGAAAATTGCAAAATAATTTTCTTTTTTAATAAACTCATTCACCTATGCCTTCAAAGTTTAAAAATGATAATAATGGCGTCTTTAATGCGAGCGAATTTTAGGCCTGCATAGTCCTTTCTTACAAATTAACTCGTAAATACAGCACATCTATGACCTGAATGGTGAAAATCCACTCACGCGGGACTCGAACCCGCAATCTTCGAGTTAGTCGACGAGGACGTTACCACGCCGCCACCGAGGCCAGCCTCGTATATTATACCTCGATCATCAGAGGGATTATGAGCTATGCTATAGTGAACCAATTAAATTTTTCCCTGATTCTAGAATCCGTCAATGCTAGAAGCATATAGTAATAGGGATCAATACGTCACTTTAATCCGCAAGAGCTATTCATGAGTCATCTTGTTTTTCCAAAAAACAATATTCTCAAACTTTCTTCTCTTGAAATAGAGGAAATTTAGAAATCGTGATATCAATTAACGAAAAATAAAAAATAAAATGCATTATGCTTTAGTCTCAATTATAATTAATAAACAACGGCAATGATCGGCATAAAAAATTAAACTCATTCGCCTTAACCCGTCAGCGTTTAGCCTCAACGAATTCTTTCCATTTCTCTCACGAACATAGATAAGGATTCTTCTTTGTCAACTTAAAGACTGCATGCAACTATACTAATCATTTTTCTAGCCTCTAGTACCATTGTAAAATTTTAAAACACATGTATTTTTCGAGTGCACCATCAGGCTCAGCAACCAGGTACCATTATAGCCCAGCAACCATTTGACGGAGCGTGGAGGCTGTAGTATGACAATGAAAAGGCAGAGCAACTGAATGCCGTAGTAATTGGTAGTAATAATTTTTTAAAGTACTTCGACGGCTAAGGTCATTTCGCACACACTGTCTGCCACGTGAAAATAGGGGCAACAGTACTCGGACGAATCGGAGGATCACCCCTCCAAACTCCAGCCGAGCCCTACGATGCTTAACTTCGGTGACTGATCGGGAACCGGTGTTTCCATCGTAGCAGGCCGTCTGAATGCCGTTAAAAGCAGTTCGAATGAGATACCACAACTAAATAAGTTACATAATTTAGAGCCTTTATAGAAAAAAGGATATCTTATTTTCAAATGATACCAAATTATCAGCCACAGCCCTACATTTAGAGTTATTTGCCATAATTTAAAAAGCAGTTTTCCATGGGTTTTGGTACGGTCGCACGCACCGGAGGAGTATAAAACTAGGACATTTATAACGCAGAGAACGGGCCATAAATGCAACTTTGGATATTTCGTACACTTTTTCAACTATTTTTTGCGAAAAACATCACTCACCGTAATAATTATCATAAAATAAAAAATTAAGTTGCTTTCGTTGTACAGGCGTTTGCAGCGTACAACGTGGGACAATTAACTTAAGATAATGTCTAAATATGTGTATTAAGTTAATTACTTAGGAATTCGCCCGTAAAAACTGTTTTTACGTCTACGAAAATTTACTGCATTCATTTCATGCTTCCTCAAAACTGCTTAAGTTTTAAAATTAAATTAAAATATGTTATCCCTTACTATGACCAGAGAACTTTCTGCCTCTCAAACTACACTAAGATTCAAATGTTAAAGCACAAACACCGCACTGTTTGCCGCGAAAGGACCTTGGAGGGATGGAAAGAGCAAAAGATCTTCTGCACGGCTTCATAAAGCCATCCATAATGGAGTCCCTCTCGACTCCACAGCCACCCCATAGATACCCCGCGTGCGCACCGAATGTCCCCGAAAGCCTAGCAAGGCCGTGGGATGGGCGGGAGGAATCCGCTCCCCGGGACATAATAAGGAAGAATAGGAGGTCACGAGAAGAAAGGCAGGTGAGGCGGGACATATTGAGAGCATGAGGAAGCTTCTGCCTCCCGGCACAGGGTTTATGCCCAGAAATATCCCGGTACATTGGAGAGAAGAATGGAGAGACGACGGGATCGGTATGAAATGTCGCCAAATGGGGAAGGAAGAAAAATAGGGGTCTCCGAAATATTTCCCTATGACTGAGTGGTTTCCTTGAATGGGATTGCTTATGGTTGGGACAGTGGATGGCGGAAGAGGGATCAGTGGGGGCAAGCGCCCCTCCAGCTCGAGGCCTGAATGGGGCAAGGGACCCGGATGAGAGGAGGGCGGCCGTGGTTTCGGGGGTGGTATCTGTTACATGCACGTAAGCACGGTTTTGTGTCGCGGATGGGGAGGGAGTGAGGGCGACCGAAACCATGTCCTCCTTGTTGTCGGGATATTCCGTCCATTGTCGTCACATGGTTCAACGTCGAGAGCTGTCCTCGATGCATGTTTGGAGATGCTCGGCTCGAGAGGGTGGCTGGCAAAGTAAGGGGGTCTCCGAATTTTTTTACCTTCTGTGGATGTCGATGTCGGACTACTTCAAGTCCCAGTGAGAGAGCCCTCATATTTGTAAAAGTGTCGAGTGCTTGAAATATTGGCACATAAATGAGCGCCGCTATGTCATTGATGTTTTCCAGTACAAACTTTCTCAGAAATTTCTTTTCTGAAAAATGAACGGCCGAACTATGTCCAAAAATAACATGACATCCCCTCGCACATACGCTCCTCTTAACCCAGGAATTCTTTTCTTTTCGTATATTTTTCTATTCAGTTCTCAGAAAATTAACTTACCAACATCACAAAAACGTGCTCGTAAACTACGTTAGGAATAGATTAAAAATCATTCCTCTATTTAATATTAACCACAAAAAAACCTTATCCATAGAGAAGTGAATGATTTTTTGGCGAAAGACATTTGAAGGTATTGTTAATTATTTTGTTATTTTGCTCAATTAGGCTGTTGGTTGTCATTCAACTCTTTTCTTGAAGACTCTGAAAGCGTACTCCAGGTCATTGGTCCCAATATGCGTTTAGATAAAAACATTTTCCTAAATGAACGATATAAATCATGCGTGTCTTAATCGACGGGATCCCCATCTTCACTATTACCTGTCCCTCCTGGAATACTTCAAGAGAGTGGCCTGGTTCCCCATATGGCTGCACTGTTTGGCTGAGCACATCATTACCTTGGGCTGCAATATTCTTCTTTTATAAAGAAGACTGTCCAAATTAACTGATAGAACATCTGACTCTTGCTCTCTAATGCGACCTTAAAGTTCATTGAAAACTTCCTTTCCTAAAGGAATTTCATAGTTAATCCCATGGAGGCAACAAAAATATTCTTTCCAACCTATTCTTTCCACTAGTTCCTACACAGATGTAAGAGCCACTTCATATAAGAAATCACAGTTTCTCAGACATAATAAATGCATATCAACCAATGTCACGCCTACTTTTGGTATAGTGTACTATCTATCCAAAATTACGGACCACCATGCTTTAGGAGCAGTGTTTCTAAGATGTCTTTCCCATTCACTTATATGGTTCAACCATATGGTCAACTTCCTGCATAACTTCACTAAAATTACTCGACCGGTATGAGTTATCCCTTTTTAGACACTTTCCGTCAATACGTAACATTTATCATTCTTCGTGAAATCGTATCGTGAAATATTGCCATGTCAGATTTTCTAACATCTCACACTCTGCAGATAGATTTTGGACCTAAAGTTCTTGCACCGTACCTTGAATGGTAAATTCCGTTTTCCTAACCTCCACCCGTTCCTCACACTTTGAGTCCCAGCTCGCACCACTTGCAAAAAGGGATTTCTTTATAATCCTCTATTCCTACCATTCATTTTCAAAAGATCCTCATTCTACTGATGCCCACCTCTTTTCAGTTTCTAATCTATGAAGTATTTTCGTGGTAATTTATTCTTCAGTTCCCCCGAAACGAGCCGATAAGGCCTTTTACATAACATATTTCAACAAGAGACAAAGGACGAATACATACAACCATGCCCGGAGTGGTGAAAAAAGTCACTCAAGCAGGACTCAAACCAACGACCCTATGGTAGCAGACGAGAACTAAACCAAAGGGACCGACAGGCATCATTCTCTTGGACCTATCTCTATAAAAACGCCGTTATCTCCTTCCTAAAATCCTATCCTGGATTAATTTATTTCATAAAGCAACAATAGCACGTTATTTTCGTATTTATTTGATTTTACCTCCACACACTGATATTTCTATTCGATTTGAATTAATTTATTCAATCGCGAAACTGATGAAAAAAGCTTTTGAGACTATTTTTCTGTGATGATGTAAAAGAAGTAAATGGTATAATAATAGCAAGTCATGAAGCCTCATATTAACAAAATCCAACACGGCACGTCCAAAATGCTGTTAGGGAAACGTGTATCGCTATGGGTCGCGTAGCAAGCGCTGTGGACCACATTATGTCGTCGTCCCAACTGAGGCAAATGTAAACGCACCGTCCATTCCATTTTCCCACGAACCCGGTGCCGTCCGCGCTCGCCGGACGCTCGATTGGCCACGGCAAGTGGACAGCGGGACGGAACAGGAAGGCGGCTGGACTTGCAGCAGAGCCATTAGGACGGAAGGGAGCGGGGAGAATGGCAGAGGGAAGGATGGATGTCGGTCGAAGGACACCCAGCGCTCTTGTCGCACAATGAGATGACGACCCACGGGGAGGAGTAAACAGATTTCGCCGTGGAAGGCCAAGGAGATGAGGGGGAGGAGATAAGGGAGGAAGCTAATGCAGTCCGCCGTGTTTGGCCACGAACAGGAATCCCGGCCGACTCCACTCAACGCCAGAGGAGATCCAATTGCTCCACCACAGCCATTGCCGCCACCATACAACCACCTGCATGTGCAAGCCGTCCACCCGATGCACGCATGGCTGTATGCGCCCTTATCGGAGCATCAACTACCCCGAGGGAATCAGAGGGATGCCTTCAAATTTAATTAGAAGGGTTTTCACTCTGAATTAGTCGAAGAAATACCCTCTTGATCTTGTTAATACGAACAAAATACTGTCACAGATAAGTTCATCACAGAACAAATACAACATAACTCACAGTTATAAGCTAAAAATAAAATAATTCATGATGGAATGGAAATTAATCTAATATATCTTGATAATACATTGCACTGAAGAAGGCTTTACTATACACAGACGCTACCTAATAAGGAACTACTGAGTACCTAATTTTCCCTTTGACTGTGGAAATTAGTATCTATAGAACTACGTTAATCCACAATCACTTCTCAATGATCTTAATTTGAATTATGTACGAAATTAAATGCGAGAAAGCAATAGTAAGAGTTTTTAAAATAATATCAAACATATTTAACGCATTTGTGCGAGTATTTACCTAATGGGTGATGTGCCCTAAGTTAAAAACGCATAGCATAAAATTCAAATTGACTCACAGTCATAGGAAACGTAAAGATTCATTTTTATTTCATGAACACCAACTTCTGAGGAATGGATCTATCCTTTACAGAATCTAAGCACTATGGATGGATGATAGAATAAGTTTATCGAATTTCTTTACCTGGAGCGCTAATATTACATAAGTTTTAATTTCAAGTCGCATTACGCTCAGCTTTCAAATTTGAGACAGAATATTCCTCAACGGGTAATAGACTACATGATTCTAAAAGACTTGATTAGACTCTGGACAAGATAATAGGATATCGGGGCATTCAAACCAACGATCAATAGGGCACCGCCTTGCACGGCACTTGAGGCGAGGCAGACGTGACGTAGTCGCGACGTCTTCTGGGATGGATAGCATCTGATGTGATTTTCAATTTTAAGATGGCTTTATTTTTTTCATGTTTTTTGATGAAAGCCAGAGTGAAAATTAAACCATAAGAAACTCAATTTTAAAATCAACAGCTATGTATGTTCTTTAAATAAGGAAATTTTCAATCAGCTGGGGAAGGGAAAACATATTTTTTGAAGGAAAACTTTTGCATCACCTGAATTACACTCACGTGTTATATGTCCTCAAATGTAATAATAATCTTACGAAAAATGTGTTTCTATAATTTAAATGAGACTGATAACCGTAGTCGATATAAACTTACATAAAAGTAATGTGCAACCCCGATAACTTGGTACCTACGTTAGCAAGTGTTATGAGGTACATCACGAAGGCAAAAGAAAGATGAAATTTGATGGCTCAAAAAATTATACGTCTCCTGGAAACATTATCGATACCTACATAGTTATTTATCATGTTCGAACGGGGCAATTGCTGTTATAATCTTGGAAGTAATGCAATCAGTAGTGAATTGCGCCGGTGTAACTCTCTGATTTATTCGGGATAAGTTAATTCTTTTAAAAGGTTTCGTGATCCCTCTCACATATTGATGAAAAATATTAAAGGAAACAACCATCACCCCCACCTTAAGAAGAAAGTGTCGTAAATATAAGCTTCAAGGTATCTGCTGTCAGATAGTCCAATAAGAACGCGACGTTCGGAAGTATATTCCTTTTAAAATCAGCCCATTCATACCTATGATGAATGTTAACTTAAAAGATGAAAGTTACCTGATTGAACAAATTCACAAACATTTCCTCGACGGCTGAGAATGGAGTCTTTCTCTCTCTCTGCCGACTTATTTTCTAAAACGGCTTTCATGCAGCATTTCCTTTTCATTCATGTCAACTAAGTGTAGTTCAGTGTAATTGGTAACATAGTAAAGACAAACCATTGTCAATCAATGTGAGATTTTTGCATGTCATTTTTTTTACAATATCGACGATGAACGCGATTTAGAACGATGTAAAGCAGTAATGTTATGAAATCAGTGTCCTGAAAGACTCAGATACTAATTCATAAACTAAAATAAAAAACGTCCGACAAGAAAAATCACGCGAGGTATACTGAGATATCGACAAGAAGTCAGAGGGGAGAACGAGCTTATGGAAACTTAACAGTACAGAACTGTGCTATTAGCGAATAGGCTCTATTCTCCAGAAATTTCGAAAATTAGTATCATTAGCAACTTCAAATTCAAACCACCTTCCAAGAATTAGAAAAAAAACATAAGTTTCTTGCCTTTTTTTGAGGATTACAATCGATATTAAATTAACCTTAGGTACATATAAAACTGAAAGGATTTTTTAAAAGGTTATATAGAGTAAATAGGGTGATATTAAAGATATCATAATGCAATCAACGAGATGGAGCCTCGAGTGATTTTCCCTGTGGTCAACACAATACCAGGAGCCACAGGTTCAACATGACTGAGGGGAAAAAGAGGGTAAAAGCATTTTGAATTTCGGAAGTTAACGCAATGCACAAACGGTGCAAGACGTTACTGTCTTTGTAATGATTTTTTAGTGATTCATTCCCACTCTCGAATCTTACTATCAAGGTTTTGAGGAAAAAATCGTTCTTAAAGACAGCCAAACTATAGTCTCTTGAGAAGATACTCGAAGAATTTAATGTCTAGAGGTGACACCGATGATAATCTATAGTTCAAGTTAACTACTACGATGCAGCACCCAGGTATGCGTTCTGCTTCTTCTATATTGTCCACTTTCCCACGATTACAAATGAAACTGGTGTCCTTTCAAGCGATTTTGAGCATGAACTGTCATTCTCGAGAGGTTGAGGATGTTCCTGCTCCGTACGATACGTTCGCTCTGTCACGGATATGGCACGTCAAATATCCCCAGTTTTCACAAATGCGTGAATTTCACGCTGCCTAGTTCCATTTGCATTTTGAGCCCTCTCCTCCAATGGAATATTGAGAGATTACATATTCCACGTGAAGGAGTGTAGTAACGGTGACCGTGCGAGAAATTCTGGAGGGGAGAAACCGAAGAAATTACGGATTCCCAGATATGGCTCATTTTCCTCCAGCGAAAGGGAATGCTTCGCGCATATCCGAACCGCATCAGAAATCATTCATCCGCTCTTAAGTCTCGCGAACCTTTTTTTTCTTCCTCTTTTCAGAAAAATCTTCCACTCTTCCCTGAGGATCCCTTTCACTCTACCACATAAGGGGAAAAACCTTTCGCCGCCACCAATTCGGCGGATTACATGCTCCAACCCCCTTCGTCCTTCACCCGTTACCTTAAAAACCGAGGAGGAAAACTCCCTCTTTAACTCCCTTGCCCTCCCTCACATCCACCCCTTCTCTCCCTACTTTTCCCTCCCTCCTTTTTTCCCCCGTTTCCGCGGAAAACTACCCCCACTTTTAACTGTCTACTCTTCCTCCCCAACCACCCCCTACCCGGTCTACTAAGACCAACCAAGGCCGACACCCTTGAAGGCGGAAAGTAACGCACACACCATCGGGTGCTTTCACCTCTCACGAATTCGCCCTAATCTCTTCATAATGAGGTGCCGTCCCCTCCCTTTCCAACCCCGTCGTCCCACAGCCCCTTCTCTCGTCCTTCTCCGTCCTTCTACCGCCACCCTTTCTCACCCCCGACCCAAACTTACCTCCGCACCCTTACGGCCCATTCCGCAAGCGAGCAGAGGTTCAAAGACGTCCTTCTCCCGGACCAAACTCCTCTTCCTCTACTTCGAACCGAGCGGCTGACTGCCTTTCCATCTCTTCACCCTCTCTTCCTCCTCCCATTCCCCCAGATCATCCCTTGCGGTCTCCGGATCCGCCATCTCCGGCAGATGAAAAGGCGGCGCAGGGTTTTAAGGTAGGGACTATCTACCCACATATACCTCCCGTATTCACCAAATCTCTATCGCTCCTTCGGACTTCATAATGCGAGCGATGAGAGCCTCCTGCATCTCTGGCTTTGGAGAGTCTTCGTCGATACCGCTCTCGCCTCTGAATCGCTTAAAATAGAATTTCTCTGATGAAATATTTGACCGGGCAAACTTGGGAAAGGGTTCTTTTAAGCTTTTTTTCGCAAGAAAAGCTTAACGCTGCACTCTAAAAGTAGGCTGATGTTAAAGTTGTTTGTACCCCACTGATTGCCTGCCTTTAACAGAATGTTGTTTATAATGTCCAATTTTGCACGCTATTTAATTAATCCTGAGAAATAGGGTTCAGTACAAGTATTTTTTCCCATAATAAACAAAACGGAATTGGTGAAGAAAAGATTATTCCCTTTACTATTAAAGAAACGTTAAAAATTATACCGAATTTCCGTTATTATTTGATTGCTAATTCAGTGTGGTTTCCAAGTCATTGGCATTTGGGCTAGCCTCTTTGTTCAGTAAAAAATATATTTGTAAGATGCTATTTTATCTGGATATTTATCCTAGCCCGTTCCATGTTATTTTTTTCTTCACTGAAGGTTGGAGCTCGAATACCGGCAGTATAGTTGGCACCTCAAAAAAAAACCACTTATTTTGGTAGATTCTCTGGAGAATATAACACCAATATTTTTAGTGCATTGCCTTTGGTGAATATTAATAAAACTGAGAGTTAGAGAGAATAAGTTCATAACCTGTGACTTACTAATGAGAATCAGGAGGTCATTTGCAGCTAAAAAAAATTAGTAGTAGTAATAGTATTTTTAATTGGAGCATACTGTCTGCCATGTACAGACAGGGGCAACAGCACTCGGACGAATCTGAGGATCACCCCTCTAAATTCCAGCCGAGCTCAATGACCTATGTGACTGATCCGAAACCGATGTTTCCATCGTGACACGTCCGCTTATAAGAAATTAAATCTTTCATATTCATTAAGCAAACTACCATGTGACGCAGAGAAAATTACTATAAGAAGTAATGACAGCACAATTAAATGAAATCACTATTTATTCCGACGAATTGTTCCCACTGCTAATGTTACTTAAGGGTTAGGGTACGTTTAGAGTATATTTGGCTCAACGTTTCTCTCGCGGTGCAGCTAGCGTCTTCAGCAACCACGAACAGCTACGAAAGCCAACAGTCAACTATTTCTCTTTCTCACAATTGTTAATAACTGAGCTCCGATGTTTCTTCACAGTTATCATATATTACCATCGCACCACCCCAATTGGCGAGGCAGCTCAATCTCACTTGAAGATTTTAAACAATATGCATCCATTACGTGTCTCGAGCATGAATTGATTGATTGAATAGGCATTTTGAATCAACGATAATGAAATAACGACACTTAAGAAACACTTAGGTACGGATCCATTAGACGGCGTGCAAAACCACTGCTCACATCCGATACCGGATCAATACTTTCAATTGTCTTGAGAGCCTAGAGATTGGTACACAACAGTAATTACAACTTCAGTTTCATTTTTTCATTCGCTATTGAGGATGTTGAAGCCGTACAGAAAATTGTAATAGTGTCAAATGCTGCTACTCAATTCGACAGCGTCTAACCACGGGAGGAGTTTATGAACTCATTTAGATATAGAAAAGGACAAATTTATAGTTATAACAAGAAAATGGCTGCGTTATACTAAAACGTGTGGCGCATTGAATCTTTGACAAGACCCTTTTAGCAGAGAGAGAATCAGTAGCGATCAGTTTAGGTTATCGAAGCATGTCAGTTGAGATGACTTTTTTCCTATCAAGAAAGTAATCCTATATAGGTTGCCAAATTCAGGCCAGTAAAATATTATAAACAAATTAAAAAAAGTGCTTCAAGCAGTTGTTGTTTTTCTGTAACCTTCATTAGGAAATTATAAGGAGAAAATAATAATTTCTCACGAATAAATATTATGCTTCAGAATGAGTAAGATATTTTGATCAAATCCTATGTTTCTGTATCAGTAACATGCAGTTTATTCACCAAAAAGTGATGATTATTTCATTAAATGTAGCATTCAATAATAAATATTACAAATTTTGCAACAAATGAAGAGACGAATTTTCTAGGGCTTCATTTTTGATTCAAATAAGCCGTGGAACTTGTTGGAGGAACGATGTTTCCTCGAAAGATTCAGAGATAATTTAAAAAAAAACCTATTTATGTACATATGGAGATCAGGAAATCATATTTTATTACAGTATTCTACCAGCTGATTGGTAGGTTCTTGGACAGTCCCCATTTAGTATCCCAACCTAATAGAAATTGTCTCGCTTTCCCTCCTAAGGATGGCCCGTTATTAGATCCCTCTTCAATTCTTCATATCTTCTACCTCCTCTTAAGCTGCATAAAAAAACAAATACATTTTTCTTCTTAAATTAATTTATTATTAGTTAAATCTCTAAACTCAAATCATTAGTGCCTGTACTAGTCATTGTCAGCATGTGGTATGGGTACCAAGGTTACATGTTGGATTGCTAAGGAGCATATGAAAAGTGTGTGATGGCGTAGATATAGCAAACAAAAATGGGTATGGGCCAGTGCACAACTGTTTGGGGTGCGACGTAAGGAGAAGGGCTACGAAGTGATAAGCAAACAAAAAAGGCTGAGAACACCACTCTGAGCAGTCCTTGCAATATTATGATGCAATATATTGTTATCTGACATCATTCGAGATCTCTCATCCATTTCTAAGGTTCACGTGCCATTCGATATAGGTTTTCGCTGGAGCTATTGTTCCTGCAAAATGAAAAAATAACCTTCTGGAGAGCTATTTTTGAGTTGATAAATGAATGTCCTTGAGTTCAATTTTTCTAACGAATAAAAAAACTTGATTGCTTAAAGATTCATTCCCAACCTCAAGATTTGAACTCAAGACAGGGGCCCAATTCCTGCCATTCACCCCGAAGAGAGGGACATACTCCACTGCAACTTAGAAGAGGAGCAAGAAGATGAGACACACAGACAGAGAAGGAGGGATGAGAGAGAACCCTGTAGAAGACGCAAGGCGCTAGAAAAGTAAAGGAAGAGGGAATAAAGGATGTCGGGTGGGGAACGGGACAAATCTTTCCCTCCTTCAAGTCCCCCTCTTGGCCGGAGGCGGGGCCATCAAAGGAATTGGGAGACCGCAAAAGACCCCTGGAAGGATGAACGAAGGTGCCTCCTCGCCTGCTTGCCTCCTCGTGGTCTCAAGGAATCCTCCTCCTCCCCGTCCCTCCGACTAATGTCCCACCGCCGCCTCGTCCTCAGACCGCATCCGCAGACACACGCATTTTTGGGGGGACGTCTCATAAGAAGAAGTAAGACGGGCAGGTCCTGGGGGGGAAGAGCCGTTTGACAATTGACGGAGATGTCATGTCTTCGTCCTTTCACTGCGCCCCCCCCCCACACCCAACAGATTCCTCCTCCCATATCTCCAATTACCCCCGATGCGTCACGGCTTCCCTCAAGCACCAACCCAGCTTCCCAACCATAACTTCGCCGTGATGCTGCTGCGACCGGTCGCAAGCGTCGTACCGTTCGGACATTTCGGAGGACAAAACGCTCGTGAAAGAAGATCAACGCAAGGGTGAAACAAATTGCGCCGTTTGCAGCGAAGGTTTTCTCGGTTGAGAGGATATGACATTGGATTCCTTTGGGGCTCTGCGGAGTCGGAAATGCCGATGTAAGTTTTCACGAATTTGTGAACGGAGTTTGTCATTTTCGTCCGACCAAAGTTTGCGAACGGATAAGTTGTTACCTTACTGCCTGTGCTACTTGTGCTTCTTTCCACATACATGAACGATAACATAAATGGAACAGAAAAATGCGATATGAAAGTGGAATTATACCATTTACTAACTGAGTACTAACCATTTCAAAAGCAACTATTTTGAAACAACTCGTTTTAATTTCATTTGGTAAAATGATACAAATATCATGAAGTATTTTGAGAAAATTTTGCTATCACCTTTTGCATCTTAATGACGTTTTATTTTTCCAGCCCATTATTCTTAGCTATATGCTCCTTTCGTTGGATTCAATGCATGCCTCAGATATCTTAAAAATTCCTAAATAAATGGTGGAACATTTCATTTTTCATTCAAGTATTCTACCAGCTGATTGGTAGGTTCTTGGACAGTTCCCATTCTACACATTCCAATTTCATACACATTGTCTCGCTTTCCCTGCTAAAGATATCCCTCCATTAGATCCCTCTTAATTTCTTCATATCTTCTGCCTCCTCTAATTTCGTCCAGAATCTCTTCCTTCCTCTTCCACGCTTCCCCAGTGTTATCCCCTCTATAACTCTCTTCAACATGCCCTCTCCTCTCAAAATCTCCTCCATTTATCTTTTTTGCCTTCTCCGCACCTCTGCCACAAGTTTCTTCTCCTCTCCAACCATATCCATTACCTCCTCGTTCGTCTTCCTCGCGGAACATTATATAAATTTAAAAAAAATCAGCTACTATGTTTAGCTATTACTCCAGCCTCTTTATGCAAGGAAACTATTTTGAATAATTGAGAAAATATCTCACGCCAGAGATACTAAAATACTTCACCAGTAATACTAATATTCTACCTTAATGAGCCTAGCTAAGAGTGGATACCAGGAAGAAAGATTGCCGGTATAGAGTAATTTGAGTCGTTATAGAGCTCTCCATTACATAAGAAAAAAATAAGTTTACACTACGAACGTAATAATCAGTGGGTATCCTCCTCACTTTAAACTTTTACGGCGCATAAATTTAAGTAAATAATTCATTTCCAGCCTCATTCACATAATCATTTGAGTACCTCTATGTAGTGAGAAAAGCAGAACTATTCATGATTTCCGCGCAAAGTTATAATTTTTACAAATATTTAGGATACCGGTACTAGCCACGGCATTGCCTCTACGGAGTCACTCCTAAGTCCACATGAGCTTGAAAATTCCACAGAGGAAAAATCATTCACTCTGACCGGGACGGTGAAATTTTCATGAAATTTAATTAAATTCCCTCAGCATGGAAAAAAATGGAATTAGAGTTGCCATTACAACATTGATATTATGTATTTACCCCAAGTCACTCCTGTAGCTCTCTGCTGGCAAATTCTCCATTGGGGAATTCAATTTTAAGAATTAAAGCATTTTCGCAACAGTAACATTAGCTACGCCGCCGTCCGGTGATAGTTCATTTTCCATTCACAGCACTGTTGCTTCACTGACTTTTCCTCTCATCACCTCAGCATCTAATGATAGCATGATTTCCTAATTAAAATGGACAACTATCCTTTGAGGTATTTTCTCATTTCAGCCATCCTAATATATAGTCGCCGTGCATTGTTTCATTTTCCGAGCTCAATCATTACTTCGGGGCTAATTCTCTCCTGCCACATATTTCGTGGTCGTTGGGCCAGTCTCGAAAGTGGGCTCATTTTCCATCCTTCCTTCTCTCCTTCCCTTCTCGCTTCCTCTCCGTCGTCCATATCCCCTGACCTTTCTTGCTCTCTCCCGAAATTTCTCCCCATCCCCCTTTCGGCCCATCTTTCGGGTCATACCCCCGCCGCCCAACCCCGCCTCTACACCCCACCACCCCCGTAACCACACAACTCTCCTCCCCCAAGGCCCGCCTCATTTCCACCCTCATCATACCTCCTGCGAACCTCCCCAACCGCCCTCAGAGCGCCATTACGCCCAGGTAGGCCAGCCACTTAGGGAGAGGGAGGGAGAGAGAGGGAAGGCTTCTCTCGGCCGCAGCAAAATGGAGTGTCTTATTTCATACCTCGCTCCTCCTTTCCCTTCCCAACCCCCGCTCCGCTCCTTTCCTCATCTTCCTTCTGAACAAATGCTCGCGCGTGTAATGAAAAACCTTTGTCATCCTCCCCCCCCCTACCTCCCTCCCCCTCTTCCCCTCACCCTACTGCACAATAAGGATCGCGGTCCTCCTGTTGGTCGCCATGGAAACAGGATTCGTTTGTCAAGGAAAGGAAAAAAAAGCGTTGTCGTCATTCGGGGTTGTTGGCGTTGTTTACAGCGGATTTCTCTTTTTTTTACACATGTACACATGCACACATCCTTTCTGGAGTGAGGTTTTTCCATTTGTGATATTTTTCTCCCGGAAGAGGTGGCGGCATCACTCCTCCCTTTCTGGCAGCATGGAGGGGATGGGCCATTATAGGACGCAGTGCTGGAAGAATTGAAAGCTATTGGATGTCATTTCGGTGTTTTCTTTTCATCGCCGGCCGGCAAAAAAATGAGGTTAGCTCAATACTTCAAAGTAACGCAATGGGAATGGCATTAGCAATTAGTCATTAAAAAAGTACGAGAAACATGGTTAGCGAGCTAAATTTCTTTACAGCAAGAGCTTAGAGTTGGACTCCAGATGAATTACGGCCTCGAAAAATACCTCAAGGAATAAAAACATCTATTTGCACAACCTTCACCCAAATACGATATTTCATGCCAGTTTCATGTTAGATATATACATGTGCCTTGCAAGGATGCCATTTAGGGTAAAAAATGGCTTGCTGTAGCATGAACTCACGCATAGTGACAAAGGAGGAACAGGTATTCTCTCAGCGTTTCCTGCGTAAATGAGACCTGGTTACAGTGGTACATGGCAATTTTATTTCTCGTCAAAAATTGATTTTTCTTCAAACGGGTGTCCGCTTTCTGATTAATCTATGTAATCTGTGACAACATTTTACAGAAAATATTTTCATGCCTAGAAGCAATCATTAAGAGATACGCGATGGTGTAATTATGCAGAGATTCCGATAGTAAAAATGGAACTTTTAAATTATATCTCATAAATATGTTGTCCTAAATCGTTTCATTTGCTTTAATTTTTAAAATAATAAGAGAAAAATGAATGCATCAGCGGAGCGATGCGATTACATTCAATTTCATTAAATATCATGTATTGGTATAATAATACTAAATATTAACATGTAAAAATTGTAATATTTTTATTTTCACACTAGGATGGCCAACATTGAAAATCACAGCATTTCGTTCTTCAACTGGCCATATCGACCCCCAATCGACCTTCATCTGATTTTAATTTTTCCTTCCCCCACCCATTTTTCATTTATCAAGCATTCTCCTTTCTATTAAAACTTTAAGCACCTTCTTCATCCAACATTCTGCCAGTGATTAAAAAAAATAATCATTCCCCTCACATTCCAGCATTTCTTCGCTAGCTCTTATTTCTGTCAATTTAGGGATTTTCTATTCTTCACATAGCTGACGTCTGTCAATCTCTTGCTGTAAACTCCCCTCCCTGAGCAAGTTTTGGAACCATAATACTTCGCGCTCCATTTCAAAGCCCTTACCTGTTTACATCATTACCTGCTATTCGATATCTACCACAAATGAATTATTTTGCACACACTATTCTCCTATTATTTTGAGTTTCTTGCACTGCATTAATTAACTACTGTCCAAATGAGTGAATCGTGCCACTTGCAATTGTTTACGGCATCCAACTATCATGGAGAAATGTTAGGTCAATTATTTTTTTACCATACACACTAATTTTACCGCCATTACTTCTTAGATACTGATACCCAGTGCCTTTACCTTACAAGTATAACAACTTGAGGGATAGGGTTAGGAATTATCTATTAGGTATTGAAGAACTGTGGCATTGATGGAAATTGAAATACATGAAAAGATCGGGTTTCGTTGGCTTGGCCATGTTGAGAGAATAGATGATAGTGTGACGTCGGGATCCCTCAAATAATATAAACCTTTTTAAAACTCAGTTGGGCATTGCTCCTCTTTATTCCACGTCTCCTTTTTTATTTTTAAAAACTCTTTAACAATCACCTCCCTTTATCAACGATACATAGCAACCTTCAAAACAAAAAATATAAACAACCTAAAACATCAACATACACATCAATACCATCAAAAACAAAACAACGAACGAAACCAAATACACAAAACCAAACAAAACAAATAAAAATGGAGCCCGACAAGGCAAGACGCTGCACGACGCTACAATAGTCGAATAAGTAGACAGATATATGAGAGTTGAGTGAATGGTACGCTAGGAAGGGGTATACCGAGAAAGACATGGACAAATGTGGTGGAAGAGACTCTTAAGAGGAGGAATATTAGAAGTCTTATGGATAGGAGGGACGTTTGCAAGGATGGGGCGCTATGGAGGAAATTATTAAAATCGAAGCCAGTTTTCTAGGTCTAACGCCGAGATTTAACTACTTCGACAACGTCTACCCCGACAGAGAACGGCGTGATGGGTATGCATATACGTACGTACTAAAAAGGTCAGAAATATCTCCACCGTAAAATATAGACCATCACGAGTAAATGGAAAACAACATCGGTCCCATAATTTTTTCAAATGGATGTTCGGTCATGCTGCAGCTGAGGCGTTTCTGGGGAAGAAGACACCACCAGCATCTCTAGCTTCCCCGAGAGAAAAAGACAAAAGAAGTAAAAAAAATATTCCAATACACTTCCCGCGAGCATCACCGCGCGCTGCCCTTCCCTCCAAAGATTCCCACCGGGATGAGTCGGGAGGCCGGCCTAAAAACTCCCATAGTGCAACGGGATTGAGTAGGGAGAGGGAGGGGACGAAGGGAGGAATAGGGGATGGAAAAAGGGATGAGGGACACACAGAAAGATGGGAGGGAGGGCTGGCTCCTTGAAGTGCTATCTTTCCACCCCCTTCAACCCCCTTTTCCCCACCCAAACAGCGGAGTGACCTCTCTCCCGATATCACTCTTTCATTCCCACAGCGTTCCTCCCGCCGCCTACTCCTCATCCTCCGCCTACTCCTCATCCTCCGCTAAAAAAAAAATTCCCATCCCCTCCAGCTCCCTCCACCGACCACCACTCCCGCCCTTCCTGAACCCGGGGACCCTGGAAGGAATCTTTGTTGTGTCCACCCTCCCCCGCAGCCCCTCAAAAAGTCCACCCTTATTCCTCACAATTCCGCCCAACCCCCGCATCCTTCCCTTAAATCCCACCACCTCTTCCCTCTCTCCATCACTCGTTCCCCCTTCCAGACATTTTTTTCCCTTCATCCCCTCCAGCGAGGAGCTACACACACGTACGTTCCTTCGGCTCGGACGAAAACTTTTAAGAAGGACGGAGTGTGGGGGGAGGGATGCAGGGAATATAGTAAGTGTGCTGGGGTAGTGCGGGGGTCGGGACGTGGAGTTGTCAAGGGGGAAGGAGAGGGAGTGGGGTCGGTTGAGTCGGACACGTCCTATTGGCTGTTCCTCACTGGACCGAGGGGGAGCGGAGGGGAAGGGGGGATCTAGTATATAAAGCCGTGGTCATCTCTGCCACCCCTTCGACCCCCTCTCCCACGATCCGCTCCTTCGAGCCATTCCTCCCCTTCCCCTCTCCATCTCTCTCTCTCTCTCCAAATCCATTCCTCCCCCCCTTCCATAGGCATCTCGTCGCTCCCCCCCAAATTCCCCACCCCACCGCTCGCGCAGCTGGACAGTCACCCACCACCGCCACCCCCAAAGAATACACCCGACTTCCATCCAACCCACCCACTCCCTTAAGATCCTATAGTTTTCCCCCGTTCGTGCTATCCTGGGAGTTCCACAAGGTAGCGTTTTGGGCCCCAGAATTTTATTGTCGTCTCTCGGCGGTACGTGACGTTCCAAAAGGTACCCTCTCTTTTGAAGTTACTCTTCCGTAGAGGATGGTTATTCTGCTCCCCATTGCGTTAGAATTTGCGTCTACAATTTATCAACGGTTTTTATAATTCAGACTCAAGAATAATAAAAGTTCCTGAAAATGGAGCGCAAATTAGTTTCAAAACTAAACTCTTTTTGTGAGCGAAAAATTATGGTAGTGAATGCAAAAAGGGCTTAAAAACAATGCCAATTCGTTTTATGGTTATCCTATAACGAAGTCTGTATTCAGAACACACCAACAAAGTATTTTACAACAAAAAAGTATTGCTTTAATATACCCAGAGGAAAACAACACATTGATCTAATCACTGTCGCACGCGGTAAATGTTTTCGAAAAGTTTTACAAAATCAATTTTAAAACTCTTTACTTCTTATAAAAGAGCTTGCTTATGAATAAAAATCTCCGTAAACCAGGTCTCATTAACTATAAAAGGAATATTGTGGGTTATATTTCCAGAAATCAATCACAAACGAATTATACAAAACTCTTCATCAGAATAATCTTGCCATTCGCAGCAAACGTTACTTATATTCACCAAGACACACCCTTTAGAAACATGAATACATGCTAAACATTAGTTCATGGTTTTTACTTAGCGTGTTCTGGCACCATTACTTATTTTAGCAGAATAAATGTACAAAGCTCCCATCCACCATTACAACCACTTTCCACTCCTTTCCTACGGATAAAAACGCGACCAATCTTGCTGCCTACCCCCATCTACCCTCTAAATCCTAAGCCGCCACTTCTCACCGTAACTTTTTCATATCCCTTGCGCCGTTTGTTTCCTCTTTCCCTCCCTGGATACACAGGTCGACATACATCACCAGCATCGCCTCCAATTTACGAGTCCCCTCTCCGTTGCCGCCACGACCTTATCGTCCCCTCCTTCCCCTCCCCGTCCTTATTCCCTTCCATTATTCTTTCCATTGAGATTCTTGCATTTTATCTGGGCTCCACCTTTTCCCGGAATTCCCATGTGACTCGTATATTTAAGAGTTTTTGAATCGGATCCAGCGATTAAATTCAGTCCATTTATGTTATTTTTGATTAAGCCAAAGAATCAAAAAGTTCAGTTTCGTGATCATTATCATTCACTGCATCACGCCGGTCGAGTGAACAGGAGACAAGAGCCAATAAGGGTATACAGCTAAATAATACCTTTTCACATCGATATTTACGGCCACACGGACAACTGCCCCCAAGTTTGGAGAAAAATATTTTCTGAACATTCTAAAGACTAATTCCCGTTTGATTCGTGAAAATAGTTACACCGTTTCCCGTTTACAAATTTGTACTGTAAAATGTTATTATTCACCTTAGACACACATCATATACTTCTAATGCCTTTTGTACTTCACTGATGCATTTGTGTGAATCATTCGATTGAGGAACACGATTGTGGCAATTATTCATTGCGCGCGCATTACCCAGCAAGGAAGGCCGATTCTTTGTATCCGGCGGGGGTCTTGAGCTCTAAATAAACCAAAACGCGAAAGAGTGACACATGCGTCGGATAATCATTCGTCCCAGGTTGTTTACCCGGGGTAAAACAAACCACCTTCTCTCCTTCACCGCTCTTTTCTCATTTCTCTCATCCAAGCAAGCGGACTCCCTTCAAAAAACATTCGGCACGGCATACACTTGAGAGCCGCCCACCCGCCCACCACCATTCCTGCACATTCTTCCCTCACTCTCATTCCTGCAGAGGAATAGAGAGAGAGAGAGCTGCTCCCGGTCCATCCCCCGAAAAAACATAACCTCCCTCACTCCGCACCCCCCCCCCACCCCCAAAACACACCGCTCCCAACCCCCGGCTCACCTCCCACCTCCTCCTCGTCCACCCTCCTCCCGGGCACCAATGTCCATTTTCCATTCCTTCTACCCCATCCCACCCACCCCCAAAAACCGTCTCGCCCCTCCACCCCCGCAAGAACCCCTCCACACCTCCCCCCATCACTTTCTTGCGTCTCCGATCAATATATCCCTTGTACACAGTCTTCCGTCAGAATGGTGTTTCTTTCTTTTTTTCCCACCAGCCTCCGACCAGGCAGCGCGGCTCTCTCTCTCTCTCCAACTCCCGCCAGAGTCACACCCATCTCTTCTGGATCCCTCTCCTTCCCCCCCCCCCAATCCCCACTGTCCACTCTCCTCCCCGCAGTTCCTATATGCTCCTCGCCATCTCTCCTCTTCCTCCTCGACGTCTGCGTCCAGCTCTCTCTCTCCAGGAGGATTTCTTCACCCGTCCCCACCACCCCCGGCACCGTCCATCCCTCCTCCTCCCACGCGCTTCCATCTTTCTCCAGCGCCACATCTTCCGCCGCCACACTCCCCCGCACTCTTCATCCATCCTCTCTCCCTCCTCCCCTCATCCCGGCCGCTGTTCAACCCCCCCTGGACATCACTCTATCCTCTTTCTCTCTCCCCCGTCCTTGTTTCATTTATTTAGCACCGCAGCGGCAGCCGCTCTCCTGCAACCGCCTCACCTCTCCCTCTCCACCCTCCTACCTCATCTCTGTACTTCCCCCTTCATTCACCCTCCTTGATCTCCTCTCCTCTTCTCCTTCTCCCTCCACTTCCTCCCGTTCCTCCCACCTGCCCGCGTATCCACACCTTGTCCCTTATTTCTCTCCCTGCCTCCCTCACAAACGCACACTCTGCCCCTCTTCTCCTCCTCCGTTCCTTATCTTTTTGTCGTCCTCCTCTCCGCACTCCGAAAAGGTGCCTTTGCTCCCATCTCAATTCTCTGTATCCTTTTTTCTTCTCTCCCACTCTTCACTCGCATCCATTCCGTCCTCAAGCATGTGCGGAGGAAATAAAACAAATAGAGGCCCACCACGGAGAGAGAGTATCTCTGTTGATTTTTTTCTTCCGGAAAATTGCACGTGCCTTCCGAGGTGGGATTAAAACTGAAGAAGAATGGGCCGTTCCTACGGGGGGTCTATCTGTACTTTCTGCGCCGCCCTTAATACTGAATCTCTTGTTCGTTGGTTTATCTAGAGGGGCAAAAATACATTATTCAAAATGAATGATGCTCGTGCGTCATCTAATTCAGAAAAACTAAATGGATAATACACGCTGATTACCTACTTTTTCGAGTGTTCAAGAATGAAAATAAAGTAGGAATGTGAGTCAGGTTTTAACAAAGTACTAAGAGTCCCTTCTCTCATAGGGGGGAATGAGAAATCTACAGCAAATATCGATCAAACAAGGTGCTCCAAGGCCAGAGCATGGATTTCAATTACCACTCGAAGACTGATGTGTTATGATATGCTCCAGCTGATGTCCTCTCCACTTTGTAAACGCCTTCATTTGACCTCATTATAGTGTGGAAAACAGCAAGTTCACTCCTCAACTGAATACTATCGAATTATTTCAAATATATTATGGCTTTGCTATATGCAGTTACCTCATTTAAATTAGTTAATTGTACCTATGTCAATACGCTGTTCGCTGCCAGGGCAACTCTTCTTCAGTGCGATAGTATTATCACATTCAATGAGTACAAATGTACATCAATATAACAGGATATATGGCATTTAGAAATGAAGCGCACCATGGTATCAATCAAATACTCAATTATTTAAGTTTTTAAACTGCCTGTAATTATTTTTTTATTTGCCAGATACTTAAAAAAAAAACGAAAAACTACTCTCTTATGTTCGAGAGACTCTAGTTAAAATTATCTGAATATTGCGACAAATGTGGGCTTTTAGACTTATACTGGTGAAAAACACCAATGCTATCTTCAGGTTTTTATCCATTCTTCACTGATACAGTTCGTGATTGTAAATAGGAAGAAGGAAAGGCGTATCTTTCACATCAAATACGTTTCCGCTCTAACTCAATGGGTCATGTTTCTTCATTTAACCTGAATTCCGTTAGTTTTACAGTCATAACGGCTAAAAATTTACAACAGGTTCATTTCTCAAATTTTAAGCCAATCGAATCTACTTCTTTCAATATTACGGCAAAATTAATTGTCACAAAATATTTTTATTTGAACTGAATAACGAATATACCCCTACAGTAGCAACCTGCTAAATGAGATTTCAAAAGGTTGAAAATATTCAACGAGGATAGGAGAAATTTGATACTGCTCGCCACTTATCTACAAAATTAATGGCTGTTATTGATATAAAAAAGCATTTTTGAAAAATGCGTTAAAGCAAATGACGTTTGGTATTTTACTACAGATATCCATTACATTTGGAAAACTTCGGATGCATACATTAACAGCCGGAAGTGCATCATTTCGTAGAGTTATTGATAAAATAACAATTTATAAGGGTATGACTGATTTCTTAAAATATGAAATACTGGTATATATATATTACAACAAAAAATTACATCATAAACGAAACTGCAGACTGATATCATCGAAACAATAAAATTTTACAAAATATGTATGCATTATCGAAGGTTTGAACCGTATTAAGTACTAAATACTGAGGTATAATTTTAATGAAAGGAACAGAAAAAAATGCAGCTGAGCACTAGCTGAGAGGAGGGGAAAATAATGAACCCGACACTCACTCAAGAGTCCGCCAAGTGCTGCTCAATAATCAGCCTCACCTTACGTCCGCGTGATATCTGCCAATTTCTAGCCCCGCGGTCCAACCCATGCAAGGTGATTTGTCGGAGTAGGATGGGCAGAGACTCCTGGAATGCTTCCAGCGCAGATTCTGCAGAAGAGGATGAGGACGGCAAGGGGATGGCCGGAGGCTTCGAGCACGGGAGGAAGGCACCTGTGGGAAAGTGAGAAAGAGTGATTTTCGGATGCTGCACTCCAACCTGCATTATCGTGCGATACTGCAAGCATGAGTGCGATGGACATATGAACGAACGGTTTGGACGAAAAGGTAGTCAAACAAGAAAGTGCTAGATATAGTGGGTGGGGATGGGAAATGCTGGAGGAGATTGGTAGTGGGGCAGAGACGGTGGATCAGAGCAGGTAATGAGGGACTGAGGGAAGCGGAAGGCCATGCTAGAGGCGGACAAGCGAGGCAGGGAAAGAAAGGGAGATTAATCTACATCTATCTACATCTACATATAACCCCGCAAGCCGCCACAATAGGCGTGTGGAGGGGGGTGTTAGGACACCAGCCGTTTACATATAAAATGGACACGCTCTAGTGAAATTACCCCTAGCATTAGAATAGTCCCTTATTGTTCGGGGGAAAAACGAATTCCCATACCTATCCGTTCGGCAAAATATCTCTCTTAATTTATCGTTTCTGTCGGACCTGGAAATATAGTGAGGTTCTAATATGATGTTCTCCGTGTCGCTCTGAAAGATATCTATTCTCAATTGTTCAAGCAATCTAAGCCTAGCGCGAGTTCAAGCAATCTAAGCCTTAATGAGTTGGATGAAGAGAAGAAGAACATATGCCAAGCTGAAGAATGACATCGTATAAGTAGAGACGAGCCTGCGGCAATGAAATATAAGAATTAATGGGCTTTTCTGTCTAAATCTACCTTAATTCTCATTCTGTGGGCCCGGGTTTGAATCCCAGCAATGTCGGAGGTTTCCCGAACCCTACCTGGGTGTTATAATGTGGAGAGTAATTCAAGTTCAGTCCTCCGTCCTTCGGATGATACGTTAAAATACGGACCCCTTGCTGTCTTTCACTCAAGAGTAGGCCAATTCCGACGCCGGGTTTCTCTCCTCACCCTCCCTTCCTCCCTTACCAATCTATACACCTATTCTACATGGCGCAAATGACCTCAGTTGTCTATCACTTTCTCAAATAACCTGCCTATCAACCTATATCGGGTTTATCTCCTCCTATCCTCATTTACCATGAAAATTCTTCCCTTGCAATGGAGAGGATATGATAGGGTATGAGATATGGTATGCAAAGCTGAAGATTGAAGTCATTTAAGCCAAATGATTCCTGCGGCCATTAATGATTAGTAGGAGTAGCCTTGTCTACTCAAACCTACCTTAACTACCTTATCACCTCTGACAGAGAGAATTCCTCATTCCTTATCCCCTGTTTTTTTAAATAACGTGTACAAAAATTAGTTTTTGGATCGATAGTTGAAATTAAAATCTAATCCTCGGACTTTCCTCAATCCTCCAGTAATAGCAATAATTTCAAAATGTTTCTCTGAGTCAAGACGTAGGCTGAGCTCAGGAAATAAATCGCCTATGAAGCAAGGAGCCTGTGGTTGTGAAAGATTAGTAGAAGTAACTTTTTTTTCACTGTATCTACCTCAACCGCCGAGTAATAATAATTGCGTACATGTGTGTCTGGGATTAGAGGAGGGTACGACAAAAGAGAACGCGTGGAGAGGTAAGCAAGTTGGGAGGGGAGGGAGAACGCGAGAATGAGTAGAGAGAGAGGAAGAGGACACAAGAGGATAAAGGACGGGGGAAGAAGAAGAGCGGGACGAAGCCGTTGTCCGTCGGAAATCGATGCCTGGTTTTACAGGGAAGATAATTGAAATACAAACTCCATTGGCGAGAGGAGGACCAAGCGGAGACATTTATTATTTAAGGGGCGAGATGGGAGGAACGGACCGGACCAAGCGAGGTGAAGGGGAGAGGCCTAGGGAAGGGGGAGAGTATTGGGGCGGGAGTGAGGGGGAGTAGGTTGGAACGTGTCTGAGGGAGGTGGGGAACAAGAGGAGTCGAAGGGGTAGAGAGAGGTTTGGATTGTGGAGGAATGGAAATGCAGAGAGAGAGAGAGAGAAAGGGGAAGAAGAGGATGTGAGGGGTAGTTTTGGGGAAATTGAGGAAAGGGTTTGGGAGATTTTGTCAAGGGATTATTTTCCGATGCGGATGGGTTTGTGGGGGAGGGGGGAGGAGAGGTATGCGAGGTGGATTTGGAGGGAAGTATAAAGCGGAGTAGGTATGGGAGAAAAGTGGAAAGATTTCCTCTTTCCCATAGCGTCCGTCCATCCCCCAAAACTCTCTCTCCCTCTCTCATTCCTACCTCACTCTTCTGCTTTTACGCCCTTCACCCTGGCAAATCCCACGCCCCCCCCCCCCCCCCCGATCCTCGTGCCACTCTCCCCTCCCACTTACTGGTGATGTCCGAACGAACCATCCGACATCCCTACTCCTTCCATTTGTGCATGAGGGTGGCGGCAGGCAGGGGGTGCCTACCTCATCCACGTATCCCCCTCTGCAGATGCTCCAAAATAAAAACCTTCCCCCTTCCGCCCGACTCCGCGCGCCTCTACCGGCTGCGGGTGGGAAAGATGGTGGCGGGCAGTCCATGACGAGGACATGTTATGTACCATACCTTCACTTATACCGGGGAAACGGTATAGAGAGGGTTTCGGACACGCCGAGGAATATAGGTTTGAGGGGATGGAAGTTGCCAGAAGGTGTAAAAGGAACGGGGGACATTCGGGATGTATATATGTGTAAATACATATGCATACATGTGAAAAGAAAAAAAAACAAACACGCAGAACAGAAGGCGTGATGGGAGAGAAAGGGAGTTTTTTTTCGATTCCCCATCCAGAGTGCAATGCAGGGGAATGGTCAGTTTTGTTTATTTCCGCTGCTTTTTATTTTTTTTCTTCGCTGCTCGCTTTGTTCCCTTACTCCAACCCTCCCCTTTTTCCCTCCCTCTCTCTCTCTCTCTACGGAAAGTTCTTGTCTTTTGTAATCAATTATACGAGGAAACGAAGGCGGATATTTTCAGTCCAGAGGTAGAGGGGTAGGGCGATTTTCGCGAAATTGAAAGGCACGAAGCGGGAATGAACGGTTCTAAAATATTCTTTAATTCATGCCACGTACGTACGCGTCCCCGATCTGTCCGATTGGTGCGACGGAACGAACGCTCTTTTTTTCCATCATTATTTTTTTCTTCCGCGCCGGACAAAATCCACTCAAGACGACAGGGAAGACATTGTTTCCTGCGATCCCCTTTCGCGAGGATCACGCGAAAGTTTCCCATGGGCCATATATTTTAATGAATCAGAAAAGATGGGAGTCCATTCCGCATGAAAAGTGGACTCACAAATGGAAACGGAATTTTCAATTTGATTTCCTCCTCTCCAGAGAAGGCAGCGATTCAATTAACGGCCAGAAAATGAATTTTATTCTTGGCTCGAGATAAATTTAGTTTCGTCGGATACCACTGATATATATTTGACATATATAAAGATTATTATCCAATAAATAGACGGATGAGTCTCCGCTTAAATATACTAAACTAACTAAAAATTAGATACTTGTTTTTCCCTGTATTAGTAGCTCTACAGTATAACTAGCGTAACAAAAGTTTTTTTTAAATGCATTCATTTAACATTTTCATAAACACATACTAATACTTAAGAATATTATTAAGTATTGATTCCGTGCAATAACATTAAAAATCCTTAGCCAAAGTCAAGCAAAAATATCCTCAGTACATGAAGCGTACACGACTTTCAAATGTTTTACCTGAAAAGAAGTGTAATAAATCTGGCGCATCGTTAAAATATGGGCTATTTAGATTTTGAAGGAATGGACCAAAGCGAGCAGATATGAAGATAAGAAAAATTCAGGTATCATACAAACTGGATGATCAATGCGAGGTGATCATAATTTGTATTAAACCATGATCTTCCAAATAAGGGCAAAATTTAAAAAGCAGATGCGCAACAATTTCGCGACTTCTCGGACAGTAGAAATGACTACCTACTCTGAAAGCGCGGTGTCATATAATAACATACCCCTTCTCGTAACGAGCATTCCGTTCTCTGCGCCGAAGGAAAAAGATTCCTTCTCCCTTCCCGCCCCCGGGAGAGACTCGCGTTATTATCCCGAGGTAATAGAAATGCCACTTGCAGGAATATCACGACCCGCGTGTAAATTGAGGACAGTTCAAGCCCGGGAGATTGGGGGGGGGGGGCGTCTCCATCTTTTCCCTTTTCACTTCTCCAACATATCTCGCTTCTCGATCCGTATCCTCCCAACACAGCCTCTCTCTCTCTCTCCCTCCTCGATCGAACACAATCCAGTTAAGCCATCCAAGACAGACTCCCTTTATCTTGCGAGTTTTTGTTTCTTTTCTGGGGGAGAGAGGTGGGGTTAGGGGGGGAAGTGGAGAGTAAAAAGGGCTCGCGGAAGGAAAAAGAGAAGCAATGAACTATGCTATTTTTTTTCTTTCGAAAGAGCTAGCCCGAGAAAATGGAGCTGTTCCGAATGAAATTGTTATCACCGAAAATATAACTGGAGCTGAGATGCTTGGCATGATTATTGTCGACGCAAGCGCTGTCGCCGCGTAAATATCCTTGCTATTTTCTGTTTTTGTTCGTAGCAATTTTGCTCCCGGCAAGAAAGCGGTCATCGTAAACACATCTTCAAAATAATGAAACAACCTTCCGCTAATCGGCACTTGTTATTCTGTCTCTTTTTTGGTGTTCTTTTATTTTCAAATACTTGTAAAAAGAATCATTTTCAGGAAAAACATGAGGCATAAATGTTTGGCATTCTACGAAGCGTGATTATTAAACTACTGTCATGATAAGCATACAAAAACGGGACGTGCCGAAAATACTCACATAGTCAAGCCTTTGTAGATACAATAGTAACTATAACTTACCATCTCAATCGTGCATTGTTCTGTAGCCAGATTCTCTTAGTATTCACACAAGAATCAACCAAGTTATAGCGAATTTTCGTCAGATAAGGTTCAAGTGATGGAGACAGTTTTACATCACAGTTGAATGCAAGGAACTATATTTTTTTAGAAAATTATACGGTATCACGAGAGATTTGCATATGTTATAAAAAAAATTGTTAAAAATAGCAGAATCATTTATGAGACTGCAAGTCAATCATGTATTACTTTCGAGCTTAATTATCTCTTGCAACAGAAGCATGCATTTTTTAAATAAATAAAATGATTAAATTAATCCTTGCTTATTAATTAATTCTCACCTCAATTAGAAATCAAGGAGAACTCATCGTACTCTTTAACTATTGGGGTAGCTACGATAGCCATTCCTAAATTTAAAAAATCAAAGAACCTTTGATATCCAAGGTCAATTTTTACAGACGCTATTACGCTACAGGAAATAACTGAGACCAGTGACTAGTAGTTGACTATTTGAATCACACAAATATCAACCTGGGGCAAATTTAGTCATTACATTGGGGAAGAAACAGAGCAAATTTAAATACACTGAACAGCTAAGCAATCCTTTTATCTATAAATACATATAACGGCATGCCATAAAAAAATAAACACGAGCGCTAAAGCTGGAATACACATGGCTGTATCCTAAAAAAATATGGGTGGGTACATAATCGCGACGTAAAGAAGCAGCCATATGGCTGTGAGCGTAAAGTTTACGAGCGCCCCAAGGCAGGACGCATTCCCGCAAATGTAGACGAAGTAATGAAACACTGAAACCCCGGAAGAACGACTCCCAGGTAAGAGAACACCCAAGAGTAAAATGATTTGGGGAGAACTAGAACTGTAATTAGAATTTTAAGGGAGGCATGAATGGAATCACTAGGGCAATAGAGACTATTCTCAGAATTTTCGACCGTCACTAAATACAGTGAAATTAATTTCCGTTCGGCCACCGTCTTTTATTCACTGCATTCGGGGTACTACACAGACACGTTTTATTGGCATTCATCTGCTTTAACAATCTTACCCACGACAGGGATCTCATACGTGGATAAAGTTTTACCATCGGACCTTAAGGGATGGGTAGAAAAAATAACTGAGAGACGGTGGGTGGGGGGATACATAACCGTATATTTTTTGTCGTCCTAAAATGAGAACGGTAAGGTTACACATTTCGTATAGATACGAAGGGGTCATGAAGGGCGGGAGAGTGGAGGAAAAGCGGGGGGAGTCCTGAGATCTCCCTTCGGCTGAGATAAAATGGAGCTCCCGAGGAATCATATAAAAGCATTGGCATATCCAACGAAATGTTTAATAATAAAAGCCGGCAGGAGGCCATGAAACTCTGGAGGTAACGAGAATAAAGGGAAGAAATGGCGGGTGAGGGGGAAGAAGGAATGAAGGGGTGGTTAGGGGGAGGGGGGTTGGAGAGGCTATGAAAAGGGAGAAAGGAATTTAGCGCAGTTGTAGAAGTTTTGCCGTCGGAGAAAGGAAATGGAGTAATGTTTTACGACTTGAGCCTTTGGGGAGGATGGGAGAGCGTTCATATATATGTGTGTGTGTGTGCTAAGGGAAGGAAGAGCGGGTAAAGGGAGGATTCAGACGAAGGGGTTTCCAGGGAGGGATGGAAATAAAAGCAAGCAGCGAGGGTTGGAGGGAGACGCAGAGGTGGCTTGAGGTGAGCTTGCAGGGGAGACAGAAATTAGACACGGAGTAAGAACTGCAGCGTTTTTTGATGGTTGGAAGTATTGCTCGTAACTAAGAATACCTTTTTCACTTCCGTTTAATTTTTACGAGAAATATGATAACATTATTCCTCCCAAAATGCCTCTTCAAACCTCTCTCTGGCCCAAGTACATAGTAAAAAAACCTACTAGTGGAAACAAATTATTAGACCTCTTAGCTGTCAATTACCCTGCGGAGATTAAATACGTCGATATCCTCGATGGAATTGGTATTTTTTCTTTTTTTTTTTTCAAAAAATCAATAGAGCTAATAGTTAAACCAAAATGAAAAGTTTTTTTCGGAAAATGTGATTTCTTAAAATCCGGAGCTAAAAATGCCCCAATCGCAGCATAACTTGAAAGCCTCCATCAGCAGCTGCGAAAGACTACACTTTAGATAAGTATGGAGAGATTTCTTGGAAATACTAAGCAACAGAATCAATAAACATATTCCAATAATGCAAAAAAATGAAAACAAAGAACCTCGCTGGTACAACAACGAAGATGGGAACTTATGAGGCAGAGGAATTTACACAATATACTCAATAATACCACCAAATGCTGTGACAAAACTACGGGACTCAAAGCTAGAGAATATTAAATAACTCAACACTAAAAAAACAAAGAAAATAATGCGTACTGATCTTCAAAACTTAAGAAAAGTGCTAGGATAATAATTAGATGAAAACCCAAAATCACTTTGGTGTTACGCAGGAAAACGCAGGGATAAACGTTCAACTGTATAGTCCTAGACGGACAAAAGTAGCCAAATAGTTACTAACAGTATCGGCATAGCCAACAAATTAAACTTTTTCGAAACTTCTTCACAAAGGATGACATTATGCATGATGTAGACATCCCTACCATTTTTTAACCAATGGTACACGTAATTATACATCTCTATGTGATAATAAAGCAATTACGCTCGATTTCAGTCCCCATGTGCAGAAAGGGTACCTGCACGCGTGCTTAAGGAGTTTTCCCTACACATCCCACAACTTCTAGAACTCATATTTAACAAGTCATTAACCGAAGTTGAATAACCGGGGTAAGATTCTCGAGCAGGTAATTGTTAGTAACCTTCATGACTTTCATGGATAATCTTAACTTCTTCCAAAGCAGTCAGAACGGCTTTCGGCGGAGTAGATCTTGCGAAACCCAGCTTGGCCTCTTCCTCCATGATATTCGATAACCAGGCGAATCAAAAAAGCAAGATGACGCGTTATTCCTGGGTTTCAAGAACGTATTTGACAAGGTTCCTCACAAAAAACTAATATTCAATGACATTCATGTGGGGTAAACGAAAAAATAGTGCATTAGATTCGTAATTTTCTAACTGACCGCAAACAAAAGTCATAATCGACGGCGTTAGTTCCTACAAGGTTAGAGTAACATCCAGCGTCCTTCAAAGAAGCGAGATCAGCCCCCTCTTATTCCTCATTTATATAAACGACATCAACTCTTAGAGTTCGTAGCAAAATTAGATTGTAGACAGACGATGCCATCAACCGGGAAATCACTACAAATGCTGGCATAGAAACTCTCTCAATGGGCATCAAAAACATTAACTCGTGGCGTCTTAAGTGGGGGCTTGAACTTAACCACTGTAAACGTGCAACAGTATACTTCTTACGAAAGAAATCACACCAACGATATATTTATAAAGGTAATGTAAAGGAGTCAGATGAAGTCAAATACCCGGGAATAACCTTGACTTCAGACCCAACGAGGGGGAAACATACGAAATATTTTCGGCGCTGCATTTAGGAAACTAGAATTTATCAAGCAATGATATGAAAGTTCTCCAATGAAAAAGTGTAAGAAAGATGCTACTTTGCTCTTGCTAGGCAAAATCTCAAATACGCCGCGAGCATTTGAGATCCTTCTCATAATGATTTAGTTCAAGAAGTAAATGAAATACAAAGGAAAGTCAAACGCTTCTTTAAAAACTGCTACGAGCGAATAGAAAAGGTAATAAGATGGATGGAAGGATTAGGTTGGGAACCACTAGGAACCCGGAGGCTACACGCTAGCCTTAGATAATTTGAACTACTCCGATCATGCGAGTTTCAGTTCGACAAGAAGGATATTATTTTAACCTTGCGCAATAGCTATAGGACTGATAGAAGTGACAAAATAAGAGAGATACTAAGTACAAGAGACAAAGTACACTATATTAATGATATTAATATGCAAACAAGCATACTCTCCTCCAAGCTTGGTGATTCTAATTACTACACAAAACGTTTTTGACTAATATTAGACACTGATCATTTTGCTAACTGTTAATGAAATTTATAAACAGTGGCTAACAATGTTAATACTCATGATAAATTTAAATAGTTCGTACTTGTCTACAAATTTTAAAATTTGTAGAAATAATTTGTACTTTTCTACAAATTCTAAAATTTGTAGAAAAGTATGAAATATTTTAATTTATCATGAATACTAACATTATGATCTTCTACGACGTGAAGCCTACCACTATCAAGTTCAACCAAAAATCAGAATCTCAAAGTATAGGTCTTACCTTTTCGTAATATATGTATAAAACTGTTGTTATTATATTTTTTTAGCTTTCCAAATTCAACGGTATAAGCACTACGAATCCAACGGTATGCATAACTCATTTTGGCAAAAAAAAACCGGACATATCATATTTTTTTTACACAAACAAAACATAAATACAAACGCCTAATGATGAAGATTACTCATCGAAACCCGGGTCATGTATGTTATTAAATGAAATAGTGGTTTTGTAAAAGTCAAATTATTTAAAAAATATCATATTTAGCCATCTTACCACAAAATTAATCTGAGCTTGGGGAGACAAATAAAAGAAAAATAAATACTGAATGCCGTACGAGAAGGACATAGATTGATTACATTATAGTGTAAACATAATTATACTTGAAAGTTGGTTAAAATCCTATGATTCTTGCGTTTGCTATAGAGTTACTTTCAGACGTCTTCTGACATTGTGAAACTTAACCAGCAGGAAGAAATTAATCTGTTTTACTAGACAAAAACAATATTTTTCCACCAGTCCTTCAAGAAAAATATATTCTATATTATGTATCCACTATACAATGAGACAAATATCTTTGATAAGTCTCACTAAATTTCTTATTAATTATGGTTTAAAAATACACAAATAAACGTGATTTTATACCTTCTTTTAATTCAAAGTACTCTGGGCTTTGAAGTGCACACCTTTGCCACCACGAGTTACCAAATAGTTGCTAATGGAGCACATCTGGGTCTAACACTGGCAGAAAAACGAATGTGGCAATGTTTATACTATAACCCTCAAGAAAGATTATTCGATCACGTTATTTCCCTTTCAAGGGTAAACGGATTTTGATAGTTTCAGGAAAACAAATCATTATAATTTTTTTATCAGGCTCCTAGCACCAGACATTGCTGTATTACATACCAACCCAAGAAGTCTATAGAAAAGTATTTATGATGTCATTCCGCGTAGATGGTATGAAATATTTAAATAAAAGTATATGAGAAAGTGAATAACTTTTATTCAACATGCAAAAAAATGGGCAGACATCTGAAAAATAAGATAATTGTATTCACTTGTCGTAAGTAACTGGATTTTTTCAATAGTAGAACATTGAGATACGATTGGTGATGGTTTTAATCGAAAATGTCCGTTTCTCTACAACATGCTCATTTCCTAATTAATTAATTAGCTATCTCTTCCATTAAATGCATCCTAAATATGAAGATATTTATTTAAATTTCATTGCATACGTAAATTGAGCAGAAAATGTCACACGAAAAGTTTTTTGGTCTCGCATGAGTCTAATGTATTGGACAAAATATAATGCTAGTGAGATCCTTTACATAGAAATGAATAGAGGTGATGAAAATTCACACTTTAAATCCAAAACTTTCGCAAAACTATGCAACTTTAGAAAATTGATTGGTTTACATTACTAACTCTTTAAATTACAATTATTATGGGTGCATAAAATTTTTAATTACTAATTTCTTTTATTAAATTCCTTAAGAGGATCAGATGCAGATCCTACTCGAAGAGCGCACGGTAAATAATTATAGAAAATCTTATTGGGGTGCGCCATAACTATTGGCAAAATAACATGAACTAAAATGCTATCATAAGATTCAAAATTAGTTGACTCCTATATTTTTCCACCAAGAGTTAACCTTTTTTTTGCTCGCAGAAACGTTCGCAAAAAAAACGTAACTCATCCTCCGTCCTCCCCTCGCCCCCGATGGGCCCAAAATGTTCTCCCAAGAGTCCCCGATTCTCGTCTCCAGCCCTCTCCCATCCAGATGCCACATGCGACGACACCCGCATCGGCATCCACTTAAGTTTTTCATTTGCGGAGAGAATCAACGGCCTCGACTAACCAAGAAATTCCTCACGTAGCACGCTCCGCTTGTCACAAAGACCTTCTCCTTCCGCCCCCCTCAAAAACTTCCTTCCATTCTCTAATCCCCTCTTTAAACCCCCTCTGCACCCTTCCTCACCCCACAAAGCACATCCCATGCCCTCCTCCCACGCAGTCGGTAGCTCCCTGATTTCCCCCGTCGCCTCCAACCTGGCCTTTTTTTTCTCTCTCCTCTCTCCGACCCAAAATCCCCGAAACTCTCCTCCCATCTCTTACCCACTCTCTCGCGGTCTTGGCGAGAAGCGGAGAGGAAGAGATACTTGAGAGAAGGAAGGAGTGTATACTACACACCGCCTTGGGTGAACTTCTTGCTCCTGTCCCATCCTTGCGCCTACCCTCCCCATCAACACCCCCGCAAGACTAAACTCGCAAGAAAACGCATGCATGCTTATGGTTGGGAAAGGGGGGAATGGGGGAAGTGGGGGTTGGTTGAGGGAGGATTGCTGCGTGTCGGGGGGGAGGAGCGGGGGGAGGAAAGGAGGAGGCGGTGTTTAGGGGTGCGGGCTCAGGAAGCCACTGGCCGAGATTTCCCACGAGCGAGAGCGGGGAATTGGAGAATGCGAGGGAATCTTGTGGATTGGAGAGCGAGTGGTTGAGGGGTTACTCAAGGGGGAAGAACTTGCAATGAATAGATAAATGTATCATTTAAATTAATTGGCAGTGTGAAAGATACATGTATCTCGGAAAGAAAAGTAGGTGTGTTCGTTCGTGGACGCGCGACAGATGTGCAACTTCTAACACTGCATCGGGCCAGAATCTACGGTGCAAAAGAAGTATTATAACTTAAAAAAACAATGAAACAATTAATCTAAATTAACCTCCTAAAATCGCTCTAACATCTGTTCCTCAAGCAAAATAACCTTAGACCTACTTAGTCTTAGTTTATAAATAAATCAAAGGATTCGAGGCAAATAATGGTCGTTGCCATAGTTCAAATCGTGGAATAGGGTGAAAACACGATAAAATTATACACTTTTAGTGATATTTCGCAATTTAGAGATCACTACATAACATTCGGACGTAATAAAAGAAAAATAAATCTTTTTAGGCATGTTTCAGTGCAAGTCTCGCCGTTGTAGATGTATTTTTCACATTTTATTGAGAGAAATAAAATTGATCTGCAAAGAAATATTTCGTTTCTAAATATTTTTCTCAATTTCATTGGCAAAACAATCTGTTTATGCTAAAAATATGGAATTTTTCAGAGACTCTTTTCCGTCTCACTGGGCAATTAGGAGCAATCCCTGTACATTTCACCCCACCAGCTCGAATAGAAATGCCCAGGAATTTGTATAAAAGAGATCTGACATCATCTGACGTATTTCCGTGTCGTGCCGTGTGTCATTCATTCGATGATTTTACTTGTCATCATGCGACCTTGTTTACAGCGAGCTCTATAGCGGGCGTAAAATACTTAACGACATTGGAGAAGTTCCACTTTTAAAAAATTGTTTAAAAAAATGATTTTATGGTTTCAATGGTACGATGCGCTTAGTACTTTCGTGCATAGTTCACTGGAAACCGCAAAACTAATTACTTTCAATATGTAGATATTTAAATCGTTTCAATATGTAGATATTTCAGGCCTGTTTCCATTAATTGAGATAAATGATGGTATTTCATTGGGCGAGGTTTTAATACTTTTAGTCCCATACTACACCGAAAACCATATCATGACGTAGGATATTATTTACTCGAACAAAAAACAGACGGCAAAGCGTAAATGAAATAATACGAGGTTAATAAATAGGATTTTTAGATTTTCTTTTTCTGGTAGAATTTCAACCCAGTAAACGTGAATTCGCAGCAGTAAAATTCTTGATATAAAAGTTTAACACAGTAAAAACCATAAAATAGTGATGATAATGATAAAAGAGGTGAAAGAAATAGAAGAGAAGAGATTTATAAAACCGTCGTGGGAAAAAATAATGTTTTCATTTGAATCTTTTCTGAACTCATAGATAACCCTTTGTTGATAGAAGTATTTAAAATCCGTAAAAGGTGAACTCGCAGCAGTAATGTAAGACCTGGTACTTTGCCGGCGTACATGATGTAGTAATTCTTCTCGGGCTCTCCACTTGGTCAGGCGCTTCATACTGGCACGAATCTGGCATTGAAAAGAAGAATTCCTGCATTGCAACAGTAACACTGATTGTATAAAAGTTATACAATACAAAGAACACAAAATAGTGAAAAAATAAGATATGACCAAAGTGTGAAAAGGCAAATGAGACCATCGCGTGAAAAAATGAAGGAATACTTTTTGAACTCATACCGAATAAAAAGAATAAAAAACAGTCAAAACAGTGCCTCCACATGAAGTGGGGCGTGAAAAACCTGCGAAACATACGGACAGAGATGCTAACTTTTCACTACAATATATCTGTGGTAAGATGGTTTTATATGATATGTCCATTTTTTTTGTTGCGAAACTGAGTTATGCATACCATTGTATTCGTAGTGCTAGTACTGTTGGGTTTGGAAAGTTGAAAAAATATGAAAACAACCGTTTTTCACATCAATTACGAAAAGGTAACACCTAAACTTTGAGATTCTGATTTTTCAGAGCCTAGTAAACTTTAAAATTGCTCTCCTATAAAATTTGCAGAAACATATCATATTTAGCCATCTTCCCATACATATTAAATGTAAGGTGTATGCGTAAACATTTAAGAAATCAAGTATAAAGGATAGGAAAGGATGGAGCATGGAAAGGGAGGGCGGCCTTGAAGCTGTGTCGAGTGGAGAATCAAAGGGAGGAGACGAGGAAGGAGTAGGAGAGGGGGGAGGGGGTGGTTGGGCGGCCGGGACAATGGGGTGGAACGGTAGCGGCTGAGCGCAAGAAGATCCCAGGCCGTGATGTGATGGAGTTCCCCTGCAGGGAGCCGCGGGATTGGGTGCCACAGAATGATGTTCAAACGAAATGGAGAGAAATGATTTGAGCGAAGCACGCGCTACGCTTTAGTCCACCCTCACTTTGTTTGTTCCCGTCTTCTGTTTTCACCGCGAGAGGCCGCGACCTCAGCGATGTATTTTTGCCAGGAACGCGACACGAGCGAAAGATACACGCGAGAATAGTTTCGCGGTGGAAAATATTAGTAAGGATGATTGAGTTTCCAAGTCCTGCCCCACTGGTGATTTTGCTGTTTTATCCTGTACCTAACTCAAAAGAGAATAACGCGCTGAGTACAAATATATCCAGGCAACTTAGAAACTATTCATTCCACGCAGTCGCTTTTGTGCGCAAATACTACTTTTCGAAAATAATTCAAAAACCTTCCCGGAGGTTGGCTTGGAAAGTAAACCATGCGTCATGCACTACAAGATTTGAGGTTCACCTTTGTTGTGACAAGCATGAGTTGTACTTTTCGTTATCCTTCCTGCCTACCCAATGAATCAATAGAAATATGCGCCAGTGCTAGTTCATAATATATAACGTGAAAGAATTTGACTTCCTCGGATTTTGGAGTTTAATACACCCTCACCCATGCTAAACAAAAAATTGAGAAATCCTTGAGATTTGTCATCACCTTCCACATGTTTTTATGTTATTAATATATATTTTTTAAATTGCGATATAAAGTCTGGTTATGGATTTCAAAATTATTTCATTGATTATTTAATAGGACGACGGCGAGAAATATCAGTTCTCAATCCCTGAACAACTTAAACGAAGCAAATAGTGAATATACATCATACTCAATTGTATATCCTATAGATAAATAAAGCTATATTTATTCCTTATGGCTGACGTGAAAAATGCCAAGGGCAAATTATTTATTTTGCGCACAGATCAACGTGTATCGAATTTCGGAGGATCGGTAGTGAGGGTCACATTGGAAATCAATTGATGTTATGAAGTATTTAAAGCAAAGATATCATTAAAAATCAGTGTACAGAAAACTTTGATATATTCTAGAAATTAATCTAAACAACTATATTTTTAAAAAGTTCCAAAGAAATGATTATATATTAATTTACACTTGGAATGCATAAGGCATCGCTGACTACAAATATAAGACTTAAATTGTGAGCGACACATCTTCCTCAGTAAAGAAATGTATTTTTTATTTCAAGGTTTCACAGATCGGCACATCTGAGTCACCTTGAAAATATAAATTCACTTAATTCTACCTTCTGCTAAACCTAAATAATAAAACAAATAATTCCATCAATTAAAAGCATTTGAATTTCAAGTGAAATGAGTGAACGTAGCCAAAAAGATCAACCTTTACATATAGTAAAAAACCTGGCATTTTTGTCAAAAACTAAAGTCTGAATTGCTCCCATGAGATAAAACACAACAGACTGAAAGGTTGATAATAGGCTGCTCTGGCGCTCGATGGCAGCAAATAAAGGAGGACGAAAAAACCTCCGAGGCAAAGAAGTTCGTTGAGTGCCAAAGGCATATACGACAACAAATTAGCGAAAAAAAAATTGACACAGCTCTATCTTACAAAAAGGAAGAGTGAATCACGGAAAAAGCATGAGAGAAATAAAAATTGCAGTTTGAATAATCCTGGAATAACTATTACACATTAAATGATTCGCAATCTCAAATTAAATGTTACGCAAGATTACGCTTCATATGTATCTAAGAGGATAATCAAAGTTGTACCACCAAACCCAGTCTACTCGCACTTAACGAGCTAATAAAAACGCAGAAACATGTAAAAACTCTATTTACGATAGGAATACCAAATGGCGGGACATGATTTACATGTTCCAGCCAGTTTCACAGCCAGAAATTTGTGCCTGAGACTGAAATTCCAGCTTGCAGCACACAACACTGGAACGCAACACAACGCTGGTCTCCAAAACGAAGCCGGGGGAGCGAAGAGAGAGGGCGACATCGTCACAAGAAATGACGTGCGGCTTAAACCTGGCGGCAAAATCGCCAAATTGGAATGCTGAAGGAGTTACGTGGGTTACGTTCGGAGTTGGGGGAGGAGGGAAAAGAAAAGGGGTAGGATACTGTGCGGAGGAGGGGGAGAGGAGGAATAGTGATTGGCGAGGGTGGAGGAGGCTGAAGAAATGACAGGGATGCCAGGAATGAGCGGGGAAGGGGGGTGCCACGGGGGTATTATAGGGGAGGAACAGTGAGCGGCGGCGCAGTTGAAGGTTACAAGAAAGTGGCACATTGCATGCGGGGGTGGATGCTTTTAGAGAAGTTATACCAGGGCGAATTGGAGAAAGAGAGGGAGTCTAGAGGATATTCACTTTATCTATTCATAATATATTACCACCTAGGTTTTAAAATGCGCCCGTGGCGTCCAATTATTGAAGGAAGATATTGAAATTAAATGACACTTGATGTCATGAGTTTATTCCCAACACTAAAGAAATTACCTCTTCCTTTAACTACGACCTTGACGTGGTGGAAGGGCTAGTGTGTTCCAATGACCCCTAGAACTGGACTGGCAGGAGCAAGTACTATTGCTCCTGGTAGGGCCACCCATGCCAGATAGGTCGAAGGGTAGGAGCCAGACGAAAGGTAGTTCCGTGATGGTGTCACGTTAAAAATACTGTTGAGAGGTTTGGGAACACCTCTCAACTATCATTTCCTAGAATATGACAGTCATTCATAGAGAATTGATTCCTGGCAACTACGGGACGCCGCCCACTAGTGCGGGTGTCGTGCCCGGCAGCGGGGGGAGGCAAGGTCTCCGCTGTCGTCATCACACGAAATCCTTGCACAGCATCATCGCCGTAATCAAGGGATAGGAGGGAGAAGAAGAAGAAAAAGAGAAAGAGAAGGAGGAAAACAGCAGTAAAAATAGGAACTTGGAACGTAAGGACCATCATGAGGGCCGGGAAGCTTGAAAATATTAAGCAGGAAATGGAAAAAGGAAAAATAGATGCTTTGGGACTGTGCGAGGTGAAATGGAAGGATAGCGGCGACTATTGGAGTGATAGCTACAGGGTAATCTTTAGTGGGGGAGATGAGAGTCAACGTGGGCATGGTACTGAACACAAAATTGGGGCTGAGGGTGGTAAGCATTGAAGAGGTGAGCGACAGGATACTTGTGGTAAAAATAAAAGCACGCCCGACGAATTTCGTACTGGTCCAGGTATACGTGCCTACGAGCATTCATAGGGAGGAAGAGGCGGAAGAGGTGTAAGAAAAAGTAGAAAAATAATTAGAGAAGTGCTGGGAAGGAAAAACCTGATAGTGATGGGTGACTGGAATGCAATGGTGGGGGAAGGGAGGGTCGGATTAGAAGTGGGAGGTTTTGGGATAGGAAGAAGAAATGATCGCGGTGAAAATGAAGTTGAATTTTGTAGAAGAAATAAATTAGTAGTGACAAACACTTGGTTTAAACAACACCCCAGGCGTAGGTGCACATGGAAAATGCCGGGTGATACTGGGAGATACCAAATTGATTAATGGTAAGGCAGAGATTTGGGAACAGTGTAACAAACTCGCGTAGCTATCCAGGGGCGGATGCGGACTCAGATCACAACTTTGTGATGATGAAATGTGAAGTTATATTCAAAAGGCTTTGTAAAGGTAGGAAGATAAAGAGGTGGAACCTTAAAGAATTTAAAGGGTGGAAAAGGAGGGAATACCAGGAGCTGGTAGACAAGAACATAGGCGAAGTGAAGCGGATGGGAAAAATAGAGAGAAGATGGGAGATTATAAAAACAGGCATCGCAGGAGGGGCAGAGAAAACAATAGGAACGGTGGAAAAGAAGAGGATTAAGAAGCAGTGGGTTACGGAAGAAATGATAAAGAAAATGGAGGAGAGAAGGATATGGAAAAACGTCAACACCGACGTAGGCAAGAGCAAGTACAAGAAATTGAATAATAAAATCCGGCGAGTGACCAATCGGGCAAAGGAAGGGACAATGCGAGGAAATGGAAAAGCTGAAGGAGAAGGGGGAAGTTGGCGCTTTGTACGCCAAGGTGAAAAGGTTATCGGGTGGTAAGAGAGGTCAAACGATACCAAAGGTTAAGGACAAAAGAGGAAAGATATTAATCGAACAGGAAGACAATCAGGAAAGATGGAGAGAATACGTAGAGGAGCTATATGACAGCGAGAATAGACCCTTGAGCCTAGATCTATAAGATGAAGGATCAATAGATAAGGATAACCTCGGACCAGAATTACTTGAAAGCGATATAGAGAGGGCATTTAGAGAGATGAAGGCTAGAAAAGCCGTGGGAACCGATAACCTACCTTCGGAGCTACTGAAGAATCTTGGTAATAAGGGGAGAAAATCGTTTTTCGAACTTATTCGCAGGATCTACGAGGAAGGACTATGGCCAGAGGATTTAGTGAAAACAGTATTAATACCTATCCCGAAGAAGAAGAAAGCGTCAGAATGCGAGGAGTATAGAACAATCAGTTTAATTTCGCACGCGGCAAAAGTTGTAGTGAGAATTATAAATATAAGGTTGGAGAGCAGAGCAACCTACTATTTAGGCGATGACCAATTTGGGTTCAGGAAGGGGAGGGCCACCAGAGACGCGATTGCGGTAACGAGGACACTAATAAAAAGAAACGTAGGATATAATCAGGATATTTTCGCTTGCTTAGTGGATTTCGAAAAGGCGTTTGATAGAGTAAACTGGGAGAAACTAATCAGGGAAAATAGGAATAGATTGGCGTGATAGGAGACTCATCCATAAACTTATATATGGGTCAGAGGGCTCAGGTGAGGGTAGCTGAGGGTGAATAAGGGTGGGAAGTTATAGGTCTCGGGGTGAGGCAACGGTGCCCGTTGTCGCTTTTGCTTTTTAACATCTATGCTGAGGAAATGGTAAGAGAGGCATGGGATGAGCTAGATGTGGGAATGAAAGTAGGAGGCCAGCGGATAAAGTCGGTTAGATTCGCAGACGACCAGGCATTGGTCAGTCGGTCATCGAAAGGATTGCAAACTTTAGTAGATGCATTGTAAATGTAGTGCAAGAAATAAGGGATGAAGATTAATAATAAGAAAACAAAAGTAATGAGATTATCTAGGACTAAGAAAGGGAGGCTGGTGAGTAATTACTTGGTTAGTACGCTAAAAGAAACAGGGAATAGTAGCAAAGACATTAGGAGGAGAATAGCGCTAGCGAAGGAAGCGTTCAATAACAGATGGGACTGATAACGGGAACCCTAAGTAAGGATATAAAAAAGAGGCTGGTGAAGAGCTTGATACTGAGTGTAGCGTTGTATGAGGCAGAAACGTGGACCTTGAGACAGGAAGACGAAAATAGGCTGAAGGCTTTCGAGATGTGGGTGTGGAGGAGGATGGAGAAGGTGCGTTGGACGGAAAGGAAGACATATGAGGAAGTGATTGACACGGTGGGCGAGGAGAGGAAACTTATAGATGAGATTATGGGAAGGCAGGGTAGGTGGCTGGAAGCAGTAATGAGGGGTGATGGTTTGCTGAAGGCTGTGATAGAGGGAAGGATGTTGGGTAGGCGGGGAAGAGGAAGAAAGAGATTTGGTTTTATGGACGGGATGAAGAAAGGTGGGACTTATGCTGAGATAAAGAAAGAAATACTAGAGTTGGAAGGGGCACGGCACGTGTAAGAGTTCGTTGGATACTCTCTGACTTTCATTATAACCTACCTCTAACCGGTAGATTACTCTAATGAATGAAAGAAATTACATTCATTCCGTTTATTTGCGAGAGAGAGCAACGTACAGTTTTCCGTGTGAGAATTCTACTGTTTGGAGTTGAAGTCCAACGTGGTCAAACATCTGACCCTGCGACTTGTTGATTGTAATCACATATGCCGGAATCACAGTAAATTGTCGTCGTCGCAAGATGAAAGGGAGCGTTGTCTCAGTCGGAGCCAAATCAGAAGTGATTCTCGCTTTTATAAAATTTCTTGCAAGCAGTTGAATAACGGCATTTAAAATTTAAATGACTGTGGCACCATCTTATAGCGTTCCTGAGTCAGCGAGTGATAAGGACTTTTCTTAAATAGATAGTCCAGCGGTATCGATTAGGAGGCATAGAGGATAGACCAACGTCCAAGCAGAAAATGCTCACTTTAAGATAACAATTAAGTACAAGAAAATATAAAATTATTACGGAGAAACTCCCCCTTCTATGAGTTTGCATACATTGTATAACAAACTTCGCAATTTCACCTAAATATGACACAATGTGTCAAATCCCGGGTCGTGTCAGTAAAATCTTAAAAGTGGAGTTCACATTATTAAAAAGTATATTTGGACATTCTGTACTCAGTAGCAAAAGGCTTATATCAACAATTATTTTAAAATCTTTAACAATCATCAGGAAAGGACTTAATAGCATTGCTAATGCTGTAATGGAGTTTTCCATCCTCATCTACCTATATGTGAAAATAAATGATTACCAGAATTTTTCACCTGCAGTCTCATTGACATTTTCTTCAGGAGATATTTGCAGTTTCCAAACTTTCCTTCAATCCGCTCCAAGATGGATGCTTTGATACGAATGCGAAATGGTGGTGCGCTTGTAGGTGTACGGGGGTGAGTTGTGGGCAGTATGGCGGGGAGGAGGGCAGGGGCCTCGGATGGGGGGGGTAGGAGAGGGTGGTCGGGAGTTATGAAGACTGCGGCCTATGGGGGTGGTTGGCGGAAGGAGGGAACCTACGCGGTTTTGTTTACTTCGACCACCCCACCATCATCCCACTACAAATCCACCCCCCTCCCCGCCGCAGAATTCACCCACGCACAAAAACAACCCTCCTCCCCTTTTCCCTCTCAACTCCCGCCCCTTCTCCTCCTCCAAAAACCACACGCACGTACTAACGCATCCCTTCCACCACCCCTGCGAAATCCTTCCACGCCGCCGACAGCAAGCGGTGTCCTTAACCCTTCTTCCTTCCAACCCCTCCCGAACACTCCCAAACCCTTAAAAACAGTCCACCCACGCCCCCTTCCCTCCTCCTACCTTCGATACTTTCCCTTCCTCCCATCGGCGTTCCAAACCCCCCACCCTGGAGCAAAGCGACCGACCCCTCCCAATACCTCCTCAGCAAATTGCCCGGGATCCTTCATCCGTGCACTCCCACATCTCTCTCTCCCGTTGCCTTAAAGGCATCAAGCCTCCCCTACGGGGTCCATCGAGGCAGACAGCCAAATGTATATTAAGAAGAGGCGCTCAACCGGGGGTGGATGGAATTGAAGAATAGGGGAGGGTGGGATAGTGAGAGGGAGGAGTGTGGGGAAGAGAGGATTGAGAGGACTTTGAAGGAGAGAGAGGGAGGGAGGGAGGGAATCGGAGACAGAATGAGAGAGAGGACTTCAGGAGATTTTGAGGATGGGTTAGAGTTATGGGTCAGGTTGAGCCCCCGGGGCTCGGTGAAGTCTCATTTTCCTCCAACTAGCAAGACCCGCACACGGGGCAAGAATAATTGAAGAAAAATCAAGCACCCTAAAGAAAAATAATAATACTTCCCTCCAAATAATTCCAACCCCATTGAAGTTCTCTGTGGGCACCTCATAGATGATATATGAATTAGTTAATGTGCCTAAGATACACAATCGGAGATTTCGTGGAATAGATGGATTTAAGGGTTAGGTGAAGACATAATGGGAGAACACTTCAGGAGATTTTGAGGAAAGCATAGAGTCCACGAAGGTCAGTTAGAGCCCTCGAAGCACAGTGATGTCCAATTCGCATGACCCGCACAGTGGGCAAGAATAATTGAAGACAAATTGAACACCATAAAGGAAAATACTAATATTTCCCTCCACATACTTCCATCTCCATTGTAGTACTCTTTGGGTACCTCATAGATGATATATGAATTAGTGAATGTACCTAAGATACAAAATCGGAGATTCCGTTGTAGAGATGGATTTAAGCGTTAGGTGAAGAGGGAATGAGAAAAGGCTTCAGGAGATTTTGATGAAGGAATAGAATTATGGGTCAGGTAGCGCCCCCGAAGCTCAGTGAAGTCGTCTCATTTTCCTCCAATTCGCAAGACTCGCACGGTGGGTAAGAATAATTGCAGAAAAATTATGCACCCAAAAGGAAAATATTAATATTTCCCTCTCAATACCTCCATTCCATTGAAGTTCTTTGTGGGTACCTCATAGATGATATATGAATTAGTTAATGTACTACGGTCAAACCTTAAGTAGGTACCTCGTGCAAAAAATCTCGTTCGTTGGGAATCTTTCCATCTAAATAGTAAGCTATTTTATTTAAAGAATAATTTACTGAACTGTTTAGCCTGTTCAGTATTAAATTCTCATTACTAATTTATTTCTAGACAAAATGTTTCTTTCATGGTCCATTCATGTTTTTTGTTTTAACTGTTTAAAATGTTTTTTTCAAATCTCATACATGTTGTAAATTTAAGGATTTTTACCTTTCGATAATCTTGTTTCATATGTATACATATCTACGAATTCTATTGTATCACATGTACAGTTATTGTTTTTCACTGAGGGTAGTTGTTTTTTTCTTTACTTTTTTTGTTATTAAGTTTTATTTATTTTCTCAATTGGACAAAATCATTTCTTAATTACCTCGCTGCTTTTTCATTATATCTTATTGTTGCTCTAGGGGATATGTCCCAGAGTACAATAAAGGTAAATTTTATTATATTCTACCTAAGAACACAAGCGGAGATTCCGTAGGAGGGATGGGCTTAAGCGTTAGGTGAAGACAGAATGAGAGAAGGCTTCAGGAGAATTTGAGGAAGGAATAGAATTATGGGTCAGGTAGCGCCACCGAAGCTGAGTGAAGTCGTCCCATTTTCCTCCAATCCACAAGATCCGCACAGCGGGGACAAATAATTCTAGAATGGTTGAGGACGGTCCACCGCGAAAGTTCAAACAAATACTAAATTCCAACTATATGTTTAGTTGGTTACAAAAATTCCGCTAACGCTAAAGAAACGCATTAAACATTGAAAACCAAAGTTTTTGCACAAAATATTCCATGAATAAACTTTTAATGGACAGTTTTCTGTAGACATAGAAGGTGACTGCAGCGCTTTTTCTATGGAATTACCTCATTTTGACCTGAATTATAGCAGTAATTTTCTAATAACTTAAAAAAATAAGACCATAAGACGCATGTATTTTATTTTTAATCAATTTTCCGGGATTTTCGCATCATATAAAAAGTTTTCCGTGAAAATGGCATTTATATTAGATGGAAAAATACCATTTTCCCCCGTGTTTATCCCGTTCACGCATTTAACACCATGTTAATTTCAAGTTCAAATATAGAATAAAATAGCGTGGGAAGTTTGAACCATTTGAAGAATATATGAATTAGGTAATATATCTAAGATACACAACCGGATATTTTGTAGAGCTGATGGATTTATGCGTTAATTCTCTCAGGTGCTAATTAACAGAAATAATCTAGATAATGACCGAAAATAATAGTGGTAGGTATATATTACTACGAGAGTTCTATTTACTTTCATACTAAAGGCATGAATATATGCAGGACTCATTTTGTATCAATACTTCAATATGCATCATGGCGTACTTACGTATTTGAATTTCTAATTTAACCTTAGTTACCAAATTACATTACAATTATTATCGGACTGCATAACGATGTCCGGACTCGGATGGTGCGCTGCCGTAAAAGTACCAGCAGCAATATAATGTTCGACAAGCTCTGCGGTTAATACACCTAAAATTAAGTTCAGTTGAATTTGATATATTAGCGAAGGCTTTTTGCTTGTTGGCAAAAGAATATTTCAATATTCATCACTATGCACTTTCGTGTAATCGGTTTACCTTCTATGTGCCCTTTTGGAGTAATTATTTATCAATTTCCATTCGAATGATGCTGTGTGGCACGAGTAATTTTAACCCTTAACTTTTAATGGCCACTTTTGCAATAGGAGGGCCTATGGTATAAATTCCGTTTCTGGGGTTTTGAATGAAAGAAGTTACAGTAAGACCTTTATGCAAGCCTCCGCATACTAGCGATCTAAGCCAATTCCAAGTGATATTTCCCCTGTGAAAAAACCGAATCGCTGTTTGAATCTCCATATTCGCGCATCAAGAACTTCCTTATTCTCAACAGCCTCACGGGGCTTTGGCAACCCTCATCTAGGCATCTAAGATGGCAGTATTACGAGGTATGGCTATGCTGACCTCTACGCCTTGAGTACCACTAATATGTTCGGAATATTTCTATTTCCACTGAAATTTGTCATCCAATAAAATTTCCGGAACTAACACGACCTTTGCTTCCTTCCTCTTCCAACGTTATAAGTATACAAAATAAGTCATTGGAATACGGTCAAGATTCAATCTCAGGTGTACAAAACATCAAATATATTTCGAATGCGATTACCTTTATCCATTTTCTCACCTTTTCCTTTTTTATGAAGAGACAATTTGAGCAAAATAGACTTCCAGGACGATATGCGTAAATTAAAATCGCACGAATTATTTGACAAACAAGATTAACATATCATCTTAAAACTTTTCCAACAATTGTCAGCCATAATCTTCAAGTCGATTTAAGTGGAGTGGAGCTAAAACTGCGAGAGATCAATATATAAAAGAATTTTTCCATAAATGCACTCATTGTCATTGTATACCACCATCATGCTATAATATTAGCTGTTAACAAAAATAACAGTAGAGAAAACTTGAATGCCATTTCATTTTTTGCTTCTTCAGTTTAGCTTCTTCAAAAAGAGCGTCTAAAAGGAAGAACATGTGGAAAATGGAAGACATGAGAAATAAAGTTAAAAAATAGCGGAAGAAGAATGGAAGCATTAGTGGGAAATTTGAAGGAAGCATATCAAATAGTTAATGAAGGTCAGATGGCAGACTATAAGCAATAAAGGCCGCGGGATGAATACGATAGGTAAGTAATGAAGGGAGAAAGGAAATATGTTTAGATGAATAAAGAAACAGTGTAGAGGAAGGGGTGATAATAAAGCTGGAACTGTTCTTATGGTGAAGTAAACTAATAACTATAATAATAATAACATAGGGGTGGTATCAGAATGCTCTATATACTGACTATGCCTACTAAGGCTTTACATTACAGAATCAGGAAGTAATACACAAAACAGTGTTTTTTTTCTGTATCATTTTCTCATCTAATTATTATAAATGCATACTAGGTTGCATTATATATTGAAGCGTAGCGAAAAATGTATTCCGAGATTACATAGTGAGGTGTAACAGCTAAGGTATCGCTGCTTTAAATCGCTGCTTTAAAACTTACGAAAACATGGATTTGTCACCTAAGGCCGTTACGTATTTATGCCCGGACTACATCAAACTATCTATACAGTTTTTTAGGGATTTCTAATACCCTGACGCCAACAATGGTTAGAGCGGGTGGGGTCAATCTTGAGATTTAGTGAGGCGGAAGATGAAAAAAAAGAAAGAGAAATGGCGGTTACAACAAGGGAGGAAATGGGGGGAGTAAAGAAGGGAGTCGACTTGAGAACATGGAAGAGTACGGAACGAATAAATACGAAGGAGGAAAGAGTGAGAAAAGAAAAATAAAGACCTCAAAAAAGGGGAGATGGGTTTGTGGATTGAGTAAAAATATATTTTTGCATTGAGAAGAGAAGAGTGATGAGGGAAGGAAATATTTTTCGATGAAGAGAGAAGGGATAATGTCTGTGGATCATTTCTGTAAGCCAAAGAGAGCATCTGGAAAAAATGAACTTATTCGTGCTCACTGCAAAAGCAATATTACATAAGGCCAGCGTTTGACTAGTTACGAAGTCCGGCGCATGCACAATCTGCTGATAAATTGACCCGCAGAACGGTACTCCAAAAGAGTTAGTCTGGGAGAAGGGATAATGAGAAGGGAAGGTGAATATTGGAAGTAAAAAATTACCTCTGACTTGTCTGCTATGGCGCATAGATAAAATGATAACAATATTTTACGCAGGGTAGTCGAGAGTAAAAAAAGGCATAGCTACAATCTATTAACCCGAAAAAATACTGTTTATTTAAGAAAATAGACCGTTTAATTAAAAACATTATCCTCTGTACATCATGCACGAGCAAAGAAAGACATAGTAGAAAAATATACTTGTGTGTAGAAAAGAGGGAGTTAAAGGGGGGAATGAGAAGAAGAATAGGAAGGAGTGGGAGAGAAAGAAGGAATCTGTCTCAAGAGGATAGGAAAGGATATAAAAAAAGAAAACAAAAAAAAAGAAAAGTAAGGAGGAGAATAAAAAGGAATGGTGGAAAAAGGGTGCCGTTTCCAGGGGACATCACGTTTTGCGGACATGAAAGGGGAAGAGACTTTCGTTTTGGGGGGGGAAGGTCTTTTCGTGTGGATTGATACTACTGCGGGTGGTCGGTGGGAGGGTGGTAGGAGGGAGGGGGGGGAGAGGGGTCAGTGTATGGTGGATAGGTGGGGTTAGGTAGAGAGGGTGGAGGAGGTCCGGCACGATGCGTGGGAGAGGGCGCTCTCTTCGGATCGAGATGAGTTCGCAGAAAGAGATTAGGGAGTGGGAGGGTGGGTCAAGGGAGGGAGGGAGGGAAGAAAGGGCAGGGAGAGAGGTTGCGGTGGCGGCCGTGCCGAGGATTGGAGGATATAAGGGGGGGGTGCAGGGGGGAATGAGATCGAAGCGAAGGGAGGAGTGAGGGTGGAAGGGGGGAAGGCAGTGAGGTGATGGAAGCGGGAGGTTTGGAGAGAAATGAGGGAAGGAAAGATTTTCCGTAAAGGAGAGACGAGATGTCTGCGGACAATGTCCGTGAGCTTAAGAGAGATAATCTGGAGCAATGAACTCGTGAGAGTATTCTCTTTATTAAAATTTCTTAGATATGATACATTGGCTAAGTTAGGATTAGATGAATTAAGGAATACCTGCACTTATATTCGATTGATTATTGAAGAAAAAAAAGGAAGGAAAGATTTTTACTAAAGGGGGAGACGAGGAAATGTCTGTAGACAATGTCCGTGAGTTTAAGAGAGATAATCTGGAGCAATGAACCCGTGAGAGTGTGCTCTTTATTATCATGTCATAGATATGATACACCGGTTAGGTTAGGATTGAATGAAGAAAGGAATAGCTGCAATTATCTACGCTTATCTACGATTGATTATTGCAAAACAGTGAGGGAAGGAAAAATTGTTTTCTTAAAGGGTAGACGAGAAAATGTCTGAATACAACGTCGTTGACCCTATGAGAGATAAGATGAACTCGTGAGTTGAGTGAGAGTTATTGAACTCGTGAGATCATGATCATGATTATTATTTAATAGAAGTAATCTACCGGTTAAGATAAGTGCATAAGGTGGATTATATGGAAGTCAGAAATCTATATATACCTATCTATGATTGAATTCCCTTTTGTTTGGGGAAATAGACAGTTGAGTGGGCTTCATATTGCTTTCCCAAAAGTATGTTTGACTTAATGGCAGAAATTCGACAAGTTTCGTAGTTCTACATCATATTAAAGTGATATATTCAGATTCTTCGACTTGAAGATGATGTAGTTACATCGGAACTAGTCGAATAAAAACTTTCATTAGCGGAAAACTGCAAGTGTTTTGTTTCTAACATTATGGAACGGTTCCACCTCATCACACCTGAATCTGTATTTAACGTTTAACTTGACAATATCACAGGAATAACCAATCAGAAGGTTTATGCTCTTCCATCTATATGGTGTGTGAGGACCTACTAGGAGCTATTATTATACATCCCACCAGTCCAGCTCCAGGGGTCATTTATACTCGCAAGCCCTTCCACCGCATCAAGGTAAATCTGATGCTAAAAAAATAGAACTTCAGATATTGAAATATTTGAAGGGTGACACTATAACGTAATGACCACGGTCAGAAAAATCTAGTTTTACAAGCGCATTGACAGAAGCTTGTGGTTATGTTATTTCTAGAGACAGAAAGATAATGTTTTGACTATTCGATTTCGCAGGATACCGATTTTCAGGATACCGAAAATGTACAAAATCTGCATCCGCGAGCCATCACATTATTCTAGTACTCAGCATCCAAAGAGTGATCGGCCATATCAAGGCCAAGTGCTTTTTAGAATTAGAAGGCATCCCATTCGATGTAGACGAAATAATGTATAATGGGTGTACTTTTCACCTTGAGGGGCACTTCGACAAAAAATGTTTTACTTCCGTCAGTGGATGAGATTGAAAATTGTCCGCATACGATTCTGCTGCGTTTCAAAACATGGAGCGGGCAGAATGTTACGGGAATCGTACATTATCGGGGAAATTAGGTCTACTGTACCACACCGTAAGTCCCACAGAATGACAGTATAGAGATGCCTTACCCTCCAAAAAGAGAAATATCAGGCGTGACTCAATGTACATACTACCTGGACCTGATGATAATGCAGTGCATCGAAACCTATGTCGCAATAAATTCTATTTTACTACTGGAAAATTGCAATTTCTGTCTGAATTATGCCATACCCTATTTAAACACTTGATATCCTTAGTTATATCGCAGAGAATAGAAAAATGTACGCCACAAGAGATGTTTTTCATCAATATGACAATAAATGCATAAAACTTATAACAATATTTAACCAAAAAACTAATAACGATAATTCTGAAATATGAAGAAAAAAAAACTACTGGGTACATAGAAAACAGAATAATAAAAAAAATAAGCAGCACGTGAAAGAATTCATGAGGAGTTTTGCGCTGTATGGCTGAAAAACGTAAACAATTCCTTAGCTGAAACAGAAGTAAATTGGGGCTTTAAAGACTTGATGATGGAGGCAGGTACTGAAGATCAAATGGAAGGATGAGATCAGAAACGAAGAAGAGCACTGAAGTATAGCAGAGGAGAAAACCATAGAGGGCATAGGAAGACATGATTCAGATGGATTCGCCACACTATGAGACAAAAGGAGTTAGTATGGAACATAACGGAAGAAATAAAAGAAGAGGTAAAGCTCCACTAGGAAGACCAAGGGACAAATACATAGATCTGCAAAAACGGAGTGTAAAGCAGAAGAGCTACGAGGGTGTTAAGGAGTTACTTAGCATGGGACAGGGTAAAATTAAGGACTGCCGTCAACCAATATTAAGATTGAATTACTAGTGATGTAGAATATTTTAGAAACTCGATACTATCAGGCTTAACTTTGTGAACATTCAGGATGACTGATCACTATAATGACTTAGTAATTTTCACTATTGATATATTAGTTTTTCAACCTGTTTCATAGCAATCGCAATACTTCGCATGACCTGATGATGTCACATTTGCGTTGACACCGGTTGATAACTAATAAATCAATACAGAGAATAACAAAGAAATTTTAGTGATTCGGTCATTTACATCTTCGTAATACCCTGAAAAACCACCTCAAGGGTGTGTGGCAGGGAGTGAGCTGTCACCAGCATGCATTACACTATACCGTATTAAGGTTAATATAACTACGACTATTGATGCATTACCGTAAAAAACTTATGCTTGTCATGAAGCGAAGCATCACAAGCATGCAGCACACTATAGATATGCTACCGATGTTAGAGGGACCGTTTGTATAAATTTATTTTTCAGCTACATAAAAGGACAGTGATACAAATTTATACAGTAAAAAAAACACGGCGTACTGTTGGCACTAGGTAGCAGATAAGGCTACTAGTATTAGGGAGTAAATCGACTACAATGCTACACTACCTGTTGAAAAACCTAGTTAAAAAGACTCATTTGCAGCTGTTTCGCGGGAAAAATGACACCTTAAATCTGGCCGATCTGGAGTCTAGTTCCCAAATTTTATTATCGTGATCTGATCTCACTTAATATGTCGGATTTCATAAAATATTATTGACGTCGTGACAAAATAAATCGGGTTGAAACTTGCATAATAGATTAAGTATAAATTTTAATCTACGTTCTGAAGACAATTCCAATCCCATTTGTTGCAAATAACACTAATGAGACTATAACAACGGCCTTTAGCGTATATTGACGATCTTCTCTGCACACGTAATAACTAGGATTTCAAGCCTACCTCATGAGGATTCCAAACACTTGCATCGTATTCCTATCGGGGCGTAACAAGGGAGAAGTAGCTAATTTCCATAACTTTATCGTTGCAATTGCCAAGTACTCTCTAAATAAATCCCAATTTACGATTTGCTTCACAGGTAATATTCGAATGCAGCAAAGAACCCATTTATCACAAAATTATAAACCGTGAAACTGTTATGCCCTTTGGAAAAAAATACATATCTGGAAATTATCTTTGCAAAGTGTATCCATTGTATTGATACTGGAAGAGAAACATGAGAAACGGTGAGATAATGTGGCGTTGCTGTGCTTAGAGTGCGAGAGAGGACGTAGGGAGGGAGGAGAGAGGAGGAGAGAGACAAAAAGGAGGGAGAGAAGGAGTGGGAATTGGATGAGGGGGGAGAGAAGGGGAGGAGGCAGAGGAGGGGAAAGAGGGACATGTGGAGGCCGAGCCGTCCACGGGACTGCGCTTGCTTAATTATCAAACGAATTTCTCATTTCGAGACAAATTAAGTGACTTCGGGCGGGACAAGGGTTGCGCGCGAGAGGGCAAGCAAGAAAGAGACCCAGAGAGGGAGAGAGAGGAAGAGGAGAGGGATAGTTGGCTGAGAAGAGGAGGAGGAGGGAAGAAGATTAAGGGATGGCGCCGGCGCCTGGTGGGTACAGGGACGTCCCTGTTGGCCGCGGGGGGTGGGGGGATATCAATGCCACGCTATGTCAAGGTGATTCAAAGATATTGAAACATTACCCATATTTATGCAGCCATTGCTCATATTTATATATATTAGGCTTATACTTTACATTTATACATTGCTTATTTTTAAATACACAAAGCAATCATACTAAAATGTTGCAATATCACTTACATAGATTGAAATCCATAGCATTGACAGCGTAACGGCAATCCACAGCATAAAGTAGCAGAAATGGCTCATAAAATGTTAAATATATCAACTTTAGTGTAAATATATATTATATAAATAAGATATTTGAACACATTCATTAAAATGACCCATTTTCAGCACTTTTCTTGCATTTTTACAATCGCAAAAGTTTTAATTAAGGTCTTTGACACAAAAAATCATAAAATGCGTTAAGACTAATTAAAGATTCGTCACTATTAGTTTTATTGACCCACCCTACCCGAGGTGCATATTCAGGGCTGAAGTTCAGCATTCTGTGTGTGACAAAGAAATCGCTGTTAATCCACTCTCAAATGAACTCCGTGCACGTCCGGATAGTAATATTTACTTTCACTGATTATTATTATATTTTGGAGAGTGAAATGAGACAAAATATGTTAACTTGATGACTTGATAATTTATTTGATACAGGATAATATCCATTTAAAAAAACCTGATGAGCCAACATTAATTCTTTCTATTTACTTTACCTTTTAGTTTAACTCTATCTACGTAGGAGTAGAAGGTATGAAGATAACGCCATCGCACCACGGTGATCGATGGATTAGATATGCCAGATTGTCTAACACCAGAAGAAAACACCAAATCGTGAATGTGTATACCAGGGGAAATGAAGAAGTAGAGTAAATACGTGGACTTGGTCGAAACAGGGACCAACAAAGAAAGACCTTGAGAAATAATGAGAGTAAAAATAGAGATAAGTGGAGATAAAAATCTATGTGGTGTGATGGTAAGTAATAAAATAATATGCTGAGAACAATGTTAATAGAAATAACTTGAAAGTTAATTAATATAAAATTTACAAACTTTGCATAAGCTACCATGTACTAAATTGACAAAAAACTTAAGATTTCCAAATTTGGTCAATCGATGTCGCACATGCATTCAAATATAAAATAAGGATTCAAAGAAAATTCAAGTATTGTAATCACTTCATTTTTTTCCTCATACATATTCAGGACAAAAATCATAGTTTTAGCAAATAATTCTGGGTGAATTGCAAAAGATACCAATGACGCACTACCTCACTACATTAATCTTGAAAAAGAAAGTGAAGAGCCATGGCCAAGTAAAAGGGTGAATTTTTTTTCGGTTTTTCACAAGTCTAACTCTGATAAGTAATTGGCAGGCGTTAATGCTTAGCGTAAATGTAGACATGAATTACACTTGAAAAGCCTACGAACTATTCTCACACGACCAGATAAAGAAAACGTTGCCCCAAAAATATAGACCATGGTGTATGCATTAGCCACATCTCATGTCCGAACATCTAGCCAGCATGTACCAAGCATATACATGTAAGTATTTTAAAATGAGTAATATTCGTGAAGCCCGAAAATGAACGAAAAAAATGCGGAGGTAGGATTAAAAGATCACAGAAAATGAAGCTTCCATCTTTATATTTTGATGAAATTGCATTTCGCATGATAGGATATTGTTTCAGTTCTTACTTTACATAAAAACAATAAAAATACTTTAGGATTCCTGGAATGAAACTATTAATAATAACTACATACCGATATGCAATAAAAGTCAAAACGTATGCATCTGAAAATTTATCTAGCACTCGATTGAATGACATGAAATACATCGACAATACGAACTTAAATAAAATCATAACTGAATCACAATTGATGCATTGCGTGGAATAAAGGACACTGCTAAAAAAGTGACCATTGAAAGAGCGAATTACATCCACGGCTAACGATATTTTGGGAAAATGAAGAACAATGAATATACATTTTCAAAGTGATACAAATTATAGAAAAAAAAAAATATGACACAAGAGAAGGTGGCTTCATTAGATAAATTGTGATTGAAGGAGAGTACTAGGTATTCACTGAACCGAAATCTATGTGCGTTGTAAAAAACATTGCATCGACTCTGAATTTGGCGATGCGAAATTGAGCTTCGAAACGAAAATATTTGTTGACGTTACGGTGTCCCTCTAGACACTGACACGAGAATCGTTGGTTGCGGAAAAGATTGAAGAAGAAGCTTGAAAGGGATATAAGTGCTAGAGGAAATAAAGGGTTTTCATAGTGATGTAGACAACTTTTCCGCGCTAAAATCTAAATGGAGCGAATCACGACAAGAGGACCGCAGGACTATTTCGTTACGCGGACGCTGAATTAGACGCGCTAATCCCGTCTCCACTCACACATTCACACACACAGACACACGAAGCCCAAAGAGCAGAAAATATATAAATATTCGGACGAGCCCTGACGGGAGGATGAGAGAGGAAAGGAAATGGCGGTGGCGGAATTCGGAGAACAGCTCGGTGTGAGGAAGACTTCAGATGAGAAGTTAGGTAATAGGAGGACAGGATTGAGTAGGGGAGAAGTTTTTGGGTGGGAGGGGGTGGAAAGGATAGTGAAAGAGGGAAAGAGAAAAGCCCTTTCCACCCGGTTTCCTATAAATTATATTCGCTCGGGAACATTAATTTCACTGAAGTCGTGGAAGAGGGAGGGGTGGGTGGGGTGCGTGGTTTGAAGGTCTTAGGGGGGATGGAACGGCAGATAGACGGAGGTCCACATTAGGTTTCAGTGAAGGAGGGGTGAATTTGGGTGGCGCTGGTAATTTCTCGGGATAGGTGGAGGGCGGGTGGGGGGGGGAGGGTGAAGAGGAGGGCAACGGAAGAGCAGAGAGGCGAAATTCGAATGAGACGATCGTAATGGTTGGTGGTGGAGGTGGTAGGCTAGAGGGAGGGAAATGACCGGAGCTGACGTGTCGGTGTTGTGTCGCCCTCAGTCCTCTCCTCTCACAGTCGTGATGGATTTATTCGCACACGCAACGGCAAAAATAAAACTTAGCCATGGACCTGGAAGAAATCTTCACCGTTAACATTGCGGACATTCCGCATATTAAGCTGTGAAATAGGTGAGCGCAACGCGGAATTCGATCTCATCGAAAAAGCGCTCTGCTTTAGCGAACTCGGAATAGCAATGAGACCAATATTCTACATTAATAGCCGCTGTCCACTACATTGTACTTAAAAAGTGCGAGGATAAATTAAAATTGGGGGACGATAAATTACCCCTGAAACCGTAAGTGAAAAAAGTAAAAGTAAACGGTCTGGTCTCGTAGACAGCCATTTCTTGCATAGTGTCATGAAAAATAGTTTAATATTTTTATTTAATGCTAATTTGCATTGTAATCAATGTAGCTTCAGCCATCTTAGACTTTATTTTAAGTCAAAACAATTTAGTAATTTACCCTCAGTTAATTATCCTTCGAGTATTAAGTAAGGGGATAGTGCACTGAAAGTACATGAATTTCTCCAACGAATCCTATGTTTATATTTTTGACAAAATAAGCTATACACACAGTATCAATGTAATCTGCCAACACAACCAAAAAGGTTTGGAAGGACCAATTAATAAAGAATTTATTTGAAAAAAAATTTCTTAATCTCACCAAATGATAGTAACTTTTGAGTTTAACCCAAGTAAAAAGCGAAAATCCAGCAACAAAGAATACGTTGTCTATTTATTTTCTATTTATGCCGCTCAATTCCCGGGGATATATTTCTGATTCATCAAAGATTTATTAACTGTTTTAAATAAATGATATCAATAATCCACGAAAGAAAATTTCGAATTAAATTTTCTGGGAGCTACAAAAATTTGCAACCTTTGCAATGGACAAGGTACCGACAAAGCGTTATCATGAAATCAACTCCTAGTTTAACAGGCATATGAAAGATAGTGGCTCCCGGGTGGTGAACTTGACACAAAAAAGCAAAAACACAATATTGTAAAGCACGTAAAATTAATGCTGATAAAAGATTTATTGGCAATTAGCACATCCATTAAAATAATTATTGAAACTTTCTTGAGCGTAAGCAGGTAAAATAAAAATAATATGAGCACAAATTTTAAGTAAGTAGGTAATACATAATATTCTTAGTGTATAAATAAATTTACTCATCCTTTAACAAGATGAGTTGAACTGTTAATTTATTTATTCAAATAGTGAAGGACCCTTCAGTTATACCCATGTCATACCAAGCACCCAACATTTAGCACTAGATTCAACAAAATATGATATGGGATAAATAAATAAAACTCATTTTAAGCCCCGAATTCCGTTAACTCCGTTCATTTGCAGTCACAAAAGGTGAGCATCGATATTCTCTCATGGTTTTTCAAAAATAAACATCTTTTACTTCAACATTTAGAAAACGATGAATTTCTCGGAGCTCACCACTAAGCTTATTTTTAGAATGATTACACCAAATGTGCATTTTTCGAAACGTTTAATCGTAAAATGATATGTTTACTAATTATATATAGTCAGTAAACATATCATTTTATAATCTGATCATAATACATCCGATTATAATAACAGTTTCACATCATTTGTGCAACAAAAAGCTGCATAACTACACCCATCAATGATGGCTAAACCATATCAATTTTGCCATTCCTATAACGGCGTTTATCATATGGCCTACTTGCAGTTAATGTCATCACTTTAAGCCTCTCAACATTGCATTTACCGAGATGGGCATTATTTTCGCAGACAAGGAACCCGTGGTCATTTGGTTCCAAGATTTCTCCCCACAGAAGCGTGAAGCATGGCCAACCCGAATTTAACATTGCAGATCCGAAAATGATCCTTGGGCTTCACCTCCCTTAACCCTTTTGAAAGCTCCCCGCTGGAAAGCCGTTTGACCATAAAACAATCCCCGCGTTCTATTGCAGCCATTAAAATCATTCCTGCTTTATTCCACCCGTCTCTCTTCCTCTTCAGATTCAAAATTAGCTCGCCGGCAACTGCCAAGGTGAACGTCTATGTGTGTTCAAAACAGTGTTAGAGGGATACAGAAGGGAGGAGAAGTTTTCCGTTTCCAAAGCGACCCGCCCCCTCCCCTTAAACCCTCGCCCATTAAAAGCGTCGTGAAAATGCAATTCGCATCCACGCCATAACTCTCCCGAGATGAGGAACAGGGTGTGACGGTAGCGTAAACGGATGAAGGGGGTTTATAATGGGTGGAGGGGAAGGGTTTTACCATGAGATCGGCAAAAAGGGAAAAAGAAAGGTAATACACCAACATACTACCCTGACAGCCACTGCAGGGGCGTGCAGCAGAGGCATGTAAATTTTGTGTAAACGGAGCGCCTTTATGTCTTGTTCTGTTTTTTTTGTGTTCACTAATGTTGTAAGGGAAACGACATTTTTGTATATATCAGTTCGGTAGTGTATCTCTCTTATTTTTCCGCTTTTATCAGTTCGAGAGATAGAGTGCGTGGGTCTGAATTTTTCAAGTAAAGTAGCCAAGCCCGTAGCTTCCTTGTCTCCAGCTGCTCCCAGTCTAGCCCTTCCGTTACATACTCAACTCGCCCCTTTTTAACGAAGTCATCGGTTTTCTTCATGCTCAGGGTTCCAAATTCTTGACCATTAAAGGTTTTTCAGGGAAACATTAAGTTTTTCAAGGAGGGTTTAATAAATCGTTTGAATGGCTGTTAACATGCCTCAAATAAGCACATCTTCTACCAAATAATGGTTGAATCATGGACGCTCTTGCCAATAATATCCATGACAAAAATATTTCCAATGTAAAAATCCCAGGAATCGAGTTGATGTGGCGATTAGCGTACTGGATTCCCATCCCGAAGGCAAAGGTTAATATTTCGGTAGAAAAGAAAAATGACGATTTCAGTAATTCTTGATAACTTTGAGAAAAACTTTTCCGAGAATTTCCCGGTCTCCATTGCAGAAGGACACAAACATATATTAAAGAAGAATATGACGTCTAAACGCTCGAAAGTGAAGCCTGATTTTCGCGAAAAATGATCCATCTAACATGACTATCGCGTGCAATTTTATGAATAATGTGGCGCTTTTGGTTTCATTTGATTCATTTTGGTTTTTTTAGATAAATCATTATCATACCGCGACAAGTTCACTCCTAACACCTATGTTTTCGTTGTATTTATTGTTAAACTGATCGATTCAACAAGGCCAATTGCGCATTTTAATATCTTCGTTCCCTTCTACTATTCTACCGAATAATTCCGTGCATTCCCATAGTTAATCTATGGTTTCAAACTCTTGGGGATTCGGAAACCATAACTGATACCAAACGCATTACGAAGCCCAAATAAACTCTTCCTTCTTCTATAATAGGGCCTGTTCTTTTTCGATAATGCCTAAGTTGCCTTCCATCGCCTTCTGAAATTTTCGTCTGACAGTTGGAAAGTTGTCTCGAGCAATCTTTATTCAGTTATACTGTTATCCATCCTACATAAATGGTTGTCCCATCCATTTTCTCTGTATCTCACCTAATCAATTAATTTTCGATCAGCCATGCTCTTTTCCAGAAATAAACTCTACGGAGATAAACCCGGCGGAAGAGAATTACGCGTCACAAACATACTACACTTCATCGGAAGGCGTTGTCATTACTTAACTTCTGTCTCATTTTATTGGGAGAGGTATTAGTTTTAAAGTGGTCTCATCAGTGAAGAGTTCAAAATTCTGGGAATTAGGAAACCCTTTAAATACGCGTACGAGCGATAAGGACAATGGATGCCTGAATAAGAAGAAGGGGTGAGTGGAGTATTGGGAGGGAGTTGGAGGGGGTGTATCGGGGAAAGGTGGGCGCAATGAGTATTTGTTCAAATGCGAAATTAGTTCCCTTTTCCACCTCCTTCCCCTCCAAAACCCTTTCCCTCAGCGCGAAAACCCCCTTCTTCTTTCCCGTCTAACCCCTGTCGACCCCTCCGCCGTCCCTTTAACCTTCTAAAATGATTCCCCGCGCCTATACTCACACAACGCACCCTCGCAACTTCTCCTAGCCTCCCAAAATCCCTCCACCACCGCCATCCCTGTATCTTTCTCTCGCTCGCTCGCCTCCCCCTGAAAACGCCGCTTCCCGCGTCTCCTATGGCGTCTGTGCCTCTCTTGGTTATATCTCTTACGCTCGGTGCAGGGTGATTTATGGGAGGGCATAATTTAAGGCAGGGGGGAGGAGGGTGGAGGATGAGGGGAAGCGAGTCCAGGGTGAGGGTAAAAGGGGGAGGATGTGCTGGCGACGGGGGTGAGAGAGGGGGAGGTGCAGCGGCGAGTAAGGAGGGAAAACTGCTGTGGAGGAAAAGGAGGGTGGGCGGTGGAGAAATGGTTTTAGATGAGGATTACTACCGGACGAGTTTTGTAGCAGAGGAGGAGTGGGAGTGGGAAGAGTTGGATGGCCTGAGAGGGTGTGGATTGGTGTGGGGGGGAAGGAATGAAATAGGGGGAAGTGGGGGAGGAGGGAAAGAGTGGTAGGCGTCCACTTTCGAGAGAGTGAGAGAGACTGAGGCAAGAAGAAGAATAGAGGGTCCGTTTTTGTGAGTTATGCGGGGAATGACGGCGGCAGAAACGGGAAGTCTGCTCGAAGCAGGCGAAATGCCCTTTCCTGCCGGAAAAATTCCGAATCATTATTTAGACGAATAGTTTGTCCAGTAAGCGATTTCTAAAGTTTGGGACCGTTCACCTCCCCTTCCCTCTCGACACACGCAGACACTGAGCGCCGCACCACGGAGGGTGGCAGAAGGTCAAAAAAAAGGGGTGGGATTGAGGGCGGTGGGGTGAGGAGTAGAAGAACGGACGATAGGAGTTGATGGCTGCAATAAGCATCGGCAGATGGGCTCAATTAGCAAACGAGAGCATAGACGAGTATTCGCCCTCGACAGGAATTGTTGCGTTAATTAGCGTCAATTTAGATAAATTATTCTCCCTTGGCAAAAGGTGTTTGTCACGTCGCTGAAGTATTAGCAGAACATAATTTTAAGTAAAGAATGGAGTTACAAACACAACCATAAAGTATGACTGAATACGTTTTGAAATTTTCAGAATACATAAATGTATTTCCTGTTGACCTGTTATAATGCAATGACGATATCATCAGGCGATGTGATGATATCACCTTTGAGATCAGACACAGGACAATATCTCCTTTGCGATGATACCGATCGACTACAAATATATCTATTGTGAAAATTACGAAGTTATTGATTCAGTTATCATGCATGTTCACCATTTTGAGTCTGAGAATATCGAGGGCAAACACATATTCCGCGAGAACGTATTTTTTCAATATGCCCAATAATATCGGAATACAACTTATAAAGTTATATAATAATATAGTTAAAATGTTATATGAATTTACAGAAAAAGGAAACGGTTGTAGGCTTGTCCTTTTATAATTGATCCATTACGGAGAGATTATAATAACTTTGTTAATTCCACTGATTATTTATTCACACGACCCGGGTTTCAACATGTTCAAGATGGCACACAATGACCTGACGATGACACCAAGTGTTGAAACCCAGGTCATGTTAATAAATAATCAGTGGAATTAACAAATTTATTGTATTTATTCCGTTAACTTACAGGGGTTTATTTTTAATCAAAATGTTTTCATTAATTACCATTAATATTGATGACTTCTCCTTCCTCGGCAAGTGTATCTGCGATGGCGATACCGGTTTTGGTTAAATTTTTAGATAGGAAAATAATTAATGGAAATGTATTCAGCCTCGGTGGCGGCGGGGTAACGTCCTCGCCTGCCAACCCAAAGGTCGCGGGTTCGAATCCGGCTTAGGGAGGATTTTTCTCCACCCAGGACATGGTTATGTGTGTTGTCCTATGTTACTGTTACAACGCTTGATGAAAAATGGTCCTCGAGGCTGTATTCAGGTTGATGAAATAAATAAAAAAATGATAAATTGGCAGGTAAACAGATGGCCATAGTAGTAGAAAAAATTGAGATGTTAAAATTCATACATTGCAAACGAACCTTAGAAGCGACGGTGACAACCAAACCCAAACCGGGTGGGATACCCGAGTACTCCTATTATGCATTCGCCAGGAAATTTTGAGAGAAAAGTTTTTATATTCATGCGGATGGTTAATTATACTTGTCAAAATATGCATGATTAACAGAAGATAACTCAAAACTTAATTTTAACTGTTACCAGAAATTCCCTATTACCTCTTCCCTCCCTCCCTCCCTTATTCCCTCTATTAATAATACTAGCATAAAATCAGTGATCACATAGCAATCATTTACTTCTAGAACCACATTGCCCTCATTTTCACTGGCTTTCACGGATGAATGAAACACTTCCCAAAGTTGATAAATAGATTAGCCAGTTTAGTAATGACAGCATCGTTACTTATGGCAAGTTTTTGTTTTGATGAAATCCTTCAGGACTTAAGCCACGAACAAACAATACCATTTGTGTACCAATACGCGTGATAATGTTCTGAAGAAGAATTCTTTACCTCGATCGGTAAATTTAAAATAACGAATGGGTGGTCACAACAGACAGTTCAATTTCAGAACAATCGCTCAGAAAATATTTGGGCCTGAAAATCAATGACAAATTAAATTTAAACGGCTCCCCTTATTGTTATATATATATATATATATATATATATATATATATATATATATATATATATATATATAAGATGACATAAAACATAGGTACACGATATATCCGCAAATGTATAGATGCATTTTTTTGTTTTTCATCAACATTCGCACTTGTATATAATATTTAGAGCGCAACTAAACAGATTTTCCATTATTCTAATTTAAGTATAACATATTAAACGCAAAACAATTTAAACGTGGAAGGAAAGGATTGAGCTGCGCCTAACTGTTAGGCAGCCTTGCGATACAACGCTGAGGTCAGAAGTGCCGCTTTTCTCCCACAGATGTCAGGTGACGGTCATATAGCCACGGCGAGGCCAGATTCAAAACGAGAATCAAACCGTGCACCACACATGCTTACGGAGCCACTTTCTTTCCGCCGTATCACAGGGATATATATCAGAATCAATAATGTCGATATATATATATATCATGCTAATAACTTGAGGGTGCATTTTTATTATGGATAACAATAATCATGCTCGTAGTTTCGCAAAGTGGTTGTCACAAGTAATTTAATGTTTTTATTAAACAACAAATGCGTTATTTTTATTACACATGGAAATTATTCTGTGTATAATGAAATGTTAAATTATTTTGTTCACCTGTTAATTATTCTTACCAAGCCATTTAGCCATTATCCTCGTCCGTGAAAGTTTATTGGACGCACGTTTATCAGAATGAACGCTCGCCCTTTCGTAGGTAAATAATGAAAAACTGCCTACTAGGCCCATTTAAATGCTAAAACCATAATTGCCCTTTTGTTTTTAGATGATGAAATGAAATTTTTCTCACTTGGCCATTGAATACGCGGCTTGCAAAGCAGCCCATGGGCACACCGAAGGCTGGTAACTAAGCTCGCATCTCAAAATAAACTCGGTCCAAGCAAAAGTCTTCAAAACGGACAATTTTTTCAAATTACGAGGACAACTTGAGCGAAGGACTCCCGCAAGAAAATAAAGAATCCAACGCTCGTTTGTGCGTTAAGGAGGGAATTGGTCGAACAACAAAAAATTCCATGCTCGTGGGGAGGACGGCGTGCGAAGAGGATCTTATTTGTTTACCTTCCACTCGCATAACGCAATAGTTTTCCACCTGGGGGAGGGGAAGGGGGAGATGATACCCCTTCTCTCTCCTCCCCCTTCCCTTAATCCCTCAATATATATCCACAGTACCCCGGATGTTCGTCTCTCCCCTCGTGAGAGGTCCAATGTTTTTCTTTCGAAAGGAGCTGAAATAATATAGGTAGCGTGTGATCTGTGATCGTCGAAGGTGGAGGAGGAAGAGGGGGAGGAGGAATGAGAAGAATAAACAAAATTGAAAGTCTGGACCAGACGACAGGAGGGAACGAGGGTGTCCGGGGCGTAAACATGTCGGAGGTGGCAACAAAGGCGTTTTAGATGACAAATAAACAAAGCATTTGTGGAGGAAGAATAAGAATTTCCATGGTAAGATTAGGCCATATCACCGGTGCCTTCCATCGAGCATCGAGTCCACCCTGTTTCACAAATATCCCACTCTGAAAAACATTAATTAACCACTCTGCAATGCTCAGCGCAGGTGAATGATAAAAATCAACGAAATCTAATGAAAGCATTTCACCTCTCAAGCTCACAAAGGCTCCTTTCTGCATCGCTCTATTATAAGTGTGAACCTCCTGAAAAAGTCAATGTTTACGGTACACCCGATAGCATCTCATTACAGGCTGAGAATTCCATTATTGATACTCTTTTCCTTTGTGTTTAAACATCAACAGCATAAATAAACTTACGCGTTTAAGAAAGCTTGTTACCCAAGGGCCGATGTATACTGTGAAAAAAACAGAATAACGATGAATTCTTAGTAAATAAAAATGGCACCTAAATTCTGCGAATCGGAACAAATAATCTGCATCAAATTTACATAGGATTCGCTGGTGTACTCAAAATGACCATTTATGCGTAAAATATTTTGCTATTTTTAATTAAATGTTTTACCAACTAAAGACATTTAGTTTGTATATTAATTACTTTTCAGCTAACATATGACTTTACTTTTAAAGTAATTGAATAGTGCTGAATGAATTTAGTTATGATTTGAACCAGATTTTTCGAGTCACTATGATGAGTAGCGATGATTCATTTCTTGTTGATGACATAAAGCCTGTAGTTATACTAATAATATACTAAAGGCGTATTATAAGGATTTACTCGCTAATAACCTAAATATGTTAAAGTCACATTTTATTCGTTTCATCACTGGGTCAGAAAACTCCATCTAAGGCACGCTGGTAACCCGAACAATGGAATTGAGAAAGGTAGCACTAATATCAAAAGGATTCACTAAAGAATGCTGAAGTAATCGAGGGTTTGACGAATTTATGCGACGCAGAAGAAACTCGTCTAAATATTTCGTAGAACCTCGAGTCGGGAAGGACGCACATAGTGGAATGGTTAATTTTGAGACTTAAATCAGGTGGAGAATTATGGAAAAGCGTTAAAAAGTTAAGCAACCAACCTAAATAAATCAATAAAATAAAATGCAATAATCATTCATCATTTGCGTCTTTATTATTTACCGGTTGAGGTCGTTTAGAAGGGCATTAACGTTTTACGATGTGGTATTCCACAAAATGATAATAGACATCACATATTGAGCCTGAATCCACTCTTAATTCAAGAGTTTCCTTATAATGCATATCCTCATTCTAAAATCTCTATAAGAAATGCTCCCTTATTTCGCAAGAGAAAATCATTTACAAGTACATTAACAAAGTCCTAATCATTATACTTCATTTAGAATACAAAGAGTATTAATTATATAGCTGAATTAGAATTATCTTAAAGCAAGTCTACTTGAAATTTCTTTCCGGCCAAGGCACATCAATTTCGTATACATATATACATTCATTTCATATATTTATTCATATACTAGCGAAAGGTACCCGTTGAAATTCAACGGGTGTGAAAAACATTGAACTAATTTTAAAAGAAAACCACAAAACCTGAAGAAAACTGTCAGAGTGGTAACTTGAGGAGTTCGTAACCTATCGTTTATGTTGTGCTCGTTTTAGTAGACACGCTGACAGTTTTCTAAGTGCACGGAGAGGTGAGTGACTGTTGGTCCTCTTTCATGCACGGGAAACCCAAAAATGGACCACGCAAACTCATTACCTAATACTTAAATAACACCCAGGTTGATAGATGGTCGCCTCGTCCCTTCGGTTCTCTTGAGCCGTCTTATGAGTGATTAACAGCTCGATCGCTTCCCTTGTGTACATAAATATACTTATATTCAACGACTTAATTTAGTTGCGCAATTCAACTTTATACGTGCCTTAAGTATCTCAATCAGGATTGGAAAGTAGGGTACAATTCAGAGGTTGACAACGTCAACAGGAGCATTTGCAGCAGCAGCCATGTTTATTTGACCTATGAACCCTCCATCACTCGGACTGTGCCTTCGGCATAAAGGGTGGCCATAATCATTGCTTTCGGTTGCTAAACAAAACATCTATGGTGATTCTAAATGCACTAGTCGATTTTCATGCACGGATGTCTTTCATTGTGCAGAATTTCCGTTCTACTTTTCGGGGAAGAAGCATGTAGTGACGTAATTATAATTTCCGACATCTTAAAACAGATAGAAGTTACGAAAAAGAACGGGTATATTTTTGAACCAGATTTATAGCTGGTTACACGTCCTTAGGTTGTGTTAGGATGCAATTGGTGCTGTTCTTAGCGTAACCCGTGAAACACCACGGGGAGGTTCTCATGAGATCGCTAGTGGGCATGTCTTTAAGCATCCAAGTGTAACCTTTGTCCTTTTCTTGCAAGGACTCATTCCTCTTGGTATAGAAGATTTTTTCGAAAGGTAACTCTTTTTTCTATTAGGCGTGTCGATGGATATATTTTTTAGTCCAAAGAGGGGAAACACAGCGGCGAGTGAAAGTCTTAAATAGGCAACTCGATGATTGAGTGAATGTAAGTTTACTGCACTTTAAAACTTTTTAACATACATAAATAACTCGTATCGTTTATGACGTGGGAATTGGTTAAAAAAACAGTTCGTAATAGTAATGAGAGACAGACGGTTCCACAAAGTGTAATAAATCTGAGTATTAAACGATAATAAACAACGCCGTGTTTGTTGTAGTAACAGAGGCATTATTTCCATTGGATACTATTCGCTGCACAAAAATATTCTTACAGGTTTAATTACTTTAAATGCATCGTTTACTATGTACGTTTTCTCTCATATACATGCAGTGTCCATATGAGAGCTCCTTTGAGGATAGACATCGAAGAGTATACTTGATGTAAATATGCATTGAATTTATCGATTACCCCCGAAGCAATTTACCATGGGTCCCTTGGGTATCTGGGCCCTTTTTATACAAATTTTCTTTCTACGTGCTATTATGGGCCTGCAGGAAAACCTAAATGCTAGAGGCGTGATTATACTTTGAAAATCAAATCTCTGGTTGGCAAGGAAATATGCTTTGTTGATTTCAGAGAAAAATGTGAGATTTTTCAGAAAAAAACATGATATTCAGACAATTACGAAAATCGATTGAAAGAATTAGAAACATTATTTTATTCAGCCATCCGTTAAAAACATTACAGCCCTCTATCTTGATTGAAAGTAATTTAAAAATAAAAAAATGAAACCACTGCACCGAACCCAATGCTTAGCATGTACCACCAGGGGGGGCCTTTGGGGGTCCTGAGAGATTTTTAACATAGCCTTTGTTACCGCCAGATACATTTTATCTCTACATGCCAAATTTCAGCTCAATCGGTTCAGTAGTTTTTGCGTGATTGAGCAACAGACAGACAGACAGACACCAATCAATTTTTATATATTAGTACTAGCTGAAGGTACCCGTTGAAATTCAACGGGTGTGAAAAACATTTAACTTATTTTTAAGAAAAGCACAAAGCCTGAAGAATACTGTCAGCGTGATCATTTGAGGTGTTCGTATCCTATCTTGTATGCAGTGTTCGTTGTAGTAGACACGCTGACCGTTTCCCACGTGCACGGAGAGTTGAGTGACTGTTTGTCCTCTTCCATGCACGGGAAACCCAAAAATGGGCCACGCAGGTTTATCACTACTTAAATAGCATCCAGGTTGATAGATGGTCACCTCGTCCCTCCATTTTTCTTGAGTCGTCTTTTGAGTGATTAACAGCTTGATCGCTTCCCTTGTGTACATAAATATATCTGCATTCAATGTCTTAATTGAGTTCCGCAATTCAACGTTGATATGTGCGTTGAGTATCTTAATCAGGTACAATCCAGCGGTTGACACCGTCAAAATGATCATTTTCAGCAGCAGGCATGTTTATTTGCCCTATGAATCCATCATTACCCGGACTGCGCCTTCGGCATAAAGGGTAGCCTTAATTTTTGGTTTCCGTTGCTAAATAAAAAATCTATGGTGATTCTTAGTGCACTTGCCGTTTTTCATGCACGGATATCGTTCATTGAACAGAATATCCATTCTTCTTTCGGGTAAGAAGCATGTAGTGACGTCATAATTTTTGCTATCTTAATACAGATTGAAGATTCAGAACAGATGGGTCTATATTTGAACCAGATTTATAGCTGGTTACCCGTCCGTAGGTTGGGTTTGGATGAAATTTGTGCGGTTCTTAGCATAACCCGAGAAACACCATGGGGAGATGATCATGAGATCGCTGGTGGGCATGTCTTTGAGCATCCAAGTCTAATCATTGCAAGGGCTCATTTTCTCGCAAAGAACACATTCCGCTTGCTCTAGAAGATTTATTGGAAAGTTTACTCTTTTTTTCTTTTATGCATGTTGATGGATATATTGTTTAAGTCCAAGGACGGGAAATACAGCGGCGAGTGAGAGTCTTGAATAGGCAACGCGATGATTGAGTGAATTTAAGTTTACTGCACTTTTACACTTTTAAACATATTGAAATAACTCGTAACGTTTATGAAGTGGGAATTGGTCTAAAAAACTATTCGCAATCGTTATCAAATTCAACGGGTTTGAAAAAAATTGAATGTATTTTAGAAGAAAAACCACTAAGTCTGAAGAATACTGTCAGCGTAGTCAATTGAGGAGTTCTTGACCTAGTATGATACTCGTTGACGTTCCTCCGTTCGTTCGTATGATGTGGAAATTGGTCTAAAAACAATTCGCAATGGAAATGAGAGGCAGACGGTTCCACTACTTGTAATACATCTGAGTATTACACGATAATAAACAACGACGTGTTTGTTGTAGCAACAGAGGCATTATTACCATTACTTTTCGCTGCACCTAAATATTCTTGCACGTTTAATTCCTTTAAGTGTATCGTTTACTACGTAAATGTTCTCTCATATTCATGCAGTGCCTCTATGAGAGCTACTTTGATAATTGACAATGAAGAGTATACTTGTTGTAAATATGTATTGAATATATCGATTATTCCCCGAAGCAATCAATCATGGGGCCCTTGGGACTCTGGGCCCTTCTTATACAGATTTTCTTTCTACGTGCTATCATGGGCCTACAGAAAAACTTAAATGCCAGAGGCGTGAATATCCTTTGAAAATCAAATCTCTGGTTGTCAAAGAAATATGCTATTGTTGATCTCAGAGAAAAATATGAGAATTTTCAGCAAAAAAGATGATATTCAGACAATTACGAAGCATAAAAGAAAATCAAATGAAAGAATTAGAAACTTCATTTGTTCAGCCATCCGATAAAAAAAAATTCAACTCTCTATCTTGAGTGAAAGTAATTTTTAAAAGCAAAAAATAAAACCACTGCACTAAACCCAATGCTTAGCATGGACCTCAAGGGACCCCCAGGGGGGCCTTTGGGGGCCCTGACGGATTTTTGATATAGCCTATGTTACATACCGATACATTTTCTAACTATATACAAAATTTCAGCTCAATCAGTTCAGTAGTGTTTGCATGATTGAGCAACAGACAGACAGACAGAGAGACACCATTCAATTTTTATATATTAGTATGATGATATGTGCTAAGACAATTTACCTCACCAATAGGGTAGAGACCATTGAACACATTCTAAGAACTAAAGAAATACAACATTGAAGAATAATTATTAATTTAATGAGAAATACCAAAATAAACATTTATCTAGCAGCGGAACTAGTCAAAAAGTTCTTGTGTTCAGCACGAGTAAAATGCTAATCGCAAAACTAGTAAAGGAAGAAAGCCTGCTGATGCAAAACGCGGAATAGCTACTGTTCTCCATTTCTCGACTGCTGCCATCGTGGTTATGAATGGATTTACAAAGTTTTGTGTTACGCTCGACAAAATAGACACCTTTTTGAGCCAAAATAAAATTCTGTATCGCCGGGTTTCGTTAAAAATTGGTGCAAGTTCAGCCACACGGTAGAATCATGGATGATGGATGGACCAAGCATCAATATTTATTATAGTTAACTTATTTGAAGCTTGTTTGAATTATCAGAAGGTCTTACGATACTGTATTAGGAGAAATATATAAAATCAAAGGAAAAAATATTCTATGAAGTACGAGATTATGGGTTTAGTTGAGATTGTTCCCTCCCCTCTGGTTTTATACTAAAGAAATAATTCATGGCGTGAAATTTAATGACTATGATAGTTAAATATGTTCACTGAGGAAAAGACTTTCCTAGGACCAAAAAACAAATTGTCGAGAAAATTTATGATCTCAAGTCAAAACATCTTAACAATCTTAAAAAGGGTATAGAAATAAATAAAGGTACTAATAATAAATAGATTAAAACACCTGTTTCTTTCTGAGGGCACAATGATTTTCAAACGGTTTCTCCTCCACAAATTTAAATTGATAAACTTAAATCAGCAATCATCATCCGCTGAAAATGACACAACGTCATACTAGTTTTGATATAGACGTTACTCTACAGTCAACTCCATACAGTACTGTATAAAGCATTCTTAAATCGTAAATTCTTAAATTCTCACTCAGTGATTCAACCCGAAGGTTGGTTCGGATAGTTGAGGGTCGACCTCACCCCGGACTAAGCCACAGGCGTGTGAATTTCACATATTCAGGGCCACCTCGCACTCTGAGGATTTTTATTTGTTCAGGGGTGTCCAAAGGCTTCACCAGGATTTGAACCCGGGACCCTTCGATCAGTAGCCGAGCGCCCGTTTATGTGCATGGACTATATAAATAATTATCCCCTACAAGTTAACCCCCCTTCCGCCTTTTCTCTTCCAACCTCAGCCTTTTTCAATCTTTCGAATTATTTTGGGAACCTCGTTATCAAATTTGTAAATCATGTAGTATGTATTTTTTTGGTATTAATGGGATTGGCCATTTCCAAACCTCATTTTAATTTTTTTTAAACTTTACTGAAATTAATTTTAAATTAATTGTGAAATTAATCACCTTTTACACCTGCATGCCAGTTTCGGCAACTCCACTGTTAATATTGTTATAAAAAACACAAAGACAATATACTTCACGGTGAAGTCACTGAACATGGCCAAAACCTTAAAACTAAAAAAGTTCTGTATTTCTTCCGGCGCCGGAAACGTTTAACACATTTTTACCACGCTTAACTGAGATTTAGATATCAATTAACAGCCTTATTTTACAGAAAATTGATAACTGGTTCTTCCCATTATTTGTTGTACATCGCAATGTCTTATTTCAAGAGGTTGCTTATAATGTGTCCCACCAGTTGGGACAAGACTGTTTTTTCTGCTCTGCAGAGTTTTCATTTAACCTAGTTTACAGTGCCAGGCATAACTATGTGGATACTTCTCATCCTCGGGATGTAAGTTGAACTTAATAACACACCAATTTCCACTAGTGGATTCGTGGATTCGTTGCACCAAATGGTGTTGCATTGCGACGAAAGCATGATTGTCACAAAAAGATAGATAAAGGAAATCACAAACTTTTAATTTCACCTTCTGTCCCAAGGTTTTAATGCAATGTGTTAAACTGATAACTCTCAATATTTTATCTTTAATAGTGGATCTAATCCAGTTCCCTACCCAAAGTCGTAAGAGTGAGCTGGTAAAGGTGCTGATGTACACAAGGGTTTACGTAATCGCATATCATTCAGTGCTTCGAGGATCGAGCCACTCTTTCTACCATTTCATTCCATCACGACCGTCTCCCTCAGCTGGGAGCGCTCCCTCGGATAAGACCATCTTTTTAACATCCTTTCTTCCCCGGACTCATCCTCGGTAGCCGCGCACCACACAGTTGCACACACAAAACCCAGCTGTCGTCCGCCTTCTCTCCACGACAACCTCCCTCCCCCGATCCTCCGTCCTCATCCCACCCCTCCCAACCCTCCCACGCCCCCTACCTCTCTCCCTCCACCCCCCTCCCTCACCCCCTCTAAGGCATCCCAAGTCCGAGATCCCATTCCCTCTCCTCCCGTTGTCCATAGTAACCCACGTATTGGCATTTCTCTTAGCAATCCTCTTCTCTTACCCTTACCTCCACTCCACCCCCGCTACGGCCAGCTCCCTCTCTCTCTCTACCTTCTCAAAACTCTCTTCCCCCAACCTCACGACTATACTACCAACCCACCCCCTTTATACTCCCTTCTTGCTCGTGTGTCGAGCATAACTCCTCCTCCCCAACCCCTCCTTGTCCCAGCCACCCCCTCTCAAACTCTCCTCTCCATCCCTCCTCTCCCTGTAGAGCAAAACCCTGCTACCCCCCATCCCCTTCTTGCTACTCCACCCCCCTACACCTCACCCCGCTCCCGCTTGGACTGTTTTGTGGGTGTGGACCACCAGATGGGGGGGTGAGGATGAGGTGGGAGGCAGGGAGGCAAAGGCAAGGACGCCATATTCGTTCGAGAAGCGCCAAGCTGACCACCGCCTTCACCCCTCCCCCCTCTCCCTTTAACTCCACGTCCGCCACCCCCTCTTCCTCCAACTCCCTCTCGTCCCCTTCCCACAAGTCCGTTTCCCTTCTCTCTCTTACAGAAACCGCCCCTACTCTCCTCGCAGACGCCGTCGCTTCCATCTTCCACCACCCACATACTCTCTCGCACATACACACAAAACTCCCCCTCCGATGCTTCCCACTGCCCATTGGTCCAGCCAGTCACGACGCTCCTTCGATCACATCCCCCTGGCCTCCCCCCCCCTCGACATATTCCCTCCCTCCCCTCTCTCTCCCTCTCACTTCCCCTCGCACCCACCCTTCACTTCTTGTAGCTCCCTCCAGGACGATCCTCCCCTCCGTCCCCCTCCACCTCGCTCCTATTCCTTATGGCCCAGCCTCCTCCAGCACAGCATCACTCCCGAGGCCCTTCTCGCAGAACACCAGCGGACGAAGAGGCAGAGCCACCTTGCGCTTGGGACATCCTCCACCCACCTTCGCTCCCTCTCTCTACCTCTCATCCCTTATCCTTCCCTCCCTCTTTCCCTCAGTGCCCTCCCCCGCAAAATCCGCCTCAAACCCCATCCATCCCAACTTCATCTTTTCTCTGCCTTTTTTTCACCTTTTGCTCATCTCCTTCCCCGAGGGAAGGTGCCTTTCCTCTCCCCCGCATATCTCTCTACATCCGTACATTTCTCCACGCATGTAATTTCTCCATTCTTAAATATTCTCTTTTTATCACCCGTTCCCCTCTCTCTCTTTATCTATTTTCCTCCATGTTCCTCCTCTTTATATCCACATACGTTTTCCTAAATCTCTCCCTATGTCATCCATTCTCCCTTCTCTCCTACATCACAATCCTTCTCAAATCCAAACCATCCCAACCTCATCTTTTCTCTTCCATTTTTCAAATTTTGCTCATCTCCTCCTCCGAGGTAAGGTACCTACTCCATTCCTTCATCTATGTTCATTTCTCCGCGCAAGTAATTTCTGTGTCCTCTCACTAAACCTATTTTCCTCTGTGTTCCTTCTCTTTCAGTTCGCATTTGTTATCCTAAAGCTCTCCCTATCTCATCCCTTCTCCATTCTATTCCACCATACAATTATCCTGAAATCATCACCCTCAGTTTCAACTTCATATTTTTCCCCCACCTTTTCCTCATCTCCTCCCGAAAGCTGAGGCGTATTTCTCCACCCCCTCCCTCCCCCCAATTCCCATACCTCTCTTTTTCCGTCTATTTTCCTACGCATGTACAATCAGAAGCAGAAGTAAATGTGGGAATATCCGCAGCAATACAACTAGACGACCGATAATTTAATATAAATATACGGTTCACATGTTGACAAGGGTATCCATGTTTTATATTTAACATCCTGTCACTACACCAAAGCTCATGCACACACTTCTATCTTTTCTTTTTCATGTAGTATTTGGGTCCGTATCATGGCGTGGAAGAGGTTCCGTCATTTACCTATGCCGATGACTGAACACTCCATGCACATTTTCTCTTGATGAACCTTTCCTTTTCCTATTTTCACTTTCCTCTACCTCTGTACTCTTTATTCTTTTCCCTGAGCATGTATGCGTGTTTCCTTTTCTTAATGGGGTTGTAAAATACATAGACGCATATAAGTTATCTGTCACTCGATCTACATTCGTTTTACACTTTATGCACAACTTTGATGTCTCGGTGCTCCAACTGCTGAGGTGGAAAACGAACCTTCCTCCCTAAAAACCTTAATCCTTCGGCGAGCACGGCATCCCTGCTGGAGACGGGATGTACGTTCAATTCTATTTCACCGTCATTCCCCTAAATTAATGTAATGGCTCATATATACGTCTTTTCTTACATATTTCATTCTCTACCTATCATTTCTCACCTGTTGTTCACTTAGCATTATTCGTTTTTCTACGTGGATACTTGTACCCCTCGGACTATATCTCTTACTAATTACTTTATCTCTTTGCATCTGTGGGTATAGCTACACACTTTTATATATTACTCTCTCTCATTACACTTTTCCTAAGTGTACTATACTAAGTTCTAAGTGTAATTATTGTTACTCATTATTGGGTTTTCCATGCACATAGGGTATACCAGAGCCATTTTAATCAAATTCCAATCAAAATAAGAAAAACAGCCTCTTCGCGTGTGATATGTGCTGACCATGAACTTAGGTGCTGACGAAAATTTTGTAGTTAAGGTCAGTTGTTAGATTGATTCGTATTATAGTAGTCACCGAAGTTTACTGCATTTAAGATATAATAATCGTGCTGTATATTCTTTAATCAATGAGATTTAACAGATAACTTATATGCGTCTACGTATTTTACAACCCCATTAAGAAAAGATTGTGTTTTAAAATTTGGATATTACAGAGCTTAAGTAGATAGTTGTACTTACCTTTAGATTTTTTTTCATAACCGCGATCTTTTTCTTTATGCATACCAACTCTCAAAATGTATTTCTCTTCACTCACTCTATAGAGTAAAAGACTTCTAAATCCACGGTATATGATGATATCTTCCAACCTCAACCTTCCCCCACATTCCCACATTACCCCCAGCAACGACTACGATCAAAATTGAATTACAAAATCATTCTCGTCATTGCATGTATTCATCCCGACTTAAAGTTTTATACTTTGTACCTGATAATGCTGTAACTCGACGGAGCGAGTCTTAGGTGGCAAATACGGAAAACTGTGTGTATTTAAGAGAGTTGTATATCTTATTAATGGATACCAAGTACTTCCACGATGTGAAGCCTGAAGTCGTAGAGTGCACTCATTTCTCTTGCTTATGCAAGCATCTCACTATCTTTTCGCGGACATCTCTCTCCCTTTGCCATCTACTTCCTCCACCCTCCGTCCTCCACGGGGCTTTTTCACGCCCTTCGGTCCGAGAGGAGAGCGAGGGTAGGAGGAGGACTGGCGGAAGTATGCGGAGAGAGAGAGATGGGGCGGGAGGAGGGGCACTTCATCGTCCGCCACTTACAAGTGCAATGCCTCGTGAATGCCGAGGTATGCCGGGAGCGTCGTCTATTGCTACTCTAGCACAGCAACGAAACACGGTCCGGTTGCGCTAATATTTTCAGGCCAACCCTCCTTAAATCCGGGCAAAAGATTTTGAGAAAGACTCAACGGTTTATCGTGACGTGATACGGAAATGGAACACATTTCAACTGACAATGAAATATAAATTGGGCATCAGTAAAGTTGGCTAAAAATAAGTGACAGTATATTTGAACTCAACTCCATGCTAGGGATCCACCATCTGAAATTTCTGCCCAACTAAAATCTCATGGGTGACTTTTCAAAGGTAGTAAAGATTTTAAATTTTATTATTTTCACCAACAAAGCCCAGTGACTAAAAGAAATGAAATAGCCTGTCACCACATTATCAGTTTGCCTTTCTAATGATGGTAATAAACGAAACGTGAACTTACAGGTCACATGAAGTTATGGTGTTGATAAACCGGGAACAGACGTCCGTTGAATGCATCAGATGATCATTGGTTTGAAGACCGATATGTTTTCTTGTTTCGATGACAGAAGCAACCACGTTGACACTCCAGTTTAGTCTTCATCACGAGAGAACATACACATTCCGACCACTAGGCAGTCACTCGACGGCATCACTTTTTTCTTGTCTCTTAAAGCCTAGTGATATTAAAGAATTAAAGACTTTCAGAACATCTACTCCTTATCAACTGAACAGATTTGAATAAAATATGCCCAGACTTGGAACTTTGCCTAAATGGCTATAATTCCGTTAAAGCCAAAGTAATTAGAAACTCACCTGAGGACTAAGGTTAAATCCAGAGCAATTCAAATGGACCGAGCATATAATTAAACACATTAAGAATACTCCAAAGATGCAGTAGCTCAAGAGATATTTATAACAGTAAAATCGTGAAAGTACGGTGCTTGGCTCGTCATTATGTTTGATGCACCACCACTTCAGATAGCAAACTGATTTACTCATTCAAGAAGTCAAATTAAGTTCCGAAAATAATTCCAAATGTGCCTAATATATGACCGAATTAGCCCCTATTGTTCTTAATTATTTCTTCTCCTATTACAAATATAAAACTGCTGCTATAATGGCTCCTTTTTTACTCTAAAACGCTGATAATGCCTCCTCACAAGACTTTACGGTATCAAAAAGATCAGCAATATACAGCATGAAATGATTTGATCGTCTGACACCCCATAAATAATATCATGCATATTCACTCTGAATGCAATGCGGCCAGAATTCAATGTTGACTTATTTAAATGATTCAGGAAATTATTAAAAACACAAATGTTTACACTTTATAAGACATATACCCCAAACTTTAACGATATTTTTATTTAATACGATAAAAACATGTATGGCATGTGAATGTGAACGCAGAAAATCATATAAAAATTTAGGCTTCAAAATTATACGACGAGATGTGAGATGAGGAAGATGAATTGATCGCACAAGGTTAATAGCGGATGAGATGGGAAAAATAATGTGAAAGCTAAAAATAAATATTGAGGATGTGTCCGTCAAATAATAAAGAACGCATATGACGAGATTAAAGGACCATATACTTAAGTGAAATATTGTATAACTCTGTCCAGAAAATCTTTGAATTGAAATGGTGGCAAATAAATGTATCTGTACTTTAAAACAAAAATTCCATGTGTGTATCGAGGCAGAAGAAGGCATTTTTTTTGTAATGAAGTGCAGAAAATTACAACAGAGAGAATGTTAGAAAAATCACAGTCCAAGATTTACAGGGAAAAAAGTTTTTGATCTCATTTTTCCGACCAAACACGCAATCCCTCTCCAATGAGAGAGGGAGTGCCTTCAGCGATTCCCACTCACGCGAAAGTCAACTGATCCCATTCGACAGCGCGGCTCATTGATTCCCAAGCCGTGAGCCGCGGCGCTGCGAATTCTCCGTGACGGCAAACAAGATGAGAGGAACGCTCTCCGGTTCTCCAGTGCTTCGCTCTCGCATTACGCCAGAATTCCCTTTTATTACATTTGCACTGAACTATGGATGTCTTGCTTTAACAGAAATCGGGTTGCTTAAAATACCTGCTGTCCAAATCGGTTCACACTAGGGGACTGGTGTGTGTTATTTGCTCTAGAACGGTTGGGGCTGATAGCCATGCGCGTAAATACGTTAGTTATGCGTGGATTTGTGTTAGAATAGTTAAATGGTATCGCTATCAACAAACTTCCACTGAGGGGCACATTGCATGCATCGCCAGCACATGCACTGAGCAAGAGGAGATTATTTCTAGCACACCTTCAATGAAAATATTATAAATAAATATACCTACTTAAATATTTGTCAATTAAAGCAATTGACTGATTAAAAGAACTTCACACCAACATAAATACCGCTCCAATAATATTCCATGCAGTTACGAGTCATATTTCTGTTATAAAATAAATGGACTACCACACATCGTTGTAGAGATTTTCTGCATGAAATATAAGTGTACTAACAGGTGTGCACGAAAGTTCTATGAAGTTGAGGTCACCCACCACCTTGGAAGATTAACTGGTGATATGTTTGGTATTATATTAGTAGGAACGAAGAGCATATGTTTTTTATTTTGGTTTTCAATGAAATGCAAGAATGAAATCCAAAATAATAAAGTAAAATATTGCAAAAAAATATTTTAGAATAAACTAATGAATTATACGACCTTTTGCAACTGCATACTGGAAAATTAAAAAATACCTGTATGATTGCTTCGACTTCTTTGGAGCTTACAGTGGAATCATTATTCCCGGAAACTCAATGTAATTCCTGGCCATCTTTGTTTTTTCCTGGTAGTTACTATTTCACGGTTTTTTCCGATATTCTTGGTTTACCGAGTGAGTGATCACCGTGAAAAAGTCATTAATTTATTACTACTAGAATATGGAATATAATTTCAAATGTTTAATTTTACGAGTACAAGAAGAAATTAGGGGAGGAGAACGATACTGGTAGCAATTTGCTCCCTATTGAAATGAGTTGAGTAAAAAGCAATTGAGAGTCCAAGTAACATATAAGAACACGAAAATAATCCAAAAAGAATAAATTGGGGAAAGGAGGGAGGGAGGAAAAACCATAATTCGCCAACTTTCAACCAACGGCTACGAAGGGCCGACTATTTTGTGTCTCATTATAGCACCTGAAGTCTTTTTCACATAACACAGATGTAAGGTTGGATATTTCACTGAAAGGACTCGAACCCAGACCCTCAGGATGTGAAGCTGGTTCTCTAACTACCTCATTACTCAGAGTCGCAAATTATCTTCTGGTACAGTCTATCTCAATAAATCTGATCTCGGGCGAGAGACGCTATTAGTGATAGCATTAAAACCAACACGGAAATAGGTATGCTTGCTAACAACTATTCTTTCCACGATTGAAAGAACACCAGAGACACTTCCCTCGACCTTGCCATTCGTTGGGGAAGGACTGAAATTATTTATCGCGTGGACAAATTCTGGGAGAGACTGACCAAGGAGGTCATCAAAATGATGCTGGAAAGGAAATATACCATAAACTGTGATACCGGAACTCTCTCAGCAATTCCTGTCAACCCGCACTGAGGAGCATCCATGAAGACAGGATAAGGCGGGAAGCAGCCAAGTAATCAGACGACACCTGACCCCAGGCCAAAAGGACATAGACCGGTCCAGTTGACATCACGACTTGCCCTGATGATGATGACGACTTATGCATCGAAACGTCGGCAGAAATACAGAGTTTGACCGGGGGGAGAACCCGAATAGACTTCACTAACAATTATTCCATCGTTTTTAATTATCCACCGTGATTGGCCAAAGCTGCAGATAGCCGGTAGTAAACATTTAGCAGTTCAAGACGCACTTCTGATCCTCTCAACAATTTTACAGGCGTAAACTGTCAGGTTGCTCTCCAAAACTGTTTTATTTTTCTTTCCCAATAGAGAGGATAAGAATTCACATAAAATCGTACTACAACCTTTCCTTCCCGAAAAGAGGGTCGGCGTTAGAACAGTGAAATTCTGAAAAATCGGGAGGAGGAAGGGAAAGGATAGGATAGAAAGAAAGTATGCTTGTGTAAACATGGTATCGAAAAGTAGAAAGGGTGCACTAAAAACCTAGGCTAAACGGCTGAATCGTGAAGATGAAAATTGTAAATATGTGATGTGAAAACTTCCAGCACGCTTATTATTTTGCTCCTCAGATCAATATTCATCATTTAAGTAATCTACCAGTTTAAGGTAGGTTTGAATGAAAGTCAGAAGAAATCATCCAGATTTTTAAACGTGCACGACCTTATCTACCTCTAGCATGCATTTATTCATCTCCGAGTACGTCTTACCTTTCTTCATCCCGTCCATAAAACCTATTCTCTTTCTCATCCTTCCCCGCTTGCCCAACATCCTTCCCTCTATCACGGCCTTGAGCAACTCATCGCCCCTCTTTATTTCTTCCAGCCACCTACCGTGCCTATCTCCAATCTCATCCAGAAGTTTCCTTTCCTTACCAACCATTTCAAGCACCTACTCGTTTGTCTTCCTTTCCGTCCACCGGACGTCCATCCTCCTCCACACCCACATCTCAAACGCCTGCAGCCTATTTTCGTACTCCTTTCTGAGAGTTCACGTTTCTGCCCCATACAACGCTACACACCATATCAACCACCTTCTGTCAATTCAGCCCTTCCTTCCTTCTTTCATTTCCATTCACCCATATGCCATTGAAAGGGCCTGGCGGCCCGAAAAACAATGCCGCTCCTGCGTTACGGCTGGAGTCCGCTTCTTCAGCGTTTATGAAAAAAGTCAATATGAAACCGGGGAAAAATGGGAAGTGAAGTGCAATGGACCAGTGTGGCGAAAGCGAGTACAATGGACCTTTCAAGTGCAAGTGAAGGAGAAGTTAAAGACAGGTGCTACTAGTGAGCGCGTGCTGTGGAGTGCACCAAGGCCCGGTTTTTAGGCTGGATTAGTATAGGCACTTTATTGCGCAATCTGATGCATGCATGGATGTGCATGATTGCGTCGTGTTAAGCGTTGAATTGCTGGAATGCATGCGCAAATGAATAAACGACAGATGGAAGAATTCCACTTTGCTCCCTGCTCTAATTCCGACCCCGCGTTCTCGCAATTTTTGTGCACCAAGTTGCGCAATTAGGTGCCTCGTGTAAAACAGCCTTTATGGTAGCTGGTTACCTATTTTCTCGTAATGATAACCGATTGTTATACGTTCTTCCGTTGATAACGCTCACGTAATATAACTAACCGACTATGTACGACGGCCTTTTCTCATATGATGCAGTACACGAGGTTCACTCTCCAAGTCAACGTCTAGTTAACGTAAAAGCTACGACATCTCGCCGTTAACGTTAACCAGACGTTATAAAACCGGGCCTAACTGTTCCCTTCTCTCCCTCAGTTTCTCAGTCCTTGCCCCCCACACATTCTCTGCTCTTCGACATCTACCGCTTCGTGGAGTCCACGCGTCGTCCTCCCACTCTGCCCCCCCCCGCCCCCCTTTGCGTCCGCTGGCCCCTCGCAACTCCTTCTCCATCCTCCTTCCTCCCCCCTCACCCCTTTCCTCTCACTCCCGAGGCTCAGTTTCCATGGTAACCGGGGAGTCCCGCCCCCCTGCCCACCCCCCTCCGACCCTCCGGGTCCCTTTTGGTCATTAAGGGTTTCTTACCATCCCCTCCTCCTCCCCTTTCATCCCACCACCGCCGTCACCCCCCCTCCCTTTTATCATAACCGGCCATCTTTGGGGCCTGGGCTCTGTTGCTCCCTCTCCCACGGACGATACAAAACGCACACAAGAGGGGGCGTCGAGCGCCGCTCGGTTTGACGAAGGCGTTGCTGAAAACGTGCTTCGGAGGGGATCGTCCACTTGCTTGTAGCTTCCTGGAAAATTGGAATTCTTTTATTTTCTCGAGAGCGATGAGCAATTTTTAATGGTGGGAAATAGGGAAAAATCTACGGTCCGCTCCGAAGTATTGTGAAAATTATTGCCTGATATACAGGCTTGCTTCAACAAACACGTCAAAAATTCGCAACATTAAATGGCTATTTGAGTAAACTGACTGTTTTACAGCTAATTTGGCAGGGATTAGGGAGACAGATGGTCCTTATACGCATAAACGTCGCGTAAACTATAACCACATGGGAGTGTAAGGATACTCATATTTACGTAAAATTCAAATAAAAAATGTTTCCGTTGATTGACTGTTTTTTTTACATCCAACTTTGCTTTTAAAACCAAACGTACCCGCATGGGCTATCTTGAAGTGCGTAACTGAAATGTCAAATCTATCCTTTTATTAACAACATACCTTCATAATATTGCTCAAAACCCCTTGAAATGACGCCTTAACTACAAATAGACATTATTATAGTGCTGCGACAGGAATATAATATATTAAGTCAATAGAATGTGCAACTAATAAATAAATAGGTAGGTACGCTTAACACAGCAAAAATGCGTAACCACACAAACATCATTTTTACCAAAAGTTTACAAATTAAATATTAATTTAAACTATCCCTATTTTGCTATATAGTAAGCGCTCTCTAACCATGAAAATGAATAATGGAAATAAAATAAATATTATATATATGAACTTAAGAGAGTAAATTAAATGTATTTAAATTTCAATAATTTTGTGCACATTGTTTATTATTTCCAAAAATATTTATGAATTGTGCAATAGAGCAAGTTGTGGAAAATAAGGATTTCTTTGAGCTAAGGAAGTAGGCAAAAAATATCCGTTGTCTAAATTTCTGGGAAAACATGGAGATTAATTAGATATCCGAAGTTAATCTAATAAATAGTTCAACTATTCATGCTAAATTGAAATAATTTACGCACCTGAAACCGAATAAAAAGGATAATGGAGGCAGCTCCCAAATTCAATACTACCCGGAAAAGATATTAAATTTAAAACGATGCGATATTTCATTACGTATCAAAACATAATTGAAAAAAAAAACTCATTTCATAAAGGTAAAAAAAAGTCTCCCTTTTACGCTTGAAAAATGAGTTTGGAAAAATAACCCGCTACTTCACGGATTAGTTCTAATGTAATTAATTTGATAGTTCAATGTTTTTAAGCAATTAGTTTTAAAGTTAAATTTTATTATAATTAATACCAAGTCTTTATTTAAATTTGAGCTGATAATAACGCCAGCTCGGAAAACAATTCACTGAAAGATTTAATTGAAAAATAACAAGGAGGCGGTTTAATATATCAGAGATTTTTTTAACAATTCAACAACCCGAATGCTTCATCATTAAATAACTTAGCCTTTCAAATTTGCAAAAAAATAACTAAATAATCATCCCCATTTAATGAATAAAAATATATATCCTATTCGGGGTGGGGGAGAATAAAAGTTTGTTTTTAAATTGGTTAATCTGAAAGTAATTAACTTTCATCGGCGGAATTAGTATTTATTTTTCGATCTCCAACACTGGAAATGAAAGGCAGCACTTTCAGAATAACTATTTAAAAAGCTCTACAGTGTTTTCCAGGAGTTTAATATACGACACATACGAAGGTCTTATATAACGCTATCATATCCTAAAATTGATAGAGTTCTTCGGATAGCTTGGAATATCAGCAGGTGTAAATATCCATTTCATATTTCAAGAATTTCAACACTGCTTTGGAGGATCGCTGTGTATTGACCTCCAATAATTTTTACCAGAAGAAATGAACATCTAAATGTTTGCAGATATATTTCCTGCTATTATCTTTGTGTTCATCTTCAGTTGAAATTTCGCCTATCTAATAGCGTTCGACTGAATGAATGGCGCTCATTACAAAAGGCTCTCTTCCTCTCCCACAACACTTTATGCAACTTTTGCCTCTATTCTCTCCTTTTATGTGGTTATTTAGATACGGCTCTCTCCATGGCTTTTATTCAAACCTTTGAAATATTTGGCCTTATTTTTCTGGTTGTAATCACATTATTTACAAATACATATACATGCTACCCTGCAACTCTGAGCGGAGACGTGTGGAGTGGGGTGTTAGGACACTAGCCATGAAGGGGAGGGAAAACGGAATAGTAAGGGGGAGAGCACAGAGAGGAATTGTATGTTAGCGATGTTTCTTATGTTAGCGTCATGGTGCATTTGATGTAATCACTAATGGTGAATGGTAAAAGGAATAGATCCGCCAATCAGGTCGGCATTGTATATCTCTATTCTTGACTCTTCTATCAGCTCTAGAGAGATATAGCCCAGGGATAATATATAATATACTCCGTGTCGTACTGAAACTCGCCCGATCTGAAATTTTCAAGTAATCTAAGGACAGCGTGTAGCCTCCTAGTCTCTACTGGTTTTCAAAGTAGTCCAGCACCCATATACTCGCCTGATCTGAAATTTTCAAGTAATCTAAGCGTAGGGTAGAGCCCTCGAGTTTCTAACGGTTCCCAATCTAGTTCTTCCATCAGCAATGTGATACTTTATGACAGCGTGCACCGTGCAGATTTCTTTTGTATTTTATTACTCTTGCAAAATTAATCTTTCCATTGGGAAGAGGATCTCGGGTTCCCAACTGATTAACAAATTTGTTCTTTTTTCTCATTTCGAGGGCTACGGTTACTTACTCTGAAGACGATGATAGACTTAGCCCTCTAATCGTCGTTGCAGAACAACACTGCTGGCCATTGGGAAATCCGAAATTTATTCTTCCAGTCTGTCCTCCGGGAAATCCAGACATCCTTCACATCGTCGGTTCTTTCCACCATGTCATTCTCTTAATGAACTGTTGTAGTGTCCCAAATCGCGGAACGCGACGCTGACTAAAAGAAATTCGAGTGGCAATACATGGACGCGGCATCAACCCGAAAGATGCCTGCCACAACTTGGAGGTTATTTTTTTGACCCCACGTTTTACTCTAGAACTAGTAGAAGCGAAAATATGAAACACAAATCAACAATAAATTAGTTAAAGAGTCAGTCGTGGGTACGCAATAAATCCACACAGCATATTATAACGATATCGAGTTTTAAACATAAGTGTATGGTTGAGTGTCACCGATTCGGGCTCGTGTGGATTTCCAGGAAAATTAACTCAGTAAGCTAACCGTGTCAGGATAACAGCTCTTTCGAGAAAGACAGGACAAGACAGTTAGACTATTTTCTGAGGCGGCGCATCAAAAAGCAAACTTTTTCCGGCTATCGGTCGAGGCTAATTTTTGCGGCACATTTGCCAAATCAGTTGGACAGCCGCCGTGTTTACGCCGCCGAAAATAAGAAGGTCCCCGCAAGTGACAAGTGGCGCCGGAGCGATGCCCTTGTTGGGCGCAAAAGAAAATAACTCGTTCTCCTCACCGCACCGGGCGCCCGGTCCTTAAAGTCTCTCTGAAATAAAGCGGCATGGGATTGAAGGCTTAATCCCCACTTGAGGCAGTTTCGGCATGGCACTTCGCTCTGAGCCCATACGAACCAGCAACCCTTCTAAACGCTTCTATGTTCGTAGTATGTATGTACATACCTACTCGCTCCTCCTGGGAACTCCTGGCTCCGTCCTTCCCTCAGTCTCACTTCCTTGGTGGGGCATGAAAACTCGCCACTTACGTTGTGACCGCCTCCATTTACGCAGCTCTGCTCGTTCGACAGTTGTCTGTTTCTAGTAACTCACCACTGGCATGTGCGTCTTTATTAGAGAATATACCTGCGCTGGAGCTGTCTTCTGAGCGTCCATGCAAAGCTCCCTTCCTAGAATTTTCGCTGTATCTCTACCCCTACCGACTTCCAACGCATATTTTGTATTTACCGTTGGCAGAAGTCGGGCTGGAGACACAACGGTCTGGCAACAAAATTATTGTGGAATGTAAGAAAGAATCTCATACATGACTTTATAGAACTTCATTATGGCGATAAATAAAAAAAAACGTTTTACGTATTCCACACGTGTTGTTAATTAAGGAGTTTACACACATATTTTAATATTCGTCATGACTACGTGTTAGAATTATACCTCGGACAAAGATGTAGTAATTTTCATATAGCTCAGCTCTTATGTTAGAGACACCCTAATGCAACCTAAGTCTAATACTGTCTCCACTGGTGTCGTTCAGCAGCCGCGAGGACTTAGCAGCATTTTCTCGAATGCTTACTGCATGGTCCAACAACTGATGATCAACCTACAGTTCTCGAGCTTCATCTGAATCAGCAGGTGCTTTTGGACGGCACGAGAATGAATACAGCAGGGCTGTCAACGCATCCAGTTCCATACAAATACTGAGTTTTAGGTGTTTATTTCAGGGTATCAGGGCAGCAAGTTAAACCTCGGAGATGTAACGCTTATGGAAAATGACACTTTTCTGCTAATGCTCAACCTAGGGTTGGTGGAAAATTGCCTGATATACTCAGAAATTATCGTAGTTTGCCTGATATCTTTAGTTGGCCCTGTAGAAAATAGATCCAGTGCCTACAGAATGTATCAACATCCTACGTCAGGATGATTAAGGTGTTATATTGCCTGTCTATATATCATTTACCATGAAGCAAAAACGTATTTAAAAAAAATAAAATATGAAAGTCAGAAGAAATAAAACCATGTTCTTACTATACTGGTCAGAAGTGATGAACAAAAAAGAAAAGATGCAATGAATTCTGTAATTGGAGACAGAATCTGAACAGCTTCCTAGCTGATTAAACGAGAAGCAAAGTAGATGTGGAAATACAGAGTTGGAGCATATGACATCAAAAATCCTACTGGACTTAACCCCAACGCCCCAGACTTACATTGAGGAAAAAAGCAAAGAAAAATCGATCCCGAGAGAAAGTCCTAGTGCAAGGTATATGCGAAGATCACATTAATATGTATCTAGTGTAAGAGGTATCTAGGATGCGATTGAAAAATTAGTGATTAGGGAACGATGGAGGGCGATCGTTAAGCGACCTCAGGATTGAAGCACTAACGATGATGAGAGATAAATTCGAAGCTAAATGCTAGCTTGACATTTTGAATTTAGCTTTGACAGTATTTGGTATTGATTGGAAAATTCCAATTAGCACACATTTCTATTCATGAATGGTGGCGCAGTTGGGAACGCAGTTTGGTCTTCAGTCCCCTCAAGCTTTCGGGGGACGCCCACTAACGAAGTGCTTTCACCCGACGAGCTGCCTCAGAGGGAAAATGATTCTGAATCACAAGTGCGTCTAAACTCACGTGGTACTTTGCGATCTGCCACTAGAGCGTGCGGCAGGGGGACTCAGGGAATCAGCAAAGGAAAAGGAAGAAAATAGGAAAACGTAAATGGAGGGATGACCAGTGAGGTGCGTTTCGGAGGCTAGTTTTTTATGTAGTCGTTCTTGATGTGTGGAAAAAACGCATAACAACTTGGCGTCAATAAAATATTGCAATAGTATATCCATGCATGTACACCACAACGCAAATTCACTGGAGGTGCCTTGGTGAATTAAATAAGTCTATCCTCATAATTTATCCTCATAATTTATCCTCATTCTCATGTCATCATGTGCATGTAATAATTGCAGTAAAATATTGATAAAATACGAGTCATTTTTTCAGAAACAAGAAAAATCATGAATGGGAGTAAGAAGCCAAGTCTTACGAATAATAAAGCTTTACTATAACTCGGCCCGCTAAGCAGAGTGAAGATTACGTGGCCATGGAATGGAAGATGAAAATCATCTTGACAGTGGAGCCGATTGACATACACTCGTTTACAAAACTGGAATTTTTTAATAATGCTGTCCGTTATTAGAAGTATGACGTAAATACGAGCTTCGTATGGCAAAATTAATGATGCAAACACTTTGTTTTTATGACTAAACTTCTACGTTATGAAATGAATGCACATATTATATAGTACACATACTTAATTTATTTCTTACGCAACATAAGCTGTTTAAGCCTGCACAATCAAAGGTTTTTTTCCAATTTCTGGAGCGCACAGCCAAATCATATCTCACGGAAAACTGCTTCTTTTTTTTGCAAATCTCTCGAGAAATAGGTACGTAAGAGACCGATGTATTGGCATCATAAGAAATATCCGGTCTTTTTCTTGATAGTAAAACGAATTCACTGAATTTGATATAGATATCTCACTGAAACTACCATAATTGGAAACTTAGCCATTAGTATGGTAAGAACGATACAGTGAAATTTTTAGTGTAGATCACCATTTTATTTTATATCCTTCTTTTTTCAACTTAAACCCTCAACTTCACATTTGCCTATGTTCCGCTAATTATTTAACCGTTTTCCCATGATCTTCATGGGAATGTTAATATTCAATAAAGAAAAAAGACCTAAAAATTGAATTTCTAGAGCAAATGGAAATTATCAGACTCTCCAATAACCTATAACGAGCCAATAACCTCCAATAACGAGCTATTATTTTCGCCCACCTCCCGACTACTTTCCGACCAAATTACCTTGTTAAATCTAGCCTTGTTACCTTTCCCGACTAACCAGCCCTTGATCTACGTTTCTACTGGCCCATGCCATTCCCAACCTAACCCGAACATCTGTATGTTTTCTCCTCCTCCTCCCGTAACTACAACAACAATAAACGGAAGATAAACAAACGTTCTGTTAATGACGATGCCGGAACTTGGCGAAACGCGTCGTGCAAATAAAAGTTTGTAGAAAAGTACTGAGTATTTTACTTAATTATGAATACGAACGTACAAAACTTCTTATAAATTAAGCCTGCAGCAGTAAAGTGTGTTGCAATAATACTGATTATTATGAGTTGAACTATAATGAAGGGGATGCTAAAACCATGGTGAGAATGGAGACATAATTTGCGAGGTGGGGCGAGCGGAAAATGAGGCTAGGTTGAGAGGATGGGGCGGAGTATTTAAAAATAAAAAAAACTAAATTGGATGAGACGCAGACGTGGGGGATAAAAGCGATGACCGTATCGCTCATCTGGAAAATGACCGCTGGAGCCCCCCCCCCTTTTACAGCTTCCCGCCTCCCCTTCCCCACACATACATAGTCCGATGATGCCCCCGGTGGGAATAAATCAGTGATGGCGTCTAAATCCCACTCACTCACTCTCTCGCTCACCACCCAATCCCACCCCACCTCTCCTCCTCCCTCCCTGACCCGCGGCCTCGCTACCATTCTCCCCGCATCCTACGCTCCCAACCCCCACCAACCGCCCCAGCCAACTCCCGCGCCAATCTCCCCACTTCTACCACCCACTACTTCCCTCCTCCTATTCGTCCAACTTATCGCTTCCCACACCAACCCACCACCGGAATAAACCCTCCAACCCCACCCTCTTCTATTTCCTCCTCATCCTAACACCACCCTCTCCCGGCTGTTCCCCCACCTCCTCCCACCCCCCTTCGTATGAATGCTTACACGGTCTGAAATCCTCGCCCCGCTCACATATGCGCCTTCCCTCGGTCACGCGCTCAACTTATCCCACACCTACACACACTGACAGTCACATGCACACACGGACTCCTATGCAACCTGTTTGGTGGCCGAATATCCGCGGGGAATCCTATACTGCTATCCTACTCTCTCCACCCCCACCCTCTCTCTTCCCTTTCCACCATTCGCAGTTTTTTGCTCTTTCACCATTCCAATCCCTCCTTTTCCACCCCCTCTCAACCCTGCCTATCCTCTCTACATCTCTCTCTCTCTCTCTCCCACGCTCGCATCTCTCGCACTCACGTATGGAATGAAATGCCCGTCGACCAATCGCCATCCGCGCTCCTGCCTTCGTCATCATTCATCCATCCCCTTCCATCATCCCTCTCTCTCTCGCTCCTTTCCATTCCACCTTTTTCTCTCTATCTCTCTCTCCCATCGTAGACAAGTACAAGAACGTTACCACCGCAAAAATGCCTGCACACCTCATCTTCCATTTTTTATTTCACTTATTTGAGATAAAATAAATGCCTGACGTGTTCACGCAGTAACACTTTATACCATTTTGAAAATTCCACTCTTTCCAGTACTGAGATTAAATGGCTAAAAGTTACACAGTCACCCGCTACAGATGCAAGTAATGCATCTGAATCGAAGCATTGCAAGTAATTAAAATGGTGAGCCGGTAAACATTTTCAGACGAAGGACTTTTGTCCACATTCAATAATTTTTATAGAAAGAAGTAGACATGAGTTATACTAATCTAATGACTCCTTACAATGACAATTATTTTCTTTACTAATGCAAATATGCATATAAATAAAATATGAGTTGAATTTATTCCCATTACAACTTTCAATAGTTTAGGATCCATTACTATTGCATTTTAACCATGCGAAATCAAAGTGCAAACGATGCAAGATAATAGTCTTACAATCATAAAGGGGATTACATTGGTGTTACGGATTTCCATGCCGCGTGACCCGTTGCAAGGGATTGAATCCCAGCAGTGACGGTGTTTTTAGTTCAGTAATCCACTACAATAGTGTAGTGGGTGCAATGTGGAGAGCACAACAAGCACAGCACTTCGTCTTTCAAATGAGACGTTTCACCGCGAGACAATAGGTGCATTTGGTTAACAGCAGGCTTGTGCCAACGCCGGATTTTTCTCCTCAACTTGTTCCGTTCCCCAAATACTCCTACCATCAACAATCAATCCACCTGTCAGTAGCCCAAATGACCTTATTTTTCGATCCCTTGATACCCAGCCAGCAACAAGTAGAATGGATAGTCTTTTCAAAATATGCTTTATTTAAACAACCATTGGCTATAAAAAAACATTAACATAATCATAACGTGTATTTAATTTCTTTTAAGGTATACTTTTTAACAAAACAGACTGATAAACGATTACTATCAACCGCGCGTAACTGAAATTCAGAAGAAGCAGGTTATCACAACTCATCACAGTTAATGATGGAAATTAAGATGACCACCCAACCAATGAGTTAACTGTGACTACTGCACCACAGTTATCCTGAAAATATTTTATTGTATATTGCTAAAATACATTACTTTTTTCCTCAAAAGATAAATTCAAGAGTCTCTCTGCGTCTTTCATCACCAATCCACGTTGGTTCGATTGGAATGATGCAGTCATGCAGGGTAAATGTAAAGAATAATATGCATCAGTCAGAATAGTCCTATAATTAGCAAGGCATTTACAGGACGTCCAAGAAATAACTAGAATATCAGTATATTGTCTCGGGGGCAATAACAAAGTATTACAATGGTATACTGTAGCGGACGTACAAAACGGACTTTATTTGTGATATCTAATTGGTAGGAAACGTGATTTTTTTTAAAGATATATAAAATCAGAACGTCAATCTAAACACCGTCGCTGCTTAGGTTGGCTTAAGTTAATTGCAATTCAGTCAAGTTCCGTACAATTACAATACGCCCGTGATATTTGCTTCATCATCTGTACCATGCCATTTCAATTCTTAGGGATGGTAAGTGATAGCTATCCTCACTTTCCCAATTGTTTTAAATACATTCAAACCGCAACGGATACAAGGCTTTGGGGCACTGTGTAAGAACCAATCGACTATTTCAAGCTAAGGATGTGTCATGGTCAGAAACTTCATTGGCCTATATCACGCACCTTCCTACTATCTACTTATAAGGTCATCATCCTATACATTAGGTGAAATAATGTCTTTATTAAGCCTTCAAACTCGCAAACCATAATCAGCACTGAATTTAAAAAAATAATTAGATCCGTTTAACTCATCTCTAATGGACAAAGTTTGAAGACGACGACTTCTGACTTGGTTCCTTTCTATCTTACGGACCTAATAGATGAATTAATCCGCCAACACGAGCGGATACCTCTGCCGATGGGGCGAACCCTGGAAAAGCATCCACCCTCTCTAACTCAAAGTGAACGCTCATGGAATCCATTTTCTGCATTCCTTCGTGAGCGAGCTGACCACACGTATGTAATTCACAGCCCTTCCCATATTCCTCCCTCACCAACACCCTCAAAATCTTCACCTACGTGAATCCACAAAATTCTGCCTCACTGTTTCCACGAAATGGTACGAGACTCGGGGGTCCTGTCACGTCTCTTGAAGCCCAGTCTTTTCTCAGTTTCGAGTCTAGTTTCGTTCCCTAAACATTATTGGGAGTACATTTATTTTTGAGCTGGCAGTTACTTGTAAAAGACGAATTGCGGATAGACGAAACTAATGCTGAATCTTGGTCTCAAATGGTCAACCGAACTTGAGTCTCACCTCGTTCCTCATCTCGTTATAAAAATAGTGTTTTTTTAGGATCACTCTTGAGCTAGCGAGGGTTATTTGAAAAATAAAAAAATAATTTTAAGCTCAAAATAATCAGTTATTTAACGTGAAATGAACACTTTTATTTTACAATGTTAAAATATTACTTCGAAAAAACAACTTTACTATATTAGATAGTCAATTCACGCTTGAAAATAAATTGAAACGAGAATGAGATTTGAGACGAGAAGAGGAAGGTTCGAGTCTTGCGGCAACACTATTCTCCATCATCCTCCAGGGCTATACACCAATTTGTCCCTCTCCATTCATTCTCCCCATATATGTAGTATCGTTCTCCTGCCTCTCTCGTCCTCCACCACCTCCTGCCCCAGCACGCCACCCGCCCCCCCACCGAGCCCAATGAGAGCCACCACCCCCACGCCCCCTCCTTCCGTGGCTCGCAGGGATAAATCGCAAAAATGCAAATGGAACGACGGATTGGGTGGAGAGCCGGGGACGTTGCGGGGCGAGGCGTTCGAGCGACTCAAATTCCATTTTATGCCGCCAGGGAGGGCTCGCAGAGCGCACAGGGGGGGGGGGTCAGGAGCAGGGGTTGGGAGGGTGAGAAAAGGGGAATTGGTGGGGGTTGGGATGAAATGAGAGGGTGGTACTGAGGGGTGTCCGGGGACAGGAGAACGGTTCAAAAATCCGAACGCCAGGCGGTTCGCGAGCCCTTACTCGCTGGACAGCTACAGTGTTTTCCGGCACGGGGCGGCAAATCGCTCGACTATTTTATGGAACTTTTTGGGGTATTTTTTACTCAAATTTTATGCCGGGTCGGCCTCTCCCTCACTCCTGCCTCCTCCTCTCTTTTTATTACCGGAGTTGGTTATTCGTGGATTGGCTTCTACTTTTCTCACCTTTCACTGTGCATCGCCGCGTTCTGCCACGATGTACACTAAGTGCCCAGTGATACGACTAGATAGAACGAACAGTATCACCGAATTTCGCTTCACCTTTTGCTACAGGCATAAAGCAAGGGGTGGATGAAGAGAGCGCTCGGCTTTCTGAGAGTTCTAAAATAAAATCTAGGGGATGGCGTTTATCCCCCTCCCCACTCAGCTACAGCCCCATTTGAAGCTGTTTTTCCTTTATAAAATAGATTTTTAAGATATCAAACGCGAACGACATATGGAGAGGAATCTGTACTATAGTAATTATTGAGTTTCTCTCACGTATCGTGGATCATACCCTTTACGTATCAGACGCTTTAGTTCCGCAATGGTTTCGCGCACACAGCTTCATATGTTTTAATATCAATATTCTTACAAGTTAAAGCGTTCCAAGATATCCCAATGTTACACGTATTAAATAGTGCAACGAAAGACATAAATAAACAAGCAGCTTTCTTAACAAGAAATTTTAAATAACGGCTTTTCAAATTGGATAGTTTATCACTACCGATGATATGAGTTAAAAACTAAGACAACGCATGGATCTATTAAGAAAAGCACTAACTGATGTGTTTCAGCATAACTCTTGAGTCTTGGTTCATTTGTGTAGTTGCAAAATACATATATACTAACGGGCCCTCTCCATTGGGGGCATATCTGTAGTGTAGTGCGTGCTTGTGAAACTTCGCCTCGTGACAAGAATTAGCGATTTATGCTAATGCATAGTTAGTCGTAGTTACACTAAATTTAGGGTATACGGTATTGCATGTTGGTGAATACTCACCCCCTGTCACACGCCCTTGAGGTGGCTTGCAGGGTATTTTGTAGATGTAGCTGTCTGGAGGTATACAGTAGGCACCTAGCTTAGATCATAGAAGTGTATCACTACCATGAGTGAGACTACTATGCGCAGCAATTACATACGAAAGTAGTAAAGAATCACAAGTGAACATCTATTGCAAAGAAGGAAGGCTTCCGTCGAAAATTCATTTCATGTCACATCTCACATTTCATCACAAAGTTAACGTTTTCTTGAGGTTTAGGGTGAAATTAAAATTTCCTGAGCATCGTTTACGCATTTTTCTTCTCTGTTGGAATTACCACCTAACCTGACAGTTTATGGGGGTGGAGTGAAACCACCAGCTATGCAAATAGGATAGTTGCAATAGGGGGGATAGTTAGAGTGATAATCGTTAATCTACAATTACTCTTGCAAAGTGAAATCTTGAAATATCATCATTTATATTTGTATCTTGCAAAGGAGCATCAAATCAATACATGCTCATTTTTTGGGAGGTTAAACATTAAATACAGCAAGCCATATCGCACTGGGCAGACCGCAGAGATTGAGTCTCATGTAAATGCCTTTTGGATCGATGTGTCACTGTCAGGGCGTTAAAAGCTGTATAAATAATTAAAAAATTCGTGTCATGACCAATTACTTCGAAATACGCAGTGAGTTTTTCAAGTATCTCACCAATCGCTTTACCCAAATCATCATGAATTGGACCAACGTAAAAGCGGCCCAACAGAGAGATTAGTCTCTCGAAAACGAAATATACTAATCTACATTGAAGAAATAAAATATTATTTCCATCAATTTATTGGTGCTTATAATCAATTCACTTTAATACACTAAGGGAACGCCTTTTCCGTGGTGTTATGAGTTTTCACCGATTAAATTCCCCAATTTATAATAATTTCTTCATCTAGCTAAGCTACGCAAAGATACCTACTGTAGGAATTTACTTATAAAAAAATGAGCAAGTTACTTGCGTCAATATAAATTTTGTCGTCTCGATCGGCAAGAAAGACGCACGCGGTCGAATTGGATGAAACATTTTTCAAAATTCAACAACCAGAAATTTACGAACCTAATTTAACGTACGATTCAACGTTTGCTTCAAAATTCTGTGCCAAAATCAAAGTGGGAATTCCATTTTCGTCCCGCACGGAAGGTTGGGCAGGCGTGAGCATCGGTGAAATTTTTGTTCCATCCACCAGTCGTGTTCCCGGTAATTAGATCCTTTGTCTGGCGCGAGGTGATGTGTGTGCAGCATAAATCCGATTGGCGCGCGCAGAACAATGAGGGCACGATTGGTTTATATTATTGGGAAGACTGTGGGACTGAGGGGAGCAACGTGACATCACTGTCAAGGGGAAATAACGGGGGACTCCAGGGCGAGGCACAGGGGGAGAGGAACTTGAGCGACGCTGCAAAAGAGAAACCGGCAAGAAATTGGCCAGGTGTGCGCCTGATGTGCCTTCCTCTCTCCGCGTGAGCACGTAATATTTTCCATGCGTGAGATGAGTGCATCAAACCGTGCGCTCAAGGCAAACAACCGAATTGCTATTTTTAGGATTGCCACAGCAATACCTCCTGCTCATGTATCAATTCGAAATACGGTATTAATGAGTATGGCAGGAATTGGATAAACTCACCTCTAGTTGAGGTAACTGCTGATCTCAGAAGAGTATCAGGAAGTTCCTAAATTGAAGTTTTCCCAGGAAAAGGTTTTCATCACTGTTTAAAAATGGATAAATGCTCAAAATTCTGCAATGCATTAAAACACTTGATGAGGGTTGAATTCCCCTTAAATTCTTTGAAAAAAGTACCCGTTACGTTGATTTCCTTTTGAGATATTGAGTAAGTTGCATGCAATAGTCAGCCCAAATTCCCGTCAGATTAATGAAATACTGCTTACCGAGGAAGTACTGAGAGAAATTTGCTCTTTAGCGTTGGGCGATGCAGTTCCTTCTCTTGCTGCCGCATAGGTACAGATAGTTCCAGTAGTTACCTAGAAGATCATAAGATTTTGGATGTATCAGGACGATTCCTTGGTAGCTCTATCCTAATTTGGAGCCAAGGCCGCTTATTAGTTGCCAAATACTCTAACTACTAAATTATTTGTACAAACTCTATACTAAACAATCAAGTTCATAATGCTTATGGCTTTCAGCACCGAATATTACCATAATCATAAAAGTGACAAAGTGCAATGCGAAAATAATATGAGCACAAAGTTAGACAAAGAGTCTAACACATGAAGGCAGAAAGAAAAAGTAATTACAACATTGCTACGGTAAAGAAAAGACAAAAAGGCACCAAGGGTAACGATTGTATTAGATGAGCTCCAATTTGATAAGAAGCCAAAAATTGAGCATTTAATCTCAACCAACTCCAAAATATATACCTCGAATACATCGATTTGCATAAATACAGCATTATGTTAATTATTTTAAGAAATCACACCCTAAATTAATTAGAATTTCCTGAATAGGGAAATCCAACTCGGCAGATCACCACTTCATTTATAAAAATCACTTAAACTGGAGCGATGTCCATTCAATAGAGACTGAGTGCTACTTTTTAAGAGCTGCTGAAATCCGAATCATTTGGTTGAATTTTCTACCTTTTGCACACACACACACACCGATGGATTTAAATAGCAGCACGTGTGCTTCGGGACCATCGAGCTGAATTTTATCACTGCAATCGTCAGCGAAAAAAAATAAACAGTGAGTAAAAAAAAGAACTATCTCCAGTTGATTATACCAATTCCTGGGACTAATTTGGAGATCATTTCGCATTTCCCTCCGTCGACGCTTTGTGACCGGAGTGAGTGTGTGTGATAGGTTCTCCATCTTCAATGCTCGCGGACTGGTCGACGAGAGAAAGAGAGAGAGGAAGAGAGTATAATACAGAAGCGACTCGCCTGGTGCGCGCGGGACCTCTCTCTCTTTCTCTCTATCCCTCTCCTTTTCATTTATTTGAAGCTCGGCGGACTTTCCATTTATCCGGACGACTATAAAGGAGAGATCGCGTCCTTCCGCACCCACAACCGTCACCGTCCCTGCAACAATTAGGCGAGATTTTTTGAACGCTCATAATGAACTAGCCCGGTTCGTATTGCCCTACATCAATCCAAACGGCAACGCCCCCGGAGTCCGACACGTACCCACACTCGCGACGCGCTCACTTTGGCGGAATCGCACATGCATGCACAACGTCCAAAAATCTCCCTCCCACTGATTCAACCCTCTCAACCATCCCCCCTTAATGGAAATGGTCTGCGCCAATAATCGGACGCGTGGCACTGTGAAAATCCCCCCATCCTGCTGTGACTACCCCCACTTTCCGTCCCATCCCACTCCCCAATTAAATCTACCCTCCTCCTCCCCCCCATCAAAACCAGGCCTTTGCCTTCCCTCCCAGACCCGTCCTCCCTCTAAAAGCACCCTACATATCCCGCTCCGAAATTTCACATTCATATAGTCATCAGCCATCCCGGATATTTGAACGCGCATCAGTTGGGATGAAATTTTCGCGGGGTGGGAAGGGGAAAATGTTTTACGGAAAGTTGAGTCAAGTCATGGAGTTTTTGGGGGAGGAAGAGAGGCAGAATAAGTAGACGTAGAAGGGATTGAGGTTGGAGTGACAGGGATAAATTACTATCAACGTCTTTAATGGAGCGAAATTAGGACTATGCAATGAGACATTGAAATTGTAATTTTCCACTGGCAAATAGATTTTTCGCGACCTAGGTTCCGATGTACTCCACCATCGCCAGGTCCACCTGATGATGATGGAGTACATCGAAACCTAGGTTGCATTAAATCTATTTAACCAGTGGAAAATTGCATTTTATGTATTCACCATGCTGAAATTCCACCACATCAAGCCTGTTGCTTCTCTTTTTGTAGGGCTGTGTAGTCCGCTCTTAAATTTAGCTCACATTATATTAACAGCCATGACTTAAGAATGTGGGACTCGAATCCACAACCTTCGGGTTAGCAGGTGAAGGCTTTATCCCGCAGCCACCGAGGCCGGCAAGATAAACGGAGAGAATTTGCGGAGGAAGAGAAAGATTTTCGTGGATGGGAATAGCGAAGCGGAGACTTGGTGTATGAGGTGGCTAGAGCCATGGCTTACCATACAGATGGCTTGGGTTCGAATTCCAACAGTTGTTGGAGATTATTAATTTGAATCTCTATCCCTGCTTAGACGTATAGTGAAGAGTAAAACGAATGTTCTATAAACTAAATACAAAACTTTAAGAAAAATAATAGTTGTACTCCTTCATCTTTCGGATGGGACGTTCAACAGTAGTTCCATGACGCCTTTCGTTTCGAGTAGGGTAATACTGACACCAGGTTTCTCTCTGCCCTGACACAACTCCCCAAATAATGCTTCACTAACTAACCTACCCACCGATCTTGTATGGCTCAAATGACCTACGCCATCCAAGTATGTTTGTTTCATTCCCAAACAACCAAATATATTTATACTAGAATGCTTATCTTAATTTTAGGTGAAACAATGTAAGTTAAAATTATATGTTAAATTATATATGCTTAATAATTAATGTAACATTATAAATGTCGAGTAATATATGATACATTATGCACGGTGGACTATACTTATAAAGGATAGTATTGGAATTTATTTTTCATCTTTAAAGGTAGGGCATGCGGCGGAATCTTGTATGCTTCATTTAGTAGGAATAAAAAAAGAAGAAATTCTTGTTGCACATAAAATTTCCGCAAGATTATGTATTTAGTTTTCAATTTGTACTAATGACGTTACCTTCAGTAGTAATTCTTTGAATGATTGGATAGAAACCACCCAAAAGGCTTTGGACCATTGAGGCTGTCAAAAGCTACAAATCAAGAGTAATTTGAACTGCGTTAATTTTTGCGGGGCCATAAATTATGGTATGATTATTATTAAAAATAATAAGGAATGATTTTACGGGAAGCGGGTTAATATCATATTGAAGTAGATGAGGTGGTAGAACGTGAGTGGGACAGGGTGAAAGAAGCGTTACTATGGGATTTTGAAGTAGAAAAATGATGAAACAGAGGACGGAAAAATAGTTAGATTTTCGCGGGGTGGAAAGGAGGTGCTCTTTCGGAAAAAAGGTGAAATTGGGATGGGAATAAGTGAGCTGCGGATGCAAGAGGGGGATGGAAAGACGCGGGGAGGTGAAGTCAAAGGGGAAGGGGAAAAGAGAGAGTTTTTCGCGGGGGAGGAAAGAGGGTGGTTATCCGAAAAGTGGGGTAAAATCGGGAAAGGAGAGGGTGGAAAAGGGGGAAGTGAGAGAGAGAGAGAGTGAGAGAGAGGGGAGAGTGGAATGAGGAGAGGAGGTTGAAGCCATGTGACACCGACGCTGCCTCCTCGCGTAACGAATGGCGCTCGCATTTATATTCCCAGCTTTTCATGGGCTTGTCATTTTTTCACTCGGTGCATTCTGCGGACGAGCGCGCCGCTGTGCAATTGGCCACGAGGCCCAGGGCCACGCGTTCCCTCACTCAATCCTGTCCACCCTCCTCCCCCTTCACTGCCAACCCCCCACCATCGCATCCCACACCCTTCTCCACGCTATTCTTCCACATCTCCCTTCCTCCTACCCCATTCCCGCACGGATATCCCGCGGGCAGAACGGACGTAAACGAAATTCGGGACGTTTTCGCGTTTGCTAAAGCTCCCTGACAGTATGTTTACGTGGAAGAGTCGTTATTCACTATCATGGCGGCGTCGGGCGGCTAAAATTTACGCGGCACGCGTCGTCCACGTTAATTTATGGCGCGTTTTGAAAATTTCCGCCCAAATTAAAACCGATTCTGAAGTCAAAGCGAGAGATGTGCAGGGTAGAGGGTGTGTAATGGGTTTTGCTGATGCAATTTCTCTGATGGCTCTTGGGAATTGTAGAACGGTTAATTATATTTCGAACTCCAGGAGATTTTTTTCCAATTCAGCAGTTTTGGTATATTTGAACGATTACGTGATCTAAAAAATTAATTGATTCGAGAGTTGATGTAAACTCAGCCTTTATTCACACCATGCTCCAAAAACATATGTTTATACTTACTATGAACATAGAATAGTGTAACCTCAATAACATACGCGGTTAAAGTTTGAAAAATGAAAACTTTCAAAACAAAAACCTAAGTTAGCAATAATGATATTGAAAAGTATAGATTGTCAGAAGAGACATTTTACATGCTTACTGATATCAAATATAACAATATTTTTACGCATATTCATGATGAAATTATCTGTAAATTTAGCAACTAAATTTTATCAGGGAGTTGGAGTAGTAGGGATTTGGTTCATTTTTGTGGGAAAAGTTTCTCAATATTGATTCCATTAATTTCTGCCTTTCAGTATACGGAGAACAAGGGGAAAGTAAGCTGCTAAAGAGCATTAGGAGGCAGTAGCGGTGGTTGGAGGAGATAATTAAAGAAGTGGAATGCTGAAGATCGCAATTTGAAGAAAGATGCTGGGTAGGAATAAATGGGAGAAAATGACGGTTACCCGTTGAAACCTGGGTCGGTAGTATCACTATAACAGCGCGGATACATACAATTGAAACTTTCTTCTTTCTGTAAATGGGAGAGTTTAGAAACTCTCTGTCCATCTAAACCAATGCTCAATAGGCAGAACTCCTCATGAGGGAACAAAAATAATCAACTTCAGATACTTAAAAATTAGTAAGATGGAAATGAGGAGAAGCAACTATCCTCAGACCTACCACAACCTGTAGAATATAAGGTATAATAAAATCAGGAAGCCAAGCATGATAGCTTAAAATGCGACACGGCCTAGGTTAACTACTCCTATACTGTGAACGGAACGCAGGTAAATATCCAAAGAAATAACGACCAATAAATCTTGAAAAATAAAGAGCATACGAAAGGAAATGCAGGTTTAAATACAAGAGCTGAGGATATTCAGAAAATTTAATAGAAATTCTAGCCCAGCGGTGAACCATTTTTTTTTCTCGAAACAAAAATTTCGAATTCCTTGCGTCAGAATCCCTATAGCATTGATATTTGGAAATCATCCGACGATAATATTTGGCAACAGTCATCTCACCATCCTGCCAACACCCTTTGTACCGTGGCAAGCCATCACCAAATTCGACGAGGTAGGCATTCATTCTCTCCTGACACCTCGAGAAACCTCATCCCGACCGATACCCTGGGGGATCTTATTATACCGATCACTTCTCACCCTCTGATGCACATAAATATAAATCCAATCGAACCCTTGCCCGGTATAGCAGTCACGCTATCCCGGATGAAACACCGCAACGCCGCCGGAGGGAGGAGATCCGAGACCCGAAAAGGAGAAACAAGAAATATGATACCTTCACGGAACGTCGAACGCTTAAAGGTAAACTTATGTCCGCCCCGACGCCACCGTTAATCATTCGAACGGCGGGACAATATTCGAATTTCGAAGAGAAGGGTACTCCGATGGGGAAGAGGGTGAGAGTTTCGGTGCCAGGGAACACACACAATAGCCAGAGTGTGTATGGTTATATGGATATAAGGGGAGGGGGTAGGCGAAAGATTCTGACGGGGGAGGAGAAAGATGGGGAGAGGGGCTGGGTGGGTGAGGGGAGTATAAGCAGGCATTTTGATGGGTTGAAGCCGAAAGGGAAAGCAGGGGCGGAGGGGTGGGGGATTTGGGGGTTTAGGCGGTGGGGTTAGTCGGGTCGTTCTGCAAGAGGGCAGGGGGAGGAAGACAGGGTGGGAGGGAAAAGCTATGTGGGTGAGAAACGTGGAAGGGAACCTTTAAGGGCGTGGCTGATAGACGACGGGGGAGGGTGAGGAGATGGAAGCAAGCTTGTGAAGGAAGAGAAAGGGGTATGGCAGGGGGTGGCACGAGACCTGAAGTTGGATTGTCGGGGTGGTGGGAGGTTTAGTTTTGCGAGAGGGGAAAAGGGGTCGCCCCTTTCCTCCTCCCCTCTCCCCAGGAGAGTAGATTTCGGTGTTCGTCATTTGTTTTTGCCGCTCTCGCTACAATCCATCCCTCACAGCCGCGAAACCGAATGGTCGGAAACCATTGTATTAATGGAATTCGCTCTCTTTGAGCTCCGGGGATGGAAGTGGGTGGGCATTGTGGGAGGGGGAGGCTCCGGGGATTTTGGGAAGGGGGATTCCGGGAAGGGGGGTTTCCGGGCGTCCCTCCGCACGCCACCGCACGCCACGCCAAAACTATTCATCCTCCCGCCACCGGAGCAACAATTTGTTCCACGTTATACGTACGTGCCGGGAGCTGAAGGGTGAGGACTCCGGCGATCATAAAATTTTTCCCTTTCGCCGATAAATAATTGAGAGACGGAATTTCCAAAAACACACACGCTTACATTTCAGAGTCGAAATGTTTCCGTCACAAAAAGAAGGGCGCTCGAAATATTTACGGATCCAGCAGGGTCATCACGGATTTCCTAGCTATGAGTTATGTTCGATTGTTACATATCTTTAGAATTAAGAAAAATTCCAAAAATTCTATTATGCGTCACTTAATAAATACCCCACGTGCACGTGTAGCCATTAGAATTAAGTGTGATCAAGTTTGAGAATAATATAACATTGCATTGGTGAACTTTGACTGCGAATTAATGGAAATGGTTTTCACTGAAATATATATCAATTTAAAAAACAGAGATGGATCCATTTTTTGGATTAAGTGGTCCTCGATATTCACTGATTTAGGGAGGGCAGAATTCTACTTTATTAGTATGAATAATCCCGATTTTTTATAAAATCGCTAAATATGGAGGAGTGGTATTTCATCGTAAAATAACATAGCCTCTTGGAGCTGTTGATAAGTGAGAATATAATTAGGAAACGTAAATTTAACATTACGCCATTGTGAGATGAGAGCATTCAAGATGAGACTAAATATAAATTTTTCATTATTCAGGTCTACATTTAGCACAAGGAACTTGAGAACAATTCGGAGAAGCATCATATCTCACGGACAAAAAGTATTTGAGGGTGTAGACAGTTAAAATCGCTAATTCCTTTAAGACGAAAAAAAACATTAGCGTCTTCCCAAAACTCTCAGATTATTGTAACGGCAATCAACCTGCTACGGTACGTTAAATGGAAAAGAATAATAGTGCTCTAAACTTTCACTTGCACAGGCCTTTATCTCCTTGAATGATTTCTTTCTTCTACAGCCTACACCCTACCTCTCTTCATCCCGTCCATAAAACCTCTCATTTTTTTCCCCTTCCCGCTTAACCAACATTCTCCCCTCTATCACGGCATTCAGCCTCTGCTGCATCTCAGCATTAGCTGTGATAACCACCTACTCTGCCTAATTTCTAGTCTCCTTCAAACGTTTCCTCTCCTAAACCACCGTCCAAGCACGTACTTTTTCATGTATTTTACTTTCTGTCAACTGCACCCATCTCCATTCTCCTTCACACCAACACATCAAACGTCTGAAGTTTATTCTCGTTCTCTTTTCTCAATGGTTCACGTTTCCGTGCTGTGGGGCTTCCTACACATGGGTCGGCAACCGTTTAGGACAATTAGGTTGTTTCAGGAGGTCAAGGAGACACAAAAGGGCTGAAGGTGGACCAGGTGGCGGCGGGGTAAAGTCCTCGCATGCCGAACCAAAGGTCGCGGGTTCGATTCCCGCCTGGGTAGAAAATTTAGACCTCCCAGGGCATGGTTGTTTATGTTCGTCCTAATATATATCAAATTGGCAGTAATTGGCTTTAGCTGTCACCAATATATAAATTATTATTATTAAGAAACGAGGTGTCCAAGGAGGAATTCTTGATTCAAAAATACAGAGCGATCAATGGGAAACATGATAAATAAAAGTATTTATACAACGTTGTCATTCATTTTCAGATACGTAATTTGAATGCAAATAACTACAGAGAGAGAGAGGCATATTATGAATTGTTCTACTTTAGCCCCATTTGCTGGATAGACATGTGCCAATATGTATGTACCTTCAAGTACTTCTGTGATGCCAGCGCCTCCCCTGTTTGAGGCGGAAACTATTCAATCACGCCGGATCCAACAATGTAGTAGGGTGTTAGGCCGAATTGGAGAACTAGCAAGGCCGTATCTGGCCTTAAGGCCGGAGTTTTTTGACCTCTGCTCTACAACATAGTAAACTTTTAGTTAACCTTTCCATTAAATTCTTACAAAGCATACAGTTTTAAATATCGAAGTAAAAGAGAGTAAAATCGAAGAAAGAATCGGGATGAATGCCCTTCTAGAGAAATGAAGAATTGGGGCGGTATCCTGGAGACACCTTTCACATCGCCTCGGAAGAACGGAGGCGAGAGGTACCCGAAGTCAGCCGGTGATATGAACTTATAGGAGCCTGCGGAATGATGGACCGGGGGGAAGAAAGTCTTCCCCAAACACAAGGATCCAATATCCTTCTCATACGGGATTAAGAAGGAATTTATCGTCCCGAAATCTTTCTCTCTCGCCGGGAGAAACGTCGCAGCAGATTGGGATGGAAACGTGACGAGACGGGGACGCTCCCTCTCGCCGGAGGAATGGAAAAGATCAGTGGGCGAAGGGGGGAGGGGAAAGGGTGCGAAGGGCAAGGAGGGGCTAGGACAGATTGCAAGGCAGCAGGGTAGGATGAGGAAGCAAAACAGATGAGTAGCTGGGAAAAAGGAAAGTTGGCGAGGAAAATGAGAACGGGAAACGAAAATGTCCAAAACACATTAACCAGTAGAAATAGCCATTAAGGTAGAGTTTGAACGACAGTTTTCTTTAGTCAATACATAGACCATATTCAAATTTTATTTTCAATCAGTAGTAATAAGTTTGAGAAAAAATAGGAATGTTTACAACGAATTACTTTGTGTTCATGACTGAGAATCTTAGTAATTAACGTAATTTACATACATATTTGACACTTAATTTTAATTGTCGCCGTATGATTAGATGTTACATTCATAACCGCAGGTTTTTGTGCAATGTGATCAAATATGATGATAAGGCACATCGAAAAATATTTTTTTTTTCGATTTGAAATTTTAGGAAAAGATGCAATTCTAGCCACAGATACACCGAATAAAATATTTTCGAAAAACATTAACATTTAGGGGGTCTCACCCCCCCTCCAGGAGTTTTAGATGACCAAATATCGCCGTTTTGGGGTCAATTCTAGTGATTTTCTCCCGGATTTTTTTTTAACCGTAAGATTGAATTAACAGGGAATTCAATACCGCTTCGACAGTTATTAACTATTTTGCTTTATTTTTTCAGATAACTACAATAATTTATTTGAAAATAAAGGGTTTTTTGCTGAATTATAGGGTTTTAGGGTGAAAGCCAGTCGTTTCTCTTGCACATGGAACCGTGTGGAGATGTGGGGGGTCAGGAACACATTCTGCAACGGAAAATATTCATTACCGCATAGCTAAAGGCAGTACATTGTTAATGTGAACTTTAGTTTACACTAAAGTAGCCAAGATTTGGTTGGAAAGACGTGTACTTGGAGGTCCTTTTTTGACCTGAAAGCTGGCACAGCATGTCATGACTCAATTTTGTCCAGGATGGATTCATGGAAGGATGTAAAACTGAGCACCCTACGGACCAGAATAGACTGAAACTGTTGAGCCTTGCCTTAGTAGCTGACCGCACCGGAGTTCCTATTCCCTCTTTTGCCCTGATTGCAAATGCTGCCCTTGCTGACTATGGTTTAGTTAGCCCAGATGACACAGAAAAAGTCGTCGACCCTAACAAAGTAATAAGGGATGTGGTGAATCACAGATGAGTCTCGTCAGACAACTTGGACGTGGAGCTTAAGGATAAAAAGCCAAACGCACTTTATTTTGACCGTAGGAGGGATGTTACTTGCACCTATGAGGTGAAGGGTGAAAATAAAAGGGCTATAACTACGATGACAGAAGAGCGTATAGTGCAACTCGAGGAGCCAGGTAACCGTTACGCAGGTTACAAAACTCAACGTGATGAAATCAGCACCAAAAACATTCACCAAAACATAATAGGGTACCTAACGAAGAAGCAGATTGATTTGAGTGAAATGAAAATAGCTGGGACAGACGGCTGTGTGGGGAACAATGGCCACGTGGGAGGTGTGATACGCCTTATGGAAGTTACTCTAGGTAGGCCATTGCAATGGCTTATTTGCCTATTTCACTCTAATGAGTTGCCCTTCCAACATCTTTTCATGGCGCTTGACGGATCAACGTAAAGTCCTACGGCCTACTCAGGTCCAATAGTTATATATCTGCCACATCGGTCGTGAAATTCCCTTTCATCGCCCCCAGAGGTAGATATGGAAGTATTATCTAACGATCAACGTTATTTTCTCCGAATGGCCATGGCGATAGGTTCTGGCGAGTGCCCTGCTAACCTGGCACACGCAAAGCCTGGGCCTGTATGCAACTCATGATGGTTCAATATAGTGACTTGAAATCTCCGGCTCTACACGCTCGTGGCCACGCCTTCATCATGTTTGACATTGCTAGTGAAATATATTTTGAATGTATACGTTCCATTCCAACGTGGTTCACTGTAAAGACTCATCCCACTAGCGTTGACGGTGCAAAGCATCTGTGGCTTCACATTAACCGGGCCAAACTACTGCAAAAGCATGCCAAAGACGTAGTTTTCCCAGTCATTCAGTAAAATGCATAATTTGGGCATCCAGCAAATGTAATTCTAGCAATGCTTTTTGATGAGAGGAAAAGGGTTAGAAAGTTGGCTGTTCACGTGAAAGAGTCACAACGTGCTGTGCCAGCTTTCAGGTCAAAAAAGGACTTCCAAGTAAGTCTTTCAAACCAAACATTAGGTACTTTAGTGTAAACAAGAGTTCACATTAGCAATGTACTGCCTTTAGCTATGCGGTAATAAATATTTTCCCTTGCAGATTGTGTTCGTAACCCCCCACGTCTCCATGTGCAAGAGAAACGACTGGCTTTCACCCTAAAACCCTATAATTCAGCAAAAAAAACCTTTATTTTCATATAAAATTATTGTAGTTATCTGAAAAAATAAAGCAATAGAGTTAATAACAACTTCTGAGCAGTATTGAGTTCCCTGTTAATTCAATCATACGATTTAAAAAAATCTGGAGAAAATCACTAGAATTTACCCCATAACGGCGATTTTTGGTCAGCTAAAACTTTAGGAGGGGGGATGAGATCCCTAAATATTAATATTTTTCAAAAATATTTTATCCGGTTTATTTGTGGCTAAAATCGCACCATTTCCCAAAATTTCAAATCGAAATTTAAAAAAAAATGTTTTTTCGATGTACTCCGGTATGATGATGAGTATGGTATGGAACCTGGTATGAGACGACATGTTTATTTTTTTTAATAATTGGGAAAAAACACGAGCTACTCACTGATGCATTTTTGTCACAATCTATGATTCCAAACTTTTTTTAAATTATGTCTGTCGTGCAGCCGTACCAGCCGTATAGAAATAGATCTTCATTATGATGCCAAATCCAGTGAATTTGATTCACCGTTCTACCTCGCTCAAAATACCTTAATGACTGATGCTATATTTGATTTTTGGGCGTGATAATTTTTACTGAAATCCTTATATCAGAAAAGCATCCAACGAAGCATTCAACTGCATTTGGATAAATAATTTATTTAGCTCACCAGTGTTCCATCAAATTTTTCTATCGAAGATACTTTAGATCGGAATATAAAATTATATTTTTCATCCGATGTACAAGGTGGAAAGTCCAAATTAGAACTAGTTCGTAGGAAAATGATTGTTTTGAATCTTCAATGTTTAGCTAGAGCAAAAGTCGATGAAAAGAGGTGCTAGGTTGATGGTGGCTCAAATACTTACATGGATATCATTTTCCAGGACCCTTGGAAGAATAGAATAGACCAGCGGATGAAGCAGTGAAGAGAGGGGGAAGGGAGGGAGGTGGAAAGTCGAAGTGTTGGGGAGAGAGGAGAAGGAGAAGGAAAATAACAAATGAATCGCTCTGAAAAAGGGGAGCAGGTGAGGAAGATGGAAATAGGAGGAGACAATTTCCAGAAATGAAAAACCAGCAGCGATAAAAGGCATAAATAACTAACACTTTTCATATTGAGCGTGCGAAGAAATTTCAAATCCAACAAACATCCTATTGTGCTTCGTACTGACTCATTAATTATTTCGTGCACCACCCATGTATAGGAAAGATAAGGAGAAAATCGAGCTCTTTGGTCAACATCGGCATTGGCGAGTTCCCCAGAGAATTACCCACCTCTCTCACCCATGCTATAAACCGCTATGATGCCAAGAAAATGACTGTTTAGAGGTAATTCTATGCAATGGCTACCGAATTTATTCATGGCGATTGCCTTCAGATCTTAAATATAACTTAAGTTTATTTTGGATAGTTCCCTAAACAATTTTTCAGGTAGACCATTTTTTTCCTATTCAAAACGGTCTGAATACTAACTACTAAATACTGACTAAATTTGATATTGACAAATTAGTGAATACCTACATCATATTCGCTTTCAACAGGCAATGTCAAACTACACATTTATTTCGGGGCCCGAAACTATCATTAGCTATGCATTAGAATTCAAATCTTCTACCTGAGTAGAAATATAAGCCACTGAACGTAAACAATAGCTCAGCTAGTGACATTAACTCCCTATATTTTTTTACATTTTCAAAGGGAGTCCTTGGAGAGGCCGTGAAACTAGTCAGATATACCATAATAAAGCATCTTTCTGGAATTAACAAGCAAGATAACGCAAATTCATGACAAAAGTAAAGTAAGTACCACCACAGTGTAAGATCCCTACGTCAAGCACCCTAATGGAGATCGAGATTTCTATTGAAAAATATCTGACATCTCCTGATTCTAACCTGGGCGCATGAGATAGGAGGCCAGTTCACCCATCTAAAATCTATCCGGATCTAAAACATTTATTTTTGCAAGCTAAAGACAAGCAAAAGACTCAACTCAAGACCGGTCAACAGGATGCAGTGAAATTCCATCCTCATCAGTAATGATCGAAGTAGTCTATGGCAAAGGTAAGGTATGCATATAATAGTCTGCACATGCACGCAGAAAAACCTAGCATTGACCGTGTTTCGTCAATAATTTACAGAGTTGCCTAATATACAGACATTCCTGGAATATTGGCACGCGCATGCGTAGTTTGATTCCGAGAGTTTTTATGTCCTATTCACGAATAAATTGACGAAAAAAATTAGCGTGGGACACCGGCTTAACGGGGCCAGAACGAGCCGATTGTTGTGACGTCGGATACAGTAAGATTCGTGGCTTTTGGAATGTGATGCCCCTTTACCTCGTGGAATCTTTATATATATAAAAGTCAATGTATGTATGTATGTATGTATGTATGTATGTTCCACATCTCCTCCTAAACCACAGGACCGATTTTGATGAAATTTGGAACACGAGTTTGTCACTGATAGACAACAAACACTGTAGGGTTCAATTAACCGAATCCCTATTTTTTCCAGGGTTAAGGGTGTGATCCTTACTAATATGTATAAAAAAGTAATGGTCCCCGTCTGTCTGTTGCTCCATCACGCAAAAACCACTGGACCGATTGAGCTGAAATTTGGCTTGCAGATTGAAGACATATCTGGTTGTAACATCTCCTATAACAAAAAGCCCTCAGGGCCCCCAAAGGCCCCCTGAAGGTCCCCCCTGGTGGTCAATGGCAAGCATTGGGTTCGGTGCAGTGGTTTAATTTTTTACTTTTTAAAATACATTCACTCAAGATATAGGACTGGAATTTTTTCTATCGGATAGCTGAGTAAATGAAGTTTCTAATTTTATCAATCGATATCCTTCTACGCTCCGTATTTGTCTGAACTTCATGTTTTCAACTGAAAAATCTCACCTTTTTCTCTGAAATCAACAATAACATATTTCCTTGACAACCAGAGATTTTAATTTGATGGAATATTCACGCCTCTAGCATTTTAATATCACGCTTTCCTGCAGGCCCATGATTGCACGTAGAAAGAAAATCTGTATCAGAAGGGCCCAGAGTCCCAAGGGCCCCATGACAGATTGCTTCAGTGGGTAATCGATAAATTCAATGCATATTTACAACAAGTATACTCTTCAATGTCTATTATCAAAGCAGCTTTCATAGGGGCACTGCATATATATGAGAGGACACTTACGTAGTAAACGAGACACAAAGGAATAAAATAGATTACACACGCAACTAAATGCTCAAGAATATTAACGTGCAGCAAATAGTAAGGTTAACAATGCCTCTGTTGCTACAACAAACACGGCGTTGTTTATTATCGTTTTGTACTCAAATGAATTACACGTGGTGGAACTGTCTGCATCTGCCTCTCATTACGATTGTGAACTGTTTGTTAGACCAATTCCCGCATCATATACGTTACGAGTCATTTGTATATGTTTTTAAGTGTTCAAGTTCAGCTAACTAAGGTATATTCACTCAATCATCGAGCTGCCTACTCCAGACTCTCACTTTCCGCTGTGTTTCCCCACCTTGGACTTGAAAATATATCCATCAACATGCCTAATAGAAGAATAAGTTACCTATCTAAAAATCTTCTAAAGAAAAATGAATGTCATATTTGCGAGAAAATGAGCCTTTTTGAGAAAGAAAAACGACTAAAGTTAGACTTGGATGGACAAATAAATAACCAACAGCGGTCTCATCTCCCCGTGGTGTTTCTCGGGTTACGCTAAGAACCGCACAACTTTCATCCTTACGTAACCTACGGACGGGTAACCAGCCATAAATCTGGTTCAAATATACACGCATCTGTTTCGAAACTTCAATCTGTTTTAAGATGGTGGAAATTATACTGACGTCACTACATGCTTCTTACCCGAATGAAGAACGGAAATTCTGCGTAATGAACGACATCCGTGCATGAAAATCGGCAAGTGCACTAAGAATCACCATAGATTTTTTATTTAGTAACCGAAACCAATGATTATGGCTACCCTTTACGCCGAAGGTGCAATCCGAGTGATGGAGGATTCATAGGTCAAATAAACATGGCTGCTGCAAATGCTTCATAGTACGTTGTCAACCGCTGGATTATACTCTACTCTCCAATTCTAATTAAGACACAACGCACATATCAACGTTGTATTGCGCAACTAAATCAAGACATTGAATGCAAATATATTTATGTACACAAGGGAAGCGATCAAACTGCTAATCACACAGAAGACGGCTCAAGAGAACCGGAGGGACGAGGTGACCATCTATCAACCTTTGCTACTTAAGTAGTAATGAGTCTGTATAGCCGATTTTTGGGTTTCCCGTGCATGAAAGTGGACCAACAGTCACTCATCTCTCCGTGCACCTGGAAAATGGTCAGCGTGTCTACTACAACGAACATAACATTCAAGATAGGTTACGAACTCCCCAAATGACCACGCTGACATTTTTTCTTCAGGCTTTGTGGTTTTCTTATAAAATAAGTTCAACGTATTTCACACCCGTTGAATTTCAACGGGTATCTTCCGCTCGTATTTAATAAACATTACTCTCTGGCACGGTACTACTAATACAATATGGGACGTTACCGTGACCAAAGTCAGTCCATGCTGCGGATAACGTCATCCAGATGATACGAGCATCGAGGGGACTTTCTTGAAACAAGAAGGAAAATCAACAGACTCAGTGCGGTATTCAGGATTGTCTCATGAGACAAGGGCTGGGAAGAATTAAATGGAGCCGTGGAGTGACCAAATTATATAGGCAGAAATGACCACCCATTTCAAATAAAGGAAACAAAAAACTAACGCGGCCAAGAACTCGTTTTTGAATAGGGGTATATATGATTGGTACCGGCTCCCTGATGAACTTTTTGAGCTCTTACCCAAAATGTGCAAGCCATTTTTTTTCGCTCTCGGACGATTCTGGTGGTCCTTATGCCCCTGCGATCTCGATAAGCCATTGACTTGTCTTCAGGCTTCTCAGGGGCCGAACCACCAGAACCTGACAGAAACACCCATGCCCTGGGGCATGCGAAAACCCGATATAGGCGGGACTCGAATCCGCGACCCTCGGGTTAGCAGGCGAGGACTTTACCCCACCGCCACCGGGGCCGGCTAAATGTTTAGAATAGTTAAGACAAAATTAATTTTTATACTGTAACTTATGTTAATCCATCCTTATTATCTTTTTTCTTTTTTTCTTTCTCTTCGTGATCAGATTATTTTAAGTGCATGTCTCCTTTAAAAGCCACCAGACATTTGCCTACTTGCAATGTAAATTTGAATAAATAAATAATAAATTAGCAAATAAGAATAATGGATGAAAGCAACGAAATATCAGTTTTTATCAACGACAGAATGAAGTCCAGTAGATATTTGCACCCTTAAGTACTGATATATTTATACTTTCTTACTTTTTTTAGTACTGATATTTGATCAGTAACAATTAGTAAATGTGAAGCTAGAGAATACAATCTTTTTTTGCAGCGCAAATAAGCCAATACGTTAACAAATAAAAGTTGAAACTCTTAGTATTTAAAAAATAAAAGTTGTCTTGTCTCTAGCAAAACTGGACCCACTAAGCCCGAGTAGATGTGTCAACGGGAAATCATGAAAAATTCTCCTCCCTCGTATGTTTCCTCGCATTGCTGTTGTATTCAAATACCACACAAGTGTGAAGAAAGATCTAAGGATTTGCGGAGGCTTAGCTTTCTAAGGAGTGCGTTTGATTTAATCCAAACTACGTCACAGTGTGCGAACTAAAAGATGCGCGAGGACATACCTTGAATTAGTTGTGTTAGGAAATAGAAACTGCGTTAATGAAGCGATCATAAAATATCATTTTCCTATAGAGCATTTGATTGCCAACAAAAAGGCCTACGAAAGATGGTATTTCGTTTCACTACCACCTAATAATGAGGGTTGCATGTGACGATGGAGCATTTAGTTCTTTTTTCGGACACCCACGCTCAGCTGCATAAAAGAAACCCGGAACGCAAATCAATTTAACCAGAAATATCACATTAAAACGGTGGCTTTTCTGGCACTACTGGCTGACTTGCCGTGTCTCACGTCAAGTTTAGTTGCGCAGAGGCAACATGATCTCAAGGTAGAAACGTACGTTAAGGATTATTGTGCGAGAAATACGATGTATTGTTGCAGAGATAATTGTCCCGTGGGACATAAGTCTTCAGTTTAACATCTATCTTAAATGTGCCCAGTGTATTCCGTCCTTTTCATTCCTCGAAAATTCTTCCCATCATAGCTTTCAAGAGGCTATAGCTGGGAAAAATGTACAGGTCATATCTACTAGGATCGATATTACCTTTGCAGCGCGAAGGATATCCAGGCGAAATTTTTCGTGAATACGGAATTCAAAGCGGAGGATGATTGTGAAAGAAGAGTAGGGGCGGGAGGGGGAAGGAGAGTGGGAATAAGGGAAAGGGGGAGGGAGGGAACGAATTCGGGATTGAATGTGGGTGTGTATGCGCGAGTTTTGGAATGAGAGGAGGAGGAGTAATGAGTGGAGGTGGGAGGGGGAATAAGGGTTAGGAGATGAGGCGGTGGGGTGGGAAATAGAGAGTGAGGAAGAGAGAGGGAGAGAGAGAGGAGGCAGCGGATGGTGATGGAGTACATTCAGAGATTCCATTCATTCAAATTCTGAGTCGGTTTCCAAAGCAATAATGTCTCCTCGGCGCCACCCTTAATAACCGCTCGACGCGGATTTAAATTGAAGCAATCCGTCAGAGAGGGGAGAGGGGAATGGTGGTGGTGGGTTAAGGGGGGGGGGGGTAAAGAGGGGAGAGGGGGAGTGGGAGGATGGGGAGGGAGTGGTGAGTGATGGAGGGAGGGGTTGGAGTCTGGGAAGAGGGGGTGAGAGAGAAGGATTGTACGAGCGGGAAGGGGGTCGGAGGGGTGGTAGGTCTGCGCTACGGGTGATGGAATCTGCATGAAAGGAAAAATAAAGGGAGAAGAGATGGAGCGGGGCTGGGCGGCTGCTGGTGATGAGGGTGGGTGGGTGGAAGGGTGAAACTTATATATAATCATGCACACATAAATACTGTAAATGTTAGGAGGAGTAAAGACGCATTGAAATGGGTCTACGGCGTGGTCCTGATATAGGGGGAATTATCAATCGGTCGGCGATAATAAGACAGGAAAGAGAATGATCTGACCATGCTTCGAGATTTTTATGGATTGCTCAATGATCTAAAGTACTTTTCTCCGACATCCCACCGGGTCAGGAAGACGGATGTTGACAACGTTTCATTGGCCATCTTTACCAGTATCTTCAGGGCTGAACCAACCCGTAACACGATGGCAGAGAAGTTGGAAAAGAAGAGACTTTTAAGTAAGGAAGCGCCTCATTAAAATATATGTTTGCAGCGTCCTGCCATATAGAAGGAAAGGTTGAACGATAACAGCACAGGTAAAAAGTTGAATAGACAAATTAATTGGATATATTATGACAATATATTGCAAGAATAAAACAAGAAATTTTTCGGATTTTTGACGACCATCACTCTCCAATAAACTCTGTGGTTTCAGAAGTGACTTCGCGGAAATTAATTTTCAATTATAAAAGAAACACTCGTTATTTTCCACATGCCTTTTATTTAGGTACAACCAGTTTCAACGCATAGGCATCATCTTAAGGGTACCAACACGCCTATGCGCTGAAATTGGTTGTACCTAAATAAAAGGTATGTGGAAAATACTTACTTTTCTTTTTCATCATCAGTCTCCAAACTTGAAATTTATAACTGTTTTTGTGATTGCAATCACAGGTGTGATCAATAAATAAACATCAACCTGAGTTAAATATAAATTACTTCAATCTCATGTAGCAATTGATAACAAGAATTGAGCCAAATGTTTTGCATTGATAAAAATGTTGAATATTTAATTGCTCTATATTTAGGGGGTTGGATTGATTACCTTCATTATTGAAATTCTCGCTGGTCAAAATTAACAGTATTTTGTCCACGGAGAACAAAAATAGTAATAAATGAGAGTCTGCAACTATTATCGCATGAGCTTAATGGCCGAGTAAACAAGGTTTAAGCAAAACTCAATTGGCTAGTCATTACTAGTCGATCTGAATCGGAAGAGCAATACCAACCATTCCGGAAAATTAGAGCTAACTCACGAAACCTTCATTAAAACGCTGCATAATTTTTTCTCGAATTATTTAAAGTGGGGAATCCCCAGAAGATAATGTACACGTATTACCCGGAAACGGGTTAACCAAATAAATGGAACGAAAAAAATCAGCGAACGCAATGGGAAAACCATTCTTTCCTAATGTAAAAATTACGTGAGCGCCTCTACACGATAGACGTAATTATGGGGAGTATGAAACGACTAGTAGTACAAATCTATTTTGTCACCCATTTTACAACTCTTCACGCCAGAATGATCAAGCGATTTTTACGATATCTCATTGCTTCATTCCGGAACACATCCGAATGCCTGTGTGGCGGCAACTATTCTAAATATAAACTCACAAATGCAGCGAGGGAAAAACCCCAGAGTACTACAATTGCTTGATGGTGAGTGTGGCGAGGGTGGTTTTGGAGGGAGTAAAATCTGTATGCTGGATAAAAAGCGATTCGGAACGGGGAATAACTCGAAAAAAGGGTGGAGGAGCAAAAATCATGAGCATGAAAATCACGGGGTAAAACGAGGGGAAAACGCCCGGATACGACGGGTGATGTAGAGAATGAAGAAAAAGCCCTCTTCCTCCACGGCCACCGGCGTTACGTCCCGATTTTGAAATGACAGAACAATTATCTTTCTGAAAGAAGCGTAGAGGGTTGAGGTAGGAGGAGGGAGGGAGGCAGGAGGGAACGAGTGGGATGGAGAGAGGAGGGCAGAGAAATGAGAGGAAGAGGTGGAAAGACCGAAGAGAGAGGGAGACGCGGCAGGCGGGAAATCGAGCATACGGATCGCTGGAATGAGGTATGAATGCCTTGAGAGAATAAGGATTCGTTAAGGAGGCGCAGGGAATGGATGTTGGGAATCTTAGAGAAATAAGACGATGTGGAATGGAGTGAGGATGATTACGCTGAAATTTAAGTTTATTTGAATTTATTCCTTCACAAGGAGAGAGAAAATTCTTTTTCACCGAGGCATTCTTCATAGACATTAAGACGAAACTGGTAGCTTACATACTATTATAGTGCCAGGAAATGCGACTGATAAACGTAGCTGCAATACGTTATCAACTTTTCTATCAGGCTATTATTTTTCTTCGTATTTTCAATAGGTATTAAGCATCCGCAACGCTAATAAGACTGAAGTGCATCATTTCTCGTGGACGACTGCCGTCATCATCATGATGGATGTGCAAACGAAATAGTTAATTTGCAATCGAAAAAATTTCCTATGAAAATATTGATACACTTGTACTTTCTTCAGTCACTAGTTCTCCTTCTATATTCACTCACGACTACTAGAATATAATCCAGTGAGTTAACTTGGAATTTGAAGAGCATTGTATCAACAATTAAGGAATTGGATGCAATAATATCGCAAGTATATTTAAGATATTTTGAGAAACTGAAAGGAAAAGCTTCAATTGTTACCATACACATGTAGCGCATGGAGTCAGTTCATTAGATCTCCTGACCTCTTGGAGCATCAGATGGAGCTAAAAGTTGGCTTGTCTAAAAGCCCAGGTTTTAAGGTTTTCGAAAATGAGATTTATGCAAAAGTAGCGTAAGTAGACTAAAGCTGTTATTGTATCTAGGTTCTCAATTCCATCCATAAATATAATAATAAATACAACAGATAATAAGATTAGATTGCATCTCTACAGGATTCGTTCAGTAAAAAATGAAACCAGAGACTAGGATTAATTTTTTTAACGATACGCAGTCTATCTGGCTTAAGAATGTTGGAGGCTAATTCACGTAGGAAGGGCGACGAATCCTTCCATTCTCTGAAAACAAGACGTCTCCGTAGAAAAAATGCCTACACATGAGAAACTTTACCGTCGACTTTTGGCTCCTTTATGAATGTTGGTTGCATTCTTCCCTCGGAACGGCTACTTCATTCCGCCGAATGAAAGGGTTGGGACCACCGCCGGAGAGATCGGAATCTTGGGCGGACAATGAGAATTCGGGGGGTACCGTGGCGTTATTGTTGCGCGGAGTACACGCGGCCGAAGAAGGATTTGAAAGGCCTCTCTGACCTTGCATCCCTCCCTTGGAGGGCAGCATTGGAAACAGATAACAATCTCATTCCAAACCCCACCCTATGTTTTTTTTTAGCATCCCGTCAGCCTTCCTTCCCCAAGAGCACCACGAAAAAGCGTGATTTTCAGTTTCGATGAATCACGACAGCGCATTTCACACGCTAACAAAAATATAAAGACTCAATAGGATAGCGGAATGATTATTAGTTTCATTTTGGAGGGACCTCTGCGGAGACCGCCTTCTCATTCTTCGGTCGTGCAAACGGAAATTGAAGCCATTCCCTTTCGTCACGTGAGAGCTGTCATAACGGTCTTTTTCACCATTTTTTTGTGTGATTGAAAAAAAAACACGTCATAACCACGCCACTTCTGTTCTCACCGTGTCATGAATGCCCTCGCTCATAATCGCAACGTCATCGAGCTATTGAAAGTGAACGACCCTGAGTCTACTGAAGCGGGTCCGAATGAGATTGAACGGTCGCAATCGGAATTCCGCTTTGATATTAACTCCTGCTGCTTTATTTACTCATTATACTTTGATATCCAGCACTTCCGAGTTTCATACGAAAAGAATCTATCAAGATAAAGAAAATATGAATTCCTTGTACACAGGACAGAAAACAAAACGCACAAGGATTCTAAAATACTAATCAATAAATCTTTAAAAACTTTCCAGAGTTGAAAATTAATTAAGCTAAGTATTCACTCAAAAGGTTTGAATGTTTTTATAGGAAATAAATAACGGTTGAAACGGGGTAAAAGCAGAAAGTCATTAAATTTAAATACACCATTTTTTTTCATAAATTACAGTTAAGAGTTTTGAAATAATATTAATAAAATAGTCGTTAAGATTTTTGTAATCTGCAAGAGGTCATGCAAAACTGTGCTAAGGAAAAATTACTAACTACCCCTAGATTTTTAAACGTCAATTTATAAGTAAATATCAGCCACAGAGGATGACGATGGTTTAGGCTTATAGTACGCTCATGTCCCAAAGCCCATATAGCACATATGTCATTCCTGTAACGAAATCAGCACTTGATTGAAATATTGGTCGATGAGATTATTTCGCCACCATTCTACATCAGCGTAACTGCTCGGTACCAAGAGAATCAAGCTTAAAAAATCAAGCTCCATTGCACCCAAATATCTCCTGAACGACGGAGAATCATATAGAGCATTTTTCAGAGTAATTTTGCATCATGCCGGATGGAGGGCGTGCCAAGGGCAAAAGATGATGGGCCAGGTGATGTTGGAGGTTACCGGTTGCATAATTCACATTATCTTTTAATGCACAGCACCATCGAGCTGCGTACCAAGATAATTATTTTAATTACATGTGTCGCAGTATCCCATAATACAAAGTCTCATTGAGCTTGGTACGAAAATAATCAACAGCAAAAGCAACTGCCAAATAAATAAAATTAATAAAAAGACAGTAATTCCATGATTTCAAAATATAATACGGAAAATGTACTGAATTTTAGGGCCGAGATTAATTATCCAATTGGAGAAAAGTGAATGTTTTGTACAAGACATTACATCTATTGAATAAATAAAAAATGATAAGTCGTTAATAATAGCAAAATATTTTCGTAAATTACAAATAGGAAGTTTTCAATTCAGTACATTTTTTAAATAATTGAGTTCAAAGCATCATATATTTGAATTTCATTACCAATTTCCTCGAAATTGTGAATTAATGTAAGGTGTACATGACTTAAAATTGAAAAAAATAATGGGTTCTTGAAATCTCCAAGTTGAATAAAAAATTCGCAAAAAAAACTTACGAAAAATGCAAATAAATTGCCCCTAGTGCTGTAAACATCAAACACTGAGCAAACACAAGCGTCATAAGATAACCATGACGAGTCTTTCTGTGCACAGACAACTCGGTTGCCACTTCGTGTTGGCTCTCAGCTCATTCGTGCAATATTAATGGACGAGAATTATCCTTCTCCATCCCACAGCGGCGCGTAACACGGCGTGCTACCTAGCGAACCAGCCTTGAGAAACGCGAGTGTGATTAAACTCGAATACATCTCCCGCATTACGGAGAATCATCCGAAGCGTCCTCGGGAGTAACTTCGCATTACGCCAGCGAGGAGGGTGTGCCAAGGGAGGGGAAGGGGTGACTGGCGAGAGATAGGGGTGGCAGCGAAGTGGGGTCGGTTGTTGTGGAAGGCGAGTGCTTCAGCAACCGCCCACGCACCCAGCACCGGCAAGCAATTCCTCTAAGACTCCGGGGAGGGAGGGAAACAAAAAAAGAAAGAGCAAATAAGGAGACGAGACGAAGCGGCGTGTTTAACCCGAAGAGTCGTAAGCACTGAAGGCGTCCCGAGACACACCTTCACCTCAAGAAATTAATCGCTAACGAAAGATGCACCTGCGACGCTCCCGTTGAGAAGGAGAAGCGCTCTCCCCTCCCCCACAATGGAGGCGCCGGAACAACGGGGACTATCATATGTAACTATTCCTCTCCCCTCCTGTTCCGCCTCTTCCTCTCCACCACCTCCCACCATCTCCCAGCATGGGATGCTGTGGATGGGGGGAGTGAGTGAGGCCAGATGAATCATTTGGATTGATACGGACGATCAAACTCGTCCTTCCTGGAGGGATATGGGGGAAGGATAGAGGAGCAGACGGATGAAGAAGACGGGCCCTGCGGCTTCGGTGATGTGTGAGGGCCTTCTTACACGGGGTAACCCTGACGCCGCCACCGACCCCTTTCCCGAGAGCAAAGAGGGTTTTACCCTTTGCCCTCACCGCCGACTCCTCCGAAGGCAGGAACCCTGGCGGAAACCCCTGAAGCCCGAAAAAGTGGCACGGAAACACACCCTCCCAGGACAGCACCCCTAAGAAGTAACCACCCAAACCCTCACACCCTCCCGCCACCAAAATACGCCTTCCCCCGCCTACTCCCTTGACTACAAAACTCCTTTGCGACCACAACACTTCCCGGCCCATCTCTCTGACGTCACAACCGGGGGGTCAGGCGGGGTGGGTGGGGAAAGATGAAGGCAGGGTTCCAAAAGGGGGAGGGGGGGCAAAGGAGAGGAGGAGGTGGAGGCGGTTAACGGGGAGGAGGGGGTGAAGTGGGTTGAAGGCTGTGGGAGAAGAAGGAGGAGTCCTTCCCTTAAGCGAATAATGAGTGTAATTAATCCAATTAACCGTAAATTAATGGAGGACTCTCTCTGTATTTACGGAAAATCCCTTGCAGGTCTAATGGAGACTTGAGCCGGCAATCAGTATTTCCTCACAACCCCATCCCCCACTGAAGCCTTTGCACCCCCCCAAGCTTCCCCCATTCCACCCCTCAGGCTCACTCACGTCTGAGTCTTCAGGAGCACGAGGTTTCGGAAGGACCGGGCTACGAAAGTGGCGGTAGGTGAGTTTCAGAGGGAGGGAGATTGGCGAATCGGTCGGGGAGGAGGGGAGATAAGGACGATGGCGAGGAACAAGGAGGATGAGAAGAAAGATTCCTCCTCCACGTAGAATCGCGTGGGATTGGGAGAGATCGGTAGACGTGGGGTCGTGGGCACGAGGCGTATCCACGCCGCCGTTTGTGAGTGTTGTGCATGTATCGCGCAGTTGGTTTTTGGCGCTCGGGAGTCGGGAAAACGATCGGTAACACTCCGCTCCTTTTATTCGGCACATCCCTCCTCGCTCGCTCACCTGTCCCATCTTCTCGACACTCCCCTCCCGCCGGTGACTCTCTCCGCCGACGCAAATTCACCTCCTCCCCTCCCATGTCCTCCCTCTTTCACACGAATACGACTCCCCTGCGTTCCGTAACTCGCACCCGTATCAGTCTTCCAACCCCCGTGTAGTCACTCTGCCCGTCCCACAGCGACGGAAGTTCACCCCGATCGGTTCCCGGAGCACCTTGAAGGATTAGAAGCGATATAGTGGGGCTGCGGCCACACACCCCCTCCATCCCTTGATTCCCCTTCCTCTCAAACCATCCCCCAACTCCATCCAATGACTCCAAAGTCACGGCCACCTGCCGATAACCTCAAGTCTATTCCGGCCTCACAACTCGAAACTGTTCATTGGAATGATCGGATTTTTCAATATCTACGCTTATATCGCTAAAACTAACAATAAGCATTTGATGTCATCCTAGCAAAGATTGTCACCCGAAATAGAAGATACTGAGTATACAAGACCTAAATGACAAAATATTCTCACGAATATCCCGACTCATTGACAATATGACTCGACTAAGAGATAATTTTTGCAAAACTTTTCGTGGAGAGTATTAGTAGACATAAGTTAAAAAATATATATACAGAAGAAATGAAGTAAATGTGTTTTCCGTAAAATTTCATGAATATACTTACCTATTTGCATTATGCACAACATGAATTCGGAAAATGAGAGTTCACTCCGTCTCCAACCATCTACCAGAATACCTTTAATATGTATTTACTTCTAACCAGTTCACATTATCCTGAAAACTGTCTCGAGTCCCTTTTACTTCAAGTATTTTAACAAGTGGTGGACTCACACAATCATGTCCTGAAGGTTGAATATCTGCCCGAAAGGCGGGATTCGTACCCGCGATTTTTGGGTTGGCAGGCAAGGACTTAACCCCGCCGCCACCGGCTTGAATGATTAGAGGCTATGGAGGCGAATACCATGCCACAAACTCCCTTACATCCCCGCTAAAGCCCTCCCCCAACTCCATTCCAAGATTCCAAAGTCACGGCCACTTGACGATCCCCTCAAGTCTCCTCTGGATTATCTACTGCTCCAAACCTCTCACCTCCAGTCAGTCTCTTCACAGCGCGCCGGAAATGATGGTGCAACCACCTCAACAGCCGTTAAATACACATTCTATCTAATGCTAGTTCCCTCACTTCATGGTTGTTCTTCCCATATAGGTACTTTCCTCTTTACTTAGTCTATGTATTTATCCCTTGGCCTTCCTCTTGGGACTTTTCCCCCTATTTCTCCTTCAATTATATGTTACACAAGCCCATTGGGCCTCAGACTACAAATGCCTGATCCATCTGGTTCTTCTAGCCAATATAGTGTCCCACATGGTCCTCTCCTCATCTGATCTTCTGCTTCTTCATTTCTTAAGTTATCCATCCATTTTGTCTTCAGCATTCTCCTCCGACCACAGGTTTCGAATACTTCAGAACTGCTTTTCCAATGGTTCATGGTTCCGATCCAGAGAGTGCCACGCTTCACATCAATATTTTTACATACTCTTCCCTCATTTGTAGTCCTATCTTCTCTGAACACAGTATTTGGCTATTCATCATGAGCAGATTTCTTAGATTGGTCTATTCTGTGCTTGATGTCTGTTGTACTTCTTCCGTCCCACGTGATGGTGCTTGCGAGGTAGGTGAAAGAATCCACTTCCTAATTTGTCTCCTCTTAGTGTGACTTCTATATGCAGCCTCTCTCTCCTATACACTACAATAATGGACTTCTTCTTATTTATTTTAATGTTATATTCTTGAAAAACTTGGTCCATTGTATTCAGTGATGCTCACGATTTCCTATTATGACGGATATGTCATCTGCAAAGCGGAGTAAGTTTATTTCTTCTCCGTTAACCTTAATTCCCTTCAACCCCATTTCTTCAGCTTCTCGTAATGCCTTCTTCAAGCGTATGTTGAACAGTACTGGTGAGAGTTTGCGTCCTAGAAGAATTCCTTTGTTAATTTTAGCTTCTATATTTTTTTGGTCTCTCATTCGCATTGTGGCGAATTTATTCTGGTATAGTTGGTCGATTATTCAGAACACGCGAAGCAAATTATGACGGATGTCAAAATGAGGAATTTGAGGAAATGACGCGGCTATGTGGAAAGGTGTAGTAGATGGGAGTAGGGTTAACGCAGGGGCATTCAAGCAAAACCTATGGCTGCATCCTCGACAGTCATCCCATATTTCTTCTTCTAATATTCAGGCTCCGCGGAAGTGTGGAAGGGACCCGGAAAAATGGCAAGGTATCTTTGTAGACCTCGAAACATCGGAAAGTTAGAAGGTCGGACTCCTACTTCCCTTCGCCAGCCCTCATCCATTTCTTACCTTCTCCCCCGCACCCTCTGCACCCGGGCCAAAACAGCCAGCACCCGCCGGGCCCACGACCGCACCCGCCCTCCGCCAGCCTCACATCACCCCATTCACCCGGTTCATTCCTCACCCCAACGTTCCTTCTGGATAGGCGCGATCACTCCCTCACCTCAAACTTAAAATCGAACATTTGCGGCTCACCTTAACAACATGTTTCAAGGGAATCCTGCCTTACCTTTCGGCTTAAGTGGCCGTAAAAATTAACGCGAATAGGTTATTCACGGAGGGAAGAGACAATGGGAAGAAATTCTCGAGGTGGATCCGATACATCTATCCAAGTCCAAGAGAGTTTTGTTTTTTGGTCGGTTAAACTCTCCGACTTAACTCGGGGTGTTTTCGCAGCTTATGTTAAGTACTTGACATCAATTTAACCTCTAGCTGCGGTTGCGGGAGATCTATTTCAGCGCTATCTAAAATGAAGTCAAAACTTTGCCGCTTAACTTCGAGTGCAGAGAATACTACATCATAAATATCATAAAGGTAAAACAATGGATATAAAATATTCATTAACAGCATTCCATTCTTTTACATCGAAACTCTTTTATACTGTAAATGATATATATTGGTAATCTCTTCACAAATTTTCCTCCAGGCTAACCTAACGCTACATATCCGATGAACATACTGTTTTTAAAATTATTATAGCGGGAGTGGTAATAAAATATTATCAATCTATTTGAAATATTATTTACCATTCAACAGTTTACCAGCCTTTCGAGCCCTTTGCCTAAACAAAACGGATAATTTTTTAAGAAAATCAATGCTTATTACGTCAATATAAAAATAATCATCAAATTTTCACGAAATTACAAAACGCCCAAATGGCTCCGTGCAATCAATGATAAGGAATTTCACTAGCACGAAAGTCTTAAAGTTGATTACCAAAGACTAAGGAGGAATTTGATTTTATTCGAAGCACAACTTCGTTCGTTTAAAACGAAAATTCTTCTTAATTTGTCACCAAAGGGCTTACTTACATTTTGAGCAAAGTTTAATGCGTCCATTTAAAGTTCCATTGGTTGCTTTGGAACGCCATAGAAATAAGCAATAATGGGCTGAGGATGCCATCAAGGTGGCAACATTAGTAGAGGATGAAATGGACCCACCGCGACACCAGACGAAGCGCAGAATATATCACGAGACTTCTTGAGTCCGGAGTACTAGCCCTGATTGAGGGAATGCGAATCAAACTGCATCCCGGGTGGACAAGTAACCCAAGCCGGACCACGACCACCGAGAGACCTGAGCTCTTGCTCGTGACGTCACGAGTCGCAGGCGGACGGTGAGGGCAAGCGAAGGCTGCCGTTGAGGCAGGTAGTGCCGATTCACGGGGAGCTTACTGAGGAAAACTTGCGATAACTGGCCGTTGTTTTCCCCGACTATGATTTTGTTACCAGAATAACTATAAACCAGGTGTTAAAGAAGATAATAATAGAAAATTTAACATTATTTCAGCGGCACGTAATCGTTTTGAATGCACAGATACCATCGCCGTAAAATTTAGCCTCGCAACATTTACCTTATTTTGCAACGTGAATTATGTACGTACTTATGTATTTAAGGTAAATAATTATAAAATAAATAGTGAAAAGCCAGCTTAATAGTGCTAAGTGAGTATTCGCTAGATGAATTAAGGTGATTTAATGTCATACTTCAGGAATTAATGGTAAGACGAAACAGGAAGGCGTGACTCGAAGTTCATAGATCTGACGTCTCTGTCCCTCGGTGGTCTAGGCCAGACGCTCTAGCGCGAGCCCTGCCTCTTTCTCGTCTCGAGAGATGGAGAACCTCTTGTGAGAGGATGAAAATGGAGTGGAGGGGAGAGGGAGATGCCGCAGCAGTTTTTGGGGCTCTTCTATGCACCGGAGGGCCGTCCTCTTAAACGTGTGCACTCTCGGCTTTGCTTGGGAAGGGGGTGGGGGAGGCGGGAGAGAGATTTAAGGATGGGAGGAGGAGCAGGGGTGGAAGGAGAATGGAGATACTCCTCGAGCGTCAAGGGCGAAGTCACGTGATTGAGTGGCAGAGCATCGGGATCCTGGGGGGGGGGGGGAAGCAGGAAGAAGGAATGGGAGAGGTGTGTGGGTGGAGGGAGGGAGAGGTCCTGGCGGGAATAGCAACTGATGTGACTTTACTGCTGGTGTAGTCCTCGGGGAGTCTGTGACATAGTCGGGATAGGGAGGAGGGGGTGGGGGGGAAGGTTAAGTAGATTTAAAATGGGGGGTGGAGGTGGAGAGTGCAGGGAGGAGGTGGTTGTGAAGGAGAGAAGTCCGTGTGTTGAGGGAGGGGAGATCCGAAAAGGAGTGTGGTACGAGTGAGATGGATCGAGGGTCAGCGGTCCGAAAGATTGAGGAGCAGAGTGACCGGGAGGTCATAGGGGAGGTCAGAGGGGGTGTGAGGGCAAGCCGAGAGAGGGTGCGGGGTTTGGCCTGGGGCGGAAGGAAAGGTTGTAAGGGGAGGAAGAGGAGAAAGTGGAAAGGTAGCCGGGAGGCCCTCCGTGATGCGGGGGCTTTGGTCCGGCTGGCCGGCAGCCTTTCCATTGTGGGGGGTTGGAGAGGGAAGAGATAAGCGGGGGAGAGAAGAGGAAGGTGAAGCAGGGTGGGAGGGGGAAAGGGTGGTTGTGGGAGGGAGAGGAAGAAGGGTGGGAAGATGGATCGGTGAAGTGGGAATTAAGAGATGGGAGTTTTGCGGATACAAAAAGGAGTCCCTAGTTGGGGAAATGAGATGGGGGGTGGAGCAGGTGGAAATTTATTTTTTATATTTCCCTCTCTCCCGTCTTCTTTTCTGAGGGCCTCTTCAAGTGTTCGATAGAATAGCCGCCATCTGAGTCGTGCAGCATGTGCAAGAAACTCAGATTTATATTTTATGGAAAAGCATGCTTCGATACCTTTATGATTATTGGGATCGATATACCGGCAAAGAGTAAATCAAAATTAAATCAAACCATATTAAATCAAATCCATTTAGTTACTTCCACATTTCAACCTGCAATATTTTTAAATCAACAGTGTCAGGCGAGATGCGGTAGAAATGCATTATCAATAATGAATGTAATCGATATCGTACTGTCCACTATTATTTAAATTTACCACACGTGTTTCGTGAACATTGTACCTGAGGATGGCTTAGTACAAAAAGCCGAAACACGTGTTGTAAATTTAAATAAAAGTGGACAGTACGATATCGATTACTTTCATTACTGCAATATTTTCTTCTTCGTTCGTAATTATGGCCCTTAGTATGAGACAGATGGAGGAAATCAATTCCAAAAGTGAACTATAATTTGTATTGGTCTTTCACTCCCCAATGTCTTTCTTGCATTTTTATCACAAGAATTTTTATTTTCCGCTGATGCTAAACCCCAGGAGGATGGGACTTACGCTGTAACTATAAGGTTGGTTTAGCGTGATTTGGCCAAGTAAGTTTGCTTGCCTTTTGAGAAGCAGTATACTCGAGTTTTTAAGGGGTTAAGACTTCTCAAGTCACGATCTGCCTCCTAAGCAGATGCCTTAATTTCAAGACAAACTCAGTAATCATTCCCACGGTGTGATTTTAATCCGCAACCTTTACGTCGCGTGGTTTATGTGTTACCAGCCTACCTACTGTGATCAGATTTTCATTTCAGGGGCTTTTTTGTAGGCTGATTGATTTGTGGTAGGGATTAGTTGATTCAATTTTTGGGTACTTGAAATACTTTTTCTTAGCATTTAGCGGTGTTGGAATATGTTCAACTTATCCGATTATGGTAGGTTGTCATATAAGTAGGAAGAACTCTTATAATATTTTACAGCTGAAGGTCCTTGTCTATACACGCTAATTCATTCTGCATCCTGTTATACGTCCAACCTCTAGTTATCCTATCCTTAAAGCCTATTCTCTCTCTTCCCCTTCCCTGCATACCAAAATTCCTCCCTTCTGTCACGACATTCAGCATCCCTTCGCCTCTCATTACCTATTCTGAACACCTTCTACACCTTATTCTAATTTCCTCAGGCATTTTCCTCATCTCAACCACCATACCAAGCGTACTCCCTTAGTCGTATTTCCGTCAATCGCACCTTCTCCATTCTCCTCTACATACACATCTCTATCGCCTGCAACCTATTCTCATTCTACAATATCTATGACAGTGAGAATTTAAAATTACTGAATCGCCGTCAAACACAAATAACAGAATTTCAAGTGGTAAGCTAACGGTTTTATGTCTCAATGACTAATAATTAATCTCGCGGATAAGCACTAAAAATTAAGAAGGCACGTCCCTTACTTTGGTATCTAGTTGAATGAAATATCCCTGATACCTCTAATGGAATATTTCAAATAATTGTTTCCATTAATTAAAAAAAATAGATCCGGCACCAAGCCTTAGAAAATAACTTTTGAAACGCCTTTCAAAATTCTTCCGATCTATTACATATTGAAATTTTCGATACGAGGTAATTTTAATTGACTTTTTATGATTAGGTTAATTCAACACACGATTTCAGCGATAAATTACCAATATCAGGAATTTTAAGTGTGAATAATGCTTGACAATCGAATAACAGTCATTCTGATTGTCTAAGCAACACGTACGTACATCTTAAGAGTATACATTTATTAATTCTCAAGGTATCAAAATAAGTATCGAAATATAAGTTTTATACCAAAACGTGGATACACAAAACAATATGCTGAAAGAGGACAAGGTGGAGAATAGTGTTTGAGCAGCAACAGGCTCAAATTAAAAACACTCGAAGTGCATAAAATGAATGAGAAAATTATAAGTGTGCTCTCTCTGGGATGCAAAAGAGGAATGCTTCGTGATGAGCAGAACACGATAGAGAATAACCAAGTGGAATGTGCTCATCCTGAGACAACGATGGACTATAAGAAACAACGCAGCAGAACGCAAAATAGCGTTGAACATCCTTTATGAAAGGAAATGGAACAGGCGTGGAAGATTAATACAGATTTAGTAAAGATAAATTTCCAAGACGTGAGAAAATTAGTTTTGACTCAGGAGAAATGGAAGACAATAATCGATAATGTAACACGCCATTTTGGCCGTGTTGGCATAAGTATACGATTAAGGACGCCATTGTGTATATTTTAGGAACACGTGCTACCGCGAGGCAACAATATCGTCTATGTTATGAAAACAACTTTAAACAATACCATTTTCTGTTTACGTAAACAAACCATAACAATGCCGTCTATGTTATGAAAACAACTTTAAACAATACCATTTTCTGTTTACGTAAACAAACTTATAATAATGAAAGGGGAATAGCCTATCAGATACGAGGGAAGGGGAGAAAACCTGGAATGTTCTAGAACATACAGGAGGGGAGATGAGATAGTATAAAAGGGATTGTCAAACAAGGAACGGGGCTTCTTCTTCTGCGTCTCCTTAACAAGGGAGTCACCAGAGACGTTTATCGAGTGAAAGTCATACGAGAGTTTTTGCAGTGATAATTTGCCGGGAGTAAGCAGCTTTGGACAGCAATTACCAACGCCAGTGTCCTGTGTTAAGGAAGGATCCAGGAATCCGATAAACAGATACTGGGGCATAGAGTATCGGGAATTCACTTTGTACAATATCCGGTGAAGTAGAACAAACATTATAAATTAATACGAATATATTTGAGAAGGGAACATATATTGATTAATTGAGTAACTAAAGTGAATTTGTTTCATAATTGAAGAATAAAAGGGTTATTATAAATATATGTACTGTTCAAGTGTATCATTTTTGTGCATGAATTAATCCATTAACCTTTGCCGCCAAGGATTACCGAAAGAACGGATCTCTCTCAAGGTAAGAAGTGATAAAGTGAAGGGTACCTTTTGTGTGTCGGGCTGATACAAGTATATAACGTCGCGTGTTTAGGACCGCGCGAAAGAATAATTATTAGAACCCCTGTGATAAGGAAAATGATAAGGGGGGGAATAGTACATTAATTGGCGCCCAACGTGGGGCCTGACTACTCATTAGGTGAGACCACGAGAACCGGAGAGAAGGAGGATCATCCCGAAGGAGTGAAGAAAGAAGATGGCGGCCAACATGAAGAAATTTCCGGAGCTGAAGTCGGCAGAGCTACGGCAATTATTACGAGAGAGGGACTTGTTAGTAGGGGGAACCAAGCCAGAATTGCAGCAGAGATTATTACACACGCTAGAAAAGGAGGGAATAGATATAAGCACGTATGAATTTAGGGTCGATAGTGAGGAACCGGTGGAAACTGAGATGCAAGCGCTATTTAGGCAATTAAAAGAAGAACAAGATAGAAGAGATAGAGAGAGGGCAGAAGAAGCAAAAGAAGAACGAGAGAGAAGCAGAACGATCTTAGAGGAGATGGCTGAAGGGCAAGAGAGAAATAGAACGATCTTAGAGGAGATGGCTGAGAGGCAAGAGAGAAGACATGCAGAATTGTTGGGGCAAATTAGGGAAGAAGCAGACGAAAGAGAGAGAAAGCTTTTGGAAGAAATGGCAAAAATAGCAGGAGGACATAGACAGACGCAGGAACTTATTGCATCATTCGAACATGGCTATGATGAAAGGTTTGCCAAAACAGACGGGGCGTTAGCAGAGTTATGCGAAGATGTCGCGAAAGAAATTAACGGAGTAGGAGCGAGGCTGGAGGCGAGCGATCTCAAGGTCCGAAAGTTAGAAGCGAGTTACGTGAATTTGCATGAGAACGTGGAGGAAAGGTTCAAGAAGATGGCGGACGAGCTGAGACAACAATCCACCACAAAAGCAGCTGGACTAGATGAAGAGGCAGTCCAACGCATCGTGCGTGCGGAAGGCAGGAGACCTAACGTCACAACGGCACCCGCGGGAATAGTACAATTAAAGGTCCCAACGTTCGACGGGAGGCATACATCAAGACCCATGAAATACCTACAGGAGCTGTGCGAATACCAAGAGATATATCGGTTACCTGACCAGATGATGCTCCAGGTCATCAGACAAGGAATGGTTGGGAGAGCAGAGGAATGGTTCTCTGCGACCCGACACCTGTATGAAGATGTGAACGCTTTCCAAGCTATTTTCACGGAGCAGTTTTGGGGAGATGAACGTCAAATGCTGATAAAACGGAGTTTCGACACGGGAAAATACAAGGAGAACGGAGGGCTCACGCGAGTAGAATATGCGACGGCCAAAATTAGCGTAGCGAGGGAGTTGACGCCGCCAATGGAGGACGGAATGATCATTCTTGTTCTCAAGAAACACTTTGGCATGGAAGTGAGCGTCGGCATGATTTCAAATAATGTAAATACAATCCCGCAATTCTTGACGTTATTGGCCCGCTATGATAACATACCGCGAGAAGACGGAAACTCCGAGGCGACTGGACACCGAAGATGGGAAGACCAATACCCAAGGACCCATGGAGAACGTACGTGGAGGACACCGGAAGACACATCCCAACACAACCAGCAGTACAGATGGGACTCGAAGAGGTCACAACCACGAGAGTGGCAAGCGTCGAGCCAGCAGAGAGACGGACGGAGAGACGATAACTTTCGCGGCGAGGGATACTCTCAACGGCCGGGCGAGAGACCAGCTGATCGACGCCGAGGACAAAACAATATGGCGGAGGCGCGCCCACCGATGAGAGAGCGCCCTGTCAATTCCATGATGGCGGAAGAAAGCAACGCCGCAGGGAAACCGGAGCAGGAAAACTATTAGCGGCAAAGCATGACGAAGGTCCCAACATGCCGAGGCCGGAAGACGGAGAGGGATTCTGGGACATACCGAAGGAGCAACGGGCGAAGACACGGAAAGTGAGAATAAAACGGACACCACCACAAGAGGAGAAGATAGAACCCCACACGGAGGAGGAAACGATATGCAATGTTTTTGAGTCACCTCGAGATTTCTTGACGGAGAAAGAAGCGGATAGGCCGGAAGTAATTAAATGCCCGGAGATTAGGGTTCAAATGGAAGGAGTGGCTGTGAATGCACTGATAGACACGGGATCGGAGCTAACGTGCATTAGCGAGGAGTTTTATCGGGAGAATCAGAATGCACTGCGAAACGCTTTGGAGGTACCAGTCAAAGGAATCCGGATAGCTGGAGCCGTCGGAAGGAGAAGTGGAATTATAAGGAGGCAGATCTGTCCGAGTATAGAGATAGACGGATTCACCACAAATATGGCCTGCACGGTGGTGCCGGAGCTGATCAAACCATTCATAATCGGGACGGACACATTAGCTCAACTATCCGCGAAGATTGAGTACGATCGCAGGATTATAACCCTAAGTGAAGGAAAAAAGGAGATCGCATGTAAGTTTAGGGAAATGCGCATGGACGCACAATATGACAACATGCACATAGAAACCAGCGAGGAATATGGGAAGACGGATGGCGAGGAAGAACCACGAGAGCAAAGCTTAGAAGAAAGTGACTCCGAGAAGATCGCAAATGATATATTTAGGATACGTGAAAATATCATTAAAAAAGGCGAAAAACGGGCGGAGAGAAGAAGGAAGAAAGATAAGAGGAAGAGAACGAAATTTAAAATAGGAGATGAGGTTTTAGTACGTACCAATCCGGTATCCGATGAGCAAAGGGGGATTTATCACAGCTTCCTGGCGTTATACGAAGGTCCATATGAGATTTCAGAATTCCGAGGGCCAGCCACGTGTGTAGTATTTAATCCACAAAAGAACGAAATACGAGGCACTTTCCACTTCAGCAATATTAAACCATATAGGGAACAATAGCACAGCACTTGGTATCACTCACATCACACGAGCACACGAGAAGAAGACCGTAGTCCAACTGACCATAGCACGCAGTCATTAAACTGAGGAAACCAGCGCCGCAACATTATAATTTGATTCGTTCAAGCAAGGGAGAACTGTTTACCGATAATATACATTGTATCAGGGCCCGACATGCGAGGGGAGCTTACGAACGAGAGAGAGAGGTTGAACTTGGCGGCAGGTGGATTAGCACAATATGTATGTTTCGTGATATCTTTTCTCAATGTGTGTATATTCAGTGTCATGTTGCCATTATTTGATTCGTGTTTTCTTATGTATGAATGGGCTCGTGGACGTAGATTGAGCCGGAAGGAGGGAGAGTGTATCACCTGAAGGAACTTTAAGTGCTGTGAAGTGTATATGTGTAATGTGAATTATGGCCTTTTGATAACCCAGTGTTTTTAAGGGGTTAAAAGTGAGAGTGAATGTTGAGAAGAAGATGGACAGTTTTATTATTTACACGTTATATTCACGTTCAATGTATCAGTTAATAACGTCGATTTATATAATATGTTCTTGATTTTAAATTACGTGAATAAGATTTTCATTGGTTATTTGCCTATTTCAAGCAAGGAAGAAAGGGAAGAGACCATATTGTTATATGGTGTATCATATGTCTTGAGTTAAAGGAGGAGACGCTGTTTGTAATTGTGTTTATTGATATAAATGTATTCATGTGTGATTTCTGCTGTAACACAATATACTTGGGCACAGACATTATTTAGAGGGAGGCTAAAGTTTGAAGGCGTTGGGGCCGCGTTAGTTTACATTTGAAGGCTTTAAAATAATTCCTTTCTTATATTTCCAAGTCATTATTTTAATGGGGCTAATGTAACACGCCATTTTGGCCGTGTTGGCATAAGTATACGATTAAGGACGCCATTGTGTATATTTTAGGAACACGTGCTACCGCGAGGCAACAATATCGTCTATGTTATGAAAACAACTTTAAACAATACCATTTTCTGTTTACGTAAACAAACCATAACAATGCCGTCTATGTTATGAAAACAACTTTAAACAATACCATTTTCTGTTTACGTAAACAAACTTATAATAATGAAAGGGGAATAGCCTATCAGATACGAGGGAAGGGGAGAAAACCTGGAATGTTCTAGAACATACAGGAGGGGAGATGAGATAGTATAAAAGGGATTGTCAAACAAGGAACGGGGCTTCTTCTTCTGCGTCTCCTTAACAAGGGAGTCACCAGAGACGTTTATCGAGTGAAAGTCATACGAGAGTTTTTGCAGTGATAATTTGCCGGGAGTAAGCAGCTTTGGACAGCAATTACCAACGCCAGTGTCCTGTGTTAAGGAAGGATCCAGGAATCCGATAAACAGATACTGGGGCATAGAGTATCGGGAATTCACTTTGTACAATATCCGGTGAAGTAGAACAAACATTATAAATTAATACGAATATATTTGAGAAGGGAACATATATTGATTAATTGAGTAACTAAAGTGAATTTGTTTCATAATTGAAGAATAAAAGGGTTATTATAAATATATGTACTGTTCAAGTGTATCATTTTTGTGCATGAATTAATCCATTAACCTTTGCCGCCAAGGATTACCGAAAGAACGGATCTCTCTCAAGGTAAGAAGTGATAAAGTGAAGGGTACCTTTTGTGTGTCGGGCTGATACAAGTATATAACGTCGCGTGTTTAGGACCGCGCGAAAGAATAATTATTAGAACCCCTGTGATAAGGAAAATGATAAGGGGGGGAATAGTACAATAGATTTTTGTGCATCTTCATCAGCATATCACGTTGAGAGTCACCGCAAAGGTGTGCCAGGGGATGCAAAAATTAAAGAGGAATAATCACTTTATTATTAGGAAGGATTGAGCACCTAATCGGGGAAGGAAAGGGATGAAATGGGAGTATGATTTGGTTGAGTAATACTACATCGCTTGCGTTGCGGTCGTAAATATTGCGTGATAGTAAACTATTCTTCCATCCCACTATTTGACAATCTGTAACTTTAACATTGGCTTCTTTTAAATTTATTATGCCTGTTTACCTGCAGATTTAGTGAAAAGATAATAAAATCCTCCATGTCAACCTGAAACTCGTGCAATTGTATTATTCGAGAAAGTGTAGACCAGCGTGGAGCATATCTATATCAGAGCTGGTACTTTAATTGAAATAATAATGAAATACTTAAATTTAAAATGCCTTCTTCTGAGTATTAAACAAATGATCCTATATGAAATAAAGCCGGCAGAATTCTTGAAGGCGTAGTTGAGTTGACGTGTTAGAACCAGATAGACACGGAGAGCACCGAACTTTGAAAGTAGCATCAATTGAGCTGTTCATTATGAAAAGATTGCTGTAACGACTGGAAAATTGTCAACGGATTACAAAATAAGGACGGTCAGAGCTAGATATTTTAAGACAAAGTTCAAGATGAGCTATTATTATGAACGATGATAATTACCGATATAGTTAACGTTTCACATAATTATGCAGTAGCAGCAAAACACAATGCTTGTTTGAGGGAGGTGCTGATTACCGAAAAGCAACGGAAATGGAAAAAAGGAAGAGTTTATAAGGGTAGAAGAGAAAAAAGAAGCCTTTAGGAGGTGTAAATGAAAGAAATATTTGCAATTCAAGAAGAGCACGATAGGTTGAAGGGAAAAGGGAGAAGGTACAACTTTAAATGAAGGCACGTGAAGAGTGCAAAAGAAAATTTACGCGGTTGAAACAAAGGCCATTAAACAAAGACAAAGTTATTCTTACCTCTTCGTCCGCTAAATATCACTAAGTGGAATATTCTCATGGCCCATATTAATGTTTGCATATAATATATTCATTGTAATTACAGCTGGGTAAGCTATTTTTAAAATCTGCAGAATAGAAGCTGGAGGAAAAGGAAATAGGACGAAACTTACCCACGGAATATCCCAGAGCGTACACCTATGGTAGTTCGTTCCCTATATCCTTTCATTCCGAAAGTTGCGCATTCTGTAGCTCTCCTCACACTTCTTATAATTCACCGCAGTGAATATTTCGAGGGGAATGCGGAGGTGAAACGGAAGGAGAGGAAGAGAAAGGGAAGCGGAGAGGATTGGAGAGATAAATAGAGAGGGAAACTGCGGCTTTTGGGCCCCAGAGTCAAAACAAAAACTTCAGCGGAGAAAAATGGAGGGAGGAGAGACCCTTTTCGGTTGGAGGAGGGGGGCGAGTAGTAGGGGTTTTTTTAAGGGGGCAGGGGACTAAAAGTTGGGCAGGAATCATTTCGCCACCTCGCGAAAAAGTGCCACGGCAGTAAAATGAGCCGAAATGGAGGGAAAAGGGAGGGCTGGGAGGGGGGAAAGAGGGAGATAAGATGCTGGAGATGGGGGGGGAGGGTAGGGGGTAGGAAGAAAGCATGGGGGATTGGAGGGTCGGGGGGGGGGGGGGGCGTCTTGAGTAAAGGGAGCAATAAGAAAGCTTCCTTCCTCCAGAAGGCACGGGAGCGTGCGATTCGGGACGCGGAGAGAAGAGCTGCCGGGAGTGGGGAGGGGAAGGGAGAGGCTCGAAGACACACGACGAAATGTTTAAATGGAATTAAGGCGAAAGTTTGCATTGTTGCGGTGTTTGCGCTGCGGGTTGAGGATGTAAGCGCGCGAACGATGGAGAGAGGGGGAAGGAGGGAGAAAGCCTAGGGAAGAGGGCAAGGGGGAAAGGGAGGAGGTGGGTGGAGGGTGGGAAGGAGGACTATCGGATCTTTTAAGAGGCTGGAGAGGGATGGAATAGGAAGGAGAAGGGGATGTTTATTGGTAGAAGGCTCGGGGTGTGAGTGAGGGGGTGAAGATACCGCGAAGAAAACACCTTTGCCACATTCCGCCTCCCCCCCCCGTACCCCCGCTTTGCCTCCTCGTCCCGATTGGGCCAAAGAACCGCCGCAACTTCCCGCCCCACCTCAATCCCATCTCCTCAGCCCCCTGTGCGAAACTCGGGGTGGTGGCGGGGGGGGGGGGTCCTCCTTATTTGTAACCCCTTCTTGCACCCCTGTTTATACGAGGCTTGCATTCACTTTATGGGTTGTCTAGTGTAAGACACCGGAGACTGCTTTCATCCCTCCCTTTCCTAATACCTTACCTCCTTCCTCTTCCATTTCCTCCTCCCCCTTCCTCCGTCTCTAAAACCTCTCGAACACCCTCTCTCTCCTATTCTCTCCTCCGGCGTTTCTTCTCCTCGCCTGCTCCGCGCAAAACTTGGGAGAGAAAGACGCCCTGGAGCGGGGGTGGTGTGAGGCACGGGAGCTTACGACGCGCCAGCCCTCCGCCGCTGCACTCTCATCCTTTGAGATTCTGCCTTCCTCTCCCATTTCTATCTTTCCTCTCATATTCTCTCTCTCCAGTTCATTCTGTCCTTTTCTCCTCTCCCTTCCAAGCATCATTCGGAGTACCTTATTTTTCTAAGTGAACATCTTTGCGCATTATGTCAAAATCCTTCCGGCCACACCTTTAGGGAGAGAATTACTATTTGATTTCATTGGATTCCACTGGGAAGTAATACCTACATTCCACTACGATCCGTTTTCTCTTTCCAACTTCTTCTCATGCCCCAATAGCCCAGGAAAATTAAGTTTTAACCTGGAAATAATTAATAACAAAGCTGGGCCTTTTGAGATGTATTCAGGACCCTTTTGAGATGAACATATCAAAAGCCCCAAGCGCTCCTAGGCGGGATAACGGAAATATCCTGGAAATACCTGGAAATACTGGATTTTACCTGGAATTCGTGCTTTTCGGTAACTAAAAGAGCTAGAGAGGCGTTCTTTTTTTTCAGCACACCTGTTTTTAGTGCTCTACATTTGTGAAAGGTGTCCGGTAGCCTCCAGAGGCTCCCGTTCTGATCCTGGTCCACTAGAAGGTCATGATGTGCCATATCAGGAACTCAACTCGCCTAAAACCAATATTTGCGGGAATACTAATCTGCGATATGGCATTACTAGAACTTGTTTCGGTGCTTGACACAAGTATAACCTTTCTGAGCACCAATACTTGCAGCAGCACCCCGATCATGCCCGCCTACAAGGTGCGAGAAATGTCCGATCATCTACAAAAACAGTGGTAAATGAAGTCCAGTTACAGTGCTAAAGATAAAACAAATAAAAATTCACAACATTGAATGTGTTTTGATTTATTTTAAAGCTTAATGCAGTGTTTGTCAGTTAAAATTTGTTTGAAGTATCTTTTCTTAAAAAATAAAAATTAACAGCATTAAAATATTTATAATGTTGTGGACACTATTAGGAGTCACAGAACTTACGACGAGTATTTGGCATGTCATTCTCAGCGTCATTAGCATCTGCAATTTTGACAAAAAATTAAAACCATCATTGAATAGTTTGATAGAGTTCACCCAAGCTACTTCTAATCGATATATCTGGGTACACCCGTATAATAATGGGCTACTAAAGCAAAAATACGCGAAATAAGCGTGCCAAACCCATTTATTAATGTCGACTGTCAAGAAAGATGAGATTTGTAGATTCGCCAATGACGATAAAGGCCACAATTAACGCACATAAAAAGGCGCAGGGGACAAGTCACATATGTCGTTGGGAGACATAAGTTGCGGAACATTGGTTATAATGTTTTTTTTTATAAATTTTAATTCAAATTCAAATTTTATTAAAACATTAGAGCTTTTTCGTATGCATCAAGTAAATATAATAATAATAATGTCACAAAAATTATTTTTTATGTCTGAACCTCTCAATAGTGAACAACATTTACGCGTTTGAAGCTTTAACTTGAGTTATTTGTTTCACACTTTACTCTGAAAATAATTTCAATACCGAGTTATTTAAACTATTTTAAAATATTATCCCGTAGAGTAGTTTTGAAAATAATTGCGAAAACACAAACGACACGTTAGATTTACTACGTGATCTGTAACTCGAAACCCCTCATTTCTTATGTCTCCGTGGAGATCACAGCCACACCAAATCCCATAGAAAGCGGTCTATATTTTTTTGCAAATATCTCGATAAATGGCACGTTAAGTGGCTGATATTTTGATATCAGCTTGAAGATGAGCTTTTTTCTTTGTAAATCATCATCACAGTAATTTTACTTAACGGTAAGTTTAAATTGAAGTGAGAAAAATATAATCCTTATTTTTACAGGCGCAGGCCTGAATCTACCTACGCTATCTTTTTCTTAATTTCAGTACACGCCCTGCCTCTCTTCGTCCATTTCCATAAAACCTATTCCTTTTCTTCTCCTTCCCCGCTTACCCAAAATCGTCCCCTCAATCACGGCCTTCAGTATTCCTCATTTTTAACGAGACCAAATTCATTGAATTTTATGAGTAGAGATATCCCATTAATACACCATGAAAGAAACTTCATTGATGGAAAATGGATAGTTACGATTGAGGATGTTCAAAGAAAACTCCACAAAGGGGAGTCATGAGGTCAAGAGAAGGTGCGTTCAAAAGTAATCCACAAGTGAGTAGTTGATGTTCATCCTCTTCTTCCTTCTATTAAGTATAATATATAAAGCACATGGACTGTTTTTTCTTCGTCCCTTCGCCTTTTTTTCTTGCTCGACGTTAAGATGACCACGCCATCTATTTTTATCGAACTTTTACTTCGTTTTTCCAACCGTAACTTATCACGAGCTATTTTTACCATTATTTCTTCGCTCATACGATTTATGTGTTCACTCCATTCGTGCTTTTCTTTAAGGTCCGCTCGTTAATGTGTAAGTACTACTTTGCAATTTTTTCTTGTAGTTTCATTTCATTCTTGGTCCAGTAATGTTTAACCGGTGATTTTCCGCAGTACTTTCATCTCACCAGTCTCCAAGAATCTTCTTGTTCTTGATGTGTCTGGCCGAGTATCCACTATTTATGTTGTAAGTGATCCTATACTACATAAACTCTAAATTTTGCGTATAAATTGTTTCAGGAAAAAATCAACCTGGACCAGGGATCGAACCTTTGGCTTGCCAGGCCGAAGCGCAGACCACCACGATACCCAGGCATCCTGATTCTTAAGGCAATTTCTACGTAATTCCATCACCGGTTTTCGGCAGACCTGAAATGTCGTCATACGTAGCCAATCAATAAGTTATGTTACAGGATTTATCTACGTGGTTAGTGGCTTCTTAGAGTTCCATATTTGCCTTACCAGTGTGATCCTTAATCGACTTTAGGGGCTGAAATTCTAGTTCCCTTAAATCCTCTCAAATTGCCTTAGGAATCAGGAAGCCTGGGATGCGTGGTGATCTGTGAATTGGTCCGGCAAGGCAAAGGCCCGTGGTTTCTACTTAATTTAATCACCGGTTTATGGCTGACCTAAAATACCTTCACCTAGATGTTTCATCTATCCCTATACGTCAGTTCTTCCATATTCTTTCGTTCAACCATCCAGTCACCTGACGATGCCAAACATTGGTAAAACGCGTTGTTTAAAAAAAAAAATTGTAGAAAAGTACAAAACATTATTGAAATGGACATCCAGTCACCCTTAAGTCTTTTTTCGTTTGTTGTCTGAACTTGATTCCACATTTCAATACCAAGACAGTTCTATGCCAAGGTATTAAAACTTTATTTTCTGCTGTATAATTTTGTCATCTACTGCGAGCATGCATCAAACAGGTGTTTTAGGGGTAGTTGACGTAGAGACTGTTTACAATCTACTAATATTTTGAAAGCTCTTATGTTTTCTGACGAAAATTTACAATGAAGAGTTATCGGGCTTCCCACCGGATGGTGATGTTAATCAACACTGACATTTTGATAGCATAGTTTACTTTTTTCTTCAAGGTGAACAGTCGCGCTTAAAAAGACGGCAGACTAAGCTATCGATACTTCAGTGCCGATCAACACTATTATCCGGTGGTTAACCCGAGAATTTTTCATTCTAACCAATCTGTCGGTAGAACATGTGATGATGACGATCCAGGCCGTGGCAATTTTCCAAAATTTTTGCTAGTCTAATGTCAACATGGTCCAATAACTCCGAGTAAGAGTGTAAAAAAAAGGTTGGCGTAGAGCTTAGTATGGAGTGTACCGGTTCATAGTGCAGAAACTTGGACTTTTATTGCAGAGGAAGAGAATTGGTTGCAGGCGTTTGAGATGTGTGCATGAGTGAGAATGGAGGCTCTGCTATGGACGGAAAGTAAGACGAACGAGGAAACGCTTGATATAATGGGTGGGAGAGGAAAGTTATGAAGGAGATAAGATCGAAGCAGAGTAGGTGGTTGGTATGAACAGTGAAGGCCGTGATGGAGGGGAGGATTTTGAGTAAGCGGCAAAGGAGAGGAAAGCGAATAGGCTTCAGCACGCGGCGATCACGGGTAGGGAAGAAGGTGGAGCGTCGCAGACTCGCAATAACCCAGTGCTGCCCCACCGTGCGCACTCGACATCCTGCGGTGCCGGCAGCGGAAGGGCTGAGAACATTTTATTTACAGATCTCTCGCTTAAAGTTAACCATTTACGGTAATTTTTAAGGCAGCTAAGCCACAATTTGCTCAAGGAGAAGTGAATACTCGATCGAATAGCACCCTTTAAAGGCATCAGAGCAGCGCCTATAGACGATCAGGCACTTCTCGCACCTTGTAGGCGGGCAGGATCGGGGTGCTGCTGCAAGTATTGGTGCTCAGAAAGGTTATACTTGAGTAAAGCACCGAAAAAAGTTCTAGTATTGCCACTTCGCAGATTAGTAGTCCGGCAAATATCGGTTTTAGGCGAGTTTAGTACATGATATGGAACTTCATGACCTTCTAGTGGACCAGGATCAGACCCGGAGCCTCGGGAGGCTGAAAAAAAGAACGCCTCTCGAGCTCTTCTAGTTACCAAACAGCACGAATTCCAGGAAAACTCCAGTATTTCCAGGTTTTTCCAGGATATTTCCGTTTTCCCACCCAGGAGCGCTTGGGATTTTTGATATGTTCAACTCAAAGGTTTTCTGAATACATCTCAAAAGGTCCGGCTTTGTTATTTATTATTTCCGGGTTCGGGTCAAATTTTGTTTATTTTTCTTGGGCTACAATTTTTATGAATATGCCTAATTTTTTTCAATCTCGACAGTTTTTCTATTTAACTGGATACCAAAATCGAAAATTGGGTTTAAATTACGTTTTTTAAGTTAATAAATCACTATTATGGTCATCAATAGCAGTCATTAATTGAAAGAATGATTTGCTGTCGCTCTTCTCTACCTCAATCACTTCATTCATACATAAGTCTTCACTTTGAATTTCTCCTTTCTTAGAACTCCTCGGCAACTCCTTCCATTATTGTTTTCAACTGGGTATTGCGTCTAAAAATTTGTCCTAAAGTTTTTCTTTTCTTCTTCTTAGAGATTTTATTACAGTTATTTTATTCAACCATTTCGTCAGATTTCATCGTTGGCGATTCCATCCGTCCATTTGACATTCATTGTACTTTGATAACACCACATTTCCATTGCTTTCAATTCCCTTTTCTCTTTAGCTGATACACCTCAGGCTTCAGTGGCAAATAGAAGCAAGTTCCAAATACATACATGTTTTCTTGAAGTGATTCCTTACTTACACGTCTGTGTTACTAGCTCTATACAGACTCCTATTATGGTAGAATGCCCTGTTTTCTTGGGCTGTTCTTGCTCCCTATATCATTTTGCGACTTCCGTCACTGATTGCTTTTCCATCCTCCTTCCCTGATAAAATAACCATACCTACGCATGTTTTTGATATGTAAGTTTGATGGTGACTCTCCTTTCTTGACTTCTTCCACAAACCATAATCTTGGTTCACTTAGCATTGATATTCAAGGTAAATTTATGGTTTAATAAAGTGTAAAGCGTTATCTTGCGCCTTTCCTCGCCTTCTCTGTACAAACCTTGACAGAGTGAGACCTACAGAATGGAAGGACGGAGGAAGCAGATAAAGGGAGGCGGAGTCTATCCCAGGATACTCTCGTCGCCACACCTTCCGCATTCTTTGAAAATCAGTCTTTCACGTCTTCCAGTTCTACATTTCTCCTTCCTCTCCCCTTCTCTCTATTTCAATTGCACATATGCTTCACACACATGCATTGCACAATCGTATGAATATTTTGAGCGTGTATTTGTTTATGTAAATCACTGTACATTATTTGTAAGTGAATTTAGAACAATATGATATTACAAACTACTGCGCTCAATCTCAGATATGGAAATATATTATTCTCAGTCACCTCTTTTGAGAGATTATATGACTATGCGAATTTTATGCACTGCATGTTGTAACGTAAATCGTCATTACAATCTTGCACTGTTGTTGCTGTACTTTATGTAAATTATATTGCTCCATCCCCTTATCTGTCTCCTAACTAATCCTCCTTTTATGACGCACGTCTTCTTCCAGCATAATACAAGGATAGTGTTACTTACTCCGCCTTCCCCGTTTTCGACTATAAACAGAACTCTGATCTTCCTTTCAGTCTTTCTTACTTCCAATATTCACCCCTCCTTTTATAGTACATCTCTATACTTTGTTTTGCGCCTTTATAATGACGCAAGTTGTCGAAACCTTGGTCAGTTTGCACTAACTTTTGTGGAATCAGACCCAAGCTTTTTATTTATTTGATTGATCATCGTAAGTATTTACTAAATGACGCCGAAATTGATTTAATATATTTCACCTATGTTTTTTCTTATTTATCCACTGCTATTCACGTAACTTCGGCGAAGTATTAGGCGGAAGAATAAAGTGCCTCCACCACCTCCTATCTCCTCCTCCTCCTCCTCAACCTCCTCCAATAAAAACGTTTACCCATCCACCTATTAATATCATCAATTATGGTTTATTCACTCGGCAAAAAAATTCATTAATTCTCTCCATGTTCTCATCTTCTCTCTCTCCCATTTACTAATTCTCTCTGCCTCCCACGCGCAAATCCTACAGTATTTTTTTCTATCCAAGGAAACAATTTTTATCGCGTTGTGACACTTTCCTTCCGGTCTCACTCATAGAAATCAATTCTCAAAGATTGAACCCGGAAATTAACACGGTTAAAAAAAGGTAATGGACCGCATTAATGAACTTGGTTTGTAAATAAACGTTAAAACAACGTGCACTTGTTTCATTTCTCTCTCTCTCTCACCTCTTATGCCCGTCTGCGCTCCTCCTTGCATACTCCGCGCAAAACTTGAGGGAAATAAAGACTCCCGAAATAGGTGGAGGAAGTAGTGTATGCGTATCCTCCAAGTGTACAGGATGTAACCCTTCCACTTTACACCTACTGTATGGTATTCCCATGAAAAGTGCAGGACATGCGCTCGCTGTGGGAGGGCTCGAATATGGTTGACAATTACATCGTAGATGATGAGTCTCATTGGCTTCTCGCTGACATGTGATCTAAGAGTTCCAGGTGTAAAGTACTTGTTGGGAAATGTTTAAGGGTCCATTCTCTTGTCAATAACTTTGCATATTCTTGTTCAAATGCTCCTATTTGAAACAGAGCCAACTTCCGTTTTTATGATGAGTAAAGTGCTATTTATTTGAGAGGTATATGATCCAGATATGTTGAAAACTCGGCAGTTTTTTTATTTACGCACATGAAATATATTTTATCCCTTCTATCATTTCTAGATACATACGTGCTGCTGTGCCAAATGCCCTCCGCGTCAACTCGAAACTGTCGTGATCTGTTTTTCCAATCGTTGCGATTGCACACATGGTGTGGCACGCAGTCACGCGCACGGATGCAAACATATACACCATAAAGGGTGAAATTCACCATGAAAAAATTTGTTGACTTTAGCGATATCACGGTCAAGTCCAATGATTTTTTCATGGTGAATTTCGCCCTCATGGGTGTATATGATGATCAAAATTTTCCAAGTAATGTTGGCACAGCGTGTAGTCTCCGACTCTCAACTTTCGGCAAACTAGTCCATTCACCACTCCCTCGCTGGTACCTCCATCTTGTCGTGATGAGGGAGCTTGTGTCCCTAAGCGAACCTGAGTGCTATGCCGGCGGGAGCGTAAGCTCCTGGTACTTAAGCCAGACAGGTCAAGGGGGATAGGCCAGACAAAGAGAGGTACCCTGGTCCTCCAGGTTGGGGGTTGATCATAGGACTAACGACCCTATATCATAACAACTTTCTTGTTACGAAGCTCAAAGAAAATGAAACCCGGAGTGGTTATAACGATAAACGAACCATGCAAACGAAAGGTAAACGCAAACGGAAATTTGGTATGCAGATCGCAACATGAAATATGTAGAAGATGATCTAAGAAATATGAAAATAAGAAGATAGAGAACTCAAGCAGGATATCGTGATGTCTGGGATAACATTGTCAGAGAGGCCAAAGCCTTACAAGGGCTGTAGCGCCGAGGAGTAAGTAAGTAAGTAAGTCCATTCATCAGCTGAGTTACACTCCTTGTTTGCTTGTAACAGTCTTTAACCAACCACGCAGATCTCTTTTGTATTTTGTTTGTTTCGCGGATTGAATTTTTCAGTGCAGGGTCCTAAATGCTTAATTTGTATTCGAGATGTGGTCTAGCCAGAGCGAAATAGCGTATTTCTTTCACTTTTTCATCCGAGGGTTTCCAAGCATAAGCTTGATACATCCTAGTTTCTTTAATGTATTACCGCAAATGTTTCGTGTTTCCTCCATTCCAGGTCTGAATTGATAGTTTTCTCTGATCCGACACATTCGTATTTACTCCCTCTACTTGATAGATATGACTGTAGTGAGATTTCCTCCTGAAGAAGTGTACTGCAGTGCTTTTACTAAGGTCAAGTTCGAGCCCCCATTCAATGAAAGTAGAGAGATCATCTCTAGGATGAGAGCTTACTCATTAGGAAGGCGCCGAGGAAAGAGATGTATAATGTGGGTGATAATGTATAGCAAATGTCTACTGGAGGAGAGAATAGCTAGCAGGTCGGTCGCGGAGGCTTTGCTTGGTAAGCGTGCCCGGGTGACTTTAGCCCGCAGAGAGATGCTCGGGGTTTGCCGAGAGGCGGATAGTCATTGGTGATGTAAAAGGGGTTATTCCGCGATGCAGAGATTGAAACGGGGAGAGAATGTAAATATTTCGAAAACGAAGAAACACTCACTGAGCACACATCGACATCTTCTCAACTCTCTCCGTTGCATCAACTTTCGAGTACATTAACTCTAAATTGAAAAACGCCTCTCTGCATCTCATTTAGCACACGGATGAAGGAAGACTTGCTATAGAAAAAATTATTTTGTTTCACAAGAGTTGAAAAATCATATCCTCGCACAACTCATGAATTTAGCGATAATATTGGGGTACAGCATTTTTCAGCATTTTAGAGGATTTGCAACTGATTTAAGGTTCACAACAGGGCGAAGCTTACAGTTTGCACAACTAACAGTCGCGATAGAATGATTGCAGAACCATAAAATCCTCATTGTTACGCATAATGAGCAATTAATCTTTAAAAACTAACCAACCAGTGTAACCCAAGCCTGCAGATAATGAGAGGTTTCCATTCAAGACGTTAAAGTTAGCGTGGATCGGAAAACATCAGCGCACCCGAACGACGCCGAATGGAATCAATGTGCGTTGGCGAAACGTTTGGTAACCTGTCGGTAGTTAGCATTCTGTGGGTGCAAAACAGTCACGGCCGCGTTTTGTGTATAGCCATCGAATTCATTCAAAACAAAAACTAAAAAACGCTAGCGTTTTCCCGGGGAGTAATTAAAAACTTTACAATTTCCATGTTTGACGCATTTACGGAAAATCAACACAAAAAAAAACTCGCGGAAGTGATTACCAACGTCCTTTTGTTCTTTAGCGCGCATCAACTTTGCTGCCGATCTGTTTTGAAGTGGGTTACCTAGTGCGCAGGGTCTGTAACAAATGGAAGTAAAGTGCGCAGTTGTGTTGCTAAGTGATTAGCGCAATAGAGCAAATGAACAGCTCCCAATATTTGCCCGCGGGGAGGAATGAGAATTAGTTTTCGTGCGTGTGAAGATACGTAATAATTATTAAGGATTTATTTTAAAACTTTAAGGTGGTATATGTGAGCAACAATTGAAAGCTTTAGGTCCCAATATTCTTCAGATTTAAAGGTATTTTAACAAATTGTCTCCATTCCTTTGCACGGTGAGCAAGGAAGTGTTCTTACTGTAGCGATTCGGCCAAAGGATACCCTGATTTAAAAAAAGACATTAATTTTTATCTATATTATATCTTTCTCATAATTTTCTACAAATTTTGGCTGTTTTGTTGTATTTGTGTCATAATTAAAACAAAAACATTGCCGAGTATGTGTACAACATTACATAAAATACAGGGGAAAATTGGTCATTTGATCTTTCTCTGCCATTTACAAATGATTAGCTAATTTAAAAACCTTAAAAGTTCCCAGAAATGAAAATCACATGAAGCCTGCCAGCGCCAAAATAATTGACGATTTTTCAATGGAAAAGGAGATTCCTATATTACGGAAGCATTAACGTAATATTTAATGAGAAGAGTCACGCTGCTAGCTAGTTGCTCATGGAATCAGGTTAAGGAATCATCATAGCACATTCGTCTACATTACCAGGAGTCAAAGCAACGTGCAAGGCCAACTTTCGCTGGGAGCTGACTGGCCCGGACCACAGGAATAATCTCGAGTCCAATTCCGCGAGCTGAAATGGGAGAGACTACAAAAATTTAGAGGCCCACAGATACGGAGAATTATGGGTGAACCTTCGGAACTCCAAGAAAATATAAGGAGTTCGGCTGGCTAAATAGGAAAAAGCATTCAATAAATGCAAAGAATTTTGGAACTGCAACGAACAGAGCTCACAGGCCCACAGGCACATAACAAATGAATTTGATGGTGATAATGTAATAGCATTGAAACCGAACTCGTCAATATGGATTTATGTATCAGTTGAAAATTGCACATGACATGTCCATTCATCAGTTAACACAACGAATACCATATCATTTGTCTTCTCCAGTTCTGTTTATGAGTTCAAAGAAGTCAAAATCAACGACAAGAAAAAGAAGGACCATATAGTGAAAAATAAAGGAAATAAATATTAACCGAGCATCAAAAATCAATAATCCGTCGAAAATTCATACATTGTCACCAAAATTTGGTCCGCTAAATACGTCTGGGATCCCAAGACAAGAACTTTCTTTTCTCAGGCGTCACTTTGTGGTGCTCCCCAACTAAGTAAAAGAGATACGTTGAATAGTCCACAGTAAACTTTATTATTTAACTTGCAGACCAAGGTTTCGACTTACAGAGTCATTATCAAGGCAGTTTGCACAAGTTGCCGGACGAGTATTTACAGGCATGTAGCTGCAGGAAGGGATGATGTGAATAACAGTGGGGAAGGTCGAAGGAGAAGGAATTGGTGAAAAGGGGGCTATAATATGAGCAAACACGTTAGAAACGGTGAGTGACATTGAATAAAAACTGCAAATCACCAGGGGTCATGACGATAGTTAGGGATAGGGAAGGTTTAGGGAAAGCAGGGGTGAGTGGAATGAGGACACAACGTCATTGAGAATGTTCTCGTTGTTTCTGGATGAGGATAGTATTTCAAACATCTCCAAGGAGTCCAACTAGGGGCTTTTCCTCTGCGCATGGAGAACTCTAGGAACAAACTCACTCCAATGGTTTTCTACGACAATGTATCCTGCAAAAGCTGAACTAAAGTTCGCCTTGAGGAAGCATCTTTTTGCTCTTGGGTTCATGTGTACATTGCGCGGCCTGTTTGACCTATGTATGAAGACGTACAATCGGGGGTGTTACACCGAACTCTATGGACTCCATTTCTTTTTGTGGACTGGTATTTTGATTAAGAATTAAAAAGGATTCTTTTGAGGGAATGTGATACGTTGAAGACCAGCTTGATTTTATCTTTTGGAAAGATCCCAGCGACCTTTATAGTCAAGGTCGCTGGGATAAAGGAAAATTTGTGCCACCGTCTATGGGTGTCGCTCAAAGGATAAGGAGACAGGCTCGTTATCGCGGATATTCTTAAATATTTTAATTTTTGTGTAAATGTTTTTCAATTACGTGATCACCTTATCCATTCCGATGAGCTAAGTGCTTGATTGTACAAAAGTCATTCAATGCCAATAGCGTTTGGTCGCCATTCATTGACGGATAATTAGTATCGATCCGGAGACTTTCATGGCTAGTGATTAGTACTTTATATTCTCGTGTTTATTGTGTTAACCCAGTTCTTGTAAGTTGTGGTCATGAATTGTACACAGAAAAAATAAATACACTAATTTCTTCCATTATTTTCCGATGGCAACGCAAGACTTGAATGAGTGATTTACAAAGAATTCAAATATACTTTAAAGCAAATTAGAGGAAATGCCGGAATTCATGCAAATTCAAGTGGATGGCTACGGTAAAATTACTCCCGCACATATTACGGCAGTACTATGACTATGAAAACTAATTTGTCTTATCATATTTAGGGCGCTTATTAGAAATGGACTTAAATTGTCGAAGCGGAGGAACCGAACACACCCGAGTCACCAGAAAATACTGAGCAGATCACTATATAAGCAATACCATCCGAATCATCAGAAAATCCGAAGCACATCTCTGACCAATTATAGTTCTAGCTATTGTATCTGGCGCTATACGAAGGGGACGATTCAAGGACATAGGCTTCGGAACTTAAAAAACTGCGAAACGTTGGAAGAAAGCTGTTAAGTGTGGAGGGTCAGTCCGAAAACCATTATAATTTCTGCTAAAATAAGCGCTGCTAGAAGTAGGATGACTCACCACCACCTGCCGTCCCGTTTCGATTCAATTCGCAATGAGACCTTAAAATAGGTCCCCGGGATAAGTCATAGCGATTGGTGATTTTAACCACTAGCTCTGCGTGTCTATGCCACGTGCTTTTTTCGCGAAGTAAATTGGTTCCCCTGCCTCACTCTCTCTCTCGTTGTCTCCCTCTCTTCCCCTTCGTCCTCTACCTTCACTCCCTCCACTTCTACCTACCCTCTTTGCCGCGCAAGCCTGCGTCAGGAACTTTTCCGAGAGGTATACTCCGAACCAAGCAATAAGTAAGGGCTACGCGGCATGATGGCGAACTAAGGAGAGGAAACGCGGAAGCAAATTCTGGGGGGGGACTAGACTTGCGCTGGGAGTTCAGTAGACCAGACGGCGGAGGTGGGAGGAGCTTAAGTAGTTGCGCGCGTACAGGAGATGAGCTCGGACTCCTATGATGACGATGAGGAATAGAAGCGCGGGTGGAGGCTGGGGGAGATCTTTGGAGCCCATGAGGGTGGGATGATGAGAGAGAGATGAAATGGGAGAAGGAAGGAGGTGCTTTGCGGAGGTGGCGGCGGTGAGGTGGTCGCTGAAGAAAGGTCGAAGAGGAGGGAACACAAGGCGGGGGTGAGAGTGCTACGGGGGAGGACCTCAAGCGAAAAGGAGCTAGGAAAGAAGGAAGGAAGCGAAGGGAGAGAGGGAGAGAGAGAAGCGGGTGCGTGGGGTTTGTAGCTTGCGCCAGAAGGATTAGCGCCATCCTCATTAAAGTTCCTTAATAGCTTACAAGACCTCAGATTACGCATGAGTTGGTTGAAGGGCCTGCGTGAGAGATTCTGCACTTCTGTGCCGAGTTTCACTACCCCTGAGGCGAGAGGAGCGTGAGGGGTGAGGGACTGAGGTGGGGAGGGGTTTGTAGGAGGGGCATGGGGAGAGGTAGGCGGAGGTGGCGTTGAGAGCAGGGAAAGCAGGAGAGTAGGATGCCCCAGAGGGTGGTGAGGGAAATGTCTGGAGAGTTGCTCAGGAAGACTTGCCTCCCAGCACTCGACGAGAAGGAAGGAGACAAGAGTTTAGGATAATACACAAGGACAGAAATTGCGGATGGAATTAAGGAGGTAGGTATATGAAAGGGCGGGTTGGGCATGTGAGTTGGGCATGTGAGTGGGTTCACCGACTGAGGCGGTTGAAGGAAAACTGGCTTGGCAAAAGGGGGGAGTACGAGCAGAGGGCGGTGATGTGGGAGGGTGAAATTAAGAGGTGGAGCTGGCAGTATTCATGCTTCCAAGGGCGAAAAGGTTTAGCGTCGCGGGATAGCAGGATAAGGGGTGTGTATGTACTTTTGCCGCGGGAGTATGGGCGGTGTGAGCGGAGGGAGACGTTTTAGAGCAAGGGAGGCCAAAGTTCTGAGATGAGGAGGAGAATCCTTTTCAGAGAAAGACAGAGGTAGGGAAGGATAGAGAGAGAGAAGCAAGGGGGAGACGACGGGAGGGACGGGAAGAAGGGAGGAGGAGACGACGCAAAAGGACATATGTTGGGTTGAGGGAAGGGCCAAAAGCGGGGGGGGGGGGAGAATATAGTCCCCCACATTCAAGGGGTCTTGGATTCCAGGACGTGCAGATTAAGATTTGGCCAACTAGAACACCGAAATCTTCCACTGGTGTTTTGAGAGGGTGAGTGTGTGTGGGTGCTGGGAGGATTGGAATGGGGTGGGGGAGGGGTAAGTAACTCCACATCGTCGCATTTTGAAGGGAGCGCAAAGGAGGAGAAGGGGGTAGGAGAAATCGAGTCGAACGGAGGTTGCTACTTGAAGGAGGGTTGAGTGGGGGAGGGCAAAGTTTTCCAGAGTGGGACGGGCGCGTATATATTCCTCGAGGCTTTGACCCGCTTGTCTATGAGTACGCCACAGAGGAGCATCTCACAAGACAGAGGGAGGATGCAAGACGGAAGGGGGGGAAGGTAAAGATCGCGATCTCTTCGCCTGTATTAACCTATACACACATAAGTGCACACGTATGCATGCAAGCTTCCTCTCAATAGCGATGCTTTGTGCCGCCAAGTTGAGATTCCAAAGCAACGTGGGCTTAATGGGGAAAGGGGGGGGCATGTGCCGACGACGGTGTTCACCTCGATGGGCGCTAGTCTTAATCCCAGGACCGCTCGAAGCGATGCATTATCTCCACTATCTGGCGCGCTCATGTAGAGCAATGCACAGAAATAATAAACAAACATTACCCTCCAAAGCAGTCACCGCGTGGGAAGAGTTATGCTAGCTGGCAGTAAGGAAAACAGTATCCGTCACACAGCTAATGGGATAATTCTGTGAACCATTGCTGTAACTGCTTCATGGTAGCATTGGCGCTACGAAATTATCTAATAAGCGATAAATGTTTGTCCAACAAAGGTGCTCTGTTTTCACTAAAATTTCTTTCGTAATGATATTAGAAGTTTGAATGTTTGCGATTCTACTTCAAATATCTGAAAATGAGGATGAACTAATGAGCTCAAGTGATAAACCACATGATCCACTCATGCAGGAGAAATTGGAATGCGATGTCATGTGTTCTGTATTGCCAGAGAGTCTCATATTTGTTGAAAGAGGAGTTAAAGGTCATAATGAGGCCCTCTAAGACTTATGGTAGCAATTCCATGCCAATGATGAAGGCCAAAGAAGAGTGTAGAATTATCTCCATCGTCTCAGGCTCAACCTTGTGGAAGTTCATTTTATCGTAAATGAAAAGGAAAACTTTGTTATATTCCACCAATTTATTCTCAGGTACAACTAGTTTCGATGCAGCGGCGTCATCTTCAGGTACCTGAAGATAAGATGACGCCGCTGCGTCGAAACTAGTTGTACCTGAGAATAAATTGGTGGAATATAACAAAGTTTTCCTTTTCATTTACGATAAGAGTGTAGAATTATCAGAGAATATTTTGTCTCAGTGGATGATGAGCAGGACACGAAGGTACAGAATTAAATATGACAGCACAGAGGAATAAGGAATGAGATCAAAATGAGACTGAAAAGCCACTTGTTTGTGGGTTGTGGCCACAAAACTGAGGTGAATAGAATGTGCTATGAATTATTTCAAAGAGAAAGGACTAAGCAAGGAGTGTGTACAGGATGGGAAAGAGAGGAAGAGAAGAATGCCCAGAAACAGTGGCCCCCAAGTGGAAAGAGACAAGAAAAACTAAGGCTGATGGCTATACTTTTCACTTACCAAGTGGATTTTCAGTCTTCCTGCCAGGTTTAACTTCCTCAAGGAACTGAATTAAAGGATTGCACGGCAATATATGTAGGAATTGACTAATCTACTTAAATTGAGGAGTTTTTATTCAAACATTCTGTGATTTCTGTGAGTCACGAAATTTGCCAATGATAACACTGGAATGTGAAGGCTACATCGTATCTTCACCTCCTACACTCCGCGAAAGCATTCGCATCTACAAAAATGAGATATTGCATACCTTCGGAGTAGAAGATATCGCATGACACAAAAATGGGACATAGCATGCCTTCAAAATAGTAGATTTCATATGAAACAGTAATAAGACACCGCATACCTTCCAAAGAAATACTGGGGGTGAAAAATGTCAGCTAGCTTTACAGAGGCTCAGACCAGCACACTGCATTCGGGGAACTGCATCAGTATGCTGGTATATTTTTACCGCACTTATACCATACCTCATTTATTTCTTAGGGATAAACTCAAATTAACCGCGGCATGCACAAGGATACTTCTAGCTCTGACTAGAAAACCTCGGAATTAACATTGGGGGGGGGGGATTTTTTGAGGAGTGAAGTCAGGAACGCTCAATCGGCCAATCGCAGGGGAAAAAAACATGAAGGATCCACGCGAGAATAAAAAAGGTGGATCAGATTAGACATGTGACATGAGAGAGATAGAGTGCTAAGGAAATTGTACAACTATCCTTCCTTAGTGGCTGCGGTGTAAAGCCCTCGCCACGTTATCGGGGACTGGGTTTGAATCGCCCTGAGTAAATATGATAAATTTTCTTAAGCCAGGGCATGGCTGCGTGTCTCCATCTCAATATGTATTAAATGTTTCTGAAAGAGCGCGGTTTAGGGTGTAGCAAACTGTTTTCAGATTAAGATAAAATTAGTGTGATTACGCAGATCGCACTGAAGTTAACAAGGTAAATGACTTCACTTTATGTACTCGTAACTATATCATTCCCTTTGCTCAACTTTCCTTTCCATCAGTATCACTACAACTTCCTTGCATTAATTTTTTAATTTAGATCACATTCATATTAATTAGAAATAGAATACATCAGAACACACCAACCATTTTATACGGTCTTGACAGTTTTATATAAGACGCTAGTCCTTCAAATATATATATATCCAAATGTTCCCGATGACTTTTATTTTCGATACAACTGCGTGACAGCTCAAGGATAATCACCAAAATGAAGGCTGAATTTCTTTTGTCAGAAAAAAATGTTTTTTTATTTGCTTGAGGTACTTCCCTCAGGAAAACAATATTTTTTTATTAAGGAAGTGCTCATTTTGCAAAAGCAAAATATTATTAATGAATTGATTTGGCTATTTTCCAATAAGGATGTCGTCGGAAAACCACCTGAATAGCATGGAATCTGAGGAAAGCAACAGCTGAGTAGGATAAAAGATTTGACGGTGACCCTGATCACTCGACCACACCTCTCAACAAAAATCAACCCTCATACAGTCCTTGATGACTGAGTGATGGGATCCGACATACCGGACAGGAACAAAAGGAGTGCAGATGGCTGATAGTGGGTTAGCGAGGCGAATTGCTCGTTTTTAAATGGTGGAGAGCCGCAATGGAATTGGAAGAAAGGGAAGCAGCCGGGGAAGGCAGGGACGAAGGGACTGGGGAGGTGGAAGCCTGGTTGAGGGCGAGAAAGAGGAGTGGGGTTTTAAAAGGAATGGGAATTCAGGTGTGAAGGAGGATAGATGAAGGAGCTGAAATGAGAGCCCTCTGGAGGTGAAGGAGGGAAGTAAAAAAAAGGGTTCGTCTGGCTGGGAGAGTGGGTGGGTGGGTGGTTGGGAGGTGAGAGAATAAAGGAAAGAGGCAACATCCCCGCTGAGGTTCCACTGCCTTCCTCAGACGACCACACCTTGAGCGGAGGGATAAGGATTGAGAGAGAGAGAAAGAAATGTGCGGAGATAGGATGGCGGGAAGGTTTTTGATTGGGATCTCGGATTCCCAGATCACACTGCGAAACGGGACGAGGAGCAAATCGAGAATGGGATCTCTTGGGACGGATCTTGCCTCCTCTTTCGCGCGGGATAATCCTGCCGACCATTCCGTCCGCTCATAAGGTATTTTGGCGTGAACGGGCTTCAATTGGATTGGACAGTATGTGTTCACGGTGATCGATTAGTGCGCCATCTAGGCGACGAGACGACGCGCCAATTTGTTGTTCCCCTTTTTTTCCTGGCGTGCGCCGTATCTCTCAACCTTTGGCATGGGATATGCGAGTTCCTAGTCGCGGTGTTGTTCTTCAGATGTCAATCTCGACTTTTCCAAGAGAGTGGAACGAAGACAGGATGATTAACTTAGCTTCGGGGCGAGGAGATTTCTCCCCGAATCCCAGAGCGTATCACGGAATCGTTGGCCGGAGATTTAAAGCGATGTTCACACTATTGCATCACTCATTAATAATGAAAGGTTTCCATGGCGGGGTTAGATGTTGACAGCTTTGGATATTCTACTCACGTCAGTATCCCTAACTTGGAGTGTTTTCACTTTGACTAGGATGAGATTTTCTTTCCTTAGAATAGCCACTGTCAGGTAAATCCCATTAAATATAACAAATTTTTAATTTACACCAAACGACTCCATTGTGGTGATATAATTTTGTATTGCATGAGAAAATGCGTTTTCTCACAAATGTACTTTTTTACATTATCTATTTATATTGTTACAGGTGCAAAATTAAGTGTTGTATTGTGAATTTTGAATTACACGTCTAGGTATCTAAATGATTTGTTCTCTCTTAATAAAGCTATTTTTATAATTTCATTTGTAAATTGACTAGGGGTTCGATGGCAGAAGGCCTCGTAAAGTCAAACTATTACTACATAAATTGAATTAGACAAGCCATCGAAGATCATACACCTGACCATGAAAAGGAATTGATAATTAACAAGTGATTGCTTCTGACCATTGCCGTACATGCGCATGCACCAAGCACTCTCGCGTAAGAGGTATAACGAATTTTTAAAAACCTATCGCTGTAAACTATTACCTACGCAATTTGAAAGTATACGAAGCAGGGATGGATGGAATAAGACATTGGCATGAACTACCACATTGGTACATATATTTCAGCTTCTTTTGGCTCACGATTTACCATAATGTATTGTGCCGAGCACCCTTTTGCGAGCCAGGCGAGCGACCCAACGAATTCAGTCTTTCACGCATTTCTTCCCGGTGATACACACCTAAATTGTAATACTCATTTTCGGGAAAAATGTGCGCGTGGCACTAACATAAATACGGTATTCTATTCCAACGTCGGACCACTTTCAATGGACTATGCAATCCTCTACGCAGCGTATTTCTTTATTTTTTTACAATACAAAACAACATTCTTACGGGAGCCCGCAGCAAATCCCCTCATCCGACAATCCCATCTACTCTCCTCTATCCTCAACAAACCCCTCACAACCAACCAAAATAAATATCACAACAATTAACAAAACATTAGCTTTATTAAAGTAATTAAAATGTAATGAAAATAATTAGAGTAAATGCCAGAACATAACGCTAAAGCATCAAACGTTACAGTATTAATCTATACTTATCTACGTAGTACAACCTTCCTTCCTTATGTATAAACTTCCAAAAGACTTCAATTTTCCGGTGCAAAACTCTGTAATTCCCTTTCTGATTATATAAAGAAACTGCAGTTTCTATACCTATTTAAAAACAGTCTTTATAACATGTTGTTAGGTCAATAGTTTCTCTTTTTCCTCTCTATGTACAAGTATTACCTAAGTCTTACATATCCGTTTGCATGTTTTTTGTGATTTATTATAACTATTGTCATTAAAATATTGTATTGATTCTAAAATATTGTATTGATGTTAATAGAGTATATTTTATTGTTGTTACCGATTGGAATATTTTCATCAAATTGTTTATTGTAGAGTTTGCTGTACATAAGGGACGATGTCAACGTACAAATAGATTATCTATCTCTCTATCTACTTGCATTACGGCCAAAAAATAAACGGAAGACTCAAGCAAGTGAGATGAATGCACGAGCGCGGTGCAATGCGGCGAGGGGGAATGACTTGAAGAAATTGCAGCAATGGGGGGTACGGGGGAACGGGAGGGATCGGGGATAGGAGGGAAAAAATAATTTGCATAAGACATCAAGAGGCCAATGAAAGCATCTCGTGAGGCTTGAGCAGCGAGGGAGGCATGAGATTTCACCCACGATGAGTAGAGGGGGTTGAAGAATGAAATCGCATTGCATTGTGGGTTGGGGGGTGGGATATCGGGATGGGTGGTGGCTTACCTAGAATCGCCAACATGGTGGGCGAGATGGAGAGAGGTGTTTCTATGGAAGGGTGGTGTTGTTGTGCTAGGGAGGGGAGAGGTTTTTGGCCTCAAGGAAGAGGGAGAGGGGAGGCTAGCCTGGACTCCTTACGTCATCAATCTCCATCGCTCCAATCCTCCCGACCGCTGACTCCGTCCCCGATTCAAACTCAACGTCTGCTCTCCGATTCCCCGTCAAAGCCAGTCCGTAGGAAGGTAGACTCGCCACTCATCCCCCTGCCCTCGTCCAGCACAGGTACACTTTTCCCTCCACGGAACGGGTAGTTGTGGAGGCTGGAGTACTGGTATCACAGTTCGAGAGACTTGGTTTGAATCCCAGCAGTGGCGGGGAAATTTTTCGATGGCTTGGTGCGGTTCTCGTGGGTTATTGAGTGTAAATTTTAAAACTATTTTCACTGATATTAAGTTAAGGAAAAAGTTAATTAATTAAAATTTAATTGACAATTTTCCAATCGTTGCGATCGCACACAAGATATGGTACGCAGTCACGCGCACGGGTTCAAAGGTGAACACCAAAGAGCTTGGTACTACTGCAGTACCATGCCAAAGAGGGTGAAATTCGTCATGTAAATTGGCAATTGGGATATACGGGTTCGCATCACGGTCAAGTCAAGTGAACTTTTCATGACGAATTTCACCCTCTTTGGTAAAATTTAACTAATTAACTTCATTTAATGCGTTGTAACTCACCGTACAGGCAGTAAAGAAAATGATACAAAAATTATATTTTCCTTACACATTTCTAGTTATGACTCGCTGTGACACCTTGATATTTGGTAACACCAATTATCATAGTAAAAAATTAATAATTTCGCGTTTAGAAGAAAATATATACTCATGTGATCGAATTATTACGAGATACATGTCACGTTCCATAATGCGACGTGTTAAATTATAATTGGATTGCCAAAAAAACAAATCGGTATTATACGAATTATTTTACTTTTATCTATATTATCACTAATGAGAACATGCATCAAAATATCTCGCAAATGTGTACATAAACAAAAATCGCTCCAATTACCTTAAATAGAATTCCGATCCCAGTTTGGGGGCCTTGTGGTGGGCACTTTATAGTACAGTGGGTACTCCGTTTGTCGGATACGACATTAAACTGTGGTCCCTTTGGCGTATTTCCTCAAGAGAAGGCTAATGCCGACACCGGGTCTCTCTCAACTCTTTCTCCAAATCCTGAATAATACTTCCCTTGCCAATCCTTCCAAATATCCTTACGGCGAAATTGACTTTAGATGTCAATCACCTACCCCAAATAACCATTCCAACAACCTTTCCCTCCGCCCCCAACGCGCAATTTCTGTCCCTCCAGTACCTCCTTTCGCAATAGAAATGTTGCGAGAATTTTCAAAATCCCTCAAGAATTCGCAATAAAGTTTTTTTTCTTTGTTCGCACGCATTTGAGCGTAATTCACACAGTTTTACGTTATTTGCACAACTTTTTTATTCGCTCGGTTAACTGAGCGTTGTTGATCGATGAGGAATGGAAGGCAACGCTGAAAATTATTGCTTTTTATGGTCGTAAAAAGATAAATATTGCTTTTGTGGCCTAAAAGTTGGAAAAGTCTTCAATAGAAACGTCGACCATAATGTAAACATTAAACCCGCGGGAAGCCCGAGAAGAATTCACGAGAAATATAAGCCGGGGAAAACCTGAAATCTTTGATAAGAGTGAATGGTGTGAGAGGGAAAGTGTATGCCGAGAATGTCATAAATAAATAAGGTGGAAGACTCTTCAGAGGATGTGAATCAGGAGTATTAAGAACAATACGCCGAGCAGTGTTTCGACTTTTGAAGTCATTATCCTCGATAATGACTTCAAAAGTCGAAAACTTGGTTGGCAAGTAAAATAAAAAAATGTATATACGAATATATAATATTTCTTTCATTACATATGATCAATGAAGTATCATTAAGTTCCACCTGAAACCAGTAACTGGCTGTGCATCCTCCGAATTAGATTTGCGTGATATTTATTCATGTATTTATTTACTTATTTCAGCTCGAAATATTCAAATGAATGAAACATAAACATTGCGAAAGCAGAGTAAAAAAGATAATTTTTATGAAAACTCTCACTATTAAAAGTGTGGTAAGAGCAAAAAATCAACAGGAATTAACTCTATTCAACTCTATTCTCATTAATAAAAATAAACGAAACAATGCAAGAAATGTATTTACGCAGCGCACGAAGTATGGCGATAAGACTCTCCGAGAAGTATAAAATGCGAACAACGTACTCGGCCCGAAGGGAAAAAAATCGACCGCCCTTGGAAATTTAATTTACGGCGACCACCCATGAGCGGGGGAGGGGTGGGGTTTGGGTGAAAGAGCGCGCGCATCAGTCACGCCGTTTGATTTCTTATACGAAAGGATGAATCCCTTCGAAGGCGGCAGAAAAATTTCCTCGGCTGTGAGAAAATGATCTTTCGGGGGATGGGTGCGGGGTTGGTGGGGGGAGGATGGGAGAGGTGGGGGCTGATGCCCTCCATGCCCAAAACCCAATACCTCCTCCTCTTCCGTCTCCTCCTCTTGGCCACTCCCCGCCCTCCACACAGCGGGCCCGTAAGGCACGCATCATCGAAGGAAGGGCCGCTACCCGCCTCCCACACACCCATTTCTCTCGCTCCATACTCAGCCATCGATAACATTTTCAATCTCTGGTGAAGAAGAGGAATTGAGTCCGTGGCGTGGGAAGTTGAGGGGAAGGTAGTAGGAGGGGGAGGGTGGTGGCTGAGGGAGGGAGCGTAGGGGTGGTTTAATCGACAGGGGGAGGGGGCAGGTGGGGGCAAAATCCACCCACGACCCGCCCCACCATTTCTTAACCCTCCAAGACGCCTTCTCCACCCGCCCGCGTCTCTTCATCGACCTTTTCCTCACGGGCTGGAACATAGGAACCATATCCCCTCCCCCTTGATCATCCCCCCCGCCTTTCTAGGACACCTACCACTCCCCCCCCCGCAACTTCACCATCAGGGTATCAGGCAGGCGCCCCCGGCCTCTCCTAAGCGCATCGAGTCCGCCGCTTCCTCATATAGGCGTCTGGCTGCGTGATGGACGATCACCGATTGCAAATGCGGAAGGAGTCCCCGGGATGGGAGTGGTGTGTAAATGGGGGTGAGACGGGGTAGATTGGGGAGGGGCAGGGTTTTTTGCCAGGGTGGGGCTAGGGTGTGGGGTGTGGGAAGTTGGTAAGGGTGGGAAGGGTAGCGCAGGATGGGGTGGTTGGTGTCTTAGCGGCTCGGGATATCTTAGAGGGAGGACGGGATGGGAGGAGGGTAAGGGGTGTAGAGCGTAAGGTTAGTGAGAGAGGGGGTGGGTAGGTGGGTTGAAAGAATGATCGCGGGCTTTATACGATGAGAGGAATACAGATCAGAGTAAAAGAATGAGTTCAAATAATAGTCTGATGCCAGAGCCGTAAGCAGTCGACGGGGGGAGGGGTGTGCCACGGGTTTCATCCTTTCTCCCCGCACCCTCCTAAGACAACCCCCATAAAAGAAAATGAAATCTTAGGCGTAGAGGGAGTTTGAATATATACACTTAAATTATAAAGCAAGGCGCAAAGGAGAAGTGCTTCCGTCACTCAAACCTCATGGATTATCACTGTATCTCTTATTTAGGATAGAACCGTCTTCTTCTGCTGGTTTCAACTAAAAAACGTACGTGCCCCAACTTATCATAAATGGAAGCAACGCCGATTTTCCACGAATATAAAAAAAATTTGGAATGGCAGAGGGAAAAACAATTGCGAGATGAATTCTGTTAGCACGAACATTTTTTCCAACACTCACATATAGGTGTAGCGAAACTTGGTGGCACACTCTTGTGAAGAGCATGACGAATAGGAGAGGAAAGCATGAATTAGATGTGGGATGAAGCGACCGAGCCTTTTTCCAGAGGACCCTGCGGGAGTCCTTCGATAACTTTGCCCGCTCATCAACGCTTGGTTTACTGTCAGTGTACTCTAACCCTCCGCTGGTGAGTGCCACCAAGTTTCGCTATACCTATACTCGTCGTTACTGTTCACTACTAGGTTCTTAGCATTGAATTGCTGTATTTAAAAAGATTAGATTATATCAGAAATATATTTTAAAATAGAAAAGAATTAGCGAGAGAATACTCATTACTTAATAACTTATGTCCATTTTACAATTTTTTACCAAAATGAAGTGATAATACCTATTATAAAAATCAACGCAGGGAAAATTGTTGTCATCAATCAACAAAAATCTTTGAAAATTTACGATAACATTTTTCCCTTCTAAGTATTGCTGTCTTCGTAAAAGACCTATAATACAGCATTCTGACAATCGTTCGTCCGAAATTCACTAAACCGATTACGTCACGGATATTCTTTCGGAGAATATAAGGACGTGTTGTTCATTAATATTGTATTGTTTATATAGGAACCATAAAATATACAGTAACTGCTTTTCATAGAGACTTCCACTCGTTGAACGTGAAGCACTGCTTTCGAAACCAAAAGCAATGGAAAATCTCACGCGCTGGAATTTAGCTGCAGAGCGCCTTCGTGTGAAAAATATCAATCGTATTTTTCAAGGTGATTTTGCTCCGCTGACTTGGATTCCTCTCGATCTTATTCGGCTCACGAAAGAAGACACTCTATCTGCGCGAAGGATCTTTTGGAACTATCAGCGATATTTCTGCCACGGAAACAATTCATGGCTGAAGGGAGTTCAGGTTAACCGAACTGCGCTGACAGGCGCATCCGTTTTCTAAAATGGCCTCCCTATTTTTCCAGATGCAGCATTGGAGCTCACGTGGTGAATTTATAGCCTCTCTCCGAACGAAATGAAGACCAATAAAAAATTAATTAACTTCAGCCAATAAATATACTTGGTATGTAGAAGCAAATATATGTTTCTGATAATTAAGGTTTTATTTTGGAACATTGGTCAATACTTAAGAAAACAACTCAAGCAGACGGAGTCTAAGGTTCGTCAAATTAATTGACTAACTCAGGGCAAAAAATATGACAATAAACAAAATAAGGATATTATAAATTACTAACGCCGATTCATGTAAATAATTAGCAGAGAAAAACTTAACAACCTTTGACTTATTCTGAGTGTGTATGAAATAACCGTCTTACATTTACAAAGAAGCATACATGAGTAAATGATTTTTCATAGAAACAGTCATTTCATAAATTTGACTAATTTTTCTAAAATATAGACTAATACTCTAAAATAATACCTAAATTACATTATTCATGGTCAAAAAAAGAAGAGGATCCTATATTTCTGATAATAGTAGTTAAAAAAGTATGACGCCATGGAATATATTTAGAAATCGCATATTTATTTACGCATAAGAATTAACTAAAAATCATACGCGGGATAAATTGATAATTTGATTCCAGGAATGTATATAAAGACAGAATTATCTACAGAAGTTTTTCAAATGGCGGGTAAATAATATGGCGGAGTAAACGCAGTTTTGCCATTGCGTCTGTTCTGCTGCGGGATACAATTACCAAAATGATAGAAAAAGAGGGATAACGATTTTTTATAAGAAAAAAAGCAAACCTTTAATATTAACTTAGTGTCATATTGCAAGTGCCCAAATGACATAAATGTATACATATTCCAACATCCACGGTATTGCTGTTTTCGGCTAACCGTTCAGTCACGTGACTCATGACTATGCCGCTGTACCTGTTCATTCACAGATCTCAGTGTAATAGTTTTTCACGCTTCAAACTAGAATCCGAAATATTATAACGACAAGATAATAATTGCAATATTCCAGGGAAATCATTAGATTGCTAAAGTAATAATTAGACTGTCCATCAAAGTATACCTACATATATTACATAAATAAAAGCCTCATGAAACGATTTTTAAAGGCACACGATATTATTTGGACAAACTTGGTAATTTTTTTCCTTTCAACATCCTTGATCAAAACGAAGCAAGACCGATTTTTTCTGACACAACCGAAACTCGCTGCGGATGAAATTAAAAGCAAGAATTTAAATATTTGCGATCCACCCACCCTTTTTTATACGAGCCCTTCAGCCCTTTTCCATCGAGCACACGAAATTCCGAAAAAATCCAATAATTCCCCATTCCCAGTTTCCTTTTATATATTTTTTTTTCCTGGTTTAACGAACTGGAAAGAATTCATATCTGGATCCAAGCCTCCTGAAAACACAGAGAGAGATAGAGAGAACGAATAAAAAACTGAGAAAAGAATTCGAGCGAAATAAATCAGGAATGGTTTTCTGTGTGAGGAGGGTAGGAAGACAGGGAGGTGGAAAGGAGACAGCGGGAGGGTGGGGCCTGAGGGATGGAAATGGGGAACGAGGGGAATGGGGGAGAGGGTAAAAAGCGACCGTTACGGAGGGGAAGGGGGGGAGGAGGGAATAAGAGAGGGTGGAGAGAGGGAGAGATGCAGATAAAAATGGTGGGCTGATTCCACGTGGTCCGCAATAATGGAAAGGAAAATAACGATAAAAAAAGAACAGGACGCGGTCTGAGCAGAGTTGAGCAGAGGTGCTAGGAAATGAAAAGGGGGGGAGAGGGTTGGTTGGGCTGGGAGGACAGTGGGGAGGGTGTTAGATAAGGGTGGTTCGGGGGTGGTACGGCGGTAGGGTGGTAGGGGAGAGACGGAGGGGAGTGGCGGGGAGGGGTGAATGGAAGGAAAGAAGCTGGGAACGACGCGGGGGGATGGAGGGGTTGGAGAGGGGAAGGCGCGGGGGAGGTGGAATAGACGAGAGACAGGAGGAGAGGGAGGGTGGGGGCGCATGTGGTACATTCGAGGGAGAGAACATAAGGGCCGTGGATTCCGCGGGATGGGTGGGTGTGTGTGGGGGTGGGAGGGGAGTGGGACGGTGGAGAAGGGTCTGCGAGGGGGAAAGAGAAGAGTGGTCCAGGGATTTTGAGATGGAGATAAAGACCGAAATGAGGAAATTTCCTTTCAAAACATACGCCGCTAAACCTTTTCTCGCACACACCGACTCTCGACTTGGGGTTGGGGGTACGGATGGGGGGGGAGGGGGAGAGAAAGGAGAGGGAGGAAAGGGGGGGATAAAAAAAGAAAAAAGATCCGGATCTTTAGTACCTTTTTTACGATAGCTCTTTGTTTTTATCTTTGAGGGCTAGGGGGGAGGGGTCGGGGGTGGAAAGGAGTACGAAAGGTAACGGGGGGGGGGGGGGGTTGTGGGATTCATCGGGCGAGGGGTCACGTGGGTAGTGCTCTGCGGAGGCACGGCGTTGTAACAAGGGAATGGTGAAGAAGGGGGTTGGTTGGAATAAGGGATGAAAAAGTTGAAGGGAAGTTAGCGGAGGGAGGTTTGGTGGCAGGGGTAGGTAGGGTGATGGGTCGGGGAAAGAAATAAGGGAAGGGATAGAAAAAAGTGTGGCCGTGGTATGGCGTAGGAGAGGGGAGGGGGGTGGGGTAGAGGAAGGGAGAGAATCATGGCAAGAGGATTCATTGGCAAAGGCGAGAGATGAGTATTGGAAAGGGTAGGTGAGGGAAAATGCAATCCAATAAAGGAAGGAGCTATAAATTTCGGGGATAGCGGTGTAAAAAAAATGAAACGAGGAAAAGGGAGGAAAAATTAAACTTTTCCTTTATTTCCCGAAATTCGTTCGACGGGAGGGAGGAGTTTTTTTGGGGAGGTTAGGGGGGGAGGTGATAGGGTGAATGGTGGAGGGAAGGGGAGGGTGGGTGGGGTGGATACAAATCGATTTAATTTGAAATAACGCAAAAGAACTCATGCGGGGAATAAAACGTCTGCTTTATTTCCTTATGATGTGTGCAAAACCTCCCTTTACACCCCCAATAGATGATTGCCACGGAGTCTACCGCGGCCGAGTTTTTAAATGGTTATTCGAATATTGCCTAGGGAAAATCACGAAGTGCCTCACATTGCAGAGAGACAGACAGAGCTTCTAGTCCAGAATTAAATTTTGTCATTCTACAGTTTTTGAGGTTCCGAAAAAATACGTTTGATTAAAACTGGGCAATGAGCTACAACCGATCTTAAAAAATCAATCATCTTTTCATCAGGGTATTAGCTTTTCGTGAATGCAGGACTGTGAGTGAGAGAGAAATGAAAAATTAACACCAAGAAAATGAATTTTACTCCCTCAGGGTGGTGGGCGGTGACTGATTTGTAATGGCCAAGACAAAGACAACTATTATTAAGATTAACTAACGTCATGCTTAACAAGAAATAATTGATTAAAACATCGAGGTAAAGTAAATTGAACGTTACATAGTGATTGCGTCACAATCGGTAAAGTAAATATTGGATTAACTTCGTGGGTTTTCGATAATAGAGTAAATACAGGAATTTTATGGGTAGAACATTTTAGTCGATTGTCATATATATATTCCTAAGCTAATGTCAATAACAGTACTTAAATAAACAGCACATAAGATGAAAACATTTATCTTGTGCAAGAAAATAGAAAAACAGAAAACTCGATCCGAATTGCATACAAAAAAGGGAAACTTTATCATAAGGTTAGATTGACATTTTATTTTGTGTGTTTTGATTAAAAATGTTACAAATAAAAATAGTCAATTTTATATAGATTTAAAAAAAAACAGTCAATCAACATTTCATTCCAATAGAATAAAGCATAAGAAAGTAATATAAACCATTAGAGGTATAACTATTGTCACCGCGCATAAATATTGAAATGAATTAGCACAAAGCAATTTTAACCTATCATAGACTAGTGATTCCACATGGCCAATAACGTTAACAATTTCAAAGAATTTGTATTGAATCTTTATGCTTGTGTTCACTCACAGCCGACATTCTCGTTGCAATGTCAATATTGCATCACATTTGTAGAAAAATAAGTCTATTAATTTTAAAATTTGTTATTTACAAATTATATTATTAGTAAAAAAATCTATGGATCAGGTTAAGCAAGAGAGAGAGATTTGCTTTTCAAATGATATTATACTGAATAAAAAGATTGATAATATTAATATTGGCGTCTGTATTCAGAGCAAACTTAAGACTACGCTGTTATCCCTTACATTCAATTCTCACACATCACATGCTCATAATGTAAGAAAACCCACCCGGGCTGGACTCGAACCCTTTACCTCGATCAACAAAACTGGTAATTAACGATCTAACGCTAATTTGCATCATACAAGCAGTGAGAGATAGAGACGCATATAGAAGGCATAAAATTGAAAAACAAAATAGTGGCGTATATCCTTTTGCAGGCTGTATCCCAACATCCACAGCCACATGCCCTTGGGGTGGCTCATGAGGAGGTATGTAGACATAGATTTCAGAAAAATACAGGTATGTTCCATTGCAACTTACCTAAATGTAGAATTAAAGGTATTTTATAAAGGCTAATGTTACTTATATAAGACGTCATCACATGCATGGCTAAATATTATCCTTTCTTAGCATATCTAGCATTTACAGAGAAATTTACAACCAATATCTCCCTTAAAACTTTCTAAGGGCTTTTTTAACAAAGAGGGCCTCTACTTGCTACCATTAATTAATTAAAGAAGACCAATACTCTGAATTATCTCGAAATAAATGCAGCAAACGACCCGAAATCCGTCGAATACCAGAAATACCGAATTGCGCACGCAAAGTCCTACCTATACCATATGGCATTTCGCTTCTTCCCAAAAACTTAATGACAAACAGAGAAACCAATTACAGTTTCTAAATCAGGGCGATAACGGGAAAACATTCACATTATGCATATGTATTTCATATTTATGAATGAAACAAATCGGAGAAAAAAAAATACAGTAATTTATATTTTAGGAGAGATTTTGATGATTTTTGACAATTTTGCATGAATTAAAGCAACTAATTGAACAATTAGAACTAAAAAAAGTGAAAAAGCTGAATAAAATTAATATACTTTTATTCTTTTGGAAATGTAACGATTGAAACTTATTGTAGTAATAACAAGGAAAAAAAGCCAAATGAACTGTCAAATAGACATACTTGAACAAGCCAAGAAACTACTTTTTGAAATACATTTTGATATCAACAATTTCTTATTCAGAAAAATGAAAAATTTAAATTGGCAATATATCCAGTAGCTTCAGTAAGTAGTAAATATCAGTATTTTTGTAATGGGTCAGTTTTTGAAGAGGTAGCAAACATTGTAAATCACAAGCATTTCCGCATTTGACAATGCTATCGCACATAATGAGAATAACCATAACAGAGGAAAGACCCGCTGAAAAAATCCATTTCATATTAATATCTTACGATTTTGAATCACTGAAACCAATTGCTTATAATTAACACCGAGGGAAAAATGATCAAAAAGCTAAACGACTTGACTTATGCCATCATCTAATTGTAAGTTCCTAGCACGAAAACATTTCATGTAGAAAAAAGGCTAATAAAAAAAAGAAAATCATCAAACCATGGGAAAATATGAGGCTGAAGGTACCAAGGAAAATATTTCATGCTAGTGAATCTTTTCTATGCCCCTGGGAAATACAAGGAATAATGCATGTGAGCGGGGAACAGCAGGAATAGATGTGCAGATGAAGGGAAGACGGTGCTGGAAGAAAGAAGCGTGGAAGCAGCAGGGTTCTGCGAGAGATGGAATAATAAAGGAGAGAGGAAGATGAGCACCTGTTGGGGAGGGAAAGGAAAATATCAGCCGGAAAGCGAAGAAATAATTGAAGGGTGAATATTTCATTCAGTTATCATCCGCAGTGACCTCCTTCAGCCATGTATTCTTTGTAACATTTCAGATGAGGGAAAAAGCACGCATGAACGCTACGGGTACAATTTTGTTTTCAGTAACACATCGTTTTAGTAATCAGCTTATGGTTTAGTAAAGCATATTATCTCAATTGTATCTTGAAGTTAAATTGCTTTTCCATGCAACTTTATAATAAACAAATGGAATTAGAAATAAGCCATTAAACACGTTGTTCGTAAGAGAGGAGGCATTAAATTGTGTGGTTTTGCCTTAGTAGAAAAAGGATGCAATCTATCGCTCTGATTGTGATTGTTTTCTGTTTTTTTTAGATGACACCTTCACTTAGCAAAAACACTGTCGTCTTAAAATCATTGGGAGCATTTCTTGATGTCTGATTTGGCTAGAGCCTTTCAAGCGAGTTTTTGAGTTATGTATTACTTATTATTTCTATAAATAAGGACTTATTCGGGCATTTCTCCAATTATTAACATTTGACTAGCAATAGGAAGGATGATACACCTCAATTCATGTGATTTATTTAACATTTAATGTTAATGTCGGTTTTTACCACATTAGAAACGTGCGACCAACTGTTATTCTCACCAAACCCTGAGTGAAAGATACATATACACGTTCTCATGAACGTTTCTTAGAAACGAGGCTTTATTGCTACATGAGCATCTAATGTATATGTCCACCTAGATGAGAACACTGAATTCTTACCACCTCCTCTCACCTACCATCAAATAATGGAAACATTGAATTTACGGTGAGATATGCTTATTATTAGCAAAAAGCGGCAAACAAGTAGACCTATGAATGGGTTTAATCGATAATTTTTAGCATTTTTATTTATACAAGCGCTCTTTGGATTTAGTACAAAAATAATGACTTAAGTTCGTAAAGTTAAGTGGTAAATAATCTTAAAAAAAAGACAAAAATGGATTTGATAGGCGAGAATTAGGAAAATACTCCGAGTTAAGTTAGGCTATTGGCGTGTTGATTAATTAAAATTCCAAAAAACAAGGTCAGTGGCTTCATTCTTCATTCGTTTGCAGAATTATGATACCAAGTAGAAACGATAATAATAAGCAAATGCAGAGTCTTACATATATAATGAGGAACGTAAGGACCTTTTTCATGTTTCAAGGTCACACTACACAGAGGCTTTCTGGTCCATTTTCGATCCTCACGATTTTTGGCAAAATAAAAAGCCATAAAACGAATAGACTGTTATGACGAATAGACTGAGGGGATAAATTTTCAAAATAGAGAACTTTGATTATCTCAAGTTTGTGCAAAATAGCGCACTCTCAACTGTGACTTCGATGTCAACATAATGGCCGGATTTCGAATATGAAGACCTATTTCTATCTAAGAGAAAACAACCTGCTATGTTTATTATTTGCAACACTAGCATCTATTAGATTCTGTTTGTCTTCTTTTCTAATCCCTGAAAAGGACCACCAAGCCGCTATATTTGCTGAACAGTCATTAATCAAAGGTTTCAGACTTCAAGACTATGAATACATATTCTTCTTGTGGCACACAATTACGGAGCGATGGAGCAACAAAAACTGTAAATTCAACAATTTGCAATTTTTGCGGCGTGAAAGAAAGCGATGTTCGACAAGACTTCTCAGGTTGAGGTATGATTTTATCTGTAGCCTAAAACTTCGTGTTTCAAAAACGAAAGGAGAAGTTTTGGAGTCCATCATGCGAAAACATAAAAATGAAAAGAGTCAAGCATAATGATCTACCGTTTGCAGATGAAGCCATTAAAAAAAATGAGAGCACTTTGATGTAATGAGGGCAGTTCTACGAATGGAGAAGCAGAAAAAATAGATAAATGGATGAGCGAGGGAAACGAAGTATCGAGAGGAAAGAAAGCGAAGTGAGTTTTCGAGAATTTTTGGACGGTGGGAGGTGCAGTGAGGGTGGATGAAGAGGGGGGAGAAGGTAGGGGAAGGGGGAGGGATGGAAAAGAAGAGGAGGATAAGAGATGCGATGGCACTGTTGAGACAGGCGGAAGGAAACACACTTTATTCCTGCCCATGTCGAAATTTATGCGATCCTACTCTTCCCTTCCCCCATTACCAATGCCTTACTCCCCGCTCCGCCCAACCACCACCCACGACCTACACCCCCCATCTAAACGTCCACCCTCCCCTAAACCCCCCTTCTATGAATGGATAATACATCCCGCCCAACCCCTTCCCCAATATCCCCTCCCGAAACCCTTGCGCTCACCCCATCCGAGAGCAGCCCCCGGGGCCATAACGATACCCCTGCTTCATTGAATGGTAATAAGATTCCCATACTTTTCGGAATGGGGGCGGCGGAGGAGCGGCGTCTCTCGGCGGCACCACCCCCATCGACGGCGACGGGGTACGAGTGGCAGTGGGTTCTAGTTTTTTACATTCCTTATTTTTTTTATCCGCCGCTCTCAGCGCGCTTAATATCATCCCCCCCCACGTCGCGTCACCCCTCCACAAACGTCCTCCCCTCACACACGTACACCCCTCCACCCCTCTGCCGAATACCCACCCGCTCGAAATCCTTCACACCCCTATCATCTTTCTCGTTCCCTTGCTTCCTCCGCCATCTTCCGCTACCTACCAATATTATTCACCGCGATATCTCCCTCTCTATAAGCATAAGGTCTCTGAAAAAACGGTCTCAAAACAACTGACAACCCAGTAGCGGTAACGTTGGCGTAATGGACGACAGTAAGACAAATCGTGCAGGGGCTGAGGTCGTACAAAGAGAGTTTCTAATAAGAAATTTAAATACAGTTTTTCTGGGCCTAAAATTTTAACTTTTGGCTAGAATAATGGTGTAAATTCCCAAACCCATGCAGTATCTTTCGAATGAAAAAAAATATTTTTCGTTTATTTTCTCGATTAGACTATATAAACTTTCTCTCTTCACTACACACTCTGAACACTGCATGAGCAAATTGTACATAAAAGACCTACTGCTTCAGACAATAGCTTTTATCCATAGATATATCATTCTTGCATTAATAAAGTTATGTTATTAGCCATATTATTACGGGTTTTATTTTGTCCACATTAATTGTTAAAAAATAATTTAAATTACTTTTCCAAGAAATATATTATTCTTTTCCAATTTCTTATCTATGATAAGGTTGTTTTGTGACATAATGTTATTCCTATTATAAACAATATTTTATCACAAATAAATCTATTAAACTTTTTTGCCTTCTTCATATAAAATTAGAGAACTATAAAGGAAAGAATATGCGAAATGTATTTGGAAATCTGTCCATGAAAAAGTTTTCATATCACCAATTTCATATCACCTTTCACTCACAGTGTTTCCATTTTTAAAACATTCAATCACTCAAGCCATCAACACACAACATAAATCGAGAGAGGCACCTCTATCTATTCATTACACTAAGACAATGAGGGCCATGAGTCTCTGGGGTTCTCTACGCTGTAGTTTCTATCCGTTCCAGGCATGATATCACATCCTTAAAAAAGTCGCTATGTGTGGGTGCCCAAAAAGAAGGCGAGGGAAGAATGGTTAAAATTTTCCCTCTGTGGCATTTTTTTCAGGGCGACTGTTTGCACGCCAAAATTTACAAGGGGGTGGGGTGTGCATCGAGAGGGGAAGATGGTATTTGGGGGAGAAGGAGATGGTGGAGCGAGGAAGTAGGGTCGCCAGGGCCATGCGGGCTCGCAGAAAGGGGAGGGAGTTTTGAATACGATGATGCCTCTCACCCTCTCGAGGGGAAATTTATTTTTTAAATTTCGAAGATACAGAACTCACGACAGCATTTCAAATGATTCAAGACATCATCTTCGAGCAGCAAAATCATCAAAAGCATGACCATAATGCAGATTTGCTGACTTCGTAATCGTAATCAATCATTTTAATGATTGATCACCAACTTAAAGAGGAAGGCAATAATTTCATGCCTAAGATGAGAGGTCTCGATTCTAATAATTATTGTGACAACCTGCGGCATGAACATAAATGAAATTGAGTTTTAAGAGCATTTAATGCTCCTGAATGTGCTATACTTTCCATTGATGAAAACTGATTCTGTTCCAATAATTCCCTCAACACTGTCCTAACCTTGCATATCTCCTTCACTTCTGCCATATGCAAGCATTGCTTCATACACGCTTACTCCCCCATCTTAAAACTCGAAATATTCCTCCACTTTAGAGTCTCTTCCATCACATCCACCCATGTATTCTGGGCTTCTCGGGATACCCTTCCCTCTCGTGCCATTCACTTCTCTATCATTAATCTGCTTCTTATTCCAATTCTCATCCATTCTCTTAACAATACCAAATCAAAGAAGCACGCATCTTACACATTTGTCCATTACCGGAGCATCCACTCAAAATTATTTCATTACCCACTCATTCCTAACACTGTCTCTCTCACTGTTACCGCTAACACTTCTCAGTTAACCCGTACCCACTGCATTTAGCCAACACCCCAAAGTTTCACTGCCATTGGTTTAATTGGGGAGGAGTAAATGTTTGTACAACACTACTTTGGCTTCCTCAGTCAAACATCCATTTCTTGATATGCTTCACATGCTACAGACGACTTTCCTTCCAGCATTCGACCTCCTAATGTCGGTGAAATATATTGATTTTTACCGAAGGAGAAGGGTAAATAAATCTTGGCAAAATCATTCACCTTAGGCTGTTCACTTGCCGGTAATTTCAGCTTGAAACACAACGTCAGTAAATTTGACAAGACGGGGAACAGAGGTTTCTATTGAAAGAGGATGTTTCGATCGATATGTGAAAAAAATTAACGTAACAGTTTTAAGCGGCTTTTAAAAAATAATAAAAGTTACACCTTCGATCTTTACTCTGTGGTTACACTTAATTTGCAGAATAATGGAATATATTTTATATTAGCTATCCAAACGAGGAGATATCAAGCCGTAGAGGCGAGGAGGAGTTACTCATAATATCGAAAAATAAAATTCAATCCCATCCGCATTCACAATTTAACTCAGGACCCTAAAGTCAACAAGTAGGATTCAAATACAAGGCATTGCAATGAAAAATGCATGAACATCGTATTTAGATTAAAGTAGAAAATATATTCTATCATACTGCACGTTAGCACGGTAGAGTAATTTTGTACCGAGTTGCATAGTACCATGTGGAGTAACTTGAAACAGTTTACTCTTCCCAGCCAATGCTCGGTATGGCCCTATCTGTTCTCTTCTTTAATCTACGATCACGATTGAAATAACACTGCAGAGTGAGGGAACATACCATTTGGCCTTCATAAGTCCAGAGATCACATATTTTTACTCGCTTTCCCACTTTTAATATCGCGGGTGGAAAGTTTGGACTGCAGAAGCGATGAGGGAGATAGGAAGAGAATAGGAAGCGCAAGAGGGTTTGTAGGAAACTTGGAAAGGAGCGGTATAAAAAAATAAATAAGAAGTCTGTTGAACGGGGATGGGGCAGGACATATAAAGTAGGAGGGAAACTTACGCCAGGGAGGAGAGGGTGGGAGGGGGAGGAGGGTAAAGGAGTATGGCAGGGGAAAGAGAGAGTGAAAGAGGAGGAATTGCGGAAAATGGGAAATGCTGAGTGATGGCGAAAAAGATTCGTCCAATATGGAGCAGGTTCAGGGGAGGGAGAAGGGAGGGAGCCGGTAAGGGGGGAGGGGAGAGTTTGAGAGGAGTGGATGGAAGTGGGGTGGGGGTGGAGGAGAGAAGTTTGCGCGCCTTATAACAGCGCGATGGCGAGGGGAATACGACTTGGGAAAATATTTCTTTTCCGAGTCGGGCGGAATATTTGCTCGGTAGGATTTCAGAGTTTTTTGAAGTGAGAAAGTGGAAAGGTAGAAGTTCCAAGATCTTTTATTGGTTTTGGGAAAAAATAACATTTATGGAGCACCGCAGAATATATATTGACCTTTCTGCGGTCCATGGTGCCGTTTTCCATCCATTTTCAACTGTTTCACCATAAAAATTACACTTTAGGCGATTGAAACATAGCAATATTAGAATATTTATAGCGAAGTATTATTGAATTTGAATTGAACTTACCCATGCCAGATATTCGTGAGAACCGCGGCAAGAAGAGCGTCTGGTGTCAGGCGTACACTGAAAGAGTGAAATGTAAAATGTACACTCTTCCAATCATTGCGGTTGCCCAAATGACATGGTATGTAGTCACGCGCAAGGGAGCAATGATATACACCAAATGAGAGTGAAAGTTGCATACGAATTCGGATACGAACCTGTATCTCTCAGTTAAAGGTCTGGTTTATTAGCCAGTTACACCATCTTAATTCAAGTCGAATCCCGGTCAAGTCAAATGATATATTTTAATGGCGAATTCCACCATCATTGGTGTAAACCACTCTCCCAAAAGTGTCATACAGTTCTCATTACACACTACCAAAATCCTAAATTTTATTTTAATTTGTTAAAATTCTGAATCTATTTCGAAAATTTACTTATTAATTTCCATCATTGTACGCAACCAAAAAAGCTCTAAACACTTCTTTCAGTGAGCAACTTTTATTAGCATTACCATAGTAGAGAGTAGGGATATCGAAAGAAGGTAATGTGGTAGGTTCCGAGGAAATGCTCCAATGCTCGAAAGATGAAATAATAAAATGAGATCTGGAGGTGTGAGAGAGGGAAAATCTAAGTACGGAATTTATCAATAGGTAGAGCTAAACTTATGAGATATGCCTGGTCTTTCACGCTAAGGAAAATATAAAAACCTGAATCCATACAGTTACGTAGGTGAAGCTATGTGTATTTGTATCATTGGATTCATACTCAAAGATAGCATCAAATGTCATAAGGTTCCTTAGCTTCATAGGCTCCGTTTAATACGATAAATAGAAGAGTAATGGAAATAACAGGCATGATACGAGCCACTTCACATCACAATTAGATACTGTACTTATCCTGAATATCTTGTCATGGAAGTTCTTCCCATCTAGTATCACTGGAATTTCATCAACTTTCATATAAAAAATTAGGAAATAAAACGCTAAAAACATGAGCCAATGACATTCTCGTTTATTTTTGATCAAAATGAGTCTTCATGATCTCGCACCCAAAGAAATTACAGTATCAAGTCACAAGCGCTTATGATACAAGCCAACAAGCTTTCCATGTTTTCATTTCCGAAAATTCTGTACGAACGGTGCTTCAGCAATTGGAAAATACGCGGAGTATAAAAATATCAAAAGCATCATCCATCCGGCGAATTGCACGAATACTTGCACCCCTTTGCTTGCATCACTACAATAACAAACTATCTGAGGCTCCCAGCCAAGGTGTCAACTATAGGAGATAAGGAAAGATAAAACGAATAAATATACACCCCAATACATCCGACACAAAGCAGATAGTGAAAAGCGTATGCGGGTGGGCCGAGCCGAACGAAACTGTGTTTCTGCCGTTCCGGAACTATTCCCATGCATATATGAGGACAGAAAGAAAGTGAAAAAAGAAGGTGGGCAGGAAGATATTGTGGCACAACGAAAAGGAAAAACGGACATTTAAGGAGAGAGTGAGGAAAAAAGAATAAGAAGAGGGAATGGAGAAGGATGGGGGAGAGAAACGAAACAGGGAAAGGGAGTTATTCGGATGGAGTAAAAATGGCCACCCTTTCTCCCTGACATGAGAAGAGCCAAAGAGAGAAAGAGGAAAATGTACTGAAAAAGATAGAAGGTAGAAAAGAACGGAGGTTATCTTTCCGAAAAATATAACCTTGGACTTCGAAAATATGGAAATACAGTAGAACAAAATCAAAAGGAGGAAGGTAGGATGTTGGTGTGTGTGTATGTGTGTATAAATGGCGGTGGGTTGGTAGACTTGGGAGTAACAAAGACGGGATGCATGATGGACGAAGTGCGAGGAAGATAGATACAAGTAATTGTAAAAAACAACTGAAAAACCTATGACAAAATGATGATATTTTCGAAAACAAAACATTAAAAAATGTCCAATTAATATTTACGTCGGCAATGGTAAAAATCACAGGTGATGTACGAAACAGACAGATATAGATAGATAAGTGACTCAATAGGCTTACTAGTGGGACGAGATTACGACTATAGATTCCATCTTTTATTTAACGCTTAGGCTAAATGGTATTATAATAGCACAGACAATGCGCAGAGTCCAAGACAGTAGGTACAAAATGCGTAGGCAAAAGAAAGGAATATTTCCAAATTTACAGAACAAAGTCTTGAGATCAGCAGTTTAAACTTCGTCAGTGAAAATATTTACCTATAATCAAGAAATGCATTTAATTACATCACCTATGAAGCATTTCCAATGTCAATTAAAAATGATAGTACACATATTAATAACAAAGACAAAATAGATAGAAACCTTAGTGTTGAAAAAATATGGATTTGGCTCATTCTAAGAAGACTCACAAGAAGGGGTAAGTGAAAAACCTGGAAATCTAGAGACAACGCGTAAAAGGTACAGAAGAGGAGAGAGAGAGAGAGAAAGCGGATCGAAGAGGAAGGGAATAAAAATGGCGGTGGGTGGCTGAGCATATAACGTCGGTCGAAGTTTAGCGCGCGGAGGTAGAATAGGGATGTTACAGAGGGATGGGGCGGGTTGGAGGGTTCATTTTTTTGCCACGGGGGTGAGTAGATAATGGGGGGGGGGATTCGGCGGGGGTGGATCCTATGGCAGGCGAGGTGGATGGGGACGTGGGAGAGGAAAAATGCAGGGAGATACGGGCGAGGTGGACGGCGGGCGAGAATAGGGTGGGAGAGGGGTTGGGAGAAGGTGGTTCACAAAACACATCAAGGATATTAGCTCCGGAGAACAAATTGTGAAACGAAATCGCTACTCCGCCCCGCACTCACTTATACCCAACCCCGGCTTCGCTCTACTCTCCCCCCCCACTTCCCCTCCCCTAACTCCCCTCTACCTCCCCTACTCCTCCTCCCCCTTCCCTCCCATCTCACACCCCGTCCCTCGCTCTCTGAAAAAATTCCCTCCGTGTAGCGCCCGGGACCAATTTTTGTTTTTTTTTCCTCCTCGAAGCGGAACTTCAAACGGAGACACCCACGTATTGAAAACCGAAAGAATGAATGAGTGAATAAATAAATAAATGGAAAGGGCGGAGGCGGTAAAGGAAGAGTAATAGAACAGGGGAAGAGGATTCCTGTGTTTTTTTCCTCCGCTTTCATTTTTTTTGCCAAGTTATTTTTTCCTGCCGCATCGGCATAAACCTCCGCTCAAGTGATTGAAACTGCGGGAGGCCGTGTGCTGTGTGCGTTGATTCACCTGAGTGTCCGTGATTAATACGTGGAATGATGGTGCGCTTGTGGGACCTTATCAAGATTCTCCTCTCCAATGAAGGCAATTCATGCGGATGCCATTAAGTCTCATTTATGCTCGTCCGCATGATTCGCGACGAAGTTGCCTTTTCAATCCAGCTTTATTTTCGCACGAGCATCAGGAATTGATTATCACGCATACCCTTATGGAGCAGTTACTAGTGTATATGCCTCCCGCACATACCCAACGAACCATTATCTCCGGATTTTATTAAAGTTATACGTTATTTTTAACTTGCCGAGCGAAGCAAACAAAATTGAGAATATCATGTCTATTTGTATAAATTAAAATAAGGCTGCAGCACATAAAGATTAAGGCTTTGAGAGGCCAGACTCCTCAATGATCTCGGTAGAAGGCAATGCAAAACTAATTATTACTGTAAATAACTCCAACATAATATACACACCCGAAACAGAATATATTAATTTCCAGTTGAAAAGCACAATTTTCGGAATTTTTTTAATAGCAAAAATAGGTAATACTCGCAAAGGTGTGTGATGAATAGACATCGACCGATTCTAGAACTGGAAGCATTGCGTTATCCCTGAACGTAGTCCGCAAATTGAATTATTTTCTAAATCTCTCATTTTGAATATTTTCTCCGCGAGATTTTAAACATGACCACATATTCTTGCACAAATGTATACCCACCAACCTTATCTGAGTAACATTGACTTCGTTCTTTCATACACGATATCAACCCACTTTTTCCACGGTGTAGGAATAAAATCGTACTACCGTATGTTTAGTAAAAATAAGTAGAACCGTATTTCCTCTCAACCATACGGTTGAAGGTCAAAAACTGCAAACGACTTCAAATCTTCACACTCATGGAACAGAAGAATGACTATCAAATATAAAACGTGCTAATATACCATAGCAAATCATAGCTGTTTCCTATCGACAAGGATATTACGGTTGGCATTTCAAGGAGTAACATTTGAGGCAGAGCGTTATTTGAGCGACGTAATTAACCAAAATCCATGCATTCAGATTATAAAGAAAAATAATACAAGTCACATCTGCTCAGTAGAGGGCGCCCAACGCGGTAAATATCCTTTTCCTTGGAGTCGTCTCAGCAACGGCAATCCACTCACATTGAGGCAAATTAATTTTGCGCCAAAGGACGAAATTAATTTAAACCCAAGTTGCGTATCCAACTTCCTACACGTTTCTGTCCAGATCAGCCCTTATTGCCCCATCTCACCTAATCGTTCGTCCTATCCCCCAACAGTCCTCCTCCAGACCCGCCCCCACCCACCACTACCAACCACCCACCCCGTCTCGTTTTTCTGCAGCGTTGCAGCTGTATTTTCTTCGCCTACGCTCCGGACTACGATAGTGGGGAGGGAGGACTTTTTAAGAGCTAAAGTGGGAGAGGTTATAAAATGCCTCGGGGGTGGGTGGGAGGTGACAAGGGACGGCGGGGGTGAGGGGGGGGGGGTTCGGACGAGGGGGGGTAAGGGAGGGGAGACGGAGAAGAAGGAGCACTATCGAATAAAAGAATAAGAAACGGGGGGAAGGGGGGGATTTAAAGGTAAGGGTATGAGGGTGCCCATGTGCGTATGTGTGGGTGTAAATAAAAGGAAGACGCCCGCCGTATGCAAATCGTCCGGAGAAGGAGCAATAATAAACAGACTTGAGATCCAATACACAAGCAGCTCACATACTTTCTCGAATGCTCTGGAAAATGGCTTGGGGGCTGAGGGTGGGTAGTCGGAAGGGGATGTCGCGTATGGAAGGGAATAGGAGAGGGAACTCTGTGGGATGAGGGGCTGAATGGAAATCGTACTTTGAGAATATCGGTAAAATGGGAAGGGGGAGTAGGGTGACGGTTTAAAGGGCTGCTTGCGCGCCCTTGCTTACGTTAGTAAGGGTGGGTACTGATCCGTGGGGGGATGAGAAAGATGGGAGGTGTTTGAAGGGGGAACCTTGCCCAAGCGATTAAGTCCGCTTTTCCCTTTCGAAGACAATAGTGTGCTCTCTTTTCCTTTCTCACTCCTTTACTGAAGCGTCCAATTTCCAGCACACATCCCCAGCAACAGCTCCGCGGCGGGTGGGGCACAGAACGGACCGGCCGGCGACTCATTATCACCTGCGCTGTGTGTACAAAGATTCTCTCCCGGCCACGTTGGTTGATTATTTGAAGAGACGTCCGACCACTACATATGCATATACATAATACCTTGCAAGCCACTTCAAGGGGAGTTATATGAGATGAAGTAATATGCGCCACCGGGGATTGATGGGTAGGTTTTTGATGGAAGAATTACCTGAAAAAATGGAGGAAAAGTGGAGAGAAACCAGGTGTGCGAAATATATTGACTTTAAATATTGGCGCTTAAGGTTCCATAGCTTAAGGGCGGGATTACGATCAATGTATTTGGCGTGACGGAAACGGGCGCGGCGGTAGCGTTCGCAAAGTTACTGGTTGTTGACGGCGCCGTCAACATTCGGCCATCGTAAGTGGCTCCATTAAATAACAATAAAAAAACTTCGCGAACGTTACCGTTCGTTTCCATCACGCTAGAAAAGGCTGATCATAATTTCTCCCTAACGCCCCCACGGACCCAGCGCCTAACGCCCCATTCCACGGACGGAGTACTTACTGCACTTAAAGTTCTCTCCACATTGCACCGTAGTAAGAGTCCTCTGAAAAATCTCCACCACAGCTGGGATATGAACTCCGAACCGAACGATGCGAAGCCAGTGCAATATACACCATAGAAATCCAAGAGAGGCCATGTCCCTCGACAATAATTTATCCTAGCTTTTCCACGCTGCAACATGAAAACAAACAATCTCTCAGACGATAAATTATGTCGTGAATTTACACGATAGGAGGAATTTTTGTGAGATAATCGTAGCAATTTTGCCCGGATCAAGTTTTGGCTGCTGTAAGTATTCATTTAGAAGACTGCTGGACTTGTATGCAGAGAATTTACTATAAGAAACTTGAGTCGCAGATAATATCGGTTAATTACATGAAAATTGACAAATTGCTACTGTTAATAGTTCAATTTCTTACCACCGATTGCGCAGCGTCTCCTTCCTCGTTTCTGATTGCATAAATAATCTCCAGAAGAATTTGCGTACATCCTAATATTGGGGCCCATGAACTATTGAGCACGAGAAATCGCATAATTCTTATACCTCAGGATGCAGTATCAAGAACAGGTCAAAGTACAAAAAAATATTGGGATTGGATTGCTTTGGTGGCTAGAATACCGGCTTCCCCATAGAAAGCTTGAGTTCAAACCCGAAGAATGGCGTAAACTTCTCGTCTAGTTCTCGGTCCCTATTGGGGAGTCATATGGAGAGCACACCACGTGAAGTAGTCTAAACATCGGATTAGACGTTTAACTGCGAATACATTGGAGCCTTTTGTGGGCTAATGCCGACGTCACAGGCTATATTGTTTCCATCCTTTCCTATTTCACGTACAACCCTACCATTAACCTACCTACCTATTCAAAATGACGTTCATGACCTCAGTTGTCTGTAGCCTTCCTACATAACCAACGAACCAAAGTTTAAGACAATATCTCCTATATCTCAATTACAATGTTTCATTTACATAAATTATTTTATCGGAGAATATTGAATGATCTTCTATTTTTACACAGTGTAATAAATAAAGGAGAATAAGGCACTCTGTTGAATCGATTAAATTTTCATGTTCCATCGAAAAAAGGTACAAGTATGATGACATTTTATGTATTGAATATTAATAGTGAATACTGTAAAAATTCTCAATGGATAATATTCTCAATAGAAAAATATTTACAGATTGTGTATTACATATAAAAATTGTAATGACCTTAATAGGTATCAAGATAGGAACAAATATTTAAGAGAGGTAATTTCAAAAATAGCGAAGTAATGTTGTCCATGTGTAGACTAAATAATGTATTTATGCCTTTAACCATTTGATTGTATCTGACCAGCTATGACCAATGTTAACAATTTTTGTATTTTTTTCTATTGTTCATTATTTACCCTGTAACTGCATTGATGGTTGAACATTAAAAACAATAAATAAATAAATAAATATCTCTCAGTAACTTGAACAGGGATATGGCGTTACCGTAGCATCACTTCCAACTTATCTAACGTCTTCAATCTCAAGGTGAGCGGGACATTAAGCGAACGGGCGGCTCATGATCATCTTCGTTTGACTAAGGCGTGCGCGAGGATTCTCATATAAAGAGCGCTGAAGGGCCGGAAGCAATTCTTTCCACCCTCCTTCCTTGGAGTCACACTCCGGGGGAGATAATTTGCCTGCGGACTCACTAAGTCTCTCCCCGCCACGACGCCCCCTTTCAGCGCCTTCCCTTCCCATTCAATCTCCTCCGCCCATCCTCTTACCGAGGCCTCCCACAGAACATAAGACATTCCCCCCTTCCCGGTCTCCTATGGGCACCCGCTTTGTTTCTTGAACAAAATTAAGGCGGCGATAATGCGGATATAGGCGCAGCAACCAAATGGGCGACAACTAGTTAACGAGGCTAGAAGATTGGTTCGCCCCGAAGCACCGTATTACAGTCACACAATTCATGGTAAAAGGAATACATGCCCGGAAGATCGGGCGGGGATTTCAACATCCACGACAGTCCATCCATACACACACCAACTCCTTTTCATGCATTTCGTGGATGGAATACCAACTACGAAAGCCTCAAATCCTCCCGGTTGGATAAACTCGAATTCTTGCAACGTAAATTTGAGAAAATCATTGAGAATATTGATGGAATTGAGAATATTACAACGAATTAAGGTATTTTTTTATCCTGGATATTACTGCAGCATGAAGCCAATTAACTATGCAGGCATGAAGAAGAAGCAGAAATTATACCCGCAGCTTCAATTCATCACTACGTTGCATTAGTTACTATCCTATTACCCTAAAAAACAAGGACGTAGAAGTAACATTTACACCTTTTTCGTAATTTATTCAGTTTCCTGTATATGAATGAGTGGAAAGGAAAATGTTTGCAAAATATATGACTGTAAGATGGTGATCACTATGTGAACATAAAATAAACTTAATTTTCAACATAGCTCTGGCAAGGATAAAAATTACGTAAATTTTTATTTAAGCCTGAAGCGAATATCGCTTGGAAGTAAATTTAATGGAAAAAAATTTTAAATAACTTTGAAGTACATAAGAGTCGAACTAAACTGGTATGTATAACCTCAGACCTGGGAGGATGAACAGCTCTTTTCTGGATCAACTGAACAGCAAAGGCGAGACAACATACGAATGAAAATGAACTAGGCCAAACACGGTAACCGAAGACATGCACGGTTTTACCGACCAAAACACCTGAGCATAAACATCACAAGCCTTTTCAAGATATTCCGGTCATAAAAGTGGACCGCGAAATCATTCATGACATTCTTTTCGAATTTCACCGTCGTCAATCAAGCATCAACTTGCCTCACAAGTCCTCAGCACTACATGAGAGGTGACAATTTTCCGGACGGAATGCATTCCGGGAACGAGGCAAGAGGGTACGTAAATGTGATGGCGGGACTGGTGGGAGAGCTAGCGAGCATTAGCTAAAGGTGTGAGGATGGTGGACTTAAATAAAAGGTTGGGAATGAGGGGAAAAAGGAATAATCCAGAAAAGGAAGAGAAGAAACAAAGGAGATGAGAGGGGATAAAAGAGGGTGGGATGGTGTGGGGAGGGAGTTACTTGTTCAGAGGGCGGGGGCTGGTTGGGGAATGGAGAGGAGGAACGAACGATACGAGGGTGGGCTGGAGGGTTGGAATAAACGGAGGTGAGAACGCAGCATCGTAAAATTCGAGCCAATTTTGCGCGAGGGAAGTTGGAGGTGGACGGGAGGAATATGGAGGAGGCAGGGTGAGAGGGAGGAGTGAGAGTTAAAAAGGGAGAGAAAGGATACTTGTAGAGAGAAAGAGAAGAGAGGACCATGTAGGAGGGAATAAAGGGAATGGTAACAATGAGGAGGGACGAGTTTGTGTAAGAACGCTAGGACCAAGGGTGGAGAGGGGGGGGGGGGAGGGAGAGAGATGTGGCAGGGGGTGGGAGGGACCCAGATCAGATGCGTGTTCCCGCATCTCTCGAACGGAGAACTTCAAACTGGGGTGATCTCTGAAAAAAGGGGGATATATTGGTAGGGTATATATATAAGGGTAGTGGAAATATTGGGAGCCAAAATTAGGACTCAACTAAACGGATTTGAAACCTTATTGCGGATGCTATGCTCCCACGTGGGTCCACTTAACTTGCCTTTTTTTCTTCATTATCTGAGAACACTCTTCGACTTAGTGTCCGGTGAAAATGACTTCGAGAAGAAATTTACGACTAAGCAGAGTAAATTAATGACTTGAGTTGCGTAGCAGATGAGTCGATCCGATCGTCTGAGAGGGTGATGTTTAGTTCAAGCAAACGAAGGACGAAAATGATAGGTAAAGAGCTTGGAGGCACTGTGATCGACCTCAATGTAAGAGTCATGAAAATCGTGAATTTTAAGTCTACGGAGAGCACATATTTTTTTAAAGTAACATAATGTCCCCAGTAATACATGCCCTACTACATTACTTGGATGAACGAGTTGCAAACAGAACGCATCCCAGCACAATCTCGTAACATTTTCCTATTGGTATTTAGAATCAAACTCCAAAGCAGCTGACTGAGTATTCTTTTTAATTATACACGATAACCTAGCTTATGATTTTTAACTTTGGGTGAGTTAAATACTGAATACCAAGACTGATAAAGAGGTCGACGAAATAACTTAACTATAATAAAATTTTGTTTGTGTCACAAAATTCTTATTAATGATTGATTTGAAGAATTATAATTTATTATGAGGAAAGAGGCTAAGAGCGTATTATAAAATGAGTATAGCTACACTCTAATCTATAAAATTTGAAACGAAAAAATGCACCTATTCACAAGATTCACCTATTCACAAACTTAACAGGCAATTTTAACTCTTTCCCCTGTACTGGGCTATTTTAAAAGCTTGAAGTATATAGTATATGCCACGAATTTAATTTCATAACGTCGTGTACAGCTGCCATTTTCGCCTCAAAGTCAGAATAAAATAAATGATAAAAAACATAGAAATAATAGTTCACAGCTACTAGCATAATGCAACAGTCAATGCAAGAATGAACTGCGTCACCAAAGAGTTAGATTCATTTTCGGACTTCGACATATCCATCCATCAATTTACGACAAGATAAAAATATTACGTTAAGGCGTGTAAATATTTCTTCGGCAAGCGCCCGCAAACATTATCATAAAAATATTTCGCATGGTAATCTCCAGCATGTGTTAAGCAACTGCTGCCACGTTCACCCATAAGGCCTTACTAAAGCCTCTATCCCTCCCTATATCTTTACTCCCTACAGTACACAATCTAAGATCTATCAGTGAATGTTTACGCTTCCGCTTACATCTTCCGACATAATGCCCGGGCGCGCGGTTGTAGCGCTTCATCTGTTCAACGGATCATAAAGAAATCTGCCCGTCCCCTTTCCCTAGACATCGGAAGGGCAGATTATGGAAATTCGACCTTTAATAACAAAAACAATGGAAGCCACCGCATGCGGAAGAAGGCAAACATGGGTTTCCCCCTCCTCTCCGGACCTTAATCCTTTTGACGCCCGGCCACCGAGGCCGGCCATCGGGAAAGGGGTGACTGCACCCACTGTGCCTCATACGAAACCGGGGGAAAGAATCCTTAAAAAAATCTCACACCCTTTCGTTTCTTCCCCCCAGTGCGACACACCTCCCCATGAGAACAAGGGTACGGAGATAAAATAAACACCCCCAAGGGGTAATCCAGGGGTTGAAAAAAAGATAGGAACACCAAAACCATTACAGGAGGTGTGAAAAAAATAGAAAAACCTATTCAACCCTTGCGGTGAATAATGGAATCTCTTAGGATTATGAGAGTAAAATAGTCAAACGCCCCAAGTCACGCGCGGCGCAATCGCTAGGAGATCGCCGCCAGCAGGGAAATCCTTGTGGGATTCCCCAGAAGTGTTTCCGCGGCGAAACCCTGGCTCAAAGAGAGAAAGGGGTGCGAATAAGTAGATATGCGCTGCACGCGCGCTCTCATAAGTTACACAAACCCTGTTAGGGAGCGGAGAATAAATAAGGGATATTTTCCCTTAGGTGCGATGGGCAATAGCGTCTTCGACGACCATCAATAATTCAAATAGCTAGGACAAGAATACTTAAGAAATAAAGTAAACTGATTCAACCCTTGTCAAGAATGGCAATGAATCTCTTTTTTGCTTGTGGGTAAAATAAACTAGCCAAATGCCCTATACCACGAGCATTTCAATCGAAGGAGATCACCGCATATAGAGAAATCCTTGTGGGATTTCCAGGAAGTTTCCCGAGGTGAGACCCTGGCTCAGACAGAGGTCTGTGGATAAGTATATGGTTCACGTGTGTACTCATAAGTTACACAAACGCTCTACCGGGGCGGGGAATATTAACGCACATTTTTGCTTTGGCGCCATGGGTCATTAGTAATAAGCCCAAAAGTCGGTGATATCCATCAATAACCAACCGAGCCAGCCAAGCATCATTACAGAAAGAAGTGTTACGAAAAGAAAAAGGATTCAACGCTTACCGTGAATAATGGAATCTGTTTTCCGTAAGAGGCTTGGGATTATGAGAGCAGAATGGCCAAACGCCCCGAGTCACGTACGACGAAAAGGTTGGAGACCGTCGCCTGTTGGGAATGAATCCTTGTGGGATTTTCTGGAAGTGTTGCCGTAACGAGACCCCGGATCTAAGAGAGAGAGAAAGGGGTAGGGATAAATATATGGAGTACGCGCGCACTCATAAGGCACACAAACCCTGCATAATGGTGGGTGTTGACAAGAGATGTTTTCGCTTTCGGGCGATGGGTCAAATAACCCCTGAACGTTGGCGACATCCATCATTAAACCCACCCCGAGAGCTAGCTAGCCGTGGGGATCATAACAGGAAGGGGGTGCAGGATATGGTTGGTGCGTTGTGGGCGGGATGGAGAGGGATATCGAGGAGGGCGTGGGTGCGGTCGATCCGCGTGGATGGGGAGGAGACAGAGAGAGGCGCGATTTAACACCTCATCGCAGGGCGAGATCGCATCTTATCGCGTCTGCATCTCGACGACGACGGCAAGGCGACTCGGGGAACGTGTGGGGAGGCGCTCTCGCTCCCAGAATTCCCCTCGCTTGTGAGAGCCGTGTTTATTTCCTTTGGCAAAGCGCCCCCAGTTTAGCGAACGCGCGGACCGAGTTATTGCATCCTTATCGGCATGCGTACGGCGCGGGAGAGGAAGGGGAGGGATATTGTCTAATCTCGCTCTCGTTCGGCGAATCGAAATCCTTCTGTTTGTTTTCCTTCTTTTTTTGGCTTCCTCTCTACTGCATCCCACCATGATCACTCACTTCTTATTCTCGGCATTAATTATTTTTCTCCCAGAAGTTATCAGGATGTACTTTTCTTCTGCCGTGATTCATGGAGACGATTTCGACTTTGAAGGCCGTTTTACACGAGGCACTTTATCTCACAATCTGTTGGAACGCATGGATGTGCACTGAAAATTGCAGCGTGTAAAGCGGTGAATTGCTAGAATGCATGCGCAAATGCATAAAAGAGAGATGGGAAAATAGCCCCTGCTCTAATTCCAAACCTGCATCCTCGCATTGCGAAAACAGATGCTACTTAACAATGTGGAATAAAAAGCTTCGTGTAAAACGGCCTCAAGACGGATTATAGTAGCATTATTTCAGCTAAACATGAGTCCGAGTCTCAGGTCCTTCTGCAGTCACTATCTGCCACTGGCAAACAAGGGCAAAAGCACTCGGACGCATGGGATAATGGCCCCCCCGATTTCGAGTCGAGCCCAGCAATACTTAATTTCAGACAGTTCAGTAACTAAACGGTAATCTAGGTTCAAGATATCAGTCAACAACATCGTTCACTACAGTCATAGGCTGTATGCCACTACCCAACTGCAATCATTTGGATTGCTGACAGTCGAAAACATTCGGATGCATGATGCACTTTGCTTTTGCTTCCCGCCATCATTGGTCATTAATTAGTTTCAGATCCATTTTTTACAGAGCTCATGAGTACATTTTTTCCTTCGGCCGTAGTCACAGAGACGCTTTCATTTATGGTAATGGAAAGATGAGCGGCAAATAACATTGCTCACTCCCTTTAAGACCATATTCCTCCACCCAATTCTGTCCCTTGGATTGGTGACATAATGGCTTGCATTTGCAAAAACTGTCGCATTCCACCGCAGGATTTGAGTCCCTTGAATTGGAATGAAAACATTTGTATGGAAAATTCCGAGAAACGAAGGCACATCGCGGCCCAAATATGTATATGTATTATGAAGCGCGATAGACAGAAACATCGAATTCCGAGCAATAAATTTGCTCTCGCATAGAAATTTCATCACCTGTTTAGGAAAATATGAACGATTGTCAATCAAATCCTACCACAGTACGCTGAATTCGAGGCATTATAATGGCAAGGATCAAAATTGCATAGCGGAATTGAGCTTTTATGAGGGCAACATATTCTACAAAACACCTTTCTACGATGATCAATCGATTCACACAATGAAGAAAACGCTAAATTTACATCAATTCCCTTCAATATATATCTAAATGATAACACAAGTGGAGAAATATAAAATTAACTTATACATTTTTCGTGGTTGATTTAAACTTATCTGAAATATCAACTGCCTTTCAGAGTATTATTCATTCAGGCACGTAACTTCTATGAGCTTCAATATGCATACCTACCTAGATAAACATTGATAGCAATTGAGATTTTTTGCAATCAAATAGTCATGCCTTTAACAATAAGTTATAAATAGAGTGAATAGAAAGGTCCTTTGTAAACAATAACTAAAATTGAAACGTTTGACTTGGTCAACCACCAAAGTATTTTACATATGAACGGATAGTTTTCTTGTTACTTGATATTTTGAAATCTTACACAAAGCTATACGCATACTATTCTATATTGTATTTCACTGTTTTCTCTTGTAATTTAGTCATTGCACTGTAACTTTCAAGATGATTAGTCTTTGCTACTATGTGTAGCAAAATGATGCCGAATAGTTCGTATTTGATATTAGTATTGCGGAAATGATTCCTGTAACTTCATCACAAAGTAAAGGAAGAACCTTCAGCAATAAAGATTCATGCTTGAAAATTGTCACATGATATTGATTTCTAATTGATTGACCTGTAGAAAACATTTACAATGCGTGAAAACAATTATGTTCAGGTAAGTGCAAAAATAACTCTTTGACCAGCGTATACAAAGCACTGTTCACAGCTGTTTTTTAAATTAGGTTCATAGCTGTGTTATCAGTGCACACTCACTTTTTTTCAAAAATACATGTTGTGTTCGATTACTGAAGTGGTACCGAATTAGGTATTGATCAAATTTGGTAACTTAACTGTATCTGCTATAAAACAAATCCCTTAACTCGTCATTCTACCATTATTTCCTATGCTACATTATTTATTGAATTTAAAATTTGCGTTAATTATTACCAATCCATTCTTCATAAGTCATAACTTACCTTAACTGCCAGACATAATTCATCTCATTCATTCTCTCAGTGACACATAAAAATCATAACTGAAGAATTACAAATACTTAATGCCGTTTTACATGAGGCACTTAATTTAAAATTTTTAAATAGCATCTGTTTTCGCAATGCGAGGGTGCAGGCTATACAATTAGAGCAGGGGCTATTTTCCCATCTCTCTTGTATGCATCTGCGCATTCATTCTATCAATTCAACGCATTACACGATTCACAATTTTCAATGCACATCTAAACGTACACCAGAGTGTGAAATCAAGTGCCTAGTGCGAAAAAGCCTTTATAGCATATAATAATAATAATTATGTATTGCTTCCTTCTTGTACAGTATTTTACAACACATTTTAAACAACAGATGGAAGCTTTACGTTACACCAAAGATAAATACATGTGTGGGGGTAACCAAAAGTTACCGTGCGAAAATATAAAAGTAACAAAAAATAATATATGTACCAAGTTACATCAGTGCTACACTACACAATATCACTATTTACAAAGCTGTTTCTGGTTAAAGAAACAATTTTATGAGAACTATTTAAAATTATTTCAATATCATCCAATTTGGAGAGTAACATTTTGACTTGTCTTATAAAAATAACCTTTTGCTCTATTTTTACATGCTGTGGAAGTAGGTTAAAGATCTTTGGTGCTAAATAAACAAATCTTCTCTGGAATGTGATAATATATGACCTCGGGGACAGAACATTGGATTGAATACGCAAGTTCCATTTGTATTGACTTGCCACTATGCCAATCAAGTTACCACTCCGCATGTAAAAAATATTTAATAATTTATTTACAAATAAATAGCGTAAAAACAAAATGTTTAGGTCGCGAAAAAGTGGATGAGTGTGATGAAATCGATTTTGCTTGATATGCTCAAAGCTCAATTTATTTTAACAGATTAATTCGAAGAAGGCATAAGAGATGGAAGGAGGAGGTTTTGAGAGGAGAGGGCATGTTGAAGAGAGAGATAGAGGGGAGAACACTGGGGAAGCGTGGAAGGAAGAGGATAGGGATTCTGGACGATATGAGAGGAAGTAGAGGATATGAAGAATTGAAGAGGGATCTAATGGTGGGACATCCTTAGGAGGGAAAGTGAGACAATGTATATGAAATTGGGATGCAGAATGGGGACTGTCCAAGAATCTACCAATAAGCTGGTAGAATACTTGAATGCAAAAAATGAATCAAGATTTACCCGCGATTTCACCTAAACGTGAAATGATAGAACACGCAATCATTATTCGCAAACTAAACAGTGAATCAACTCCAAGCACACGATCTCTTACAGCACCGCTTGTAGGGCTCAAGGGAATGGGTTTGAGAACGGCGAAGCGTTTGACTGGGGATGGCTTTGATCGGTGAATGCTCGCGGTTGACGCGAAGGATGGACGCATTAATTCTCTCCCGAGGGCCACTTATAAAGTCTTGAGGAGTCCGTCAAGAGGGCGGGGGCGGTGGATAATGGAGATTGGGGAGGGGTCAGAAGTAGTTGGGAGGGGTGGAGAGAGGGAAATGATTGAAAAGTGGACGGGTTTGGGGGTGGATTGAGAAAAGTTGAGATGTGAGGTGGAAATAGTTTTTTTCTGCTCGGAGAACAAAATCTGTGTGCACGCGAAGCCTTCCCATGCTGCGAGACGTCATCTCGACCGACGTGGCTGTTATCCCATCTATCTCCTCCTCTTTCGGTGCCTTTTTTCCGATTTCTCCGTCTCCCAATGCGATGGGAACCCAGAGGTTAAGCTGCCAGCCTGCGGGTTGAAACCTTAATGGTCGATAATTTCTGTCATATAGTTCCCTCGGAACTGTAGTTCACTGCTCCGAGGATTTATAAAAATTATTTTCTGGGCCATTCCCATTCAGTCTCAAGATCTAGTTCAGTGGACGGCGAAGTGCTACGGACGAAGACTCCGAGGAGAGATTTCACTTCTTACAAGCGGTTCTCGCTGTTGTACACATTACAACACTTATCAAGCGCAACGTTCTCTGAACAATCTTTACCCTTCAAGGCATATTTCCAATAATTATTTTGTTTTTAACGCCGATAAATTTCGGAATATAGATCATCAAAACGAAAGAAGTGGAAAATAGTTAAAATATATCTGCATAATTATTATTTAGACCCAAGCCAAGACAGCCAAAAGTTGATAAAGTGGATGTTACGCGGCATAAATTGTTGTAACTCTCTCATGTTGAACGAAAGTAAATATTTACTTTATAAAATCCACAATAGTTCATTCACAACAGTACAACCGGTTTCACCCGTTAAGGCATTATTAGGTACAATGAGGAAAAGGCCATTATGATGCCCTAAAGAGTGAAACGGGTTGTATCGTTGTGAATAATCTATTGTGGAATTTACAAAGTAAACATTTTCTGCCTTTCAGCTATAAGTTTAGCAGAATAAACCCTTATGCGAAAAAAATTATAATAGGCGCATCAAGGAATAACTGTATTTATGTTACTCATAACACTAGTAAAGTGACGCCCGAAAGCTCTACATGCTGAAACTAAAGTGGCCGTATATGTGTGAGGAGCATAGGTATGATTAAGAATCGTACTGAGCATGAGTGATATTTCTGAAGTTTCCGCTGAAAAAAATGCAGAGGAAGCTTACTACGTCATGGAAGTTGGGGTATTGCCACGATTGTTTGAAACTTTCAGTATCCACAGCAAATTTCAACGTATGGTTAGCATTAAATGTGGTGCTTTGTGCAAGCAGAAAAGAACTACATATTCAGATTGGATGAGTAACCGATTTATTCTAAATCAATGATGTACCATCATCACACAATGAATGCAATTGCAATTACCATTGGCAACGTACAGTGTCAAAGCGCGCAATTTGGTCGATACTTTGAATGAACTTACGCTTTTCTCTGAAGATAACTTATCAAATCGTCGAGAATAATGAAATCGGAGATTTGTGAGGAATAGATATACCCACATTAACTATACACTTTTGCTCACTGATCACATCATATAGTAAAACATCACTTTTGGTGGAATGAGCAATTAAAAGATAAAGTTTAGGTAACTAAGAAATATAAAAATCTACAAGTCAATATTCTTGTTCCTTGATTCCCTCACTATTGAACTAATATTTGGGAAATTAGATGTGCATCATATTTAGATCACTTGTTTAATTGTAAAGCATATTTAGTTTCTGGTAACCATAGAGATACAGTGTACATAAAAGTGTGTTCCTTATTTTATGACCTACGTTTTTGATTAAACGTGACAGGTTGCTACCATTTTAATTATCTCCTGACAGTGGTTATGATCACACACATTTAATGACAACCCCGATGACTGAGGAAATGCTCCAGAGATAGATGTAGTTGAATAATTTATCTTCGCATTCCCCACGATGGAACGTCGTTTTAATGGAAAAAAATGTATTTGATCTGGCTTTCACGAGCTCGAAAAAAAATGAAGAGACCGATGTGGACAGGCCGACACGGAAATGAAAGCAATCCTGAAACATTGTGCGATGGAATGGAGGGAAGTTTCCCAGGCATCTCTCTCTCTCTCTCCAAAACATCGCAGTTTCCACGGGCGAGCACGAGGGACTTTCTACAAATCGGCGCTTTTATGAGTCACGGCATATAACCCGAGGAGGAGGACGAGGGAGGAAAAAGGGAGGTTTGACGGACATCATGTCAATTCCCGCGGACAGAAAACAGGGAAAAAAAGGAAGGGGAAATAGTATTGAAGGCTTGAGGGGGATAGGGGAGGATGTGGGGGGGGGGGTAATGGTAAAGGTAACTCCGCTCTCGTAGAGAGGGAGGAGAAATGTCCGCTCTTCGCTGAAAAAAAATGTAGCCGAACACGGGCCGGCGACGAGGCGAGGAAAATTTGCCTTTGGGCAATTCACGCGAGGGAGAGAGAGAGGCAAACCCCACCAATGCGCACACGTCCCCTTCTTTTATTTTCGATTCCTTTCTCTCAATATACAATCCTTCGGCTGTTTCACGGAACGACCGATCAGGTCATTCAATATGTCTCTCTTTTGCCTCTTTTTCCCCCTTTTGGAAACAAAAACAGAGTAAAGGCTCTCTCATCCCTCAATCCATCCGCTCGTGCTCCAATTCCCTCCCCCATGCCTTCCCCCCCTCCATGACTTCTCCACCGCACCTCGCTAGTCTTCAAACTACTACGTCACTTTCCGACTTCCCGATAACATCCGGGCGGTTTTTGTGTTGCGTTCAAATTCACTGTACTTTTTCAGTGTCTAGGGTCCTTCACATTGTCTTCACTTTTCTAATTTGCATGCATCAAACTAGAAAATGGAGGGGACACAAGAAAATATCACCTGCAATTGCATTCGGTCCTGAGATTAGTTTGTTTCAGCTCTACATTACCATCTCTTTTCAGCTAACCTTATGATCTCAACACAATTTCTTTCTAGAACTACGAATGTACGACACTGATTCAGGCTGAACCATGTCATAAGTAATATAAACGTTATCTTAGTACTATTTACGCTATAATTAATTGCCAACCATGATTTCAGCGATTTTTTGCTATTATAAACCTTGGTAAATAGCTAAAACCATGGTCGGTAATAAATTATACTGTGGAAACTACCGAGCGAGTTTTCATTGAAAATTTCCTCGTTTAGCAGCCCTCACAATTCCCCAAATGCATTTCATACTTGTTCTTTCTCTGTTATTATTATCATTCACATTTCCTTTCATTATAGTTTTCATAAGGCATTATGCATTGTCTTATTAGTATGTCTTTCCAACTTCACAGAGTTTTGATAAAATATCCATCCTCCTTAATTCTTCCTCGTAGGCACTTCTTCATTATAGTGACACACTCCGTCCATTTTTTCTTTACTATTCTTTTAGAACACCACATATTCATCGCCTCCAACGTCCGTACTTCAGTAAAAGAACAAGCTCCATGCATATTTTTTATGAAGTGCTTTCTCAATTCCAAGTTTGCGCTGCCGGATGGCAATCGACTCTTCTTATTCCGTCGTTGCTTTAGCTACTCTGCTTACTGTATCTTTATTGTTCTTCCAGCAGAACCATCATTATCAACACTATTTACCGACGAGGATTCCAGATAACTTGAAACTTCATTGATATCTTGGCCGGACCGAGCAGTTTCTTCTGAGCTTTTTGACTAAAAAATTGGGCGCTCTATAAGTTATGACATTTACGGATAGAAAAAAAATAGAAATTTTACTTCCGCAGCACAAATTGATTCCCACAACCTCTCCTTCTTATGACTTTCCTTCTAAATACCTAACTTCAACGGTTGAAGGAAAAAAACAACAAATTAATGCGCTTTCTTTGACTCAGTTTCCAGTTCTTACTCCAAAAAGCCCTAGAGTTGCGTCCAGAATAATAAATACCAATTTGTAAAACAATGAGGTTTAAAACATAACATTCAAAAATATTTCCTGTCACACAAATGGTGTCAAACCGAACAGGTTCATAGTTAGGAAAATTATATGCACACATTAAAAACTCCGCAATTTTCTAAGTAAATAAATGTATAAATCAATATATTCGGGCAGAATTCACAGCATAAGTTTTTAAATGTATCGCTGATGTTTAAAAAAAATTGGAACGGAATGCATTAAATAATTTTGCCAACAAAAAGATCTGAGGTCAAATTTTCCCTCCATTCTCATGACTTCAGGATATATTTATAGCATTTTGCATGCATACATATGCATACATACAATTTTTATATCTCTCTTGCTTTCCCAACTAATTGGACGTCCCTCAACTCAAGACAGCATAATGCGAAGATGATTTTACGCTTCGAGGGACGACTGTGAACTACAGACATTCCTTGGAATGCTTATCTTCCTCACTCCAAAAGAATTCGCTTCCTCCTTCTTTCGCTCCAATACTTCGGCCCTCCATTTCCTCCACATCTCTTGGAATAGCAGGATCTCGTTCTGAATCTATCGGAAAAGGGAGGAGGATTTTTATGAGCTCGGAATCAGAGTCTCGTAAAACGCATTTAGATTTTATTTCCGTGAGGGAAACAATCTCCGGAAAAAAGAATACATAGACGCCGTCAGCTTTAATTTAAGAATATATCCCCTTTCTAAACGATTTCTGCTGAGGATTTTTATGGGAGATAGTACTTTTGGAACGATTTCCGTTTCCTAAAGTATTCGTACCAAATATTTCCAAGTGGAGCTAAAATATTTTCTATTCTCCCTTGATTGTCCAAGGTACATTTAGTACAAATATAACATCCTTCAGGGATTACTAAGAGAACAAACGGTCAGGTATCAAAACACCGCAATAGAAAATGATTTTCTGTCATTTTTTAGGAAAGCTTACTCGAGGCTAACTGAAGTAATTGTAACACATGTAACATCAGTAAAATATAACGCACCTACCTACCTTCGAGTTAACATAGAAAATTGCATGCATTGGTAATAAAAACAATATTTACACTCGTAATATATATGTGCTACATCAGTGAAATGTAGCGCAAAATCAGACACATTAAAATTGAGTAAAAATAATACAGAAATGGAATCAGGCTCAAAGTCAGCGGGCTCCCTTGAGACTTGTCTTCTTTTTTAAGCTATGTATTTTCACTGACACTATTGAAATAAGAACATAACACCAGCGTCAAATTTTAATTAAATGTTAGAAGCCCGTGAAATTAAGAAAACTTCAACTATGTATATATAAAGCCTCAGAATTGTGAAGCGTCGGAGTCGGATACATTGGTACGATTGTCGTAAGGCATAAACTAAGGTGAATTTCCTCACTGACGCTAGAGGTTTCAAAATAAGGTCTTCGTTAATGTGTCCCAGCCTGTGTAATGACACTAGTGTTCGCACAAGATAGCATGTAACTTTAGGGAGGTACAATGATATTTCGAACATGAAGCTAAATAGAATCGAAACTACTTCGCGGTTTGATAGTGAGATGGCACTGTTAAAGCGCGAATTTTCTGTCTGTTAATCTATCATGTTCAAATAATTATGAACATGAAAGACGATGCATTTATGGACATTATAAAAATTTTAACTCCGCCAGTGACGGTCTATGGGTGTATTGAGTAGATAATTAATTTAACTGCTGGTCCCAAGTCCGGATAAAGGAGTGGGTCAGGTTAGCACCCAACCCACCGTGTAACAAATAATCGCTCATAAAACCAAAGAAAAGACTCGGAATAGAACGGATTATACGATGATGACAAACGCGATACAAAGGAAAAAACAATTATGGAAAACAATTGAAAGGATTTTGGTAAGTTTCTTTTGGATCTCTGTGATTAAACTATACTTTTTCAGCAACAGTTTCACCGTGCTATTCTGCCGGCTTCGACAGGCTTTCTAAATCAAAAATGAAAAATAAATAAACAAACTTAAGCGGTTGTTATGTAGCAATATTAATTAATACTTGAGTTTTTCAAAAGTAATTTCCACGAATAAGGAAGTTTGTAGCAATCTTCTCTGTTAAGGTTGTAAGGTCTTTTTTCTATTTCAATGGCTTCCCTGATGATCCGTGGATAGTACCAAATTTCTTTACATAAAACTTTCGTCCTTTTGATGTCTATACTGTGACCTTCTAAAAGTGTGTGCTCAGCCATGGCAGAGTGATACCTATCTTTCTTCCGAATAGCCCGTTCGTGTTCCTTCAGTCTGCATCCTATGGCTCTCTTTGTCTGGCCAACATATGGTTTTCCGCAACTACAGAAAATGTCGTATATGCCTTCGAACATTGAGGGAGATAATGGATCTTTCGCTCCTGTAAGGTGGTTCCACCGTAAAATGACTTAAATGACATTTTATTCATACTCTGTCAACTTGTAAAAACATTTGTCCTCTATCTGATATGAACAACAAAATAATACCTTTCCACGCTATTTTATTCTATAATTGAACTTGAAATTACATTGTGCTCAATGGGGGAATGAGAGAAACACGAGGAAAAATAGTATTTTTCCATAAAATATAAATGCCATTTTCGCGGAAAACTATTTATATGAAGGAAATAATCCAGAAAAATTGAATAAAAATAAAATATAGGCATCTTACCACCTTATTGTTTTAGTTATTAGGGAATTACTGCCGTAATTGAAGTCAAAATGCGGTAATTCGTAGGAAATGGCGCTGCAGTCGGCTCCAATGGCTGGAAAAAAGTGCTAATTTAAAGTACATTCGTGGAATAATCTGCATTTTTTCTTCTTTGCTTTTGGTTTTCTGTAGGTAACGCATTTCATCAGAAAAAGCAGGGTTTTTTGGACAAATATAAAAAAATGTGGAATTTAGTATTTGTTTTGACTCACACAGTCGCGGCAGAACCTCCTTAAGGTGATCATAAACTTTGGAGGTGGTGTTAAATCTTGTAATGATATGTTGCTTGACTAATGCAATCTGTTGTTCCCGCGATGTAAGGTCCCATAACATATCCCAAAGGCTAAGATGTATCTTTCTCCTTAGGCTTCTAGGCTTAGTAGCACGGCGAAACTATTGCTAAAAAAGTATAGTTTAATCGCAGGAATCCAAAAGAAACTTACCAAAATATAAATGAACTGCGAAAATCTACAAAAAAAAATTGAAAGGATTGCTAGTTGGAATATCAGAAGCTGGAATCAATGAGACAAAGAAATTCTTTTGAAAATGGAATGTAGAAAAACTGATATATGCTCGCCCAAAGAGACGAAAAGGAAATGAAAAAGAACTAGAGCATTTAAGTTATGTAGGAGGTCGTATGTCAACTGATAAATACCTTCATGCCAAAACTAAAGGGATATTCCATATTTTTATTTATGCACTAATAAGTAGTGAATCATTTTGTAAAGAGCTTTCCTCTCCAAAAATCACACTACGGCTCTGAGAATGCTGAAGAGTCGACGAATTTATTTGTTTTGGTGAGTCTTTTACCAGTCCACACAGCTCGCAAAATCGCCATTTCATAATCGTTGCTTATAATAGATAAAAGCTGTAATTTGGTTACTACTCAAAATTCAGGAAGAGTTTTGCTTACATCTCGTTTCCTTTACATTCTTTGAAAAATATGAATTTTAAACTTTCATTTTTCTCCTAAAATTACTGTACTTTTGCGGGTAAAAATGAAGTTTTTTTTTACATTTTACCAGCCCTTACTCTTAAACCTAATTATTTTCACGTGATGATTGAGATAAGTAGTGCGGGAAGGTAGGAAATGCAATATACTCACGTTGAATAGATATTAGACCTTTTTTATTTCCGCTGTATTTATGAAAAAAATGTTACATGCTTCATAGTACAATCGCACTACATTACAGGTACATCGCGTCCCAGACTTAGCACACACCACCCCAACCTTAGAGATGCTTTAAGTATAAGTATACGTAAGGCTAGAGGCGCCCTCAACGGAGAATGCTATAGTTACAGCCAGTCCAGGGCACATGAGGTTAGACACGGAAAATCTGCCAATTTATCCCATTTCACGTCTCAGCATGACGTGTCAAATCTTTCTGGAATAAAATGATTTGCGTCTCCGAGAATTTCTAATACAACTGAGCATGGACATTCAAAAGAAGAATAAATACACAATATTCATACGCACGCCTCATTAGCGCGTGTTAATGCAAAGAAAATCCACCTTTGTTCCCTCTATGTCAGCAATTAAATGATGTATAGCAGAGCGGCATCTTATAAGTTACAGCTTCAGAACCAAAAATACATAACCCTGAGAGTTGCCTTATCAGGATATTGCACGAGGCAACCTGGCTCGATCATGTATAAATAATATTAATAAAATTTATAGTTCTTGAATCGGTATACCTATTTTGAACAATCACAATTTAAGTATTAAATGCAGATCCTAATAATACTAGTCAGGTCACTGTTTCACAACACATCTGACTGATTGAATGATTGTGGGAGTGTTTCATTGTTCACTTTTTGCTTTTATTTTGCATTTTTGTAACTGGTAGGTCACTAGGGAGACTAATGCGGTGGTTTCCCGTTGCCTTTCCGGCTGATTCCGATAAATTCACTCCTACCCAAAGCTTCTTAAGAAATTATACAAGTACGGACAACGATTGTCCTCGACCGGTGCCGAAAATCGAGGCTATAGGGGCAAATATGAGGCATTAGAACATTTCAGTATAATATAAACATCAAAATTGATCACATCACATGGCTCAAACTCACTAAAATGATAGGAAGTAATTTTTTTTCGTAGAAACATGTTTATTCACTATCTTCCCTATGCCCTGGGTAGGTCAGTTTTGGTTTCGTAGTCCATACTTTCCCAATCTAGACCTTTGGTTAACTCCATCGTATAGATGTTCGGAGACCGCACCCTTGGGCATCATCCTCGTCTTCTCCCCCCCCCCCCCATTCAGCCCCTCAAAAAAAAACCTCGCCCCGCTCTCAATTTCTTCGGCGTCTTTGACGGGTCCCTCCCCCGCCGTGCCGTCGGATCTCCTTAGAGTGTGTATTCCTTGCGTGACGTGATGGGTTTTATTTTCCGTGGAATGATCGGTGGGGTTGAGAAGAGGGGAGAGGAGGCGGGGGCACGTGACGTGAAGGGGTCAGAGAAGGAGAGGAGGAGGAAGAGGCGAGATGAGATCGGTGACCTATCGCGTGCCGCACGGGGTCACACCCACCCGCCGGAGATCGAGGCAAGAAAGGGGGGGAGGGGCTGGGGGCAGCGGGCCGCGCTCTCCGAGAGTAATGCAGCAAAAGGAAAGAACTCGACGTTTTCCGGGTGTGTGAGCCTCTTCGAGCTTGATGGTTGGGAGGGCCCGTGAGGGAAAAATTCTGCACTCTCAGACACCACTTACTTTTGAGTAGGAAGAAAGGGGCGGGAGCCAGAAATGCGGGTAAAGGAACCAGGGGCGCGATCTCGGTTCTCCACAAAGCGTTAACTCGCGCTAAAGTAATTTTTCAATTGCGCTCATGAGAACGAACACGTGATCGTCATTCTTCAAATTGGGTCTGTTGCTTTAAATCACTATTATTAATTGGTGGAGTGCGTTCTCTCGACAGTAACAGTGCCAATTGCCTCTCTAGAGCAGTTTTCATTTTGGATAACGATAACGACAACGCGAAAGAAGGAATCATGATCCCACCCCAGGTTACGGTTTTGATCAGAGATGATTTGCCGTGAAATAAAAAGGAATAACGCGTGTAGGTGACTGTCTTAATGGGTACAGCTTAAGGTAGTTTGAGTGAGATAATTTCCTAGTCATAATGGAGATCATATTCGAATTGAATTTTTTAATTTCAGCGTCTGTAATAAGTATGAATTAAATATTGTAATATTAATGGCGCAAAAATATAGTTACTTACCTATATATATGTAAATAAATCCCTGTAATTAAATAAATATATCCTCTTAAGTCTCTCATTTGACTCATTTTTTCACGCCGTACAGTGAAAACGTTTTCACAACAGCATGTTTTTTTGCAATTCTGTAAAAATGGCTTTGGTGAGTAATTGTTTACATTTTATAAATAGTTGAGAAAACATACAAATTACACACCGTTGGTTTTTTGACGAAATCTAGGTGTTACAAGTTCCAAATTTGTTCAATATTCTCCCTCTGGAGCGCACAGTCGTAGTCTATCCCATGCAAAGCTGCATATATTTTTAGGCAAATTTCTCGAAAACTAGTTCAGCAAGGGGTTAGTATTTTGATATAATTGGAAAGATGAGATTTTTTTAAAAATGAGATCAAATTCAATAAATTCTAGGTGAAGTGATATTTCCCTCAAATTACCTAAAGCCTTCCGCAGGATAATTTCCAATAAGTCTTCCTACCCCACCCATGAGTATTAGCTCAAGTACAAACTTCATGGTATGAGTAGTAGAAGTGCGAAATGACCTTAGCCGCCGGAGAACGTTGAACTGAACATCCGCGCCCGAGGCGGGATGTAAACCAGTGACCTTTCCGTTCCGGTGCGTTCCCAAAATGGATACCATGGTCAGCCGTATCCCTACTATTCGATTGCTAAGAGAAGTATGAACTGAATGGGCGTTACATCGGTGTCCTCATTGCGGCTGTGTTTATGAATAGAATGGAATTCACGCATATTTCCCTCTCCATTGTACTTGACCTGAATTCTATGCAATTTATTATAAATAGTGACATGCCCAAAATACAGCCCACATTTTCAGCAATGACAAACTTCTTGGAAAATCAAAAAGGCTCATAGATTTAAAAATAGTTACTTTTGATTTTAATTATTATCATATAATAAATAATAATCGTGATAGCTACCGAGTTTACTATTTATGACTTTTGAAGTTCAAACTTCATTCGCGGAAGTTCACGAATTCAGTCTCATTGATATGTGGGATTAATTAACGTTTGCTCAGGCAAGTGCATAGATCACAGTTATATCCAGGAGTTGGGTAATCAATAAAAAATACTAAAGGGTGTCTGATGGGCCAGAAAAAAAGAAAAATGCAAAGGGTCACATTCGTATGAAAAAATATTGCACTGCTGCTGTTGAAATTTGGGCATCGAGATACATTTCCGGAACGCAGTGTAAGTTTGAATCAAAGATTCAATCGTGTTATTTGGATTTATATAACAACTCTATCCCCTTTGATAACATCCTTCTAATATTCGTGTACCTTCTGATACCTTCGCGTTTTCGTTTCTCTCACCCTTAATCTGATTACGATTGATTGATTCTGGTGGTTTCTTTGGTTACATTTTGACAGTCCAGTGAAGCAAACCCAGAATTTTTGTTAACGATATTCAGCTATTTCTAAAGTTGAGTTTACTTCGATAGATTTCCCCAGGGAAAAAATCCCAACGAGTCCCATACCGTGAGAAAAGATATTGTTTTGACAGCGGCGATGGATAGGTGGGTAGGTCTCAACCCTCAAGAATGTCCTGAGGTGGAAGAAATCACGCACTGTGGAGGAGGTGAGTCATTTCCTGGATCTCATCACGTGATTACATCTCAACCTGGAAATCAGAATATCTCACAATCAGGAATCAGCCAAAAGTGACCAAATAAGTCAACGAAACCTTAACCCACGGGGGCCCGGGGCTTAGTAAACTGATCTATCGCGCTATTTCTGAGGATAAGAGCTGAATAAAATTGTAAGAAAAATAGCTTGGAAGTAGTAACCGGCAGAGACTAACCTCAGCTCATAAATACCATTGTAGAGGGATATTTTTTCAATAATAAACAATAAATAAAACTTTGTTACGCTATATTTCGTGCCACCAATAAACTCAGAAAAAATAGTACAGAAAAGAAAATGAGGAAGTGCTAACTGTGGAGCTAAATAGGAGTAACGGCCATGACACCTATTCAAAGAGACTTCACACGAAAGACGACATAACCACCATTTTCGTAAATTAAGAAACATATCGATGCAAAGGCTTGAAACATAAGAAATATCGACCTAAGAGATATCTTGTCCAGCCGGAATTCCTCACCACGCAGTTTCCCCGATGTCCCCCAGCGAATTTGAAATGTTTGCACAATAACTGTAGTGAACTTCTAGAGAATGGCTTTGAAGACTTTGCATGTTTAAAATATATAACATGGAAGATAAAATTAACATTGATAATGAATGCCTCAAACTGTCACAATTTAGTTGACAGCCAAAATTAATCATATAAAACGCCTCATTATGTAAGAAATCAACTTTGCTTAAGCAAGGCTGTACGTGCAGCACTACATTTCTCAATTACAACGAGAAAGCTGAAAGATGGAAAAATGCGCCTCAGAGATTAGTCCTTCCAACTTAGGAATGAGGATATTGCAATTTTGTCAAGACTTTTGATGAGAGAACCAGAGGTTTTTGGTGTTGACAAGGCGGTTTAGTCAATAAAGCACTGCTAAGTAACTTTGTACATGATTCATACGAAATTCATAAAACGTTATAAATTTGCCAGATAACCTCATACTTTAGTAAGCCATTATTCTTTTGCTGCAGAGAAATCAAAATATTTTGAAGCTCCCTTGCTGAACCAACCCACTCCATAAATTATGGATCAAGCTTTAACTCTTGGAAAGTTCATCAGACGATGGATTTTTTTTAAGATGAACCTGAGAAAAATCCTAGCCAAGAAAAATCCGTGATAAATCCTTTGCAGAAAGTCCTCTCGCGAATTCCACTGTCAGAGGCTGCAGTTCGTCAACCGATGTTTCGAAGCTCGAATTCACCATCATTTTTAGGCTAGATGGGCTTCAAGTTGAACTTCGAGACGTCGCGTCGGTTGACACTATTCAGGCCTTAACACGGCGGAATATCCGATAAGACATTCTGCAACTGATACGCCGAGAGAGCACCAGGTTTCATTATATCATGTGAGACTGTATAAATCATTTAATCTTTCCACTAAATGCAGAAAGCTTTCTATGATTTATTAGTGTGATAATTAAACCCTCATTAGGGACCCACAAAATTTTGCTTTGCACGTAACGATGACTCAGAATGACGCAGGTGATAAACCTTGTTCAGCCAAATCTTATAGGTAAACTTGCTTTTGAGAACAATAGCACTACATTCACCTGCACTTGAGGGTGGAAGATTGGAAGAGGTTGAAATAGGGCATTTTAGTAATGCCCTATTTCAATCCAAAGCTAAGAACGAATATACGATTTAAAAATCTTTCCGGGATTCCTAACAGAAGTAATGACATCAAATGCTCTTTTCCGTCTGCTCCTCCTTCGCCAGTCTCATTATTAACGCAAAAATTATCGGCCTCGGATTCTCCCTTAGTCAGCTCAACAGAGTGGGAGAAGCAAGAGGGAAAAATCTGCACGCAATATTAATCAACCGTCAAAAACGGTTTCGTTTGTGACTCGGGACGATGGGAAGGAGACCCGGACCCCTTTATTAGACAAGACAGAACCACTTCTCTCGGTATGTATAAAAGGATTGGCGAGGCAGCTTTAATGGTGGGAAGCGTAGTAAGATGTGGGAGGGAGAGGAATTGCGAGCAAGAGAGGTAGTATGGGGGATGAGGGAGGAAGAGGGTGAGGGAATGAACGTGGGAATACATGGGGGAGGAAGGGCGAGAGGGGGCTGGTTGATCCTTAAAGGGCGCGAAGATTCTCGGTTGGACGGACGCACGATATAATGAGGAGGAAGCGACGATTTGCTGTAGATCGTCGAGGTTCACTGAACACATGTCCGTACCCTTCCTCTCCGCAGGGCAGCATGCAGTCCCCACAGAGGGTGCTTGGGGCAGGCCCACCAGATTTTATAGATATTTTAACATTAATCATGCGAGATAATGGATAATTGCTATCGGAGTATGGATAACTTACTTGGTCTTGAGGAGGGGATGACGTTGAGAGCGCAGGGAAGGTGAAGGAAAAGAAAAGGTTTTAATGGACGAGATGAAGAGAGGTTGGACGTTGGAGATCTGAAGATAAAATTTTCTGAGGAAATTGGGACCTGAGACTATAGCAGATTACTTTAAGTAATCTTAACGCCATCTAAACCTGCCTTAATCGGTAGATTACTTCTACTAATAGTGATCACGACATGTGTGGGGCGCCACGAACAAGGAGCAGGCCCTAATTACAGATACAGCGATTAAAAAAAAGCATGCGAATCTGGGAGCAAAGACCATGCAGTAAGAAGCGAGCGTAGGGCAAACGAACTTAGTGCATGCAACAGTATGCGGGTAGGGTCGTCGAAAACTAAGCTAACATGAACAACTACAGTAAGAAAACACTGTGTAACTATTGATGAGCCGAATTCTAGCAATAAAAGTAAGAAGGAAAGAGTTGATCATTAATAATGCGGAATGCATGCTCCGGTAATGGAAATATATGAAAGGAGGGTGCTTTGGTATGAAAGGAGGAGGTTTGGCCAATTTGAGGTAAAGGATGATATTCAAACAACGAAGCATATATATAATATATGAGTGAATGGTTGTTAGAGGAAGAGATGGACCAAGAAAGTCATGGGAGGATGTGGTGGAAGACATTTAAGGGGAGAAACATTAGGAGTCTTAAGAACAAGTGAGCTTATATGAAGCATTGCATGAATTTGGTAGAGGCGAAGGAATTATGCAAGGATAGGTCAGTTTGGAAAAAAAGTATTAGCACAGAGCTGGTTTCAGGGTTCTAACACCGATGTGAGGGAGTTTTTCTTTTGCATCGCCTCTTTTGATTCAGTCTAGCCGCGAAAGGGAACTCAGTGATGGGTGTGTGTATGTGATGATGTACGTAGGTGTATATATACATAAGGTGCATATAGTAGGTACATAAGTGCAAATTTTCGCCTTGTAACTATTTATACATGCTCGATAAATTTTACGCGCTGAAATGCCTCACTTTAAACTTTCCAGAGTTCACTGACCATTGTTTTTTTCAGTCTAATACCCTGAGCATTGAAAATATTTGGTAACTTAATGATGAGAAACAGAGGAAAGAAGGGAAATAGTAAAAAGGGGAAAGAGCAAAAGTGGATGATTTGGATTGTGCTTCCATCTTCCCCGTTGCTATTGTTGAGATTTTTCACTTTCACTATGGCCTCCCTCATCTGTATTTTTATGTTTTGGTATGTTTTTGCAAGTAATATTTTTCTGGTTTATTTTTTTCTCAAACTGGCTACGCATACACTTTGTACAGTTTTGATTGTGGATTATAACTTAGCTTCTCAGACTAAATGTTTCCCAGGTTTTCCACACCCTCTTCCTATGTACCTGTGGATAGATTAATAACGCAAATTTATGTTATTCCTGAGTGTAAATATTTCAACTGGCCAAGTATAAAAGGCTGATCTCTAGTCCGTTAGTAGACGTGGTTACTTTTTTTTTCTTTTGTCTTAAAATTTGGCTGTATTCTATGGTGTATAAGAATTAACTGTACTAATTTATCTCATGAGACCAGGGGTTAGGAGAAGCAATGAGCTCTTGAATTTATATCTCGCATAACTTAATAACGCCATCTTTAAATCGGTCTTTCCATCTATCCTTTCTCAGCCTTGGGAAATAGCGAGTCGTTTTCGCAATAATCTTCGCCTATTCCAAGCCCATTGTCTGTAATGGTTCGCTCCCCGCATGCAAGGCGAAAGCTAGCTGGAGGGGTAGTCTATTTTTGACAACTCTCTGTTATCCTGCCACGATATAACTCGACCAAAAGGCATCAAAAAAGCACTTCTGACCTGAAGAAGTGATCTGGAATGCTCGCAAAACTGTCTTCCTCAGAAATGGATCAACGGGGAAGAAATTTCGAAAATCATCAAGCCTCAAGTACCACTCCAAAGGAAGCCTTCACTCCAAACTAGAAAGCCAGCTGCAACGCCGCCGCGCCACTATAAAGCATTTATCTGCCTCCATTGGAACGTAATGCCAATCAATATCATCTCACGCTTGGGAATCGGAGATGGAACGGAGAAGTTGAGAGCGGTGAAGGATATAATAAGCTGTAAGAAGAAGAAGGTTTAATGCTGGGGCTGTGCTCACGACAGCGACGCGAAAGAAGGTTGGATGCGGCTCTCATGGGATCTCGGATTCGAAGAAGTGAAAACTACAGGTGGGGGGGGGGGCTTACGGGAAAAGGGGAGCAGGAGAGGTAGGAGTATGACAGGAGTTGGGGAGGATTGGGTGTGGTTGAAATATCAAGAAAGGAAAAGGGGGAGTCGGAGGGCTGAAGTAAACGGAGGGAGACGCACCGTGGGAATATAAGAGGTGATAAGGGAAAGGGGAAGATGAAGAGGATTGAGAAATATTCATGAAAATAGTTTCACGGAATCTTCCCAGGGAGGGAGGAAGGAAATTATAACAGAGGCCTTACTCTTTGCTCCGCTGGTCATAATATTACGCAGAGGAAAAGCTTTATAATTCAATGTAAAGAATCACAAGTTAAGATTATATATTGTATTGTCCCCCGCAAGCTCTTTAAGAAATGACTTGCCAGTGTAAGATCATCCCAACAAATGGAATTTCATTACATTTATAGACATAGATTTCATGACAACTCCATTCATAATGTGCTTAGTCCTACTAGTAAAATTGAAACGAAATTGGTGTGTGATTCCTCACACCAGTGGTAATGATCTTCCTATTATCACAACTAGCAAGAGTATAGCTATTTCTAAATCAATTTTTTTTAAATATTGAAATAAAAAAGTTAAATAAAGCGAGAATTATGTTGAATAGGAGTAAAATTCATATTCGAATGGAGTTCTTTTTTCTTGACCAATAATTATTTTTTTTTGATAAGGTAGCTTAACATTCCGTGTGTTCGTGAGATTTTTCCATCCCATGTTCTTCTCACCAAACTCGATAGCTTCAAATAAAATAAATAACTTCTGTTCCATTTACTTGACAGAAATTGTGAATGCTGAATAAACAAATTACACCTGTTGAACCCATACAAAATACTACCCAAGTGAAAACACGTTTTAAAAATACTTTCTCCTATTCGGTGAATATTAGGCTTGCTTGGCCCTTGTTCTGCACTGAAACTAGGAGAGTATTTTGGTTTTAAATACTCGATTTGTTTCGGTAATTACCTAAGAATCTAATCATATGACAAACCAAGTAGTGACACTACGAGGGATTTCAGCCCACGAATTAAGGATTACTATTCCGGTGCCTTCATTGACCGGGTAGCTACGATTGGCCGGCATGTAAATTTACGAATGAATGAAATTGATTATAACACACGCACTTTATGCATGTAATTATTATTTAGGTCGTGCGCAGACAATAAATATAGCTTACATTGGTAGGAGTAGTAGTACTTCGGTTTAGCGTGCTTCGACGGCTAAGTTCATCTCGCACATACTGTCTGCCACGTGCATACAGGGGCAGCAGTACTCGGACGAATAGGAGGTTCACCCCTCCAGATTCGAGCGTAGCCCAACGATGCTTAGCTTCGGTGACTGATCCGGAATCGCCATCGTGGTAGGCTGTTGCCATTGAAATTTATTTTATAGTTTAAACTAGATAGATATAATTGCTTATAAAAAAGGAGAAAAGTTTGATGTGAACGATAATGTTGGTAAAAAGAACTAAATTCAGGACTTTTTATTTTCATGTAGTATTTTTTCATTAAAAATATTTCATTATTAATATAGTCTACCATTTATGCTAATATATTGATTTTGAGTAGTACTACTGAGCAATATGTAGGATGAGTGATGCCTTAACTCCCAGATATGGGAAAGTACGTGGAATGTGGGAGCAGGGCAAAACAATTAAGTAAAATTAAAATAAATGATGATACAAAAAAGTTAAATATTTGTTTGAAGACTTTAACAGCTTTTTTTCTTTATAAATGATGATGTTTTCGGGGTATGCTGCGTATTGTTCATTTTGTTAACTCGACGTTTCGCTTGTCCTACTGGAAGCGTTAGCAAGAGAATGAGCGTTTTATAGCTTCAGCTCAGTCTCATCTAAATGCTTCGATGTCCGTTGCACCATTGTTGGGCCGATTTGAATTTTGTGCTGGAGACGTTAGCCGTTTTGGCCGTTGAGTTAAAAGAAATGAACATTACGCAGCATGCCCCGAAAACATCATCATTTATATAAAACTTAAAAACTATTTTATATTTAGATTATTGTAAATATTGATTAATAACTTAACACAAATACAAAATATGGTTTTAAAAACACAGCCACACGGTAGCACTCACAAAAATATTTTTGGACGTTACAGCGGCCACATCGCCATCGTCGGTGGTAGAATACAAGTCTGCCAACTATGGTGGCATAACCGCCAAAACGTCTAACAATATTTTTGTAAGCGTACCCTTAACTTATTTTCGTGTGACTGTGTTTTTAAAACTAGGTATATTCAATTTTGTACGAATCATTCGCCGAGTGCGTTTTCCTGAAAGATTTTTAAATTAAAGTACTCAATGAGCATGGTGTTTCCACAAATTGAGGGAGCACACAGGTTCAATAATGAATCCATGACAAAAGCAGCCAATGACGACGGAATTCCGAACTACTTCTGGCACCACCTACGAAATCTCAGACCCGTCCCTCCGCCTGTTATCCCCTCACTCCCAACGGAATCCGTCCTCGCGCGTTTAACACTATCGCATCTCATTGCTATTGCCGACAATGACGTCCGACCGCCTCCACTGAAACAAGACCAACGAGCAACCGGCGGCCGGAAGAGATGAAGAACAGATCCGCGCGCGATTACACCGGAGTGCTCGAAACAGTCGCCGTGGAAAGGGAGAGGAAAACGCGGATGAGGCAGGGGAGTGGGATGAACCCAGAGTGGGATGGGAGAAGGCGACGAGGGAAAGACGTTGTGTTCCGATTCGAGTACACCGCACCTCAGTATGTACCATATAATACATTCATTGAGAGATTGAGCCAAACTTAAAACCGACAACTAGCGCTTGTACATACGTGCGTATTGGAAAAAGTTGTGACCGTCACGGGACGGCCGACAGAGGTGGAACACTGAGTATAGAAAAAAAGAAAGAGAACACTTAAGTATTTCCACACGACTTCATTTAAAATCGATTATATTAGTTCCGAATAGATGACGTGAATTTTTTATTTCGAATAAAATAAGTTTGAATAAATTTGTCTTAAATTCGATTCATATTAAATCGTGTGGAAATACAGTTTTTTTCTTTCTTTTTACCATGAATTACAGCAAAGTAGAACCATAAACTTTTGATTAAAATGAGTATGGATATGACTGGCAGTAGGGAGTGCACATTATTTAATAAATAAGCATAAATAATTAAATTGGTAAAATGAAAATATGAATAAAAAGATTATGTTTCTACATTAATGATAATTACATGAAATACACATAGACTTAAAATATTCATGTGAAATTACACTATATCCCTGTGTTAGTAGCATTGTGAATTAATTCGGAACGCTCGTACATACGTAACCATGCAACGACTCAACAGTTGGATAACGGGAGTCGGCTGTCGCGTGAGGCAAGGCTTTCGCGAGATTACCCTCCATCCATAAGAAGTGCTCCACTTCAAAATACGTCAAAAATATGAGGGACGGCAGTCGTCACCGTAGCCTGTCTCTTGAAAACGCAAAGAATTAACATTTTTTATAACTAAAGGAACATTTATTAGGCCACGCAGGGATTATCTCACAAATTTATAGCAAATTTATATTATATAAAAGATATTTAGAATTAAATAATTAGCATAAGCATTCAAATATTCCCGAACGATCTCTCATGAAGTTTACGACCCTTACAATATCATACGCCATGTTGCATTAGTACGAATTAAACAGCCGGATAAAAATTTTTTTCTCATACTAACCGGTAATTGCCTTTTCGCGGTCACGAAGTTGGTCCAAAGGCTGAGATTGTTTTACCACTTTCTGAATCCGGCGAAAATTAAACACAGTAAGTACACTGTAACGTAGATTGGAACAGGGCCGTAATGACCGATACCAAGACCACCGATGTGCCGAACATCGTCATTTCTAGAATTGCCTGGAGTGAAAAAAATACATTTTTTGTCAAAGATCTACGAAAAATTTTCCTCCCTGCGCAATCCACACCAATCCATCAAACAAACCTAATCACTCGTATTTTCTCTCTTACCATTCCATTTCCCAATTCCCTGTCCTCTGACACGGCTGGTGTCCTAGAACCAAGGCCGTCCCAAGGGATTGAGGCGCCCTGTGCAAATGAAAGTCCGCCCACCCCTCCTAACTTTGCTTTCTCTTTAAGATATTGTAGCATCTTTGAAGCATATTTCATAGAAAGATGGGAATTGACCTACTAAATGGCTAATGATTTCAAGAAATTTATGTATGAACGAAGTAGTCGGCAATTTCGGGAAATAGGCGGGTCTCCCCGCACAGCATGAAAAAGGGAATCCATTGCGGGGCCCTCATAGACGCAGGGCCCAGTGCAGCGGCACCTGTCGCACTACCCTAGGGACGGCACTGCCTAGCACCCACTGCCACACGCCGCTGCTGTGGCATCGAATGAAACAAACAAAATGTGAATACCATCGCTCATCTGATTAACCATAGCTGTTTTTATCTGTTTTTGTACAAAGATAATAAACTTGAAAAGCATCAAAAGAATGAGAGAAGGGCAACGGCCTGCCACGATGGAAACACCGGTTCCCGATCAGTCACCGAAGTTAAGCATCGTTGGGCTCGGCTCGAGTTTGGAGGGGTGATCCTCCGATTCGTCCGAGTGCTGTTGCCCCTGTCTACACTTGGCAGGCAGTAAGTGTGAAATGACCTTAGCCGTCGATGAACGTTAAACAAAAATACTACTAGAATGAGAGAGTCATGAGTTAGTTCTAATTCAGCCTCTTGCTTTTCCCGCGTTCGTTGCGAATCCTGGAGAGGGCAACGCCGAGTAACGTAGGTAACTCAAGATGTCGAGCAAACGCATGTCATCATGGTTACGTCAGTCCCTACGATTTTTTGGTAAAACCGGGCATAAGCGAGGATTTTCCGCGCCCTCCTGCCGTTCACGAAGCCGATATACAAAATCCCTCGCGACTCTCACAGCCTCCCTCAACCCTTTCATTTCAGACCCCCGACGGTGCAATTCACACCCATGCTCAAAATGCGCTAAATGAGTTAACCACCTCCTCCGCCCGTCCCCGCGCATAGTCACGAGAATTTCATCGTTGCTGTCATTGCGATAGTGGCACGGGAGCGTTTCGTGCGACAGGGATGGACGGAATGAATGGGACAGATGAGGAAGGCGGTACGAATGGGTGAAGGAGAGGCATAATAATAATAATGATAAGTCAGCTTCATTAGGGCAAAAATGAGACTATAAAGTCCTGCCCTATGCCCTATAACCTCTAACCCCCTGAAAAGGGAGTGTGAATATGTGTGAAATTCCACAGAGTACAAATCATTCGACTTTACCGGTACTCGAACCCGGATCCCTCGATATCGAGCCGAGTGCTTCAGCCAGGCTACTGAGGCTTCCTCATCCCCTGTGGAGTTTTGTGAAGATGTTTGCGAAGATGAGTGAAGTAGTTTTTGGCCAAACAGGAGAGAGATGTAAAGAGAGGTAGAGGAGAGAATATAAAGAGCCTCCACCAAGACAGCCGTAAAACATTTACCTCAAGTAAAAGTAGCTAATACATAAGGAGGACAACAGCGTTAGCGAAGGAAGCGTTAAGTTATAGAGGGGAGCTGATGACGGGGACCTTTTGTAAGGATATAAAGAAGAGGCTGGTGAAGAGCTTTATATGAAGTGTAGCGTTGCAAGGAGCATAGAAGGAGAATATGAGGAAGGAGGGCGAGAATGGGCTGCAGGCATTCGAGGTATGGGTGCCGAGGAGGATGGAGAAGGTGTGATGGACGGAAAGGAAGACAAACGTGGAAGTGCTTGACATAGTTGGTGAGGAGAGGAAGCCTCTCGATGATATTACGGAAGGCAGGGTAGGTGTCTGGAAGAAGTAATTTGGGGCGATAAGTTACTGAAGGTCACGATAGAGGGAAGGATGTTGGGTAAGCGGGGAAGGTGAAGAAATAGAATAGGTTAAATGGATGGAATGAAGGGCCGGGCTTATTATGAGATACTATATGATAAGAAAGAAATACTTGAGGTAGATAGGGCCCTGCACGTGTAAACATATGGAGGGTTATTTCTGACTTTCATTGAAACCAGCCTTTAACCGATAGATAGCTTAGTGAAGGGATGAATGAAACTCGAGTATCGCGCAGGATGACGTATGAAAATGGTCTTGCCAACGATAAAAAAACAAGCTAAATATGCAAAGGTCCAGTTTCGTGATCTCTGGTCAATTATTCCCTCGGCATGGAAACCAATGTTAATACGTTTGCTCGTAGATAACGCTCTCGTCCACTAACCAACGGCCTTATTTAGTTTACAAAGCCCGAACTCTCAGTTAACATCAAGTTAACCGGCTACGTCATCTGGCGGTTAATATTAGCCAGGATAAAACCGTTTTAGCCACCAATTGTTTTTTGTCTTTTTGTGGCTGAAAGTCGTCATTTTAAAATATACAATTTTATTCCTAATTTGAGTAACCATCAGAAAAATTGGAAGCAATAGGCATTTGATAGGTAACAGAAAAGAATGATAAAAAGCAAACCAAGGTATAGCTATAGCAAGTTTTATTTCATTAAAAATTGGGTCCGCAAGTGAAAGGCAATGTTTTTTGGCTGATTTTCTCGATGAATGCAAGACGCGCCCGATAAAATGATAGCTAGTAATTTAAGGAGCTTCGTGCTCACGTTCATGAGATCAAAAAAATCTGGATATCACCTCAAGTTCTAAAAAAAAGACATTTATTAACGAATAATACGGCAGATATATTGGTTATATAGCACTCTAAAATATCTTCCAACTCACAATCTCCTTAATTCATGATGATTCCAAATTTCTACCTCTATTGTCCATTTTCTAATTTTATTGTTTTCTCCACCCATACAGCTTACCCTTGGTCTTCCTATCTTTTGCCTTCCGTTTGGATCCCCCAAAATTTTCATCTCACACTTTTCATTCAATGTAGATACATCCCATGATTTTGATAGCAGCATTTTTATATCATGTACCAATTATTGTGTCATATTAAAAAAAATTCCCCATCTTTTGCTCCCTATAACTCATTTGTTGATTTTTCCTGATGCACTTCTCCAGAAGTTCATTTTGGTCATTCTTGTTTTTTTTATACGGCTAGACTTTACAGTTGTAAATACTCTGCTCCTAACAACGGTTTTTAAAAATCGAGTTTTTAATTGAAAAATTGGGTCCTTTATAATTGAATAAATTGGGTGGTGGTGGAAGATAGAGAGGATAGAACAAAATTCGAGGGTATCGGGTTAGTTAGTTGGCTTGTATATCGGATTTTTATCACGAAGGGCCGGGTTTTAGTCCCAACAGGCTCGGGTATTTAAAATTATAACCCTGATTACTACAAGGGTGTCTTTCAAATGTACTTCAAATGTAGCTCTCTGTCTGTCGGACCGATCGTTAACCTTTTGTATTATTCTTATCAACCGCAAATACATACGAGCATTTATTACCAAAGGGTAGGTAGGATATTAAAAAATTAACTAATTTTGGTCAACGTTTCGGTAGGCAATTAATGAATTCCATCTTCAGAGCAAAAACATAATACATTCTCAAAACTTCAGCATTAACAAAGTCATTGTACCGAAATATAAAACGTACATTGTCACCTGTTATTAGCTCAGAATTATTACTGTAAAACGTCTGCGTAAGCATGTATATATTTTACATAGTACAGTTTTATTTAAATTTTATTTAACCCTTACACGCTCGAGAGGTCGATAAATGGACTTCCTCAGGTCGTGTTAAATACTCAATGTGCTGATGTATCGGCTTAAAAAAAGTTGTTTCGTTTAAACTGTTTGATAAAAAGAAGTTAATACTACTAGTATATTAATAAAAACATTATCTCGTGTGTGAGCATCTACATTAATTTCGTCATGGGCACTAGATAACACACAACATGAACAAAAATACTGAAGTAAATAGTTAAAACTTGCAAAGATTAGCCGTGATCTTTATGAAAGTGAAAAATGAAAATACAATTGGAGAGAAAGGGCTAAATATTTGCCCATCTAGCACCTTTCGTTAAGAGAAAGTTGATGCCAACGCTGGACTTCTCTCCAACCTTCCTCCATTACCTAAATAATCCATCTTCTCTGCTATCCTACCCACCCGTTCCTTAACGGCGCTAGTGACCTCGGTCGTCGTACGCCTCCCATAACAACCAACTGAACAACAAAATCAGTCGGCGAGAAAAAGTGGAAGAGAGATTCGGGGTGAGGGGGGAAGAATAGTGAAAAGGATATAAACGGCAAAGTGTAACGGAGAGGGATTAGATGAAGAAGATTCTAGAGGGAGAAGATTTCGGGTCGTATTTGTGTTTGCGGGTGCATGCGGGTTATAGAGATGGGAAGAAGGGAGGTATGGGAGGGAGGTGGCGGATATAATAGTCCGGTGAGGAAGGGGAGGTGGGAGCTGTATGGAGGGTAGGAACGGGAAAAGCGGAGTTTGGCAATGGCTGGATAAGGCTGGATATGGAAGGGCCTGTGGAAGAGGAGGAAGCGGGCATTTATACGTGTGTATATATATAGAGGAGGGTGGTGAGGGAGGGGAAGGATCCTCCAGAAATCGCGCCACTACATCGTGAGAGGAGCGAGTTCAGGCGGTGTAGGTGGTGTTTTGGGTGAGGGGAAGAGGAGGGAGGTGGGAGGGGGATATAGCAGAATTTTGGAAATGGCGTCAGGGTAGAGATAAGGAAGGATGGTCCCTCAAAACGACCGAGGTGTTAGGGAGAAGGGGATGATAGGGAGGGAGGAGGGGTTAAAATCCTGGGGTAACGTTGCCGAAGAAATGGGAAGCAGAGGGAGGGAGTGAGAGAGAGGTCGGAGAAGGGGAGAGGGAAAGATGCCTGTAGTAGTGGAGGGAGGGAATAGGGCGAGGTTGATATGAAAGGGGGTTTCAGAATCCGACGGAGGGGGAAGGTAGCCGAGTGGGCATATCCAAAAAGGGATCCAAGAGGATTTGGAACGTTAAAAAAAATTGGAGGTAAAAACTACCTTGCACAGCTGAGAGAATGCCATTGTCATATGGATCGATCTTTGGTTAGGATCTTTAGTATTTCTATCGGAGACCTAACCACCGAATATCGGGGAGGTGACTACGCTATCCGGTCGAGCGATGATGGAGGCTTAGCCCAGGCAAGGGGGTGTGGTGAGCCAGGGTTACCTTATCGCATGTCGTGCTCCAACGGCGCTCGCTACACCCCCCTACCACCCACGCCCCCTTCCCACCCCCGTGAAAAACCGCCCCCCATTGCTTTCTCCTCCACCCAACCCCACCCGCCGTCGCACGCACAAACACAGAGTTAACGCGCTAGCACACCCGAACAAACACATTCTAGACAGCCATAATCTTCGATGCTTCTCCCCCCCCCATACCTCTCCGGCGGCAGGCATTTCCAACCCATTCCAACACCACCACCACCGCCCCTTCCACCGGCTGCTCACGCCCTCCTCGTTGGCCCTTTAGCGCGAAAGGGCCAAAGTCCCTCTTCCATCCCCCTTTCCCCGCATGCCCTTAAACCCATCGCCTCTCAAAAACGTGTGTGGCGCCGTATGAGACCATCTTCATAGGGCCACGCCCCCCACGGTTTCCTATGCCGCCTCCCACGGAAAGTCTTCACCCTCCCCCCCCCCAGCCGCCTCCCACGGAAAGTCTTCACCCTCCCCCCCCCATGCACACCACCCCTCCACTACCCTTCGCTCCTTTGGGAAACCCCAAGGGTTCGCGTCCCTCCTTCCCCCCCCCCCCTCCAGGCCACTTGCTCATACGCCATTTTTGCTTCGCCGTCACGTGATCCTCATATCAATAACTCGGGCGGTAGCGTCGTTTCATAAACGCGCCGTGTCTCTCTTTCCGTCTCCCACTGTGGAGTGAGGATTCATAGTCCCACGATACTAGCGCATGCGGTCTGAGGTATTATATGTCTGCGTTCATTTTTTCTGCACTCAGTTCGTTTTATCGAAAGAAAACAAGCGTATTTTATGGATTCCTCTGGGCTATCTCCGACAATTCGTAAATGGAAACTTGAGTATTTGGTTCTCTTTAACACGACGGGTTTATTCTCACCCAAATAAAGAAGTCAACCGAATATTCAATGAACTTCGAGTAGCAATTAATAAATGTCTGAATGCAAAAGCAATCAATGGAAGAAAAGCTTATGAATCCTTCGTGGATATAAATAAAGTAGAGATATTAAGAGAGGAAAACTATAATTTTTTAAGACATTTATTAAAATAATAATGTTCACTTTTTTGTATTTAAAAAAACTGAGACTCCCTATCCTTCCAGAACCAAATCGTAGAGAGTACAATTTTTTTTATTCTAAAAATTAAATATTAAATCACACGACATTGGAAATGTTAACGTACCAACGCTAATGGATATTTTTCATGATGTATATCAATCACTTTCACCTGTTCCAGCCTGATGCAGCTATTTTTATTGAATTTATTTCATTTTTAAGAACTTCAACCAACTTTCAATCGCAGACAATGACGAAAACACACAAGTCAACTTTTTTCGAGTTCTACAGATATTTTGCTAATGTATGTGGATATTTTGAAAACTTGGCTGGCGTATTAATCCTTGTTTCCTCCACTAATTTAATTGATAATAGAAGAGAAAAAAGGCATACTTGTGTGAAGACAGGATGCACACATACGCGCTTTAAAAAAAGGGCGGGAGGAAACATTTTCTCTCACTTATCAAAATGTTTCAGTCAAGATTCGTAACCACACTTTCCTCACCATTTCATCAATCTACTAATCTTTCATGACGCGCTCACGAATCTGCAGCCTCGAATTCATGATCTACTCGCCCCTCCTACCCTTTTCTTTGCTACATACACTCCAGAATCCGAAGCCATTAACATCCCTGGGGGCCTCCAACTCTCCTCCCGCCCCCCTCCACCCCCCCTCTCCCTCCCTCCCGCAGCCAGAAGCTGTACCGACCCATCTCAATTCTGCACCTCACTTCCTTCCTTCCGTTCCCTCCCTCCCGAAACCGTCTTTTCCTGCAGCCGTTTGCAATTCCGCTCAATGAACGCCATTCACCGCAGCATTCACAGGAGTCGGAGGGCGGAGGGTGCGGGAGGGATTCGGACGGAATAGCGAATAGCATCGTGAGCAGATCCCTGATTGAAAATCCTGCGATGAGCCGTAAAGGTTTCGTCCATGTACACGCTTTTCATCGCTTGAATGGCGGCGTTTAAAAAAAAGACCCTTACCCAAGCACCAAGTCGGCAACTTATTTCCGGGACTTCTCTTTTTCTATTTTTTAATCACGCGACCGATTATTCTCGATTGTTTTCCACACGTCTGATTGTGGTTTTAGACGTTCCGTTGAAATTCTACGACCCTTCCGTGACGCCCGAGTCGTTTCCGGATGGGAGATTAAACAACGCACACCTTTGTAGGCCACTTTTTTTTAAATACGTACGTACTCTTTTTATTTGTTGCCCCGGCCAACCCGCCACCCTCTGAATGAATATCATCCGCAGTTTATTTTTTGGAAGAAAAGAAAATCATACTAAACTATGACTTTTTTTTGTTAATAGAAATATTGTACATGAACTAAAGATCTGCAAGAGGCAAATTGTGTAATGGGATAATTGTTAATGAGATAAATAATAAAATTTTGTGATTATATAAAAACTGAATATGTGAACCAGGCTGATGGTAAGGAAATGCCCGGGTGGGTGGTGGTGGGTATGATGGTGGCAGGTGAAGAAGGGTGTAGGTTTATGTTGCCCCGGCCTATCCACCACCCCAAGGGTATACCAGACCTGATCTGTATTATGGGAGAGTGTTCCATTCATTGTATCTTTTTGTTGAACCTAGAGTCCTTTGGACTAGGTTCTAATAAACACATTATTCTATTCTACTCTCTCCAATGTCTCTAAGATTGTGACTAGATTACTTATGGCAAACAGAGAAAGAGTGATTGTTGCTCAGGAGGCTTTTTTATGAAAGCACATGTATGTATTACCTCAGCAAAGGTAGGGCAGAATATAATACCAGTGGGAATGTAAATACTCTTGAATTTGCAAATATTTATTCAAACAGCAAGGATAATTTTGATCATCAACCAGTAAATCAAAAGAAGAGAAAACGGAAACTCTTACAGTAAGTCTTATGCGCATAAGTAGTTCAGTATTTGTTCGAACGAGATAGCTAGTAGGTGAGGAAGGGCTTGTGGAAAGAGATAAACGTGCCGAATAAAATGTTCCCTCAGCAAAGTTTTCTATTTTATCCAAAAATATAGACAAATAAGCCTCATAAATACTTCAGTCCATTAAATTAAAACTTTTTCGCGGCATTGGGGCGACAGGACTGGGTATTGTGAAATGTGTTTATAGTAACCCATGACAATAGAGGGAAAAGAGCCATCATGCATAAACAGGAGTGAAATAAAGCATAGTTGGGGTTTTATATTGAGCAGTTGATGCATGAGACATTGTATCATATAATAAATTAGGAGAGTAAGTTTTTGCAGCATTTGCTGCTGTGAATCCTTACCGGGTAATACTACTGCACCAATAGTAAGTTGGATCGTAGTGAATAATTATTTATTGAAAGCTTTAAATTTACCGAAAGCTTTCACACATTGCACAATGGTAATTCCTTAAAAATATTTGAAACTCAAGACGAATAACTCATGGTTTCGTATTGTATTCTCCTATCAATTTTGGTTTGAAGGTAGTAACTACCGAAAGAGGAGGACGTTCAAACACCCGATACGGATCGTTGATGGCAAACTTAACTTGAACAATCACCACGAAGTAGTTAGAAAAACCATATCATCCTAATATTATAGAGCTCCAAGTCAAAACAATATTACATAATTGCTCCCTATTCACCACAGGTCAATGAAAATTTAGCTGGTGGTTGCCAAATCAATATTCACTTTACATATTTTATATTGATTCCGGCTAAGGAGCTGTTTTTCAACATCCTAACAAATTATGGAATATAATTAGGGAATACACCGAAAAACATGAATGAAAAAGCTAATCAGTCTCCCAACTGGCTTTCTCGAGCTATCAACTCTGTTGGTTGGTTTTTCAATATCGTTTGATTCTAAGAGACGATGTAGCAACGAAAATTAGTTATGGTGGAATAAAGCATTTTGCCGACAAATTTCTCCTGCATCACAGATATTTTGCGGTCATCAAACCGAAGTGAGAAATGAATACTGAGCATTAGTAAATTTGAGCTTCGCAGAGCCTCAGAACTTGAAGTCAAGTTTCGCGTTGATGCCCGAGATGCGCAGCTAGAGATATGTGCAAATAATCATTAAAAATCGGGAATATAGTCGAAATGTCGAGTTATGATTATGTTTAACTAGAGTTGTGCAATCCTCATTTTCTCGATATTTTTTCCGAGGTACATTATTCAAACTATATTATCCCAGAACCTATATTCCTCGCTTTTTCGGTCCCAATGCAAGGGCCCTCCACTTCCCGCTACCCGTGGCTCCACCTCCATTTCCCAAATCCCTCTTTCTCTTTGCGGACGCTATTTTCATTCTTTCCGCGCAGAATACGCAGACGGGAAAGAAGCTAAACGTTCCCCATTCTTTCGGTTAAAGGAAGGTCCCGCATAAAGTGTGAATTTATTCATAGAGTCCCATAATGAGAAGCTGTAAAAATTCACATTTACACCATGGGAGGTCGGAGATGGACCCGTGGAAGTATCATTCGCCACCCATCCCCCCCTCCTCCCCTTCCGCTCCCAACCTACCACCACGTCCCCCTACTTATGCTTTCCTCCTCGCCCCCGTCGTCCCATTTCTTCCTCTCCTTCCTCTACACGCCGACAAAAACCCATTCACATCTCCCGTTCCTTCACCCTCGCATCCCGCTTATCCTCATGTTCCATTCCATTTATCCAACACATCCCTAAAACCGTCGGTGGCACACGCTCGTTGAGCTGGGTTTAAGTCCGGGGAGGAAAACGAAAGTCGTTCTCGAATAGCAGTATGAAATTCAAAGAGACAGTGTGTTAGATCGACTGATTACCTAAGCACCTTTGGAGTAAGGACTTAAACTTATTCTATGCGAGCTCTAAATGATTAGTTCAGAGCAAAAGCTGGTTACGTGTACGGGAAATGATAGAAGTTTTCGTCGTTCCATACATTTTTATATTAATATTTGGAGGTGAGCTCCTTCACAATCTTTCTTTAACATGGTTCATTAAGCAGATAACTCTGAAATCACGCTAATATTATTGTCAGAAATGGTTGAGTGAACTCTGTTCACCTTCCATAATATTGGCATAAAAAATTATTCGAACGCGACAATATACCGAAAAAATAGAAATTGGGTTCTGGCTGAACTGCGTAGAATTCACCAAAAATTTGCTTATTAAATTTGTTCATGGATTTTACTCAATCTACTTTTTTAAAAAGAGATAACCTACTTTTAAGCATAACAGTTCTAAAAGTACTGCTTACAATGCCCAAAAGTTTTACAAGAATAATATTATTTCTGAGTAACATTCTTGAATGATGATAAAATCTTTTTTGCCTCGGACTAAATTTTCTCCACTGCATGCTCTTTGAAGAAATGATTATGCACAGACCAGGTGGTAAGGAGTAAACCTCCACTGTATGTATGCTTATGATTCAAGAACAATGGAAAATTATGAAAACAACTTTTGGGGTAATAAAAGGTGGCACACTCAAAAATGAGAAGATCAGAATGCCAGTCGTAACAAAAAACTAGAGATCAAAATTCCATCAGGTAAAAACTCGACATATCCTTTTTTGTTTGGAGCAGAAATTTCTGGTCAAACCTACGGTACCATTTTGTAGATAATACTTAAAATTTACTGCAGGAACTCATATAAATATATGTACACAAAGAAAGCTTCTCTACATCACTCATTATAACGCAGATAGTGATTGTATTTTCGAGAGTGTTGACTCTCCTTTCATTCACCTTCCTATCCCCGGTTTTACTAGCCACACGAATGTTATCCTCTTCTCATCTCCAAGATCACTTCCCTGCTTTCCACCGTCACCTCCTCTCCACCACTGATCCTTATCTCCTTTCTTCCCTCCTGCTTCATACCGCCACCAAAAATATTTTATCTTCACCCGCATCTCCATCTACCGCCTCGAGCACCTCCTTAAAAGAGATTCGTCAGGACGTGAGGGAAAGTGGAATGCCTTTAAAAAAGCACACACCACGGGCCTCGGACGCGGGGAGTAGTGAGGGCACTCGTTTGGCTGAACAGCTACACAGGACTGTCCCTGGGGATTGAGGGGCCCTGTGCAAACGAAAGTCGAGAGCACCCTTAACTTTGCATTCACTAAATGATATAGTAACATCATTTAAGCATATTTCATGGAAAGAGGGAAATAAACCTACAATAAACAGTAAAAAACACAAAAAATGACATGTGTGCTAAGTAGTTGGTAATAGGCTGGTTTTCCTGCGGCGTCTGAAAGAGGCAACCCCGGGGCCCCCATAGACGCGGGGCCCAGTGCAGCGGCACCTGTCGCACTACCCTAGACTGTAGCTACATATAGCAACTGAGAAGCGAATATATCAACTGTCTCACTAATTGAATTTCGATCGTAAATTGCGGAATATTGTAAAAAAAAACACCACCATCACACTTTTCCATCATAGATTCGCGTGGCACCCAAGTATTGCCTGAATAGGTAAGAGAGATTGGAATACATAGGTTAAAAATACCAAATAAAAAACTTACAAAAATGTAAACAATGCCATAATGTTAGCCATGCACACTATTCTTGGCATGTGGACATTGCAGAAGAAAAAATATTTTACATAGAATTTCTGCGCTCAATTCAACCACCTGCCGGCGATATCAATAACCAAATACGATATTTTGTTAGTAAGTCGTCAGAATCATATCCAAAAGTCACATTTATTTAAACATAACTACTAGAACCGTTTAAATATTATAAAATGACTCATCTATCCCAGTCATTTGTAATATCACTCACTTAGCATAAGTCATCATCTCCTTTGCCATAGGCTTATGAAAGAAATATACTGGGAAAGGTAAGTCGGGATACTAACTGTCATTAACGTTTTGAATTCACCTCATAAATGGCAAAAGTGCTGTTTTGAGTTACTTAGGGAATAATATACTTTTGATGATCGCAAATGGTGTAAGACCTGACAAGCTTGTGGGCTTTAATATAAGCAACAATACAAAAAGAACTGGTATTCTTAATAAAATTCAAAATTTTAAAAAGATCAGCTAGTGTAAGGAAGCGTTAAGACCATGTGTTTGGACACGAGGAACGAAAAAGTTGAAGGAGTTGGAAAATAGGATACCAGAGAGGGAAGGAATGAATAGTGAGTCGTTCTCTTGGATTGCGTTCGAGACAATTTCGGCGAAATACGATACATTTTTTAAAGCCTAAAGTCATATTTCGTTCGGAAAACTACCCATGTATATCAGCCAGTCATTCGCGGATGATACGCTACGAAAAAACTATTCGCCTAAGTACTATTCGCCTTTGAGAGAGCAGAAGAACGCCATGTAGAACACCATCGTACGCTTTCACAGGAAAATAAAGAGGAGCGCATGCAATGGTACAGCTTTCACGCGTGTCCAGCGGGCATAAAAAAGCACTTGGCATTCGCCACCTTCCCACTCTGACATTACACGACGTCATCCAACATAAAAATGGAAGAGAGTACACACGGGAGTGTGTGGGTACAAAAGAAAAACATATCATGAATTTCCAACTCTTTCCTTTAGGTCACTCATATTATAAAACACACCTTGCTCTCGTCCGCAGCGTGTCCACTCACTTAAGGCCCTGGTCACACCGAACAATAGAACATAATGTAACCTAAGCTCAGGATGTATTTGCCCATGCCTTCTAAATAACTAAGGAGAACCTTCCTCTCTATCCTGAAGCTGACCCATGGAATTGTTTTCTTTAATAATCTCCTATTTGCAGCAATGGTTATAATTTTTCAATTTCACTCTTTTTTGCGGCTCAAATGTGGTCACTAGGAAGCCAACTTTATGATACATATTCATTCTACCGTATGACCTACCGCAGGGGCGTGAGGCAGGGGGTGCTGGGAAACCAGCCATGTACAAGTTAAAGGAAAAGGAAGGGTAAACTAAAAACACTGAATATTTTAAGATTTCTAAGTCATAAGTCTTGGGGTGCCGACAGCATAACATTACTTTTATTATACGGAGCAGTAGTTCGCTATAAAATTGACTACGGTGCGCTAGTTTACTCCTCTGCTCGGGAATCTTACCTAAAGCAGCTGAACGCGGTGTACAACGCGGGCCTTAGGATTTCCTCCGGTGCGTTTAGAACTAGCCCGGTGATTAGTATATACTCCGATACGGGAGAGCCGCCTTTGGTCATACGCAGGATTTAATGGGAAACCACGTAGCAAAATTTTCATCAATGACTGAGCATCCTTGTTATAATGTTCTTTTTAAACCTCGATTTTTAGAGGTTTTTAACCGACGACCGAGACTGACGCGACCATTCCAGTGTAAGGACAAACAATTTTATTCATGACTCAGGGATCCGGCTACCCGCAACTTCAACTTCAGGATACTCACAACATCCTCCCTTGACTATTCCAAAACCGGAAGTAAATATACTTCTCACAGAGAACAGCAAGGCATCGGTAACTCCCGCTGAATGCCAGCTTCGGTTCCGGGAATTCTTGGACCGTTATCAAGGCTACGTACCTGTGTTCACTGACGGCTCAAAGACTGATTCAGCTTGCACATGTGCCGTAGTACCTAGATACCATGGCACTATCAATGCAAAGCTCAGCTCCTTATGTGGTATTTACACGGCTGAACTTCTGGCAGTAAAAATAGCCCTCCCTAAAATAAAAACCCTAAATAGCTTGTTTCTCATATGTACCGATTCAAGGAGTGCTATTGACACAATCTCAGGATATTCCCCATTGAATGCGAGAAAGAATTTCCCCAAGAAATATAATCTGCTCTCCTCAACCTACATCTTAAAGGAATCGAAATCTCATTCTTGTGGGTCCCTGGGAACATGGGAAACCCTGGAAACGAGAAAGCTGATTCCGCAGCAAAAAATGCTCTCCAGAAACGAGACGTCGACTGCATGAAAGTGCCACGGGACGATTTGAGAGCTGCTTTAAGAGTCGTAGAGATTAGAGAGTGGAAACGGCAGTGGGAGACGACTAGCAATAATAAGCTACGTACTATAAAGCCAACGATATCGGCGTGGCTGTCATCCAACAGGCTGAACCGATTGGAAGAAATTGCCATAAAAAGACTAAGAATAGGGCACACAGCCACAACGCACTCCTTTCTATTCAATGATAATAAAATAACACCGAAATGTGAAGACTATGACTGTCTACTTAGTGTCAGACACATCGTAGTCAATTGTGAGAAATATCGGGAAGTGCGCTGTAGACTCAACATTGAAGGTGACATGGACTCCATCCTCGGCGACAATACTCAAAGCCTCGACCGTGTGATAATTTTTATCAAAGAAATTGGCTTATTACACCTTGTGTAACGAAATAGTATCTGTGATAAGATAGGGGCTCAGTGTGGTGCTAATGACCCGGCTGTCGACGCACCCTTATAAAACAACACTACTACTACATTACTACTAGGAAGGGGAAAAGGACAAATGTGAGTTGCATGTAAACGGAGTGTCTCAGTTTCACGCTCTATTTTTATTGTAACAGAATATAAAACGTAATCAACTTTAGCCAATTTGAAGATATTCATGCCTGCCGCATGCTAAGGCGATGGATAAAGTAGAAATTGCCACATGAAAAAAATCGACTATGATCGGGAATCGAACCACGGACCTTTGATGGCAGGGCCATTGAGCAGGCCATTGCGCTGCCCAGGCTTCCTAATTACCGTGAACCAAGATATTAAAATTGACTATGATACAGAAATATGTGAATTAAATCAAGTATAACAATCGTGAACTGTGGAATGTTATCCAAAAGATTGGGAAAAAACCAAATACCAACATGTAAAATAAAACGAATAGCTGAAAGTATTAATGTTAAGATAAAAGAGGTACACATATTTTTCATTCAGAGTAAGGTTTCATTGAAAATAATTTTACAGCATAAAAAATGCAAGCACATTAAGAAAAATAGTTATTAAATACAAATTCAGATATCATGCAGAAATAAATGTACACAGTAAGAAAAATAGAGAATTGAAAAATAATGGTTTGGCTTGGTATATTTAGTATAATACGTCAGACATTGAGGTCAAATATTTGCAAATTGTGGAAGTGACACAATAGTGAAGCAAAAGCCACTAATGAAGCGTGGAAAGAAGAGATTTTTGTAACTAACAGGTTGGGAGTGTATCTCTCTTGCGTTGTCGCTTCTATAAGTTCTAGATATAGAGAAGAAATGTGTTCAAGACATTATCCTACGTGTCATCCCGAAACTCGCCTGTTCTCAAATTTTCACGGATCTTCGATAACGTCTTTATTTTCGCATTTCACTTTTTCTTTCATGGTGGCGAGTGCGTACCCATCAATGTAGTTTCTGATTGGTCAACTTGAGAAATCACTCTTCCACGTGTCTGGCCTACTTAGCGATGTTACTAAACCCTCTTTATTCGTCCGTCATCCATTGCTGTATGCGATAAGGTTTTATAAACATATTCCAGGAAAAAATAAAAATCCATCCCTCCTATGAAATGAATAACCATCCAGCGAGTTCAATGCAAACTATGGTATCATCCCTACGCTGCTACATACGATGATAATGTAACAGAATACGCTAAGATGTCAACATTAAGAATTCAAGCCATGAAGAAACGTATTCTTTAGACAAATTGTAAGATGCGCAACCCATAAAGATGCGTACTCGCTCCGCTCAGCAAAAGGGTTACGAAATGAACGAGAGGCATTCTTTTGCGTCATGTTCTCAAAGCGCGAAGTGAACGCTCTCTCCACCTGACGCATATGAGCCAAGTTCAATATCCTTAAGTTACGTCCTGAAGTTATGTTCTAATGCTCAATACGAAGCGGCAGTGAGCGAGCAGTTGCCCATATTATTTTCCTCGGCTACAGCTGCGCACACTGTAGAGACCCATCTCTTCTCGCTCACATACCGAAAAGACTATCATCCGAAGGATGGGCGACCATACAGAGACGGGATGTCCCTCGGATATATATCCCACGCCGTGAAGCTATGGGAATCCTCTGAGAAGTTGGGTTTATGGCCGGCCTCGTGCGACGCCACACGGGGAAGAGGCGCGAGTTAGAGGGAGTTGGGCACGATGAGCAGAGTGTAACGGGGGGGACGGGGAAAGGAAAGGCAGGGTGGAAGGGAGTAAGAGACACTGAGGAATATGCGAGAAGAGTACGGAAAGAGTAAGGGAAGAAGAAGAAATGGGTCGCGCGACGAGGGAACATGAGCACAAAACTGGGTCGTAACCTGAATTATATCTGCTGAGGGAGGAGTTGAAGCGAAAGGGCGTGGAGTGACTGAAAGTGTTTGAGGGCGTATCAGGAAAAAGGAAACTAGAGCTATTTCTAAGGATAGCGTATTAAAGGAAAGAGGAAGAAAAATTCTATGATGATTTGTTAATGTATTTGGTAACCTAAATGCTACAAATGACAATGACCTACGATTCGCCAATGTTTCGTAAAGACTCAAATGCAGTTACTTCATTTGGTGTAAAGAAATTATAACACAACGCCTGCATATAAGGGTTATATAAGTAGCGCAATAACCACGGATAACGAGAAGCAAAATAGACAAATTCTATATTATTCTAAGATAGGGGAATTCTACAACACTTCACAATTCTACGACTACTTTGGTGACTAGGGGGCCCACAGGTTACCAGATCTGACCCTCTACTAGCAAAGCGTACTTTCGCATTCTGTAAAATCATAAGACGCGTCCCAAAGACACTCTACATACAAACCACGACACATAAATAAAAAATTCTAAGAAATGAAAAGATATTTCCCCATTATTTTACAGTTCACAGCTCAATATGACTTGAACGCTGGATTGCCTTAAAATTGTTTTCCAAGTGATTTTAATGCAGATCAAAAAATTAATGGAGACATTTTGTTAAAACTCTATTCACAACCGGAATGGTCAAGAGTCATTGTTGGATCGTAAAAGTTGGCATCCCTGCTTGGGTGGAGGTAATCCTTAGGTAACCAGGAATTTATGAAAACGCGTGCGTTCATCAGAATTCGATAGTAAAACAGAGCAAGTGTTGTGGAATGTTGGGACGAGAAAATAACGAGGAATGGCGATGAGAGGGAAAAAGGAGAGGAGAAGAAAGCACACAAGTACGAACGATGCAGAAGAAGAAAGACAGGCGACAAAAGTAAGATAATGTGAGCTCAAGTATGTCTCGTGGAAGAGTGGAGCGAAAAAGTAAATTTAAATTATACCACAGTGATGTGAGGACACTATTCTAAAATTACCGCAAGAATGTAAGAAAATAAAATTACGAAAGAAGAGTACTTTTCAATTTTCCACTGATAAATATGAAAAGGGTTTTTCGTTCGCCATGTGCAAGGCCCCACCACATCAGTCCTGAGTAAACATTATCAAAACTAAAATGTCTTAGACTTCACTTTCCAACCTCCTTATGATGAAAAGGAAGATAAGAATCAGGATAGATAAGGATGCGAAAGTTGGAAGTTGAGGAAAAATAATACATGGCGGAGGGTAGAGGAAAGAATGAAGCGTATCAGGGGATTGCCGTAACTTAAATTGGATCAAGCGATACACAATGGGAACATTCCACATTTTATAAAAGTACACAAGAGCCTCTCAGTGATTCCTGCTCAGTTTATATTACCTTGGCGATTTGACGTCCGGGCGCCATCCTCAGGTACAGATTTACACTCGATCATTACCCGAGGATGATAGTCATACGCAAAAATGCGCAGTTGATGAAAAACGAGTTTAAAATCGCCAGCAGACTCGACTTACTTCAACTCACCTCCACCGTTACCTAGGCGTCGAATATTTCGAGGAGGGACCGGAACTGATGCGGGAGGAAAGAGTAGAGGGCACCCTAGGATTGGAGCACCCTTGAATGAAAGGGGGGAAGAGCCAAAAGATATGGGTTTCGTGGCGGGGCGAGCGAGACGCAAGATCAGTAAAAAAAGGTGCGTATGAGGAGGGAGAGGAGGAGGTATTAAAAGGAGGTGGGGGAAGGAGGGTGGCACGAGGTAGGTAGGCAGTGGGAAGAAGGCCCCGTCGTCGCCGGCAAGGGTGGTGAGTTGTATGGCGGAGCTCAAAGGCGGTTTACGAGCCGAGGATTAATAGCGAGGAAGAAACGCAGTATAATGGAGGTCGCAGGGCTGGGAGGAGGAGAGGGCGGGTAAGGAGGCAGTAGTTTGAGAGGAGGGAGCGGAGGGGTAGACGAGAAAGAAACGCATGTAGTATGTATAGGGAAGGGATGTTGAGGTAAGTTTTTTTTTATTAACGCCGATTTTATATTATTATTTATTATTTTTTCCGTACGTCGGATTTATAGCCTCTAACTAACGTGGATGGTTTTTGTTGCAGAAAGAACGAGAGGCGGCTATGGGGGAGGGAGGAGAGGGAAGCATAAAAATATAGGCGGGTCGACCAATAAGGTAGTCAATAAAATGAGAATTGGAGTCGTTTCAAAGGGGCCAAAAAAATGAAAGACTATAAATGCCGTTTAGTTTTAAGGGTGGACTTGTGTTATCTTTTATTTCAGCGTGCGCGAACATTTTTTCATCGCAATTTAATGTCTTCGAAGTGAAGAGAGACGAGACGTGATGGAGGACGGATCGGTAGATAACATTCGATACCAAGATTTAAGCTACGGAGGGGCAATAAAATTTAATATCATTTCTGTTACCATCGTGAAAGTTTGATGAGTGGGATGGATATTCCGTGCCGTAAACATATGCGGTCATTTACACGCGAAGGGCCTATTTAACCAGTCCCTGAGATAAGTAGGTACCGCCTCAGGTTACGGAATATCAAGATTTTAAATAATTTATACTTCACCAGGTATCATCTTCCAAAGAACTATGAAACACACGATCAGTAGACTCGGAAACTTATTTTTTTTTAAATAGCCCGAAATAACAGCATTCCGATTTATTGACACCAAGGCTGAATTTCTGAGGAGTTATATCAATTAAAGATGTTTTCAAGTCTTAATAAACATGTGAAGTAGACTGACACATATTCACTTACTAAAAAAAGTAGTGAAGATGGTGAAGCACAGTGGTTAAAATATTTGGCTATGGAGGAAGAATTTCCGGTTCAAATCAAACCGAAGGACTTTTGGAAGCCCCATAACAAACGGTGCTATTTTCAGGAAATATTTGAGTGATGACAGCTCTGAGAAGAATAAGAGACAAACTTATTAGTCAATTGTTACAAACAAACGATAGCCCGCTGAAAACAATAATGGATGGAAAAATGAATGGAAAGATTAACAGAGGAAGATCAAGGATGGATATACATCAGGCAAATAAAAAGAGACGATGAAGTAATATATTATGTGGATATGAAGCGGTTGGCTGAGATTACAGCGAGATGGAGCTTCAGAAAACCAATCTTCGAACAGGCGACTGTTGATGATGATACGTAATGCATCCTTCCCTACAAATAGACATCGTACATTATCTTTTCTCTGAAGAGCTTTGGAATGGAAGAAATGTGGATGGAAATTCGTCGTATGCTGAACTCATCGACCAAATACTGCGGCACTGTAATGCAAAATCCGAGCAAAATGTAGGCGCATCTAAATATTTGTTCTGTAGCGTAATTATCATTGACTCAAAAAGCCTCCTCATCAAAAGGTGTCATATTATGATTATAAAGGCAGATTAATAAGACAAAAACAATAAGACACGCGAAATTCACATTCCAAGAGTTGAGGCTAACACAAGTGCATCATTTTCCAAGATATGAGACGGTAGAAATTTTTTCCTGTCATGACGAAATGAATTCCTCACTCTTTTCCAAGTGGAAGGTATCTTAGTTTAACGAACGCTGCTAAAGGATTAAGCCGAAGGCATTGTACTACTTTACACAGCTTTTACGAAAAGTAGTTCAAATTCTCCTTTACTTACACGCTTAGTTCCTACCATCTTCGGAAATGTAATCTAGGCCGCGGTCTTAGACCAAAAATTACATGAGTAACTCCATTCATACAATTTCAGGCCGAGGGGAAATAACAACTATGAAAAATAATTAATGTTGATTGTGAGTGGCAATTTTCGGGAGAAGATACGGAAGCCCACACAAGAGGAAAAAGACGCCATAAATATCGAGAGCAAGGAAGAGGAGTTAGACAGGGGAGGAAGCAGAGGTGCAGAAGAGCAAGGGGAACTGTGAACACACAAGTTTCTGTCCCCCTCAAAGGCTGCGTAATTCCAGGATGGAGATGGCAAGTCCAGATACGAGGGCGGGGCGGGGAGGGAGGGAATTAGGGGAAGGAGAAGGGAGGAAAGTAAGGAAGTCCAAATGGAGAGGGGGTGTTTTGAACGTGAGTGTAAGAGAGGGATGAATGGAGACGGGCTGAGAAGAGCGTGTACAAAGAGCAGAGCACATTGAGAACCATCGGTTATAATTCGGGTAGTGTCCCGGCATTAACAAATGACTGACATCTTGAAGGTTCCATTAGCCGAGGACAGTATTCAATCTGACCCCGCTTCTCAATCCATACGAATTCACGGCTCAGTGCGTCAGTCGTAACTCTGCATCCGGAAGTAGCATTACCAGACCAATGCGTGATGTGAAGTGCATTACTCTGCGCCGGCGAGGAAAAACTGAAGGAAAGGTGGCTACATTTTAAAAGTGACCTTGGTTTAATTATATTCAAATCGAGAACATTTATAATCTTCAAACGTTATCATCTACATTCGCGCTGAACGGAAGTAATCATTTCATTCTTCACAAAATGGCCACGTATACCTACATAAGAATGCAGCCAAGCAATAAGGAACGTGATGCTATCGAAGAATGATGAAGATCTAATGGCAAGGAAAGAAACACCAACGAAGTCTCACAACAAGATGGAGAAAAAAGTCTAAAACCCGTATGACACGGTCCAACTTATTGGCTAATCCATTGATAATATTGTATTGTGGCCCGCTTGACACATTCCGATTTCCAGTCCAATTTCCATCCCACAATCTATCCGACAATTTCTTACCCAATACGGCAGTGACATCGAGTTCTATTTTTTGCTGGCCAATCTCCAATCAGAATTTGGCTTTGTCGTGTCGTAGTGACCAAAAAAAGAAGCTCTTTGCAAAACATCCTGGTGGATCTGTATCGTGTTATTCTGTACCGACCATATTGAAAAATGTGGACGGTAGAATTCTCTCAATCTCGTATTCAATAAATAAACCAGGGTCTCTTGAAGTTCTTTTTTAACTATTTAGTAATATGGCATGCTAAAGCGGGACATTTGAGCATTTTTATGGCCAATATTGGTTCAATTATTGACGCTTGTCATGCGGAACATATTGCCCAATTTTCTACCCGATGTGCTGCATGGTTGTGCCGATTTCTTGGCCAATAAATTGGACCGTGTCATACAGGATTAAAGAAAGCTCGGCTAAGTAGAATAAGAAAGACTTATTACACACATACTGAAAGGGGAAATACATCTGATGTGTTACTGAGGAAGTTCAAGGATGGGGTGAATACATGAGGTGTTTCATCAAATACGTTAAAATGATGAATTATGGTAAAGGATTAAGGCGATAATCTGATGTGTGAAAGAATTGGGCACGAGAAAGGAGCTGTAACAAACCAATTTTCGAATTGATGACTTTCGATGATGATGATGAAGTAACTACGTGCTGAAGAGAGCGCTGGAGCATTTATACTCTACTAATAATGATTATTTTCCCCACTCCTTTCCGACAAACTAACCCTGAAATATAACAAACTTTCCCTCAATACCAAGCATTCATCCACGGTTCTAATGGCCTCTTCCTCAATCAGCCTTTCCCCTACCCCTCTAGTTTGCACCCTAACAAAGACAACAAACAACAATAAAATCCTAAAAACATTCTTTGAATAAATTCTACCTGCCGTAAGTCGTAATACCGTAAGTCGGTGAAACGCGTTGCACAAATAAGAAATTTTTTGGAAAAGTACAACAAACTATTAATTCCAATTATGGATCCTATAGTAATATATATATATATATATTACTATATAAATATATATATATATATATATATATATATATATATATATATATGTATATGTAGCGGGTGAGAGAAAGGAAAGTTTACATGAGTATTATTTTGGATTCGTAACATTGAAAACAATTTCGACTTTGCCATGCATGGAAATTTCATCCATTTACTGCTTTCCACAACGAAGGGAAACACGCTGAGAGATTTCGGGAACACATAAAAACAGACTTCCACCTTCATTTTTCACAATAAACGGGATGCACTCGCAATATCTCTCTATTACTCAGGTTTCTCCCCATCCCTTTGGTGCCATGGCGCCGCCGTTGGGCGCCTTTACCATCGCCTGTACTTGCGAAAAAGGTCGGCCGCTACTTTTCATCCAGACAATCCCTTACATTCCCTCACGTACCGTGGTGACACATATATCCGTGTTCGACATCCTCCGTGACAGACGCCATGCCGGGCGTGACGGGCCCGGAAAAATCAAACTTTAAAACATGACGGGGACAAGCATGAAATTTTATTTTCCACGGGGATAAAAGTTTTTCCCACACACGGGTACAGGAAAAAATCATAGTATGGGAGCGGATAGGTCAGGGGCAAAATAAGCTAAGCGTCAACGCTTCAGAGCATTTTGAAGGTTAACAGTGGTAATGGCAATGCGATGAGAAATTCAAGCCAAGAGGTAAAGGAGGGAAAAAAGTGGTACCTTCCAATTTTTAATTTGAAAATGTCAGTAGTAAAAAAACGTTTCAGACACATCTTAAAAGACATAGGATTCTCGTATCATGAAAAATTGTCTTCCAACATTTCTTCTTCGTGAGCATACGTAAAATCATGGTACCGTAAATAAAAATACGTGATATGTTTTATTGAACTTGTCATGGAGATAAACTCTGCATTTTAATAGATATCGGGTTATGTTGTTGGGTAAAAGGAGTATGTAGGGCCAAAACGGAGTTTAAGAGGATATAAAAATACTTTTAAAGATTGAGAATAAGCGTAGAGTTGCAAGGAAAATATGGAAAAAAAATAAGGAAAAAGGTGACTGATTGAAAGGAGATGCTTTATGACTCATGGAAAGTTAACCATAAAAATCTTTCGAGCTAGAATAAGGCATGATGACGAGGAGTAATTAAGATGTGGTAAAACAGAAGTTATCCGCTTATTTGGAAAGAGAGCGTAGGAGACGGAACAAAACGGAAATGATATTGTCATATTTTAAGAGAGATATCCAATTCTTTTTCTCCTCACCCGTTTTCGGATATTTCTCTTATTCATCGTCAAATTTTTCCCATGCCCCTGAAAGGAATTTCCAAAGGGGTTCAATTCACATAAACTCGCGACAGGCTGATCACAAGTCAATCGGGTGATGGTTCACTGGGCGTAAATGCTTTGAGCTATATGACTAGTAATCATGCATATAACGTACAATATCCGACCGTGAAAGCAGGCGGCGTTTTTGAATGGGGATAAGATTTTGAAGGGACGGTTCCGGTAAATTTGTAAAGATTAAAAGCCGTCGCAGGACCTCAATTGGTCGGCCAACAGGGCCACTGGAATGATTGGTCGCTGGGTGCGTACAAAACTGGCTGGAGTACTGGCTACCCGTCTTTAGGGCCCGGGATCGAATTCTGAACTTCTACTTATACGCCCGAACTCGCTTAAGATGCCAATTCGTGTAGTGGTAACCCTAGTAACTCTTGCGTACACAACAACACAATCAACGTATCAAAGAACAACGTACACAAGTTTACTAGGGTAGGCGCTAACTAGCAGCAGCTAGGATGCATTTTAACCAGTTTAACGGCATTTAAACGAAAAAAGTTCATCTAAAAATTGTAGCTCATATTTCCTACTTCAAAAATTCGTTTGCTAAATTTAAAGCGGACCGATAGACGTTAGGAACTTTGCAAATATTACATGAAACATAACTGCAGTTATGCAAACACTATTCACTCGATAGTTTCCAACCTTTGCATAAGTAATTTTCATATTATGAACTATTATTTTGCAGATTAATAAATCTATAATAGACAAAATGTATTTTAGACAATTTTTGCCATTTCTCTCGGGAAAAAATGGTCCAATCAAGCTTATGTAAAATCTCTTTTTTAAGGTATTTAATTATCTTCAAATTTCACATTGATGACAATAGCTTCAATACTATTCATTGTAGAAACAAAAAAAAATAAAAAAAGTGGTTTTGCCTAATTATTCACCGTTTTTATAGTTTAAAAAATTCATAAACAATGCTCATGAGCCTCGATCATATGTACGTTTTCATCTAAGGATTTCCCTTTAAAACCTGTCGCAGTTGGTTTGCGGATAGTATAAATTGCCGTGAATAATCTCTCTTGATTGGCCTAAAACCGTCGCACAACACCTCGATCGGTCGGCCAAGGGGAAGGGTGATGAGAAGGGCTGATTGCTGGGTGCTTACCGAAATATTACTCCTCTTTTATGTTGGTTCAACCTTAAGGCCATTGATAACATAAGGCCATTGATAACAAAAGGCCATTTTATTCATTCACTGGAAAAAATGCAAAGTATATTATTTAATATGGATTAAAATGTACGCCTTATTTCTTGAGTTATTCGTTAATTACTGCGATAACTGAAGTAAAGTTGTCGTAATCCCATAGAAATGTCGTTGCAATTGGCTTCTATGGCTGTAAAGAAGAGTTAATTAAAAATATATTCGTGGAATAAGCTAAACATTTCGTATTTTCACTTTGGTTTTTAATAGCTGACGCCAAACTTATTTAACAAATAGTTGGAATTCAGTATTCGTTTTTACTCACGCAGTCGCGGTGGAACGGACCAAAGGGTGCGGGGGGAAGGGTAAGGGGTGGGGTAAAAGAGAGTGGGGAAATGAGTGGAAATCCCATCCACACACAAACACGCAGATGGGAGAAATGGAGGAGGAGGAGTAGGAGAGTAAAAGATGGCTTTCCGCTGATATGACGACCGCGCGCGTGCCGACGACACGTGACTTGGATTACACGCTCACTTTGGCCCCTGCCACTAACCCCTCACGCGCCGGGGGAGCCGTGGTGGCCGCGGGGGCGTGGCGATTTTCAGGGGGAGGGGCGGGCGCCAGAAGTATCGTTGCTGTGTGGGTACGAGGGGTGAAGGGAAGGGTATTTGAGGGAGGCGAGGAATATTCTGCGCACGCCCGCTTTCGGGGAGATATTATGAAGATGGGACGATAACAGAATGAGATGATGGTGGAGGGCTGGCGGCGGCTCGGGGAAGGGTTTCCTCTTTCGGGAGGGAAATATGGTGGAAGGGGGAAAATATTTCTTTGGGAGGGGGAAAAAGGGATTCGAGTTAACGAGGGAAGGGACGAGGGAGTAAGGTCGCTTTGAATTATATTCAGGGGCCGCGAACAGTTGGCAGTGCCGGCTCAGATGCGACTCTTTCCGATGATGAGGAAAAGGCGTAGAGATCCTCTGATACGCCCCCTTGCCGCCGTCGCATCGCAGACAAATGAATCGAGAAATGGACCTGGCAGCAGTACATTTAGAAATAAGGCAGTATTTATTACTGTGCCAGGAAGAGAGGGAAGATCAGAATGTTAGGATTGAGCAGTACTGAAAGCGAGCAAATTATAGGCTGGAATATTAGGGCGAAAAGAATTAATGTGCTGCACTGCAAATGAAGTTTGTTTTCTGGGGAGACCACTTTAGAAGTATTATCATAAAAAAATGCACATTCAGCTTACGTTAATAAGTATGATATCGCTTAAAAAGTGCCTATAAACGGGCTTTAAACGCAATATAAGTACATATAACCAACCTTTTACATAACGTTTTTAACAGCAAGGATGTTACAAACAAAAACGACCAGTGCGAGGCGAAAAAGAAAATGTTCTTACTCCGAAGACTAAATACCTTAATGTAGACGGTTGTAGCAGGAAAAATAACCAAAATCAGAAAAAACTAAGATTATAAGAAAAATGCATGTAAAAACTTCTGCGTGCGTGTAATTTGACGTGAGATTCAGGCGCACAATAAAGCCCAAATTCAGTAAAAATCACATCCAAAATGAAGCTTAGGTAGGTATTTTCAATGCAAATTTTATCAGCTTGAATTCAGATGAATTTCCCTTAATGCACGCCTAGTAAAGGCATGAGGAGTTTTATTGAAAATTACCAACTTCAATTCCAAGCCACTGGACGCTAGTATTCCTTTAAATTAAAATAAATACAATTTGTCAATAGAAGTAAAGGAAAATTGGCAATTTGGATTAATCTATAAAAAAAATGAAAGGTAAGTAAATTAAAATTAATTTACTTATCAATTGCTCGCTTTTTGAACTAATATTCCTTGTTCCCTCACCTTTTATTCGTTTATTTCCGGCATTCTGAAACGCATATAACCAAACATACTATGAGGAGAAGTTATTGTGAGACAAAAGGCGATGAAAATATGGGACTTGGAGGCATTTGTTATTACCCAGTTCATTCATCGAGTGGTGTGGTTTGATCTTAAAATGCTGAACCAAGTTTCTGTTAAGGTCTAACAGTCTTTGAATTGGTTTAAATCATTTGGGCGGAGTTTTATCAATTTTTTGAAGCCTATCACTGAATCAAAGGTCGCGTTTGTATTGTATGGAGAGGTGAGATTTTTAAAAAGAAGTCTTGCATTCATCTAGAAGGGTACAGCATTGTAACATCTTGAGTGTCGGGCTGTTGATTCAACTTGTCAATCCACTGACCAAATTGACACCGACTGGCAATGACCAGTGCTTTAAACCACCAACTCATTCAATCGATGATTTCTAATTACAGTTTATAACAGGTTTTTCATTCTATTAAAATGAGCAGGGGTTGTTATGCAGCTTTTCGCTTCCGAATTAAAAGAGATTGGTGAATGGATTTTGAAAATTTGGGCGGAAAGAATGGAAAACCTTTTGGTATGAAAGTTACTTAGAAGCACAGTTTGAACGTTACATTCAACTATGACGTACATCTCGATATATAACCAAGAAACGATCGGTTAAAAAGTTATCTAATAACCCTCCAGATTGAGAATAACACCATAAAATCAATTGATGTATTTAGTGAGAGTCGGGGGTTGCGGATTTATTACGTTGCTATCTATAAACGAAAATGACTCCGAAATCCTCTTTCCACCACATATCGAGTCTCTTTAAATAACAGCAAGACGCTGTTTTAGATTCATACAATGGAACTACCGGTACTCAATGACCTTCCCAAAGAACGACAGCTTCATCTTCCTACATATCACTGCTTCAAATTTGAAATGTGCTGTTACTTGTTCAATATAAACGCAATATGACACTTGGTTTCTTAATAAAGTTCTCCCATAACATTATTAAGGACAATCCTACCATGAAATTTACCCCAAGTTTTAATATTTGACTCTGTTTTTATCAATGTGTCTATTGCATACCACCAATAAAGAATTATTATAAGGTTGCAGGTACTTCATTGCTTTCTTTTTCCTCGCACATGTTTGATTCATTGTTTTTTTTTCAGAAAATGCTCAACGAAGCTCAGGTTTGTGCATGGTAAACAATGAACTTTAATTGGAAATAGAGCATGGGTTAATTCAACACATGTATGCTTGTAATTCTTATATGAGAACATGACATATAATTGCAAACTACACAATTTAGACAAACTCACCACTCAACTGTTTGGGGGATTTATGGCACATTGTACAACGCGATTCAACTCACAGAATATTCATTAGGAAAAAGACAATTTGAAAATGGAAAAATACCACATTTATGTCTCAAAAAAGGAGGGGGTGGCTTAAGGAAGCAGAAGTTAAGGTAAGGGAAGAGGAAGACGACGTAGAAAGGTGGAAGCCTAGTAAATTCGTAGTGTATTGTGTATTAAATTTTGCGGAAATTTACGATTTTGTTTGAATTCACGAACGATTTGAAGATGTTCCACTAAAGCAAGCCTGTATCTGTTGAACTTGTTACGAGGAGTTGATAATAGCACCACTGAACTCATGTTTTAAGACTTGTCACATTTGCGGTTTGATTACTAACCGTGCAATATAACCATCACTAATTCGCTTCCTTTATGCTCAATCCGAAAACTTTCCGCACCGTTTTTTAATTCCGCCTATGTGGAATGACCAGAACTCCAAAATGAAAACCAAATATTTATGTTAGGCCGCATTTTTACACGGGAAATGACAGTTTCATCACGTTACTCTGATTACTGAATGCACTCAAAGACTGCAATAGTACTTACCGCGCGAAACCTTTTAACTGACGACCAAGAAGGATCTAAGGGAAGGATCGCAGAAAACAAGGGTACTGTGATGGGGACGCTCTGAGGGGACACAAAGAGGATATTCAGGGAATGAAGCGAGGGAATTGGCGAAAGGGTGTGTATAAGGGACGAGATGGTATCACAAGGGGCGTTGTATTGAGTCTAACGTTAGGAGGGGGAGGGCTAGGTGTGGAGGGACCGCACGGGAGAGGTAAGGAGGTTGGGGGATGAGGAAAAGAGAGGATTAACGACAGAGGGACGGAGCGGAGGGAGGGGAATATACGGTGGAGGAATAAGAGGATGAGAATTTTTGGGGCAAAGGCAGTAGAAAGGCCGCAGTGAGTAGGAAGATGTATATCTCGGAGGGAGGACTAAGAAAAGCGGAAGTTATTGTGTGAGAAGATTGGGTTTGTCGTAACTTTAGCTGTATTCTGCCTCGGTAGGGAATTCTTAGGAGAAGAGGGAGACGCGGAGGGAATAGGGGAAGGGGAGAAAGGGGGTCCGTCCGTTCCCGAAACTTTATGCACCGAATTACAAATTAAAATTAAAGAGGCAAGAGAGATAGAGAGAGGGAGAGTGAGAGGAGAAAAAAATAAGAGATAGGAAATTCGCGACTGCTGTGGAATGAATCCGGGAGCTTAAGAGTTAGCAGGTCAATTATACCTTATCTTACCTCCACGAATAAACTTTTGGGGATGGTTCGTCCCGTTTTACGATAGAAATTCCACTTATTTTGTTAAGTTTTGCGCCGAAAGTAAGTTAGACAACATCACTAAACCTAGTTTATTTGGGCAGTATTTGAGTAGTATTCCCCAAAATTCGTTGGTTTATTCAATTTGAATTTCCTACGTTAGTATTAAAGATAACGCCATGTATTTTGGCATGAGTTTTTCCCCTAAGTAGATAACAATAAAATTAACAGTAAAAGACGTTATGCTAATGAAAATACTACGGATTAAAAATGAGTCATTTTGTTTTTTATTTTACGGTTGGTAAAGTTACAATTTTAGATATAAAAACAGCGATTTCAAAGATAATGTTCATGCTATGAATGTTATAACATTCACTAAGAATATTTATTTAGAAACAGTAAATGCTCTTGTCAAATGATTTAATTTGCAAAGGTTGTAAAATAGGATGTTACTAGAAGATATACAATAATAGCTTCTTCAATTCACAATTAGCTCTATCTATATGGTATGTTGCGATTTGACCACCACCTGGATTATTATACTAGCTCGACTTCATCACAATTTTTGTACTCATTTAGATGAAGTTACTGATTAGCTTATAACTGTTGTGCGATATATATTGATATGTAACTGAAGATATGCATGGAAAATCGCTCAAATTGTAAACTATACGAATCTAATATCTGCAAAATGCAAGGATCACATTCGAAACTGCTGTTTACTCATGGTTTTTCAGCATTCTTCAGGAATTGACTAAGGTGCTTGCTAACTTTACCACAGAAATATAATAACAAAGATGCAGCTCTAGAATTCTATGTCTTAGTCGTGATTCATTCAATAGTTGCCAGGGAAACTTTTCCTTTCCCCGAGAAATTAATGTATGTTTCTCCTGAAGTAATGGTTGCACACAAATTAAATCAAGAACTTCAAGTTCTTTTTATTTCCATGTATGTGGAATGAAATTTCACAAGTATTTCAACCAGTCAAACAACCATTTTCAAGCGTTTTGCTCAACAACAGATGTCGCTTCTTATCTGCTGCACACTCAAAGTGCTTTGACTACATCCTTAGCAATGGAGTTTCATACATATGCTTCTCCATATTTGCATCAATCTTCTAGGTATGGGGTTTGCTCCGTTCCTTTAATAAACAGTCTTTTCATCATGTACAAAACAACATTTTTCCGATGCTTCAATTTCGTACACTCAACGGCGAAAACAGGTATTTTACATAAGGTTTTGCTTAAGGTGGCTGCAGTGGTAAACGGGAGTCATTAGGAGAACATTTAAATAACTTTTCAAGTGAGTCGAAAAAAAATTCTTGGCCCACACTTCACTTAAGTACATCTGTTTATACGAAGGAAATTACCATGCATGCAGTAAAGTAAATAATGCAAGAATTATATTATAAATATATCGCCTTTATTAAGGAAGTGGTATGAATTGGATTTTCGGCGTGGAATTCAAAATTTAAGTGAAAATCATATCACAATACGCTTTTTTTACTTTGTATGATACCTTGATATTTGCTAGCAACCAATAATATTATGAAACATATTATTTTGCGTTTAGGAGAAAATCTGTTTATATTTCATCGAATTGTTACGAAATACATCATGTTTCATACGTCAACGTGTTAAATGGACATTGAATTACCACAACAGGCAAATCGGTAATATGCAACGCTTTTTACTTTTATCTAATTACACTCAGCGTTTCAACCGGAAGATCAGTTTTTGATGGGTGAGAATAGAGCTCGCCCCGTACTAACAGTAAGTCATTGGCGAGTGAAATTCACACATTCAGGGCAGTTCCTCTCCCTGGGCCACCTGCGATTTTCCACAAAGTTCTGACAGTAAGATAGTCGCACCTCGAGGATTTTCGGAGGGGATGTCCAGAGAGACCTCACCCGCATTTGAACCCGGGTCCCTCCTGTTGGTACCCCAGCGCTCTACCCACTAGGCCACCACGATTCCTTTATCAAAAAACATTTCTAATAATTACACTTATGCAAAGTTTCACGCAAAACTATTCACAAGCAAAAATCGCTCCAACCACCTTAAAAATTAATTACTCCATAATAAACTGGGAAGCGAAGAAGGAGTAGAGAAATCCAGCATTGGCCATATCTAACTCTAAACGAATGGTGCCGAGGGAACAAGAGTGTTTTCCCATTCGACGGCCGGATCACTGCACTTGAAAAGCTCTCCACATGGCTCCCAAGAATTGGAGTAAAGAATTCGGATTTTACTGAAATACCTTCGTCAGAGCGTCGGGATTCAATTTCAGTCCCTTGGGATAGAAAGCCTTAATTCAAGTTGCCAAACCAACCCTATCTTAAGTATGGAGTTAAGGTCAGAAAAGTTTAACAGTATCAGGGAGTAAAAATGTTTTTGCCTTGAGGACTATTCAAGGTTTTGAAGATTCAGTTTTGTATTGATTTAACATAACTATCTCTGGTTCGGTGCTCTGGTGGATATGGCCGTGGCCTGGCATTCATCCGAGGACGGAGGTAAATCTACAAAACGCTCTAACATAGGCCGCGAAAATCCTACTGGCGAGTCAATATGGTTTGTTTTTTACATCATAATGTGCAAACAGAAAAACCGGACTTCTGAAAGGTTTGTATAAAAAGGTGACCGAATTGTAACCAACAGGGGTTGTAGAATGCTGCTGAACTGGAATTTCACACACTGTAAGAGGCTCATCTACTTCATTCTTGAAAGGGTATAGGGATCCGAGAGGGTCCTGAGCGACAGCGGGCCCCGAAACCGGCAGCTACTATCTCTGCTACCTCACAAAAGATTAAGTGACAAACCGATCGCTTTGAAATTATGCTCCGAGGTAGATAATAATAATAATAATACGACTTTATTGAGGCGAGACTGAGACTGGATCTAACCCTTAAGAAAAGTTTCCATACCAGAGCATAGCTATACCTTAAGGCCCATAATCCATCACCCTACCGTCTACCGTTACCTAAAGTAGATGTAAAAGTAGATTATCACGAAAGAAAAAAACGTAGGCAACTAATATAATTCACCATGGCCTCAAGTGTCCCAAAAAATAATACTTTTGAGGTTTTAGAATATTGACAAATTTAAATTTCGCACACGGATGGAAATAAGTGAATTTAAGCTTCAAAGTCGCAAGAGGATCGAAGAACTGATAGAAAAGTGAGGCCCTGAATGACTTTCAAGCAAGAAATTAAACTATGGTTAAATTCGACAGTGTCGGGCGATATATGGTGGAAGAGCATTTTAGTACTTAAATAAAACTACAATAATTGTACTGTCCACTTAAATTTTAATGTAAATAAAACACAACACGTGTTTCAACGTTCCTTAGGGCGTCATCATCAGGTTTGCGGCAAATGTTTTTTTTTTATCTTTGCAAAATGCTGAAAAACCACGAAACGTGGGTGTTTGAAAAATCACGAAATCTGCTGGTGCATAAAATGCTTTATTATTCCTTTCTGAATACATAAAAAGAATGCTAAGTTTTCCGTGCGAAGTCGGGTTTTTCCGCTGGTAAATAAATGTATACATGTATTCTCCATTTATAAGTTCTGTTTTTTATAGCATATATCTGGCACCGATTATGGCTCCTATTCATCTGAGAACATCTCCTCCTCCCTCATTTCCTGTCCCCTCTCCTCGACACAGCCGCCCCATCCGATTCAGACTCCCCTCCCGCCCCCTCCCCATCCACCAACACATCCTCCCTCTCCCTAATCCTCTTTCGTCATATTTCTCTCTCCGTTGCACTCCACCGAGACATTCATCCTGACTCACCCCTTTCTCTCCACAGAGGTTGGGAGCGACGAGAGCGCCTCTGTGCGGCGGAGGGAGAAATTCGGTGGACGGAGGAGGGAAGAAGTGAGGGTTTTTAATCTGAGGAGGAGGTGGAGGATGCTCTCCCCGACACCTGGGCGTATCCTTCTGAGTATTCGACTGAGGCATTAATAACCGCCTCCGTGATTTTCCCACAGAGGGCGCGGCGGCATGTGCTTCCAAGGGTGTGAAAGGGAGAGTTAGGGGCCGGCGTGTGTTTTTCGTGAGGAATTGGACGCCGCACGAGGGAAAAGGTTGGAGTGCGGTGGTTGGACAAAAGCTGTATGTACGTTAAGGATAATATGAACCAACGTACACCAATGTACCACCAATGTTCAAGTACATGGGCATAATACTGGTCAGAGTGGTGATGTACCCATGCTCTGCCACTCTACGGCCTTGTAAAATAAGAATCCCTTTCATGTGGCCATTAATATTTTTAACTATCTGCCCCCAGTCTTTTAAAATTCGAAAATATTAAAAAAATATCTGAAACTTTTTTTGTTTGACAAATGCTATTATAGTGTGAATGAGTTGCTGGAGAATTCATTCAGCTTCTTTAGAACACTGTAGAAGCTGAATGTAGCATGTTATCTTTGAGTTGTTCTATATTTTCTATGTGTAGTCCTCGGACCAATAAAGATTATTATTATATTATTATCATTTAAGAGGGCGGGGATTGGGTTAACGTGGTGGCTAGAGTACCTACTTACTTCCCGATTTGAGCGCCATGGTCTGAATCCCGGTGGAGGAGATTATTCAATGGAATCGCTACTTTGGTGCGCTGTCGAGAGCACTTTAAGGGCTGTATTCCGTCCACAAAGCTATGCAACCTTCGTTATAATTTAGACGCCGGGTTTCTACTCCACCTTTCCACAGTTTCTCGTATAAGCCTCCCCTTACCACCGCCACCCAAACCCCCTGAACGGCCTAAATGGCATTTCTTAGCCGCCTCCCTTAAAAAACCAACCGACCAGCTACCTCTTGGAAAGGAGAGTTACCAACCTCAGCTGATATAAAAGATATTGGAGAAAGAATTTCATCACGTGGACTGGAATGAAAAGTAGGCAACTTTGAACATTACAAATTACATAAAGGAGTACTGCAAGGGACTGCTTTTTCATCCAATAGCTTCAATTATTACACTGTAAAGATATTTCAAAATAAAAATTGGAATATATGTGCATGAAGAAATAATCAGCCAGGCACATTTTCCTGACGAAATAGTGGTTTTGGTAAAGAAGGATGTTCTGGTGAAAATGCTGAACTGCATGGGAAAATCTGTGAAGGAATACAACTTTAAGAAGAATTTAATGAAAATCAAAATAATGAATCAGTTAAAGAAACAAAGGAGACAAAGTCGATCGTTCATGGAAGAATTAAGAAATAAATAGTGATCAGAGTAAATCGATTGAAGAATGCATGCCATCATAAGAAGAAATTACTTACAGCTAGCTACACCAGCATCGAAATAAGAGTTTCATTATAATACTCGTATACTGCGTATGGACGAATAAATTGGTAGCGAAGCTTGGAAAATAAATGCAGTAGATAAAAAAAGATTTGAAGCCATGGAAATGTGGTACTATCGAAGAATTAAAGAGATAAAAAGGATGGAGACAACCACCAATAAAAATTCCGAAGAAGAGCTGATAAAAGAGGTGATTGATGAAAACACTACGGATCAGAAGAGGCTAACTCTAAGAACAAATCCCTTGGACATAAAAATGTTAGGCTCTTCAGGCATCTATGAAGAACATACATAAAAAGAAACGCGAGCTTGTTGACCACATAAGCAATACTGTTCATCTGCAATCCATGTAAATATACCATCGTGCTGTATTTAACCAAAGATTGAAGACCCTTAGTGGAATGTACTGAGGGACGTAATAGCTCTTCAGTAGATGTGGGTATATATACCATTTAATTTATCACATTCGTTTTGAAATATATTTATTTTCTTTTTCGTGACAAATTGCAAAATACAAAATAGATCAAAAATATGAAGAACCTGAGCCAATTGGATGAACAAAATCAGCCCAAAAATCAAAGTTAGTGAACTGTAGTTACCGGGTATCGTATGCTCACACCCGATCAGTATCGTCTGTATTTTAATATATATATTTCCGTTCCGTAACGTATCGCTGAAAACTCACCACAAGTGGCTCCCGTTTTTTGACACTAGCCCAGCTAATGCTTTCCGGATGAACGCCGCTTACGAGGGCGCTCGCTGTTATGGGAGGCTAGAAGCACTGTATTACCAGAGGCTGGCCAAGTCATCCGCTCATTTTTTAATCCTAATAGAGGGCCTCTAGGGGAGCCGAAGAGTCAGTCAGCCGTCTTCGAGGCAAATTCTTTTTGAGGAACGCTTTAGCGGGGATTGGAAGGGGTTGAAAAATGAAAGTTGTGGTGAAGAGGGTCCGGATGGGGCCAACGAAGGAAGAGCAGAGGGCGAAGGGGTTGTCAAAACGCGGAGATATAAGAGTTCAAGGAGGTCGCCAAGGACCTGTAGTCGGCAAGAGAGGAAGATATTTGTTCATACGTAACTTTCGGCATGAGGAAAAAAATCGAAAGTCTCTACGAAAATTCAAGCGATGAATGACTGTTTTATTCCTGTGTGGAATTCTTTAGGCAACCGTCAGGATATTTTAAGACGATAATTATTAGGTTTTTTTAGAAACAAATTCATAATAAGATTCAGTAACATAAATACTTACTTCATACGTTCTTTATCTGTTCATTTAACATGAAACAATGTAATTTCATCAATTTCCGATGTTTTCAGATTTTTTTCTTTTTCAAGATTGTTTATTAACAAGGAAATGTTAATTTTGTGTCAAACAATTGTTTCATTTTTATAAATCCAGCATAAATGAATGAAATTCCAATAAATTGTGTTTATTTGTAATTAATAACCTTATTAAAGAAAAAACATTTGTTTTCTTTCGTTTACCCATTTAAATAGCATAGGAAAAGCCGTGATCGCCATTACCCCGTGGGTGGGGGAACACCGATCGTAGCACATTTTTCATTTACAAATTTGTACAAAAAAAAGTTTACACCACTAAACTTTTGAAATTCTGTATGTTGTAGTAGAATAGTTAACCAAAATGTTCCTACTTATTACATGTTATACCGGGAAAAATGTGATTTTTAGTTAAATTTCTTGCTCAAGTGAACGGGGCTGCCCCACTTTCCCCTAATAATTATAATTGATAAGATAGTAACTTTCAAGATCTGAAAAATTGATACCTCAAATTTTCAATAGAGTAATCGAAATTTTTCCCTAAATAATTAACGTAGCTGGAGGCATAGAAAGCATATTGCTATTGTTCCTGCCTCCATAAGATGTATGTTAAAAATCTCGTGTCATAAAAAATTACAATTTTCTCTTCTCCCTTCGACAGAGGTGACCAAGAATTTCAGATTTCAGAACAATTTCAGACCAACTTCCATAATTTCTTAATCCGCTCTCAACCGACTTTGACTGCTATCGTGGTATTTTCCTGAATATTTGATTCCATTTTTGTCATTCTAGTAACTTTCTCTTTTACTTCAATCCAATGCCTTCTTCATTTCCCATTTCCATGTCTTACAAGCCAATATCTTCACTCACCCTCATTCCTTGAAGAGCAAGTTTCGGATGCGTAAAGCGCTTCGCTCCAAATTCAAGTCTTAAGTCTCGTGTTTTTGTTACGTCATGTCTTTCTTATTTTCTATGTAATTCTTGTTTCCCTGTACATATGTTTTCATATTTTAATATTGCGTTCACATTCTCTTTCAATGATGTAATATTGGAAGGAAATAACATACAATCTGTTACAATTAGCCTTATCTAGAAGATAATTTTCTTAGAAATGAGGCTACATTTTTCTGATTTCTCGTGAACTGCTTTGATCCAATACATACATCTCTCATCCTGTACGTATGTTCCGTATGCTCCCAGTATGTTCAGAGAAACTTAAACCTTATATCTTAGAACCTAAGTTAAAAACTCTACCACTTAAATTATTCCTGCGTCCATCAGCCATGCATGATTTTGCTTTGAGGGATTAAAGAAAATAAATTTAGAGAAATTAATACAAGCCATGTTTCTGTGATAATAACACATGATGCAGAAGTGTTTTTTTTACAAAAAAGTGGTTAAAAATGAAGAGCACAAAGTGTGAAATCTACTAATGCTCAATTGTTATTTGTGTGCCTTCGGACGAAATTATCCAACATGAATGACAATAAATCCTGTTAATTCCTTTGCCAATAATTTTCTTCGGCTAACAAGAACCACCAGCATGATTCTACTGAGATATATTCCTTTATTCCCCTAAAGAATTATTCAACTAAATACTGGCTAAAAAATGGCTAATCTGAAAGCAGGACGCATGCAGTATGTTGATGTGTGTATGAAATGGTATGAAGTTACATGACGGTGCACTCAGTTTTACATTTAATAGTTTACATATATTTGAATACATTTTTTGTTTGTAGTGGTTCATGTCGTGGATAAGTTGTTCTAAGAAAGAAGAGGAAAAAAGAGCAACAGAATCTCCTTCACAACCATGAGGTGGTAAAAATAGATTCCGTCGATATCACTGAATCACGCGGGATGCGACAGAAGATGATTATGGACCCTTCGAGAGAAAACACGAGAAATACTAAGACATCCTCACACTTATGGGAGGTAAATAAATACATGCGTCCGCCGCGCGAGGAAGAAAAACCTCGAGGAGGAAGAACACAAGCACTTTTTCGGAGAGATCGGAGGGAGAGAAGGAAGACAACTTCGCCACGGCGTTTACCGACGCACGGCGTCTTTTGAACGCTCCCAACAAACAAAATAGGAAAAAGAAGAGAGGGAGAAGCAAGGGGGAGAGAGAGAGGAAAAAAAGGGATTTGCCGGCGGCGACCGACTCACCCAACAACCGGCGCCCCCCATCCACGTTAATGTGTTCGCCGCACCGCCCCATACGTCATCACCACACCACTAGGACCCACTCCTTCACCCCACATCCCCCACGTGACGCGCCGAGCCGTCTTTGCCTAGCCTCCGGGTGCAGGGGGAAGTTGTCATAAGGGGTGGCGGGTGTTTATAGGGAGGCGGGAGGGGGCAGCTCCCAGCCTTTAACCCCGCGCAAGGGGTCCCCGAGCACGCCCCGCGTATTAATGCTCGGGCAATGTGGCAAAATAGGGAGCGTGGGTGAGGGGAGGCGTTTCTGGGGGGGGTGAAGGAGAGGGGAGGGGTGGGGGTGGGAGAATGTTAATAGGATGGACGAAAGAAGTGGTAGTGCTCATGGGGGGGGGGTGTACGCTGGAGGAGGAGTGAATGAGTGACATGGAAATGTTTTGACGGTGAGTAGGAAAGAGGGGGGGGGGGCGTGGAAGAAGTGGGAGAGGAAAGAGGGAATAGGGAGGAAGGCTTGCACAAAAAATCATTCCGGCTCCAACCTTCTCCGCCACCCTTTCAAAGCCCTTTTGATAAGATCATATCTGTGACCAAGTGCTGATGCTTTAGATCTCGGGCATAATGCTTCCTCTTCCCCCTTGAGAAGTAATTCGTGCGCTTCCACGTGGCGGGATTTGAGGAATATCGACCTCTCGGTTTCGTTTGCTCAAGAGAGTATACATACCTACTCAACGCAAAAAGTCAAGAAGTTTGAATAAAAACAAACAACGCGAAGGACGAATGCTTTATTTTTTCTTTCTCCATCGCGTTGCATAGAATAAAAATGTCTGAAAATTAAATATCATGCACGGACACTCGTAACAGTTTTTTTCCGCGCTTGAAAAATATATGAACTTTATAAAGTATTTGAAGGATGCATAGGAAATAATTTTCCACGTTAAATGTCATTCAGTCAATTAGCTTCTACACTGTTTTGTGGAGGTAAGAAATAAGCATACAAATCTGGAATTTTCATAAGGTAGAGTTCACTCAAAACACAATGATACTAAGGTAATTTAAAAGTTCGGAATTACCGACATCTACATTTACACGATACCCTCCAGTAATGGACTAATTTTAAAGAAATCGCATTTGCTTGATACCGCATTGATAGATTTTCCGCTCAAAGGGCGGGAAGCAGGGGTTCTGAGCAACGAAATATGGCTGTTTTATGTCTACGTATGCAATGAAACTAGAAAGCCACGATGCATGAAAGTAAAAGACAGCGTGCTTCTGATATAACGAAAGAATGGAAGATCCCTACATAGATAATAAATAGGACCTGATAAAAGTTATCCTAGGTATAAAATGTCCACAGTGTACCAATGCCACACAGCCAACTAATATTTCCCTATAAGTAGTTCTGCAGTTAAAAGCTACATGAATTAAACATTTTTAATTCTATTCCCAAGCCCAAATTTTTACAATCTGAAGTAATCCATTAAATATCAGCACAGGATGTAACCTTTTCTCCTCTAAAGTATATACCAAGAGAGAGGTCATATTGCATGCTCCGCATGCTATTTTACGCAAATTGCTAATTTTTTTCTTTTAAACCTACCTGAAAGCAAATATGTATTGGCAACAAAAGAAGATAATTCTAATTTAATGAGAATATTAGAAAAACTTAAAACCTCACAATTTTTTAGGGTAATGCATGATTATATATTTCTCAAGTGAAAGAAATACGAAGGCAATATTGCAAATCCATTTTGCATCAGTTCATAACAAAGCGTCAATTAAACCCCAAGCATTTCTAAGCTTTATTCATTCACTGATCTTTAGTTGGAAACACTAAGTTTTTGGATTTGACTCAAAAACATAAAAACTAGACATGGTGCTCCGCTGTACATAACTTACGACTAGCCTTTTCTCTTCAAAAAGCCATTTTCTCTTGATGTTCGACACTACTTAACTATTGTCTGGCCGAGATGTAACTTGCTAAGAACATAGTGAATTGTGCAAAACATTAATTGTCCCCTTCGGCCAGACTATATGTAGTCAGTAGTATAGATTCCCAGCATATGGTACGCGCATATTGAGGGGTATGTACTTAGCGTTATACGTGTACGCAAGAGAAGCTGAATTACTGTGAAAGTGTGTTTGCAGTCCCAGTAAAAATGAATATAATCAACATTTTTCCATGTAGATTTTCGGAAATGATTGAGGGGTGTACAAATAAATGGGGAGAGAGAACAACTGCTGTATTGACTCATATATTTCCTCCTATAAAAAAATAACAACACTTTTTTCTGCCACTCCGTGTAACATTGAATCTTAAGCGAAAAATAAGCTGAGCAATGCGCGACGGTATAAAAAAAACCGACAGCTTTCTCCATCATTTCTGCTTAGGTACCTAACGCAATGGGGCGAGGAAAATGTATTCCTGAAGCCAACACAAATAGGAGAGCATCCTCCTGAGAATTCCTCATGGTTGTCCACGCGGCCATAACATAAGTGACAAACATATGATAGGGCGACTGTGGTAACTCAGCTGCCAGCATCCCCCTCCACCGGAAGGAGGGGATTGAGGGAGTCTTGAGTGTGTGTGTGTGTCTGAGAGAGAGAGAGAGAGAGAGAGAGAGGCTAAAGAGCCGAAGGGAGGAAGTGGGGTGGGGAGGGAGCCTGAGAGGTGGGGGATGAGTGAGAGAGGGTTGAGGAGCTGGACGCAAGGGAATGTCTCGGCTAATGAGGGATCGAGAGGAGGGGGAAGGAAGGGGGAGGGGGAGGCCGCTGATTAAGGAGTGGCGTGAAAGATGACAGGTATAAATAGAGATGGGAGAGGCGGGAGGGAGAGGGTAAAAGGAGTGGGATGAGAGAATAGAGGAACCTCTTACCCTCTTAAAGACCCTCTCCGCCTAACTACCGAAGTGCCGAGGATTCTTAGGTGGCCTTTAATGAGATCAGGAATGTTTACTTTTACCCTCAAAAACGTATTAAGATCGATTAAGGAGAAAAATAAATTATCTTATTGAAGAATATTAGGAATCAAGAAAAAAACGTTATCAACACTTATTTCAGTTATACAACACTTATCGGATGATCAACTAGGAAAACAAATGATATTTGTTTTCCTAGTTGATCATCCGATCTGGGTAAATATAAGTCATTTCCACCATAATAGCATTTATACGTGTGCATCGGAAAATTTTAAACTAAATGGGGTAAATCTACACACTCCATTAAAAGTGGTAGAATGACGAGCACTATAGCAACGCGCGGTGGCGAGCGCCGCGCCGTTCCTGCGATTCAAATTCTGTTCCTTTTCCCACAGTCACCTCTGCCCCTCTCTGATTCCCCTTCTCACATCTCTGCCCCTTTCATTCCCATCCACACTCCTTGTCGAGATGAAGCTGTTTCTCCAGACAACGAAAGGTTTAAGGAAGAGATAGGGAGAGAGGGAATAAAGTGGTAGGATAAAGTGGAAGGGTCATCTGCTCTCGCGCGCGGCCGCCGCGAAGGGTAGCTCCCAGAGAGACGGAGGGAAAGAGCGTGGCTTACTTGTTAGCCGTCAACACCCTTCCCCTTCGCCCTCTCAGAAACCGTGTCGCTCCATCCACGACACCGGCTGGCAAGACGCGGAGGCCACGGACGGCGCGGCGCGTTTCTGGTCCCTGCAAAAGTTCCGCGGTGTACAATTTGGCTCTCACGAGGGCCGCCGTTTACATTTGACACTCATAAGGACCGCCTCCATTCCCGCGGACGTGAAAGCGCTTCACAAACGACGAACGAACGAGTTTTCCCCTTCTCGCCCCGAGTGCCACAACCTGCAGACCTCTACTGCCGTCCCTCCTTCTTCCCTCCTCCATAATTCTAGTCACCTTTCCATCGTCCGTTCACTCAGCATCCTTTCCCCGCTCCCGGCGCCCTCTACCTCTCTCCTTCGCCGCCGCTGTGACCTTGCCAAAATGATAGACGTGGACTTGTCTCGATGGAGGAAAAATATCGCTTCTCTTTGGGAGTGCTCCTTAGCCCGGTCTTCAGAATAAATGCGAGACCGCATGTTCGTCCCTCGAGATATGCGGCCTTGTCGGGGAAATTTGTCGCTTCTGTTATGAAAACGGGTGGGATTTATTGCTTGCGCCGCGGGATAAGTTTGGAGTCACCTGTGCTTTGTTCTGGCTAAATGAAGTTGTCTGGCAAATTAAACTCGCTAGCTGGCTGAGAATATAGGCTTTGAGGGAACAGGGAAGCATAAAAATAAGCTAAGCAAACTGTTTAATCCTTTAAGATACACGGCGTAGTTTGGGCTGAAAGGAAAGGAAGAATGCCATGAAATTAAGGAGGCATACTTGATGCACGAGACAGACAGATTAATTATTCTCTAATTTATACAGATCCTAGACAGCTTTCATGTTACTTCAGCAGGTAGTTCAAGCCTGAAGTACTACGGCACTGGGCCACCAAATACTGTTTCAAAATGTGAATCAATGGAGACAAAGCCCTGAGTTTACTCCTTGGGTCCTTCTAAAATATTCGAGACGACTAAACATTTGGGGTGGAAGTCGCGGACACTACGTTCTTTTTTTGGCCTTAGATCATTTTTATATTGCTAAATATTCAAATGACATAAAATATGTTTCCAGATTCATTTAGCAGAAGGTGACTTTTTTACTGCAACGTCATGATTTTTAAAGAGCTTCAGCAATTACAAGTAAATATTTTGTGCAGCATTGAAATGATAAACGCTCTGCTATAAGGAGCAAGCTTAATAAACTTTCACCACAAATAACGCAACCAAAGGGCAATACTTTTTTCCAGCAACTAAGGTTTGTACTTTATTTTTCAAAGAACAGGAGAAAAAATATCAGAAGTTATCGTCATATCCATCGAATGTTCCATCGTTAATCAACTGCACATTTAAGGCTAAATATATCATACTCTAACCAACAGAATGTGGAATCTGGCACCATACATGAAGATTAGTGTAAGAAGGGAAGAATATATAACTTTATAACACTTTAGGTTGTTAAATAATGCCGTCACACAGTGCGACTGTAGCCACAGAATTCCAATAATTTTATTGGGAACGTGGATAAGCACTGGAGCAGGGAGGGAATCGAACCGAGTATTCCAGGGTAGGCTGAGGAAAATTCCGAGGATCCTATGCCTGTGTGCGTGGACTACTTTTCCCCATTCCCTCACCGCAAATCTCACCAAGACATCTAAGTGTAACTTGATTGGGGTAGAATGAACGTGTATTTTATTTCCTTCCGTGTGTTGGTATTTTAGATGTATTTAGTGGTTGGCATCCATTTACCAAGAGTTTGATATATAGATAGTACCGAACGGAAGAAAAAGAGAGATTAACCAAAAACGGGAATCACTGTAGTCTTTAAAAAGGCTAGTATTTCATGCATACATACCCATCACCCCATTCCTATTCGGAATGGACGAAGTCAAAGAACTTAGTCAATGTTTGGCTGAGGAAAACGGCTTTTTTCTCAAAACTTTCCTTCATAATGCCATGTCCTTGCATACCTCTCTCGCTTCCGTTACATGAATGCATTACTTCATACGCGTTCTCCTATTTCCTTAAGACTCCTATTATCCTTCCCCTTGAGAGTGTCTTCTACCACATTATCCCAAGACTTTGCCGTATACCCCTTCCTCTCACCTATATATACGTCTGTTTCGTTATTCAGCTCTCATCCATTCTCTCAACATGGCCAAACCAACGAAGCACACCTATTTCATATATGTTCATTACTGGAGGATCCCACCCATATTCTTTCATCACCCTCTCATCCCTCACCCTTAACCTCTAACATTTACCGCAATCACTACTTAGGTATCGCATTTTGCCTACATTTTCGCTTACCCTTGTACAGCCAGGTTTCACTGACACTTCCATACATATTAAGCGTTTCCTTCGGGTTTTCTTCCTCGGCATTAATAATAGTATAGGATTCAAAATATCAGTACTCATGATTAAGACAGCTTAGTACTTTTCCACAATATCTGTACAAATATTGTAGAAAATTACTAAGCTGTCTTAATCATGAGTACTGATATTAGTAACTTCTACGAAGAGAAGCCTGCCAAGGGCAAGTATAGGATTCCAAAGTTAATACCAACAAATGAACGTCTTTTCATTCAAACTCCATCAAGTTAAACTTTAGAAATTCATTAAATATCAGTTTTCATCAAATTACAAATAATGTAAGAGCATGTTAATTACTCGTACACTTCTTTTTGTCTGGAGTGATGTAGGTGTTAAGTTAGTGCTTAACAAATGTTGCTCAAATATGACAAATGGCACTAAAATGTATTGTAATGTAGGAGTCGAATAAAGAAGGGCGAATGTTTCAACAGTAGACAACTTTACAAGACCTGGGGGAGGAGTAGGTCATAGATCACATCACCATAATCCGTTAATCCTTCACCCACATACCATTTTTGCTCCACTGATTAAATGTTCTTTAAGTTCAGGGCTAATTAGCCTGGAGATATTTTTTTTAGATTTGGCGTGAAAATATTTCAAACATGCCAGTATAATATCAATTCAAAATAAGATAGCACCGAGAAGCTTAAGCTTCGGAACATTTTATGCAAATTTTATTCTAATAATGATGCCATTATTGACTGTGAGTCAAAAGGTTCCCATTAAGGATTTTTTCCAAATTGAACAACCCTATAAAATTGTAAAATAAACAACTTTTTATGATCATATGCAATTATAATGTCAATGATAAAGGATTACGAACAAATATAATACTGCGATATCCAAAAATGGACATATAACGTGTGATAAGTTGACTGTGATAAAAAAAGAAAAACAAGTATGTGATAAAGTTCTACGAACCAAACCAGTGGCTGGAACTTATATAGAATATTTAAAAAAAATATTGTATTCTTAATGCAAAGACAATAATCATAAAGATCAGATAATTTTAAGTGATAAAAAACTTATGACCTGAATACTTTCCTAAATTCAAAGTATGTATAAAACCGAAAAATTATATCAAGCTATGCATATTTAACCCCAGTGAGCTCTGGGTTGGGGAAAGAGGGGGCTGTCTGAGCTTCTTTCGACCCAAATAAAATAAATAAAATATCGGGTAGTGTCGATTTCAGGGGGACTGCATGGCGGATGGACCCAGGTAGTCTCCACAACACCCTCATTAGGAAGGCCCTCGCTCGCTTTCGAGCTAATCCGGATCCTCTCTTTGGACGCACAATTATGCTCAATGATAATAATTACTGAAAAATTATACCTTTACAACTACACCGTAAAACTCCAATTGTCCGAACGCCAACACCCGGATCGCCAATTTTCCGGATTGCTTATAGGGGAAAAATCCTCAAAAATCAATAGGCTATTTGAAACGTGTATTTCATCTTTTATACCGTTGGTTTCGTTACACAGTTGTTGGTTACAGCACATTAATTTCTTTAGCATTCTTAGATCAATCCGAAACGAATACGTTAAGAATTTTCCTGAGAAATAATCTTTTCTTGTGAGTAATCCATTTATCCGGATATTTGATTATCCGGATGGGGTTCGGTCCCAATTTATCCGGATAGTTGGAGTTCTACTGGAATTGCTTCTTTGAAATAGGGGTCAGAATTCAATATAAAACTTGTATTAATCCAATATTATTGATTTCTACCGAATAGTAGCATTCATAATACTATTGATTATTGTAACTACGTATTTACATTGGCCAAGGAGAATATGAACACCTTTCGGAATTCACCATTCGCCTTTTGTTAGCCCGCAGTGCATAATGATTCCGGGATTTAAAAAGATGTATCAAAATACGTGTAATAAGAAGACGGATGTCGACAAGCTGAGTAAAGCTTATACAGTAGAGTCTCGGTTATCAGACATTCGGTTATCCGACCGTCCCCGTGCACGATAACTACTGTAATTTATGCAGTAAGCTATCGCGCGAGGGCCCCCTTTCGTCGCACCCGACTGTACGCCTTCTATACAACATATTAATTACTTTGCCGTAAGTGCAGTCTTTCATATTATTACTTGTACGTCATATAAAGTTAAGTAAGACAAATGTATTTGAAAAGTTTTCAATGTGCAAATTTAATTTAACATTTTTTTTCATTTATTTTCCGTGTTATCCGACCTTCTCACTTATCCGACCTTGCCGCGGCCGGTTTAGGTCGGATAATCGAGACTCTACTGCAGGAATATAATCAGCCAAACACGTTTCAGGTTTTCTAAATATACATACAAAGACATAATTTTTAGATGTTTATTTTTGTGCAATATGTTGGTCTGTGATCTACATTCGTGTACATTATATTTTTCAAATTTTGTAAGGTGTTTTACATATGCTCTGTGGTTTTATTCATGATTGGAGTTTTGTGTAATGTTTTCCATTATGCATCTATAGATGTCACTGTTCTCATATACTGTTTGATAGAGGTTTTAAAAAGATCATTGTTGTTGTGAATTATCTCTCATTAAGATATATTGTAAAATTATACTAGAGTGTTTGTTATTCAAAATTTTATATATAAAAATAAAAAAAGTGATTTATAAGATCGGTTGTAGTATTAATGATTTGATTTTGTTGGAATGTTTTGGGCTCTATACATAGATGTCACTTTTTAAATTTTGTTTGTCCATTGTTTTAAAAGATCATTGTGGTCCCTGATTATGGTTATGGAATTGGTACCAATAATCATATATAGTCACAATATAGTGATGTACCATTCCATAAAATGGTTCTGATAGCTCCTTATCCGGAAAAATATAATAGTTTTATTTGGATATGTGGAAACATGATGTTCCTGGCTAAATCCGAGGTAATTCTTATTTGTATCTTGTAATGACGTGTATGATACTTTGATTTGTAAGGTGAAACTTGTGATTTTTTTGTTACTTCATTAATAATGTTGTGGTACCGTAAATTGTAGCCCTGAAGATGGTGTCAATTACACACCGAAACGTTGGCAAGGAGTTATTGTTTGTAAATTTTTTACCTTACCTCGAGATACAAATCTTACATTGAAAAAGAACGCCAAGTCTTCCTATGGATATAAACGTAATGGGATAACACCGAGTGGTTTCACCTAAATGATTAGCGGGGGAGATCTGATACTATTAATGGCAATTGCACATTCGAGTCGCATCTCGCGATAGTTTCACATAATGTTGTGAAATTACTATTACAGATTACAACGGTCCGACAAACCGCTCAAACTTTTTTTTATGATCATATGATTATCAGCTGTCGTATTTTTAACTACCAACTTGAACTAAGAAATCTATACGTCTATTTTTGGTATCGAAGATAAATCCAAGCAGCCTTGTTATATCAAGTCAACCTAATGCAACGAACGAGTGACCTAATACGTTTATTAATTCCAGCTATTTTGCAATGAAGTAAAAATCCCTGGTCGTTAATTCACTCGCAATAATGTCATTATACCTCTTGCAAGCGTGAACGAAAAATTATATTTTCCTGCCAATATTTCGGAGGAGTGCGGGAAAGCTGCGGCAGAGCATCGTTGCAAGGTGCTGCCCTCTGTCAACCGTTTCTTTCGGCTCGCTCCCCCTACAATCCCATCCCCTCCCCTCTTTCGCCTACAGCCGCCCTCCCCCCTCCCGTTCCCCCACTTCTCCCCTCATCGAGACGCATCAGCGCAGCGCCCGGCGGAGGAGAGGAGGGAGAAGGGAAGGAGAGAGACAGCAGCCGCCGCGCTGCCTGCCATCGTATATCCCTTCCCTCCACGGCGAACACCGGGCGATACCTCGTTTTTACGTCATCCAAGGGGGGCAGAACTTATGACTTACAACTCAAGAGAACGTACAATTCAGTATACACCAATACCGAACAAAACAAGAGCCGAAATGCTCGCCAGGAATAAATGCACCCCATATCATTTGCCTGTCGGTGACTTCATTTTTATTAAGGTATACGTAACATTGAGTCTAAATGAAATGAAATCTTTAGTAAAAAAAACAAAAACTTTTGGCAATTTATTTCATGCACTAATCGCTCGACGGTGTTCATCAATGCTGTCCTCCACCACATACCCTAATTACCCGAAGCGGCAAACAGTTCTAGAGACTTGTGAAAGCCACATCAGAACCTATTGAGTGAGCGTAGTATATCAGTTGGGACCTCGATTTTGATAAGTGTGACTGAATAAAATGTGTACCTGAGTGACGAATACTCAGATATTTTCTACCACGTATTAAAATCGATGCGTGGAATTCATGGTGAAAAAATAACACGCCTGGACTGAACCCAGACCCTCGATTTCGCGCCGGATGACTCCAATGCGTCCTCAATCACACTGAATTTTGTCAAGGTTGAAAAAGAACGAGGTATTGTGACTCCTTGACAAAATTCATGGTGGTACAGGACACCTGGTTATCTAAACTGATTAATGATCGCGACATAAATCGGAGTATCTGAGTTCAAATTTGGGACCATGTAAATGATTTATTTCACAGTGAATTTCTCACGTAGCGGGTAACGCCCGTTGAAGTTTCATGCTTAAAATTTTAATGTAGGTATTCTGACCAGGCCAACATAAATAAATGTAATGAATTGAACCATTTGGAGAGAATGAATAAGAGTCGAATAAGGAAAAAGATTTATAATAAGTGGGAGCAAAATGATATTTTTTCTATTAGAATGTATCATATGTTTGCACTGGTTTGAAATATTTTTTAATATGTATAGCGATGTAAGTCAGTCCTACCTTGGCTGATGTCCTGAGAGTTTGAAGAATCTTGAGATAGTCCTAATGAACCAGGAAATACTCCTGAAAAGTAAAGAAAGACAAATTAGAGAATTTTCTTTTTGTAACAAGCTTGTTAGCAATGGTATTCTACCAAAGAGTTCAAAGAAAAAATAAAGGTATACTATTTAAGGTTTTTTGAAACCATTATTTAAAACCAAAACTGAGTCTGAAAAATGGAAGTTTACAGTTTATTTCATGAAACGTGCCTCAGATGCATTTACCTACAATCATAATTGTATAGCAACATGGAAGACAACAAATGATACAACACATGCTTAAAGACAAGATATGGCAGTTATATATGCTGTTGAGAAAGTCTGAGAATAAATTGTAGTAGTGGATTCACCAAGAGGGAAGGATGTTGGGCAAGCAGTAAGGGGAAGAAAAAGAGTAGGTTTTATGATGAAGGATAGGACCTACACGGAGATGAAGAAAGAAATACTAGAGGTAGATAGGGTCCTGCATGTCTAAAAATCTGGAGGATGATAATAATGGTACGAATGATGTGAGAGAATTGGTGGAAGACACATTTAAGAAGAGGAATATTAGGATTTCATGTACGAAGCAATTTATGAATGTAATAAGAGTGAAAGAGGTATGCGATGATAGGGCACTATGATGGACATTGTTTAAAGAGAGCCAGTTTCCTATAAATAAGTTCTTAGACTTTACTAATCCTGAAAGGAAATGGCGTGATCGGGATACGTGAAGTTATTGATCACCACTAGGCACCCTTATATTGCGCTGGGGTAAGACCTAAGCTTACTCCGAATGAGAATGGCGTGATGAGTATCTATGCATGTATGCAGGTATGTAATCAATCGATGTTATGCAATAATGGTAAACGATGTCTAACTGTACCTACTTCCACACAGTATGTATCAATAGATTAAAGTTCTATAAAAATGCTCAGATTTTAAGTTCGCAGAGTAAACAGTGTAAAATATCTTCCAGAATAGAGTACATTTGTTTCATTGTACTTTAAAGAAGAAATATGATGCAAAACGCGACTCGCAGCACGCTCTTAATCTAGGTATTCGAACGCTGGCGCGAGAGGGCGCGACTGGGGCGGCGCGCGTTAACTCTTGGGGCTGTATCTCGGGAACCAACGGACAAAATTTGAAGATATTTGAGGTGATACACCAAAAACGTCTGAAAAGTCGTGGTAACATAAAATCAACAGAAAAATCTGAGGGTTCCATTATCGTCAGTCATGTCCGAAAAACAGCCAAAAATACCAAAATTTCAAAACTTAAAAGTGCGATGCGGCACGTTTTCCCGTCAGCCGATTGCAATATTAATTCTCACGATTTATTTTCTAACCGTACGGAACAAATCTGGAGGATGTCCCAAAAGAAGTTCGAAAATTGAGAAATAAGGACCACCCTATCCACACACGCTCCCGTCTCCGCATCTCGACACAACGACCACCACCACATTCCGTCCTCACCTTCCTCAGCCTCCCTTTTACTTCTCCCTGCCACAATCCCTTCGTCCACTCCCCTGAGGGATAAAAGGGAGAGAGAATAAAATAAAAGAATAAAAATGAAAAATAAACAAAACAATATCCTTCCCCCGCTTGCATGTGACGCGCATGTCTTCAACTCCCATCCCTTCCTTCCTCCCTTCGCCCCAGACATTCATTCTTTTCATTTCTCGAATCCTGACGCCATCCATTCCCCAGGCATTCCCTAAACGCTCGCCATTATTCATGATCATTCCTCCTCCTCCTTCTCCTACCCTGCCCCGCCATAACATTCCAGGGGAGGCGAAAAGATTGAGGCGCTGTAAGGTGGCTTGGGTGTCTCTTTGGTTTTTCGGACGCTCCCGTGTCTCCGCGACGGGTTAAGAGCAGTGAGAAAGGAAGAGAGATCATGACCGTTCCTCTTCAGCCCGTTCGTCGCCGATGGCACCGATCAAAGGTCCCGTCTCTCATCCCATCTCCTTGATTTCACATCCAATATTATTCCACGATCGAAGGGAGGGGACGACATTTTCGGAAATGTTCACGATGGGAAAAGATGTTGGCTGCGAAAGGTCCAGCGGTCCAGAGTTTATTAGTGCGATCTTCAACTGTGGCACAAGTATTGGTTATCAGATGAACTGATCGCATTGTTTTCTCTAGTGGCCCATGGGATCCCAGCTGAGGGGGGTCGCGTCAACGGCGGATGGTGCTCTTCTATTTGTTCAAATAGCCTGATTAGAAATATAGCTAACGTCCCATCAAATATTACCAATGTTAATCAACATTATAACGTAAAAATATGCTAAATATTCAATAGAGGGTGGTAGAATAGCTGACAGGGAAAGGTGGGAACAGATAGGAAGCGATTTGTGTAACACAAGGGTCGAAATGGTAATAAAGGCATGGGATGAGCTAAAAGTAGGAATTAATGTACAAGGGAAGGTGAGTCAATTAATTAGATATGCTAATGACTACCTATTTAGTAATCCAAAAGGCTGCTGTCATTGTTAGACGTATTAGTAAACTAGTGCAAGAAATAATGAGAATGTACTATCAAAATAATGCCCAGTGAAGAGTTTTAGGTGCAATGGGTAACGGTTGGTGCTCAGCATGTGGCGTTCCGGCACGGTTAACGAAATTGTGTCTGGCGTAACCAGCCCATGTCCCTCATAGGACCGATGAAAGTTCTCCTGGAAAAATGATATTTCGTGGACATTTAACAGTCTCATATGTCATCATGGGAAATTACATTTGAATCCTAGGTCCGAGGAATAAAAATAATAACTAAGTTTCCATTCCTATCAGTGAATTCCACAAGGTTACACAACAAACCGTTGAACTTCCTAGGTCTAAATTTCAAGTCTCGATCTGAGTGGAGCCTAAATCTCCAATAAAAAAGCACGGATTTGCAGTTTTTGCATTTGACTCCAATTTATCTAACGTCTCATTTAAAAATGAGTCAATGCATAATACAATCAATTACAGCGTGCGGCCTAAGCGTAATAAAACGTAATTGGCTCTATTCCTGACTTTAATGCATGGAAATAGATTAACAAAAATGGTAAAATATGACTTTTCACTTTGATAAAAAACCTTTATTTCTGCCCAAATTTTTTTACATGTTAGCGCGTATATGAATGAAATTACACTTGACATTAAAATGTTCAAATCTGCCAAGAAATGCCAAGAAACTATGTAAAAATATTCTACAAAAACAAAACAACCTTGATTTCAATTATTCTAACGATCAATTTCACAGAGACATCGCTAACTGAATGCCAAGCAATGGATGTAATTGTATGTTAAAACTCTAAAATTACGCGTCATCAAAAGAGATATGTCACGCACTATGTGTTTCGCCTGTAAATAACAGTTTTAAGCTAAGGAACATTAATCTTAACATTAGATGCTTCCTTTACGCGTCATTTTCCCTTGTCGAGGGCTATTTGAACGACTCTTACGTCCATTAATATTAAAATCTACAATATTAAAGACATCTATAAGCCAGTGACAGGAAGACGAAGTTCCGAATGTGCATTTCAATTGTGAGTTAAAATGATTTATTCCCTGAGGAAAAAGTGACTCGACTTCATAGAAGGCGGCACAATGACTTTCACGGTTGTTGGGGCAAAAATTAGCTCGGATGGTGAATCAAAAATGATTCGGGAGCGGAATTGCGCACAAACACACTTCATTCGTTTGCGTAACACGGCTCGACGCGATGAACAAAGTCAGTCAGCGTATAAACTGGTCTCTCTCTCTCACAATTCGCCCTTCCCGACAAACAACTGGCGACTCTTCCATCAATCATGACTCGCTAAAAATAACGTCATCACCGTTCGGACTTCAAAAGTAGTGGCAGCTGCTTTCAAAGTGTAAAAAGATCCCTCGCGCGCTTAGTTCAACGTTCAGAGGGCTTACGGAAACGGATCGAGAATCGACAATCGAACGCCAATTCGCGAATTTTATATAAAAATTCACATTTAAACGTGTTCGCGAATTTTCTATTTCTTTAATTTTATTCATTTTTTTCAATATTTACACCACCTCTTCGCCCAACCCACGTTCGGATCCCCTTTCACAGCTGTCGGCCATTATTTTCATTATGGCTAGCGCAATGTTTTCACTTCGCTAATTCTTTTCCGTCGAAAGTTGAAAGCTCCCTTTGTGACTGAGCGCCTACTCTAATACGTATATATGAGTCCGAGCTTGCTCTGTGTCGCAGAGCGAAATGTTCCTTCCACTTCCAAATTTCCGGTATAAAATTTCATTTATACCCTTCCATTAGCTCATTTTTTTAAACACGCCCTCTATTTTCGCCCTGTTCTCCACCCCTCAGGGTCGCCCCTTGCTCCTTCCCCACCTGACGAGGAAACCCATGCCCATCCCGAAATTTTCCACTCTCCCCACGCCCTGTTACATTTGTCTCACCACCCCTCCTCTCATCTAAAAAAATGTCCCTTCCCCATTCCAATGAGCTGTCCCCGAAATTCTTTCCACCTTTTGTTTGCTTTAATTATGCACCCTTTTCTTTATTTCCACTCTCTGTCCCTTTACTCTCCTCACCCCCTCACTCCTGCTTCCTCCAGCCCATCTCACGGCTACTGCTCCCCTTCCCCAACTACAGAGCAGAGAGCTAGTAAGGGTCCCTCAGTCCCTTTTTATGAAAAAAAGGTCTAAAAGAAGGGGATTAAGGCAGGGAGAGCCGGCCGGGATGGACCTCAGCGTCCTCACTCCCCCAAAATTACCACCCTACCCCCTTAATAAAAAAAAACACTCTGTCCAACTCAAACCCCTACCTCCTCCACTTCTCCCCATCACGGCCCCAATCGTCCTCATTTCCTCTTCCTATTAACGTGGCTGCTGCCGACTACCCCTCCACTATTTTTGCCTTTCTCTCTTCCATATTCCAATCCGGTGGATAAGCAGGTGTTTTATTCCTGGCACCCTGGGAAGTGGACGGGAGCAGGGCTGATGTTCTCTCCAAATGAGCCGCTCCCGGGAAAAAAACTACGGTCCCTGAGATTCGAATCATATAAACTTATTAAGTCTACTTTAATGAAAAGGGAAGCCTTATTCCAAATATTATTTCTCTGGATGGTCATTTATCAAATTTTAAACGTGCATCTGTTGGTGTTGTCATTGGCTCGAGGAAAGGCTCATAAATTGCTCCTTTTGGTTGGCGAAGGCAAGAATCCTTGTGACGAAAATAGGATACAAGCTGCATCCAAGATATTAACTTCGCGCTACCATACTGGCGTGTGGTAATTGTATTAAGTAATGTTACCAGTTATGGATTATTTGGAGGAGGGAAGTTGCGAGTGTGTGGGAAATGGGGAAAGGAATTTAATATGTAATGTAAGAAGCAATAATAGCATCCAACTTGTCACGGTGTCTTGATACTAGCTCTTTTTTGCCAATAATATTTATTTATTTATTTATTTAAAAAGTCCCCAAAAACACAAGCAAACAAATAAATAGAAATTTTAACAAAATATGCCCTAAAAATGTAAAACATAACAGAAAAATACACTGGAAAGATTGCTTGGTATTGGGATTTATGGACAAGGAGATGGGATAGAGGGAGTCAACTCGGCAATATGTTTTCTGAGGACTGATTTGAAAACGGAGGGTGTGGAAAAGAGGTCTAGGGAGGGTAATTGCGAGGCTAGGGAGTTGAAAGTTTTTGGGATACGGTAGAATAGGGAGCGTTGGATTTTGAAAGAGAGGAAGAAGGCAGTTGGTACGGAGATAATACGGAGGTACGGAGAGGAAGAAGGCAGTTGATAATGTTGACAAAGCAAAATATTTTAAATAGTTGTGTGCGAAAACTTCCACCTTTGTTTATTCAGGGTAGTTTACCATTGTATTACGTGCCTCATTTTGTTTCGTTAGATTCCAAGGCGTTCAAACTCTACTGCTAGCAAAGAAAGAGAATATTCAAAGCATGTTCCACAATAGTGTACCAAGTGACATGTCAAACACAAACATATTTAAATTTCTAAAGAATCTAATTCATCAATTTTTCAATTTCATCATCTCTGGCTGTTCTGCTGTGGAACCCGGAAGGAAGACGGAGGAGAGGCAGACCGAGGAAAAGTTGGATACAAGGGATAGAGAAAGAAATGAGAGAAAGAGGATTAGATGAAGAACTCTGGAATGATCGGGAGGCATGGAAATTGGGAATCGGAAGACGTAGAACGTCGTAAACCGATATATATATATATATATATCATCTCTGGCAACGAATTACTGACAAGTTCTCAATCACTTCATACCTACCTACTTCTTACCTACCGAAATCGTCCAGAAAAACATCTTATTAAGAAATAAACAAATTGCAGGAGAATTGCACGATGCATTGAATTTAACCTTTCGCTGAATAAATTAATAAACTAACTAAACTAAAATGAAACAACTTTTACTTCTGCCATGCAATATTATTATTAACACCGTAGTGCGTTATTCTCCGGGACTGCGGACATGAAAAAAAAGTTACTCTGAAATCCATATATTTTATAATAAATCGTCATCGGAATGATCCTTAACCTCCCAACACGCTCGTGAATAACAATAATAACTGATAGAAATTATATTGCTTATGAAAACCCACATTACTGCCGAAAGAGAAAAATCATGCCCTTCATTTCAACCACTGAAAGGGTTGGCCATGGGCAATGAATTGCAAGGAAAAGGCTTCAATGCTGAATTCCTCGCTCAAGTAAAACTGTTGCCTTTTCCGGCGTCCTGTTTATCAAGATCTGGTCCCCGAGTCCACGATCTGACGCATTTTAAAGGCTACCCGAAGACCAAGCACCCCCCAGGGCAGGCACGCGCATTTGATATACATGTATACACCCTGCACTCATTTCACACTTGTCATAACCATAATCGGGCGTCTTTTTTATGCCTTAGCCGGCCGCATTTTGCGATTGTTGCAACCGTTCCCCCTTTCCCTTCCTCCCAACTCCCACTGGGGGACGGAGGCCTTACTCCACCCCTTCTTTCTTCCCCACTCTCACTCCCCTGCCATTGAAAAACACGGCGAAGCCAATGATGGGCGCGTCAAATCCATTGTGTCCTCTTGGAGGCCGCGCAATGTTGACACAGGCGCGGGGGCTTCGGGGAAGATAATTAATGCCGGGGCGAGGACGAGTCGGCAATAAACGCCCCCAGGGGGAGTTGGAGGGCTGAGGGGGTTATGAAGGGGGGGGGGGCGGAGGGGCCCTGTGGGTGCACCGGGCACACTGACTCAACTCCTTTCCCCCTCTCTCCACGCCAGCCATCGCCGCCGCCTCTAGACACACCCGGCACTGCGAGTCCTCTTCGGCAGGAAACCAGATCGCCAAACCCGCGATGCACTCGTAGCAGTCGGGAGGAGAGGTGACAGTCTGACAAAAACAGTATGGAAGTTTCCCCTGGAGAGTCCCCTGCCTTGAAGATCTTAAGACCCTCCTAAGTTTTACTTTTATCCACCATCACCACGAGCGCATTGGCCTCAATTTTTCAGGCGATAAGTGTATCGGATTATATATCCTTACGTTTTCAAACAAATATCTGTTCTTCATATTTAATTGAGGGATATATTCTTTCAAAGTTATGAAGTTAGTGTAGAACGTAACACATCAGCACACATTAGGTCACTCACAAAAAACGATGAATGGAATGATATCAAGCAGCAGAGAAAAATTTCGGTAACCTGATAGATGATAGCATTCTATAGGTTCACAATGGTCACAGCCGAATGTTTTCTGTGTAATTATTGACATCGCTTATAATGCGTAGGTACCTAAAAATGTAAGCTTTTTACCACAGAATAGATAATTAAATACTTTCCTCTTAGCACACAGTCCATGCTTAACGCCTTTACTGAAAATAAACAAAAACAGCAAGCACATATGCGATTATCGAAGTTCATTATTTGTCTAGCACAAATTAACAATGCTCTTGATCTGTTTTGAAATGCGCTGCCAAGTGCGCAGGGACTGAAACGAATGGAAAGCATGTGGGCTGTTATTTGAAAAAGTGTGCAGCGCAATGTAGCAAATGGAAAACTATTTATATTGCTGCGCAAAACTTATTCACACGGATTTGCTGCAATGACAGCCACCATCAACCATTTATTTGGCGTATTCTTCGACCACATCTTCATACTAGCCCTAGTTGTTCAATCGGTATAGCAAGAATCCCTTAAAACTCATTCTAAGTATAATAAATTGAAAATAAAGGGTCAGAGAATAAACTGGAACCCGGTGTTTCAAGTGAAATCTAGGTTTTGGAGGTTTTACCCAGTTCTGGTCAAAGTGATGGTTCAATTATGGCTATAAGCTGATATCCGGCTTGGCCTCGGACTAAAACTCGCTATTAAATCAGCAGGCCCATGGTTTACTTTTCTTTGAATGAAAGCTGCTGGGACCTATAAATTTATCACTAAAATGACGTTAGGAATACTGGTTTAGCGGAAGTGATGGATGAAATTAAATTGGCTTACGTGGGACTAGTTCTAAAAAAATTAAGAAAGCAGCCATTACATCTCCTCGAGACTGCCCAGCCATTGATGATGGCCATGCGGGAGGAATAAATAATGCGCCTATCATTCGTATTTTGACGGAGGTCAGCCGTTACAGTTTGGAGAGGATCAACCTTTCACCTGAATAATACCTATCGTTTTTCTTTACGATAAAATTAAAAAAAAACCCAATGTGTAGCATAAACTCAGTCATTACAATACTTACTTGAAATATGTGTGGTGCGTTATTGGAATCTTCATTTGGTGTTCCATCAAATTATATGTCAAGTTATGTCCAATTTCTCCCTGGAACTTAGAAGTTTCATGCCTCAATATTTAAGGAAAGATCAACTGGAAAAAATCTCTTTCACATTTTTCCATTATCTGCCACCATAATTATTGGACCACTGATGCCACTAAGCGTGCACTTACAAAGATGTGCTGACGAACAACGAAACTCTGACGAAAAATATTTGGATGAAAAACGCCTTATCCAGAACCCATTTAAAAATACGAATCCCCGGAAACCTGACGCTGTGGCGCTCATCAAAAATGTCTCCACCACTGACAAAATTTTGAACCTCAGATGAAGACGAAGATAGGTATCCACTCTCTTGAATGCAGCGTACATGAAATGATTCGAAGGGCACACCAAGGAAACGGCATAAAGCGATCCTTACACAATTGCAGAAAAAAACACATGTTTTGATGAGAGTGGGAGTGAGTGTTTGGTATCTGCAGTTCCATCAGCCTAGGTGTACGCGATTAGAGAAATCAGTTTAAATCTGAAAACATCATCTTCCAACATTGACAGTTATACGGTAATTATCTTATGAGGTGATTAAAAATAGTGAGAGGGTTTTTTGATCTTCTCCCATTTTTTGCATGGGGAGGTCAGGAAAGCAAAATTTATGTATCGCGCTGTTTTTTTTTGGCAGAACGCAGGTATCAGTGCTTCGCTTCCAAGAAAATACTTCAGATCTACCCAAATCTTCTCATTTACGCTGAACGTCTTTTTAAAAAGTGATGGACGTTAACAGGACCTTCATTATTTAAACGGGGTTCTGTCATCATGCCAATGAAGATTACCTAGTCTCACAAGTCTTTTTGCTGCAGAATTACTTTCATTTGCACAATGTATCTGACTACGGAACATAAGGACTGGTTTAATGACAAACGAATGGTCCACCATCGTATATGTTTGGTTTAAAAAATAACTACGAAAATAAGTTGGCCACGGTAGCGTAGTGGTCTGTAAACTGGACTGCCAAGAAGGTCTGTCTCATCATTCTCGGGTAACGTGGATTTTTTCTCGCGGCCATTTCTTCCGGAGACCAGTGTTTCGTTTGTATACAAACACTAATAGGCTTCTTTACTACTTAATAATAATTTACCACTCTCCTTACTACGTGTAATATTTCTCTGCCACACACCCTCGGGGTGGCTTGCAGGGGGAAATAATGTAGATGTAGATTATACCAGACCTCTATTTTCACAGAGGAAACGAGCACCTGCATTTTCCTATTAAAGTAGAGAATAATGGTTATTATAGAGTAAATGTCAAACGAAAATAATGAACTCATGAACGCAAATATTCCTGACACTATATGTTTAAGAAAGCCATAGTTCTCCCGGGTTTCCCTTACCATTACTCCGGGTGGCACCCCCAACTTGCGCCGTCCCAATCAGCAAAACCTTCCCCTTCATGGTCCCCCGTTTCCCTCCCATTTGATTTCCAACCCCCTGCACTCCCCGCCACTGTCGCCGTGGGCCGCCAAACACCCCCATCTCCCCTAGGGCACCATTCAAACCCCTCTCCCGCCCCTCCCGTTCGCTCCACTCCCCACTTCGCAACATGTGTGCTCGTTCTGCGTGTCGTGAACTTGTTTAATGAGTCCGGAACAAGGCAATTGGGGTCGGTTTATTAATCGGAAGCCATATTTCCCTTATGTATTTATTCCGTCGGGCGGAAGTTGGGAATTAAAATTATAGACGGGTTTTTATGTGAGGGGTGAATGGTGCTTCAAATACGGTCTAATGGTTTTCCATGATTATTCAGCCTATCCAAGTTAGCGAATCGAGCGTTAACGAAGCCGATGTGACCAGTAGCGAGGAAAAAAATGCAATTTATAGATCAATTCTAAGTTGACATCATTGCTCAAGCCCTGCCACCCAGCTGCAATCCAGTCGTGGTTCTAAAATTCTATATTATAGTGTTCTTTATTTTTGACACGCACTCAATACTAGAAGCATTTACTCTTGCATAAAGTACACAGCTTTGCCTTATGTCTGAATCATAGACTGCAACTGTATCCTAAGTATGCGCGACATGAATCACAACTCAATCACATGCTATGAGTGTATTTGTCTACCATGCTTAACAGCTCCTCAGTTACTAGCAGTAAGTCAAATATAATATAATAAACATAATCAATTTCATATGTTCAAATATATAGTGACTAACTTCGGAGGAATAAAATATTAACGAAGAGTGACTCGTAAGAGGCTGAGATAAGCATGTATTCTGATTAACCATTCAATAATTGGAGCTTTTCCATGCCTGATTATTGTAATATTAAACCTAAAATTATTACAACTTTCCTATCATTGCAATTGCTAAAATTATGTGGTACGAAGTCACCCCCACGGGTGAAAAGATGTACCTACACCAAGAAGGGTGAAATTCGTCATGAAAAAATCATTTGGCTTGACCGGATTTCGAACCCTTATCTCCCAATTGCCGGTCAGGTGTGTTAGCCAGTTACACTGTGACACTGATGTAACTAGCTAACACTCCTGACCGGCAATTGGGAGATCCGGGTTTCAATCCCGGTTAAGTCATATGATTATTTCATGAAGAATTTCACTCTCCTTGGTGTACATCTAAAATTATTACTTTTTAAAAGTTTTGGGAGAAATAACATGCATCACCAAGTTTTAATTTTTTTTTTTTGCCCTCGGACGATTCTGGTGGTCCGTATCGATACGATCCCGATAAGTCGTTGGCTTGTCGGCAGGTTTCACAGGGGCCGAACCACCAGAACTTGACAGAAACACCCACACCCTGGGCAGGCGAAGAACCGACCCAGGCGGGACTCTAACCCGCGACCCTCGGATTAGCAGGCGAGGACTTTACCCCGCCGCCACCGGGGCCGGCAATTTCTCTCATGCCTCATCAACAACACTGAACGTGAAGAAACCTACGTGCTGGGAAGAATGACTTATTTTCATCCACTCCGCCCCAATCCGTGGACATATGTACACTCATAATTCGGAGCTAATACTGCTGCAAAAGTTTAACCTGTAGGTAATTAGTTTTTTTCATGATTCAGGATTGAAGTCCAATTGCATTATTCTGCAATAATTTTAAAGTACAACGCAAGTCAGCTATTTGAGTCATAAGCATGTACTAACAGTCCCGAGTGGTTTATACCATGCCTGATGATAGATTAAATAAGCCAAAACTGCGATTGGGGGTATACTCTTAGATCGTGATGTCCTTCCACTTTGCATTGCCAGATATCATTAGCTTCAGTCATGATAACGGCCGTGAATATCTTTCACAGAGATAACTGATCACTCAATGATCAATGCATAGGTGTTGACTGAGGGAGGGATTGGAGCTAAAACGCCCACGTCTCCCGCTACGCACCGACGATTAAGGGAAGACGATATGTCCGACTTGCACTCCCGTTCTGAGGGTCGATGAAAGATTTTGTCCCCATTTGGGTCCATAGACTTCCGTTCCACCCCGCGATTAGTGAACGCGACGCACAGTGGGTCCAACGCTTTCAGCGACTGATGTGAAAACGGACGGATGCACGCATTCCTTCCGATGCCGAGCAGACAGACATCCATGTCCTTCCCTCCCTCCTTCCCCCACCACACTTTCTTTAGGGAGTAGAATGCTACAGAGGGGGAATCGATCATTGGGATAAGCCGATGATCGACGAGCCAGTTCCGGAAAAACGTTTCCGTGTCCATTTTCTGCACCGAAGCTTCCGGGAGTCACCGGAGTTCTTTTGTCGAGGAGGCGTCATTCATCTTGGTGTGCTGTCGAGTGATAGACTTAGTAACTGAAACGTCTCTCGCTTCTTAACGTTCAACAGCGGCATTACTGGTGGGGCTCGTTACAGTTCTGTCATCGTTTTGCTTGAGTACGGATGAAAATCACTTGATGTGCTGAAAAGCTATCAAAAGATATCGTTAATCTGGTCTTCGATGAGATTTAAGGGGACAGAATTGCCAGATTTATCAGCGACTCTTCCAGAAGTCAGCTCTATGAGAGGCAGGATGTTGTAGCTGAGATATTTCAAAATTTAATCAATCAGAATAGAAAGATCAATGGTCTAAATACTTAATAATGAAAGAATAGGCAATATTTAATGCTACGTTTAAATTTCTAATGAAAGAGCGTGAAACATTTATTAAATTGACAAACTGTTGATATTACTTACATCAGCAGCTTTAGCAAAATTTTATCAGATATGGTAACAGCGCATGACATTGCCATGATTATTTATTCCTCTTGCCACATTTAGTTTCATGTTCAAGACAGGGTATCAGATATCGCCAGGATCGCCAACCAACAATTGTGAAGATAAATCTAAATACAAAATTCTTACTCTTTCACCTTCAGTTCTAATTCTTTGAGCTCGTTTGACACTATACTTAAAAAAATACTATTTTTTCATAATATTTCAATGCAATTCATAACGTTGCACAAATTTAAATATATCAATAACGTTAAATAATCTTCATCCTGTATGTTTTTAAATTTAGCACCTCGGAAATCAGTCCCGTCAGCACATTCCATTTCTACACATCTCCCAAGAGTTCCCCTTTCCAGCAACAATCCTCTCATTGTTAATACGCAAATTAAAAAAAAAAAACAGAAAAAATTAACACCTCTGTACGCACACGAATTAAGTTCCCAAGTAAGATTTTAAAAAACAAGGATAATTTTATAAATAAAACATAAATTTTTAGCAATAACACTTTACATAGTATCAAGAAAAATACCAACAAACTAATCATCAAGCAACTCTTTATCCATCCAACTATCAGCTTACTCTTTAATATCTTCAGGCATTTACCCCCAATGCTGAAACATTCATCCAGATATTTCTTAACGCATGGCACATAATTGTGCTTTCACTGGCTATAATTCCTGGATTGATTTTATCCATAACTCCCTGGAAAGTTGTTTCCGTCGAGTGAGCAACGTATAAGTATAGCATTCCATTACAATATTTGGCATTCAAGGCCAAATATTAAAATGCCGATCCGAGGTTATTTCAAAGATCATTCAAATCCTTATAAAATAAAGACGTAATTAGAGCATCAAATTTCACATAGCGGACCAAGGGTATACTACAAGTTTTTCCAGGGTGTAGTAATATTAATGGCTGAATCCCAATTGGGAGATGTGAAATTACTTATGGAGTCACTAAGTGAAGAAATGCGATATTCATGATGAAACATATTAAACTTTCTATACTGTTTTCACATAGTTCAATTCAAACCGAACTCAATTTCCACATTCAGGATGAAAAATGTTAAAACTTTTATTCTGCTTTCACATAGCTCAATTCAAACCGACCACAATATCCACAAGTTGTGACATCATCAAAATGTTAAACTAAGGATAGCAAGACGGTTCAGATGGACAGAGTGAGGGATCATTGGAACTGTGAAAGGTTGAAGAGAAAGTCAAAGTAATGTTGATAATCAAGATAGGGGAAGGATCTGTCAGAACAGAGTGAAATGATCGCTGTGCTATGCTGGCAAAGGGCGTGCGTTATAAGAAGGCGAAGATAAGTCCGGGGATAGTTAAGGGGATAGAGCTATTAAAGTCACAAAACAACAATAACAGAGTAAGACTATCAAAAGATAAAAATACCAATATTTTTGTCATAATATGCAGTGGATAAAATCCAAATAGTCAAACAATTCTTTAAAAGAGGCGATTGAGAATAAAATACTCTATAAAATGGGTATATTAGGTCTCGCTAAGCCTTAGTTCTGGACCTTGAAAATCACACAAGCTTTTTTATTAATTAAAGAAAATTAACAATTTTCCACAATATTAACTTTAATGCAACCGGTTTCTATGCACTCCATAATCATCAGGTGAATGATGTAGTGCATCGATGTCGGTTGCATTAAAGTTTATATTATGGAAAATTGCCAATTTTCATTAATAATTTCATTTCACCAGATCACGCCTGAAACGACTCTTTTTAATAACACAACTGTCGAAACTTAGGTCGGTTTAAATTTAACAGTGAAAACAATTAAAAATTTAAAAATATTTCATAATTTGAATATTCAATAAAAAGTATAGTGAATTTAAGCAGAAAGGCATGATCAATTCCCCAACACCAGATAATGCTTTTCAAAACTCGAATTTCGAGTGTGTTTTCTTGCTCCTGCATTTTCAGAACTCAATTATTCATACAACCATGAAAAGTTCGTGGCGTGAATAATTGACATCAATGGAAAATTTCACCGTAATTCCTCTTGAGCTCGCGGAAAATTGAAAGGGGGAGTGAAAAAAACTGCCGATTCGATGTATTCGGCGAAAAATAGAAATAAACTTTCACCTCGATGTGGAGAGTGTTTTAAATCATCCACCAATAAATATATTTTATTTATTTTCGCTGCTGCTGCAAAGCGCTGTATCATCCTCTCTGTTCCCCGCGGAAAATACAATTTCTGACACGACATCTGTTCCCGGATACACGTAAACAAAAATGCGGGGTTACACATGGCATTAGCCGGGCCAGCGGAGGCGACCGAAATTAACCAATTTAAATTCCAATGGAACGAATAAAACGAATTATGTGATTTATGGACGGAGAAGGGGGATTATCATTCCGTCGGGGGAGGAAGGAGAAAGAACTTTTTCATGCATATTAGCATCTCGCTTTTAAAAGGGGGCGGGGGAGGGAGAGGACACAAACGGGGGTTGAGGGGGGGTCGCGGGAAATAATCTGGAGGGGCGTACGGAGGGTGAAGAGGAGAAGAGAGAGGAGAGAGACGCGCACCAAGTCGGGGTGAATGGGAAATATGTGCGATTTCCGCGTATGGCAGACACAACAGAATGCACGGACATCAACCCTGACACGATTCTTCATCGTCCAGTGTGCAACACGGAAGAGGAGGCGCGCATTAAGTCGTCAGAATTTGTTGGCCATATTTTTTCCCCCCGTCGACGCTATAGTGTTAATGGAGGCCAACTGGTGAGTTATAATGCAGTTTTCTGGCGAGGGTAAGAGGGGGGAGGAGGATATTTCTGGAAGGGAAGGGAGGGGAAAGTGAAGGGTGTGGGGTAGTAGAGGGACAGTCAGGAGGATTGGGTTAGAAGGGGGGAGGGAATTCGGGATTCAAAAGGATGAGGGTAGTTGTAGGTTGTAGTAAGGCAGAAGACCAACGGGGCAAGGGGTTGAGAGGGAGGGCAGGACGCCCCTTTCTCCCTTGCTTGCTAGGGGGTGGGAGGGGGGGGGTTAAAAAGGGGGTCAGGGTGCAAGAGGGTGGAAATGGCTTGGGGGAAGTTGCCGGTGATAGGAGCAGGAGGCATTGAGTTGGGAGATGGTTATGACGTGGGGGGAAAGGGAAATATGGTGAACTATATCTTTCCGGGAGCCAAAAATCTACAATTCAACAGGCACGAGAGAAAAGAGGACGAATACTGAATGACGGTGGTGTTTACATTGAGCCAGAAGCTGGAACGAAATTTTCCATAAAAGACAGAGAAAATGGGTCCAAGATGACTGGAATGCTTGAGCCATTTAAAGAGCTTTAAGGATAGCGGTCTATCATTTAAACCACGACTCTCGTGACTGAAATACCATTTTTTTAAGGTAATTGTAACAGGAGATTTAATTAATCATTTTCAGCATTTTATATATTCCAAATATTTCATTGATTCAAAAATAACATGGGTAGCAAAAGAATTTCTTCTGTATAGAGGTTGGACCTAGAGGAAAATAACATGTGAAACGCTGCTTGATCAAAGTGTCAGTTTAACATGGTGAAAAGAAATCACTTGGTACTATTCTACTTAGGTTCTTTCTTCCCGATTCGATTTCCAAGTCTTTGCGTCATTATCAAGGTAACACTGTAAATTTGATCCATGTTACCTTGAAAAAGACGCAAAGACACTAAAATCGATCGGGAATAAAGAACCCAAGTGGAATTAATAGTACAATGTGATTCCTTTACACCATGCAGAATTTAGCGAAGTTCCACAATGTTCACCTGCCTCCATCCGTTTAAAATTATCACTTTCACCCACAATTCAGCATTAAAGAAACCATGACTATTTAAGCTGATTAAAACTACAAAAAACTAAAGTGTTACATGAATTGTAAAATTTGTTTATATCAGTGTCTGGGTTAACCATCTTACGCGAGCTTACATAATACTGCATTTGAACCTGATACGTGCACAGCAGTCATGTACACACTCCACACGATGTAGCATCATATGGAGTATTTTTGTGACTTTTTATGTCAAAATCATTTGAAAGGAAGTCAGCAAGAGTAGCAAGGTTCCACCTTTATTTGAATACGCTTAAAGCAGCACGGATAACGTGGAAATCCGCTCTTCAGTTACGCCAATTCATGCATGCGGAAGGATATTTCTCGACGTAAGACGACATCGCTGCATTGGCTTCACATGGCATGAATTCAAATTATGGGATCAGGCAGAGCAACGGTGGACTGAATGTATGAGATGGTTTATTCCTGGCAAGCGTGAGGCATGATGGAAATTGAACGGCATTGGGGGCTGAAATTGTGACCGTTATAAAATGATGTCGGGGCTAGCGCGCGGAGGACAGGATAGGGAAAAAGAAGGGGTTAGACGACAGAGCCCTAGAGGAGAGCGTATCGAATACAGAATGGGAAGTGGCCGTAATTTGAATGTGTCAATATAGCATCTCCACTTCGCCACGCTTCCAGTATAGAAGGGTAGGCAGGCGGTAGGAAAACGGGGAACTCATCTCTAGGGCGGGGATATTTTTGGGGATCGAGCGTGGAGGGAGGAAATTCACGGGGTCAAATACGAAGGGTCCTAAATGACGTGATGGTCTAAGGGGAGGCGATTCGGTCTGTAACCTTTCGGATGCTGGATACCATTGCCGCATTCATAATTTTCACGGTGGATATAGAAAATGCATCCGTAGCGCACGGGTATGAAACCTTTGAGAAGTTTAACTGCTGGGTACATACATACACTGAAAAAAAGGTGTAGTTAAAATTACCAGACTGAATATGGTTAAACCCCGCTTGGTTAGAATAACGAAGATTCCTGTTAAAATTACCCAAATCCTAGTTTACGGTACCAGACACTGTCTGGTAATTCCAACCGTTTGTTGGGTATCCGCTGTCTGGTGGATTTTACCAGACAGCAAGTAAGCCCCACATTTCCTGTAGAGGTGGCCGCCCGCGCCGTCGCGCCCTGGCCGCCGCCCGCGCTGTCCGCCCTTTTCGCACGTCGTTCTATGTCGGCGCGAGTACAAACATTGTAACCATTGATACTTTGTTAATCATTTTTGACGGGGGAGAGTCGTTACACTTAGTAGCTTCTTCGGCACCCAGGTTCTTGTCCCCCAGGTTCCCCTACCTCTACCTCATTCCAGACACGTTTAGTAGTGTAGAAACGTTTTCACCACTTGCTTCGAGAACGTGGCACGAACTTCCATTCAAACATAAGCGAAAACAAAAATTATTGCCATTTGAACGAGAAAAATTATTTTGAAATTTTAATGGTTACATACTTCTCAAAGCATCTTAAACACCAAATGTAAGGTTTGGAGAATATTAATAAACTCTTCATATCCCAAAAAGAGAATTGAAATCAGGTTTTTCAGTTTGCTGTATGCCATATGAGCAATCATATCAGAATATGCCCTAAACAATATCTGGGGCCCGATTCTGATCTTCCACCAGTCAATGACTGGTGGAAAAATCCACCACTCGTTCATTGAACGACTCTTGATCCGTTAAATGAACGGCTCAATGACCCCCTCTGGAGAGCCGAACGTCACAAACTTATGCCGATTTCCAACTTACCTCGAAACCGCGAACAAAAAAATGTCTACCTTCCGCACGCTTACTTCCGTCGGAATGTTTCCACCACGACACTAGCGCTGTTCCACTAAGTGGATGACGGGTGGAAGGGAAGCTTGACTTTCCACCAGTCATTGAACGATGTAGTGAACAATTCTCTGGTGGAAGGTGGAACATGTGACGTAGTGTCGGAAAGTCATGACGTTTTGGTGGAAACTAATGATGTTTTGGTGGAAAATATGAACATCGGGAAAGCATCAGAATCAGGCCCCTAATCCCACTCCAATGACATATAAAGCAAATACTTTCTTTAGAATGGGCGTGCATTATTTCGTTCATGCCGACGAATACTTACTATTCATACTCGCCAACCTTATGAATGCACGTGTCTGGAAAACTAATAATCTATCTCATCACAGTAATATTTACCATAAGAAAAAATGAAAGAAAAAAAACGAAATGGTTACCTTCGGATTTCCATTTATATTATGAAATGATCGCAGATGAAGAACATCAAGAATCAAAAGAGAGAAATTCGAGGGGGGGGCGGGGGGAAAGATCAAATAACTGCTGAACAACTGAAAACCATAAACAACGGCCATAGAAATTTGACGGACTCATTTCACTACTTTGAGTAGTTCAAACCTCTTAATAAAAAGGTTTCTATTAATTAAACTTGTTCTACTGCAAAGCTAGCCAAAATAATAGCTTCGGCGGATAAATGACATTCTTAGTTTCATAATCACACATAATAAGAGAAGGTATGCGAGTCAATAGCAATAAATTTCCGTAATCCTAATGTTATGCCCACACAATTATCACCTAGACAAAAAAATTAACGGCTTATAATAATACCCGATCTCAATCGCATATTTAGATGATGATTAATTAATGATTTTGCTTGACTAATTAATAATTTAAATCTCTACTTTTCAAGCATATGCCGTGCTGAAAAGTGTATCCGCGAGCCTTCATCACATAACATATTCCTTTTTCAATCATTAGGTTGTAAATATCACTTTTCATCCATGCAACTCAGCATTGTAATCATCCTTGGCGACGATACATATATGATATAGCAAACAAACTCTCCCAATATAAAAGTAGCTGGAAAATTTGGAGAGACGAAAGAAGGAGAGGGTAGAATCACAAACCCAACAAACGGCATATTTTGAGGGGGAAAATGTCATCGGCGCAGCGCTGAGAATACTATCGCGAGGGAAAGCTTTAAAGACAAGATTGAGTTCGGTTGAGACTGCACGACAGCCCTTCCCAGACCCACTCGAAAACACAATAACACTATGCCTTTCGCATGAAGACTACCTCCGTAATTTGTGAGAGATGTTATCAAATATGCATGGGTGGAAATGCGAGGTTTTTAGTACTAAGGGCTGAGTGGTGGCGGGATCGGCGGGTGGTGAGGGAGGATGGTGAGGGAGGAGGAGGGGTGGGTGGCGCGACGAGGGAGTTGGCGTGGAATCGAGTAAGCTCCGCGAGGAATGAGCAGAGATGGAGAGGGGGAGGCAAAGACGGGGAGCGAACATTTTTTTTTACTTTTACAGGGACCCATGGGGGTGGGCAGAGTGCTGGAGTTTTACCAGAGGCCGCTGACGAACCGCGGAGGAACCATAGATGACGTATGGGGAAGGAAAAGGGGAGAATGAAGTGGGATGGGCTAGGAAAAATCATCGCATAGATCCTGGCAAATAAATGGTGGGAGGATATTTCACTTCTGCCGAAACCGGCGTAGAAGAACCGGCGTATGTCTTTGGAAAAAAATCCACCTGGACCGGGAATCGAACCACGAACCTTTGGCTTCCCGAGTGTATGCACAGACCACCACGCTACCCATCGCCTTGGGAATCAGGAAGCCGGAGTAGCGTGGTGGTCTGCGCATTGATCCGTCAAGCCAAAGGCCCGTGATTCGATTCACGGTCCAGGTGATTTTTTTCCTGAGGGAATATTTACATAAATAGTAAGTACTGGAATAGTCTTGCGTATAATTAACATGGTGTCAAATCCCGCAACCTATTTTTTCCAGTGTGAAAATAATTTTAAGTCCTTCGTATATTTTGCCTCTATTCGTGCCACATAAATTCCCTATTTATACTCCACTCTACCACGCCTACCCAACATTCTCCCTTAGATCACTCAATCACCCAAATTAATATTTCGATACTTCTCAGCATGTCCCTCAGCATACTTTTTGTCCCCTTCGAAGTTCCCCCATAAACCTCTTCAACTTTCCAACCATACATAGAATTTATTTATTTGTTTCCCTCTCTGATCAGCTCATTCTATCCATTCTCTTCTACACCCAATCTCACAGACCTCCAGCCTACGCTTATTCCCATTCATCATTGACCTAGTTTTCGCATCACACGAAGAAGTAAATTCAAAAAATAATAATTAATGGACATCATCGGAGAAGGAATTGATTAAAAATCAGGTTAGCTCCTACGTTTTGAAGCGCAATTTTTGTTCTTCTTCCATTAAAGTAGCTGCTGGTAATGGCGATGATGTCTCCGGGTATGTTGCAATCTTTTAGTTCCCTTAAGAACTGAGGCCACCAATCAAACGCATCTTCAAAATCTATGAATAGGGTGATTAACTATTTATAGTTCAATTATTTTATTTCATTCATAACTTTTTGGATTTCTCTGGTGGTTCAGTTTCCTCTAGTAAACCCAAATTAGAACGGATGGTAAATCTATTCAAGATCTCCACGTTCTTCTACCTCCTGCTTTAGTACCCATTCGAATACTTTCCTCAGTTCGGGTAGCTTGAATTCGAATAATTTCCTCAGTTTGGCTTGTTTGCTTTGGAGTCCGCTGGATCCTTTTCCCTTGATCTTAGAATAGTTCATAGAAGGCCTCTTTCCCAAAGGAGTGGGAAGCACTTCGCCCGGCAGCAATCCTCTATGAATCTGGTTAAATATTTCAAGTGCATAATTTCTTCAGCTTCAAGAATATATCTCTATTTTTATTTTTTTTTATATGATCCCTCTTCTCCGAATGCTTTTTTCTGTTTAATATTCAGATATGGCAGTTGTTAAATATCTTCTTTCGTCATAATCATTACCTACATCTTCTTCAGTATTAATATAGATTTGACTCCATATTTCTATTTGGGTTTCTGTCTCATTTCTTGATCATCATATGGAACTAATGATTATATAATTTCCTCAATGGTTACGTCCAGTAGTTGCACTCTTCCACCGGCAATATTTTTCGATGAGTTGGTGGGTGGTATTTTTAGCCCATCTCTGGAGAGTTGGAAGATCATTCCCTATAGAATTTCTGTGAGGTCGTGCTAAATGAATTTATTCCATTTACTTTTGCTACAGGCAATTTCTTTGGATTGCATTTCTTCTGCTCTATAGTATCTTTTCTGGTGTATTTTCCTGCCAGCTTCATTTGTTCTTTTCTGAAATGTTTGGCATACGCTTCTACGTCTTAGTTAAGGCTTGTGAAGTTGTTTTTGTTCTACCAAGGCGTGATGCTTTCACTTGGTGTTGTAAGCGGCAGGGATTTTGATGCTGCTTTCTGTAATTCGGCCGCTAGATCTTCGACTCGTTTGCCGATATTTGAAATGGCTGGCTCCCAAGAGATGCTTTCGTATTTTTTCCAGGAGAGTGGGTGAAATTCTTTCACCAATTGTTCCCATTTTTCAGCTCCTATATTAAACTTCTGTCTTGATATTTTCTTTTCTTGCTTGTGTACGCCATTCATGAATGCAATTCAAGTCGAATTATTATGTGTATGATATTTATAACAAATTAGTTTCTTTTTAGTTCATGAATATAATCCGAGGTATGCTCGAATGTAGGAAAGCTTCCGGAGATCATTATGAAAGACTTTCATTGGCATCTTATTTCGGCAACTAAAGAATATTTCGATTTACAATCGGATAGACTTAGCATATTATAATCTTCATCGAATAGAAATACTGCAGCTAAATATTTTCCTTTGCATTACACGGTGATATTTTAATTTTGATTTCCAATCCAGGGATTTTCCTGTTTTGTCCATTTGGACTGAAATGGCAATAGGATACCTGGACTAGCATGATGTATAGGCAAAGGTCAAATACGATTTTCTGTACTTCTTTGGTGTTTGCTATGGCTCTCTGTGAGTTCAAAATTATGTCTGCAGCTCCTATTTTCATGCAGTAGTTATTTATCTCCATAGCCAATAACTGAATTATAGTTTCCAGTTTCTTTTGGATCACCGGGCGATTTTATCGTTTGCCTTCTGGTTGGTATTTTCATTTATTGCTCGTTTGCAGCTGGCACGACAGGGAGCTGATTTCCTGTTGGGGCATTTGCGAGTATCGTGGCTTTCTGCATAAAACTCACATTTGCTCTCTTCTGTATAGCAGTTTTTGCCTTGTAACCGGGTCTCTGGCACTTAAAATAGAGAGTGATATGCAGGTAATCCTTCACGTTATGGGGCTAAATCAAATAAAACACTTTGGTGCTGTTTAATAGCAGCTTTTTTGTGCTGGTGTCCACCTCAACCACCCAATTTGATGTCCTTTCATTCCTTTTCCCAAAGCGGAAAAAAGGATTAACGTAATTGCCTTGTAGCGAATCATTTTGCAGCTCTACAGTGTGATTTCCTACAGCTCATTTTGCAGTGTACATTCCTCTATTTCGTCCTCTTGATATTTGGTTTTGATGCCATACATAGCTTATATTAGTTTTATCTTACTCTGGGCAGTTGCAATGAGTTTGAGCTTTTTCAGCTCTTAACACTTTCAGTTTCTTATCTATTTTTGCTGATTCCGACTAAATCTTAATCAACTTATTATTAGCTCGGTAAATGTTGCTAATGTTTGCACCCAAATTCTTAAGTTCAATATTTGTACATAACTGCATTCTTTGTGTTTAGCTCGTATTCAGTTTTGTGTTCTCTTCTGATCATAAATCATCATAGTATGGATTTTCTAAGAGGAAATTTTTTTTCTTCCCGGTAGTATGATAGAGTGCTTTTATAGCTGCATTATCTAACAAAAGCTGACTTTGCTGCTTACACTTCTTACTTGCAGCTCTTCTTTGATGATAATTCTCAATTATTCTTTGTTGAACTTTAATTTTACCTCTTTCAATTCCAGGATTGTGGAAAGTTTGATCTTTGACATTTCATCAAAAATGGATTTTATGGCGGAAAGTTTCTCCATTGGTTCACCCTTTTTGCCATAGCGTATTTTCTCATTTGATGTGATTAGATTCATACTTTTCATTACCTCCTCTAATTTTCTATTGAGGAGGTCAGATTTGGCCTCAAAGTTTGAGACGGTCAATCCTATGCTGATAGGGTTAATCCGTCCCACGGTCTCAGTTAAACCACAATTTGGCCAAAGGTGTGCACATATAAAAGTTGTAGTTTCAGGCTTAATTTTATGGAATAACATCATAAATGAAAATGACTGGCAATTTTCCACAAGAATATATTTAAATAACGACCGGTTTCAGTGTACAACACAACACCATCATCAGGTGGACCTGATGATGGTGTTGTACACTGAAACCGGTCGTTTTTTAAATATATTCTTGTGGAAAATTGCCAGTCATTTTCATTTATGTGTGCACATATGTTTTCACCGGTAGCTCCGTGGAGGCAGCAGCGGGCCGACTAAGTATCCCGGGGAAAACACTGGATCTCAATCGACGGGAAAATGCTCGTTTACACGTGAATGATCGCTTTTTAGCAAACTGGCGCGCTCTATTCGCTTTAAACGCAAGACACACAATCGCCTCAAACGATCGGGGGACGGGATCCGAAGCTCGGTCCCTACCCTACCACAGTCCCATACGGCCAGCCTTGTCATCCACTTCCTTTAGAAGGGAAGTTCCTTAACCTCTGGTTATAGCGTGGGCTTTATTTTGGATAGACATTCAGATGTTCTTAACCTTCCATCGTGGCAGGCTATTGGTGGTATTAGCGGTATTTTCTTGCCACTGGGGCAAGTAAATGGAAGCAATGCATCAAAGCATTTGTGAGGGGAATACCGGAAGGGCATGGCAGTGAAGCTTGAGCGATTACAGCAGCTGAATAAAAAAGATAAGAAAAAAATAAAATATAGAGTGATGGAAGAATGATGAAGATCAACTGAGCAGAGAGAATCACCAATGAACTTATTCCACGGAGGGTCAAAATGAAATCTATGCGAAGGAAGAGAGACAAATCATATTGGACATATTCTGCAGCAAAAAAGCCTCTCTCTCCATAAAAAAATTGAGGGAGGAAAGACGAATGAGAAGCATTACCGAATATGACCAAGAATGGATACAACATTAAAATTGTTACGGACCTTACAAGGATGACTTTTGCCGAAATAAAATGGTTAGCTTAGACGAAACTGAAGTGAAGAGCTGTTGTAAACCAATCGTAGAAATGATGACAGCTGATGATAATATTAATCAATAAGCAGGAATCAACGACTGTTTCGGCTAGTTGTATTTCAAGAAGAGAGTAATTGACAGGTGAATTTAAATTAAAGAGTATTCCAAAGAGTCAATAAAAGCAAAGGAAATATTAATCTTATGCATGCGCTTCGGTCATCCAGGGGACCATCGACGGAGAGGATTAAAAATCTCGTAAACACGCGTTTTGTCCGAGGAGATGACCGAAGTGCATGCATATTAGTCACATATGTTTTGCTTTTGTTGACAATTTGGATTAATATTTTATTTAAATTTAGGCTGATTGTTTCTATAACTCGTATGTTTCCCAGGCATCCAATTAATGGCTGTCAATCTTGATAAACACTTATTTTTAGGGGCAAGTGGGGCACTACGCTGACGTAGATGCAGAGAAGTGTACGGGAGGGTGGAAGTGGATGGAGCGGGCGGACTACTAAGAGTCGGTTTCAGAAATATTCGGATGGAAAGAGAGAGAGAGTGGATGAACAGGGAGGGAAGGAGGGTGGTAGGAGCCAGAGGAACCGGAAGACGAGGAGGCGAGGGAGGAGGGGTGGTCTTACGGGGTGGGCCAGGGAGTGAGCGTGATGGTCGAGGGAGGAAGGAGGAGAGGTGGGAGGGAGGAAGAAGATTGGGATTGACTTGAGTGGCGGGGAGGCAAGGGGGGGCGAGGGGGGGGGATAGGGAGAGTGAGTTGACAATTCAATTCCCAAAAGCCGAACGCATAGAAATTTCCATTTTCTCGTATATTCTCCCTCCCGTCTCGATGTCGCTTCCTTGCTTTTCAGTCGGGGAGGGGAGAGAAGGCTCCCTTCCATCTCATCGCAAGCGTCCTTATTTTCATCTCCGCGAGCCTCCTTCTTCTTCCTCCTCCCGTCCCGGCCCTGGATCCGGCCTCCTACACTGGTGGCACTTTGGCACTGGCCCTACCAAAAACATATCCGTCCTGCAGTGTATATACCATTTCCCTCGGCGCAGTTCGACGCTTCCTACTCCACCCACCCTTCGAGCGAGCCCGTATCTCCAATTTTCCCGGCTATTTTGACTATTATTTTCCTCGAGCACTAGTCGGATGCAACCCCTCCGTTGCCGCTCTGTCGGTCCTCCTAGTAGAACCTCCTCTCCGTCTTTTTCATCTCTCCCACACAGCTCATTAATATTTAGTACTCAACTCCACGCAAAGCCATTCGGGAAATATATTGGTTTGTGTTTGAATGCTTCGGTTTTGTCTTTACTGCCTAAAAAAGTAAAATTGCGGAGCGAGGGACTCCGGTCAGTGACAAATGTTTTTGCTCCATTCATAATTTGATCGTATGTAGCCAGACAATGGCAAACATGATTTTTCAAATTAAATATAGGCTTCCCATTCTCCATACTAAAAGGTCTTAGTCAAATGCAATTGAAAACTAAGACAGGACAAGTTCAAAATTAACATAAGCAATTGACGAGTTCAAGCTATTTTAGTTTTCGAGTGAGTTTCAATAGTATTATAGGGGTAACCTGAAAAGAGGTGACTCGAAAAACTTGCTACCCGCTCAACTAACCCATTTGAATAAAGCGACTTCATAAAAGTTTTACATAAATAAATTATATCATAATTTTAACTATTTGCGCTCCGAAATATTAGAAGTGCCACGTTTATCTGCAGAGCCAAAATGGAAAATTGGCATATGGCAACGCTCTTTCTTCATTTATTTCCAAGGATACTGAAGTTTTTACCGTAGCTTTAAAGGTTATACCAAGCTTAAATTTTTGTGTATTATTTCAATCATTCGTTTCTCTTGGTTATAATTAGTGCTAAGAACACTATTTTCACCAAATAAAAATATACACCACAATTTCCTTTCCTCCGGCTCTTTTCCACTTTTCCGATACATTCTCAACTCCATCATCTACGTAATTATTGAAGTCTAACACAGAAAATAAATAATCAGTAAAATGATAAATAATTTCTCTAGAGCAAAACCGATTAGCAATAAAATTATTTTGCAGTAATAAAATCACTAATAATGCAAAGGAGTACTGAGAACCCGTGATCAATCAGAGATGCTGTTTCACTGGTAATGGCAACTTATGTGCCGAACGAGAAAACCTCCACAAACAACCCCGGGTTATAACTCTAAAAATATGTTTTTGTGATGGGTATCCATGCTTAAGGGGAGAGGAACACTTGAGACGCACATGGCGCAGGGATTTCCATTTGGCGAATCTACTTCGATCTCCCTTTAACAGACTAGCGTCGACACAATGGATCACTCAATGCTAAAGAGCCCTCGAACACTTCATCACAGCGATGGAGTCCTCCCTGCACCAGAACCCTGCGCACAAATATGGGGACACAACATAAGTGCACCGCTCACCACCTCGGGGAGAGAGAAATGACTGATCGCGATCACCTGATCGGCCCGTCGTCGCACTCGAAGATACACAATGGGTGGGTAGCCTCGACCCCAGAAAGAGGAGGTGGGTGGGAACGGGAGGGAGGATACTCCCGACATGCAGTGGGTCGGGGTTTCTGGGGTGGTCGGACCAAGATGGAGAGATCACAATCAGCAGTCATCAATCCGAGGATGGGTTTTCCAGTCGTCAATCCAGTTGCTCTCCTCTCCACTCTCCTCTTTCCAGCTGAACGATTCAATCCTTCATAATTCCTTATCTTGACATCCCTCATTACTTGCTTCAAGTACTCCACTTTTGGCTTTACATGGAAATTCTTCCTATTCGTTTATCCATCAACATTGTATTCCAGATTCATTTATTTCTGAGAATGCGTCCAATAGGCACTTCCACTCCAAAATATTTTCATTAAGCATCTTAACTCTCTTTAGCTCTTCGCATGACTTCTTCATTGGTGATTATTCCCGCCACTCGATATTAATTATTATTCGATAACTCCCCATTTCCATCGTTTCTAACCCTTTTCGTTCTCCCTCAGTAATAGTCCAAGTTCCATTGTCATATAAGAGCATTATTTTTTATATATTTTTGTAGTTTTTTTATAGTTCTCCGCATATATTTTTTGAGTTGCATCATTACTTGCAAACATCTGTTGCTTCCAATAGACTACTCTTGTGGTAGAATACCTCTCTGCTCAACATTTCTTCCATCACTGGCGACCCGAATTTTTAATTAGAAAACATTTTCCACTTGCTCCATTTTTTGTTGCCCTAGCCTACCAGTGACTCTCATCTATTGATTTCTTGCGCGAACCATTATCTTCGTTTTCTTGACATTCATACCCAAGTTGTATTACTACTCAGGTTTTTCCACGGTGTTCAGCGTTCTGATCATATCAGAATTGATACGTCAATGTGTTCATTCATGGTATAAATTGGGAAAATGAAGCCGACGTCACTCAGCGCCAGGGTTTGCAAACACTGCATATGACTCCATCCCCACTAGCTCACACACTCACTTGACCAATATGGCTCATTCCCACGATGCACTTACACCATCCCAACCCCATCCCACCCATCCTTTGGGCGCAAAAATCCTCAGCCCTCCGATCCAACACGCATATACCCTGCCCCTCCATGTACCCCTCACATCCTCCGCACCCCCTTCAGCCGATTTCCCTCACCCCCACCCCTTTTTCCTCCCTAAACCCCCAAAGGGTCCATCCTCCGACCCCCATATCCTCGGATAATGGTCGAATTGATTGCATAAAGCGGTATAGAATGGAACTGGCTACGGCGACGGGGTGGGGGTTTGGGTTTTCGGACGCATATAAGGAAGGGGCCCGCGGAAGTAGGATGCATCTAAGGGATGGGGGCTGGTGGGAGGAGTGAGGTGTGCAAGGGAGAGAAGAGAATGTCCTTACCCAGCATCCCTCAGGGCAACCCTCCAAGGATTTATGGATGACAGATTTTCCAAGGCTTTCATTTCATCCCCCCTTCCCTTCTCCCACCCCCCAACCCCCGCGTTGTGACTCGCCTTTGTGTCTGCCACCCCCACACGCATTGCGCAACCCCTCTGGCCGGCACCACCCTCCTCCGACGGCAACCCCTGCCAAAACTACCCCTCAGCTCATGCTCTCTCCCTCCCTCCGTCTCCCTCTTACTTCCCCTCCCCCCTGTTCCACTACCATTCACAATTGAGGTGACACCAGCTTAGCGGATCTGCCCAAAGGGGCGCTCGGATCGTCACCTCGCTGTGTACACATTGGAGCTTATGTGGGGGAGGGTTTTCGGCATTTGGAGAAGGATCCACGGGGGTGGGGTTGAGAACTCTATGGAGAAGGGGGTGAAGGATGGAGAGGAAGGGGTCGTCAGTTTTAAAAGGGGGGTTCATGCAGCATAAGAGGCTCCTCCCTCCCCCCTTTTGCGTCCTCGCGCCTTCTCTTGTTTCCATGCGGAGACTCCCCGTGTGGCTTTGAAGAGGTCGCGTGGACCGCCGATTGTTGCATTACCTTCATACACACATGGGGTTGCACGCACGCTTATAAGGGCTCATGACGTGACAATGAGGCGTGGAAGTTAGTTAACCTGTTATGTCATTATGTAAATTTTCGGGTCTGAATCGGAAAAGTGACTTGGTTGTGACATTCGATAGCAATTAGAAAATTTTGATGGAGTCAGTGTCGGGAAAAATGGACAAAAAAAGGTTCGCACAATTTGTTCCACTGTGGCGTAGATAACGAATTTCTGCCTTGAAACTATCGGTGCGAAAGTCACATAGTTTCCCCTGAACTTACTTACACGGAGGTGATTTTTATGTAACGGGAAATAAAACAAACATAAGTTTACCGAATTTGCAATTTAACCGTCTATGATAATACGCGTAATGATTATTTACGGTTATCATATATTTGAGCAAATTCTTGAATATTTGTATGATAATTCAACAGTTACTGGCACAACTTTGTGAAATTTCAGGGTTAAAAGCAAAGAAGAAAACTGTAAATTTTACTGAGAATTGTCTGCGAAATTTCCATAAGTTTTCTTTATTGCTATTCATTTTTCAGCTTTTTTAAAAACGGTCTCCATAAGTTTGATGGCCGAAAAAATCATTTTACTCATACACCTAATGTATCAAGCTAACGTTTATTGTACCTCTGAAAAGGCTGTATATAGAGCTAACAAAAATCTTCAGTAGGAAATAGTTTCATTGATAGCGAGCTCAAAAATGTTTTCACTTCGACCTGCTAAAAACTTTCACTTAATATGGTGAAAGGAAGGTGATATGATGAATTAATGCTTGACGAATGAATAATTAAAAGACGAATTTCGTACATTTTGAATATCATTTAGGGATTACCTAGAAGATTAAATGGGAAAAGACGTTGATTCCATGGGAAACGAAAAATAATCGGGGAGTTGGCCTTGAATCGTGAATTTAATGGAATATGTTGTGTCAATATAGTATTAGTTATGCAATTTTTTTGAACCAGAATTTAATACCATGACAGAGGATTAATTGTATTTCTCTCTATTTCTAGACGAAATTCAGACCATATAGTTTTCACGATTGACTCTAAGCTCATGCTTAATTTTAAGGTTGAGATACGATCAATAGTGCATTAAACAGAACGCAAGAATAGCTTTAGTGGTTGATGGAACAAAAATATATTTTATTTAAAAAAAATATTTATCTAAACAGGTATTTGACTCAATAAACAGGTATTGATATTGATTTGAAGAAGTTTGTAAGGCGATATGATTTGTATGTATGATACAAAGATATTTATGATTATGTTTATTCAATACCTTAACATAGGCTATATTGTAGCTTTCGCAAGCTTTATGATAAACTAAAATTGCATAAAAATTAACGATTAAACTGAGTTAGCTCCAAAATCTGTCAATTTCTTTGTCATTGTCCAGAAAGTTCTTACTGAATTACAGGACTATTTAAAAATTTGGGCCTTTTCAAAGATTTTTCTGACAGGTGATCAATTTTTAAAACCATTATGCATCTATATTAGGCAGTTTCCTTAAATATCCGTTCACACAAAAGATACCCATTCATTCCGATAGGAGGTTTAAGTACCTGCCTACACATAAATTGCAACTAATTTTTTATATGAGTTGAAGTGAGAAAATATGTACGATAATAAGTTAATCTAATGAAACCATCACCAAGCATTAAACTTCAAGCATTTTCCACCAATATATAGGCAGCCTTTAAATTGGGACAAAGTAAACAGCATACATTGCAGTCGAGTACATGTTTTTTCAATCCATTCTAAACTATACCCGTATAATATTATACTTTTGTTTTTTTTCTATTATCATAACTAAAACTTGATACCAAATATAAGTTGGAACTAATATCCACGGTTACCTACGTTTTAATTTCATTTTTGGCTGCCCTAATATAGCACTGGAGATAAGCATGGCTTAAGGGTTGATGTCAATAGGGTAATATTGCATTCAAATCAACAATTAACATAATATTTGAAGAAGGGATGTCAACTTTTCGCTCAGTAATTGATTACCTGTAATAGATTATAACAGAAAGTTCATTAATCCATTAGACCGATAAATCGGAGGCTAAATAACAGATTACCGTACTTTTAACGTCATGTGCTTGCGTGAGTTACCTGACACACAGTCAAAATTTAATTTTAAACGCTTTTGAAGTTTATCGGGGTTATTCTCATGGTAACTCTTTATCCTCTCCATGTAACTAAGTTTAAGTAGAAAAATCTTAACTGAACAGTGTCTCTGTAAGCCAATTCCAACAATATAACTTTCGTAAATATTCAATCAAGATTGCTAACATTCTTATTTTTATAATACTTATTGATTACTTTTTGTATAATACTTATTTTGTACCTGACTTATCAGGAAATAGTTAAAAATTGAATACAGTTGTTAGAAACTACTCGCATTTATATTACGAGCTTAACAAATTGCCCACGTAACAATCTAGTGATGTGAACAAGACCTAATATATAGTTTATATAGTCTATTAAATAGAAGTCTATAAAAGCTCAACTAAAGAGTATTGATTTTCATTTAAAAAGTGGTGAAAATTCTTGAATCCTTCCTCATTAAAGTTCCTAATGATCAGGAACTCAATCACTTATAAAATCATTTACTAATTTCTCAAAAGAGGGCAACCCGCGAAAGGTTGATAAAATCGGTACCAAGTAATCGATTACCAATTACAATGGGGCCTTCAATTAAGCGGCGATTACACACAGGAGTGGACTCCTATCTGATCGATTTATATCGAGTCGACTCCACTTGGAACCACAACTGGGATGGCGGCTACTCTATCCAAGTATCGAATTCTACCACTATCGATGGTGAACTCCTATAGGAGTAGGTATAATACACGTCCAAGTTTCACCTTCCAAGAGGACTCGTATAGGAGTCAACTCCTGTGTGTAAGCGCCTTTTTATTGATTAAAATAGTCTATTAATTTTGGTTCTACAATCGATTAATCGATTAATCTACTCAATTACTTGCATCCCTAATATGAAGGAATTTACATATTACAACAATACATGCCGTTATAATTGAGGGCAAGCCAAAGGAGAGCAGAGTGCTTTTGGAAACCAAAGTAAGGACCAAATTTTACTTTTTTTAGAGCAACTATGTTAGGATAATTTAGGAGAGGAGTTCACGTATTTAGGGGGCAGGGTATCACTCCCCTCCGTATCCCTCCCTCTCCCTTCTCCCCCCTCATAATCCCTCTCCCACTCCCTCTCTCCCCCTCCGGACCGATTCATCAGAATCACTAAAATTGAAAACTGGCCGCGCTAACGCGCACGATAGAAGGGGGAAGAACAGGGAAGAGATGAAAAGCGGGATAGGCCCGCCTTCACTCACTTTTAAGTAAGCTGGACAATTTTTCCCGTCGGTTCCGCCCATTTCCATTCTTCCCTCGGCCCGCCCGCGCTCTGAAAGGCGGCATCAAACAATTTCACGGGCCCTCAAATTTCCGCCTCTCGCCCCGGTGCGGGGGAAAACGACCTTCCCTTCACATTATTATTTTTTTTCCTCTGATCCGAAGTGGGAAAAAAACACACGTATATAAAGTATGAGAGAGAGGGAGATATCCACCATCCCATCAGCGCCTGTATGCTTGCGATCCGCGAGGCACCCGCACCACGAACGCCGGGATGTGTGTGAGAGAGAGAGCGAAAGGGAAGACCCAAAAAGCACCAACACCAACGGACAGCAACGTCGCCTTTCTGAAATTTTCAACAAAGATTACTCATTCACGCTCTCCTGCTGTTTTGGCGGGATGGGAGGGTGGGGGTGGAAAAATTCCGCCTCATTCTACTACACTCCCCCTCCATCGCAACTGTCCCTCTTTCCAAACACTCTCTCTCTTACTCCTTCCCGCCTACCTAACACCTTCCCCTTCCTCCTTCCATTCTCCTCCTTCCCCACTCCCTCCCTTTCATTAATCTTCCTTCACTCCCATACACCCGCTGACAGACGCGCAAAGTACCCACGCTCCAGAAACAATTTCGCAGAGTTCGAATTTTGGGGCGTGACGTATGAAATATAGCGATTTTCACGCCTCTCATTTTCTCCTCTCTTCCCCTGTTCCCCCATTCCTCCCCTACTTCGCCCTTCCCATTCTCCCTTTTCCAACCTCTCCTTTTCCTCTCCCCTTCCAACCGCTTCCATTCTTCGCCGCGGACAAGAGAAGAACAAAAAAAATAGAATTTCCGGTCTCCGAGTAGAATTCTTCGAAAGCGTGGACCCGCGGTAAATACTGCAGTGGTACTGCAGAAAATAGTCTGCTCGCATGGCAAAATATATCCTGTTTAAGGCAAAAAATTAATTTAGCCAGCATCAGTAGTGGCGGGGTGACATCCTTGCATGCAAACCCGAAGGTTGCACGTTCGAATCCCGCCTGCGTCCACCATCAAGGAAATGTAATTGACGGAATCAGACTCCAATATGTGGATGTTCATTTCAATAAGAGCAAATATTTTTGTACATTTCCACAGCTTTTTTATTTTCCGTACAACGCGTTTTGATGCTAACATATCATCCCAAGGTACTACTTGGCGTGAACAGAAATTATTCTTAAATTTTTATTAAACACAAATTTGTGTTTACACCAAGTGCCTGAGGACGACGTATTAGCATCAAAACGCGTTGCAAGGGAAATAAAAAAGCTTTGGAAAGTACAAATATTTTTGCTCTTATCCAAGGAATGGTTTTGAGTGTGTTTGCCTACATATATGATAAATAGGTAGTTATTGACGTAAGCTGTTACCTATAGAGAAATTATTATCATCCTTCAATTTATGGCTCCAATCATTGGGACTGACTCTCCGCTAGAAATCATGCTTCAATTTAATGGAGGGAAGAAATAGGGTATTAAGTTCGGTGCTACGATATTTTAAGAGAGAAATGAAGCTATTGAACTGTCTCAGTTTGCAATTGTGGGGAATATTACTGGAGAATTGCCCTATTCACTTTATCTTATAATAACACAATGAAGACTGGGAGGTGAAATAATGACCAAATGTGAACTTGGGTACCTAAAGTTCCATTTTCGTAATCTCCTATTACGTTTATAAGTTCAGTGAGAAGTGAATAAAATCCAAAACAATTTTACCCAATGATAAGTCGTCAATAACTAAAACGTATCATTAAAACATCCTATAGAAAACAAGCCATAGTGAAAGCAGATTTTGTAAACTTCTTTTACCATAGCCTTGTTATAATTTGTTAATTAAAGTTGCTCCCAAAATTGCCCATTAATGACAGCTGTAAAATTTTCACGTTTTTTATAAAATGTGTAAGTTATGAGTAAAGACTAGTGAAAAATACAAAGGAGTGCTTCAAACGCAACTATACGTAAGGAATAGAACGACAGGTGCTAGCTTGTATGATGTACGTTTTCGAGTGTTTCGAATAAGCTAAAATAGGTACAAGAAACATGACTGATGACAATAAAACAGAAGCCATTCATTTAACTCGTCATGAAACAAATTCTAATAATCGTTAATGTCAGAGCATAGAAATACATTTGATTAACATTTGATGTAACTGGTGAAAGAGCCAATATACAAATTAATGGATTATCTTAATTTCAACATTGTGGCAATACATTTACCTCTCGTCCACATTTAACAACTCCTCGTTCAACTTTCCCTCTCCGCCATTTCCCGTGGAAAGCATGATGGATTCACGATGCAGCCCTCGACGCTCCAGGCACTTGCTCAACCTTTTCGCACCCCGGCAAAATGCACTCTCCGTTTACTACGCGCCCGCTAACGCCTCTTTGTGCACTCGCAATGAAAATACAACGGGTATCTACCAGAAGAGGAGGTCGGATACGATTTAATTACTTGAAGTACACGGGATGGGAAGTAAGTCTCGGCGGGTTCAATATGGATATTGGAAATAAGCCGACGCGATAAATCCCATCCACCCCCAGCCCACCCGGTCTGCCCCATCCCGCCCCATCCCCATAGCGGCCGTGCCTCTCAAGTGCTCCCAGGAGGGATAGAGACGGACCTTCCCATTCCGTGGTTCTCTGGACAACGGCCATTACATGTTTATGGGCGGCAGGGTTGTTCTCTCTGCCCCCCCTCTCCACCCACTCCAATCCAACACCGCACCCATTCTCCATTCCCTCTCTCCCACACCCATCCAGTTCTCTCCCATTCAATCACTCCCTTGTTCCCGACCCTCAAACGCATTCACCTCTCCTGAGCGATCTTCCACCGATATATACATACATATATACATCTACACACATACACACTGCAACAATCACTCCACCCACCGCCTCTTCCTATACATATGTACATGCACAGGCACGCACACTATGCATATATAAGGCACAAACCTTCGTCGCATCAAAGCAGAATCTAGGGCAAGCCAATATTGGGAGGCCGTATACACCAGATCGGACCGAAGAGGAGGACGACGGCCGGACAATGTGTCAACAAACGCCCGCTATTACGTAGGCATGAAAGCTGTTCGATATTCTCCTCCCCTCCCCTCTCCCTCCCAGCGCAGTCATCCGTTAGATTTGGAAATGTCGCCGGAGAGTATAAAACAGGCTCATGAGAAATCGAGAGGGCGAATGCGATGCCGGGTGACGTCAATTCGTTGGTGAGAAACGTTGCCGAGTGAGGCAAATTTTCCTGAAAGTCTCGCGTGCCGATTGGTCCATTGGTTCTGTGTTTCTTCTCTGTTCAAGAGGAAAAAATGATCTAATATCCCGACGCGGGAACGCGGGAACACAGCGGGAACACAGCCTTGAGTGTGGAAATAAGAAAAATGTCGTGTCGCAAAGCCTTCAGGAGTAGACTTTCAGAATACCTTGATCGTGAGATGAAAACGTAATTCGTAACAATCCAATTCATTTTCCATTTTATGCCAACCGTGATTCCAAAATACGTGTCAGCATAGAAATGAAAATTTTATGTCTACCATTTTATCCTATTTTTTTACCCTGAATGAAAAGAAATAAACGTTAAAATCGGGATCAGGATAAAAATATCAAAGTGAGAAATATAGAAAATGTTGTCTTTACGTTAGAAGGAGGAGACACTCCTGAGTAAAAATGCTCTCCATATTTTCGATATTTAATTACCTACAAGTAGTATGTAACTGATAAACTGTACTTACGTCTGTCTTCGGTGTAGTTCTTCCACCCGGTGGACTATCCACTTCTTCTGCGTCACTACTCCTAGAGTAGAGTTGATGGAATCCCATGGATTTCTTGGAGAGCATATAATTTGCAAGCAATATCGTTCCGAGGATCTTTAAGTTTTGGTTTCCATCGTACGCACACCTGAAGACATAAAAATATAATAACCTTGAATGATATATTTAAAAAAACATTTGGGGGTGATAAAAGATACACGGATGTTTCAAGGTGTGGTGAGGAACAACGTCTGTAAAGAACGCAGCGTGGCATGGAGCAATAAAACAGTCGCGGTATTAATATATATGGCTATGGATTCCTCAGCCGCGAGAAATCGTAATAATATCTAACTTTATGGTTGTGCTTGGATTAATGTCCTCATTGTACCTTGATACTAATTTTTTAAGCATGCCATAAACTGATTTTGCCTTTCTCTCGCATTGGATTTTGAGATTGTGAACCCTGTATTGTTTTATGGTATTCATAGGCGTATGCTCCTCAATATTTCATCCATCATATATTCATCAATTTCAAAAGATCACACTGTTCGCTACTCACAATAAATGAATCTGAGAAACGCAATAAAATTATCATATTCCCCTCATCAATTAATTCATGGATGATAATGGAAGTCTTGAAGATCACCCTCAGTATTAAAATTTTTCCTTAGGCAAAGCCGCTCCGAAATATTAAATAACTTTCCATTAATATCATAACAATGGGGCAAGTTTTCTAAACGTGCTCGCTGTGGCTCGTTAAAGTTTATTACAAACCATTCAGTCAGACGAAGAAAGAATTTACAATGCATGATATGATAAAATCATCTACCCACGAATGATATCCATAAATATGATATATCATTTGATAATCAGATTTTTCCAGCTCGTTAGCCAATAAAATAACTGAGATGATTCCTTGCTCCAGAATATAATATGTATAATATTTGGGTTTGTTATGTAGAGTCATAAGTATGTTATGTAGAGTCATTATGTTATAGTAGATATCACTAGCTATCAGCTCATACATGCCGCCTTTTGCATCACATAAAGACTTAGGTAGTTAGAAGGTGAAAATAACCTGCAAGGAGAACGCCCAAAAATAACAATGAATAGCTTTAGCATATAGTATGCACTCTCCGGCTTAATTGCAGTAGTTGGGTAACAGCATGTCACTTGAAATGCCTTGAAATTACATCAGTGATATTAATACCCTTATCGCAGTACGCGTTGGAAAATTAAAAGAGGAAAACCCTTCAAAGATATATACCACAATTTGTGGAGGATTAGAGATTTACAGGTTGTATTAGAGGGATATATTTCTATCCGACACAGTTATACATTAATATGATACTCTTCCGGTGTTCTATCAGTCGGACCACGCTTATTGCAGAAGTAAATAATTACCATAATCTCGCAGTTTAACACAAGAAAGTCTTCATATGATCAGGCAAGACAAAATATTTCTTTATATGTTATAAGCATACACTATCACCAAGAAACGGAGAAAATATCATTTACTATTCCTTTCATGTGCTTCAAAAGATAGCATTCAATGTGCTTAATGCTATCTTCGAGAAAAAGTGTTAGCTTGAATGCATTTTATCAGCCTGCTTCGTATTACTGTGCATACATATACGTATTTTGTACTTAACATGTACTCACATTTGCCCCAAACATTAAATAACTAGCGGTCTAAGGGCATTAAGTCGTGCAAAAAACATTTCCACAAACTGCTTCCATAGGATTTCATGGATTTTAAAGTATATATCATGCAAATTTCAGAATAACACAAGGCCATAAGATGATTGAACATAACTCAATCAGCCAAATAAACGCAAAAAGAGATGTCGGTTGAAATCTCGTCACGTCATCATCATCAGTAGCCATCAGTCCGAAGATTGGTTCATCGCAACTCTCCACTACACTCTCCTGTCAGCCATCCGCTTCTTTCCCACACAATTATTTACTCTGACGTCCCTCATGATTTGCCTCTTGCAATCCATGCTTGGTTTTCTTCTGTAATTCTTCCCATTTGTTTGTCCTTGCAATATTATTTTCAATAAGCCATTGTGTCGCAAAACATGCCCAGTAAGTTTGTGTTCTTCTCATAGTTTCCAATTCATTTTTCAGACGTGCTTATTGTCATCTATATTTCTGGCTTCTCATCAAATACCTGACTTTTGGCACTCGGCATGAATTAAAAAATGCATACCGCCCGCTTTTTCTTACAACTGTTTCACGCCCTATGCCACATATTCTTTATCCTATGGCACCACCTGCCCAATGTGATCGCCACTATTCTTTCCCTTGGATGAGAGAGTCGCTGCCTCCAATGTGGCAAAAAAATAAGACCATGGAATGGACGAACAGGGGATGGATAACGGAAGGAGAATGCGTTCTGAGAACATATAAGTTTAAGATATACATGCTACTCGCATTTATTTACATTAGCATGATAATGATTTCTAAATCAAATGGAGTTTCAAAAAAACTGGAATGAAAGAGCGAGTTCTCGCAAGAAACGAGGGTAGCATGCAGGCTAACTCATGGTAGAACTGAATCAGGAGGAACATAAATATGAATTTATGACATGTAGAGAGAGATTTCCACGCCCTCATTATTACCAGAGGCTATATCATAGAGTTTGTATCGAGTATAACTGGTTTAGGAATATTACAGCTTTTTAAATATTTCAGAAATTATTACCATAATCACCATCGGGGAAAAAAAGGTTTAAAAAAATACTCACCTGCAGATGGTCGTGCGATAATCGCGTTCCTTCATCTTTTCTTATTATTCTTTTCACGCGAACATTTCAACCTGTGCTCCATTGATAAACGCACGTTTGCATATGAAAGAAATTACAGGTGACTTTTAAACGAGGCAAGAAGTTGCTGATAAGATTTTCCCGTTCCAAAAATGTGGGTAATTCCTTTAGAAAATATCATCTAGTATTACTACTTAAGCACTGAGAAAAGTACTACTTAAACTATCTTACATAAGTCGTTTGTCGATCGCTATTCCTTGGTTTTAGGGAAGAGCCCAAATCAGCCATCAAACTCGCCTTTATTTTGACTCATTTTCAATTTGGCACCCTTACTTAGCAGGATATAATGCCTTCATCCTCATCAATTTGGTAATTTCCTTTAACATTCACCGTGTGAAACCCACATACAATGAAGATATTCTGCTATTCATATCCATCTATAGCTAGTACAACCACTCCACCAACCGTGCTGTCCTAAAGACATCTCAGCCATATTCATTCATTCATTAGAGTAATCTACCGGTTAGAGGTAGGTTATGATGAAAGTTAGAGAATATCCAATGAACTCTTACACGTACCGTGCCCTTTCTACCTCTAGTATTTCGTTCTTCATCTCAGCTCTCCCTTTCTTCATCTAGTCCATAAAACCTAATATCTTTCTTCCCGCTCCCCGCCTACCCAACATCCTTCCCTCTATCATGGCCTTCAGCAAACCATCGCCCCTCATTACCGCTTCCAGCCACTTACACTGCCTTCCCCTAATCTCATCTATAAGTTTCCTCTCCTCGCCTACCACGTCAAGCACTTCCTCATTTGTCTTCCTTTCCGTCCAACGCACCTTCTCCATCCTCCTCCACACCCACATCTCGAAAGCCTTCAGCCTATTTTCGTCTTCCTTTCTCAAGGTCCAAATTTCTGCCCCATACAACGCCGCACTCCATATCATGCTCTTCACCAGCCTCTTTTTTTTACATACTTACTTAGGGTTCCCGTCATCAGCTCCCTTCTATTATTGAACGCTTCCTTCGCTAGCGCTATTCTCCTCCTAATGTCTTTGCTACTATGTCCTGTTTCTTCTAGCGTACTACCCAAATAATTAAATTGTTCTACTTCCTCGAGTTTGTGACTTCCTACTCTTATCACCAGCCTCGCTTTCTTTGTCCTAGAGAATCTCATTACTTTTGTTTTCTTATTATTAATCTTCATCCCGTATTTCTCGCACTGCATTTCCAATGCATCTACTAAAGTTTGCAATCCTTTCGATGACCGACTGACCAATGTCTGGTCGTCTGCGAATCTAACCGACTAAATGATAATAATAATAATTTCTACATACTTAACAGCCAAAGACAATTACTAAGTATTTATTATATGGTCGAAGACACACAACCCACGACCTTTGGTTAGGCAGGCGAGGACTTTACCCCACCGCCACCGAGGCCGACTTTATCCGCTGGCCTCCTACTTTCAATCCCATATCCAGCTCATCCCATGCCTCGCTAACCATTTCCTCAGCATAGATGTTAAAAAGCAAAGGCGACAACGGGCACTCTTGCCGCACCCCACGACCCATAACTGCCCACCCTGATTCACCCTCAGCTACCCTCACCTGAGCCCTCTGACCCATATATAAGTGTCGCGAGGGGTGGATGGAGAGCAGTAACGGGACTCCTAGTGAGATCATCCCGTCCACCCGCGCTCTCATCCCTCCCTTTCGCATCATCTCCTTGGTACCAATTCGCCCTTTGGACCCCCGTATTTCATATAAATACAGGGGATCCGAACGACGGGGCAGTCCTCTCCTCTCCCTGATCTGTCCCACGCCGGTCTGCGCCCTCGCAAGACCCGCATCATCCGCACCTCCCACGCCGGTCTGCGCCTTCGCAAGACCCGCGATTCCTTCCCTTATTCCCCGTGTCTCCCACCGGGCTCAGAACGTGTGTATTGTAAGTATAATAATTATCGGCCAACAAATCAGCTACTGTTCTTTCTCCCTTAATGTCACGACGACATAAGTTTCGGATAAGTCTCCTATCACGCCAATCTATTCCTATTTTCCCCAATATCTGCATTAGTTTCTCCCAGTTTACTCTGTGAAATGCCTTTTCGAAATCCACAAAGCAAGCAAAAACATCCTGATTATTCTCTATGTTTCTTTCTATAAGGGTCCTTATTACCGCAATCGCGTCTCTGGTGGTCTTCCCCTTCCTGAACCCAAATTGGTCATCACCTAAATAGTAGTTTGCTCTGCTCTCCAACCTTATATTTAGTATTCTAAGCAAGACTTTTGCCGCTTGCGAAATTAAACTGATTCTTCTATACTCCTCGCATTCTGACGCTTTTTTCTTCTTCGTCATAGGTATTAATACTGTTTTTACGAAATCCTCTGGCCATAATTCTTCCTCGTAGATCCTGCGAATAAGTTCGAAAAACGATTTTCTCCCCATATTACCTAGATTTGTCAGTAGCTCCGAAGGTAGGTTATCGGTTCCCACGGCTTTTCTACCCTTCATCTCTCTTTTGCCCTCTCTATTTCGTTGTCAAGTAACTCTGGTCCGAGGTTATCCTTATCTATTGATCCTTCATCCTCTAGATCTAGGCTCAAGGGTCTATTCTCGCTGTCATATAGCTCTTCTACGTATTCTCTCCCTCTTTCTTGGATATCTTCCTGTTCTATTAATATCTTCCCTGTTTTGTCCTTAACCTTTGGTATCATTTGACCTCTCTTACCACCCGATAACATTTTCACCTTGACGTACAAAGCGCCCACTTCCCCCTCCTCCTGCAGCTATTCCATGTCCTCGCATTGTCCCTTCCACCAGTTTTATTTTTCCCGATTGGTCACTCGTCGGAGTTTATTATTCAATTCCTTGTACTTGCTCTTGCCTACGTCGGTGTTGACGTTTTTCCAAATCCTTCTCTCCTCCATTTTCTTTACCATTTCTTCCGTAACCCACTGCTTCTTAACCCTCTTCTTTTCCACCGTTCCTATTGTTTTCTCTGCCGCTCCTGCGATGCCTGTTTTTATAATCTCCCATCTTCTCTCTATTGCTCCCATCCGCTTTACTTCGCCTATGTTCTTTTCTATCAGCTCTTGGTATTCCCTCCTTTTCAACCCTTTATTGTTTCAAGATTCCACCTCCTTATCTTCCTACCTTTACAAAGCCTTTTGAATCTAACTTCACACTTCATCATCACCAAGTTGTGATCTGAGTCCGCATCCGCCCCTGGATAGCTACGCGAATTTTTTTACACTATTCTTAAATCTCTGCCTTACCATTATATAATCAATTTGGTATCTCCCAGTATCACCCGACATTTTCCATGTGTACCTACGCCTGGGGTGATGTTTAAACCAAGTGTTTGTCACTACTAATTTATTTCTTCTACAAAATGCAACTGCCTTTTCACCGCGATCATTTCTTCTTCCTAGCCCAAACCCTCCCACTTCTAATCCGTCCCTCCCTTCCCCCACCACTGCATTCCAGTCACCCATCACTATCAGGTTTTTCTTTCCCGGCACATCTCTAATTATTTCTTCTACTTGTTCGTACACCTCTTCCGCCTCTTCCTCCCTATGGTTGCTCGTAGGCATGTATACCTGGACCAGTACAAAATTCTTCGGTCGTGCTTTTATTTCTACCACTAGTATCCTGTCGCTCACCTGTTCAATGTTTACCACCCTCAGCCCCAATTTTGTGTTCATTTTGTGTTCCATGCCTACCCCACGTTGGCTCTCATCTCCTCCACTCCCCCCTGTAGCTATCACTCCAATAGTCCCCGCTATCCTTCCATCTCACCTCACATAATCCCAAAGCATCTATTTTTCCTTTTTCCATTTCCTGATTAATATTTTCAAGCTTCCAGGCCCTCATCATGGTCCTTACGTTCCAAGTTACTATTTTTACCACTGTTTTCCTCCTCCTTTTACTCATTTTCTTCTTCTCCTCCCTCCTATCCCTTGCATCCGCCGATGATGATGCTGTGACAGGATTTCGTGTGATGACGACCGCGGAGGCCTTGCCTCCCCCGCTGCCGGGCACTACACCCGCCCTAGTGGGCGGCGTGCCGTAGTTGCCAGGAATCAATTCTCTGTGAATGACTTTCATATTCTAGGAAGTGATAGTTGAGAGGTATTTCCACGCCACTCAACAGTATTTTTAACGTGACACCATCACGGAACTACCTCTCGTCTTGCTCCTACCCATCGATCTATTTGGCATGGGTGGCCCTAACAGCAGCAATAGTACTTGCTCCAGCCAGTTCAACTCTAGGGGTCATTGGAACGCACAAGCCCTCCCACCACTTCAAGGTCGTTTTTCAAGGAAGAGCTCAGTCGTAAAACATTCGATTAATCTGTACTTAGCTCTTTACGGCTATAAACAGAATAGACGATGAAAATTTATCACGTAGCTAGTAGAGTGCCCGAAAATAAATATGTGCAGTAGATGTCATAAGCATAATCACTTGCTCTTTAGTATGGGCCAATGAAAAAATTCGATTCAGAGAGACCGCCAAATCTAAGGTATTGAAAATAGTTAACATAATATTCTCAGCCACTGAAATACCTTAATTATTATTACTATTGGCGGTGACTGTAGGTACATAGGTATTACCATTCGAATTAAGCAGTTATCAATAATTTGAAAAAAATAAAAACCGATGGCACATGAAGTGAAATTCCGATTTCATTTATGCGTTGACTTAAAACATTTTCTGGCTCATTGAAGAAGAAAATTCACATTTCTTTGATGGAAGGATAAGTCGAGCAAACATTTTTTTACAGGAACTGAAGTTGTTTATTTAGGAGAATAAGCAAATCACTCGTTCATATAGACAAAGTCGTTAAACGATCAATTAATCTGAATTAACAACAGAGAAATCTATTGGATGATTAAGGATACACGTAAATCTTAATAAATGTTATAAATTTAATTCAATTTAAACCTTATTCGGCTAAGTGAATTCTGCTACTCACCAAGATAAGGTAGAAATTAATTATCATTTTTTAACGGTATGGTTCACAGACCATCAACGGGTATTACACTGTTTCTAGGCTTTAACTGAAAAATAGATAGAATGTAGACGACGGTATACTCGGAAAGGAATAAGTACCATGGCAGTATAATGTTAAGTCTGAGGATTGGATTTATATTCCAGAATTCGAGCAAAAAGTAGGCTTAAAATATAAATGTTGTTCTGATGCAACAAAGTAATATGATTAGGAAATTCATTTTTTATACAGAGACTAATAAAAATATAGAAACATGGTTAACTTTCTAATGTATACTTACGATAATATATTCTAAAGAAGCAAGTACTATGGAAGACGTAGCTATCGAAAAAATAACAGGGCAAATGAAAATATAATGAATAAATACATAACGAGAGATATTTTTTCCGCATTATTCTTCAACGACCAGAACGTTTCTTCTAGTATTTGTAGGCACCATAAAAAGATGCTAACTATGGCGTTCAAAAGTTTCAGCGGCGTATTTTAAAGTTTAAGATGCTACAGACAACCGCATCAGTCGTCATTTACCTTCGTATATACTATAACCTGTCACCAGGGGTAGTGGCAAGGGGTATTAGGACATCGTCCATAATCTTGTAGTGAATAAAGTGGTCGATGCGCATATAAACTCAGTGTTATGTATTGACAAATTGTGAACTCAGTGTTATGTGTGCACAGTGGAAATAATATGCCAGTGCTTGCGTTCAGTTCATTATTTATCGGAGAGATTAAATTTACATTTTCAGTATGAGAACCAGCTAGAAAAGAAGAAAAATGGTATCAAATGTAACTTTCTCTTGGTTGTATCAAGCTTTATCATCTATATTATCCCTGTAATCTAGTTGCACTTAGATTTTTAACGTAAGAAATTATAAAAATTCGGATTTCTTTCTAGTTCCTTTCTCTACTCTTCCTCTTATCTCAATTGTAGAGGAGCCATTGTACATTTAAGTTTAATGGTGCAATAAATTCACAGCATGGTATTTTTACGGCAGAGTTTTTCAGAAAGCTCTAACTCTTTCTGCTGTAATAAAATTATTATGTACAAGATGTAGCAAAATTCTTTTAATAGTTAATAATTGGACAGCACAACTATCAAAAATATTGTTAAACATTAACTCCAAGAAAATGCTTCCCCAGAATCAACAACTAATTTGCATGAAAATAAACGAAGAATCTTCTATAAATAAGTGGGTTAACACTCACTCATATTAAATCCTGAGTTGATGTGCTTGACCAACATTTGGCACCAGTAAGCAAGAAATCTAGCCGCACAACTAATGCCAGGATGAATCCCTGTTGCGTCGTTTATATTAGCCTTAAAGTGTACTCATACCAGTAACTAATAAACTAGCGAAAAGAATTTTGGAATGTAACAAGACGTTGCCTTGTTCAATGAGACGCACAAAAATTATTATTTTTATCACAGGAAACTGCAAAACGTGTCGTAGTTTAAACTTGAGGCATGTTGCTATGATGATGTATTGCACCGTACATTAAGAAGGCGTGAGGTATTTTATATTTTTGGTCCACCATGTATGCACACTTCAGTCTACACCACAATTAAAGCCAGTGTAATGAAAGAGGAAAACGTGAGATGGGATTAGGATTGCAACGGAAGCGTGTTGGGTACGTGCAATTGGTGGGAGGAGCCACGGTGGCTACGAAGGGGCGTAGTTAAGATTCGAGAAGGTCGACGCGAAGAGGAAAGAGGGCATCTGAATACTACTTAGAAAGGGTTACCTGAGGAATGAAAGAGAGGAGACGGAAGATGGAAGAGAGCAAAAGAAAACAAGATGCGCCATGGGGTGACTGCGTGAAGTCACGATAACTGATGAGGAGAGTGAAGTAATGCGTGGGGGTGGGGGAGGAAGACGACCACTGAGGGGGTCAACAATGAGTAAGGGGGAGGGGGGAAGAGGAGAGGAGGGTGGGTTGTGGGAAGAGGAAGGAATGGAAACATTTTGCACCAATGAGCGACGAGATGGGAGGAATGGTAGAGGAGCAAAACGAATCACGAAGTCCGTGACGTTTGAGCTGACGGGAAACGAGGGAAAACATTTTTTTCCTTACCTCTTCCTATGCCTCTCCTCCACCCCCCACGCCGCCCTCCCCACATAATCTCATCCTTCCCACTTTCCTTTCCTTTGAGGAAGAGTAGAATGGGTGACGAGGGGCGAGCTAGCGACTGTCACTGCGGGAAGGAGAGGAAGGAGGACGGGGAAAGGAGGATGACTTTGAGGATGGGGTGGGAAGGAGAGGTGTATTAAGTGGAGGTGGGGCGGGAGGTAGCTAGGAGGGGGCAGGAGAGAGAAGGCCTGAAGAGAGTGGTGGCTAGAGGCATTGTGGGGTATCATAGATGGGCGTGAAGGTTAGCGGAGGACTTTTGTGGTGACAGCATCCCTGCAGCGCGGAAGACGAGTAGCGAGCGAGGAGAGTGAGATGGTTTGGGGGCGGAAACGTGGAGAGGAGAGGGTATAGGGTAGGAAGAGGATTTGATGGGAAAAAGACAAGGAGGAGAAGGAAGCGGCTGGTTATGAGAAATGCGGCGGCGTTGGGTGAACCCAAGAGATTTCGCTCACATTTAAAACGCCCCCCCCCCCACACTACTCTGGAAAGAATGCTCAAAATGAGAACTGATCCCATTTTTAGAATAGGAGATCGGGTTGTACATTTAATGGAGTAGTGGCCTCTCATTTCGACGGCCCAAGTTCGTATCTCGGCAGTGGTGCAGATTTTACAGTGGATTCCCTGTACAGTGGAGTGGAGTGCTATGCAATTCAAGTGTAGCTATTCATTTGTCGGATGGAATGTTTAACTATGGTCCCATTGGGACCTTTCGTGTAGAGTAAGCTTGTGCCTAGACTGGGTTTCTCTTCACCCTTACTCCAATTTCCACTTAATCCTTTTAATACTGGCCAACTAACCTGTCCATAATGGCGCAAATGACCTCAGTACTCGGTCGCCTCCCCGAATAACCAACCAACCGTTTATATATAAAATATTTCTGTAAAAACTATCCATACAAAGCCTGTATAAGTTTCCTAAAAAATGGCATAAGCCCAGGATACAAATGCTATGATAAGGATTTCTTTAGCCCACCGCCATATCAAAATTGATGTAAAAGCCATGCTGCAATTTCGCAGAGATAAGGGTCCCATAACAAATTTATATATGATTCACCACCTCAACTCTACCACCTCTACCATCAAGACAGCATCTCTAACTTACGTTGGGAATATTATTGATAATTAACGGCAAGTACGCGTATTAAAAAACAAAACATCATACCATAGACAATAGATTTACCTCGAGGAGGAACATTAATATAAAATCGACGTTCTTAGTGCTACCACGGCAAATCTAATCAAGATCCACCGAAGAAATTTTGAAGTGGTCACGAAGCCCTTGTTAGTTTTTGCAGTGAGTCAGAAGATGTATAGCCGTCAGACGGGTCCGTAAACATGTATTTTTAAAGAGAGCCCATTGATCACCGATTATCGACCCCGCTCAAGGGGGGAGGAGGGGGAAGAAATGAAGTCAGTGAATAAATACAGATTTTTGCGCTCGATGATCGATTTGATATCAGTGTGAGAGGACGACCGAAGAATAAATAAACATAGGATATAACTAGAGTGGGATGGTTTGTTTAATTCTACCAGCTGATTGGTAGACTTTCGTTCAGTCCTTATCCTACATCCTAATTTCTGGAGCATTGTCTCGTTTTCCCTCCTATAGATGTCCCGTCATTAGATCCCTCTTAAATTCCTCGTATCTTCTACCTCTTCTTATTTCATTCAGAATTCATATCCTCTTCTTTCCTCTTCCACGCTTCCCCCTTGTTCTCCCCACTTCAACATGCTTTCTCCTCTCAAAACTTCTTCCATCCACCCTTTCTGTCTTCACCGAACCTAAACCACCAGCTTCCTCTCCTCTTCAGCCATATACAAAACCTCCTCGTTCGTCATCCTCGCCACCCAGCTCACCCTTTCCATCCTTCTCTAAAACCTAAGTCTCAAACGCCTAAAGTCTGCCTACATCCTCCCCTCGCAATGACCAAGTTTCCGACTCATACAGCGTCACGCTCCATATTAGGCTTCTCGCCAGGGGATGAGCAGGTAGGTGGTGGTTAAGAGTGGCGAAGTAAGGTAAGGGAGAGGGGGGAGAGGGATGGAGGCAGGGAGTCGTGTCAAAGGAAGAAGATAAGACGGAAAGAAGAAGAGGAATACGAAGGATTGAAATGGAGTCTAGAGAGGGATGGGGAAGGGGAGGGGAAGGAGGAGAAAGAGAGGGAAGGCTGGAAGGAGATGCTATCCTCCTCTTACTCTCTCAGGGTCTCGAGGGGACAGGTGGACTCTTTAGATATTCCGTCCTGGTTTCCCGACTCTCCGTCGTCAGTCGCTCCGCACAGCATATGGCCGCGGCCAGAGGCGACTTTTTATTCAAGCAATGAGTGATTGAAATTAGACTCTGGTTATCATGGTGGAATGAAATAACCGAAAGGGAATTAGCGATTCCTGCCGCAAGGGATTGGAAGGGACGGAGGAAATGAGACCGTCTGAGGAATAAATCAAGCCATAAGAGGAAAAAGTGCGCTATGTTCGTTCATTTTTCAGGGAAATTGACGGGAAATTAGGACTCATCGGTCGGCAAAGGGAATTCGCTCAAATATTAATGCCTTGAATTGTATGTAAGTCCTTTTTAAGATGTTAATATGTGCCACATCTCCATGCTCTGCTGCTTACAGCGGAACAGTTTACATCAAAATAAAAACATCAATTCGAATTTTACAATAAATTCTATACAATGTTTGAGAATTGTGATAAATCGCCTTCGTCTTTGTGCCTTTGATCGTATTAAATCTCCAAATAGTTTTTAATTGAGCAATACTACATTGACTTTTCCCTTTGAAAGTGAAATGTAGGCGCCTCCAAAAATATGCCACTGTCATGTGTGTTGACAGTATTTTTGAAATTTCGGCCCCTATTTGATTCGTCTCGAGAGATTTGGAATTGATGGCACCAAAATTTTCGAGTATTAGACGATCAGGAGCAGCTAAATTACCACGTCCATCTTTCAAGCCAACGGCACCAAGCCCTAGAAAACATTTGCGTCAGCGGAAACACCGACAAAAAAATTTGGCCTGAGCTCAGCGCTCCATTCCATTCACTTACCATTGACCTTTTCGTCGATGTTTCAACATTTATCTTCCCACCATACAGAAGTTAGAAGGATTCGCCCGGCGGCGAGAGGGATGGAAAAAAAGGAAGAAGACCATAGCAAATAGCCGCCGTCTTTAAGGAGTTGAAGGTCGGATATATGGTGCGAATTGGTAACGAAAGGAGGGTTGAGCGCCGGAGATGAGACGGAGGGGGTGGTGGGAGAGGGGGAGTTAGGGAAGTGGGGGTGGAAAAAGAGAGAGGGAGGGCAAAGGAGAGAAATAGGGAGGGAAAAAGAGCAGGAGCCGGGTTAAATGAAGGCGGAGGGCTGATTGGCCGAGAGAGGGAGGAGAGGTCGGGTTTGCTGAGGGTGCCTCAGCGGGTGGGGGATGTCGGGAGAGAGGGGTATGGAGGATGAAGGGTGAAGACGGGGGTGTGAGGGGTATTAAGGGGGGAGGAGGGTGGAGGCGACGCAGGAGCTTCGAAGGATGCGGCCGAGGGGCAAACGGGGTGACGGGGCGTGGAGGAAGATGTGCAGGCGATTCCACCATTTTGACGACTTTGTCAAATCCAACGGCCAACCAAAATAGTAGATAAAGTTCCTATTTCTCACTAAAAAGAAAAAGTGTATCAGGAGGAATCTAAAAAAAACTCATCGAGGTGGTTAGGCATATGATTTAAATTTTTTTCCCAATGTAAGTGGGATTGAAACTTATAGAGCATGGCAAAAATGTTACCTAACACATTTTTTTCGCGAGCACAAGCGAATTTCCACGAATATTCTGGTGCCATCAAGGAGAAAAACTACCTTATAAAATGAGTGATAACACTGACAGAACGATATACATATCTTATTGAGCGCCACCAAGACAAGTGTCAAATCTCATCAATAGATATATGCCACCGTTATTCGGTATTTACATGGGAACTGCAAAATGTGCTGGATAAAGTGTTTAAATGTCCATAGTTCCATTAGTTGGGAGTTGCAACTTCACGTCCGTAACACAAAAAAAGCCTTTAATTCTCATCGCCTACCACCTCCATAAGTTACGTAGATCCCTCATGAAACAACCTTTATACTTATAAGTAACACAATTTTCCTCAAAAAAGGTTTCGTAAATATTTAGCTAAAATGTTATGAAAAAATATCATAGAAATAGCACCTACCCGGTTTCACAAAACGTTTCCTAAAACGAGGTTGGTTAGTTATTTAGGAAGGCTACCAGAAACGTGGAATCCGAGAAAGGAAGAAGTGAACAGGCTGTAGGCGTTCGAGATGTGGGTGTAGAGGATAGTTCTGGATGAGATTAGGAAGAGGTAAGGTAGGTGGTTGGAGGAGGTAATGAAGGGCGAAGGGTTTATTAAGGATGTGGAAGAGAGGAAGATGTTGGGTAAGCGGGGAAGAAAGGGAAAGGTTTTATGGACGGGATGAAGAAGGGTAGGACGTATGCTGAGATGAAGAAAAAAGTTGTATAGTTAGTTATTACCCTGCAAATGTAATAATCAAGAGTATTAGTACTGACTTCCATTGAAAACTACCCTAACCTGTAGATTACCTTCATAATAATAACCAACAATAGAGGCTATTTGCGCTATTAAGGATAGGCAGACTTGATATTCTGTTGATAAGAAAAAACGTTCTATGAATTAAGTTCAATAAAATTTCGCACTAAAATTTGGTAATATGATCGCATGAAAATGGAACCAGCTGTATTCAACAGGGCGTGCCCTAAAACCAGGTTCATTGGTTATTTTAGGCAGGTTATATTCTTTCAACGCATGTGATTGTATTTTAAGTACTTAGGAGATGGTTTCGAGGAGTTTCGATATATATAGTTTCTCTCTTTTCAATTCTAAAAGCATAATTTACAATTTCAAGGTGGATACAATTTTTTCTGTCACCTTCGGCTTTCCTAGAAATTCTGGCGCCAAGAAAATACAGGGTCTGAATGGATTTTATGCAGGAATGTCCAGAAACCATTCTAGCGGATGTGAACCCAGGAATATCAGGACCATTACCGTTCAAATTTCCCAATCAATACCAAATGTTCCAAAACGCCAGGCAATGGAGCGCATTTTTTATAGGTGACAACATTAAAATTTGCAAGGAATTTGTTTAACAAGTTTATTCGACATTTTTAGAGTGTTAAAACAAATGATGGTGATAGTTCTCCACTCAGGGTAAAACCAGAACTCAATTCAGATACTATAATGAATAACTAAAAGCGGCATTTAGCTCTGAAATTTCAACAAGGTGGCACTGTTTACCCACTTTACAAAAGCTTTTTCAGGTAAATGAATTCATTAAAAATCCATTGCCCGCAGAGTGGATGAAATGTGGAATTCATCTGATGAGCGACCCGTGGCGTTTTGGAAAAGCTTTCGAGAATAATAATATTCAACACTTTATATTCCAGCTTCGCAGGACAACGGCGAGTTGACATTATACAGTTCAGTTCCAAGTTTCATTAAACAGGTAAACTTTCGCAGATGTTTATAAAATTCGATCAACTTTGCCAAATTGATCCCCGGGGTAGTCAATATTTGGTATCTCACGAAGTTGATATGCAGCATAAATATGTTTTTCAATGGACTGAAAGAGGATTTAATCAATTCGCCCGAGCTCCAGAGCAAAACTGTGTGTGAGTACAGACACATGGTATGACAGAGGCGAGGGAGGGAAAATGCAGAAGACCCGAGGCCCATTGCTGCTTCATGTTTGTATTATTTCATTCCTCGTCAAAGGATCCGAAGAGGGAATATGCAAAGATCTCACTCAGTATTCTTGGCTATTTGCTTTAAACTTTAATTTAATCCCGGCCGATTTTGATACATATTATTCAACCTCTGAAGATGAAACTTTGTACCGAACCAGGTCAATTATATAAAACCCGGTGAAGAACCCCAGAAGAATTCATACAAGTATTCTTATTATTTGAACAATTTTTTTCGTCTTTTATAATTAAGAAAACAAGGTAAACAGACAACAATTCAATGAAATCAACCGGTAATTCAATTCGCAGCATGCAATTACTATGACAGTAATGCGTTAAAAAAGTAAATGAAACATTTTTCAAAGTTACATGTGCCTTAAGGGTGCTTCAATATTATTCCATCCCCTAGCACCACTCACCATTATGGCCACATTTCAAAATAATTTCAGGTAATGTTATTTATTCCTAATGACACATTTACCAATCACGATTAAGAGCTGATTAAGTACGTTTGTGTCAAAGAAAAATTCAAAAAAGTGCTGTAGCGCAAGTCTGTAAACCCAAACACGCCATAACTACAAGCATTACAAACATATATAAAACGTTTTGGACTACTATCTCAAAACGGGAGATTGAAAACCAGATCTTCCTTTTCTCTTTGGAATACCTATATGATATTCAATGAAAAGTTCAAAAAGTAAAAAATTCAACTCACAGATCTTTGGATTTTATTAGCACTTTATGGCACGGCATATAAATGCTTAAATTGTTTAGAATTAATGAAGCAAAGAAGTTTACAAGTATTTCATAAAGAATATTTGGAACAGGATATACTAGGTAAGGGGAAAATGGATTCTGGAGTAAATGATTCAAAGATCAAAGTAGTTGTTTTTGACTGGGATAGTGGGATGAACGATTGTATGGTGAGACAAAATGATGAAATAATTGAACAAGTGGACGATTTCGTGTATCAATTTTAATGCCAGAGGGAAAGCCGTGAGTCGTGCGTGGAGCATATCTAGAAATGAATGTTTGTTTGGGTAGGTAAAAATTGCAGTTTACATGAGTGTTCTTCTCCCATCGTTATTTTATATTAGCCAAACCTGGGTGAGGATAAGCATAAGAATAGGTTTAATGAATTAGAAACATTGGTAGAGTTTTCGGCGAAAGTAGGATGAATAGGGTTAGGAGTGATTGGCTGATGAAAGAATGTGGGTTGGATACTCCAGTAACGGGCATATACAAAAGGAGTGTGTTCCGTTGGTTTGGCCATGTTGAGAAAATATGAGCGAGTCGAATAACGATACAGATATAGTAGAGTAAATGACGCGACAGCATGGAGTATGCTCAAATAGGACATAATTGGTGAAATAGTGAAAAGAGAGTCAGTTTCCTAGACCTGACAGTAATTTCTAAGTTCTTTACATTTGCCTACGCCGAAATAGAATGGGACAATGGATAGTTTAATGTAGGATAGATAATGTAGGATACGCGAGAAAAAATCCCATGCTTCGAGGAAATAAATAAATACTCAACAAGTTCAGTCATCGAACGACAATTTAATTGGTACAGTTTGTACGACGAAGACTTGTGAAAACAGTACGTACTAATCATAAATAGAAAAAGAGCTAGGAGAGATGCAAGGAGAAGTCAGGTATATAATATTTAACAGGTTAGTGTTTCACAAAACAAAAGAAGTCATTCGCTAACTAAATTTATTTTTATCTTATTTTAATATAACGCGCGAGGAAGGCGGCCAACGCCATTCCACAGTTTATTTGCATACCAATTTTTGTACGACCACTCTCCAGTCAACTTTTTTCCAGCTGTGGAAAATAATGCTGGCGCTAAGCTATAATGGAGAACATGAGACATTGAATACCAGTCATTCCTTTCCAACTTCCCCCTATGACATGGTATTTTCCCCCGGCTGCTATTTTGCGCTCAACTATTAAATAGTACACATCTGTTTGCATTTTTATAATATCCATCTGAAACGTACAACGTAATAAGTGTACGAAAGGCAAGTATATTCGTAACACGTACATTAAGAGTGGCGCACAAAACACGAGTGAAGTATTGAAAAGTCTGCAATGTGATAAAATTTAAAATCTCTGGCCTGAACGTTGGCGTTGGCGTAGCCTCTGAGATATTCAGGCCTGAACACCCGAATTTCAATCTTCATCTGTTTCTAATAGAAGGCCTAAGTTTTTCTAATGCCTTTACGGAGCTAAGGAAAGAATGTTCAAATAAAATGTTATCTAGGCAGCTAAGACTTTCTACCGAACTACAGAAGACATTTTTCAGATTGTAACCAATCAACCCAATACCCGTTGGAATGCGATGTCAACACGATATAAATACTCAAAATCTAAATACGCGTGCTCTTAATGAATATTTTTTAAATTGCGTATTATCTGGATCATAAACCTCTCAAATAAATAGCACCTAGAGTCACATTAATACAGCAATTTGTTGTGTTGTAAAGTGAAGCACATAAACAGGAATTTCCTAAATATTTGAATTATTGACCACAGAAACGATTTGTACTGTTTCCAACCATGAGTTACTATATCCTCTTGAAATCTTTCATCGTATGACGGTGAGAAGCCCACATAAGTCATCGAAATGCCTTCAATTACTTTGTGCCAAACCATCTCTTTATCCCATCCAATTTGGTTTCAGACCGTGATAGTCGATCAAGAGGGAAGTGGGAAAACTTTACCTCAGTTCTTTCAAATAGTTACCTAAAACGCATCGTTGAAATAATACTAATGCTGTATCAAGGGCATAAAATTTTTACTGGATGTAAATTGGCACTTAAAAGGTTACATTTTATTAGAAATAACTGTTTAAGGTTTTTGAACTTTGCCTAAAGGAGATGACAGCGAGCGCTACTCCCAGTTTTTCGTAGGGCTATTAACATAAGGAGGGGGCGGTGTTGTTACAGCCTGTATCTCTCGGAGGCTACGATGTAGGACTTCTCCTATTGTGAGCCAAAACTGGATAAATTTTCCCATCCTCCACCCTACTTTTGCAAGCCGACAAAGCGATGAGTTAAGCGAGTGGGAGATATTCCCCGGAAAAAGCTGTGATTGTCCACGGCCGCGCTCCTGAAGGCGCGTGAGACCGCCTGACGTGGTGACGCATTGCGACTGCCTGTTGGCGGAGACAAGTTGCCGGGGAAACAACCCGTGGGACGTCGGCAAGATACGTACTTACTCGCTGATACGGCTGGCGTCATATATGGAAACGGAGAACTCATTTAAAAAAATAATCGCACGGATACCGGAGCTAGGCGGGGGCGGAAGGAATGAAAAGGAAGGCTACTCTCTTGTTTTTCACCCAAAACCTCCCAGGAGCCGCGTGCGGTAACCTTGGTGTTGTCGTCCCGGCAACGAACGCGGTGGAAGTCTTCGAAGCAGGCTGAAAGACGGGCGTTTTTGTGGTGAGGCTCATCGGTGTGCCGTCAACGAAGAAAGATACAATTGAGTTATTACATGATTCATGATTTTGCGCAGGTTTCGAGCAAGTGTAGATGATATTAATTCTCCTGAGGTATCGTCGCTCATTATAAATTGGAGGAAATGTTGACGGTAGCTTTGACCGTGCCTCAGCACTGAAATTGTGAAAATTCAACTTTCTGCAGCTTTATAATTTTCACGAACAAGGCTGACATATAAATAGAAAAGAGCGTCTGGACTATGGTACAGACATCCTGTCATTATAATAGCAAACTCATTGTGATAGAAAATAGAGACCAGTGGACCATATTCTTATTTCAAAGAAGATTCCCAAGTGCCGTTTGTCATTGATTTCAATTCCACACCTCCACATCCTTATCTTACCAATTCATTAAACCATAAACATTAACCATAAGCAACAGTTTGCGAAAAAGAAGCATTTATTTTCGTCTCTTTTTTATCATACCCAAGGCCAATTAAAAATATAAAAATATAGTTAAAAATATGAATGTGTATTCTGATTCTAATATTGCAGTCGCATTAGTTTCAGTAGTGAGAGTTTCAGTGGCCATCTACTCGTATTCGAATCTTTGTACATCCATTTCTTTGTTAATTAGCAAAAGTTATTGCCATCAAAAAACTATAAAGAAATGAATGAATTGGGTATTTTCCACGTATTTCAAACTATCGATATTCTGATTCAGTTACTTGAACTTATTGCATTGGCTAAAAAAATTCTTATCAAATTGTATGAATTTCGGTTTTAAAAGCTAAAGAAAGTAGAAGGTTACGAAAGCTCCCGAGCACACTCCGAAAACAACCGAATGGCCTGTGACGTCATTTTCGCTGTTTACATTTAGACCCAGGCGTTTCCTTATGCTTACAGTGGTAACAAATGCGGCGAAATTAGTTTCTGACGTGTTCGCGTTTCTAGATATGCCTTTAAATGGCATCTAAGTAAGGGATATAGATGGTGTTTTGTGCCACAATGTACGAATACATCGATTGAAACACCGAACAAGAAATTTATTCACGCAATCACGACATTGAATGATTGAAATTTCTTCCTTGGATTCCTCAATGTCCACCCGTAAAAATGTGTACTTTACTCCGCACTTTGTGTTCTGGACATATTCTTGCAATGACTGTGCACAGTGGTCCATCTCTCTTTACTTGGATGTATCCTATAGCATTATCACCATAACTCTCACGATAAGCTTTATAATATAACAACACTTAAATTAAACTTTGAATGGACATTTAGGAGATGAGAATCTATATTTTGGCATTTCTACAGCAGATAAGCCACTTCTAGAAACCTCCTCTACAAACAATCACTAATTAGCAAATAAAAAATTAACGTTTTAGGTGTGTCGAGTATTGGCAGCACAAACATTTGGCGAGTACTGTGTTATGTTGATATGTTACTAAGATACTGTTTGTTTACTGTTGCATGGACTGTGATATGGACTTCGATAAAGAAAGAAGTATCATAATAATTATGAGTGTATTGGAAAAACAGTTAATAAAGTTCATACACCAAATACATAATTATATGTATCAAAAATGATATAAAACAGCAATGACGATTTTAAAAGCAAACTTTAGGCTTACATTTTTTGGACTTGAGCAGAATTTCCGCAGCATTAAATCGCTCGTCCTTCTTCATTAAAACGCCTACCATAAACATATCCACTTAGGGTAAATTATCTTATGTGGTTTTAATAAAACCATTGCACGCCATAGTCTTTGTTTTCAATGAAAAATCTTTAAATATACGGTAGATCTTCTACAGTTACTCACTTTCTCCCTCACATCCGTCCATCGCTCAGCGAAAATGACGTCAAGCCAATCAGATTTCGTTTCGCAGCGGCGTAAAAAAATTTGAAATTTCGACTATTTTAATCTTAAATATCTCAATTAATATTGAATCAATTTTAAAACTACTTTCACTCTGCAAGCTTGTTCGAGTTTAAGTAACATATAAAGATACGTAAACTTAAATTTAAAATTTTGGAAAATACCCAATTATGTGAACAGACGGTAAAATAGAACGATGATGGGGATGAAACGATAGTATGATGTTTATATCATTTATACACGAAGTGGATGTTCCGTAATACATAAAAACAGAGTCTTTATGATCATTTAAGTCCATTTTACAAGGAAGCATACTGAATATCAGCGTAAATAAATTCAAGCGTAATTATAACTTATGAGCATTTAGCTATTTTTAATGTACATTACCCTTTAGAGGGGACTGAATGTGGGGGTGAAAAGGCATGCATTTATTTATTCTAAAATTAATGTACTGAAAAAGAACGTCTACCAAACAAACAAGTTAAAAATGGTTACTACCTCAGAATAAATAGATGCGCGTAATGCGACAAGTAAATCCTTCAGGCTAAGATAAGAGTGCCCGGTCACTAAATTTCAAAATCTCGGATATACCTTTAAGGAATATGTACCGAAAACCGACTTAAAACGGAAACATCTAATCGCAAACACTTCAAAATCATGAGGTTACATGTGAAAATGTTTGACACCAGCTAGATCCTTAGTTGGATTAGATGTAAAAAAAAAGATGAAGGGAGTCAGTCGGCTGAATAATCAACGAGCAGGTGATAAAATCATAAAGGGCCGGATTTAATCCGACAAACCACTTATCCAACCCGGCCCTTTCCTTTCCCCCCCCTCCCCCCGTCACCCACCCACCCACCCTCATTAGCATACAGAAGTGCGCGGATGAGAGAGAGAGAGAATGAGCGAAAAAAAGAAATGAATCTGAATCCCTCCTCCTTATTCCGCGGCGGCAGAATTAAAATGAGAACAGAATGAAGAAAAAATACATAACGAAATGAAATAAAACTTCGGAGGAAATGGAAAAGGTGATGGTGGAGGATGGGAGAATGCGATATCCGGGACTTCTGGACGGGAGATATCGTGTCAAATAAGATATTTTTTAGTTTGGAAAGGGTGGGAAACGTTAAGGAAGTTTCATGTGACTGTGAAAGTCAAAACAAAAACATATTCCACCTTTTCTTTCGCTCTTTTAAAAAACTCTGCATTCACAAATCACATGCCTTTTCCATTTCAAAACAGAATTAAGGTTCAATAAACCTATGCAGATTACTCGACTACTATATTTCTAATGAGCATATCTACCGGCCATTGAAGCCAATTGTAGCACCATTTCTATTGAATTACCACTTTGACTTCAAGTATTACCAACAGTATTTTGCTCTAGCCCGATTTAAAGTTCCTGGCAGCTCTGAGGAAACCAGTTTTTGGTCTAGGAGAGTATAATTACACAAATTGCAGCTAGAAGAGGTATTGGATTATAGTGGTCATTCTTCGAAGTTGAAAGCATCCTCTAAACTACCTCCCAAAAAGGCTGTTTCTCCTCTTTTTCTGCCATTCTACCCATCGAAGTGACAGGAACTTTCAACCAAGCTATAACAACTAAAGAAATAAGATAGAAAAGAGTCTAGATTACTTTTACTCAATTTCATGGTAGTTTTCACTTTAAATATAGTTTGCCAAAAAAATAGCATTCATATTGGTGAGAAAATCACCATTTTTCCCCAGCCTAACTTGCATTTCACACTATGTAATTTCAAGCTCAATTTCAGAAAAAAATAGTGTAAAAAGGTATATTTTTTGTTTAAATCAAACATTGTACAAAATTATGAAAAACTTTTAATTTTGTGGTTCCACAATTATCTTTTTATTAGTACGACCCGGTTTTCGACATTCGGGTATTGATAATTGAGGAACCACAAATTTAAAAGTTATTCATTTACATGATGAATAAGTTCCAACAAGTTGCACCTGAAACTATCCGTTGTACAAATTATTTCACCAAAATAATATGATATGAATTTAATGACATTTAATTCATTTTGTGACGGAACCTGCGTCAAGGGCGAACGATGGAATTGGAGAGAGGAAAAAGCAGGGGGAAAAAGAATGCTGGACGTGGATGTGGACGGAGATGGAACTCACGATACGAAGGCGGTGGATTCTTGGATTAGAAGGGAGCAGTGGTGGTGGTGTTGGTAGGAAGGAGGCGGGGACGGAGAGCGTAAGGAGACGGGGGCGAAAAAAGGTTGGGGGGTGGACTGGGAGGAGGAGTAAAAGTGGGAGGAATTAACGCTGAAAGAATGGAAAAGAAAACGGTTCGGTATTTTAATTAATTATTCCAAAGGGAGAAACGACGCGAAATGCGGCGGAGGCACGCTAAATGGGAGGAAGGTGGGTGAGTAAGGAAAAGACGCGGTTAGTGCGTGTGTGGCAGACTGAGATGTGGGCTGTGAATCAGGGAAGGTACGAAGACGTGGTGATTTCGAAAGTGGTAGCTAAAGGACTGAAGACAGGGAACGATAGTAAGGAAAAAAACCATCAATAAAGAACCCGAAAAATCAATAAACGAACAAAAGAAGCATAGGTGATTATTTGTTGACATAGTGACTTGATTTGTTGATAGATTGTTACTGAGTACAAGATATATGAGATAACGATTGTATTGGTAATCGTAATATTTGTACTAGTAATCCTAAATCGTGACTGCTATATATAGCAGTCATGAATTATAAATTAAAAAAAACAAATCAATTCAAGTATTTAGGAGTAACTTTAACACGGGACAACAGGGAAGAGACTGGAATTTTAAAAAGAATAACAGCAGCAGACAGAACATACTGGAATCTAATAAGCTTTTTAAAAATAAGATTTTTTCCATCTATCATTGACGAGCCAGTCTTTAATTTAGTTAGCTAACGTATTCTGATAATGGTTAATCACTTTCCTAATGTTATAGAGCAGATTTTACCGATCATATTGCAGTCAAATTATCCTTTGTGCATGGCTTAGTAACCGCGGAGTAAAGTAATAGAAGCAACTATACAAAACTCTGGCCTTTACTACTAAAACCTCATTTGCAAGCTCATTTTACTAATTTTTTTGTCTCTTTAGACTTGAAGCAAGGAGATATAAAATTCAAGTCAAAGGAAGATTCAACTTCTGAACAAACATACGAACCTGGAGGTTTGTTTTCTAAGCGTGGGCAAAGAAAACTTATTAATAAGTTTCATTATTGGCGAAATTCACATATTCAGAGAAGTGGGGTGAGTTTCTCCATTCGATTCATTACATATTTTCCCATTGTGAATCAGTAGGTAAGGAAACTTATAGCGCCCAAAAAATATCTCTGAATATTTAAGAAACCTAAACGAAGAGCCCGTCCTATTACCAGGAAAACTCCGGTGGTCCGCTCTGCATAAAATTCTCAAGCGCCGGAGTTAAGTGATCATAGAGTTATGGCCGCAAAGGCGTGGAAAGACGAGCATATGGTCACCGCCATAGAATATTTCCGGCCGTTTCGATCTTATTAGCCATATAAGGCGAGAAATGCGGGATAAAGGGATTATGTTTTATTTTTAAGGCGCACACGGTCGATCATTTAAGGATTTCCCGCTCTGCGAGGCCGGTTTTTGTCCTTGTGAAGCGGTAAGAAAATAACGAGAGGTTAATAGAATAAATATTCTTAACGGTGGAAAGACGTGACAAGAGGAATTATGAGGGCCCGACGCGATATTATCAAAGCTGAGCTGTTGAAGGACCCTCAAAATATTAAGATATTGAAAGACAGTTCATTACATTAGTGCCTTTTAATCGACGTTATGGAGATGATCTTGTCGGCATCGGTGGTGGCGGGGTAACGTGCCCGCCTACCAACCCAAAAGTCGCGGGTTCGAGTCCCGCCTGGGTGGTTTTTCCTTAATATGTATAATAAATAGATAGTAATTGGCAAAAAGCTGTTTCCTATATAGAAAATATTATTATTATTATATTCACATCGGGCGGTGGAAGTAAACATTTGATTGTAAAAAACGTTTGCTCACAATTGGATGCGAGAGCATTAGGAATCAGTTACAGCAATAAGGGGAATGCAGCGTGTAAGTAAACTGACATGTGCATTATTACGTAATTAGTGGTTAATACCATGGCAGTTATCTTCAAGTCCAGGAAAAAGTATAGGATTCCTGATGCTTAGGAAAGTATTTCACCCTATAAAGGTAGAAATGCAAAGTATTTCAAGAAGCACGTAAAACTTTTTCCTAACGACAGTGAATAAAAAATATGATTGATCGACACAGCAAAATGGCTAGTTAAGATAAAAACTGGTGACATTTAAGGAGATGCTAAACATCTTCGCAACTATGTGAAATCAAAAATGCGATTTATATTCTCACCTCCGGTTATTTATACATGAGCCAGTATGGGAACTACGCCATATCTGCAGATAAAAAAGAAAACTTCCATATTTGTTACAATGGTGGTGGCCTTGCAACAATTATTGGTCCTTGGATTAGAAGAAATCCGATAAGAAATACGATACATACAAATATAACCTTTGTTTTAGGCAAGTAGCTACTATCGTTTTATAATAACTTAGCTCAGGTAAGTTGTCTCTGAGCTGAAAAGTTAATAAACCAGAAAAAAGCTAGGAAAGATCAGAAACGACGATAATATACCATTGCAATGATGCTTAACGGTACAGTACAGTCATGAACGTAATATCAAACCCACGAAAATGACTGGAATTCGGCCAAGAGCAAAATGAATTGAGAGAGGGATGGAAATTTAGAGAAAGAATGGTTTGGAGAAGACCCTTCCCTCCATCCGACTGTCTTTTTTTTAAGAGGACCCCGGAGAGGAAATTAAAAAAGAACGGGAAGGTCCGCTCACAACTTTTAAATGCCTCTCCGCCTGTACCTTTTTAACATCAAAGTGAAATCAATTTTAAGTTCGTTATCCGGAAGTTTTTCTTAGTTCAGTACGCGTATTCCAGGAATGTACTTTTTATTTCCTACTTTTTTCATCACAGCTAATCAAAGGCTGGGGAGGGGGAGAGAGGGGTGTGGAAGAGAGGCCGGGCAGAGGGGAGTTTCAGGAAGTGTGGAGAGGGTGAGGAAGTATATAAGGAAGAAATAATGGGGAAAGCGACGGAATTTATCGAAAAGGAGGGTTCAGGGAGCCGGAGGAAAGGGACAGAGAACTGCTCCGTGAAAATGTAAATATTTAAATGGCTCCTTCCAGATTAGGCGATTTCAAATTCCATGGAATGCGCATTAATCTAAAAATCTGCATTGTAAAGCAGTTCCACAATAATAATAAATATCTTCCAATGCCCAGCGATTTTTTGGAGCTCAATTAATTCCGGTTCATTATAAATGAGTGTTGCAAATTACAACTAACACTATAAGCATATTCGTTGAAACATCCATTTCTAAGCCACTAAGTTCAGAAAATACAATAATAATTGTAAAAACAATGACTTTTAGCATCTCATCCCTATGTTGCTTTTGCCTCTTTCCTACTCAAAACTTTCAGGAGACAGCTATTCATAAAAGATGAAAGCAAAAATTATTCAATCATAGTAGCCTACTTTACCATTTTTTAATTTTAAATTTAAAAAAAATACAAAGGGATTCACAAACTTTTGTATTGGGAGACCGGAACTCATTATAACTCAATAAGATATTTTGTGATTATATACATTAGTCCGATAAGCAAAATTAGTCGACTCTAAGAAAATCAAAATTCTGAGGACTAAAAGCAGAGAAGAAACGCTAATAAGAATTAAAAGAAATACATTTTTGCATAAGTTTAAAGTGCGGATTTTGTTCCAATTTCAAATGCTTATGCATTGCAGATGTGTAGATTGAAATTGCAAAAAAACAAGAACAAACCTTCTAGGTATGGTATCATATTAAATTATGGCATGAAAATTACATGATAAACATTCAGGGCTTTTATTTAACATAGCTGCAACCCAACAACGCTCAACGTAGCAATTAATGTGAAGTGAGTAGAGATGGCAAATTGAAGTAACTGATTGCTTATATCCGAGCGAAGAGGAAAAAAAGCGGTCCACATTCAGGTGGGATACTTTCTCCAATTATTCCTCAGAAGGCCGATTCCGGGAATCGGACCACACGTGGACCCTTTCAACCTTCCTTCGCCATCGTAGGAAGCTTTTCTCTCCGGCCGACAAGGAAGCCTCCGAAATACTCTCCTCAACCACCGGGCGTCAGTGCACGATTCCGTCGTCACCCTATTCGGCCCTCGACTTTCCATCAACCTAAACCTTGACACTCGGGGCCATCGACTGAGGGTTTGAGGATCTCGCTGATCGGACGCTCACTTGAGATCCCCGAAACTTTTAAGTTCTTTACCACCGGATCACATCACGCTAAAACCTTTCATTAAAAGTATAATATTCTTCCTCAAATCCAATTCCCTACCTCTCTCCTTCCATTTGATGCAAGCTTTTGATATTTCTGCCAAATAAGTTACAATGAGACACCATAGTCAATGAAACTAATCGAAAAACTAACCCGAAAATCTACATACTTATTTCGACAGAAAACTACTGAGGTGGGAAGGAATGGTATAGACAAACAAATACAGTTTATACCGCATTACAGGGTTAGATTTTAATTTTGTTTAATTGGGTTTGGTTTCACTGCATTTAATCGAAAATACTACTTGAAAATACGATAGGTACATCCACATAATTATGTGGAATGCCATTCGCGATATTTCCTTGCGCGCCAGACATAGTCTGACAAGGCTGACAAGAGTGGATTTTCGATTAAGAAAGCTTGCTCTCCCCGACCTTAGGACTGGATGTTATGCTCCATTCTGCCGTCTTCCTGTCTTAAGGTTTTTCTTATCTAAAATTTCTGCTTAGTTCAATGACTTCTCTCTTGCTCCTGAGTCTTTTTATTCCCTCAAATTAATTCATTGCTTTCTCAATTAGCTACCTCCTATACCACCAATCACTCTTAATCCGTCAATCATTATTTCCCCGAAAGACACCAAAGCAGAGAAGCTAACTCTATTCATACTTGCTAAATACCATTTACTAAAATTTACATTCATCATTCATTGCACAACAGGGTTCCAAATTGCACGCACTATTATACTCGCTAAGATTTTACCTTACTTTGTCAAATATTCATTCTTATATTGGCGCAAACGACCTTCCTACCAGGGGTCACACGTCTAATAGTCTCTTTATCTACTGATCCAATTACTTTTTGCAACCAGATAGACCAGGCACACGAAAGCACTCATATTCGTATAATTTATCCTCTTTACATTCATAACATTCTTCTGATTGGACACTATGTAGGTCATTCCTTTGCAGTGATTTCACTCTCAATGTTATTTTTACTGATGACTTGCAAAAGCTATCGATGAGGTCCACTAAATCCAATGTATTCTAAGCAATCAATACACCATAAGAGTATCATGTCTACGTAGATAAGTAAAACTTTCATTCCTACTGACATTACACCAAACTGGCCCCCAGGATCGCTCTCATATTTATCCATGAAGATTTTAAACAGTCAGGACATCGTTAAGTTCCCTTGTTTGAGATCCAAGTCTGTTTTTTTTGCTTGGAGTCAAAGCTGTACCATAGTCATATCTTGTCAATGTAACATTCTACAGTTTCACATGACTGCATGCTAATTGAACACCATCCTAATTTTCTTTCTTCATCCAGTCAAACATTTTTATGAAGACGAAAAGAATTTAAACGATTATCAACCTGATTTCTAAAATCCTAGGCGAACAAGAAACGGTGAGACTTCTAACTTAGATGAGGATGCAAAAGGGCTATCTCGCATATATTTGTCTTCAATATATCGATTTGGGTATCGCATTTAACGTTAAGATTAAGGAATATCGCGCGATTTGTTAACAACACCAACAGGTAACCAACAGTGTAACACAGCAGATGTAAGGACTATATTAAGAGAAGTTAAGGACTCTGAGGATATTATTTTATTATGCTAACGCCACACCATATCTCTCATCATCATCATCATTGGTCGTTCAATCCTAAGATTGGTTTACTGCAGCCCTCTGTCCCTCCCTATCTTCCCTTACTCCCTCGTAGTTTTCTTATGTACTTTCCTCTTTAATTGGTCTACATATTTATACCTTCTGGGACTTTTCCCTCCATTATTCCTTCAATTATATTCCTCAAACCCTCTTGCCTCAGGGTATGCCCAATCCATCTGGTTGTTCATATCGGTATAGTGTTTCATATGGTCCTTTCCTCTTCTACTCTTCTGCATATTTCTTCATTAGTTAATTTATCCGTCCATTTGATCTCCAGCACCCTCCTCCAGATTTCGAAAGCTTCTAATCTATTCTGGCCTGCTTTTCCAATGGTCCATGATTCCGATCCATAGAGTGCCATGCTCCACACGAATTTCTTGCGTACTTTTTCCTCGTTCGTAGTTCTATCGTCTTTGAAAACATTAGTAGACTTTTCATCATGTACGCTTTCTAAGCTTGGGCCATTCTACGCTTGATGTTCATTGTACTTCTTCCGTACCACGTGAAGGTACTTCCGAGGTAGGAGAAGGAATCCACTTGCTCGAATTTCTCTCCTCTTAGCTTGACTTCTCTATTCAGCTTCTCTCTTCCTCATACTAGAATGTTGGTCTCCTATTCTTGCTATGACTTCCATATTGTTTGGAAAGCGGAGCATGTTTATTTCTTGATAATATTTTTATTTTAGTTGAGTATATCACCATATATTTACCATGCATATTCAAGACATTAAAAATTTAAATGCATAAATAAATAAAAATTTATGCATGCTTCTTCACAGTATGAACGTAATTTTTAATAATTTGAGTCACTGCAACAGCTTTAAGTTCAATTAAATTGTATAAAAATTACCATAGGGTCTAAATACTTTTCTTACTCATAAAGACCTTATGCTAAAATACAGTGAAATGCAATGAGCAGATTAAGTACGCGGATCGGATGAAAGAGGGAATTCAGAAAATATTAAAATGGGCTTCGACATTTACTGACCGATGCATCATGTATTTCCAAGTGTATCCATGCATCTTTTGTAAATTTACACGGGTATTTATTTTTTTTCCAACGAAAAATGAGGACGACGGCTCGAGAGTTTAACACAAAGAAAGTATCAACAATTTTTAACGTTCAGCACCTATCGGTCAACTGCAGCCCTGATTCCTGTTTCTGCTCTATAGAAACTATGCCTGGTTTGCATTTTGCTTTAGGGGAACAGAGGCAGATGAAAGGCGGAAAATATGACGAATTTCGCTAAATATAATAATTCTAATTGCAAATGGCTTAAAACGAATATACGTGCAAAATTTACCTCAAATGATGATTTACAAGTTTTTTTTGAAATTTAGTCGAAAAGCAAGACAATTCATAAGGCACCTGCAGTCATCAAATAACCATAAAAATATCTGTATTAATATCAGCACAGTGGTTAGCGCAATACTTCAGTATTACCGTGTGAATGGAAAATTAATACATGTCTCCCACGAGATGCTGTTCATATTTAGGTAATAAACTATATTTATTCCAGGAATATATTGAATATCAAATCCCGAAAACTAAGATTTATAGCCACGTTTTGAGAGATACCAAATCCTGCTATGAGTTAGCCGCACCGTGCAGCGGCTAATTGTATTGCATACCAGCATTTATTTTTAAAAAATCCTCAGGTCTTGAATATAGATGACGCTTCATACTCGACGGATAAAATTACGTGACCAGTTTTCCAGCCGTGGTGTAAACGGTAAGAGGGAGCAATCTGAATTCTCCTCAAGATGCTAAAGCCAACTACAAGCACTCCAGGAAACTTCTAGTGTTTTTTTTCTCTCAACCAGCAACAAAAATTGGCGGTGAGTATATTCCCTTAAATGGATGTGTACTGGGGGAAAAAAAGAAGCTTTTGGACTTTTTTGTTGCTTCCAACTTTTGTAACCAAGTGCAAGGGGGTGCAAGGGCAGGATCCCCGCGCTATTGAATATTAAACCAGAGCCTTGATATCCATCTTGGATCAACAAGCACCAGCTGCTTTAAATCGAGCCATGATGAGCGAAGAGAAGAGGGAATCCTGCCGGTAAGAAAGGACACGGTGGGCGCATTTAGGGGAGGTGTACAAGCCCGAAAACTAAGGCTTCTTTTTTTCATAAATCCTTTTTGGTGAGGAGAAACAGCTAAAAGATGCTCATGCATCATTCAGGCACTTCCTCTTCGCTCTTCCATGTCGTCGGCGAGTTAAGAAGGAATCCTCCGTCTCCTTGGAGAGGTCTTAACAGAGATAAATTCATCTTTCAGCGTTTTGTGTTCTACTCACTTCATTTTTCCCCTCTGGCCGAATAAAATGCTCACACATTTCCATTGGGATTAAGACTTGAACAGAAGAAAAATTCCGTGACATCACAGTCTGATAATCCGCTTTTTCTATCAACATACTTCCCTTAAAAAAAGCTATACTTATGGAATTTAAAGCCTCAGGATATAGAATCCATGGCATATAAATTCCATTGACCATGCACTTAATGGTGTGATTAACCAGCTCTCATTGAAGGGAAAAGATATCTCAGCAGGAGTGAGTGAGTGTTATACTGTGGCGCATCAACGATTGAAGTTTTAAGCGCCCATATTTCTCAACCCATCAGACTCTGTGAAGTCTGTGTTGGTAAAGAGAATCAAGACGACCGCATCCCAGTCTGCAAGCCCACATTCACACACATACACATACTGTCCCGGTAGTGCAGGCATCATTGTCATTTTATGAACAATATTTATTCAAAACTTTAGTCCGAATATAAATAAAATAAGATTTGATGTTATTTGACGATTTGAAGATTAAGAAGTATCACGCGACAAATTGTGGAAATGTGTTGTTTTTATACACTGGCACAAGAAAAAACACTTTGTAATTTTCAATACTTGGCTCACTCTCCAACTAAGTTTCCACACTACGTTTTCACACTAAGTTTCCACGCTGTTGTTTTCCTATGATAATGTTATTAATATAAGATTTAAATGCAGTACAATTAGTCTTATACGATCAGCCTTTGGTTATTGACCAACTACGGTTAATTTAAGCAGGCATTTAACTACGAAACTCATTGCAAAGTTAAACCAGGTTATGCGTAAAAATTGATTTATTTTATTGATTTAATTATTTTTACTGCTACGGCAAGAATTTTTACCAGCGGAAAAATTTAATTGATTATTCAAAGTATCAAAAACAAAATTTCAATGAATAAACTGGTCTACAGTGATTTTGCTGCTCAACAAAAACAACTACCAACCATAATTTGTGTGTGCTGATTACAGATCTGACATCAGTTTATTTTCTATCACGTCAAACTTTTTAAAAATTAAGAATAAAACGTAGTCTTCAGAAACTTTGTGGTATTCCATCACAACAATTTATTGCAGCGAGGAAACTTTTACAATGATTAAATGAATACTTGCTGCCCGCCAACTCCCCCATCCTTTCCTCTATTGTTGTCCGTTCCCGTCCTCCTCCCACCCCCCTCAACGCCACTACCCCACCCCCAACTGACTGAAGGTATATAAGGGATTGCTGTACACTTTTGTTCACCTGATGATGACGCTTAGCCGTTGAAACTCGGGTCGTGGTTGAGTTTATTTTTTATGTGGTTTGTAAAAGTTTCCTCGCTGTAATAAATTGTTTTTAAAAATTATTAAATATTTACATTGTTAATACATTTAGATCCATCTTATATATTTTATTAGTGCATCTTAAGGGAAATTAGATTATATATATATTGAGTCATATCCTCCTTGATGATTTCATTTGTCACTTGTTTTAACATTCCAGCCGCTACTCACCAAGAGGTATTCTTTTTCACCACAACTGTTTATTTACTTTTAAGTAAGTTATTTTAATGAAAACAGAAGTAATATTAGCTGCTTTATGTTCTTTGTAGCACTGTAATGTAAGTAAACACTAAATAACTTATTTTAAGGCTTTTCTGTACATGTTTTAATGCTGTTACGTACGAAGATGCAATATTGATATCTTGGTAATACCTATAAACTAGGTTATGAGGTTCATATATGAAAGCTGAAGTTTATTGCTTTCATTGATGTCAGAGTTCATTTAATTTCAGAATTTGATCAATTTGAAGAGTAACAAAAGCTGGATTAACCATCCAGACAATTTCTGCTACACCTGTGGGAAAAATATACCGCATGGCCAGCGTAAGAACATAACAAGTAAAGTGAAAACTGCTTTTTGACATTTTGACAGAAGACATTTTGGATGGGGTATAGGGGACGAGAACAAAGTTTGGGCACCTCAATGTTGTTGCGCCGTATGTTACACTGATCTTACCCAATGGTTATCTGGGAATAAAAGACCCATGCCTTAGGTTCTGCCAATGATTTGGCGCGAGCAAAAGAACCATACCTGAAACTGCTATTTTTGCATGACAAAAATTGCTGGGTTATCAAAGAAAAATAAATCAAAAATTGTTTCTCCATACTGTGATTCTGCTATGAAATATGTGCCTCATGATTCAGAGAATCCCGTAACACTAATCCCCAAAGATGCTACTGCTGACTTCTCCCATGAAGAGGAGGAAGAGAAATGAAATACTTCCGATGGTGAGTTTCATGAAGAAAAGTTATATAATTCTAAGCCTTTTGTGCTAAGTCTAGAATATCTCAATGACTTAGTCAGGGATTTGTCACTTTCAAAAGATACACTGATGGAAAGGAATTTGTTACATAAGGGTGCCTAGGTCACGCATTATCGTCACCGTAATAAGAAATTGGCTTCTTTTTATAAAGAAAGTAATTCTGTGTGTTTTTGTAATGATGTAGTAGTAGTATTATTGCTTAACGTGCTTCAACGGCTAAGGTCATTTCGCACATACTGTCTGCCACGTGCAGACAGGGGCAACAGCACTCGGACGAATCGGAGGATCACCCCTCCAAACTCGAGCCAAGCCCAACGATGCTTAACTTCGGTGACTGATCGGGACCCGGAGTTTTCTACGTGGCAGGCCGTTGCCCTTTGTAATTATGTAAATGGCATCATGAAAGTATTAGGATACGTAAACCAAGCCCATGAATTGAGGTAATTCATTAACACTTCCAAAATGAGCTTAAAATGTGTTTTATTATACATTGATAACAAGAGCCTATCAATCCCTATAGCTCATGCTATCGGAATAAAGGAGACGTACGAATCCATGGAGACCCTCCAGCAAGTGTTAAACTACACAACATTTAATTGGCACCTTTGCGGATATTTGAAGTTTTTTTATCACTTCTACTTGGTTTGCAGTTGGGCTACACCAGAAACATATGCAAAATAGTATGAAACACAAGGTACTCGTTGCGGCACAGGAGATATTTCTTCCACCCCTTTACATTAAACTTGAAAAACTCATGAAAAACTATTTGAGGGATATAAATCATGATAGTGAAATCTTTTAATATCTGAAGGAGAAGTTTGGGAGAATGAAAATTGATGCCAATTTGAAGGTAGGAATTTTCATTGGGCCAGAGATCCAACAGTTGATGTGTAACAATACGTTCAGGACAAAACTGAGTGCTCTTGAACTCGGAGCTTGGGACACATTATTACTCGTGATTATTGTTTATTTATTTTTATTTAATTTATTTAATTCCTTGAACTATCCCGAAAGCAGCTCGCTCTTCTTTCTTACATCGGGTGATGTAACATTAACAACTGACTAATAAGAACACCCATATTCTGGGTGGTGAAAAATCCACCCAGGCGGGATTTAAACCCACGACCCTTGGATAGGCAGGCGAGGACGTTACCCCGTCGCCACCGGGGCTGACAACGGGTTTCTAGGAAAATATCGAGCTGACAATTATGCTGAGCTAGTACATCACATGCTTAGAGCATATCATAATCTAGGTTATCTTATGTCTTTAAAGTTGAACTTTCTGCATTCTCATCTGGACTTTTTTCCATCAAATCTCGGCGCCATAAGTGATGAACATGGTGAGAGGTTCCATCAGGACATATCAACGATGGAATCCAGGTACCAGGGTCAGTACGGTCCGAGCATGATGGGTGATTTCTCCTGATTCATACAGCAAACAACTGCATGCCAACATTAGCGGAAAGGCAAAGGTCTGAAGCACTTTTAACAGAGTTTTTAGTGCTTGCTACATGTTGAGTGTGTCTTCTTATAAATTTTTTACAAATAATTTGATGAAACAATTTGTAAGAATATATAAACTAAACTCAATTTATACATCTGACTTTCTGGTACCGGTATGTACTCACTAATAACATTACAATTCCATAACTCAAAAACCTCACGTGCTACGATAAATCTGATTTCAGATATATTTAGTACATCAATTTCAGTATAACACACTTGAAATTCCCTGAGATGCAGACAAACTTTTACTGTTGACTAATGATATGAATTATTCTCGAATCATTCTTGTTCACTTTTATTAACACCATTTATCGCAATTTAATTGGCCATCAAATTGGAAGATTTAAAAGATGAAGATTTAATTCCAATTTTAAAATACAAGGTAACTTGTACAGGTACGGGAAGACTGATGTTATATTTGGAATTAACCATATTTTTTATATCCAAATGATCAAATCCAAAGGTAGATGGGTAGATGCGAAATCCACATAAGAACTCACTAGATATAGAGCAATAAGTCAGAAGCATGGATTTAGAATTGCAAAAGGGAATTCAGGAAACTAACTGCGAATGGAAAAAGAATTTTTATAAGAATACTCTCTAAGGATTCCACCAAAAATAGGTTGATTTTTTGTCGATAGAAAACATTTCTCACGAGAAAGATTTTTACGCCTCTTATGGTGAACTACTTTCCCTTAGCGCATGGCAGTCGCATGTAAGGCACTCATGGTCCCTCATGCCCCGTGCCTTATATTCACAGGAAGAATCATTCATATTCAAAAAGGCGCTCAACCAAAGCATACATATAGAGAAAGTAAGATTCTAAAAATGGCCGACTATTTACCCTTAAGCCTTTCGCAACACATATAAGCTCTGCTCTTGATATTTCTCGTCCGAACGGTGTGCTCTAGCTGCATAATTCTTCATAAGTGAAAGAAAAAAGAAAAGAGAAACGTACTCTGCCCTTTGATTTTACGATACAAATCCGAGTAAGCACGAAGGAGAGAGAATTATGACAGGAATACTTAATTCTCCAACGGCAAGCATAAAACGCGTGTTCCCTTTTGCGTTTCGCCTCCATAAGAAAATTTCTTACGTATTAAACAATCACTGTAATTTTGCAGTGCCAAAAGCTGATTTATAAACCAAAGCTCACGTATGATAAATACCACAAAAAAATAGACCAAGACTTCTTTGCAATTTATAGCATTCATCAAAATTAAATCAGTATACCACGTTCCCCTTCCAGTTTAGATTCAGAACCCAGTAACAGCAACATTGTCATCATCAGGTTCACATTATTTGATTAAGGCGAAGGCATAGATGAAGAATGAATTCCTCAAACGAGGAAGTATAGAGAAGAAAATAAATCCTATAAAATCCAATATGGTGCACTCTAAGCAAAACCCAGATGGAGCGGCCTCAACTTGAGATACGATGAACTAGATAAGTGAAGTATCGATTACAAAGTCCTTTATAAAGTACCACTTTCAAGTAGCGTGAGAAAGAACGAGAAAAAATTCGTTACTCAGATAAAACGGTATTAGAAATAAAAGAGCTACAAGATTATAAAGGAATTTGAGGGAACAAGGAAGAGTTAAAGGCTACAGTCAACCTACCTTTGGATTAAACGAATTAAGATGATTAAGGGTGGATAAAAATAAACGCAATTTTCCAAAAAAAGGAACAACTTAAAAATTAGAATACAGCTTTTAAAAAATTATCCATACAATATATCAAGTTGATAATGCATTACATAGAATTTTGTTAACGTCTTGTTGCGCAAAATTTGTTTTATGTGCCTGGAAACGACGAAACTTATTTCTACACGATATTCACTTAAAATTCTGCTGAAGAAATTTGGTTAAAGATTGTCCTTCATTTCTTTCTATTTCGCCAGTTGAGCGAGTATTCACTCAGTTGTTAATATTATCTTAGTGACCAGGAGTCCTGTTAAGTGATGGTGCCCCAAATATAGGCTAGCCTTGTGGGGGACCGAAATCTCCAGATTTTATTGATAGTGTTAGTTTTAAGTAGACCTGATTATGATGCACCACAATTATATTATTTATGGTGAAATTTCATCAAAGTTTAAATTATGTAACAATTACTTATTCCTGTAGTGTAAATAATGAAGCAATAAATATTAATTCACTAGCTGTGCCCGGAAATCGTTGCAATGCCACTTTTTCTTTCTAAGTAGGCACTTACATACTAAGCAGACACATACAAAATAAATAACGGACAATGATTTTTTTGTCTTTTCGCAAATTTAAATACTCTATATTGAATTCCTCATTCAATTTCCATTATTTTCATGGCTTGGCCCACAAATCTTTTCAGGGTTCAAAATCGGTCCCTAAAAAAATTTAAATCCTAGTTCAATGAATTCCTCGTACCTACACAGGAATTCATAACGCACAAATAATGGCATGAGTTTATATTCCATACCTATGCTGCGGTTTAAAAGTAAATGAAATATTCTAATGTTGAAGTAGTGCAAAAAGTTTAGATTTTCGACCTTTAAAATCCAATTCTAGGGAAAAGCGAAGCATATACGATTAAATCGAATGCAAGATTTCAAAACTTTGTTCTTTAAGTGATCTTATGATAATCATTTAAAATCCTAAAGCAAACAAAGAGACCACTGCACCAAATCGTATTCTACGTACAAACAAATTACGTTACTTTTAACACAAATTATGTCTCACTGATACGATTGTGATGCACGTGATTGAGCAACTCGTAAACTATCTACTTCGTGTCTTGCTTGTTGTTCCTCGCTTGTTAGAGAAGCGCGCATGCCAACACTCCTTTCTTGAAACTATTCGCATTTCACCTAAGGTAAAATAGATTTAATAATTCAGAAACCTTCGGAGGCGCGCGCACGACAACTCACCTAAGTATTCCCGGGCCTGCGTTCCAATGCCCCTTTTTCTTTCTAAGTAGACACATATATGCAAAGCAGACACATGTACATGTACAAAATAAATGAAAGACAATGATTTTTTGTGTAATAAATTATAGTTGAAAAAATTTATTCAAGTTTTTTGGAATATAATTTTTTTTTGGTCTTACCAAAAACAAATAAGTTTTTCGGTTGTCCCTCTGGTGAGCATATTGTGAAAAGCAAGGATTTTCCAGATTTTATCCACACACTTGAAGCGACTGACGTTTTGCCTTGTTGATGGTCATTAGGAAAGAAAGGCGAACGGGGAACTGTATTCGTTTGGCTACAACTATCAAATTAGTCACTGAACCTGGCCTTTACATGCAGTAGGAGTGATAAGCCATTCATGAAATCACTATTAAATGGATATTCACGCCTGGTTGCCAAGGAAATTTCTATTGTTGAAAAGGAAGAAAAATTGTTGAATTTCGAGATGAAAACACAATAATTGGACAAAAACGAAGCGCGTAAGAAAATTGAATGAAATAATTAAATACTCCATTCTTTTATGCGTTCTATGATACAAATTTCCATTCAATATCTTGAGTGCAAGTAATTTAAAAAAGCAATTAAATAAAAACCTGAACCGAATTCAATGCTTATCTTATAGGTGTAAATGTTAACAATATTCGGGTAAAAACAACCCCAAAATTTGCCATGTTTATGATTCATAAACTTTTATGGGCACGCGCTCAACAACTCACCAAATTTTCATCGCAATCGGATGAATAGTATTGGCGTGCATAAAACACGAATAAAACTAACATTCTTTTTTGTATATAAGAAGAAGAATTAGTGTTGTGTATCGGAAAGCAGGTCGTATTTGAAGCTCTTTTTAACTGTGGAAAAATATGCATCTTTTTATTCATCCATAATAATTCCACGCATTATCGTCTGAATCTCCTGGATGAAGATGGTGATGAAATCCAAACTCACAACCTGGTTCAACTATGCATCGTCATCACGAGGTGTGTTGTTGGTAAAAGAGTAAATGTGTTGTACTATGCACATTTCGAAGAATACCAAATACCGAAACAACTGCACAACACTGGCAGACAAACACGTTTTTAAATATACAAGATGAGATACGGTGTGGCATATAGAAGCTTCTTCGACCACTTTTTTTCAACACACACACGAACTTCATAGTCTTGTCACCGATCAAGGGCAAATTTATTTCCTTCCTCACCGAGCGAACAGATGTCTCGTTTCCGCAGCGCACGGAGAATTCCCACCGACATTACCAGCGGGAAGGAAGAAGTATTATTGCGAAAGGCGGCGACGGATGGAAGTCAAAGGGTGCGTGAAAAAGTAAATCAAAGAGGCTGATGATTCGTTCCCGGCGCGCGCTGCGTTGCGTCCTTCGGCCGGCAGAGGCGCGAGTGTCGCGCTCCGACTCGCTAATCAAACCTGCGTCTGGCGGAACAGACTGCAGGATGGAAGAAAGACCCCCACCTCCTTCAACTGAATTACACATGCTGTCGAAGCTGTCTAACGACCCCGAAATTTATTATGGTGGGGGGGGGGAATTTATTATGGTGGGGGGTGGGAACACGAGGACCGAAGTCGAGTATTTCTGCAGAGTACGAGGATGTAGAAGTAGGTCGGGGGTTCATAACTTCAGCAATTTTTGAGTGTCTATGAATGCCATTCGTGTGGACTGTGGAACTTTATAAAACAGGAGAGTGGTCCGTCAGAAAAGTGGACCAGAAATTAGTACAATTACTCTTTACCTTGAGTTGAAGACGAATGCTTAAAGTCAGATGGAAATTGAAGTGAGAAAAGTTAAGGTATGCGAAAGATTCGAAGAATAAACGACTAAATTAAGTCACGAAGAACTCTGGGGAGAAACTGAGACAAAACATACACCTGCAAAAAAAAATTTAATAGAAGAAACAACAAACTGGATGAATTATCGAGGAATACCAATGATAGAAAACATGTCACAAATTAAAAATAATGTCGAGATCACTAAGAAATATATCTACAGTCAAACACGTAACATAGTCAAAAGTGGCAGTGATGATTGGGCGAGAAAAACAACTGAAAACATATTGCAGTAAGCATTTTGAATGTGATGAGATCGAAGAAGATGACTGCTGATGAACAAGAATTACTACACTTGTGGAAAAAAATATGCTAGATGAAAACTGACAATGAGACGTAGAGAGCACCAACTCATTCGTCACTTTTTGAGGCTTAAAGTCCTCTAGAAAAAAGTAATGGAATAAGGGCTACCAAAGGAAGGCTACTGAAGAAATACATTTAGCAAACCAAAAGAAGATCAATGAAGGAATTAAGTGGCTAGCTGATAGGAAAGCGGAGTGGAGTGCTGAAGCAAACCTATGTTTAGATTGGTGTCTGTTGATGATGAATGGATTTCGCTCGGGCAACGGCTCTCTATGAATCAGAAGCTTAAACCATTGGAAAGGTGTAGCAGAAAAGCATGGATTTCTCCAAAACCTTGAAGAACCTTGAAACCTAGAGTTTAAGAAGAGTACTAAAGTCAAAATGGACGAGCAAAGTGAGAAACGAGGGGGTAATAAATAGGGCCGAAGAATAAACGACTCCAACAGAGTAACACTGGGAAAAAGAATACGATGGAGTGGGAACAAAACTCATTAAACAGTGAGTTAAAAATAGATGGGAGTCTCATACCAAGGGAAAAATACCAGGGATGAATGAAGATGTATGAGCTCGTTCGGGAAAGAACTACAAAGAATTAGAGAAGTTAAGATGGAGAAGAAAAGAATGGAAGGTTGTAGTAAATTTATCATAAGACTTAAACATTGATGATGATGTTAGTTTCCATCTCCACTAATCGTACCATGTGCCTCGTATTCATTTACTTGCACTCGAATATGTTAGAAAAATGGAGTATTCAACAACTTTTTTGATGCTTGAGTTAGAGAAATTTATAGACGAATATGGGTAAAGACAAGGGACAGCGTCAGGTGGGCGCCGCCTGGCAATTTTAGCGCGCCGCCACTTGGCGCTTTCGCCACGCCGACGCCCACTAACTCCTCGTCGGCGCGTAATCGAAGTGCGTGTATTCAACTTCTGATGGGTTACATATTACATCCACTGCGAAGTTACGTGCATAGTAGCGTTTGTTCTGAGCGGCAGCGTGTCGTTTAATGTATTCTACTCACATCCCATTCCTCCATGTGACCGTTAATTACTACCTTAAGTTACATTCAGCAGCGTAACAACATGAGGGCCATGGGAACATTGCTCCCCCCCCCCTAAAAGGTTGGGAAGGGTGCCAAAATGTATCAAAAGGGAGCGAAGAAGGCGCCCTCATTTAATTCTGCACGAAAACTTACACGGAAAATCCAAGTTGAAAATAACATGTTTTAGGAATTTAGGAGGATTGTTCTAGAGCTTGAAAAAATACATTAAAAAGGAAGTGGGTGCTAAAATGTTTACCCCCCCCCTAAATCCACAACGTTGTCACGTCGCTGGTAGCATAAACATGGTCACTACGTTGTTCCTAGTCGTTACCGATATTCGTCTTCCTTTAAATTTCTCAAACTCAAGCGTAAAAAGGTTGCTGATTAGGTACTCCATTTTTGAAGCACTTAACGCGTCTAAAGAATTTTTCACTATGTCGACGCCACCGCCGGGGTGAAAGAAGAAGTTCCGCCGCCCGTCGCCGAAATAAATATCAACGGCGCTCATCACTAGTTCCACCATATTTTGCCGCAAGTATTCCATCACTAGCTTCAAGTTCAAATGAAGTAGCAGTGACAGAAGTAATGGAGAATGCTCCAATTCAGAACCCCTATGGATTTAATATCACCAGATAATACTGGCTCGTAATAATGGAATGCAAGTTTCATGTACAAATAATGGGGAAAGGATAAGAAATATTTCATTTTTTAGAACCTATGGATTTTATCTCACGAAATAAAACATGATGTATGCACACAAAAAAACTAATTTTATATTACAAGTGGTGAGAGATGGAAGCTAAAAATGATACATTTCCTTATTGCCTATGGATTCCATTTCGCCAAACAAATTCGTTCACCTAACATGTTAGTTTAAATGTATCAGAAAAATATGGGAGCAATCTTATTCCAAAAATAAAATTGATTAAAAAACAGTGGAATGTTGCTTCCCTTCGCAATTAATTCACTTATGTACCACAATATTTCGCCATATCCTCATATTTCCATGCACGCATGCCACAAAAATAACAGAAACAGCGGTGAAAATCGTCGGAGTTTAAAGCATTTCTTCCCCTTTATCCTAAAACCTTTTATAAAGAAATTTCCATTGAATAAGTACCGGGAATCGAAGGTGTTTTTCATTCCTCAGCAGAGTCAACCCATAAAAAGAGGCCCATATACAACACAAGGGATGGAGGTTACTCCTATGGGGGCGCTTTGGTGTCTCATTACTCGGCAAGCCATCCATAAATAGAGACAGAAGCTTAAAAGCATGCCAGTGGGACGCTTTGAGGCTTCATTTTCAGAATAAGACTGTTTAGCATTTTGACGCTCTTCTATGGCTTAGCAACTGGCTCAGCTAAACGACACGAATCCATTTCTTTTACTTCTCTCACAAATCCCGCAATCTAGTCACGCGGCAACTTATGTACGCAATGCCTTTCATATGAAGCACAACGTCATCGAACTCCTTCGATGCACACCAAGGCAAAGAGAGCACATATTTTTTCGCTTCTTCCGTAAAAGGATTAGGCCGAGGTGACTTTTTTTTTATTTTTCCTAATCTTACAAGTCCAAGAGAAGGACATGATTGGGATAGCCTTTGCATTTGCCTACTCGACACGCACTTTAGACGTTTGACCATAGATAGTGCAGAAAGATACATTTGGTCGCCCTGGATACGGATATTCTTCGCAGTAAGGGTAGACAATTTTTTTTCTCGTAAACAAGTATGGAATTAATTGACCCACGATACCATTTTGGCGACTTTGAGATTAACTGCGAACAAGATTCTCCCTCTTCAGCTTGATTTTTTATTCAAAGCAATAAAGTATATCTGTTTCAAAGAAAAACTTGTCTATTCTCCACCGCTCTTTCGCAAATTGCGCGGCGAAAATTGATGTTTCAGTTAAATGAAAGCGGTCAAATCAACCATAATGACTGGACACAAAAATTCTCTTCAGCGAAAGACATCAATAGAACCTTGAAAGCTCACTTTGAACAGTATACATTAAAACATATTCTTTTATGGGTGGCTTGCTACACATCCACGGCATTATGTTACTTAAGCTGGCGTTACCAAAAATAAATAATGATAAATAAGAACTTAGGAGTGAATAACCGGTTATTCAAACTATAAAGTTATAGAAAGATATTCCACAATTTTTTCTTTTCTACTCCGCCGACATAAACCCTAGAATTTCACTGTTATCAACCAACATATGTGTAAATGAGCCGAATCATACAATCTCTCCAATATTTACAACAGGCTCACAATCAGCTAAAGGGCTCATGGTCAGGCCTAACTTGATGGAATTCTATAAGGGCAAAGAAAACACTGGCAATCCACAAGAATATTTATTCAAACACGACCACGGATTCGATGTTGCAAATCATCGAAGGACCTGATGATGATGCTGCGCGAAGGAATGATCACCATCAGCACCGGATAACGGCGTACAGCAACATAACCCCGGTCGTGTGTGAGGAACCTTGCTGAAAAGCAGTGTTTCCTTTATTCTGGCTTAGCTTGGTGAGAAAGGCTACCGCTTAAAATAACACATTAATAACTGCACGAGCTTCCAGCTAATTAGGCAAACGCTTCAAGACGAATTTAATCATTCCGTCTTCCACGTGCCAGTTGCAGGGTGTGTAAAAGTTAGAACGCTGGGTGGATAAAAAATACACCCGAGAGTGCCTCTGAGAAAGTTTATTCATACCGTTTTTACGAGAAAATTCTTCCCAAATTTATCTTTTGTAGTTATTCCTTTTATAATGATCGGCATTCACAATGATAAATTAGATTGTAAAAACTACAGAGGCATATCATTAATCAATACAACATATAAAATACTTTCTAAACTGGTGCTAAACAGACTTAGGGAACAAGCAGAGGAGATGATAGGAGACCACCAGGCGGGATTCAGGAAAGAGAGATCAACAACAGACCAAATGTTTATTCTGAAAGAGCTGGCCTCAAAATATTGGGAATATAATAATGATCTATTCCTTATGTTTATAGACTTCAGCAAAGCCTATTACTCGATAAATAGAGAAAAACTTTGGACAATAATGAAGAAATGGGGATTTCCTGAAAAAGTTATTAGATTGACAAAAATGTGTGTGAGTGAGTCTAAAGGAAAAGTCAAGGTTGGAAAAGAGTTCACAGATACGTTTGAAATAAGCACAGGAGTGAGACAGGGAGATGGCTTGTCACCCCTCCTCTTTAACATAGCATTGGAAGAGGCGCTAAAGAGAACCAGAAATGGTCCAGGAGGAGCTAGGATTCCAGAAAAAATTAATCTGTTGGCCTTTGCAGACGATGTAGTGATTGTGGCCGAAAATAAAGAAGAGCTAAAAGAACTAACTACAATACTTTTAATGGAAGCCAAGAAAGTGGGCCTACAAGTAAATGAAGGCAAAACCAACTACATGAAAATAAGCAGATATGAAGAGGAAGAGGATTATTTAGAAATTCTCAATTATAAGTTCGAAAAAACAAATCAGTTCAAGTACTTAGGGGTAACAATAACAAGCAACAACAAAGAGGAGACCGAAATTCTCACCCGACTTGCGGCAGCTGAGAGAACCTACTGGAGCTTAGTAAAACTTTTGAAGAGCAAACTCCTGTCACGAAACACATAAATTCGTATCTATAAAACAATTGTCCAACCAGTATTACTGTATGGTTCCGAAATATGGTCGCTAGCTAAAAGATCACAAAAAAAACTGATAACGTTTGAAAACAAAGTGTTGAGACGAATATTCGGCCCCATTAAAGAGGGAGAGACATGGAGAATAAGAAAAAATAAAGAGTTGAGGGAACTATACAAAGGACCAGATATTGTGGGTATAGCCAGAAGCAGACGACTAAGATGGCTAGGCCATGTCCTTAGAAGAAGTGACAGCACCATGTTAAAAATGATATGGAAAGGAAAACCGGAAGGCACCAGACCACCAGGGAGACCAAGAATGCGCTGGAGCGACGAAGTGAAGAAGGACCTGGAAAAAATGGGAGCTCAACTCGACACAGCAGAGGACAGAAGGGCATGGAGGCGAGTGGTTGGCGAGGCCAAAGACCATTTAGGTTTTCCATGGCCACAGGAGTAAGAGTAAGTAAGTATTCACAATGAAGGACGCTCAGGTGACTTTAAATGTGATAGCTCGTAGAAAAAGGCCAATGTTCCTTCAGTGCATTAGGCATTTAAGATGGCAATTAAACTAAACTTTTCCCATAAACGAATACTTTGGACTGTCGAACTATGACTGCGAATGTCGTTTCCTACTTAATGTCAGTCATTCTAAGAAAAGGTCAGAGGGAAACGAGTAGGAGGATCACCCCTCCGAATTGGAGCCTAGCCCAACGCATCATTTCGGAGACCGAGCGGGAATCGCCATAGTGACGGGCTTTTTATTTAATGGCATATATCATTGAATAACACGCTGCAATATAAACAGATATTTTACCATAAAGATTAAGAAAAAAAATGTTCCAGATCAATTGCCAAAATATGGATAAATATTCATGTAGTAATTAAAATTGAAAAGGTCTTGCATAATTCTTCCCTTCTTCCCTTTCTTCTTCTTTCTTCCCTTTCTTCTTTCTTTAGAATAAGAGGTCTTCCCTTTGTTATCGAGGACAATAAAATGTCTTTTTTTCAGTTATCTCAATTCGAAAATGGAAGTGAAAAGGATAACTTTTATTCGCTTTTGATTTAAAAGAGTAAATATTTCAGCCAGTCGTTTTCCCATGACTGTCCCTATATCAAAGCTAAATTAAATAAAATTGTTAGCATGCACACGTTATTTATTCTCATGTCAATTAAGAGTTACGTTACAGCCTATTAATGATTTTTATCGATTCGCGATTATCAAATAATAGTCACGATTATTCTCAAATGATAGCAATCATTGGCCGAAAGCCTTTTGGTCCAGAGTATTCAGAATGTTAGGAAGTGCAGTATGAGAGGAAAACCGGTAAACCCACCACATATACGTCTTGAATAACCTCATAGGAGAAATATTCGCCCAAGCTTTATGATTCTTCCTACTATCCCTTCTCCAGTCATTCACTGCGCTTGAATTATTCTCTCTTCAATCTCTCTCTTATTGATGTTTCACAAATTCAGCATCAATATTTGCGCCCCGTAATTTTTAGTATTGGGCGAACGTGAGGTTAAATATTCTCACTTAAACAGCATTTGTAACAGTATATTTGCACAACAAGTCTTTCCCTAGCTAAAGTGTAAGCCATCGAAGGCAAAGTATTCCATTTCCAAGTCATGTCCAATTATCATGTGCATTTATTGTAAGACGGTAATTTGAAAGTCTTTCGGCGGACCACTGATTGATTGATTGCTTCAAACGTTTTTCCGAAAGGCCCTTAATCAAGCACTATTAGAGAAAATTTTAGGATAGAAAAATGGGGAAATATAAGCGAAAAAGAAAAACTGAGGAAAGGTGAGGCCCGGTTGGGTGACGAATAGTATGATTCCGTGAAGATAACTTATTTTTACTTACTTAAGAACTACGCAATTTACTTGCAGCAAGCGACTTTTGACGTAAATTTCACGTATAAATGGCTCTGCAAGTGCCCATGCAGAACTTAAGTATCGGCAAGTAACTAGCAGAAGCATATTATGCCAATGTAAACAGCAGCCAATTTTTCTCTGCACTACCCAGGGAAAATTTTCCGTCCGAGTAAAATTCCCCGCAAGCTCTTGCAGTAGAAACTTGAGGAAGTACCTAACTTGCCAGTGTAAACCCACCCTTACAAGCTGTATTTCCGGCAGTTATGAGATAAACTCGCATTCGACAACTAGTAAACTTTTCTCATACCGTTTTCATTTCAACAAATAAAACAATCGCTTCACTCAAGTGAATATATCACGTACCTACTGCGCTAACGATTACAAAAACTTATATTGCTTCACTGATTTATTATTTCTATATTGCACTCGTGATATCCTAATACTGCTCGCCGGCCTTGGTGGTGGAGTTGGAGTAAAGTTGTACAATTCTAGGATCGTAGTTTGGAGTCACTCTTTGGTGGTCCACCATCCAGTCACCATCCAGAGCGGAGGTGTCTAAATGATAATTTAAATATAAAAGAAAACTACGCAACCCAATTATTTCTCGGATAAAGACACTGATAAGCTTGTTATTAACACTACGTAAGATAGGTAAACTAAGAATTTTTAAAAGTCTTTTTTGCATAATTTGCTATCATAAATTTACATTTTCACTAAAAACATCTTGAAGTGTACAGAAAAGTCGAATTTCAAGGGTTTTTTATTAGTTGACTGATAAATCAAGATCACTCAGATTCCATCTGATCTATGTCACTGAGAAACCATATACATATGCCCTTCAAAGCATAGCACACACCTCGTATTCCAACAAAATAATTCTATGGTGCATCAATGACGTATCGAAATATGCGGAAAAATATCTTTTATGTCAATTATGCTAAAGGAGCTCACACATAATTACTGAAGAAAACTTTTATATTTTTCATTCATATTTCATTCAATCAAATATTGCGACTATTCGTGACAACAACTAACAATGAGTTCTCGCACCAGAGTACTATTCAAGACGGTTGGACGAGGTGATATCAGCAAGACCGATCACAGGAGCGGACAAGGATGTGAGCCAACCGACGCGACCTAGGACACGAAACCACACAAGGTGAAAAAAGAAGATCCCCACCGATCGTCCTTTCCTGCATCAGTTCATATACGAACTAAAAAAAAAACAATTCCCCTCAAACTCTCCGAGAAAAATACTAATGCACAAGTTTGATTCGAGTGCCATATGCGTTTCCCTCCCTGTCCCATCCTCAACCAATGTGCATCAACCCCTCCTGTCCCCTCCACCCAACGAATGGACTACCATAACCATGACCACTACATCGAGTGCATCTTAGGTCGCGATGCCCACAGCTCTCGTGTGGGGGGGAGAACATCTTTCGAGGTCGGACAGGAACACTGACCACGCGGCAGCTCCTCGCTTGCGGAAAAATGACGAGCTCAGAGGGAAAGAGGGAGGGCGGGGAGGGTGACTTCAGAAGGAGAGACTTAAGAAGATGGGAGGGATGTAGAGGGAGGTGACACGGTCTCGGGGAAATACTGAGGGGGGACGGCGTATATGGTCACTTGCTTATCCATAGTGGCGCACAGGTGGCTCGGCTTCGGAAGACCTTTAGTACTCACCCCTCATTGCATCCGGCCCACGCCGCGTCCCCCATCCCTCTACTTGGTCCACTATCAACGCTCTACCCACCCCTGCCCTCATCCCTTAAAAAAAAACAACCCCTCGAGCCCTTCTCTCGACTCAACCCCCCCCCCCCCGCTCACCATCCCTTCCGCTCTCTTCAAAGGCACGCCATCTCTCCCGTCTCAAACCGGTACGAATAAATATATATAACGCTATTAATGTGGGCAGGGATTGAGATTAAGATTCCGTCCGTGCACTTTAAAGCCTTACATACTTTCCTCTTATACTCGCGATGGCATACGCCCTTTACGCAGCACTCTCTCTCTCCTTCTCCCCCCCTCGTATGCCTAACTGCCCGCCCTCCGGCTCCATTTCCTCTCCAAAGTACCCTTTGCCCCCCCCTCCCCCCCCCGCGCCTGTCCACTCGCTACTCTCTGCTTATTTCTCATTCCGACTGGTGATCCCGCAAGAGAGCGCTTATGCCTTTTTGCAAAGGAAGGCATACACGCCCGGAATGGACGTTTTGAACGCGTCGTTAAAGAATATAACGATGTTATCAAAACGTTGTTGATGCGGCGTTTTGTTATGCTTTACGGCAGTTATATTTGGTGTGAACGGTAGAGGAGATAGTGAAATAATTTTTTATGGGATTATAACCTAGCGGAAAATGGCATCGTGGGTTTTTTTAACAGTGGTTTGAAGAAAAGTGGAGATGAACAGGATTTCCTTTAGCGAGTCCGGTGAAAAGAGTTGCTGCAGTGAATCTAAAAAGAATCCCCTCTCGATCTTAAAGAATCGAGACCATTATTCCCTTAAGAAGGTATGCCAATAAAATACGCTGTCTGAAGTTAACTCGAACCTTAAGAATATTAAGAGAGTTCTGCTTTATTAGGTACTTATTTGACGAGGTTTAAATCAGTTAATTACATTCAAACCAGGTATCTTTCCCTCTATACCTGATTAGCTGTTTTTTGAAAATACTAAGACGGTTGAGAAAGCCTAATAAAACACCAGTAAAATAAATTATGAATCAAGGTTTTTAGACAGTGATGCTAATGATTTAAACTCTCTCCAATAGGCGGATTTAAAGCATTGGCTTATTAAACGCCGGTAATTTGGAATATATTCCAATAGAATTCAATATGTAACTTCCACATAGCTCTGCTAAGAACCAGCACTAGTTAAATCCTTGTTGGATATTTTTTCAATCGCATTTTCTTTCACACGGTTGCATGGCTAAAGGAAGACAATATGTAGCCGGAAGATAAAAAAAATTTCCAATGACATGAAATAAGTTCCAAATGTTTCCATTAAATATTAGCAATATTTGAAGACGCAAACCATGCATGACACAATTTGGGAATAATTGTATTCTGCTATGGTTAATTTGCCATTCGTTTCCATTGAAAAAGTGACTGATTTATGACAGTCTCTGATGTTCTGAGAAATATAGAGCACCCATAAATTTCCCTTCTCCCGGGATTTATGGTATCACATCACCTCGCATTACTTTGAAATTACTGACCTTCTGAAAGGACGATATCTACTGTCACTCTATTTAAAACAATTACTTGATAATGGACGTGATCCACGAGAAAGTTTTTGCTTGCTACAATAAAATTCAATGGTTTGAGGCGATGAAACTCGTTCGTACCGACATATTGGATTAATAAAACGCTCAATATCAAGTGTTATGGCTCCTCTATTGAGAAATCGATAGCTACTTAATATGTATCTCGGGAATCAGCAATTAAATAAAATATGCTCCAAGTCCTTTCTGAAGATAGTCGGATAAATATGAGTGCATGAATTATGAACGCGAAGTGGCTATCTCATTAATATTTATGACTCCATTCTCGGATAAAATTTTACGTGAAGAAAAAATAGCGGCCAAAAATATTTATGCCAATGGATTATAACTGTATGTTGCATTATTCTTTCAAATGATACCTCATGCCGACATAGCGCCCTACCTATACAGCTGTTTTCCAAACGCGGCTTGCTTTTCAAACTACACTTAACCCTTTGTGACAAGATCTGAAAATTTGGTTTAAATTGATAAATAGTCGAAGAATCGCATTTAATATAACCATAACTCCGAGAATATACTTTGAGATCTTTTGTTTTATTTCCTGCAAAGAAGGGATATGTCAGTCTACTTAGTGAATCTTACGAAACATTGGGGCTAATCTAAATTTTGTCCGTGTCCTGCTTCAGTATTACGAAGGAATCATCGTATATATTGAAAAATAGCTTATTTGGAATTATAAACACAAGACTGGAGAAGAGTAGGTGCTTCTTTGAGACTTAAGTTTATTGCATGCACCTCTATGACAGCGTAGCTTAGAATAGAATAGCAGAAGAACATTGATAAAAAAGTCAAGATGTGGGGAAATAGAAGAATGATTAGGAGAATATCGCCACTGAAGAAGTCATGCAAAGAGTGGGGCTGAAATGATTAACTAAGGGATGGAAAAATAGAAGATATAAGCTTTTGTGCATATTTAAAGGTATAATTCCTTCCTATAATTAAACATAAAATAAATTAGGGATGGTAAGACAAAAGAAATTTTGAGAGAGGAATAATTAAAGCAATTTTTGAGAGATTTCTAAGTAGCAAAGTATGAGGAATGGCACCGGTTAGCTGAGGATTGGACAACTTGGTGGACAATCTCTATATATAAGATTATTGAATATAAACCACCATATTAGAGCAGAGAAACATTTTGGAAAAGTTAAAATAGAAATGAAAGTAACAATTTTTAGAAAACTTTAAACATCATATATGACCAAAAATATTGCAAAATAAAAGGTTCGCAGACCTAAGGAATACTATTTCATCTTATGAAAACAGTTAGTGGCTATGGTACACAATAACGTTCGATCAACACATTCGAAGTAGCATGCCAAACTTCACCATAAAACTATCGTTACGCTCGGTTATCTGGCCATTCTCACCAAATACATCATTAGTAAACATTTCAAGGGCAGGAAATCACTGGAATACGATTACCGTCCACCCGATTACCAATTAGTTCCCGTTTGAATGCTGGCTCGAGTAATGAACTCAACAAGATAAGCTGGAGACTGCATCCGATTTCAATATTTGGAAAAATATTCGCAATGGACGACAGAGAACTTGTCAAATATGTGTGGTCAATGGAAAATAATCATACTACAACTAAATGAAGGTTATAAAAAGCACTAAAGTATGATAAAACGACGGCTACATTTTACGTAGAGACAAAGTAAACATCTCATTAAACCGCAAAATGAACTCTAAATTACAAAAGCACGAATCCGCACTAAAAACTGAAAGAAGTTGAGCTGAAAACCACCAGTGTTCCCGGTCAAATCAGTATGATTTGCAGTTTCAATCCTATTTGAAAGGGCGGTAGTAACATAGACAATTATACGCACCACCACAATTGTCAGACATGTTGGAATCCATGGAATATCTATATCTCTACTCTTTAGAACTGGATAACAGAAGAAAAACAGCCATCCAATTATACTGCCATATGGACAAGTTGAGACAGAAATTAAGACGATTTGAGTCAGATCACAATAGTGGATTTCCGCAGAAGGTAAGGACACAAACGAGAAACTCACCAAACCTCCCGTAACAAGACTATAGCAGCTCGTTACGCATACAAAAGACCACACAGCGAAGATCAGATTCAATACGCTGGGAGGACTGGGTTGGGAGCTCTTAGAAACTCGAAGGTTAATCGTAAGGGAAAGGAAATTAGATAAAACTCGGATCGTAGTTTGACATTTCATTCGAGTATTCCACCAACTGATTTGGAAGGTTCTTAAACAGTCCCCATCCCGTATCCCAATTTCTGAAACATTGTTTAGGAAATCGATTTGATAAATAGTTAAGAAAACACTAACTACACTTCGGTGGGTTTTATTACAAAATCTAGGTGTTAGAAATTCCTAATTTTTTCAATATTCTCCCTCTGGAGCGCACAGCCGTAATCTATCCCATGTAAAACATCTTATATTTTTAGCAAAATTTCTAGAAACGTAGTTCGGTAAGGGGTTAATATTTTCATATCATTGGATAGAGAGTTTCTTTCTTCAAAATGAGGTCATATTTATCAATTTTTAGGTGGAGTGATATTAAACTAATAGCTTGTAATACTCTCAGTTTCGCACGAACAATACTTCGCAACGCCAATTTCTTATCCCCCGTGATGCACTATTCTTATACGTCAATTGACCGGTCGTGGTGAGTTCCGCTCACCGGGACTGTTGTTTCTTCGCGGCTTCGGCGCGGCCATTCCACCCCTCGACGATATCGCCACAGCGGGTATTGTCTGGTATTGGCAATGGAAACGTGTGATCAGGCAATTTCGCAACCCTTTCTTAAATGCTTATGTTTCCCTAAATGGCTAAGTTCTATCTTTATTTCACTCGACGCTTCGAGACCACCCTAACGCTAGCACGGGCGCCCTCTATCGCGCACTTCGAAGGCAAGAGAACGAGGGCACCCATTCAGTTGAGAGAGCCTCCACAGCGAACATCTCCCACATTCCCTTCTCCGCCTGCGATCGCATGAACTGACGAGAGCTCTCTACCGACTCCTCAAGCATTCCAAACCGACATCGTCCATCCCGTCTCGCGGGCGACGCGTCATCTGTTTCGCAGCGGCCGCGTCGTTGGTGGTGGCGACTGAAATAAAACGCTTATCAAAGATAGAGCGCTCCGATATTTGTCTCCCGAGTAGAACTTCTACGCTTCCTCGCACCTTCCGTCACTTATCCATGCGTGCCATCTCTCGCTCGGCTTTGGCAATGCCCTCCGTTTTCCCTTCCACCTTCCCACCAATTCCTCAACTCTCCCCTCTCCATGGATACTCCCTTCACGCGTTCTTCAAACCCCTCACTCTCGCGAACGGGTGTTATTTTTCCGTTTCCATCCAAGAAGTACGCTTTCCACTCGGAATCCAAATATAAGGTCTCAATCACTCAATTTTCCCGGATGCAGCAAGTGTAGGAAATTGGCACTAAATAACCTGAAGTTTCATTCATTGGTCGTTCAATCCTATGATTGGTTGACTGAAGCCCTACATCCTTCCCTATCTAATGCTAGTTCCCTTACACCCTGGTAGTTCTTCTTGTTCACTTTTCTAATTATTTGGTCAATGAATTTACCACTTGGCCTTCCTCTTGGGACCTTTTGCTCCATTTCTTCTTTAATTATATTCTCCACTAACCCATTGTGCCTCAGGGTGTGCCAGATCCATCTGGAACTTCTTTTCTATATTGTGTTCCATAGAGTCCCTTCCTCTTCTACTCCTCTATATACTTCTTCATTTCTAATTTTGTCCGTACATTTGATCTTCATTATCGTCCTCCAACACCAGGTTTCGCATTATTCTAACCGTTTCTGTCCTGGTTATCCAATTATCCATGTTTCCCATCCATGGAGTGCCACGCTCGACACGAGCGTACTGCTCATTCGTTCGTATTCCTACCTTCCTTGAACACTGCAGTTGCCTTTTCATCATGAACCAAAATTTTAGGTTAGCAGTATTTAAAAGGTAGAATGCGCCAAAAGCTTGGTCATTATGCATCAAAACACAGAAAAATTCAATACGGTGATGAGTGGAAAAAAACTTAGATATTTACTTTGCCTAAATTAAGAGACTATTTGTAAAATGCCCCTGTGCGCAGGTAAAATTTGGTTAGAAAGTCAAATTTCTTTTGTGAATAGAATAACGCGGCTGACATTGTCACGATAGCCACCTAGAATAGAATCTATGTCTCCCACACTATTCTGTCTTCTTTCCACCCATATACCACCTAAAGTTTATTTGCATTGGCAGACGTATTTCAGGTCAGATTTTGTCACAGCTCATGGTAGTTATCATCGCTATAATAAGAAGCCGGAACATTCGCTATCAGTAATTGTGATATGATTATGGTGCATTCATAGACGCACTGTAAAATATTTAAACCACAAAAAGCGAAAGTAACCTACACACGAAAAATGATATCCGCCAACTTTGGATAAAAACATAGAAGGTCCTTACATCAATAATTTCAGCAGAGATAAAATATATGATATTTTGGTTGACAAAATTATTTTTAATGAAAAAGCATGGAAAAATTCCACCATTTCCGTTCGAATTTAACTCCTTAGTTTTAATAAAAATAGAACGCCACATAAAACCTACTTTCTAGTATCGGTAACACTTAATGTTTGTAGTTGCATTTTTAGTCACCTGTATGCATAATATGAGCTTTTGGGTATCACAATTGATGGATTTAAATCATATGAATGATGCTACTGAATGAACATTATTACGCTCTAATTAACTTTCTTAATGATGGCCATGGAAGATGTACTGAGTTTTCACTTAACACGCAAAATCCTTCTCTGAATTTTAAAACGGGAAAACCAGATCTTGAATAAGGTGGACCATCAATAGGTTAGATCGTGAATCTACCAACAGGAGTCGCACACGATAGTCAACGAGAAGCCAAGTATCTTTAATTTAACAAGACTTGCAGATGATGTAACAACTCAGATGGTTATTTAATTTTAGACGAGGAACACTAGTTAGAAGATAATTCGTCATTTCCAACTCGCACTTTAGGAGTCACAGCCATGCATATAATGCTAATAAAAAGAAAGCCCTAGGTGCAACACCATGAATAACAACCAAATAAACATAAATTTTGCTCCTTATTTTCAATATTTTCAAGCTTAATTGCTGTTTTTTTATATACGCCAGACACTCAAATGAGAACTCTAATTATAAGTTCGAAATATGAAAATATTATAACCTCAGTTCAGTCAGGATCCCACGCTTAAATGACACGGTGGCCAAGGCCCTTGATATCTGTTGTACATTCATCAAGTCATAATCCAGGAAATCAAATATAAAATAAAATGTACTCATTCAATATCAAAATATCCTAGTTCTGATTGTGATTTGTGGAAGGCAAGGGTGAAACGTACTTTTGTCTTGCACAGACATTTTTGTTGTAACAGTTACGAGAAAAAAAGTAAACAGCGTGGCGCTATGTACAACCTAAATGCAAATCGCAGTGGGTCATAAATCAGATGGTGGGAGAATCCAGAGCCGAGACGTGTTTGGCAATGATTCACGTCCATCGGGAGGGTACGTGAAGTAAACCAAAGAAGAGAAATCAATGAGAGAGGGCGATCTAGAAGAAGACTCCACTGCTTCTCCATTGTTCATCTCATTCCATTTCAATATTCAATTTTCCTTGTTTTGTTGATATTACGGTGATATTGGAGATGAAGAATACGATTTTTCAGATAAGATTATTTACACGTACTCGTAGTCAATGATGTACCAATATTAAATAGAATTTTTTAAAACTCCTTTCATTCCGTTTAAGACAAGCGGCACATCCAACATTAATGAAGCAGGTTTTTCACATTGGCAGAGTCCTGAGAAGTTGAAATTTAGTATAAAGCTAAACCTCGCATTACATTCTAAATATTAAAAATTATCAATGCCCAGCACTCGATACTGTTTCAAACATCGGGTATAATATTCCGCCAATATATCTCTAGGCTCTGCTAATCTTAACGTTGTTCAGTTATCGTGACTCCTGCTATTAAATAATCCCACGAGGAGAGAGAGTAGAGTAAACGAATACTAACTCGTTTCCTCGCACCGCTGCCTACTTTGCTGCCGGGCTCCGAGGGTTCTTCCACCGGGTTCCCGAGTCCGCCACCGCCACATTGGAGTATATTTTACATACAGTACTACAGGATCACTTGAATATCTCTCACTCCTTGATGTAATTAACTCGAGCATTAGCAATACCATATGCACGCGTTAGCCGCTCGCCTTTGCGTAAGACGCCCACCGTAATTCTTTGCCAAGAAAATTGTAAGAACATTTTTCCCACGAATTGTGAATGTGAGGGTAGTGGGAGAGGCTGGAATGAAATATTTACGAGAAGAATAATTGATAATATGACTTTTCTTTCTGCACATGATCGTGTTTTAATTTGTATAGTACAAGGGGTCCATTCGAGAGCCGAGCGACCGTCGTAGACACGGTAGGCTGGCGTCCAACCCCAAAATAATTTCATCGTCATGTAAGATGTGCACCTGATTTTTAATGATAATTTTTGGTAAAAACTTACGCGTTGTTTATGCGTTGATTACGCGTTTATAGGTATATCCATTATTTCAATTATGAGGTTAGCAATATAGCTTGGGAACAAACGCGAAGGTGCTAGAATGCAACTCTGACAAATGAAGAGGCAATGCATACATGGAAAAACGTCTCTCCCAACTATTTCTGTAGCTATTCTCCGTGTCTCTTTATCTTTAAGCAACATGGTTTCTCCCAAGAACAGATGTTTTTGTCTGTATCCCAAGAGCTAATTATTATATGTATCATTTAAGTTATTGCTTATTGAATGGCAGGTTTTGGTTTAGCGCTGCGTCTAAGGCATGAGTAATTGTTGAATCCTTAACACCATGCATGGTGAAATGCCAATGTGAACAAGAGTCTCTCACCCTCCATCCTCAATGCCGACTTCAGGAAATCAGGCTTGGCAAGTAAAAAATAGCTCAAGGTGCTAAAATAAAAGCTTTTAAGAAAAAATAACAAAAACATACTACGAATTTTCATACTATTTCCAAAAAGTGCGTAGAGCAAATTTTTTCAAAAATGTACTAATAATTTTTAGAAATTAATAAATCAAATCGCCATAGAATAATATGTTGGCACCCAAACAGCGATATTGGTAATAAATGGTTGCACATTCAATCATAATGATAAATCATTTTACAATGTAACCTAGTGTTTACGGAATTTTCAACGGTCGTTCAGAGAATACGAGGAATGCTATCATCGAGCACAATATTTCCGCGTTTAAGACAGGAATTTTATAGATACTGAAGTGCTCTCAGAAATGTACCCGCGTTTGTAAAATTTTTTCTGTTAAATCACACAAACCATATGACGCGCTTATACTGCAGCAATAACGCACGTAATACGTCATATGCAAAAAAAAAGAAAAGCGGACCTCTCAGTATGAATTTCTCTCAATTGCGGATGAATTTTCAAAAGGCACTGCACGGGTACACCGACAGGGTGTAGCGAAACTTGGTGCCACTCGCTTGTGAAGATCATAACACAAAGGAGAGGAAAGCATACATGAGATATGGGTTGAAGCGGCCGAGTCTCTTTCTAGAGTACCCTGCGGGAGTCCTTCGATAACTTTGCCCGCTCGTCAACGCTTGGTTTACGGTCAGCATCCTCTAAGCCTCCGCTGGTGAGTGCCACCAAGTTTCACTATACCTATACTTACGGTAAAAGAAAAGTGGTGGAACATTGATTGTCAAAGTTATTCAATTGAAATTGCAGTAATTTTATAAGTTATAGTAAAATCTGGCTTAAAATTCACTATCTGATGCACATAAGAACCTTTGGGCACATTCTGAGGACCTACGAGCTTGAAATTTGGTGGATGGAATGGTTTTCTATCACAACCACCGATAAATCAAAAAATCCAGGAAAAAGACTTGAGTTCGAGTTCTGAAAGGATTTTCTACCCCAAACCGGAATATCAGGTGAATCAATGGAAAATTCAATGTAAGAAATTACATTTTACGTATTTAATATGAGAAAAAATACACCTAAAACGATTATACCTAGACTGAATGATGGCTGAAAGATCAAATTTGTTTTCTTGCGACCGATTAGCATTCCATGGTTTAAACATTACAATATACAGCTCTTACCACTATTTAAGTTTTGTTATCATCTATTTAAGATTTTAAATACATGCAGGTTCAATGATCCTTTAATGGTACTGATATTGGAGAAATATGTATCAGGTACAATGAAAGAACATAAGTATCTATTATGGATTCATCATTTAAAATTAGAATTTCATCATACTCTCTCAACATTCTATATAGAAACAAACTTCGTAAAAATAAATGTGTAATAACAATTCGTGGTGGCTGCTGAGTAACCAGTAGTGCGGAAAAACGAATACATGGAATTGCTTGCTGGTGGGGAGGAGGTGGCGTGAATAACCAATGTGCAGCCTCCGCTGGTAGCCCAGATAAAGGTTGCATAAGCCCAGATATAGGTTAAAGGCATACGGTACGGGAACCAAAGACTTCATTACTTCTATTTTTTTTAATTAATAATTTAACTTTAAGGCATTTATTTGTTCATAAGGTCCGAAGGATTTTTTCCAATAGTGATTTCGAAAGGAAAACACCGAGAGTATGAGTTAAATGCTATTCATAATGTATTCATATCTAGACCTAAAAAAATAAATTTCTATACGTCGTTTTTAGAAGTTATTTATACCTAGGGCCCAAATATATTGTTCCTTTCTCAAATATATTTTCAGTGTAAAAACTGAAGGTGAATATTATTTCAGTTTAAAAATGATTATTTATTAATGAGGATGAACTATTGATTTGATGTTCTCAGTCAATGTTCATTAATATTAGAAAAGGAAAATATCAACCATGTATGCTACCCGAATTTTTTAATTTGTTCGCATGATGCTTGATTTATTAATCATATTCTGTTTCACTAGTAGGTACTCAATCATATGCTGCTTGCCCAAAAACGAAGTTTGCATTTTTCAACGTCGTCACACAGTCAAAGATATTATTCCCCAGACATTTAAATCAAAACGGCCTGAAAAAGAATGTCAATTTTACTGGTGAAATTGGATTTAGGGTGCCCTAACTGCTACCGTAATTATCACAGATTGAACAAAGTCGTTAATCCTGTGAGAAAAATAGAAGACCCATACCTAGGCCGGGGTTCAAACCCGCAAACTTTAGGGGTTCCCAGGCTTGCGCGAAACCAATCTTACAGCTGTGATAAGCAGAAGCAATTTCCTCTCTCTCATCTCTATGCTTACAACAGGTTTGCCTGGAAATTGATTAACCTACGACAGAAAGAGTCCGAAGAGATCCGTTCAAAACGAAAAACGCACCTTTTTTGCCCGTCGGCCTCTGAAAATCTTTATTCGTCCATCCGCGCGATGGGCTTCGATGCATTCATCGGGTGGGTGGGGTGGGGGTGGAAGAGAGAGTGGGGAGAGAACGGGGGGAAGAGAGGGGGGAACGGAGGGAAGTGGGAAGGGGAAGCGAGCAGTGGCACAAAGGCCTCACACATCGAATCAAATTCTTCTCCCACTCTCTCCCTCTCTCTCTCCCACTCTCTTTCTTCCTCCTCCCCCTTTCCTCACCCGTCTCTTCCTCCCCACCCCAACTCTCCTTCTCCCTCCCAAACTCCCCCTCCTCTCTCAATACACCGATGGACTTTTGAATGCCTGCCAAGGACCCCACGCAGGGGGAGGCGGGATGGAAAAGGGGTTGCTACGGGAACGGGAAGAGGGGGTGGAAGGAGGAGTGGACGGTCGGGGGACGGGAGGGATGAGAGTGTATGAGCATGAGAAATAAGGGGATTGAAATATCGGATGTGGGGTGAGGATGGAGTAGAGGTGGAGAATAAGGAGTAGGCATTCATTTATACAAATTTACGGTGGCTTTACACGTGGAAGTCACTTCCATAGCAGTAGCCTTGAAAATCGCCTGAATGTAGCCCCTGTTACTTTAATCTAACTGCAGTAAATCTTGTACCTCGAATAAAGTTGGCTATTTGACGGTGGCCTGGAATTACTACGTTTATTATTCCCGAGTAAGCCGTTATAATAAATTACTAAAATTACGTTATAATAATATAAATACAGTTTATTTTGTTTGTAGCCAATATGTACCAATTTTTGGGAGTCAATTATTATTATTATTATTAATAAGTGAAGAAGTGAGTTATTCTCAGTTACTCCCCGTTTTGTTATGGAACAATACACGTCATTTGAAATCCTAGGTACTGTTGGATTTTGTTTGATAACTTCATTTAATGCTCTACCTCAGTATCGGAATCTTTTTCGATCACGAAATTCGTATTCAACACTTCTCTTTCGTTAACAGAAAAAATGAATTTTCGACCTAATTACATACGTGATACTATTGAGCAATGATTCAATATATTCCCGTTATATTTTATAATATTTATTTGCCCGAAATGAGGTCTTTCCTCGCTATCAGAGTGGGTTAAGTCTTCGCTATGGCAAAACATCTGGCAAAAAAATGAATTTTCAACCTGTAGCTCGAGAGAGTTCCAATTCCACACATGCTCTAGCGTCAGTTAGCCCTCTTCTACAGTGGTTTCCATCATTTTTTGTGTGCGTACCCCTTAGCCATCCGTTCCCAAAAGTCGTATTCTTATACAATAAAAACGCTAACTATTTAAATATTCAAGCTATTTCAATCTTAAATTTACCATTGAACAAGCTTTGCGAACCCATAAACTGCCATAGTCGTATGTCATGGGGTAGAAGAGCCACAGATGGATGACCGCTGCTCTAATGTATAACATAGTAACCCTTTGGTGACGAGGTGAATGAATCTGTCAGAGCTCGGCCTTCTTCGAGCAAGCTTGCGATGAGTTCTCTGCTGAGAAATCCGGAGATATAGTGAGAGATGAGAACGGAGGAAATTCTGCGATGATTTTTATCGACTCATTCCTCTTCCATTGGTGGCTTTCGCCGCACGATTATACGTTCGTGGTAGGTGGTGAGAAGGCCCGAGAGTATGAATGGCGTGGACCCCAGTAGATTGTAGGTGTGTGTGGGGGGGAGGCTGTTTAGAGGGTCTAGATGATTTTTTCGAGCCCTGAGGATCGGGGATTCACCCACCGCTGCATTCCTCGTCGCAACATCGCCGTGGTTGGCCGGTCCGAGGAGCCGTCGGTGTGAGCAGACGGCCCGATTCAGGGTGATCGGATGCCAAGAGACGAAGCCCACAAGAGTAATTAAGGAGGATGGAGAAGGAAGAATAAACGTACTGAAACTCCTCATCTTTTTCCACAATCGGTACAAAATTGGACCAGTTGTGGATAAATTAGAACAAAGTAAATGCTAAAATACTAAATTTTAGGTGAAAAACCTATCATATTTTGATGAATATTTCGAATAAATCCATTCAAAAGTATTTATCAATCATAAAACCAAAAAATGAAATAAAATCAATTCCTAGTAGTGCACTTCGAAACATGCTTTTAAGATACAAAGGTAAAAAGTATATTCATCATTACTACAACATTTTAAAAAAAGAATAGTGAAATAATAAAATATATTGATTTATGATTAATTTATTTTCTCGTGATCGTGTCCTAAAAAGCAATCTGAAACTATAAAAATTTCAAAGACGTAATTTTGGTTGTGCTTATTACTTTTCTAAATCCAAATAATACTTTGTCCGATAAAAATGACAGAAAAATCGGAACGGTTGAGAGTAAACGCGATGGCATAAAATGATTAATTATGAGGTATATTTGATCGACATAAATGTGCACGAAATATTAAGTCGTTGGAGAAAGATGAATAAAAATATAACTTTATGCATGTGTCGGATCAAATACCGCAGTCATTAGAGAAAGACCCGAGCGATATGGCCTTGAAAGCCAGACGCTTCTCGTGAAATAAAAAATAAATTTAAAAAAGAAACAGAAAACATACATCCTGCGAAGCCGTCCCAACCCAGCCGCACGGCAGGCTATCACACCCATCCGAGCGTGAAGGATTTGATATAGTCACCACGCGGTATGGCCCAGGGGAGAGGAGTAGTGAGAAAGGTTATTCCGCCCACCTCCTACCGTATTACGCCACCTTTTGTGCCCTCAAAATTCCTACTCTTCCAAGTCTTCTCCTCTCCTACCACTATCTCTCATTTCAAGCGGCGCGTTTTTTTATCCCTCCGCTCCATCAGGAGCAGTCCTGATTCGACAAAACTCTCCATAGAAACGTCCAATTAAATGTATTCCAGCAGAGTCATTCCGATCAATTAGTCGAAGCCTTGTCCCCGATTATTAACCGTGGAAGAGGAATGATGGCCAGAGTAATGGGAGGAGGGATATGGGAGGTGGGACAGGAGGTTTCAGACTGGATATTCCAATGAATAGGTGCAAGTAGTAGGGGAAGAGAGGAGAAAGGTGAGTAGCGGTTCGAACAGCCAGGGAGACGGAGGATCTCTGAACTTGGAATTGGCACCCATGATTCGCGGCAGATTGTATAAATTTCCACCGATACGCCTACGCGCGGGTTTCCCGACATACGTAAGATATCCAGTTCTTCTGACGGCGGAAGAGTTTACTTCAGGCACACTCGAACCCTGAGCAAATATTCTGTTCCTTATTTCATTTTACTACATGCCATAGGAAAGAAAAAAACATGCAAATATTTCTTGTTTACGTGGTACATTTTGAATATCAGGGAATATTAATAACATCAGTACGTTATCGCGATTGTTCATAAATGCGTAGCTACTAACTACAGTCATAAGGAACCAACAGACAACCTTTCACCTGCATATACATATATAGTCAGTCGAAAATGCTTCTTCTACAGGGGTATCTACGTTGGAGAAAAAATTGAATGAATTATCAAAAGAATTTATGATTTGGCTTAAGAAGCACCTAGCAGTTTGGCTCATTTGATTCTTATACAAATATCATTTTTCTATTGCATGAATCTAAAAGCATGGTGATTGCCAATATTTTCTGATTTGTCGGTTTCCTATTAAAATGGGAAAAGTATAAAAGGTAGAACGTCATCGGCATAGTACTTTTTTGTTATTTTCATCTATATTTAAATACTTTCATTCATGCGACAAGGTTTTCACGAAGGCCCGTTGAATTAAGTACTTAGCAAGACTAGGTAGTTTTACTCACCGTACGGTGGATTTTACTCGATTCCGCTATTAAAATTTGTAATGGCACGCGGTTTAAGCTTTTGTCTATTCGGTTATTGCTTCATTAAACACGGATGGTAAAAGATACAGGGGAAACAAAGACAAATATATTTCCCACTTTCATTTGGACAACAGGAAATTTTTTAAACAAATATGATCCTATTTCACTAGTATGGCACAAGAGAAACCAATGCCTAGTAATATCCTAGACCTAGCTTCTCTATTCTACTCGAGACGGGAACTCTTCTGAAAGGACTACCTTGAGAGTCAGCATAACTGACCTCTACGCACCTCTTGGAAGTATATGCGAGGTACTATAATGGGTATAAAAAGAATGTATATTAAATAAGCGTGCTCCGTTGTTCTAGCCATGCTGAGAGAACACATGCGAGTCGAGTAGCGAAACACATTTATAATAGTGAAATGAGTGGATTACGAGGAAGGGGTAGACCAAGAAAGTCATTGAATGCGGTGGAAAAGACTCTTACGTGGAGAAATGATAGGAGGTTTAAGATAAAGAAAGCTTGTATGAAGCAAGGCATGGATGTACGGAAGAGAACCAAAAGAGGTATGCAAGGATGGGTCAGTATGGTAAAAATTAATAAAACAGAGCCAGTTTTCTAGGCCTAACACATTATAATTTATCACTTTCGACCTGCCCGGAAAGGGAACTGCGTGATGGGTAAGCATGTAATGATCCTACACAGACACGAAAATCAAACGAAACAGTTTCCGACAAATGGTGAGGGAGAAATAAACAGTAGGAATTTGACAAAAGAACCGACGGCGAGAAGAGTGGCACCGCAGTGGAACGGACGGCACGATAAGCTTCATTCCAACTCTAGAACGGGGTGGAAGGAGGAAGAAGCGACGGAACGGTAGATATGGCGGGGATAGTGGATAAGGGATGGCGAATGGGGAATAAGAAAAGGGGGTTGGATCCTTGGGGACATTCCGCTGGCTGTCAATATTAAGGGAAAACGGGCCATGTTACGGGAGAGCATGGGTATGGGAAGTGGGCGGTTGGGTGGGTGGGAGAGCCAACGGGGGGCGTGGTGAGGGATAGAGGGAGGACAGGGTGGTGCGAGCGGTGGATATTGGGAGAGGGACTGGAATGCAATAGCGCGGACCTAATTTCGAGCGCTTCCTGAGCTCAGGTATTCGGATGGGGCGGGCTCGGACAAGTGTGGTCAAGCAGACTCCCTCAAAGAGATATACGAGTGGGGATGGCCAAGTGAGGCGGAAAGAGGAATGGAAAGAAGGATGAACAGCGGATGAAACGAGAGGGATGGGGAAGGAGACACGCCGCGCATATATGCTGCGCCCCCCCACCCCCAACGGCTGAAGCGATTAAAAGGAGTGAATTGAGAACTGGGGAAGAAATCGCATTTTGAGTTCGGGAGGCGAACTCGGTTAGGGACCAATATTTCTTATAGAGGGATGCTTGGGGAAGGCGAATATACTCGACCGATAGGAATTCCTATTTTAACTTTGTCAGCAGAGAGGGAATGTTGGAGTCCTTCCCTACAAGGTAAGACCATTCTGCCCATAACGACGTTAATTTGCCGGTTAAATGAGCCTCAAAGTGGATCTGAACGCGAGAGGCGATGGCAACCATTAAGCCAGGAAATATCCTCTTAGGTTCTCATATGTTTTGTTTTCTACCGCGCGATAAAAATGAACTGAAAATAAATACTACACTCCGGCAATTTGCTATTAGCTTTAATTAGCTGCAGTTGGTTATGCGTCCACAATGAAATATCAGTTAGAAACTTCAATTGAAGTACATCCATAAGGGACAACGTACTTGACTGAAAATAATATTCCAGATATGATACATTTAAGTAAACATGTCGTTCCGTGCAAATAATGGGATAATGAGATAGTCAGTGTGAAAGACAATTTAGTGATCAGCATAACAGAAACATCGCCGAAGGGGAATATAAAAAGGATATGCAATGTAGAAACGCCCTAGTAAACTTGCCCCGATCGTCAGAATACCTACTAGCAGCAGTATCAAGTTGTGCAGAGGCCAGCCTCTGCCTCATTCACGTCGAAATTCCATCGGTTGTACGTGTTAAGTGGTCTAAAATCTGAATCCTGCATAAAATATTGGTCTAAACTTTAACTCATCGTAAACTAATAAATAGTGCGTTAAATAGAAAGGGTAATATACCTTCATACGAACCAATGACGATGATATTTTAGACCCAATAAATATCATAATCATAGCTTCATTATTAGATTTCACTACGTCCACGTCCAACGCATATATAACATACCTCTTCCCTCCCTCCCTCCCCCCCCCCTCACCACTCCCCCACTTCCACAAACTTCCCTTCTCCCCTTCCGCCAACCATCGCCTTCCTTCCCACTGTGACCTTACTCTTCCTCCCTCCCAGTTATGGATATATATTCTGAAGCGGAGATGAAAATGTACCTGAGGATGTCGCCTATGTAATGAAACCGGTCGTCAGCAAGTAAAACTACTGTGAAAATGACAAATCTATTATTGATTCAGTAAAAATTTATTTTCACAAAGTTACGCCTGAAAATGATCAAGCATTGGTTAGTCAGTCTGCCAAGGGTTTACAGTCAATGGTGAATGCGTTAGAGGTGCAGCACGTAAAGTATGGGATGAAGATCCACCACAAGAAAACGAAAGTGATGAGATTTTCTATAATGAAGAAGGCGAGGTTGAATATAAGGGTGGGAGGGCAGAATATAGAGCAGGTCGAGCATTTGGCGTGTCTGGGTAGTATTTTAGAGGAGAATGGGTTTAGTGGTAGGGACATCAGATGCAGAATTGCCGTGGCTAAAGGAGCATTTTCGAAGAGAAGGGAATTGATGAGGGGGGGTCTGAGAAGAGACGTAAAAAAAGGCTGGTGAAAACTCTGATATGGAGCGTGGCGCTATATGGGTCGGAAACTTGGTCATTGCGACGGGAGGATGTGCGTAGACTTAAGGCGTTTGAGATGTGGGTTTGTAGAAGGATGGAGAAGGTGAGCTGGGTGGCGAGGAAGACGAATAAGGAGGTATTGGATATGGTTGGAGAGGAGAGGAAGCTTGTAGCAGAGGTGCGGAGAAGGCAGAAGAGATGGATGGAGGAGGTTTTGAGAGGAGAGGGCATGTTGAAGAGAGTAATAGAGGGGAGAACACTGGGGAAGCGTGGGAGAGGAAGGAAGAGGATAGGAATTCTGGACGAAATGAGAGGAAGTAGAAGATATGAAGAATTGAAGAGGGATTTAATGGCGGGACATCCTTAGAAGGGAAAGCGAGACAATGTGTATGAAATTGGGATGCAGAATGGGGACTGTCCAAGAACCTACCAATCAGCTGGTAGAATACTTGAATGAACGCCTGCAAATTTCGAATTTATCACGTTTCACTTAGTTTCAAAAACTTACAAATCTCCCGAAGCCCTCAAGAACGTAGTTTTACTGTTGTTATCATTTAAAATATCATAGAAATGATACGGAAGTGACGCATTGCGATATTATTTGCGAGTTATGTTCCCAATAGGAGCTTGGTTGTTAGTTACTTGTATTCTTGAGTAACTCAAGAAAAATTACGTACTAAAAGAATTCAAATTTTGTAGACACGAACCTTCCATTCGATATTTAGATCATAAACCGTGCTATCTCTTGTGCAAGTACAATAATTTTACCCAATCAAATAGCATTTAACAAGCGCTATAATTTCCACTTGCACTCAACTACCTTTCTCATTGTTTAATGCTTGTCTGAGGAATCCTCCTGAACCTCCCGAACATCATATACCCAAGGAATTCCAGGAAAGTAACATCCATTACCGTCACCCTTCTTTATATTTCACCAACATTGAGGTTACCGCTAATTTTTACCTTTCTTCCACTCTTCCCCAATTTTTTCGAAGGAAGTCGCAAAAGCCCGAGAGAATGAAAATTAACCTGCAGCCCAGAAATCCCCAATGCGATTTTCTTGCGCATCTACAGACTTTTTTATTTTATTCGACTTTGAGGCAAGGTGTCTGATGACCTCCTATGAGTCAGTCTCGTTTTGTGGATTCATTCGGTGAATTCCAATGCCATTTGGACGGAAGAAAAGCAATATACAGACTCGTCTTCATCGTGATCTTTTTTTGCGTATATTTGGCATGTAGCTGTTTGAAATTTTAAAGCAAACTTTAAATTGTGAGCAATGTATGGTGTGGTACAATAAATCACGATTGAAGTAACTAGAATGTAGTAGAAACTGTGACATAGTAAAAACATTTCGAAGCTCATAATATATATAAAAACATGTTTTAACTGTACTAATAATCGTACTTTTGGCAATGGGCTTCTAAACGGGAAAAAAGAGACAACTAGAGTAATATTTCGTTCATGCAAATAGTTCATTAGGAAAGCAAATGCATATCAGTTCCAGTTAGTTTGTTACGACATATCCCATCATACTTTCCCTGGGATAATATATGCTTAGGATTCACTGATAACACGCTATAAAAGTTCAAATTGCTCACTATTATTTTTCTTAAATACAGCTAATACTCATGGCTTATTTCCCTCCTTTTCATAGTGTCTAGAGGTTATCCAAGTCTATTGTAGTCACATTGAATAATAAAGTTTGCTCTTGCTTTCTTAAGTTACGCATGAAATAAATATTAATTTATTTTATTTTTAAAATATATTTTCACAACCCCACAAAATAATTCCTCAGGACTTTTACTCAAGAAACTACGAAAAAACACAAATACCTATGCCCTGGGAGGTGAAAAATCCACCCAGGCGGGACTTCAACCCTCGATCTTAAGTCAGCCAATGGTCGGGGATTTTACCCCACCATCACCGGGGCCGACGAAGAGGCGAATGAATTATGTCTGACTATTTTGGTTAATTTGGCTATTTAGCTAATATGATATCATTTGTCTTGACATAAGTAACTTATTTACTCATGCCAAAAGCACTTTCTCAAATATTTCCTTTATAGGACTAATTGACTGTAAATTGGAAATGCGAATTACGTTTACATTCGAGTAATTACAATAATTTTTAGCAGAGCAAACAGGTCACTACAACTGTCAGCTTGCATCTCAAAAACGTTCACTATTTTACGCAAATTCTTCGCCTGCTCAGTAATCAACATCACGGACCCTCAATTCAAACTAAAATTGCTGGTTCAAAAGTAAAACTCGGACTAAACTCTGTTGCCTCAGAACCTGCACTCATTCGTTCGTTAAAATTTCCATAAGGCAAAGCGCCATTTCCTTCCGTATGTTTCAAAAATCGAATCAGGGCATCCGCAAGGACCTACTCTTTAGCATACATTAAAAACTCTTCTTTTTTTATCCTCGCTGCCATGCCATCCAGTCCCTTTCTCCCCAGAGTGTGACAGCAACCCTTCTCGCATCTCGATAACCCCCTTCATCCGCTCCCCTCAACTCGTCTCCCTAATGCATTTCAAGCGAAGGGCGGCGGCGAATTATAAAAGACTTGCGCACGTTAAGGATCACTAATTGTTTAATGCGAAGTCAATTTAACAGCGGCGGGTTAGGGAAAAGGGGGGATGAGTGTCTTTTCTGACTTTTAAGGGGAAAGAGATAAAGAACGAATGAAGGTGTGATTACTGCTGCGACGGAGGCCACTAGATAACCGGAGGAGAGAGGTGAATTATTTTACTCGGAATAACATCTTTGCAATGGTAAAAGAGGCCATGGGGAGAACTAGATGAGGAGATCAAGGTAGGGGTCCAGCTGATAAAGTCGGTTAGATTCGCGGACGACTAGGCGTTGGTCAGTCGATCGTCGAAGGGATTGCAAGCTTTAGTAGATGCATTGGAAAAGCAGTACGAGAAATACGGAATAAAGATTTATCACAAAAAAAAAACAAAATAAATGAGATACCCTAGAGCAAAGAAAGCGAGGCTGTTCATAAAAGTAGGACACAAATTGGAACAAGTAGAACAATTTAATTACTTGGGTAGTACGCTAGAAAAATATGGACAGTAGCAAAGATATTTGAAGGAGAATAGCACTAGCGAAGGAAGCTTTCATTAATAGAAGGGAGTTGATGACGGGGACCTTAAGTAAGGATGTAAAAAAAAGGCTGGTGAAGAGCTTGATTTGAAGTGTGGTGTTGTATGGGGCAGAAACGTGGTCTTCGATAAATGATGACGAAAATAGGAAAATAGGTTCGAGATGTGGGTGTGGAGGAGGATGGAGAAGGTGCGGTGGAATAAAAGGAAGACAAATGAGGAAGTGCTTGGCCTATTTAGTGAGGAGAGGAATCTTCTGGATGAGATTAAAGGAAGGCAGGGTAGGTGGCTGGAAGAGGTAATAAGGGGCGATGGTTTGCTAAAGGCCGTGATGGTGGGAAGGATGTTGGGCAAGTAGGGAAGGGGAAGAAAAAGAATTGGTTATATGGACGGGATGAAGAAAGGTAGGACTTACGCTGAGATGAAGAAAGAAATACTAGATGTAGATAAGGCACTGTACGTGTAAGAGTCTGTTGGATTTTCTTTGGCTTTCATCATAACCTACCTTTAACCAGTAGATTACTTAGATGTTAATGTAAGGATGTACGGTAAAATAGCGAAATAGATTGAACGACATAAATTTCGCGCATTCACAACATTGTAATCAAAATTAAACCGGGATTACTACCGCCGTTTAATAGTATAAAGCAAAGGGTAGAAACAAATTTCGAACATCTTCCTCTCTTTACTCTGTCGTGAAAGTGAGCAGTGCAACGACAACAGCAGTAGGGAATAGTGGAGTGATCCTATGAAACAGGGATTTGTGTCGAGTTGATTTAACAGCAAGGCGTTCCTATGTGTAATGGAAATTTAAGACATGATGAGTTAAATTCATGCATTGCATGTAATTGTACTTACATTATTCCAGGTTATGACAATATCCTGACCGGGTTCAATTCTTCGACACGCAGCTGCTGAAAGTTCTTAGGTTTCAGAAATCAATTGCAGGGCTAGAGGGCATTTGGAAAAGGCCTGTAATAGGAAAGTAAGAAGATATAGCAATAGAGATAAGATAATGGGATAAACAGAATTAGTAAATCATATGATTAACTATAATTTTCCGCATAGTTTTCTTCAATAACAATATTCATCGAAGCTAGAGTATCATCGAGTATTTGTAATTAGCAAGGTATCAATTAGAATATTTTAAAAATAAATATAACAGATTTATTGCAGAACAAGTATTAAACGCTAAAAACTGCAGGAATGAATATGGTTAATCCTATATATTTCCGAGAGACCATTAATTAACAACAGGAAATAATGCTGCTTGATGTTGGATTTTTAAATTGAGAAAGCTAAGCAGTCATTAAAGTTGCGGTGAACATTAATGGAGTATAATACCGTAGGATATACATTTCTACCAAAAGATAGCAACGAACAGTTTAGAAAGGCGTGGTTACACGAAATATTAACACGTACGAGTTCACGTACATTTGCGTGAACGGATTCATGTACCCTTGTGAGAATGAATGTATGAATCAGTGGTTACACGGTGCATGAAACCTCACATGTGTTCGTACAATTTTCTGGGCACTCATTTGCGATTGCTTTTGTTTTACTCTTTACTAAGCGCAACATATAAATCCTCACATAGTCAATGACTATTATGAAGCAGATAATAAATACTTTCTCAAATTCAGCTTCTGATTTTCAGCGGGAACTATCTCAAATTCCGCTCTCGTTTTCCTGAGTGGTAGTTCGTCAGACGAAAGATACTTGAATGGACTTGTGAACTTCCTTTTTATAAGTTCCTGGCTTATTATTTAACGGGAATTATTGCGACCATGGTGTGGTATATTCTTTAACTCAAAGATCACATAATTGAAGTAGAACGAATGCATTGAATCAAAAGCTTATTTAAATCTTTGCTGTATGATTTGTGACATATTACCTATTGAGAAAAAGTGCGATAAAATCTTTATAAAGGATCGATAAGAAGGCCAGTGAATATATATTAATTATAATTTATCATTAACCTCAGCTATTATGGCTGGTATCATGATTGATCGTAAAAACTTCGATTATGTTATTTTTGGCATGTTTGGGAAAGGAAGACGATGCAGCATTGGAAAAACGTAAAATTTGCTCTTAAATGGATAACTTTGCCTCATGTATACGAAGTTAATCTTTAATTATCTCTCCAGTTCCTACATACGTTTTTCCGCAGACGTGGACGTATATAAAGACAGACGTTTCGAGCCCGAAGCTGAAATATTCACTAAACAGCTGATTCTTGAAGGCTCTGCCAGAAAATAGAAAATGAGAAAATACATCGGTGAGACATTCGTGCAAGCATAAATTATTGTTAAAGTAAAAAACTAAGCCATTAATGCCCAGTCATAAATTCATGGTACGAGGTTCTCAAATATTTATCGCACAAACAAGGTATTTTGTATGAAATTCACTGTTCTGCTGGACTAGCCCTCCCGGAATTTCTGACCTTGCTAAGAAAACGTTTAGCTCTGAAAAGAAATAGATAGGAACAAGAAATACAGGAATAGCTCCTCTGAACCATGAAATGCAATTGAACCTTTATTTTACTTTTGCCGACGGAATGAGTTGGAGGGTAGGTAGCGAGGCGCAATGGTGTATAAAGGGAGAGATCCTACGAAAGCGAGGGGTCAATGCAAGCCCCCAAATCAACACAAATAACAAGAACACCATACAACAAACCAAAATTTAAAAGCAAACAAACAGAAAACAATGATCATGAACCTCTACAGGCAGAAAACATAGATTCCGTCTTCTACCACCAGACGTCACTGAAACAAGAGCACAACTTGTACGAATGTATGAACCAAATCAGAATAGGTTTTATTTTCTGGACATGCATTCATGCATTCGTACAAGTTGCTGTAATTACACGGTGAATTTTCGCGCCCATTCCCCTATTCATGCATTCACAAATTAACTTCTACGGGATGATGTATCGTGTAACCAGGTCTGAAGAAAAGATACGATAAATAGAAACGTATAGAGCTAGAGTTATCTTATAGATGGGCTGTCCAAGGAGCCTTTAAGAGCTTGAGGGACAAAAAACCGAACCAGGTCGGGTGACATACCTTCAGATTGATGGACAAATAATTTGAAACAAATAAAGGAAGAATGAAAAAATGACACCTGGAGAACTCACTCCAATTGAATCTGAGGAAGTTTGTTGTACTCAATAGAGAAAGGGAACAATATCACTTTTTTTAACATGATTAAAGGAAAATAATAACAGCAACTGCAGGAAACTTTGAAGGGAACCTGTTTATTGCATAGTCCGGGAATGTGAGACCTATTTGAAACAGCTGACGAAAATTATTTAATTCAGGATTATAAAAATATGAGGAATTCCGACAAAGGAACGGAGAAAAAATTCAGCAAACAACCTAATGATGATCCAGGATGAGTTGTAAACTGGCTAATAGGGAGTAATTCTAAGCTTCTCGTGATTGTGCAAGGATTCTACACTAAATTCTTCTCGGGATATCATCCGGGTAATCTCCTCTGTCTAATCTAATTACACGGATGATATCCCGAGAAGAATTTACTGCCACCATTTGCCGGGAAAAAAGTGAAGTCCTACAGATTCTACACTAGATCAGTCATTTAGTAATTGCATCATCCTGATTCACTTCATTCGCATCTATCTCTTCATCTTGACTCTTCCGCTATATATGACTGTGTCATTTCATCAGCGGCCTCACAGGTCACATAGAAGGCCAGAGATTTCATGTTTCATTATGAATACCTAAGTTATATGCTCTGACCATAATCCAAAACCTCGACTTCATGTAAGTATAAACAATATAAGCTACAGTACGAAAAATCTAGCATGAACCTTATCTCTATTTATGACCGTGTTCGCTAAAATCTAAAAAAAGTGAACTCTAAAACTAAGAAAGTGTTCATGATAAAGAGACCAATACTACCCTCTAAGTGGATACAGTTATAAAAGATAAAGCAATGCGTGAAAACCTTCGTATGGAGTGTGATACTCAAAGGGTCAGAGACTAGGACCGTCGGAAAAGCTGGCCAGAAAAGGACAGAAAACTTCTATGCCTAGTGTTGGAGGAGGAGGCAGAAGATGAAATGGATTGATAAAATAAATAATGAAGAAAGGTATAGAGATCTGAAAAAAAGACGTACATGGATCGTGGTAAGACAAAGAAGAACCAAGTGGACTAAACTCACCCTAAGACAAGATACACTTGTCAAGAACATAGAAATAGAGGAAGAAACACAAGAGAAGATTCCCCGAAGAAGACTAACGGATAAGTACATCGGCCAAATAAAGAGGATTATGGGAAAGAAGAAATACCACAATGCAATAGAAATAGCAATGAGTAAGGAAGAATAGAGGGCTGCAGTTACTAATCCTAGGATTGAAACAATGATAATGAGGAACACTGAAATGTAATTGCGTAATCGAGCTGAGTTTTAACATAAATAAGTAAACGAAACTGTTTCAATCCCTTAAGAATCCTCAGTACTATTCATTTTACACCCGGATTTCCAGGATAGATTTATATACTACGGGACAAAGCCAAGTAACCGACATATCTCAACATAATCCTTGGAAGTCCAGTCGATTCGCTGGAAGGTACACGAGAGCATGGCGAGAAATTCACTGGAACCGAAAGAATTACAAAATTAAAAAAAACAAAAACGTTTTCTCGCTGCCATTTCCCTTTCCCCCCTCTTCTTCCCGATTAAGAGAAGAACTTGGTTCGAAAACCTATATTTCCCTCCGCCAAACAAAAGAGCCCCCTTTTTTATTTTACACTTTCCCCCCCCCCCCTTCTAACCTCCCCAGTGTTTATCTTCGCGCCTCGGACAAGTAAACGGAACGAGGCAAAACGCAAATAAATCGTTCCGCCGAACCAAAATAATTACGTGCGCACACACAGACGAACGCACACGAGCTTGGTGCGTATCGTTCGTTCGTCTCGAGGAAACAAGAGGCAACACACACACTCAACTCCCTCATACGGACACAAAGACGTACACATATATACAAACATACATGCATACAAAGGCGGAGATAGGAGGGAGGGGGAGAGAGAGTTAGAGAGAGACAAAACGCGAACGCCGGAGGGCTGAAACGACATCTGCACACATTTAGGCCGGAGGACACGGAAGGCAGAGCTCGGGGATGGAGAAAGCACGGAGTAATCCACAGAGGGAAAGGGCTGCGTGAAAGGGTAAAGATGGGAGGAGACTGAAGGGCGGACGGGGAAATTTGGAGAAGAGGAAACAGGAGCACCAACAAACTGCCCTACTATGGTGTGTGGCAGAGGGTGTTTTGACCACAGATTGGCTATATAACAAATCTCTATATTGTATCAATTCACTAATGCCGGTCAGTATGTCTGCCTTGTCTGTTTAAAGGATTTCTAGGTGACATATAGGATCCTTGCTAGTGTGCTACCTGGAAAGCAAATAAAGTGCCTTATTTCGTCCGTCAGATGGGACTTTGACGCCTGTTGACTTCATAGAAGGCTAAAGCCGATGTCAGACTTATCTCTACTCTACCTCCGTTTGGCAAACTATCCATACCAACAAACCAATTGATTAATAATGGAGAATCTTTCGAACATAGGGCCCCTGGATGTATAGAAAGCAATGCAAGAAATACACCAATAATTTACTATATTAAGATCAGGTACAAGAGACTCCAAGTCTTTTCCTTTGGTAATTTATTGGTAAATGAAGGCATCGTCGGCAAAAAATCAATTTAGGCGACTAATTTTGAATTTTATACCGCTGATATAAATAAGTAATAACGGAGGACCGATCAAATTTCCTTGTAGAACACCAGATGAGGAAGAGAGCGATGAGAGCCAAAGAGGAAGAATTTGCGAGAGGGAGAGAAAGGAAAGACTCCCACTCGAATAGAGTTCGGCTGTCCTTCTCCCTGCTCCCCTGACGAAAAATACATCTTCTCTCCTCCCTAAGGCAGAAAGAAAAAAAAACAAGAATAATTTAAAAACAGGGCCGAGAAAAAAGTGCTGCCCTTTTCCCCTTCCCGCTATTCCAATATCCCACCTGCTGTGACCTATGGGAAGCTATGTCCACTCCGTCCTCTCTCCCAAGCGACTACTGGCCCGGCCTTTTGTGACACGCCCCCCTGCTGTTCCGTATCTTCCCTCGCCCCCCACCCCCGCCACCCTCCTTCCGATCCACTACATCCTGCTACAGAGTCCCCTCGCTCACTAATCTATATTACTAAATCCAACCCTGGGGGTATTCCCTCCTCCACCTCCCTCTCAATTCCTTCTAGCCCCTGACTCTCCATCCATCTCCATCTCCCCACCCGCCACCTCCATCTCCAATTTGCTTCTGGCATGCTCTCCCTCTCCGATCCATCCTCACCTGCGAGTCCACGACTGCTAGTCGCATCTCCTCTTCACCTCCGTCCGTACCTCCTCTAGGGTTTACCGAAACTTGCCCCTGCCGTGCGACCATCATTCATGCCGTTTAGTAAAATGTCACTGTTCATTGAGCATTTTTCCTTCATGAAAGAGGACGTGTATGTTAAATAAGCTCCTTCCTAGAATTAATGATAAAGCAATCCAGAAAAAGTCTAATAAATGCAGCAAGCTCGTTGCACGATTAATCTCCAGCGATAAAAATCAAGATGCTACTTATTGAGCTCCACTATCAAAATTCTTATTTATCCTTTTTCTGCGAAGGCGGATCATTGAAAAAGTGAGATGGAAAATTAAATAATTACGTAGACACCAAGGCATTTAGCTCTCTAACATTCTAATATGAACAGCCTTTGTTCCAATATAACTCTCAAATTCATATTTTTTGGTCTTTCCTTTGCATGTTCAACCCCTATGATTTTCTGTTGGAATATTACATTTTTTTCGTTCCCTTAATCAATTATGCAAATCGTTTAAAAATCGCGGGGACTAAATTTTTCTGAATAATCCTTTCTGTCTCCATGTTTGTTTTGTTAATAATTTCTTTATATCACTCATCTCGATTCCGTATGTTTTCCTTTAGAATCATATCCCTGCTCTTAATTTGATTTCCAGAATTCACTGTATTACCTCACTACTCCTTTAACGACGAAATGAATAATTATCAAATACCAACAGAATTTTTCTCCAAATACTAATCAGCAAATCGTTTTTTTGCCTACCCTTTGAATATTTAACTCCTGGGGCTTCTCCTTCCAATACATAATTTTTTCGTTCCCACAATCAATAATGCAAATCGGTTCGAAACAGTGGGAGGTAGAATTTTTCCTAAACGGCCATAATGCCTCTGTATTTTTGTTTCGTTTACCATTTCCTTTTATCACTCATCTACGTTCCTTATGCTCTCCCTTAGCTTTATATTCCAGCTCTTATTGCAATTTCCAGATTTCACTGCATTACCTCACTACTCCTTTGACGGTTCTGTGCCCTCAATCTTATATCTCCTGGTTTTTGTCTCTCCAATCCCCTTCTTTCTTCCCCTTTCCTCGGCTCTCCAATCTTCCAGTCCGCCGTCACACCTACCACCCTCCTTTCCACTCCCTTTCTCCACCTCTTCCCCCCCTCCCACTCCCCCGTCACAACTCCCTCACCTCCTCCTCCCTCTCCTCCTTCATCCCTTCCCTCCCCCCTCCGCAGGACTCACCCCTTCCTCCTCCTCCTCCTCCCCCGTGGCCTCCCTTTTGCTCATTGGTAGTCGACGCATGGACGGGACGGCTTGCTGTCTACGCGAAAGGTAACTCAAAGGAAATATCCCCGAGCCTGGATTTCTCTCGCTTGTTCTCGGCGCGTTCATTCTATTGCTTACTCCGCGCTGCGTGAGGATTGATGTTTCGCTTTTTCACGGCGCAAATTTTTTTCCCCTCACCCCTGGGAGCGGCATTATGAACAACAGGGGGGCGGTGACCGTTATTGGCCGGAGGGATCATCTAGGGTGACGGTCTTGAATCGGGCTCGAAGGGGAACGATGATCAACTTTAGAAATCCATTTTAAGGCGCAAGATTGATTTTGTAAGTCATGGGTGGATTCTTCTGCTCGTGTTTTTGCTGACATTTTTGGTGAAAAATTAGCTCAATTTATATCTGTTTACATACTCAAGTTTGTCACTCGAAGATGATGCAAGTAGTCATATCAACCAAATTCCTGAGCTGACCAATGCAATAGTGGATTCCGCCGTACATAAGGATACAGGTAAAATCTATGGGAATTTGCTCCTTTTAATCCAGCAAGCAGCTGGCTGAAAGAAATACCATCACATCCAAAGCCATCAAACTTATTTAATAACCGAAACTTCAAACTTAAATACACATTTATAAGAAGACATGGTTAAACGACCCACATGTCATTGCCTGTCGCTCAAATTCAGGAAAATACATAGGAGCCAACTATCTTTTGGCCTCCACTAAGAATGATAACATGAGCGTGCTTGAATGAATTACAGGCTTGCATCTATCATTTAACAGCAGTATCACGCACATAAAATATCGGCGTACATTTTTTTCTGATACATCTCACTGACTCCTTTGAATGTCTAAATCACCAGTCAAATTGCTACGCTCAGGAGGACAATAAGAAGTCTATTATAGGATAGAAGATTCCGAAACGTTTCACTCACCCTCCTAATGAAATCAAAGTGAAAGATTAATGATATCAATATCGTTCAGCTTGACCTGTGCAAGCCTAATAAAATCGCTACTCCGGATCACCGGCTGATTACACTGTTATCATAATTTCACAATTTATCTTACAAATCTCTTAAGTCTCCCGTAAGAGAACTCAGGGCGTTCTTTCATCCATCTCTCTGCAGTCTCTCTCTCTCTCTACAACGGCGCCCTATTTCCATCTTTACCCCTCCCCACCGAGCGACTCTCGCCTCATCAGCCCACCCCCGCACACTCCACCCATCCCCGACCAGTCAAACTACCCTATCCTCCCCCACGGCCACCACCCGTTGCGTCGTAGGATAATTCACGTCACTTAACAGCATTGAGCGGGCTTTAACTTTGGCAGTTTTATTGGTTCGCATCCTCCTCCTCGCTTCCACCTTCTGCCCCCGCCGTGCCTTTTCCTCCCGAGAATAACGCCATCCCTTAAACTTCATACAGCTTCTTCCTCCTCCCCCACACCGCCCCCCCTTGAGTTCCCCGCACCCAAGCAGAGTCACACACCTCCTCCTCCTCCTGAAACCCCTCGCTTCCTCTCACTCCCTGCCCCCGGCAACCCTCTTAACTCACGAGGTCCACCCTCCTCTTTCAATATTCAACCGGCAGGGTAGTGGCGCCGCGGTGGAGGGAGATGGGCGGGAAGGGTTTGGGGTGAGGGGGGTTGGGAGGGGAAGGTCCTTTCGGGCAAATGGAGGAGGAAGAGATGGGACGGATAGAGGATATATGGAGAAGGAAAATGTAAGAATGGCCGCTGAAAGAGAACAGCGAAAAACTGCCATTAACCACCGAAATTGACAAGTCCGCCCAAGATAATAGCGCAGTTGAAACACTGATTTGGCTAAGAAATAAACGAAAAGTAAACAATGTTTTCACTAACGTATGACTCCAACAAAAGCCAACATCATAGATTATTCGATCACATGAATTCCCCTCCAAAGCTGCAATGTCATCTGCACTATTATCTTGGCCGAGCTGTAGAGAAGAGCAGCCGAAAAATTCAAATGCTAAGGAATGGAATACGAAAGATTGAAATAAGGAAAAGAGGAATCTGTTTAAATTTGAAGAAACAAGGTCCAAAGGTAGAGTGGCTAGTATTCACGGATTATTTGGCATTGTTAGCAGAGAATAAAGAAGAATCCCAAAAATTCATTGAAAAACTGCAAAATCTTGCAGAAAAAAAACAAGACTCAATATCTATGAAAAAACAGAATGCATATAATGTAAACATGATAAAGAAGAATCAATGAATACGATGTTTAGAAAAAGTAAGAGGACAAATATATATAAGTATCTTGGTGAATGGATCTAATCGAATAGGATAGAAAAAGAAAGATAAAGGACGACCCAGAAAGATGGAGTATAGGTTATCACAGAATAGATATAATAAGAGAACGTTCTCCTGCATTAAAAAGAAGAGACACTACATCTCAGTCGTTAAGCCAGAACGACTTTATAGTTCGACCTGATACTGAACAGGAAAGGAAAATTAGATAAAAATGAAAGGAATATCTCACGGAAGACCTAGAGGAAGAAGTAAAATCAAGATCTTTACAAAAAATGGAGGAGATCACAGATACAATGCGCAAGAGATGACTGACGTTTTATGGACATACTATCCTAATAAAAAGTGATTTTCGGCTGACATAGAAAATCTTCAGCTATATGACCAAATTCAAGGCACACAACAAAACAAAAAAGGCATGAAGAAAGCCGGCATTCATCCAGAATATGCTATGAATAAAGAGATTTGTCGAAGAATGGTTGATGGATTTAAGGGGTTACAGGAAAAATATAATAAACGTGCCGAAAATCCTTGGTCAGAAGAAAAGAAGAGGAACCACATTTAGATGATGAATACATTTTGGGAGGAGAAGAGAATGAAAACCAAGCAATTAAATTGTTTACCGCTGTTCACAGAAGGCCAAACTCGAAAATGAAGAAAGAAGTACCTATGATCCTGAAGCAAGAATAGTTCCTACCACAACAGGCTTCACCTCGAGGAAATAATAAGCATTCAAACTGACTGAAGATGGCGTTTGATGGCGAAATGTGTCTCACAAAAACACTAGGGAAAAGTAAATAGAAGTGTTTCATTGCTTGATATGGATAGTACATACATAGAGACTGGGCATAGGAATGTATGTACATAAACTTCTATGCGTTGAAAACACTTCAATAAAACCCATCGACAACTTGAGAATGCATACATGTAGTCCCTTTTCTATGTTACCTATGCTAAGACTTCCATCCCTAGGAATTTCATTTGACTTCAGTGTGGTTCATCGCTTTCAGCGGAACATCAATAAAAATGTATATACATAGTCTCCTTGAATTCAATGGTTTCTGGCTCAACTTCGTGGAAATTCATTTTCGATGAAATAAAATACGCTATAAATATTTCCACCATTATATTTCGGTACAACTAGTTTCTACCTGATGATGAAGCCAACTCGTCTAAACTCGTTGTACCGAACTAAAATTTGGTGCAAATATAAATTTTGCATTTCACTTCAGTGATATATACTATGGCTAATATATTTTCGTGAGATTGGGATACAGGAAACATAGGACGAAGGAGGCAGAAATGGTGGATGAAGGGGAGAGTCGAGGAGAAAATGTGAGCCAGAAGTAGGTGGAGGAAAGCATGAGTAGGGTGGGGCCAATGAGGGAGGGTGGTGACGTCGGGCCTCGTGAGTGTGTGGGAGGAAAGAGGGAGGAGAGTGGAAAGTGGGATGTGGGGGGATGGTGTGGGAGAAAGGGTGCGGAGATGTGGGCGGCAGTGGAAACACGGGGATGGAGAAAGAGCGAAAGGCTGGTCCGAGGGAATAAGGGGTAGTAGATATACCGGGCGTCTGGGGGGGGGAGGTGGGAGGGTTGTAGGGAGGGTGGTTGAAGTCGAGGGGGGTGGGGTGAGTAGGAAGAGGTGGCGGAGAGGGGGGCGAATCGGGGTCCGCTGGAAGCTCTTAAAAAGACTAAATGAGTAAAAAAAATTGTGAGCGTAGAGCAGGAGGAGGAGGAGGTGGTGGGAGGGCGAGCCGCGTGCAAAATTGCTGAGTGGGAGGGTTGTACGTGGTGATTTCCAAAAGAGGTTTTCTGGACGGGGGAGGAAAGGTGAGGGGATGGGGTGGAGGCGAAAGGTTGGACGTGGCGCGGCGCGAGAGGGCGCTAAAGGCACCCTCGGGGGGTTGGGGGAAGCGAGGAGACGGAGGGGAGCGGCACGGGGTGGGTTGGTATGGTAAGGTACCGGGGTTTTTCACCCCCTCTCTCTCGCAGAGGGGGTGGGGTGGCGAGGAGGGATGGAGGGTGGCGCCGGGAAACACGGCCCGACCGTATTTTCGAGAGCTCTTAATCGCAGCATTAATGCCGGACTCGCCATCCCTCAGTTAAAATCGTCGCCCAAGGTTTTGGGTCTGCGAACCCTGTCCAAAAGTCCCTTCACCCTCCTCCACTTACATCCCCATCCACCTTTCCGTCCTTCTGTCCTCGTCCACGTTCTCCCCGCCACTCCACCCCTGGAAACTCACCGTTCGGCCATTCCTGGCATACCCAAACCCCTTATTTAATGTCTCGGCCTCGCTCCGGATCCTTTTATTTAATTCCCTTACTTTGCCTACACGCCCATCTCCACCTTCTATCTTCCACCCCCCATCCCCATCTGAACTGCCCGAATCACCTCTCCATGGCTCCACCCATTTCCCATACTGGACGCAAGCGACCCCTCGAACCTTTACCCCCGTCCCATATATCATGCCGTGGGGCTAATTCTTCCATCGCAAGACACCGACTTCCTTCAGAGTCCGTAGTCGAGAGTCCCTATTAAAAATCCTTTCAACCCTCTCAAAAACTTAGCACCCTCTTCCACATTTACGGGGACTACAAAAACTTGGTGCATTTATTTTGAATATGAAGAATTTTAGAGTAATAACAAGGATGGAAAATAATAAGGGACTTCAAACAATAATTCTTTTCTAGCAATTAAACGGTTAGCTGATAAGAGTAACTAGTAAAGAGCTTCAGCAAACCCATATTTGGATATTCGGATGAAGATGTCAATTTATATACATCTTTCCTTGCTATTCATCTACTTTCTCCCGTCACCCCTTTAATGGCATACGTTGAACTAAGGATAGGTAGGCTTTTATTTCGGCTCACTAAAGGAATTAGTGCGGCCAACTCACGTACAAGTTACTTCTGCCAATCTACTACTACCCTTCCAGTGTTGAATTTCAAATTCACATATTATATGACCTTCTTTTCTCGATGACATTTTAGGCTTCCTTTCTGCACGTTTGCTACACATGAAACAGTTTCATTCTTGATGAAAGAACTAATTCTTTCCCGGCGAATACTTTATGTGAGCGCTTTTCGGGTTACACGCCGGGTCAATTCTTCCAATTCACTCAACGTTTCGATGGGCGTCTCGCTCACCATCATTACCCCAATCAGCCGAGAATTTGTCACCCCTAGAAGAGATCACATACAGTTTCATGCTTGCTACCTAATGAGTTCTACATGGCGTTCAATATTATTTGAATGAATGGGCTCATGTGGAGATTCGTTTCCTGGGTCTCAATAAGGCTGGAAAAGCGACGTTGCCAACAGAAGCTGGAAAGTTAAAACAATGCTATGGAGCATGCTAAATACACATCTATGAGTCTTCCAATATGAAATATTTTTCCCTAAAGTAACCAACTTAAATTTAGTGTAGTGTTCGGAATCGCTGCCGACGTGACGTATAGGCGAGCACTTGGAGCGTAAGTTTGGCAACAACGTTCTCATTGTGTCAAATAAATGTGTAACGCTCTATAATGGAAACGGAACATTCCTCGTTTCTCCGCAGCTCACTTCCTTTCGCTTTCCATTCCCATTCGCCGTCTGTACTTATTCATAGCAGCCACTTCGCTAGGGTTAATCTCTTCCTTTAGCATTAAAAGCTGTGAATAAAAATGTAATAAGTGTTATCACAGTAAGCTTTTCGTGAGACAAGTAAGTACTCCTTCATCTAGTTTTGTTATTGCATTAAAGTGCATCAAGTCCAATTTTGTTTCTCCAAATTAGATGCTGAAAAAAGTGCTTCGAAATCTTTAACTTTCACTGAAATGAATTTTGGCTTTGAGAGATACAATTTAAGGGCCTCTTAAATTCTAATTAAATTTTATGCCATCATTTAAAACAGAATTCTGAATGTTTTTTTTTGTTTTCTCATAAAAGGTAGGCATATTTAATTTGCATAAAAGACACTAAAATGAAAAGAATCAATTGAAATTAACTTTAAAGTCAAGTTTTTGCGTAAACACCTATAACAAAACTCTAGTTCAATTGCATTCGTATTTTATTTGTGTTTAGAGACTATATTATACTTATAAATCAGAATTACTAAAGGGCATGGCACTGATGTGGCCTAAAGCCGCTCAACTTGAAAGGTCGCCATTTTGATGCATTTATTAGCTTTTTCCGTTGGTAAAAATCTCAGCATAGGAGGTTGAATCCACTATAAAAACAATATTGATCATAATTTTAGCGCAAAAATTTCAATCAAGCAGACCAATTCCGAGCTATCTAGTCTTCAAAAAGCCCAAAAAACAAAATTTTTCTTTCATCGAAGACCAGTCCCCAGTGATTTATTCATCAACAGGCGTTGGATTTCTTCAGGAATTCTTCGCGTGCAAGGCTAAAAGAATTTTGGCAGCCGGGTAGGAATCGCAAAAGTACCCGGATTCCTTGCCAAATGCCATACGAGTTTGTGACACCGTAAATCCATCACGATATGTGCTCCTGTGTATCCCGGAAGATTTACCATTACGTGCTTTCTCAAGAGCACTCTTTTTCGGGATCTGTACAAACAACCGTTATTTGCTTTACTCGGAAATGAAATCGTTTTTTTTTTCCAGGAATAAAAACGCTTTGGATCATGCATTCTTGACGCTTGTTCAAATTATGGGAAACGAACAGCTGGAATATCATTCCATCAAGAAGTAAGGAAAACAGTACATACACCTTTTCAGTAGTCGAGAGATTTTACTATGGTTTGACTGGCTGTTTATTGGCCATTATTAAAATTGCATATAATTGAAGTAGCAGACAAAATTATTTATAAGGCAAATGATGAAACCCCAACATACTTCTTTTCAGAAAAGCATTGCAAACTGGTGATCTTCAGAGGAAAATCTTTTGTGAGACACGATATCAATGAATATTATCATAAAAATCCCCAAATTTATAATTTCGTAGGTAAAATCGAACTAAAAGAGAAAAACGATTTAAATTATAGATCATACAAGTGCCGTTGTAACATTACCATGCCTTCATAGAATTCTGAGTTAACAACTATAAACCTTTTACATTTGCTAGTTGAACAGCAAATTGAAATGATCCTAGGTACTACTGATTGCCACTTGCTCTTTTCAAGTTGAATGCTCATGAGAAGTGAGATGGCATAAGTAATGAAACCAAATTTACACAATCTTTGAAGAAAATGCTAACTGCGCCTAAAACTAATCTTCCAGTGTTATAAAATGCTATTTACCCGAGCAGAAGTAGAAGATACCATATCCACTGGTGACGCTAACTCTAAGTGTGTTTTTCTAAAAGGGCAATCCAGTTTTTTTTTCGATCCATTTCGCCCAAGCAGCCGACATGTTATGGCCAGGAAAAATTGCCTGAAAACTGCCCGTCTCCTTCACCCAGCTATCTCGATTTTTTCACCAAATTGTGGATTTGAATGACGTAAGTGCCACTCTCACGGACACCTCATTGGCAGTGGTCTCCGAGAGATCCAAATTCCTCACGCCAGATCTCCAGCATGCACTGCCGTTCACATGCTCAAACTCCCCTCGAATGCCTCGTTCGTCGCGCGATTTTCATGCAAAAAACGTAAAAGAGCCTCATTTCAATCGAATTCTCCAACCCCCTCCAGCCCACCCCTTTGACTCCGTCTCGTCTGAACGGCGCAACTCGCCAAGAATCGCTTATATGAATGCGGGGACTCCCTTAAGGGCGAATAAGGGCGGAGCAGTGGGGAAACGAGCAGTAATCATAGAGCGACTGTCGTCGAGAGGGATTTTTCACCCATCATGGAGGGCCACCCAAGCTTCGATAGCCATGAGATAGAGGGCAGAAATGTAAAAGAGAGCAATTCTAAGGTACAAAGAAATTCAAAGTGTAAAACATTGTAAACAAGTCTTTTTTAACAGAGGAAACTGTTTCAGGCTTTATTTTGTGGTAGTTATCCTTCACGGAGAAAATGAAAAATTACTTTGTAAACTCCACTGTAAAATTTGGTTAACACGATCCGGTTTTCAACGCCTTGTATCATCTTCAGGTCAACCGGGTCAATCTGAAGATGACGCAAAAAGTCGAAACCCGGATAGTGTCTATAAAATCTTGAAGTGGTGTTCCAAAAGTTATTTTTTTTTATTTTCTCCGTGAAGTCTTTTCAGATATAGTTCGGATTAACTACTAAAAGAACAAGAAATAATACGCCTAATATGACGTATGTGATACAAACAAAAAAATAACTAAAAACCTATAGTGTTAAGAGGCTGACATTTTGCAGATATATTGGACAGATAATATTTTTTTATTCATAGTGAGGCCAAATTTACCGGATTTTATGCAACGCGACATCTCGCTTAAACTACCTTAAGTCATTTCTATTAATTGAAATCGGGGCATCACCACAAAACGGTAAATATTGCCTACAAGAAGGGATGGACATTGCGAACTGTGTTGCATACATGCCAGGCGAGCGCTATACTCTACATGAAAGTTAGCCGTTCTTGGAGTAATGGAACTATCACTTAATTTGCATGTATAGTTCGAAAATCGTATTTCCCGAGATAATAAGCAAAAAAAGTTGCAAGTATTTCATCCTTCTTTCACGCTATGGTCATGCCATGAGGCGAAGTCGGAAACACAAGACAATATATCACCATGTTACAAGACTTCCTTTTCAAAATGAATATCCTCAAGTATACATATCCTCCATAGAAATATCTTGGAGAAACTCATGTAAACACTTCCTTGAATATCGAACTCAGGTAAGTACTGTTGCTCAATTCAAATAGAAACCGGTATATCAAGTAGATGAAATTCTAAAACTCTAACGATTGAAACAAATCTATATGATTAAACTCCATTATTATTTTAAAAATTGATCGATGGCTTAGGCATGCTTAGATATGAGATATATGATTAAATTTCATTGCTCTTTCACAAAATTATCGATCGCGCTGACGGCCCATATGAAAAATAGTGTGAGAGCTAAAACTGGAGTAGTTTCATCCCGCGGTAGCCAGGATGATAATGCGCCGGCATGGCAACCCAAAGATCACTGATTCGAATCTATCCTCAGAAATGGATTCCATTTCAGTTTTAGGGTTAAGATCTCGGATAACACAATCCGAATGAGCCTCAGCAGTTGAAGCAACCAAAATTCCCGATCTACCGCATCGGACGGGCCAATGAAACACCCATACTCTTTCTCGACAGCCCATCGTCCTCCAGGAAGGAATATGTATGAAACATTTAACAATAAGTAAAAGCAGGATCACCGGTTATTTCCAGCTTAATTATCTTCCAATCACTGCGGAAAGCACAAATGATATGGTACGCAGCAACGCACACAAGTACAAAGATATATGCACCGAAAAGTGTCGTCCATGCATAAAAATAAATGCATGCATGCATTGTAAAGAGAAATAGGTTCCACCTTCATATGTGGTACATGAGAAGTTCTAATATCAATCGAGGGCGAAATTTGCCCTGAAAAAAATCATTTGAATTGACCAGGATTCGAACCCGGATCTCCCCATTGTCGGCCAGGTGTAACTGGCTAACTCACCTGTCTAGCAACTGGGACATCCGGGTTCGAATCCCGGTCTAGTCAAATAAATGATTTTTTCATGGCGTGTTGCATCCTATTTGGTGTATATCTAGCTTAATATGCGGAGATATTTGTGACAAACCTTTATCGAGCGAAAAGTCTTAAGGTAACTTGGGCATTGAGATATTACTGGATGAACAAGCAAAAGGGGAACTCCCAGTATTCCCTTAGGCCCAGAGACAATGGCATCGATTATGCCTTTTATCACTGCGTCTGAACTCAATGGGGGGGATACGGCCAAACATCTTGCAATCTGACACTCCGTACAAGGCCTGAGGCTAGCAAGGAAGTTCATTAATGGGCCTAGTTATCAAAAAAGCTACATTATCATCAGGCATAGATCATTAAGCAAAAGAAAACGGAGATGAAACGGGCTGTTAACTACCGGGGTGAAAAAAAACTCTTTTATCCTATTGGATTTGAAGGCACACCTGTGGTGTTGCAAAGAAGATCTCACAGGCTGTGCGGATGACCAGCAATAACTAGGAATCGAAATAAATACCTCGGTACGTCCTTTCCAGAACTCAAAGTAGTTAAGGTGGCTTTACTCATGGAAGTTGACTTCCATGGATCTAGCGCGTGTAGAGATGCCTCGTTTGATATCACTACTTGAAGGACATCGGTCAGTTTACGTATTACTTTCGGTTTTTCCAAAGGAAATGACTGACGGTAGCAACCAATAAATACAGCTACTTCAAATAATGCCCAATTTATGCAGTCAACGTGTATTGTACTGTTCGAGTCCCATCGGCATTCGTGGATTTTATGAAAATTGTATAAATTACGTTAAATACATATGTTAACACATTTATAAAATGTATCAAGTATGAGCATTGTAATATTCATTATCATTCATTACAAGAGCAGTCTAAAGTCTTCCCTAATGTTATATTTATTATTATTAAAATTTTCAGGTAAAAATAAATATTGAGATATGCAGCAATACGTCCCAATCCGACAAATTCATTTGCTGTTCATTTGTTCAACTCTCACTCGCAGTCATGTGACCAGGATTATTACCTAAAATATCACCGGATGCCATTTGTGATTCACCGCATGTGATTTTATGGCAGAACCGAAATGCTATATGCAGAGGAAATAGAAGCAATTCCGTACAACATTGAACCGCGGTCGATTACTATCGCTTTCGACTCCTACTGCCACAGAAGTCCGTCCCTACACAGAGAAGTATCACTTGCAGGAGAATTCTATGGCTACTGACGTAAAAGTAACTTCCATTTTTGAAGCCAGCTTCAGGGATTTAAACATTGGAGACATCCTGGCCTTTGGCAAGACTATATGCCTCCAGGGGTAAAAACTCAATAAGGATGGCAGCACAATGAACCGTCTAATCTCTGTCGTCTAACCGTCTAATCTCTGTCGTCTAACCGTCTAACCGAATAATCTAAGCTTAAATCATCAAGATTAAACGATTTCCCTCCATGTGCTACCTCCAAAACACAGGTGCAAATACATCATAACAGAGAATACCATTTTACTGAGGCCAACTCCGAAGGCATATACGAGCAGATAAAAGTAGCGCAGTATGAAATGCAATATGTATTTCGCCAGTGTCTCAATATGACTTTTAAGGACATGATCGACTCTCCGAAGGTCTCTCTTGTGAAATAATAGCGACGAGAAAGAGCCAAGGAAGGAATAATCGACAGATAGGGGAGTGGTTATAAATAGAAGGCAAACGCGGAGAGAGAGCATTATCCACCTCCCGCTCTCAATAAGTCGTTATACTCTGGATGCAACATGGACAGTGGACGCGGCGGCGGCAGCAATCGCCCACTCGGCTTCTGCTGGCTGGCCCTGTTCCCTCGGCGCTGCATCCTCGCCTACCCAACCCCTTCCACCATGCCCTCCCTCCCTCACTCCCCTTTGCCTACTTGCCCCGCTAAACCGCCCCCCCCCTTTCAACACCCCTCCTCACGCAACAATGTCCATTCCAGGACTGCATACCGAATGCGGCGAGAACGGAAAAAATGCGCGCTGAATGGATAAAAGGGACAAGAGGGAGGATCAGGAGGTGAGTGAGGGATGTTTAGATGAGTGAAGAGGGGCAGATTCAATGAAAGAAGAAATCTACAACCAATAAATAAATCAGGCATCCTCTCCCCAAAGTTGAGTGGTGTGGCACAGGTTTTGCGACGAAATGGAAGAGAGTTTTTCAAGGGAATGTTTTACGAAAGCAAAAAAAAATTTAACGGCGTAAATCAAGAAAACGTAATGTGACCGTAGCTGCTCAATATTTTTACTGCTAGATGCGTGAGAGATAATTGCAATAAAAATACCAGTGTATTGGTTAGAGATGTAAACGTGCGAGTTCTTAGTACGAAGATCATGCTATTTAGCTGCCTAAGAGTCAACAGGAATTACAAGGGCTTCTGGATAATTTTTGTGAAGGAGAAGAAATGATGGAATTAACGGTAAATGCGTCAAATACCATATTAGTGGTTTTCGAGTTGGAGAATGGGAAAAATAATAATAAATAATTAAATAATATTTATCCTTCCATACATACATTATTACAGTTATTGTTTCCATTTGAGGAAGTAAGGTAGCCTCTAAGGCGATAAGCCTGTAATTAGGCTAACTTCAACATTCTAATATGCGGAAATGAACATACATAGAACCAAAATTTACTTAATGCATAAAGAAAACATGGAAAGGAATTTTAGTGTATAAATAAAATTCTTATTGTAGTGGCTGGAAAATAGGCATTATAACATAGAATGTACAAGTGGTTGTATGATGAGGGTGAATGGTGAAATAATTGAGTAAGTGGATGATTTTGTGTACCTTGGCCGAATTTTTGTGAAGATGAGAGGAGAGATGAAGAGATTAAAATGCGTGAGAATTTTGGAAGGAAAGCCGTAGGTGGCATGTGGAGTATTTCAAGGAATGAATATTTCTTTAAGAAAGTAAAAATTGCAGAACACAAATGTGTACTCCTTCTCACTTTGCTGTATGAGAGCGAAACTTGGGTAAGCCAGGATCAGTATACGAGTAGGATGAATGCAGTGGGCATAGGGTATCCGAGAATTGTTGGCGGCAAAATCAGAATGGATAGGGTTAGGAATGAGTTGGTGATGATAGAATGTGGAATGCTTGCTCCGGTCACGAAAACACATGAAAGGGAACATGCTTCTTTGGTTTGACCATGTCGAGAGAATGAATGACAATCGAATAACGAATCAGATTTATGAGTGTTGAATGGTGTGAGAGGAAGGGGTAGGCCAAGAAAGTCATGGGTGAATGTAGTGGAAGATACTTTTAAGAGAAGGAATATTAGAGGTATTATGAACAGGATGACGTGCATGAAGTACTGTATGAGTGAATTGTAGCAAAAGATACATGCAAGGATAGGGCAGTATGGAGGAAATAATTAAAATAGAGCCATCTTTACGGGCCTCTAACCGAGAATTAAACTTTTATGACTGAGCCTACCCCGAAAAGGATCGACGCGATGAGCGACTATATATGTAGACAATTTCATTTATTACCAAAGTAAAATCATGTATGGGGAGTTTGTAGTATATGCGTATACATCTATTTTATTTTATTTTCTCAAAGTAAAATTATCATCAATCATGAATACGAAGGTTTCTTCGCTGCGGCTCTCGACACCGTCCTCTTTTCATTAACCAGTTCATTCCTACGTAATTCCTTATTTTGGTACTCACCCTAATTTTCTTCATACATCCTACCCCTTTTTCGGTAGTTTTTACCATTCCTTGTCCCTTTCATCATTATTCCTGTTGATTCAATTAAAAATTCTCTATCGTGTAGATATGTTTTATTTTGACGGACAGGAATTTACAGGTGGCTAACATACAACGGGCCCATTATCAGCAGTCATCAACCAGAAGGTTGTTTTGCTGCAGCAATCCATTCTATTCTCCTTTTGTCCAAACGTATTATTCCTTTATAACTCTCCATTTAAGCATTTCCTTTCCCCTTGCCTTTCCCATAACTCCATAATTTGTTTGACACAGTCTACGCTCGGTCCTCCTTGATATTACTTCCCAATCCTGTATAATACTATTATTGTTTTCAGGAGACTGATATGTTTTAGGATATGTATAAAAAGTTTTTTTTTCTTTTACTTAGCAGAGTTTTCATCCTACACATATTCTCCCCTGGTCTGCTTTGGACTTTTCATTGGTGGTTCTCTCCACCCATTCGATCTTTATCATTATTATTCTTTTTTTCACCTTTAAATATTTCCCTTTTGCTGATGAATTCGTATCTTCGCTTTTCTGTTAGGAGAATTTTTCTCGCATATTTTTAATGAAGAGCTTCCTCATATACTTTAGCTTAGGCACTTAGCAAAGCAAGATGCATGTGTTTTGTGGGAATACAACAGAAAAGAACTTTAGGTAACCTCGAAGGTTTTCATCTCGCGAGGTTGCCATCAAAATACGTTATGAATCAGCCACATTCACCAACATAAGAAAAGAGTAGTTAAGACATATTCTTGACGATGGCCATAACATACGGATGCCACGAAAAATAAGATATTTACTCCTAAGAAATCAGGTAATCTACTATATAGTTTTTTAAATTCCAAGTTTTAAACCATTTTCAAAAGGAAATTAATTTTTTTCTGCATAATCAAGCGGTATTTAGCTTAATAAATTACGCTCCATATAAAAAACCTCTGTGAAGGAAGGAAATATTTTTGGAAGAATTCTTATGAATCTTTCCATAATGTAGCTATAGGCCGTGAAGAGACGAAACATATTACCCGACATCACGCAGGGAATACTCGATATACACATTGAATGTCTACGATTCGCGAAAGTTTTGACGACGACGCATATCTACGGATGATATCAGCCAATGTTCCCTCTTGAAGTCCTACGCCCTGATTTAAAACACCGTACCAAGGCCGATGGTAGTTGAATATTCATTCGCTGCAATGATTCTCTCTCTTCCCTTAAACGATTAAGCGGACGCATTAGATAGCGCACGCGTACGCCAAGGTGATCTACCCCTAATGAACGAATAAGGTCACTAGAGCATTCGAACATCCGGAAACAAATCAGTCATTCCCACGGGCTATAGACGTGGATTGAAGCTTCAGGCGTGGCGCAAGTAGCGGACAGACTGCGCTCTTTTGCGGGAAAAAGAGGTGATTCAATGAGGTGAAAACAATGATAGGCAAATGTATCTGTAATAATAACTCCTGTTGAGTAAAGTAGGTGATCATATTACTCTGGAATTCCCCATCGACGGTCTCCCATCCAAGTCTTGCAGTCGTGAATGCGACCAATTCCATAACATGCGTGCAGATGGGCCATCTAAACGACTTGTGACCCTCGATTGAGGGGCCGTTTCCAGACTTCTATTTGTGTTTCTTAATACGCATCAAAGATAATCATCACTGAGACCAGAACCTCATGTGCGCATATACCTATTTTCTACATGCACTGATAAATGCCGCAAAAATCAGGAAATATATTTTCCCTACCGAATTTCAAAACTTCAGACTACTTAAATATGCTGCCATCTGCATTCTATACGCGGAGAATAAAATATTGTTAAACGGTATTAATATCGCATTTCGGCACTTACTTACAATGCAAAAGATGAAACTCGATGAATAATTAATTATTTCGAGACTCTTTTTATATTATTTCCAATGGATATTTTGGCATTCTGGCTCTCTCGACCGGTTTCGGTTGACACGTAAATCATTGAAGAGACGACTTTGATCGACATTTTAACGGGATTTCTCGAATCTTAATGACTTATATGGAACCTTACTCGACCGCTGGTCAGATCACCTTTACTAATTGGAGGAAAATAAACTTTAATTTTTAAAAATCTTATTCTTTTTCCTCGTTTTCCTTCCGATTTTACGGGATCTATAAAGAAGGAAAGCACAATGCGCATTGATTAATGTATTGCAAAAAATATAATTCACTTGAATAACAATAAGGAATTGGCGCATTTACAACTCCGAGTCTTCGGAAAATATCTAATGGCTTTCCATAAAATATTGTGATTTATAATTCCAGCACTTAATGCTGGGGAAATAATTTGTAGCCGTACAAATATCAACAGTTTATAAATTTCCAATCATTGCATTTATACAAATGATGTGGTACGCAGTCACGCGCATGGGTGCGAAGTTATACGCCAAAGACGGCGAGATTCGCCATGAAAAGCTGAAATTCACCTTGAATTAAGATGTTTTGGTGGTGTAACTGGCTAACACACCTGACCGGCAATTGGGAGATCCAGGTTCGAATCCCGGTCATGTCACATGATTTTTTCATGGCGAATTTCACCGTCTTTGGTGTCAACAGTTTATATTTTCCCTAGATCTAAATCTTTTTCCTGCAAGTAGTGATTCAAAATTGCTAAACCTATGCTATCATAATGACGTAGCTAAGTACATTGGGGAAAATTATTGGGTCAAATAGAAATGAACTAAACAAATTTAACTCCATTTAAATTATTGAAAACATAAAATAAAACTGAAATGTAAAATATGAATACATAACGTAGGTATGTATAAGGAATAATAGAGCCATTTCGATTAAGTCTACAAACCGCTGTAATTGAAGGAAATCGAAAATTTCAAATTATCCTGATTATTATTAAGCAATAATCGCTGGGGGTGTGAAATAGGTTTTTTTCGAATGCTGTATGTACATCCAACTATTTGCCAGTGTGTAAGTAAAACTTAAGGTAGTTTGAGCAAAAAATCACTTCACCTAGAATTTGATGAATTTTTAAGAAAAACTCTCATCTTTCCAATGATATCAAAATATCAACCCCTTGCCGAACTACTTTTCGAGCAACTTCTCTAAAAAAAGCTGTTTTACATGGGATAGATTAGGGCTGTGCGCTCCAGAGGAAGAATATTAAACAAATTAGGAGCTTCTAGCACCTAGAATTCGTCAAAAAACTAACGGTGTGTAGATTGCATGTTTTATCAACTATTTACAAAAAATAATCTATTAGCCACCACAGTAATTTTGACAGAATCGCAAAAAAAACCTGCTGTTTTGAAGGGTTTCCAGCCGTACGGCGGGAAAAAATGAGTCAAGTTAGCGACTTATGTAGATTTATTTATTTAATTACTGAGAATTTAAGTAATATATAACTATATCTTTGCGCCATTAATATTACAAAATTTATTTCATACTTCTTATAGACGCTGAAATAAAAAAATAAAATTTTGATATGGTCTCCATTATGACTAGGGAACTATCTCGTTCAAACCACCTTAAGTCCATAAACGGGTGTTAGAGGAATCGCGGCCTCGCAGCGTTGGGTTTAATCAAGATAGAACTCGCTCAGTCAATTCAGGAAAACTTTTGTATTTTACAGAGAATAGCGAAATCACCTGGTCACACTTTACCCGTGTATATGCGGGACGTCTGCTATGGCTATATAGCAAGTTGGTCATATCTACAAGAACAGGCGTCAAGTAGTCCTTCACAATTAGACGTCCCAGGCGGCCGAACACAGCAATTGACGATCCGATAGGTATCCCTCCGCTCAATGTCACACATGGAACTCCATTCAAATTCGAGCTCCATAGAACACGCGCGACCTCGGGGGTAATGTTTTAACCTCACTTAAGTGAGAATTCGTTATAAACTACGGAAAATTACGCCACCCGGGAGTCGCTCAATAAGCGTGAAACGCACCCTACCGGTCGCCCCGTCCCGGTGTCATCCGCGGTGAAACGCCTCAACCCGACGCCCGGCGGGAGCGGGAGCGCCGCTCCACCGCGACGTCACTCTTTAGATCCACACCAGGGGGGTTATTTTGTAATCAAACCTAAGTGAGAATACGTCATAAAGTACGGAAAATTACGTCATTTTTCGTAGTTCAACTCCGCCACCCAGGCGGCGTGACCACCTTCGGCCTCAAGCGGTGAACTGCCGGTCTATTTATTTGATTCATCCGCTCTTTCGACTCTTGATCCGTATCTTTCGACTCTTGATCCATTTCATTTGCCTCCAAATTTCATTATTTCCATCTCACCTGTCGTTAGGAACGTGAAATTAAGCCACCATCGGACCTTTGCCGATCGTGAGCCGATCATTAAGAGAGAGAGAAACGGATCTACCCCCAGGGGGGTTATTTTGTAATCTCACCTTTTCAATGACTCTTTGCGGGAAGGCAGAAGATCCGTTTCGCTATCTTAATGATCGGCTCACGAACGGCCAAGGTCCGATGGTGGTTCCATTTCATGTTCCTATCGACAGGTGAGGTGGAACTTGCAATGCGGAGCCAAATGAAACGGATCAAGAGTCGAAAGGTACGGATAAAGAGTCGAAAGAGCGGATGAATCAAATAAATAGACAGGCAATTCACCACTTGAGAGCCGAAGATGGTCACGCCATCTGGGTGGTGGAGTTGAACTACGAAAATGACGCAATTTTCCACATTTTAAGACGTATTCTCACTTAAGTGAGACTACAAAATAAACCCCCTGGGGTTTTATTGTGTAATCTCACTTCATTGTGAATTTCGACATCAAATACTGAAAATTACGCCATTTTTCGTAGTTCCACCTCACCACCCAGGCGGCCGCGGCGTAACCATCTTCGGCTCTCAAGTAGTGATTTGCAGGTTGCATACGTCATAAAGTACGGAAAATTACGTCAATTTTCGTAGTTCAACTCCGCCACCCAGGCGGCGTGACCACCTTCGGCTCTCAAGCGTGAACTGCCGGTCTATTTATTTGATTCATCCGCTCTTTCGACTCTTGATCCGTATCTTTTGACTCTTAATCCGTTTCATTTGCCTCCACCTCTCATTAGTTCCATCCCACGTGTCGTAAGGAACGTGAAATGTAGCCACCATCGTTTCCACGGACCACGGACGTAGATTTAACAGACCTTGGGGCCGATCGTGAGCCGATCATTAAAATAGTGACACGGATCTCCCAACTTCCCGCAAAGAGTCATTAAAAAGGTGAGATTACAAAATAACTCCCCTTGCCCACTTATTCCCGAACTGTACTGCGAAGGGACGAAGGGAACGATGGAGGAAGTTTGCGTGGCCGAATGAAGGCCTTTCTCGTTCAATCGTCGACCCAACACGCGTGCACGGGTGCAAATTAGCGCCATTTAGGAAGTTTCTATCGCGGCCATTCTCATTTTGCCTTTAAAAAAAACGTTAATTCGGAAGATGAAAACATACAGTTAAAATAAAACATTGAATTAAAATAATAAACTCTAACTTGCTACGCAAATGCAAAAATATTTACAGCAATCGTTATTGGTTTACAAGATATTTTACCAGAAAGATTAGATCACATCAAATTTTTGTCGATTTTCAACTTCGTGGAAACAATTGCTTTCGAATTTCTACTTCTAGTTTGATAGCTTCGTCACTCAATTCTCGGAATAACCCACAATTAACATTCACTAAGAAGAAAAGTACAGTTAAGTGTTAGCAAAAATATAAAATATTTCATTACCTAAATGGACTTTGATTTAAAACTATTGCAAAAATAATAATCAAGGGCTATGATACTATTTCTTTACCTATTAACTGCTAAGTTATTACATTAACATTTAGCTCAAACGAAGTAGAGTGCGAACCTTTCTCATATTATGCATGGCACTTTATTAGCAAAATATGGGGTCACGAGACGTATCTGTAATTACTTAAATACTATTTCTTTCAAAAATCCTCATTCATCATGGTTTGGACTGAAGGTAACTGTAAGTTAAGGAGCATAGCATTGCAATAATTATTTGGAAAAAAAATAATTTATGCTCTTGCTATGGTGGTTCTATTTAGAAGCAAAATGTTATTTTAAAAGTATTACTCATAGACTCGGTTTTATAATGTCTGGTTCAATATTTGCTCGGTATGAAAAGCGAGGCTTATAATTTCTCCAACCGATAACGATCTCCTCAACTAACTGACAGTCTGATGTAATATAAAGTCCCGAACTCTCAGTTAATATCATGTCAACTTAAAGGTTGCGTCATCTTGTGGTCAACGTTAACCATACATTGTAATATTCAACCCTAAAGCCGTTTTACACGAGGAGCTTAATTGCGCGATTTGAAGTACAGAAATTGCGAGAACGCGGGAACCGCGGGAACGGATTGAAAGCAGGGGCTACTTTCTCTTCTGCCGTTTATGCATTTGTGCATGTATTCTAGCCATTCGCTACTTTACGCGACGCAATTTTTAATGTACATCCATGCATTCATCAGACTGCAATAAAGTGCCTAGAGTAAAACGGCCTTAAGAATTTTGAGACTAGTCAGGAAATTCGCGCAGTAAGGAGATAGCCACACCTTGAGGACGATTGCGACACGGCGTTCATCCTCGCCAGCGCCCCCTCGTCAGTGCAAACTCACCATCGCCAGCGGCGGTGTACGCAAACTCACGCACCAGAGTGTGTCTGTATATCCAGAGAACGACCGTCGGCATTACCAGTTACAAGTGTACGTCGCGGGTGGTGGTTGGGGGGAACGGGGAGAGAAAGGGTGAAAAGGGGAGGAGGGGGAGAACGGGAAGAGATACAGTGGGCTGGTTGTGATTCTAAACTTCCCCTCCACCACCCTCGCAAAGACCACCACCCACATTAAACTCCCATTCGAACCCCACCCCCTTTTCCCCTTTCCGAAAACTTAACACTACACTCGAAGCAACCTCCCTCTCGCGACCGCCACCACCAAGACGCCGCAGTGCTTTCCAACCAACCACCTCCTCCACCTCTCCCTCCACAATAACACCCAACCCCTCCCATTCCCCCTTGCGAACTCCTACCACGCGAAACCAACCCCTCGCCCTTAGCCGCCCACCCCCGGCCACCACCCCACACCCCGCTGCCAACATCTCCCGTCACAAAGATTTCACAAACCTTCCTTCCCCGCAGGGCCTCCCCTTCTTCCCCAAGTATTCAGCCTGTTGATGGAATTCTAATGTTCATCTACCCACGTCGTGGATTTCCTTACGTCTTCCCTTTGCTGCTACTGTCTCCCTCTCTCTCTCCCGCTCCGTACGTCTCTCTATCTTCTCCTGCGTTCCATCTCTCCCCCCATCTCTTTAGTTTCCCCGTCCCAATCCACCTCATTTTTGCTTCTCCAACCATCCCCCTTTCTTCTCCGCGCATATGCATGTGTCTCTCGCTCTTTCTCTAATTCCGAGCCCCATACCTGTCCCTCCCTGCGTCTCCAGCAACCAGACTCCACTCCTCCCGCGTCAGCTCCAAACCTTCTCCTCATCTCCCCCCCCCCCCACTCAGCCATTTCAAAGGAGAGAGCATCTTTCTCCATCACCCATTGTCTCCGCCGCTGCTCTTCAATCACCCAGGAGACTTGTTCTCCGCTTCTTATTATGTTTTTCTCCAAACAATTCCCTTATTCCCACCCCCACACACACTCTCTCTAGCCCTTTCCTTTCCCTCTCCTACTCTCCTTCACATTTGCGTATAACTTTTATACCCACCGGGTGCAGGTGTTTATTCCCTGGACCTATCTGTAGTTTGCGCACATGCAAGCATGTCGTTTGAAATAGCTTCAAGAGGGGGCTCGGGGAAATTTTTCTCCCCATGATTTGCATATCCAGGTGTTTTCACCCAAAAGGGTCGCTTTTGAAATACTAGTGTGCCCGATGATTTTAAAAAAAAAAGTTAAGTGCTGATCTTGATCCTGACAAATGACAAACACCCCATGATTCGTACTGGCTGTTATGGCTGTTGATCTGACGGCGGCGTCTAACTTATAGGAGAGGATGTGGAGGAGGGGTTGAAGTAAAATTATAGGAGGGGTAGTGGGCAACGCGGGTTGAAACTTCTCAACGACAGGATTATGAAATATTTTGAAACCCTGAATTTCATTTCCTGCGATTGTTAGACGATCTTTAAGTCATAGGGGAGTAGAAGTAGCGATAAACTAGGGAGGTGACTGACAAACTGAAATAATTTTACTATTCAACATTGGTCGTTCAATCCTAAGATTCATTGACTGCAGCCCTCCATTCTTCTCTATCTATTGCCCGTTCCCTTACTCCCTGGTAGTTTTTCTGAGGTACTTTCTTCTTTAAATGGCCTATGTATTTGCTTTTCCCTTGGACTTCCTCTAGGGACTTTTCCCTCGATTGCATATGGTCCTTTCCGATTCTACACTTCCATAAACTTCTTCATTTATAATTTATCTCAAGATTTTTAATTTTAACTTTCAATTTAATATCAATAGTATCAAGTCAAAATCCTGGACACATATTAAGAACATAATTATTGTAATAACATAAGAGGAGAACACGTCAATGATTAAAGGTATCGAAAAAAAACTCCCCACGATAAAGTGGCGACTCATTCCCACGGGAATAGATGCAGATAATGCGAAACGATGTGAGGGAAATTATTTTTTTTAATAGACCGCGAAATCATTGCCGGGAATGACAGGATGTCGAGGGATGGGAGCAAATGATTTCAGACCAGGAGAGACAACCCAATCCGAGCACCCCCCTCCACTTTCCCTTCCAACATATGTCGTCGCTCTCCCTATTCCCCCCCTCCCCACCGCCCCCCATCCCGCGTTGTGTCCCCTACCCGCCCACCTTCCCATTCAACCAAATTCTCCTGCTCTCCCACCCTCTCCTTCTCCCTCAACCAAGCAGTCTTCTTAAGGAACACGCCACCCCCTTCCTCCCCCCCTGCTCCTCCTCCATTATAAGACAGCCAGAGACGAAGGCACAGAGATATATACAGTGAGAGAGAAGGGACTTCGTGAACTTCATTTCTCAGAAATTCTGCCGCCTCCCACTTCCACCCCCCTATCCAGACCCTCCCCCTCTTGCATTACTATTGATGCCTCTTCGAGAAGCTTGGATTTCGAAGATGGTAGCAAATTGAAGAACAGGAGCAGATTGAGAGACGTGGATGTGGTGGTGGGGTGTGGAACCTCTCTCCTCCCAACAGCCGATGGCTTGAGGAGTTCTGGCAAGTAGGGGGTGGAAGGGGGGGGGGGGAGGAGAAGATTTGGGGAGGATGACAGGTAGGTGGGAGGGCGTGGGAGTTGTGAGAAGGAGTGTTTGGTTGGTTGAGGGCTTCTACCGAGGTCCCGAAATAAAATAAGTGGAGAGACAGAGCAAGCGGTGGCATAGGAGAGAAGAGTGGGAAAGAGGAGTGATTTGGTTGTGGGGTATGGTGGGTGGGGAGTATGTTTCTGAGTGAGTGGTGAGGGGAGGTTGATTTTATGTTTTAAGAAACGAGGCAACAGAAGGAGGGAGGGGAGACTATTTTGAGTCGAAGAGGGAAATTTTTTATATTTTTTTTCCACCCGCTGCCTGGTGGGATGAAAGGTATGGCGCGCTAGGCAGGGTCGCAGGAAGGGATGGGCGAGTTAAAGCTTGGCAAATTGAGAAGTGGCGGTGATGTTTAGGATCTCCGGGTGGGGGAGGAACGGTGGCATGTGAAGTCTAAGATGGGTAAGGGGGGAATGGGAAAGGGGGGGAACAGGTACGGCAGAAAAACACAGGGGAGGAGGAGGAATGGGAGTAAGGATGCAAAATCCTTCCCCACTCTTACCCCTAGACACTTCAACCCCCAGCCAGCCCACCCCTCCCACAATCCTTCCATTACACACACCGTCCCCCGAAAGATGTGAAAATTTCGGAAATTCGCGCGGAAATAGAAATAGATGGGGTTGAGGAGATATTTGAAAGGATTCCCGCTCCCTCACTCTGGTGGTGTTGAGTGAGTTTGGGGGGGGGGCACTACACTAGGCTACCGCGGAGGGAGGAAGAATTCAAGAAGGATGAGAGGTGGAGGTTGGAGGAGTGATGGAAGCTCTCCACCTCTCGAGAAGAGAGAGATAATGGAAGCAAAACACAGGAAAGAAACTAACGGCAAGAGGTGGGAGGGGCGGGTGGGGAAAGGGGGAATTTCAGGAGGAATTTCCAACTGACGCTCGATTCGAGGTTCGAGTGCCGCAGAGCAATTTTTACGGCGCGGAGGGACCGGATTAGGGGATAATGCATTCGTATTTTTTTGTAAAATTAATTTATAATAATCAGAATGAAATACATCACCGAAAACCGTTCGTTATGTCTACAAGATCCAATTGTTTTATGTCTCGTTTAAGTTAGTCGCAAGATGATGTCACTTTTACGTTAGCATGATGTTAAATAAGAGTAAAAGTTTTGTTTATTACATTAGACTGCCGGTTACTTGACCAGATATGCCATGCAAAGTCTAAAGTAGCCAAAATACTTAGCCGTGCCTGCATATAGTAATTACATATATACTCAATCTTGATATTAGTCATACCACGTATCTACAGAATACAAATATTAAACTCAATGTTAATTTTGAACATTCTCATGCTACTTTTCACGATATGATCATGCAATGACGCACAATTGACGATGAATGACAATCGATCGTTGTTAGTGACTATTTTCTAGATAAAACCTTAGCGCTTGAACATAAAAAGAAAGGTCACGAGCATGTTAGTCAAGGAATGAAATATTAGTGATCTCCCATACAGTATTTAAGATCAAGTCTTTGGCGCATTCTATATTAGTTAGCATAAATTTTTAAGTAATCGTCGGCTTTCGTACGCATTTGTTTTTTTTTAATTTCTCGCTTAAAGTCCTCCTGCACAAGATCCCAATTACCTAGGGTTAACTCGAGATGTGTCCCAACTAAAGCGTGGGAAGGCAGGAGAGAAGGGGAAGGAAAATTTCGGAGGTATTCCAAACTGTCACTCGAATTGAAAGTGACTGCCGCAGAGAAATTTCTGCGGCAGAGCTAAGGGATGGGATGGAGGAGCCTTCCGCGGATCCCATCGGCTGATAAGATTCAAACCTCCAAGAATCACTCCAAAGGGGATGGGAGGTTTGAAAGTTTGATGAGCCATTATTATTTTAGAGGAGCAAGAGCGCGCAATCATTTTTCTCTCAGATGGTTAACAACTCCTCCCCAACGCTTATCTGTAGAGATATAGTGCAAAGGGAGAACATGAAGCCAGACTCGTAGAGCCTAAAACTATCTGGATGAAAGAAGAAAACCAATGGATTTAAATATAAAACCATAGAAACCATTTCCGAACTGTTTTTGAAAAATAGACCTACAAATTGTCATTACCATTTCATTTAAGGTAAAAAAAAAAGATTTTATCTCTTAAAATTATGGTACAATTTACCTGATGTTCCTATAATGCATCTAGCACCTTTCGCGTGGTATTCATTATAAATTTCTAATTAAATTTATTTTAGTGAATAAATAAATACCAAAATTTAAAAAATCACAAAAAGTATGAGAATTTTGGACAACATGATAATTACAGTCTTGTTTTATCGACCTCTTGGCACTTTGAAACGTTGGCAAGGTATCATAGTTTCATTGTTCTTGACCTACCCTCGATACTTTAAAGTGGTTCGATACTTTTAAGTAGCAACGTGATAATTGTCTAAAGATTACAATCAGCAAAGTTCCATATCATACGAGTTTCGGCTCATAAAAATTTGTTATGGACAAGAGTAAACTTTTTCCAGAGCAGTACTAATCTACTAAATATCGACTAAATACCGTCATAGATAGATGAAAGACTTAACTAATTTTGGGAGGTTTAATCTCATATAAGAGAAAGCATAATTTTTAAAATTTTTAAATTTATGCTAGTTAAAATGTTTTGACTTTAAGGACAGAGAAATGGTAACAGCTCAAGACAGAATATTTTCTTAGACAACTGGATTTCCAGTGTTGACGTAATAGAAAGCACTAATTTTCACGATGATATTTAGCCAATAGGTTTTAGGGTTTATTTGGAAATAATTGAGGTAGCGGGCACGGCCAAAAAGAAACTTAACATCAGTTCAAATTAAGTATCTAAAAACAAATATATTTCAAGTCAAATTAAGTTTCCTGAAACCGAATTTCACACTTTAATCTGAATATTTCCTTACGGAAACCACTCTGCCCCACACCGCTGAACAGGAGGAAGGAAAAGGCAGGTTTTATTTGTACTAGCAAGCGAAGAAGCGAGGGTAAGTGCGGTCGCGATACGCTGAGGACACGCTGAAATTCACATCGAATGTCTGCGCAAAGGTTGCCGATTACGTGAAAGCGACCCTCAACATTACCGCATATTACTCATTGGCACGCCAAGCTACACAGGAGTCGGAAGCGCCACTAGATGAAGAATAAGATTATAAAACCGCCAGTAATGGGCAGCATGACAACTCCCCAGCGGCCCTCTGACATCTTTCACGGGTGGCCATAAATATTCGAGGCTTATCGTTTGACAGGGGTCCAATTTAGGCGAAGAATCACACATTTCCAAATGTCAATCACTTCCTCTCCTTTGGGAATCAAAAGATTCTTCGAGTGGGTAAGAGTAGCTGAGTATTGGTATATGTTCCTTGGATCGTTTTGCTAATCCTTTATAATCAAGGAGGGAGCAGAATTTGTAGGCTTAATGTACACAGGTAAGTAAAGGGCTATAAACACAACGCACGAAGCAGAGATAAGCATCACAATATTTTAATAATTAAAAATTGCAAAATATTGTTAACATATCCCTTCCAAACCCCACATATGTATATTAGAGGGTATTAATAAATTGATAACGTCCAATGTAAATATCAACACGATTATACTTCAACACTTTTAGGAAAATAATATGTACCTGTACCTGTTTCACTTGTACAGAAATATTTTCAATAAAGCTCATAAAACTCATTGTATTTGACTACTAAGAAACTGGTACGGTGCTATACCAGAGTACCCACCACTAAAACGGCACCTTTTAAAGCTTATTTTATCCTCATTTGGCCTAAGTTGGAGAAGAAAGAACCCTTAAGACTAGACAGGAAGTATGTACATATGTAAGTATCCTTATTACGATAAATGTTAAAGAGCTGTAACATTTTTAAGGAATGAAAGGCGTTTGATATCGTCATTGCTTTCCTTTATACAAGTACCTCACTCTACCTGTTCATTCCAGTAGCCAGACGGTGCATATGAACTTGGACTTAGTTCTCCCACGTTTGATTAAGTTGCAGGTAGAAAAGAACACTGATATCTCATTATTATAGCAAATAATAATCATCACGAAACATGGAAGACATATAATCACGGATGCCTCAAATTACGTGAAATGTAGGTAGTGCAGAAAGACTGATATCCACAAAATAACAAACCCTTGATCTTGATATAGAAGATACAGAACTTATATCACTTAATAACGACTGCAATATTCACAAACATATATCCACCCATATATTACGCCATTATAAAGCTCAAAATTTATTTAACGATAAGATTAAACACTATCAACATTATTTTACTACTGTATTATATTACGTAGAGATAATTAGGAAATGGTTTATCAAAGCTAGTATAATGCTGATGAATAAAATTATAAAAAATAAAATATGGAAATACAGTATAAAATTGAACTTTGGATGATAGCATTCATGTTGGTGTAGCCTGGGTGACACTCTCCTAAGTCCATCCAATTAGCTCACGAGAATCAAGTGCAGTTGGAGAACCTCCGTCACGAAATGACTATTCCAATATTTGGATAGATAGATAAACGAAGAGCGTGGTGGCCTAGTGGATAGAGCGCTTGGCTACTGATCGAAGGGTCCCGGGTTCAAATCCGGGTGAAGCCTTTGGACACCCCCGAATAAAAAAACCTCGGAGTGCGAGGTGGCCCAGGGAAAGGAACTGGCCCCCCTTCCCTGAATGTGTGAAATTCACACGCCTGCGGCTTAGTCCGGGGTGAGCTTTACCTTCAACTATCCAAACCAACTTTCGGGTTGAATCACTGGGTGACAGTGAGATAATCGAAAGTCATCTCTGAGTACGTAAAACACTACTATGAAGGAGGGAATATGAAATAAATATCTTCAAAAATAAAAAAAATATATACATACAAATACAAATTGTGACATACTCAATAACATCAAAAGACGGAGAAATTAAAATAACTTAGCTGATTCCTCTTGCATTTATTGCCACGACCTGGGTTTCGACACGTTGTGTGTTAAATTAAAATAACTTAGTTAATTCCACTTCAGACCTGAAGTGGAATTAACTAAGTTATTTTAATTCTTCCATAATGGATAACTTCCACAAAATCAAGCCTAAAACCGTTTCCTTAGTGAATACCAAAATATTTAAAAACTTAATTTGCACGAATAATTTAAGGCTTATGGTGACAATGAATTCGATTTATTGAACGATGAACCAATAAATTCGACTTATTCAACCAGGAAATAAGTTGCGGAAACGGTTTTCCAAAGATGTAAATTTTGGTGCTGTAGAAGGTATTCATTTTGGCATTCGCACAGGCAACACAAATCCTACTCAAAGACAGCACAACGGACTCAGACGTGCGTCAGACGGAAAATATTAGGCACGATCTTCGTTGTAGGATACCAAAATCTTCGATTACTTGCATGCATACATCGATGCAAGCAAGTCATCGTTGAGTAAATTACTCCACTGAAGAGGGAGGGAGATAGGAGGGTGGGTGGATGTGTGAGAGGGGGAGGTAGAGGTTGAGTAGGAGAGGTGCCACACACAGGATAAGCGAGGAGTGAGCTGCGTGGAGTCGAGCGGGAGGGGGGATGGGGAGGGAGGGTGAAAGAGGAAGGCAGGAGGGGGTGGAGGGAAGTGGGAGGTCGTGAACCCAGACACAGCTCCCGACTCAAATCCCATCAAACATGCAAGCAAAGCTCCCCGTGTTGGGCTGGTGATGCGGCTACGAAATGCTTGAGAGCTTAGAGTGGCGAGGTGGGAGGTGAGTTGAGAGGAGGAGGAGGGGGAGGTTGTGGGTGGGAGGGAGGGAGGACGGAATGATGGCGGCAGACCCGCTTCGACGGATCAGCAGAAATGAATATGGAAGAGGAGTCGGGGGGGATGAATGCAATGAGGTGGAAGAGGTTTAAGATCTAAGGGGAAGGAAATATAAACATGAATATTAATTTTACAACCGTGCTGATTGAGTTAATCAATTCCAAGATGCTCCACGGAATTCAAAATTCGTTAATGATTAATTGCCGAAAGTAGGAGTCGTGAATATAAACAAAAATTCATTTTTTGTTCATTAAATCCAATAGATATTAAATGACTGCAACGAAAATATAAATGAAACCATAAATATTTTTGCTCGAATACTGGAATTATCGATCGAAAAAAATGCTGAAGGAATATATGTATATGATTTTTTCGGCGATTAACTTAGTTAAAAACGGAAAATGCCTCTATATTGGGGAAGAAAAATATTGATATGATGAGGATGATTGCGGTTTTGATTGAGATAATCAATTTCAAGGTGCTCCACGGAATTCAAAATTCGTTCATGGTTGATTTTCGAAAGTAGGAGTCGTGCATATAAGCAAAAATGCAATATTTATAAAATCCAATCCAAAATATTAAAAGACTCCAGCAAAAATATAAATAAAATAAAAAATACATTACGCTCGAACGCTGGAATTATCGATCGAAAAAAATGCTGAAATTATCTATGTATATGATTTCTTCGGTGATATACTTAGTTAAAAACGGAAAATACCTCTATATTCGGGAAGAAAAATATTGAATGTAACTTGGATTAAGTATCCCATTAGCACTAGATGTACTGCATGGAAATATTAAGCCATAGCTTAGTTTTGCCTAATACTCGCTTAATAATTTGAGTCGAAATATTTGTTTAACAGCAAAATCATAGGATCCCTTGAAGTTGTGAATCGTTTCAGATTCATTGTAATATGCACATGAAAAATATATTTCAAGAGATTTCTTGTTTTTTTTGCGTTTGGTAGATCACTACCCTGCAGTTGCGACATAAATACCATCAGAAGTTCTAAAATACACTAATTGCTCATTATCAGGTATCCAAAGGGACAAACCTAAAGATTTCTCACATTTCCCATGGCCAAAATGTATCACAAACCCACAAACGAGCGCCTGCTCTCCCGCCGCCTACTACACAGCTGTTGTCATTTTAAGATATAATAACATTGGCCGGGGCAGAATATATGGCTGGGGAAAGAGAAAATATGGTTAAAATAGTTGAAGTTTAAAAAATATCTTCCTTTCATAAGGTTGCATGTGGTACGATGTAAGCAAATAATTTTTTCCAAATTATTAGAAAATGTGTATTTTTGCACTAAAAAAATAGGTAACCTGGGGCACGATCATGGTTCTCCATAATGCTAGCACGTACTGCTTTTCAATGACGCTGATGAGAGTGAAAACATGACCGTCAATCTTCGAATTCTTTGCAGATATTTTATATCACTAGTTTTATTGATTGATAGGGTGCGTTCCTTATACAGTAACTATTAGCATTCAGAAAGAATAGCATTTTGGATAACGATAACGCCAACGTGAAATGAGGACCGTGGTCCATCCAATTACTTTTGCTTTTTAAAGAACCAAGGTATTAAGAACTCAACCGGAATCAAGGCATTCAAATAATAAAAACACCAAGCATTCTCCTCATTAAAATGTCAAAAAGTAGGTTTGATGTATTAACCCGAACGGAATCCATTGGAGGGAACAATGCAAAAAAACTCGACGCTTGCAAAAATGTGGATTGCCAAGGAATTTTCTAATGAAAATCATGAAATAATCATTGTGTAGTTTTGACGCAAGCAAGTTAATATTGATAACTATTATTGATAAAGACTCGTGATGAGTTACAAATCACGTTAATAGTTGACCATATTTCCCTGATCAATCGGAGCTCATCAATATCAATACACATTAAAGACTAAAGAAATATATAAAGTATATAGAAAATGGCGTAGGATTACTTATAAATGCGGAGAACTATCCACAGAGGTTTCATCAGTGAAAATTTTAACTACGGTCACCTATTTACAATGCCACACCTCTTGGTATATTTCTGACCTTATAGTTATGGTCAGGTCAAACGTAAGTAACTTGAAATAATTGAAAAATAAAACTTAAGAAAAGAGAAACAGTTAGCGCTTTTTTCACTATGGCTAACTTAAATATTCTTTTTATGTCAATAAGCGTTCTTACATGAACCAAGTAGTCACAAAATCAGAGCAATCTTACGAGCCGTTGGACAGATATTTTGCGGCATGCGTGCAGAGAATTGGAATAAGCATTCGAAACAGAATATGAAGGCCGAGAAGCGATACCTCAACAGTAAAGGAACGGTGAAGTATATCTCGTCACGTAGGCAATCCGAAATAAAAAACAGTTCTCTGAAAGGCAATAAAATTCCAATTCTCATTCTTTTTATGGCTTCGGTGGTCAGTCCAAAAACGATGAATGAAAAAAATCGCCAAAAGTATATGCTCGGCTCTCACGCAAGCCAGACGGCTCTCCACGCCGCTATGAGACCAGATCGTTATGATAAATACCAAAATCGAAAAGGTCAAGGAGTTGGACAACAAAAGTTAATCTTCTACTTCATGCAAGGTTAAAATTCCAAGAATAATATATTATTTTAAGAATTATACGTTAAAATGAAGTTAATATGAACCCGTTAGGAATTTTATACAGAATTTAAATTGTAAAATTCTTTATCAGCAGCATAGGTAGAGTCAACAAGGTTCTACAACAGCTGAGCTCCGACTGTAACCTTAAATCTGGTAAATGGTATTACATCCTTCACGAGAAGATAGACGAAGTTTCGAGATCAAGACTAGCAGGAAATACTCATTGCCCACTAATGCATAAGTGCGAGAATCTACATTTTCCCAAATGCAATATATTCAGCGTGCTTTTATTGAAAGCGATTAATATTCAGAATGCTAATATTTAGCACACAGGGGGGTATGAAATACAACTGATGTTCAAAAACAATTTTTATATCATCAAGTGATCATGATACTAAGAGTGATCATTATTCATCCAAAGCGTCGTATTTTAAGTAGGTATCGAATTGGGGGTAACTTACCTAAGAACTCGCACGGATATAGCCGTTAGCGCAAAGCATTTTCGAATATACTCATTTCAATATTGCGTGAACAAAAGCTTGGATCTTTTTATTTTAGGTATTTTAGGTACCGAATTGTGTGTAACTTACCTCAGGAAAAGCATGGTAAAGTCGCCAATGAACAGCATCTCCGAATAAATTCACTTTAAAATTCGAGCGCAAACAGTGGGCTGGATGTTTACTCGTTTATTTTAGCAAAATGAGAGGGTTCCGACTCATGGATTACTCATGGATTGCATTGGAGCACTATAGGAAAGTAAGAATCTCATCTAATGAAAATATTGAGCGAAAAATGACAAAACGTGGCCCGGAGGCAGTTGGAGATTGCAAGGCTCTGAGAAGTACGCTCACTCTTGTTCCCCATCATTTCCCCGTCCTCTCACTGCTCGCACATGGTCACGATCCAGGAAGTGCAAGCACGGAATCCAAACGAAAGAGGCAAACTCACAATTCATTGGCCAGGACCATATACAGGTGCATGCTCTTTTCTCGGAAGGGAAAAATAACTGGAAAAGTTGGGGGATAAGCAACGAGAGAGCGAGGGATGACAGGGAATGCTGAACGGATTTACTTTTCTTGGTCTTCCGTCTGTCTGCCGACTGCTTCAATCGACTCCCGCATCCGATAAAGCTGTCCAATGCTCCCTTCAGCAAGGACCCTCTTCAGACTGCTAAAAAAAACACGTTACAACGACCGAATTTTCCTTGTTTTCCGGTAATGGTCGGGGTTAAAATACAAAACTTCTTCTTAAGAAAAAATCTTATTCTAGCTTGATATTTCGCAGCTAGTGCTCTTATTACCTTCACTTCCAATTAAAGTTTCACAATCATGTCCGGCGTCAACTCCCTGATTGTTCCCATTGGATCTCTAAAAAAATCAAACATCAGGAGGGTTAGTAGCGGTTCTGAGCATAGTACATCTAACTGTGCTAACTTGTTGACATCGAGTTAAGCGACTCATGACTCTTTATAGGCCTACATATTGTGAAGAATTCATTGCCTTTGTTAACAGGAATTGTAAGAAACTGAGAAGTTTATCACTGTTTAAGTTTGGAATTATCTCTTAATTTTACCCGCAGAGAAATACCTTGAGAAAAAGACACATATTGAAGAAAAATATTATAAAATGAAAAATTCTCCAAATTTGTGCGGGAAAACAGCCATTACTAATGATTCATGACTGCTAGTACTCAGTTTTATAGTCTCAATCACTAACTAGCTAATGTTATCTTTCAATCTCACTTTTCCATTGTTTCGAATGGATTTTGTCCATGTAGCAATAATTCCTATGACCAACAAACATTCTAGGACTTTTCTTGGATTTAAGATTATACCAGGCGAGCATAATATCGTCATCTAGCAAAACCCACGCTATAACAGAGGAGATAATTCGACCTAATTTCAATGCTAAGTCATGCATAATTAGACTCTGAGTAAGCTTGTCCAGTATCCCTTTATCTAGAGAAGCATTACTTAGGGTGCACCTATGTATAGAATTGATACTCAAATGAAATTCAATAAGAATCGCACATTCATTGACATTAGTGAAATTCCTATAAATATTTAGGGTCTGTGAAAATATGAACTTACCGATATACCCACGTAAAAATAATTTTAGACTCTGACTTCCATGTGATGTGGATGATACTTCACAAAAAAACTTCGTGTGTTTCAAAAAGATGCTACTGAGGATTCTGAAATGGTTTATTTCCTTCCAGGTATGGTGCGAAATATAATTAGGCAAAGGAAAAATATGTGTGTCAAATGAAAATGATCAATGAATATTTCTATTAATTCCATCTAAACCTGGTTTAAATCACCTTTCACCGCAGAACATGTGTGAGGTAAATACGTTATCATCGGTCCTACCTTGCTTTAACACATATAAATGAATAGCATACGATCGATATTTAAACACTAATGATTACTGTTCTATAATAATTTACAAAATTGCTCAAAGTCAGAATTCAAACGCTTATTAAAGTACGTAGTGAGATGAAATGCTAAGTATACTCTACAACAGCGTTCGATTAATGTTCTGGTGGATAATACCCTAAGATCTTCCCTATTTTGGTAGATTAAGTTCATTGTTATGATAATGCCAAGTGAACGCTAGAATTTAATGCTTTCATGGTGACCAACAGATGAACTGGTTCATAATTCCTTTACTTTGGTCCAGCTAATGTCCAAGACCTAAGAACCTAAGACCTAAGAATAGGATCACCCATTTGCCATATCAGTTGTATTAAGTTGAGAATGTAGAAGTTAGACGATGCATTTACTCCATTTTTTGCTCACAGGTACCTATATTTCCTAATTCGAAGCGTGGGCTCTCCTAGGTGAAGCCTGTGGTCACTAACCCTCGCCGCAGCAGGCTCCATTTCCTCTTTAGGCAGTGTCTGCTTCAGTGGATGACAGCTTACTTTCCCTGCCTTAATTGCACAGTGGTTGCTCTACATATCCACAGTAAATATGGCGAAATACTAAATTAAAGCGTTTTATTTACGATTATGGTCACAGCGAGACTAATTATGACAAATCATTCTTCTCATGACAATTACGTGCACCTGCCAGGAACCAGTCACCAGGCAAGAAATGATAATTGCGTCGAATATTGATAAAAACGCAATTATTCTGGTATGAAATTCAGAGCAAGTGGTAATGTGAGCAATTAAGATCAAAAGGAAGCGATTATGAATTATGCGAAAGGAAATAAGAGCACTCCGAAGAGCAACAAAATACACCTGATACGTATTTTTCTAAATATTATCATGAAATATAAATTGATTAGGATTCATAGCTTAAAAAATAATAGTAACAAAAACACGTATTATTTGTAGCATAATATTATCAATCTCACAAATTAAACTCTAATGAGGTTTTCTCTGAGTACACCGTTCAAGTTACAAATCTTGGCAGCCAAAGAATCTTGAAAATTACCTAATTCATTCCAATAATGCAAAAAAAGACGTCAGACTAGGGAGTAATGAACTCCCATTCACAGGGACCCGGTTCGAATCTTGACAGTGGTGGAGATTTTACAATGGAATTCAGATCCCCACTAGGGCTCCTTGTGAGAGGTACTTCAAGTACACTATTACATCTGTCGGATGAGACTTTTATGTGTGATGCCTGTGGCACCCTTCGCTAAGGGCGGGATTACGATCCACGTTTCCTGACGTGGCGGAGACAGAAGGTGGCATACGCAGAGCTTGGCGATTGTAATATAGTAGAACCTATATTGATGGCCGAACGTTGACGGTGACGTCCAAAGACAATGAGTGAACCTTGTCAAAGTCTAGCTTTTCTGTCAAGCTAAGTTTCTGGCAGCCAATGACAGGTTGAGCTTTTATTTTCAATATTTTCTAAATTTCATTTTCACATTGTCCACGCTACTTTTTTACTCATAATTGACATAGCTTAGTACTTTTCTACAACATTTTTTTACAGCACGACGCGTTTCGCCGCTTTACGGCATCGTCGGGTTTACAAAATATATTATACATAAGTTTGTTATTTCAGTTTGTTATTGTTGTTGTAGTTACGGAGGAGGAGGGGGTTATTTCCGCATCCCTCCCCCCTCCTTTCAGATAAAATTAATATTTCCCGTTTCACCAGCCCTTAATCATCGTGTCTTTCATTTTTCCTCCCCTCAACCCTGCCCCAATATCTGGTTTTCCTCCTCCGTAACTACGAAAACAGTAACAAACTTATGTACACTATATTTTATAAACCTGACGATGGCGTAAAGTAGTGAAACGCGTCGTTCTATAATAAAATGTTCTAGAAAAGTACTAAGATATGTCAATTATGAGTACTAATAACTACTATCAGTCAAGTATACTACTTTTTAACTTTACAGTTAAATAAAATTAACTTCAAAACTTGACAGGCTTCACTTCGTATACGTTTAAATAATGTTCGTACTCATGATTAATAAAAATATTTAGTACTTTTCTACAAAATTTATAATTTTCTACGGAAAAGGTGTAGAAGAGAAAAATATATAATGGTGAGCGATAAATAAAGTGCTGTATCTCAATTGTTTCAGGTTCTACTTTGTGGAAGTCCATGTTAAATAATGAAAACTAAAATTTAAAAAAATAATTAAATCATTATAATTTTAATTTAATTAATTTTAATTTTGTGGAAAAGTAATAAGTATGTATTTTCATTATTCATGAGTACCAACATTATTAACTTCTTGCAGCACTGCCTGTCGGCATTGTGAGCAGATTATTTATAATTTGTTTTTAAAATATGAAAATAAAAGTCACTCCGCTACTGTTTACAACTCCGCTTGCAAAAACGGTAAGTAATTGACGTTGATTCTCCCGTCAATCGTAGTGCACTCCTACTTGACGGGAAGATGACGGAAAACTGAATAACGCCGTCCGTTATCGTCAAGTCAGAAAACGTCGACCGTAATCCCGCCCTAAAAGCAGACCGATTCCGACGCCAGGTTTTTCTCCATCCTCCTTCCATTCCCCGGATAATGCTTGCGTTGCCAATCTACACAACTGCACTAAAATCGAGATTGACCTCAGAGCGTCAGTCGCCACCAACGAACAACCAACCAATATTTTTTTTTCAAACAAGTGTTATGAAAACCTTATTTTTAAAAAACGATGGATAGAAAAAAGAACGCTTGAATAAGAAAAGATTTACTGGTACAACATCCTCTTCCATGAACTCATCTGGAGGTTATCCTGAGGTCCTTTCATGAACTACTGTACTTTATTAGTCGCTCACCATCATATATTTTTTTCTTCTATACCTTTTCCGCAGAAACCATTCTGAGTCATACTTATCCACTGTATCTATAGTTTTCCTTGGGCCTATTCCACGGTATCAGCGACGAGATCTAAGGTGGAGGTATCTTTTTGAGGGGAGACGTCGATTTTTTGAAACGGAGATGATCGAGGAACACAACACATGGTCAAGAAGTCAAAGCGTGCCTGCCACTGCCTACGCGGGTGAAGATGGAGGTGGAGGAGGAGGGGGGAGGGGAGTGTAGTGGATTGGAAAGAAGAGAAAATAAAGGAAAAAAACCGAGGCGGGAGAGGAAGGGAGAAAAGACTCAGGAGGAGTGAGTGTATGGCGGGGGTTGTAGGGGTTGTGGGCGAGGAGGAGGGGAGGGGGGGAGATCAAAAGAGGGAGATAGTGAGTGGTCGGTCACACGATGTGGGTGGGGGAGGAGGCCTGAGGGGAGGGCGGGATTGGGGGGAGGGGGAGAAAGAACATTATATCCACACTCCCCACCCCTTACCTCCCATGCTCTCACCCTCCCAACTCTCAAACACTCACGCACACGGCCGGGGACATCTGTATATGGGAATCCAAACGTCTAGAAATCATACGTTGAGTGCGCTCCAGGAGTGCTTTAAATGCTACTGGTTTGCTCGCTTGCCCCACCCACCCATTATGGGCCTGCGGTGGAGGAGGAGGAGTAGCCATCGCAACCGACAAAGGAGGAGAAAGAGATTCACCACGTGGAGCATCTCTGCATCCTCCTCCTCCTTCTCCGCCACTCTGTCCATCTTTCCACGACTTTTCCCTCGCACCGTGTGGCGGGCAACGACAGATGAAGAAGTGACAATTGAAGAAGGATGAGAATCAACAGAGTGTATCACGGCAGAGATGAAAAAAGAATCGATTTTCATCATAGTTAGCAATGCCGGACAGTACGGCGTAGACTTTTTGTAGTGGTGAAAATTAGTATGTTATGAAAACCAAAGTAATGGGCTTCTATTGAACGAAGAAAGTAGATTGATGAGAAAAATGTTTAGTATTGAAACTGCAGTAGGTAAATTAATTCAGCCAATAGTATGAAAATCCTCGCGGTGCGACTAACTGATTACCAGAACGTCTTGGAAAATCGCAGGTGGCCCAGGGAAAAGAAATGGCCCCCCTACCCTGAATGTGTGAATTTGACACGCCAAAGGCTTAGTACGGGGTGAGCTCTACTCTTACCCAACAAAACTAACCTTCGGGTTGAAACACCGAGTATGAGTGACAGTATGAAGAGTAAAAAATCAAAGGTAAGGAGATTCTCTAGGATAAAGAAAGTTAGGCTGTTCATCAGAGTAGGAGAGCACAACCTGGAGCACGTAGAGCAATTTAATTATTTGGGTGGTACGCTAGAAGGAAATGGGCATAGTAGTATTGAGGAGAATAGCCCCAGCGAAGGAAGCGTTCGATTATAGAAGGGAGCTGATGACGTGGAACTTGAGTAAGGATGTAAAAAAGAGGTTGGTGAGGAGCTTGATATGGAATGTAGCGTTGTAAGGAGCATAAAAGTAGAATCTGAGAAAGGACGACAAGAATAGGCTGTAGGGGTTCGAGATGTAGGTATATAGGTGGATGGAGAAGGTGCGGTAGACGGAAAGGAAGATAAACGAGGAAGTACTAGGCATGATTGGTGAGGAAAGGAAACTACTAGATGAGGTTAGGAAGAGGCAAGGTAGCTAGGCAGTTGGAGGAGGTAATGAGGGACGATGGGTTACTTATGGATGTAATAGAGAGGATGATGTTGTGTAAACGGGGAAGGGGAAGAAAAAGAATAGGTTTTATGGACGGGATGGAGCAGGTTAGGAGGTATGCTGAGATGAAAAAAGAAATATTGGCAGACTGATATCTACTCTTACCCATCAAAACTAACCTTCGGGTTGAAACACCGAGTATGAGTGACAGTATGAATTGCATGTACATGCATATTAATCTAGAGGAGTTTTACTTATTTTCTTCCATTTAAACCTACCTTAAGCGGTATATCACATAAAAAATAACAGGAGTTTTCGTCGTTGAATCTCTTCCTTTTTCAGTGTGTTCTCCTTTATCTGCGTTGTATGGCGATTGCAGTTTCGCTGGCGCTCCTACCCGTGTCTTCAGGTCGACGAGGGATAACCCTTACATAACACGAGAAAGAGGGTTATCCTAAAACCAATCAATGGGAGAGCAGCTTCTACAAGGGAGGACCTAAATAAGAACTGCCAAAATCGTGATCCATCGTCTTCGTCCTGAATACGCGACCAGGAGTGACAGAGAAACTGTTGTCACCATACAAAGCAGACGTAAGAGACCGGAAAAATAAAGAGATTCAACGACAATAAACTCCCCGGAAACCTTAAATCTAAAATTATTTATGGTAGTTATTAGATAGGTTAGGCGACCGTCAGCTGAGGCCATTTGCATCTCTAAGGGTGGGTTTACACAAGTAAGTTACTTCCTTAAGTATGTATCTTCTGCAAGAGATTTCAGGTAATTTTACTAAGACGAAAATGTTTTCATAAGTTAGTACAGAGACAGATTGGTTGCAGTTTACCATCCCAACAATTAGTTTCTGCAAGCGACTTGCCGAAACTTTTATAAGCTTTGCAAGTGGACTTACGGAGCCGTTTATATGAGAAATTCTCGTCAAAATTCGCTAGCTGCAAACAACTTGCGCAACAACTTTGCCGGTTTAAACCCTCCTTAAGGACAGGTAGGCTCGTACGTATGGGAAGGATCATTTAGGGAGTTGCAGAAGAGTGAAGAGGAGCCTGAAATCAGTATAAGTCTTTGCTTCCCGTCCCAATTGCACGGATTCCTGCAGAAAAGAATATTGTCTTTGTAGAATTCCGATACCTATTACGGTGCTCTGTGGACACTTCAAATGTAGAAGTCCGTTCGTCCATCGTATGCAATGTGGAAATCCGGTCCACTTGGCATCTTTTGATATGCCAATGCCGGGTTTTTCTACACCAGGAGTCCCCTTAGTAGCCAACAGAGACCAACAATGGTCAATATGCCATAAAAAGGGGTCGATTCTGGCTCAGGAGCCGATTGGGGGTCCAAGGACAACAATTAATAAAACAACTATCAATAAATAACTTGATAAAATTATTACATTAAAATTTACATTAACGTAACAATTAACCTGATAATTAGACTTATATTGCCTAATACTTGACTAATAGTTGTGAAAAATATTTTCTTTATTATTTAAAAAAAATTACAGATCACTATAATCCTCCTTTTGTATTTATTCAACTACGACATAGAAGAAACTCCTCGAAATTCCTCTAGCACCATTTTTTTAAACACTTCTTTTTATCTTTTACATTTTTGCACAGGTTTTTTCCTCTATCCATTATAATGACGTAAAAGTATAGTAGACAGAGTCGATAAAATGTAATGAAATTCATGAAAGGATCGACGCGCCGTCGTAGCGACGATTAAAAGCGTTTGGGGACCCCTGCTCTACACAATTTTACATAATATTTCCTCACCAGCTTTCTAGCCTGCCCTAAAAGGCACACTACCATTATTTATCGATCGCCTTTCCGATTAACCTACTCCTTGAAAACCTATCACTCAAACGAATGAGTAAAACGCTACGTAACTGAGGAAAAGGAGGTCCTAAAAGAGATCAGAAGGAATTTAGGCGGATGGTGAAAGTATTCGGAGGCAATAGGATGATGAATGAAACTGTGCATGGTGCCTAGATTATTGGGCATGAAATGGTAAGAAAAATGACATTCTGGATATTATGATAGAGAACAAAAAAGATTTCTGAACTCAGAAATTGAATCTTTAGAAGACCTATGCGTGCGATTGTAAAAGATCAGGTGGATGTTTTTTTAATCCAAGCTTCCGGTTGGCTAAAAATAATAATTACTATAAGAAAACTTCAGGATATGTGACTGGTCATACACGTGTAGACCTCATTAACCAGCCGGCCGGCCTAGCAGGTGGGTAAAGAACCCGTGAATGAATCCAGCTGCCTAAGGCTCTGACTTAGGCATAGGTAGCCTAATCTTGAGATCTCTATAAATCAAAATCGATTTATAGAGATCTCAAGCGGTTTTTCTCTCCAATCATTAGTTAAAATAGTCTAGCCAACAATCGATAAAGTTTAACGAATTACCTATTGACCACCTAAAATAATGATTATATAAAAAGCCAAAGCAAAAAAAACAGAAAAACCTTTACAAGCATTAGCCAGAAACAAATTAAATGTTTACCAGTGAAGCAGAACCAATAGATTTGGATCCGTTGGACTGGGAGTTAAGAGCTTCCTTCCACATAATCTTTTCAAATGTCCATAGCTGCAGTTCTAATTTTTAGTTCATATTTCTAGTCTTTTTGAACTATTTCTATCACCATAAACGTATTTATTCTCAGTAGGAAACGTACGTGAAGGATACATGTTCTCTAAAAAGGTTCACAGAAAATCTATCATAAATAGCATTACCTCAATTAGGACTATTTAAGCGAAGGATGAATAAAACTCGTCCGAGAACATAAAAATTACATGAAACTCCTCTTGCTAATTCTCTTAGAACGTTTAAAAAGGTAATATTCATGATTAATTTGCATTTTAGAGAACTCATTAATTTACTCTGCTCGAAGGCGTCTCGAACATAATTTACTGCAAATATTGTATTTTAATCAAGTGGACCACTACTGAAAGGAACTGCAAGTCATGAATTCTTTTAACAATCTCGGTAGTGTTTTATTGGGGAAACAGTGGAGTTACCATTGGAATGCTTCAAAGCAAGCTGCGAAAGAAACTGTATTTCTTCAACCCAACTATTATCCTCTCTTTCGCGCCATATATCCCTTTCGCAATCTCCTTGTGGTCATTGACAGCCTGATGGTCCTTCTGGGCCTCCAAAGGTATAACTCCGCAGTCTCTGAACGCCCACAATTCTCCGAGCTGACCCTCTCGTCCCCAACTCAATTCTCACTATTCCGACGCCTTATTTCCCAATAGGATCAGCCACCGTCTTTGGCCATTCTCGAAAATTTATTGGTAGATATGGGGACCACAGGCTTTGCCATGTCCGAAGTCGGGAAGCCACACGATAATATACGGCCCAAAACCTCCAAAATAAATCAGTAAAATCATTAAATTGATGGTACTACTCACTATTTACCATCAATTTTTAAGGCTACCGAATAATGTTGATGAAATAAATAGAAGAGTTAAATGCGAATAACTGCAGAAAAAACTATGCAGAAGAATTGAAGAATTATAAGAATTTTTTTTTCGGATCCAGGCGAAATCCGATAGCGTTCGGCAAATTGTTTTCACTTCAAATGCAACTTCATGGCGTAGATGTTTTAACCTATAACAAGAATTTCGTAGTGTTTATTTTACTATAATCTGTAAGTAAAACATATTTGAACCTACATTTCAAACATTAGAAATTAACTTACGCAAGTACACACCTTCCTGAGCAGAGTAAGAATTAAGAACGCTGGCATATCGTTACCGTAAAATTACTCAAATGAGGGGAGAATAATTTAGCTGACGCTCCAACGCAATGACATCGTATCATAATCGTACGGGCTTCTTAAGATGCATCCGGCATAGATAACAATTTTGAATGTTGCTCCTATCCAAAAGTATATGACGTAAAAAGCATAAACTTTATGAAGGAAAATGATACCGTGAGCCGGCGAAATCAATCCAATAGATGTAAAAAGGTTTATTACATTCCGTCCGCTGTAATCTGAGCAATCTCCACAATGGCCCACGTTAAAATCTCCACTTTCAAGGCTAAATTAGAGTAAACTAACCCATGAACCGTGTTTTTTTCATCTCAGCTAATAAAACGCACTTTAAAGATGCTATATTTAAGTTTTCAGAATTTATGGAAGAAGTGACCCTGAGGCCAGAGCCACCTTATGTTCAACCAGAACTGTCTTCCTCGTTTGAAATATACTTGTCTAATCAGGCACATAGCTGATCACCGACTAATGGAACGGTGCAATTGATGAAATATCAGTCTTCGCATCAACTGCACCGAGCGTGGCATGACCAGCACTCGGGTGCCGGAGGTAAAGAGAGAGAGATAAGCGCGTGTGGGGAGTGGGGTGGTGGACGGCGCGGCGCGGAGATAGCGGGAGCGGCAGAGCAGCGTCGAGCAACAGAAGAGCAAATCAAAGGTTGTGCGGGAGGCGGGGATGCGCGGGTGCGGGCACGGGGATGAGCAGGGTGACTGAATGATGCTTCTCCCGGGAATCGAAGGGTGGCGGGTCCGTGGGAAGAGAGAGTGAGCGTATATGCGGGAGACGATTGCGGGCGGCGAAGATACCGATAAGGCGAGGGTACTTTCAACGGAATAGTGCGGGCGAGATTGGAGGAAAGTGAGGGGGACTGTTAAGGGGGCTGGAGTGGTACAGGGATGGGCGGTACTCGAAAAAGTTCCGGTATTTTTTAAGAGTATTTATAAGCAATAATACTGCTCGTCCTGGAGTACCGACTAAAAAATACCGGTATACCGGTATTTATGTTATTGATTAAATATTTTAATTGATTACAAATTAACATACGTTTCACCCTAATTTTCCGGTATTTCAGAAAATTAGAATATCAGTCCAAAAAATGCGCAGAAATTTCCATCCGTCGGCATTTTTAATAAACATTCATCGCGAATGAAAGATCAAAGGTTTTCCCGGCGTATAGCGATGTTGGGGGTTGTTCGGGCTTCCGACCGGGCCAAACTCTCCTTTTCTGCAGACGTTTCGATGAACGACATTTCATCGAAATTTTCATCGACAGTACATCGAAACGGTGGGAAACCCGAAAAACCCCAACATTCATCTTGAATATACATCGGCTTTTCAGTAAATCCTTTTTATTTTACGCTGTATGATTGCGCTCGTCGCTTTTTGTTGGAATGATTTTAAATCATATGAAGAATGATCTGTTTTGCTTTAATGTTGTGGTCAGGTCAAATCCCCTGTGATCAATCTTTGCGGTCGCACTAACATTTTACTTACAGGAAAAAATATTTGTATTTATACGGTTCAAAATCATCGATTATCTGGTGTTCGCCATTCGTCAAAAATTCACATTTACCTATTATATCAATAATTATAACAAACATATCTCAACTTCACAGTTATGTAAATAAGAAAAAAATACAAACATATTGCGAGAATATTAGAAAATTTAGTTTAGTTCGTAAGTTTTCGTGGTTAGTTACGTTAGTTGGCATAAGATGGCAGCGCTGTCTAAATACCGGTATTTTTTGTTCCTACCGGTACCGTCGGCAGTATCCAAGCAGGTTATAATGAAATGGAGGAGGCATGACTGTGAACACTCATGGGCAAAAGTGAAGCAAGAATAGGGGTGCTTGGGAGGGATTTTGTGACGAGTAGGCGTTGCCAAACCAGTCAGAAAACACCGCTTAACTTGTGGTTTTTAACTTATATTTGACGAAAATCAAACGTGGGGTACATTTCTTTTCACACCTCCTTGGCAGTACCGGATTTTATAAAAATAGTAATTGGTACTATCGAATTCCGGTATATTTTGCCCATCCCTAGAGTGATAATAGGTGTGAACATTTCAATAATTTTTTGAATAAGTCAAAAAAAATTCTAATTCCACATTCCATTCAAGTTCATCTCTTGGTGCGTTGAAACTAGGGATGGGCAAGTAAAAAAAATATATCGATAGATATCGTATCAAAATTATCGATATTTTGATATATCGATAATTTTGCCAAAACAAGTGGTTCCTTAAAGTTTCACCAAAATATATATAAAATGTTGAAGTAAAATTTGGAAAATTATGGACATGTAGAAGTAATAAAAAAATCTTTTATTTTTTTATTTTTACAATCAATTTTAATCAATCAAATCAGTATTTGCCTGATATCGACATCAGAAGAACTCTCTGTTTTACAAGTTCCCCCGTTAATCTACTCCTGTTGTCCGGTACCACGAAGTTAACTGCAGAAGCCACTCTTTCGGATGGAACAGATGAGGCTTCGCATATTAAGTACTTCAGCGCGATTTCCGAAAGAACCGGTGTGAAGTGTCGGGAGTTCACCCAAAAATTGATTGGATCTGATTTCCTCTCCAGTAGTGGTTGGTCCAGATACTGCTTCAGCTCATTAGGGACAGAGCCAGAGCTAGGAACCTCTTGCGTAGTATGGCTAAGGGATAATAGGTGTTCATGTCTGGACCAAATTGAACTTCTATCAGCGTTTTCTCGTTCTGTTTGTGCAGATCGTACTTCTGGAGAACGTTGTCCCATTCGCCTATGTTCTAAGCGAATATCATCACTTATTTTCGTTATAGCACTAGACACCGCAGCTGGAGAAACAACTTTACAACGGTGACGTGCTAAACAAATATATCGAATTTGATACTCGGAAAAAAAATCAATTTTTGATATATCGACATGAAAAATATCGACGATAATTATCGATAGATTTTAAAAAATATATCGAGTTTTTGATATATCGATATTTTTTGCCCAAGCCTAGTTGAAACTCACTGTCGTAGAAACGTCGAAGTAGAAACGGATGTGATACATTAACTTTATTTTTCAAAAATTTCTCCTCATTTAAATCATGTTTTGACTATAGTTTTTGGCGCCGTATTCGAAATTTAGATGAAATTATACTGATATATGTTGGTTCCGAATATTGAATTCGGCGTGACACCTTGATATTCGTAACTAACAATTTTAATAATGAGAAATGTATTAATTCGCGTTTCAAAGAAACTGTACAAATGTAATCGAATTAATTTGAAATGTATGCCATGTGCCATAAGGCTAGGAGTTAAATTAGCATTAATTTGACAACAAATTAATAAGAAAGAAAATTTTTCACTTTCATCTATATATATCACCTGTCAAAACATGTATGCTAAGTTTCACACAAATCTGAACAAATACAAAAATCGCTCCTAACGCCTTAAGAAAAGGGCTCCACGGAAAATCTTGGGTGGTGGAGAAGTAAAAGACAAAATTAAACTACTACCACGGCGATCTACCGGTTAGGGTAATCACATATTTGACACGCTACAACAAAGTGAAAAAAAATAATTCTCCTCTAAATGGAACAGGCCTAATTCAATGTATAAATCTCACAGGGATACAAATCTTGAGGCAACCACGCAAAAATTGGAACAATGAATGAACAATGAATAGATGACAAGGATCTTTACAAGATTGGAGGGGGATTGAAAAAGAAGGCAATCGAGGATGTGGCCGCCTAACGTTCTTCATACGAAGGTCATCTGTGAGCAGAGCAGAAATATTATTAAAAGTTAATATAGGTTGAAATGGAAGAGAGTAAAAATCCTATAGACCTTTACAGGTGCTATCTCCTGACACGATTTCTTTCTTCGTCTCAGAAAACGTCCTACCACTCTTTTATCCCGTTCATAAAGCCTATTCTTTTTCTTCCCCTTTCCTAGCTGAGCCATTATCTTCGCCTCTGATACAATCATAAGTATCTCTTCGCCCCTCATTGGTAGCTCCAACAACCTCCTCTGCATCCTCTAAATCTCCTCCAAAAGTTTCCTCTACTCACCTAGTATGCCACGCACTCCCTTGTTCGTCTTCCATTCCACCAAACCCCCTTCCTCGATTCCCCTCAACACCCACATCTCGAACGCCTGTAGATTGCTCTGGTCCTCTTCTCTCAGAGCCCAGGTATCTCCGCCATACAACTCCATACTGCACCACCATTCGGTAATCTTTTCTTTATATGCTTACACAAGGTCCCCGTCGACAGCTTCCTCCAATCGCTGAACACTTCCATCGCTAGCGCAATTATACTTTTAAAGTCTTGGCTACAATTCCCACTCTCCTACAATGTACTAACCTATTGATTAATTTATTCTACTTGCTTCAGTTTGCGTCCTTCTACTTTTATGATCTTAATGCAACTTTGATTTACATAAGGTAGGTAGGTTTAAACTTTGGGTTCGGCGGCATTTATGCAATAGATAAGTACTCTCAACCGATAATTTTAGATTTTTGTAATTGTATAGAACTATGTATATGTAGATTGGAAGTACACTGGAATGGTCTTCAATAATGACACAGAGAGGAAGCAGAACATTTTTCCCAATAGTGGTAAATGTTTTCCTAAATGTAACAGAAACACACTTTGCATTCAATTGATGGACTCAGGAGTTATGTTTTGAAATTTAGTGATGTTCACACCATAGTATAAAAGATATCATCATAGTGGACGAACTTGTGTGTCACTACGCAGAATAATGTTAGTTCCTTTGAGTAAGGACAAGATTATATGAACAATGGGCTGATCCTTCCCTAAAATATGAAAAACTGCACTATCTCGACCCTAGTGTCGCTCATATCGTAATTTTAAATATTGGAAGATAATAGGTATTTAAGCCACCTCCCTACCGTGCACTTGGGTCCCCCTTCCATTCCCTCACGTGCAATCGCCCTGCCCGTGCCCTGAAGCGATCCTCATTCCCAAACCCCTTACCAATATAGCCCACCCACTCTTTTTCACCTCTCTCCCTAACATTTCAACAAGACACCATTTCCACCTACATTTTCAAGGAGTGGGAAGTGCAATAAAGCCTTCTTCCTCTTCGTTTCTACTTCCGCCTCGTCTCCTTCCGCTGGAAAGTTGCAATCGGATTGGGAGAGTGCGGGGCAGTCGAGGAGGATGGCGGGCATGTGATGCGGGCGGGAATGTATTGCCGAGGGGGAGAGGTTGTCTTGGGGGATTTCTTACCTTTCCTCTTCCACACACTATACTTTCTGCGGACTCGCTCTCTTGTGTGATTGTCTGCCAAGCGGTTTTCCCGGACTTGAACGGAATGGTTCCCAAGGATGTGGCTGAGGGTTGGTAGGGGAGGGGGGAAAAACAAGGGGCCAGCGAGATGAGGTCGGCCGCATTCAATGCTCGGGGCCCGAATAAATCCTTCTGGCTCCTTGAGAAATGTGTGGTCACGGAGCAACAACGCAATCTAGGGAAGTGAGCCGTTCGATTCATTGGCGCTTCCTCACTCATTAAAAACCTTCGTTCGAGGAAGGAAAAAGGGGTTTTTAAATTGCCGCACTTGAAAAATTGTAAACACAATATCTGAAAGGAAAAGTACAAAATGCGCATGGCGATGTTAGAGAGACGGGAGAGAATCGCCAATGAAGATATCATGCGAAGAGTTGGGGAGAAAAGAATTTAGATGAAAACTCTGAGATAGAGAGAGAATCTTATTGGACACATTCTGAGGCACAACAGGATCTTGAAAACAGTACTAGGAGTAACGAATGAAAATAATTATAGAGAAATACCAAGGATGGATACATGAACGAGTCATGAGGGATGCTAAAATGAATCTATTTGCTCGAATAAAATGGTTACCTACCAGAGAAGAGAGTGGAGAGGAGATATGCAGTGAGTCTTCGAATTGATTGCTGATGATGATGAATGTGAGAGATAACCATACAGACTTAGGATATAGGCTTGATGACACACTTTAAGTGGCTCCACACCTCAAAATTCCAATGGGGCGCATTCCCTCCGCTTTAATTATGTCTCAAGTGGTTCACTTACGCAAGAGCGAAAAGGCATTTTTCTAAATTTGAAGACAGCCTCGCTGTTCCCATTTTCTCAGACCCTCGTCCTGAGCGCTTAGCAAACTCAGCTGTGGAGTCACCAAGCATGATTATATCGTTCAGATACACCAAGCACTCCGTATGGTTCAATCCACGCCACACTACAGTTATGTATTTTATCTTATATACGAGCGGGATACAGTCCTAAGTCTAAACGCTATTCAAACAGAGTCATAGTGACCACTATTGAAGATACAGATGATTTTCTCCTGGGATTTTACCGCCAAATTCGTTCTTCCAAGCCCTTCTACCGGTTGACGGGTATTCTTCTAAGTATTTGAGAAACGGAGGCGAGGGAAAGAATCACCAATCGTTGGAAAGAAGTCTCGCCTCTAACAAAACACTGATTATAAATAACTGCATATGGTTTAGAAGATTCAGATAAACTGGCGAAGGCAATCCATACCGGATGCGTAGTGTTATGAATATTTATCTCGAAAACAGTTATTCATTTTTAACTACAAACTCGTCAGAGGTAGCACGGTTTTAATTACGCATAGTTTATTTTGTATATAATTTCATATGATGCGTAGCGTTGTTAAAACCCCTAATGAGTTCGGCTTCACATCTGATTTCAACATTCCAAATGTTATCATTCAATGTTATCAAAGAATCATTCAAAATTTTTTGCAACAATATCAAATGATATGTAATAACTAGGAGTTCTAGAACTGAATCACGCAAAAATAATATTTTATCTACTATATTTGATTTTTTCCTTAATCTAATAACATTGTTTTAAAATTCAAGTCATAATTAGCTATTATTAGTCAAATTAAAGCTCTAACGTTATGACTTTGTGCTCGGGTCGTTTTAAATGAAATATAATCCCAGAATTTTGAAGCCAAACTGCGAGTTATCAACTCAAAACACAGCTCTCTGATAATAACGATGCAACATAAAATGTGATTTCCTGTTCCTTGTGTAATTAACAGTGATGAAATTAATTTGAAACCCCAGTAATTTTCACAATTAGAACAATCCGAAAAGCAGTTGTTTCTATGATCTGCAAATATTAAAGAATAATATATGAACGCCAAATCATAGAAGAAGAACTAAATACAAGTTGCTCGCTGTTCAAATATTTATTTTTAACAGCTTGCACAAGGGAAGCGAAAATGATCAGCGATAGTAAACAGGTTTTCTCCCGAAGCAAATTTCCCACACATCTACCTTCAAAAAATAGGTTGTAAAACAAGCCGGCTTAAAATTTATGGCGCCCAGTATTCATTAGTCCCACTCCTCCTCCAATAAAACGGGTGCACTATCTGTCCTCCTCACCCCCTGCCCCCCACACACCCGAATTGTCCTTCTGACTTCACTTACCAAGCCAAGCAAGCCACCCTCGGAAATTATGAATTCATCGCTTATCTCTCCGCAGCGAGTATAAAAGCCTTAAATGATAAGGCGGACATCGGGAACTCCGCCCATTATTATGGCCTCGTAGGTACCGACTCACTTTCTTTCCTTTGGCCCCACAACCCACCCCGTTCCCTCCATGTGTCCTCGGATGGGATTCGAAGGCGGTTCGGGGAAAAGGTTGGTCTGTTGCTTGGGGAGGAGACTGACAGCTGAGGCTACTCTTGCCATGAAGTTGGTCGGAGAAATTGTCGTCTATGTAGAGATTTGTGTGAAACTTTGCATACGTGTTCTCCTTAGAGATTTCTATTGGCAAAAGTGAAAAAAGGATCATAACGATTATGTTTCTTGGTAAATCAATGCTAGTTTAACACGTAGTCTTATGGCACATGGCATACATTTCGTAATATTTCTATTACATTTATATACATATAGATTTTATTTGAAGAGCGAAATAATACATTTCTCAGAATTATAATAGTTACTAACGAATATCAACGTTTTACGCCCAGTCCAATATTCCACAAAAAACATATTCCAGTATAATTTCGTCTAAATTTCGTTTACCGCACCGAAAACACGTCAAAATATGTTTTGATTCAGGAAATTTGGAAAAAAAATAATTCTTGAATAATTTCTGTTTCTCCCTGGAAGAATGAGATCCAACGCATAAACAGATGCACTTAAATTTAATGTGGAACAAAAGTTTTTTATCGACTTACTCGAAAAATTATTTAAATGTATAGGTGTAGCGAAACTTGGTGGCACTTGCTTGTGAAGAACATGACGCAAAGGAGAGGAAAGCATACATGACATGTGGGATGAAGCTGCCGAGGCTTTTTCCAGAGGCCCCGGCGGGAGTCCTTCGATTTGCCCGCTCATCAACGCTTGGTTTACGGTCAGTGTCCACTAATCCTCCGCTGATGAGTGCCACCAAGTTTAGATATACCTATACACTGAATGACCCACGATTACCGTTACAGCCACATAATGGATAGATAGGTAGAATGGTGAGGGGATGATTAACCGGACAAATGAAAGGAAGACGTTTCGACACCACCATCCATCCACCATGTCTTCAAAAGAAGTCACGCCCGAGGCAACGAATTAATTCAATATCTTTGGAAAATAATTACAAAAAGTAAGTACACTACATAAAAATAAAGATGAAAAACTATTTCATATAACTGCATCACTTTTTATTCCAATTCTTTACCCATAAAGGTTTAGCAAGGGCTTGATTTTGAAGATTTCGTGAGAAAATTGAGTGTAGACCATTTTTGCGAAATTTGTGCAACTTTGACCTCATGCAAATTGTTAATTGTAGAGTACTTATAAAAATGCCTTCGATCATTGTATGCACAGGTCTTTTGAGAATACTTATGCAAAGTTTCAGCTTCCTGGCATGAAAAAATCACTTTTTGAATTTGGCCAGCTTTTTTCGATTTCAGCCCACTGTGCGACGCGGCGGAAAATCCGAAAAACGAAAGAATCATCATCCATCCAAGCCCCACGGAAACCTACGTCAGTACTGTGCTTACAGTGCTCTCCAAAATGCACTCAATCAGGGTTCACTTTTTTAAAGCGGATTCGACGAATAATCTCCATCACCGCTGGGATTCAAACCCGTGGCCTCGGAATGGGAAGCCAGTACTATTGCCACCACAACAATACGACCACATACATTGACTGAAGTGCTCTCCACACAGCACCAAAGAAAGGATTGGGATTCCTCTGAAAAATCCACACCACTTCGAACCAAGGACCCGCGGTGTTGGAGGCCAGTAAAATAGCCAACACTCAAATCTGATCCCTGTGAATGGGGGGAAGAGAGAGGGGTCAAGGTGGGCATAAGACTGCGTGGGGGGATCAATTTCGGTGTGGTAACCCTTGTTCATCCTTCCCGTCTCCAAGGGCCGGGTTCAAATCCCGGCAGAGGCGAAGGTTTTCCGCTGGAACCCCGATCCCTATTTAACTGGAGAGCTAGGATATATTACACGAAAGCCGATAACATGGAATAAATTGAACAACTTAATGTCTGAAATAAGAATAATTTATAGAGTATAGTATAGAGAAAGTATAGAAATCATTTTTGTACTTGAGGCTTAAAATATTTAATGCATAGCTCGAAATCATTAAAATCGTATAAGTCCAGTAAAAAAATTCCAAAATCGTCAAATATTGACATTTTATCTATAAATATATTAAACTGTTGTTCTAAATATGCTCTTTTTATTATCGTGATGTAGTTTTCGGCTGCTGCTGAAACGACCATGAACGATAATAAAAAGAACATAATTAGAACAACCATTCAATATATTTATTGAAAAAATATCAATATTTGATGATTTTGGAATTTTCTTCCTGTTCTTTTTAAATCCGTTTTATGTTTATGATTGTTACTGCTTTAAAATGCTTACATATCCTGCATATATGGTGACTGTGAATTCAGATCATAAACCTAGAAGGTGACTCAAGCCTTCATGCATATTTATATTCAGATCATTAACTTGGAACGTCTCTGCTTATTTATACATATTTTATAATCATAGATTGTTATGTGCCGAGTATAAAAATTAATGTATATAATTAATCTGCCCAAGTCGCATTTCTTTCAATGCTTCCTCCACTACGAATATGCTCCATCCCTCTCCGCTCTTCCCACGCATCCTTCGTGGCGCAAATAACGTAAGCTGCCCGTCGCCTCCCCAAATAACCTGCTATCCAAACAACCAAGACTGCGAGGGTGTCGTGGTTCGGGAGGGCTTTCTCAGGACAGTTCGTACGTTCGCGCCCTGCCTCCGACTCACCCCATCCCCCAAAATCCCAAAAAAGGGGACCGGTGAGGACCCAGGCGTATAGGAAAATGAAAAAAGAAATACAACGACTGGTAATAAGAATAAAAAATCGACTCACTCCTCCGGAGAGATGTCGATGAGAAATAAGGAGAGGGAGGAGAAGAGATGGTAGAAAATAATAAAAATCAACAAGGCTCCCTCCCCACCCCACATGGACACGGAACATGCACCGACCGCGACTAATGGAATTTCGACGGGCTGCGTGAATTAGTGCTGCCACCTGCAAGGTCACCGAAAGAAGCTCTACGTGTCCGTGAAAGTGTGTGTTCCATGTGTTGTGCATGTGTGTGGGGTTGAGTTAGGGTGGCCGGACGGAATGGGAGGCTGGGAAAAAAATGAAAATGGTTCGATTTTATTTGGGCGGGTTAGAAGCGAAGGACATGAGAGAGAGAGGAAAAAAGTGCCGGACAGAAGAGCATGGGGTGGTGTCTGTGATGCGTTCGGCACAGTTTGGGGCGAGAGGGACACTGGTGGAGGGACGACTGGGGTAGTGTACGGGGGAGTGTGTTGAACTCAAGCAATAGGCAGCGCCGCTGTTCTCGGAAGGAATGCAAATACCCGGAAGTTGACCCGAACGAGAAGTTACGCGGACTCGATGTCCAGCGAGGAAAATGTCATCAATGGGGAGGGGAGGGCGAGGATCGGGATAAGGCCTATCCCACGCATTGTCCGATGACAATACATGGGATAGGTCTTATAGATAACAACGGATTCGTGGATGATGCCTTAAAGATTTTAAAAAACTGCCGTTTGACATGATGAGAAGTAAGCAGTGACACGTCGCATCGATTTTGACGATCATAGCATCATAATTGAGGTAACTCTAAAAATTATTCCTAAATCGGCCTAAGTTTTTTCTTTTTGTCTTGTTTATTACAGCGTAATTCTTCAAATTATCGCCTGATTCAATCAACTTAAAGAATTCCCGCATTTCACAGGGCAATTCTTTAGCACATGGGGGTATCATTTTGATATATTCGCATAAGGTTTATTTTTCGCTTACTGGCGACTCCGTGTTTGGCCCCCGGGAAAAATTACGTATGCTGATCCCTATATTGAAAGTTTCACACACGTTTTCACAAATAAATCTTACCAGGTACAGAGCAGTAGTGTATTTTCAGAAATTTATGGGTAGAAAAAAATCACAATAAAAAAACGAATTACCTACTTCAGCATGATATTTGCTTCCGACGAACACTGAATCACATGCATGAAATAATATGTAAAAACAATAGCTAAAAAATTTGGGAAGAGGCCATGACCTCAGGTGAAATCTGAAGTGAAAAATCAAAATATTGGATTAATCTTCCTGTAAACACTTGGCAGGATCTACAGCGGTAAAACGATCCAACATGGAAATAACAAATGACGAAAACGCTTACTATAATGGTACTACACGAAATACCATTTTCATGCGACGACGTCATCCACGCCAATCACGTCAAGTCTTAATTGCCTCTGAAAGATGCCATACCATTCAGCCGCCAGCAGTTCCATTTTCTCCACTTTGGACCCACCACTCCACCATCTGCAGTCGCGATGTAATTTTGCGATTCGAAGGCCATCTGGGGCGTGGGGTGAAGAATGAGAAGAAAGAAGCAGGAACAGAGTAAGAGCCGAGAGAGTGACTCTCTTCTTTTTGCGTTCCCTCCCGTGCCGTCAATACATCTCATTCGTGTAACTTTCCGAACGCCAATAAATCTCCTCTCCTTACAGCGCCCAAACTTTTATATCAGATCGGCTTTACGGAAAATGCCATCCCTACCCTCCTCCTCTCTCCCCCCCCCCTTTACTTCACCCCCACCTACGGTTTAAATTCCGAATTAGCAATTACAATACACTCCCATCAACATGCCAACGCGGGAGACAAATGCAAAAATGGAACGAAAAAAAAACTTCATTTTTTCCGTACACATAGCGGAAAAAGCGGACCGGAGCGAGCCGAAGCCACCGACCGAATTTTCTTCCAATTACTCCCCGACATCCATGCAACCAACCGACTCCTCTCCGTATCTTCCACGAAACAAAACAACACGACACTTTCGACGTTCGGGGAAAGAAGGAAACGGGGTGTGGAGGGCTTTTCCGTGAGAGGAGTGGGAAAAGAGGTGAGGCGTATGTTGTGTGTGCGTCCTCCCCCGTGAGAGAACGAGTGGTGCCGAGTGTTACCTACGATCTTCTCCGGGGGTGTCCTTATATAATACGGTTTTTGGGGCGGGGAGGGTGGCGGAGGGGAGATGGGGGCGCGGTTGGGTCGGTGAGGGGGCGATCGCCCTCCGGTCCCATGCTTCTGTCGCGATGCACACAAGCCACGTGAGGTCGAAATATCTTGGGACGAACTCTTTATTCGCTTTAGTAATTTACAGTCAAGTATTACAATAGTAGAAGCGGCAGACGCAGAAAATGTAATAGATCCGTGTCAATTTTATTACTCTGCCTATCAGCGCCCCATACAGGTGATTCCAACGAAAAAGTATTTAGATTTAATTTCATTCATATTCCGGCAACTGGTAGAAAAAATGTTCACCACCAGATGTAAACAAAAAATTCTACCTTTACACGCAACTTTTCTCGCAAGCTGAACTTGAAATTAAATATTTTAAATGGGGAAATGTGAGAAATAAGGGGAAAATAGTATTTCTCTATATTTTACAAATGCCATTCTCTCTGGGAAAACTCTTTGTAAGAAGGGAGAACTCCGGATAAATCGAATAATAATAAAATATATGATTCTGACCACCTTATTGTTTTAATTATTAGCGAATTACTATCGTAATTGAAGTGAAAATGCGGTAATTCAACACAAATGGTGCTGCAGTCGGCACATATGGCTGGAAAAAAGTGTTCACTAAAAATATATTTATGGAATAATCTGAGTATTTGTTGAATTAACTTTGTTTTTACATAAGTGGCACATTTTATCAGTGAAAGTAGAATTTAAAAAAATAAATATGTGGAAATTATAATTAGTTTTGACTCACACAGTCGCGGTAGAACCTCCTTAATCATATCGGAAATCTTAATCCCTATTTTTAAACAACCAGACAACATAAAAAAGTTTAATCACAAACAATACCAAACAACATATACCAAGTAAACAAACTATAGACTTAAAAAAAACAACAAAAACAAAATGATTCCCCTTTATAAGAGGATTTATTTGTGGTATTATACTGTGTTAACGTACCCTGCTTTCACTGAAGAAATTTATTTTGTAGTATTAATATGCATCTGCGTGATGTAGATGTAGTGGCATTGGTTATGGAATGGTAATGTTGGGATTTGTTATCGTAGGCAGAAATCGTGGGCCAAATTCCTGGTCGTGGATCTAAGGAGGGGAAAAATATAAATTCATGGAGTTTGTGGAGAACAATGCATAATTGGCATTACAGTGTAAAACTAAATATGTAAAACACTCGCATCGTGCAAGTTGAAATTCCAATTTGATGCAATAAAATAAAATTCATATTAAAATTCTGTATAACTGGCTTACAATTTATCCATTTCCGCTAAGTTATTGCAATAATTAATTTTCAAAAGCAATTGTTTTCTATTTTTTAAGAAATACACAAAAGATATTTTCAAGGCAAAGTTAAATTTCCTAATTACTGATTGAGAGCCGAAATTTGTACAACCACAACTTCAGAGCTATGTTTATTTTCAATGCCATGCGTGGGTTACTTAGAGATAGGTCGTTAACGCATCCTTCGGCTGTGGCGATTCAAACGTTTCTAAGATAATTGCAATTGAAAAAAAGCAGTACCTTTTCCACTAATTCTATTGGTCCATAGAAACAGTATTAACATTATTTAGAGAAGAATATTATCCGATATTTCCTAGTCATCAGCAGTATCAAGATGGAAGGAAAATTTCTAAAAACCATAGAGACTGGAATAATCAACTAGACCGGGCAAAGCCTGAGAAACCTGAAATTCGCATACAAATATAACAGAGGCTTACATATTAGAGTTAAGGACCAACGAGGAAGACTAATCGACAGATATGTGGATCCAATCGAGAAGGATGTAAGAAGGGAATAGTTGAGGGAGTTAACAATGGATAGTAAAGAATAAGTAAACTGCGATGAATCAATATTAAGATTGAACAACAGATGACGAATGAAAAAACGTAAAAAAGCTTTAATTATATTCTGCTAATTCATAACTTATTGACAAAGAACGAGAATATTTTCCCCGAAAATTGTCCAACAGCAAAATGAATATTCCATCTAATTCTGTTGAAAATGACCAGAAGGTTACTTTCCGAGTCCAATATTTATTTACAGAATGCCAACATTAGTGCTATATGTATTTACAAGTCATAGCAAGGAGGAATTTTCATTCCTGAGAGAAATGAAATCATTCCAATGAAGTGTAGAGCATTATTCTATTCAGCCATGACCAGTAAACAAATTCGAATTATCATTACTTCTTCCAAAACTAAAATAGTGCAACAAATTTTTACAATAGTGATTTGGGAAATTAAACCAAACAGGGTGATTTTATTATAATTGGTTGGTTATTAGGAGAAGCTACAGGAAACAGACCATTTTCGTGAGTGGGTAGGTTGGTATTCAAAGGATTCCATGGGAAAGGAGGAAGCGTGGAGAGAAACACAGGGTCAGATCAATGGACCCAATGAAAGCCACCTTGGGGACCACAGTTTACACCTTCCCATCCGACAGACTGAGTACAGGAACAAGACCTTGACATTCTCTCCACACAGCATTCAGATAGGGATTCCATTGATAAATTCCTGACAAATAAATGCCGGAATTCGAACCCAGACCCGGGCAGGCAGGATGGGAAGACAGAACAACGGCTACCATACCAACCAGATGTCCTAATATCATAAACACTGCCACTTGAGCAAAGGTATTTCCCTCACACAGGAAATTCGGCAATTTACAATAAATTCATAGACTGAATCTGGAGGTGGGGTGGAAGACGCATGACGTACATCTATGTATCTTCGGGCTTCCGGTTTTCGACGGGACTCGACAACGGGAGAGTGGAATTGGCAAAACACCAAGGGGACGAGTCCGAGGAGGTTGAGAGATGAAAACTCGAGACTGCGTGCCGAGGGAAAACTGCGTTGGAGGAGTCGACGCACCGGCCCGCCGATGTGGCCGGCGAAGGGGGGAGTGACTGTGAGGAGCATCGAAGGAAAATCGGCGTCTTCAGGAGGTGAAAAAATAGTAGCGGTGAAGAGACACCCTCCACCCCGCGCACCCTCGCCGATCGACCAGAAGGGAGGAAAAAAAAGGGGAAGGGAGTGGGTTGGAGAGGGGGAGGATGAGGAGATCGGAAAAAGGGACTGCCCCTAAATCACAAAGACCCACTTAAGGGAGACGAAGTCCGCGTATCGGACGACGAACCGACTCCTCTCCCGAGTGTGATTTAAGGGCGAGGAGGAAGGGACGGGACGGCCGGTTGAAGGGAAGAAGGAAGAGACAGGGGCGGTTTTTGGAGATGGGGTGGAATCGGGGTGGGGGTAGAGAGGCCCCGGAGGCAGCCGGGAGAGGGTGGGTCTGGCGGTGGAGAGTGTGGGAGGGGGGTAGGTAGGCGGTGGGTGGCGAAGGACGCGGGGAGGAGGGGTGCAAGAAGTGAAGGAAAGGGATGAAACGAGCACTGAGTTATGGCAGTGTCCTCTGCGATGTGTCTTGTCCACCTTTACAGGTAGGCGACGCTCTCCTATTCACCCCGAAAACTACCCTCTCCCTCCCCCTGGACACACTCCGTCGCGTCCTTCGACTTCAGCCTTTCTTATTCTCGTCTCCCATTTCTGTCTCTGTTATGCATTTGACTCCTTCTCTGTTCCCCCTTCTGTTCCAATATCCCCATCCGCCTACTAAATCTCCGGGACTATGCTTATAACCGTTCTGTCTTGTGCCATTATTATGGACTGATTCCGAATTCTATTGGTAAAAGTTTTTTTGCTCTAGCAAAATTAGGCAAGCATTCAAATCATCGGAAAATTTGAGATCACATCTTGAGAGTGGAAAAATAATCGTTTCAGAGGTATATTAATATGCATAAAATCACGGTTAATAGAAGCAAATCAGTTCATAGACAAACTTTAAATTAAAAGTGGTATTAGCCAATTACTCTATTCAATATCCTAAGAAAGTATCAAACTTATCCATCAAATTCTTTCCCATCTGCCTACTAAACCTCCGGGACTATGCTTATAGCAGTCTTATGCCATTATTCCGGGACTGATTCCTAATTCGGTTGACAAAAGATTTTTTGCTCCAGTAAATGTAGGCAAGCATTCAAATCATGGGAAAATTTGGAAACACATATTGAGAATGGAAAAATAATCCTTTCAGATGCATATTAATATGCATAAAATCACGGTCAGTAGAGCCAAATCAGTCCATAGACAAAATTTAGAGTAAAAGTGATATAAGCCATTTCTTTTATTCAATACCCTAAGGAGGTATCAAATTTATCCATCAAATTCTTTACAACAGTAAGAATTATATTACGTATTATTAAGTCTGTTTTACACGGGGCACGTGATTGCACAATCTTATGTGAGTACAAACGTGAATTTCAAATTTAATCGTGTAAAGCCGTGAATTGCAAGAACGCATGCGCGAATGCATGAACGCGAGATGGCAAATTAGCCCCTGCTCTAATTCGAAAATGATTGCACGCCCGATTGAGAAAAACATGCAATTTGAAGTTGTGCAATTTCGTGCACTGTGCAAAACGGGCTTAACCCTAATACGGGCAAGGTGAGTCTCTCAGACTCATCGCATCACATTTTTGAGAATTTTATTATGTTATTGAAATGTCAGCGTGGCGTAAATTTTTGACTTCTTCTAATTGTATATTTCCTATAAATTAGAGTAATTCAAACTTCTTTCAAAATTAAAGTAACTTATAAAAAAATGTTTTCCCTGAATTCCCACAAATCCGGGCAAGGTGAGTCCGTGGGACTCATGATGCTTCTTACTCTCTTCTGTTCTTACATATCCTTCACCACTTCTGAGAGTAATAATTTTATTGAATCATTGTTTTTGAATAATGTAGCCAGATCATGGCAAATATTTTACACTCTTTATACTTGGTTTTTATATTTACAACATCATAACAAACAATATCATGCTTAGATGATGTCTGATTTTCTTCATGTTTGGACTCATTCTTTTGTAAATTCGACGTAGAGTGCTAATTTTTCTACACCGTGAAGAAAAACAATACCATAAAAAGTGCATGCATTTGAAATGTTTTGCTCAAATACTGGCATATGCTTCATAGCGTGGCGACAGTATTTGGGATCGCTTAGGGATTATCGAGGAAGGTCATCATTATATATTGCTTGAACGGGTTGGAAGGGGGCGCTAATCCGCCTGTTTTGACGGGAGCTTATATGAAGTAATACATTTTCTCTTCTCATTTTCGTTTCTTGCGCGCAGACTACAAACATTGTCTCTATGAATAACGTATTTTTTCTACAATGGGTTACTTTTTATTTTCAAAGGGAGTCATCGAAAAGAAAATTTCAAAGGGAGTCATCAAAATATTACTTGTGACAACTATTTCACTGACCTTGAACTGGCACAGACACTCCTATCGAATGGATTAACTTTAGTGGGGACAGTTAGAAATAATAAGAAATTTTTACCGCCTGCGTTTCTTCCCAACAGGTCAAGACCAGAAGGTTTAGCACTCTTTGGTTTTAGAGAGAACGCCACATTAGTTTCGTTTGTTCCGAAAAAAAATAAGAGTGTAATACTTCTTTCCACAATGCACCATTCTGGTAAAATTAGTCAGAATGGGAAACCAGAAATAATCACGTACTACAATGAAACAAAGGGAGGAGTAGATTCCTTGGACCAACTTGTTCATGTATATACGTGCAAAAGAAAAACTAATCGCTGGCCATTCGCATACCTAATGAATGGATTAGATATTTGTGGAGTTGCGGCATACGTAATATGGTGCTCACTCAATCCAGATTGGAATAAAAAAAAGCTCAATGAGAGGAGAATATTCATCCTTAGCCTTGCAGAAGGAGTCGTAAAATCACAAATCCAATCTCGCTCATTGCAAGGCCTCCAGCGACCGACACAAGCAGCAATTGCAGTTTTTCATGCCGAGGTAGAAAATAATTCAACCAATGAAATACCAAGGAAGAAAAAGAGATGTTTCATGTGTCCTACAGCTAAAGGTAGAATGCAAAAACCATTTTGTCATATATGTTGTAGGCATGTTTGTAGCGAACACAGTACAAAAAGTGTTGTTTGCACGATCTGTAAAACGTAATGTGCAATTAAGAAATATTTGGTTTGAATTGTCCATTTATTGTCAAATAATCACAATGTACATGTGACGATAAATATTTTGTCTTTTTATGTTGTGAAAACAGAAAGAATTAGTCAAAAGAGTCTACTGGACTCGCTGTTTGACTATGTGTGAAATTAATAAGTAAAGTAAAACTTTTGTTTAACAAAAAATAATACATTTTATTTTAAATGATTCTTTAGTATACAATAAATACAAAGTGATGTGAAAATTAATATTTTTCATTGCTAAATAGTTTAAATGAAAAGCATAAGTTAAAAGAGTCCAACAGACTCACCTTGTCCGATAACGTCAGAAAAATATGTTGTCCGTATTAGGGTTAAAGTATAAACTCTGCAGGTGACATCTATTAGATTCAATATGATCAGTATCATTCCGAATCTTTGGTTTTTTGTTGGAATCTGGCAGCTATGGTATTATATATGACCTACTATTTGGGAGTTGCTGTGCTCGGTTTCGAGCCTGTGTAAGTGGCCTTTAAGTTTGGCGAAGCAGCCTATAACGGTCCACCACGTAGATCTAAAAATTAGTCTTCAGAGCCTATTATATATCAGTATATACCATTGGTGCTAGATAACTATAGCCGCAAGAACGGGAATATTATGCCGCTTTTCTCGGGGTCTGCTTATTTCCGATTCAACTTTACCATTTATATTTGTCTGTTAATATGATTAAAATAGGATTTGCCACTAAATGTTTTCACACACAATGATAATTAATTAGAAAATATTACGTCTTATATTATTTTATGTTGTAGCAACATTTTTATCCAGCATCTATCTCCTTATTTCACCGTTTGCGACAGGTGGCGCATGGAAAGTCTTTTATCATCAGGCCTCCGCTCTTTCGTACCAATATTTCCCCGAGGTACCTCCTCATTCTGTATTTCCTACAATGTCCCCTAATGTCTGCGAATCTTAAAAAAATAACGAAAATCTCGCTTGGACCTTGTCTCGAATTTCGACTCTCGGAGCATATAGTGTCTCCCCAAACGTAATTAAATGCGGCAAATGCTGTCTGGTTACTTTTCATTAGAGGCGAGGGGTGAGAAAATTCTCTTTTAAAGAAAGGGGTGTTGTTCACTGGCGAGTTTATTCTTGCTTCATGGGTGGAGCTGTGGAGTTATGGGCGGGAAGAGAATCCTTTTTAGCGCGGGCTAAAAATATTTCATGAGATGGAATGATATCGTCCTCTCCTACATGGTCGGGTATCACGAAAAGTTTCTCAGCTAAGTGGTATAATGAAACAAAACAGGTTTCATGATTTTCAAAAAAATCAACAGCCACCAGACGCATTGTCTGCTGATTATAGTTGAAAACTATTTTTCTACATAGAGCAGTCACTGAATATTTTTCCATTAAGTTTACTAATCTACCTTCAAAATCTACTCCACCACCTCTTACTGAAGAGCTTTAATATTTTTAATGACTGTCAAGGAAATTAGGAATAGGTATTATCTGGAATAATAATTGAGTTAATCCCATGTCCTTATCTGCTTATTAATCAGGTATTTTAACACAATTAACTTTAGCAATTACAGTGAAATAACTAAGAGACAATCGTGTACCTATACGCATTTACTTAAGCAATCCATTCGATCAAACATGTAAAAAAAGAAGTTAGCTTATTCCTGCAGCATGAAAAATAATGAACTCAGGATATCGAAAGGAAATACTAGCAATAAGCTCTTTGTTACCGCATATTACATTCCCGCATTCTATAAAATTCTTAGGGCATTTATTAGTTAAACATATATACAGGTTAAACTGCTGGTGATGTTAGTGATCTGCATTGTAGTTATTTTTTATTCCAAGCCCAAGACGGATAAGAAAGCCGACGATATGTAGGATAAGAATAAACCCTGCTCCGCCAAGATAAAACGATATGATGGGAGAACCCAATTCATGTTTCAATAAGCTATTCAAAAATGTCCATTCCTCTCATAAAAATCAGAAACTAATGAAATAGCAAGCTCAATTTGACTGAAAATTATATAACACACTCCTCTGCCCAAATAAGAAGAGATTTATATGTTAAACATTGGATTTTAGATCCCATTATTATATTTATCCGTTGTTAAAAGCAATATCATGAGATCATGTTTAGTCAAAAGAAAATATTCCACCTCCATTTATTTGATTTACCATAAGCCACTAAGTCACTATGTAGTACATTATGGAATTTCTCACGAGAATGTTAAAAGAGAAGTACCGCTGTTCTCAGTTAGATATCCAGATATCTTTTTCCAGCAAGTATTAATTATTTCCCAAATGTGAAATGTTTCGTGGCCAAAAATACTGCCACTAAAAAACGCAATAAGGTGGCTGTTTATAGTGAAAACATTGTAATCTTCCATGGATTTACTTGTATGGTACGACGCGTTTCACCATTCTGTGGCAAAACATGGAGTGAAACGGGTGATGCCATACGAAAAATATGTGGAAGATTACAAAGTGATTTATTCATTATGAATATCGACAACCACACTACATCTCTGGGTCGGACAGGAAAGATAAAATAAGAGAAATACATTGCCTAACAGATAGGTACTAAAATTCGTTCTTCCCACGCACAATAAGTCACCGTAATAAAAACTGAGATCCACTGAAAAGACTGCCGAAATACACTTCACCGCTTCACCTACCTTTAAAATTCTCCTTCACACGGCTGGTGTCCTAACACCCCCTGCCACACGTCCATGTGGTAACTAGCAGGGTAGTAAGTAGACGTAGATGAACTTCCACCGGGTGGAGCCTGAAACGTTTATTTTTAGGGTGACTTATTCCTTATCAAACAACAAAAATACTAGTTCTTAAATGTACACAACATATAAATAATGAACCCGCCGGATTATTTACTTCATTAAGTGGAATTCTTTCAGACGAATAGGGCAAAGAGGAAGTAAAGAAGACAATGGATAACAAGTCACTGTGGAATGAAGGCATGGAGATAATCAAGGAATGAACGGATTAAAAACATCATAGCACATTGCATAGGAGGAGATTTGCGCAAAATCTTGACGAAAGAAACTGCTTTGAAAACTAAGATAGGTATACTTTGTGACAGTTATTGGCAGGATCGAGTGGGATGACAGGTAATGTGATTAACGAAAACAGAACAAAATGCAAAATTATACAATGAGCATTGATTCAGATAATCCAATGGCAAAAACTCATAGCGGGGAGAATATTTCGAACTCAACTTTAAAGTTTCATTTTTGCATTACAATTCATTGCTTCATACTTTCGAATACTCCTGACGGTAAATGTAATAAAAGTTATAGATGCGCATCCTAATAAAACTTGATATCACGAGCTAAGTAATCAAGCATTTTTCTTATTCTCAGGCGCTTATTATTTTTTTTTCAATTTTATTACACCCCAAAAAATAAGGAATAATTTGATAAATAGAGATACTTTTTGCTTGTGTGTGTTTTTCTACATAGGTGCATCGTTGGGCACTCTTTCCTGATAAACCGAAACAGTGAAATAAAAATTAAGAAGAAACCAATCCGTGGAATATAAAAAAAGTGGAGAGGTGAAAGCGCCATGATTAATTTGCATGTTTCAGAAGAATAAAGGAGGAAGGGGCAACTTACTGATTTCGATCTTGGATTGTATTGATTCATTAAGTTTTACTGATATAGAAAGAAAAATATTGGGTGATGAAAAAACCGGCATAATGGCTTCCATGTGTCAGAAAAAACTGAGTGAGGTGGACAAAAATAGTTTCAAAATTATATGTAGGCGTACATATCAAGGAGCTCAGTATAAACAAAAATATGTACCATTCAAATGAGTTTAATATTCGTGGCATTTTTGGCTAGTTTAAATTAAATATTAATCCTACTCGTTAATAAAAGCAGAGTAATTTAGACTCCAATGCATGAAAATATGTCATCCAAGTGATCATTGACAGAGAGTGTTCAAAATTCGTAAACATGCACGTGCGTGTTAACGATATTTTGACCCTCCCTGTCAATGGTCAACTGGATGACCGAAATGCATGCATAGAAGTCCCAATTCCTCTGCTTTTATTAACGAGCTGGATTTATTTTTAACTAAAATTTACTTGTCAATTGCTCTCTTCTTGAATTACATTTCAGATGATAAAACGGTATTCGTGGATTGGGTATCGGGGGGAATGTAAGGAGGACACGATTTGTGTTGGGGACTAGAATAACAGAAGGGAGGAGGAGGATGTGGGATGAGGACGGCACTGAAAGTCGGGATGTGAGAGAGCGAGGCGTGGAGGGAGATCGTGGAGGCGGAGATTCCGCGTAAGACGGGAGTCAAGGCGGAGAGAGAACGGAAGGCCGTCGGCGCGAGATCGGGAGAAGTGGCTTGGGTAAAGGTTAAACCCGGTCGGCGATGGGAATAAATTGAAAAAAGAATGAAAATAAAAGTCTTCCAGCTATTCTATTGTGAACTGTTCGGAAAGAGGGCGACACTATTATTTGTCCGCACATGACCATCGCATACACACGCACACACAAACAAACAGCTCGCCGCATATCCGTAACTCCGTCTTCGCCACCCACTATTATTCTCCAATACTGACTTCCTTCTTTAACCTCGTCCCTCCAACGTTCTCCCATTCTTTTCCTCTCTCTCTCTATCCCTCTTGCTTCACCTTTCTTTCTCGCCTCTTCTCCTAAAAGACTTACCTCGCACTCTCCATCTCCAAACACCAGCCTACCCTCAATCTTTTTCCGAAACCTCATCCCACACCAAATAACCCTCACCTCCCCGCCCCAGTGTTCTTCAGCGGGGAGGGAACCTTTAACCTCCTCAACTCCCCCATCTGATTCCCTCTCCTGCTCCCGACCTCAGCTCAGCATCCCTTACCATCCTTGCTTCCCCGGCTCTCTCGCCCGCTCCCACACACCCAGCGAAGCAAACCTGCTCCCCTCCTTTGTTGCGTCCTCAAGAACGCCCGGCCTCCTCTCGGCACCTCCCCGAACTCTACTTTATGACGCATCCACTTCCCTCAGAAGATCCGACTGACCGCAGACTAAAGGAGAGACGAAAAGGGAGTGTTATAAAACGGAGTAGAGAGGGTGGGAGGCGGAATCAGACGATGCTCGCGGGGAACACAAAGGGAATCCAGAAATCAATTAGCGGTGAAAAATGCTATGAACGAGGACGAGATAAATTAGAAAAGCAGTGAATCTTCCACGTTCAAAGAGGGAACTCTTTCTTCAATCCAAATACCCTTCTGAATCCGCCGCTGGTTATTATTTGCCGATGACGACCGAACATCACAAATAGGTCTAACACCGCTGCAAATATACTCAGGGACAAAGTAGCAGCAAATACGTTTCAAAGAAGAATTGCAAACAAGGCGATGACCACTGAATATCACAAATAGGTGTTGCATCGCTGCAAATATACTCACGGACAAAGTAGCAGGAAATAGACATATGCTTTATGAACGAACTGAAAGAAATAATAACAGAGGAAATGACGACAAAGGTCAAGGGAACACTATATAGAGAGATCATATGATTAATCACAAGGTTAAAGTAAAGGCATATTCAATAAACATTTAATTCGCGTATGGTCATCGCCGATGGTGGATAGCATCGAAACAATGGCCATGACTGTGTAAACACTGTTGAAAAATTGCAGTGTTACCCCCAATGTGTGACAGAATGCTATCAAGTTAAGCCGGACGTAGTGCAATTAAAAGGACAGGTCGACGAAAAATACGTTTTAACAGTAACAATAGAGTTACCTGGGGGTTTCAGGATGGTTCAAATAAAAGCACCTAGATTAAAATATATTATTATTTGAGGAAAAGACAAGAGCAGAGTCAAAATATCATTGAAATTAAAAATAAACTAAGGTAAAATCTTTCCGGAGGGCGTTACGCAGGGGATATCCCAGCGAAAAAGAAATCAGGATGGAGCGAAGGAATCGGAGAAACGGAAGTTAGCCACCGATTACGAACATGAAAGCGGCGAAGAAGAAGGGTATCAAGATGAATGCAGAGGGAAGGAGGACAGGACACTCAAGAGGGCAAGACGGGCAGCGGAGGAACAGACGGCAAGGGCAAAGGGAGTAGGACAGGAGGAGACGGAGGAAGAAGGGCGGGGAGGAAAAATTAGGGAACACCAGAGGACGAACGAGGACGGGGATATAAAGTATGCATTGACGATGGAGGAGAAGGTGGAGAGTAAGTATAGAGAGCGGAGCATTTACATCGAAAGTAAGAAAGAGAATGGAGAGGAAGAGGGCAGCCTGCGCAATGGGGGATGAAGCAAGCAAGAAGATGGAAAGAAGAATGCCAGAGAGAGATATTAAGGGGCGGTGGGCGAAAGACGGTGGGAAGAGAGAGCAGGAGGATGAAGGGCGAACGGAATGAACCGAAGACGAGCTCTGATTTGCCTATCCATTGTTTGGGTGCTGGGGGGAAAGACGAAATGTTAAGGTCTCTTGGGACACTGCTACTGGGGTAGGGTAGCGAGCGGGCGGAAAAAAATAAGAATAATAAGGAAATCGTGACACGCCGGCATTCTCAGACGATAATCCCATCCCCCTTTTCTTTCCCAGGGCGCTCGCCAGCCCTCTACTAACCCCTCCCGCTCCCAGCCCGTTCACCCCCCTCCTTCTTTTATCCTCCAAACCTCCCCTCCCCCACCTTTTCCCTCCCAAACCTTCCCCCTCACTACTCCACCCCGCCGGCGAGCAACAGAAGAACGCTCTTTTTCCGCATATTCAACCACGGCGCGCGCAAAACGGTGGCAGGCAAAAAGGCCGAAACCTTGTTTTATTCTCGACATCCTCCCACCCACCCTTGCCCACCTCCCCCCTCGTGGCGGCTCCGAGAAAATATTAGTCAGACGAGATGTCGTCTACTCGAACTCTCGTCGATTCCTCTCTTTCATAGCCTCCCCGAAATGGGACAATCTTGAAGTAGGTACACTCCTTCGTTCCAAACCTGCCGTCGATGCGAAATGACGAAAACAATAAGTAACAAAATAGTAGTTTATTTTCACCCAACTGTTGCCAAATCCTAAAGAAATGGGCTTGGGTTACATCAAGAATTATGCTGATCTATGTAATTTAGTACTTTCACAAGAGAAAGCTAAAAAAATAAGTTTCTATGAAATCGTGACGTCGAACGCCGAAAAATATTCTGATATTATTCTTCAGATTTCCGCGACTTTTTATAATTACCTTTTCATTATTATCGGTACCAATCACGTTTGGCTGCTTATTTCACAACGTTTCGATTACCTTCCTGGAGAAGTCACGTAATATGACAACTCCAGGAAGAGAAGCGAAACGTTGTAAAATAAGCAACCAAATGCGATGGATACCGAAAATAATCTAAAGAAAAGTATGCTGATCACTTTCCATGTGAAACCAATTACATTATATTTTTAAATAAAAGGGTTATTTTTTATATATTGGTCGTAAGTACCGTGGGATAAACTGCGACAGTAATTCATAACGAGAAAATTTGATTCATCCGGATTGGGATCTTCCTCGAACTAAGATCATAGTCCAGGCGAGTGATTTTTGCTTTGAATTGCCCATATTCGCAGAATTGATTAATTTTCACTACCAGAGAAGGAAGTCTACCAAATATACTATTTTTGAGATCGTTGAAATATGTTGAAAATCATGCTAGACTTAACTTTCGAGAACCATTTAACAACTCTGTCTCAATATTTTACCCTTCTTCCCGTCACTCCATGTAATACCCTCAACTCTCAGCTCACCTTGTTTTTGCCTTCTTCACGAATTCCACGATGCATTTTTCCTACCTATGATACCTATGAACTAAGCTTCTGACACAGGATTAAATATAATGGCAACTCTTGATATCTCTTCCACATTCTTATCATCTCTTCTTTTAAAGTGCACCGAGCCAATCTTTCTCTCAGGCCAATGTAATAGTAAGTTTTTCGTAGGTGTTTACCTCAGTACTATCATCTTTTTTACGCTTATTCCTTGACAAAAAGAGCCACTGTCTTCCTCCTGAGCGTTGGAGGAGAACATGGAAAATAAAGTAAATATCATATCCGTTAGACACATGGCACTGCCTAGACAACAATGAACATATTTTAAAAATCGTCTCCACTGCATTAGTTTTGAATACAAGTGTAAGATTCTCCATTGAAAACCAAAGTCGATGAAAATGTGCATGGACATAGTTTCATGTAAGCCATAAACTTTTAAGGCAAGGAAAAATATAGCCCTATAGAATATCTAAACGAAAATATTTTTTTAAATTAAAACTTCTACATTTATGAGCAGGATTTTTGCAACTCAACTACCGATGACTTTACGCACATCTTGTATATTTTATCCCCCTGACGTGACCTTATATGAATAATTATGTCTGAGCTTAAGATAGTTTTAAGATTGTTGAGATAGGTACCGTAGGTTACAAGCATTAATTAAATAATGCACCTGCTTACACTCGGAAAATTGATTTAAATGCAATTAAATATTTTGATAAGAGTAATAAATGTAAATGTATAATACAAAAAATAAAACAAAAGTTAAATGAAATATGATCATGCGGCCAAAGTCTACGGGCTTGGGACTTAAAAATCAGAAGATAAGAATTCATTTGCATACATCTCCGCGACCAAATGATGGAATCACATTCCCTTTCGGCCTCTCATCGAAGAGTTTATCAGTGAAAGAGAACATCCAATTAGGGGAGTTACGACTAAGCTAGATAGAACAGAGAGTTAACGCACACGAACCCACCACCCACGCCACACCAAAACTCCCCGCCATGGGTGGCCGCCGAAATCTCATTTCCAATTTTGAAGGTTAGACAAGGTCGGGATGGAGAGGAAGAGAAGGGGATTGTTGGAGGGACACTGAGTGAGGAATTGGAAGATGGAGGGGAGACTGCAAGAGTGATAGAAAAAAGGGGATGAAATGGTTCCGATAGGGTGAGAGAACCGGACGATGTGATTGTAAAAACAAGCCGCAGATGAAAACGAGGTTGGCCTCCTCACTGAATATTTTCCAAAGTCAACACATTCTTACCCACGAATCTGACTGCCCAAACAAATTAGGAGCTAGGAATGAGATTAAACTATCAACAGACGGCATTTGGAGCAATTTTCATCACTGAAATGAAAATATCCAATAAAGGTCACTGGTGCCGAAGACTCACAAGGCATCAAATAACATAGAACTACCTTCAAAATTCCGGCACGAAAATGAAAGCCAAAATCTAAATTCAAACATCGGAATGAATTAAACCCATTTGAATTCATTTTTTTGCTATCCTGCTTCAACTGAATACCTTCTAAATTAAGAATATTAAAAAGAAGGTTGAAATGAATTTGATAAATATATCTGGACACATTCAGTGGTAGAATGAATCAATTTTTCTTAAAGTAATATTTATAACAGGAATATACAACCTAATTGTTTTTTCGTCCTTTTTACATATTCATAAATTAAGGCAATAAGAAAGGTAAGAAAACGGCAAACAGAATCAGAAGAGCATAAAAAAATGGTCAACGGTCAAGTCAACAGAGAGCTACCTCTAAAATTACCACCCACCTTATCTCCAATAATTAAAATATCCTTCAAATATCTTGCTGAATTCCACCATTGAAATGAACGCTCTTAACATTAGTTTTGAAAAATTGAAATTAATATAGAACAAGGAAAAACTTATGCCGCTAATTTGGCGATGAGCTAATTCATGCATCACAGTATTACATGCTACGTATAAGCCTTGCAACAATGAATTTTATAAATCAGACAATCACGCATAATTACCATCCTAATTTTATAATGCAATGAAACGAATGGCACCTTTCTGTCAACTTGCTTAGTATTTCTATAGGAAAATAAATTCTCTGCACAGGATCAAACCACTGACGCCTTGGTTAGCAAATGGTTATCATGCAATTCACCTTGTAAACAATATAATAATATCCCGCTTTTCTGAAGCTACAGGCTAAAATGCCGGTGTTATCGGAATACTGAAAAGTATAGTGATGCGATAAACAGAAACACCAAAGCAGGAAGGTATTTTTGACTCTACAAAATTCACAAATCAGAAGGAAAATATGAACAAGTTCAAAGAGGTTTAGCATGATAAAAAGAAAAAGTTTGTGCAACTCCACGCTAGTTAAGTGAAGGTTTCTCGGGTTTTACACTGGGTAAGATTATTTAAATGGATCAACGTTTCGATGGTAGACGCAGCCATCGTCATCAGGATAATGATCATTATTCTGATGAAGACGGCAGAGTCAACCATCGAAACGTTGATCCATTTAAATAATCTTACCCTGTGTGAAACCCGAAAAACCATCATTTATATAATTCGCCGGGAAAACCTTAAATCCTTCCACGCTAGTTATTTATTGATAACTCCCTTTCAACGACTATAGCGTCACTTTTATGGTAACATAAGTTACCTTGAATGACGAAATAGACGTCAAAATTAATCGGTGACTAAAACTTAGAGTGGAATTTTACCGTTTTTCTTTCCACTACGCTGAGCAATTCACCTAATTCTAGTATTCAGTTCAAAGATGTGACCAATATTCTATTTTGTCCTGTTGTCAAAGATAGAAGATGTACTGATCAATACTCTTTCAGCATCTAATGGATGTATTCTCAAGGAAAAGGAAAACGTGGAAAGAGCTGCTATTAATTTCTAGAACAAACTTTGATCAACAAGTAGCACTTAGCACTAATTCACAATTGCTAATCCCACAGCAGAATTTGAATCCGAATCACCCAAACCAAGATTTGACATGCCTTACAGCATTCTATATCATGAGGTTGATCGCTACTTTGAAGAATGTACTTATTCTGTGACTCTTCCATCGAGTCGAAATATCCACCATAAATGGAGATGCGCTCCTTCGTAAAAGGATACCAGACGTAACCCTGTTTAAAATGTTTTGTTTTCCCTTTCACAAAAATTTCCACAATTTTGAACAACCAGACGAATGATCCGAAGAAACGATTTCAATTGTCCTCCCCGTCACCCTTTCATTTACCCCAAAAGTTACCACATACTCTCAGCTCACATCAAATGACGGAATTCGTGGAATTCATATTCCTTATGAGTCGCTTCGCGCGATTCTTTCCAGACAACCGCAGTTTTAATTCCCTCTCCTTTTACGCCCGCTGAAAGGAAATTACATTGCAACGCCTCGGAATGTGACGTGAATGGTGTCTATAATATTTCAAAGGGATGGTCTCCGAGTCGCCGCCGTATTACCAATTATGATCATTCCCCAAATATGGCTGAGCTGATAATTTATTCTTTAACGGGTCGTCTGGAAAAATAAGTTTTTCCTCCGCTTTCAAACAGGCAACATTCAATTATAAATTCAAAAATTGTATACATTCTCCATTTTTATTCAAAGGAATACATTCTTCATGACAAGTATGTCTGTTCTTGGATTGATGTATTTGATTCGATGACTGCATGTAAGGTGGGGTATTAACGTCACCATCTATTCTAAGGGAACTCTTTCAAGTCGTTATGTTATCATTTCAAGACCATCATCCATAAAAAGCGTTAAATGAAAACAAAAGAGTTATTTTACCTCACGGAGATAATTTTCAGTTGCTCCTGGGAAGATAAACATGGTGGAAAAATTGGTGTTGATTCAGTTCCCGATTGATACAAAATATTTTTAAAACTTCCGAAAGAGACTGCTAAGGAAAATGCATACTTTTAAGTGTAGGTACGCACTGGTAGTAATGCTGAGTCAAGTCTTAGCATGAGTATGTGATATGGAGCGTGAACCTCTACGATGAGGAAAAAAATGAAAACTATTCAAAGGGGTTTCAAATGCAGCAATAGCAGAGAACGGAAATGATCTAAGACTACAAAGGAAAAAATGAATAAAAGCAAAGGAGAGTAAATTAAATATGATGCATTAGAAGAGCTTAAAAATAGAGTTAAATGGCCAGGAGAGGACACACATTCTTGATGAGGTTGAGAGAAAAAGAATGGAATTAAGGAGTGTGTATATGTAAATTGATGATAGACCTTAATTAATGATGAAAAGGAATAATGAAAAGCTGAATAAAGGTAGAACAGGACGAGACAACTTGGAATGCGCAGTTATCATGTAGGTAAGTGGTCGGAGAGCAAGAAGATTCAAGAAGAAGAGAATTATATTAAAACTAAAATTATAAAAATAAATAATTTTAAATAATTCATTTGTATAATTAAAAAAATTCTTCAAATGTCTTAAAAAACGAAGAAACAAACATAATTGTGTCAGGGCTGAGCAACAAGGAACTTATTATGACATTGCTGCGTGCCTTTTAAAAAAGTTGCGTACCTATCATAGAGATAGCCTAACCAGAAAACAATATTATAAATAACTTCAGCTGTACATTGACACCGTTCGTTAGCGTCAGGCTCTTATCATTTCTTATATCGTATATCTATTGTTTAAATAGCTAAAAATTTACAAAGCCAGCTAAATTTACAGTCGGGCGTTTCTCGTTCCATTGGCCACTATACGAGATTCTCATAGAGGCACGGAACGTCTGAATGGCCAGCATTAACAGTGGGGTCTGGGGGGTTAAGGATCTGAGTGCGTCAAGAGCACATGAGGAGATTGGGAGGGAGGGGGCAGGGAGGTAGACAGAGAACAGCACGCACTTTGAAAAATTGGCACGTACCTCCGCCACTTGTTCCTTCATTTAAATTGGCTGATAAATTTCCCCGCCGGAGGAAAAAAAATCTTTCCCCATCCTCCCACCTGCATCTCACCCCTTCCCCTTCTTACCAGTAACATACTTACATACCGAACCATTGCGGTGATTCGAGAACTCTTCCATCCCTCCCATACTCCAACATAAGAGACCCTTTGAAAGGAGCCCCTCTACAGTCGAGCAGTCACCCCTCTCCCTCTCAAACACATCCCCGATTAAACTCCGAACTCCTCCCTAGTCTAACCTCCACCTTTGCATTTCTTAACTGTCGCGCCTGCTGACCGTATTGAAATTAGGTATTTGTAAAATGCTGGACAAAATCGTCTTAAATCATCAATTTTTTTCTGCTGATTCTGCTGATTTCTGTTGACCAGCTCATTTGTAGGTTTTTGAACAGTCCTTATCCAAATATCCTAATGTTAATCTTCTATGAAATCATCTCATCCAGAGCCTTCTCCATTCCAGAGCCTTCTTCATTCTACTAATCCAGATCCTTGAAAATGGTAGGAAAGTCTCCTGCCGAAACGTCGGCAGTCATGGAAAGCCTAACCCGGTGGGAAACCCGAGAACAACTCGTCAGCTTCTATGAAACAATTTATGACTCAGCAAGTTCCACATTTACTATTTTTGCTGACCATTGTTTCGTCATATAACGTTTTTTGTGCACTATTTTGACCGAAAGGAGTGAAACTACAAAAGTCAGGCTGTTTTATTCCCATCCACCTTCTGTTTTCGCCTCATTGGAAGCTTGCTGAAATCGTTTCCTGCCAAATCCTTCGCCACCATTCAGTTATGTTTGTATCTTTTTCGTGAATTATTGCCTTGTTTTTGAAAAAATATATGAAGAGAAGACTGCGTAAGAAATTGAAATTACCATCACAAATTCTTAAAATGTAGGTGTAATCTCTAAAGACATAAGGATTATAAATCAAGCATAATGAAACGTGAAAAATGGTCACCTGAGAGGAGGATGCAGCTGTGTCAACCAATCAATCCCCAGGTGCTCTGCTAATGACAGGGAAGGTTCCCAATAAGAATCTAGGTAAGTATAAATTTTTCCGCAACATTGATCAAATTAGCCAAAACGTATGGACGCTATATTTGACTGTGATACCTTCAATACAGGCATTTTCAAAAATTTAATATAAAATTTAATAAATTAAAAATTAATGTTAATTTTATCACATCAAGATGTGACTTTGTTTATTTTTACATTGACTATTTTATATTATCAACGTAAGGCTCCTTTTGATGATTTGATTTGACTAAGATTCTTCTACAGAAAATATGTAAACCTTAAGTCATAATTAGGTAGTTCATATAGAGTATTTAATAATTGCTCGTACCAAAGATTATTAAACGGCTAATGAACCAAAATATGGCGTCATGAACTCATAATTTGAGAATATGAATATTCCTGAGCCAAAGAGTAGCACATTGTTGCTTGATTTTAATTCGCCCTTCTAGCTTAAATAACGGTAGGTTTATACATTTCTGAACTAAATGAGGCTTGGACTTTTACTATGAGCTATGCAAGACTAATTTCCCTCAGCCTCTCCAATCTAATTGGTTACACTTCCATTGTCAGTACCTTTCTTCAAGTCCTTTCTCCAAGCGGAGGAGTGAAAAAATCCCGTATATAACGGGAGAAGTTTGTTTGGCAGCTGCGGAATAACAAAACAAGAAGACAATTTTCACCTCTAAAGGGAATCCCAGTCACTCAATATGGCTGGAAGACAAGGATAAATTCGGCGAAAATTAGTTATTTTATTCACTTGATAATTTATGCCCGTAGCCGGTCACGCATTAGACACATAGTGTGGCTGATTCTCTTTCCCTTGTGAGGATGGACACACAAAGCCATTACATCTCCAAAATTAGGTTTCGCGCGCTGCAAAATGCACTAATGAAGTGAAATGAAATTTTAAGAGCTGGGAACAAGATTTAAGTTGGACGTAGCTAATATAGCCAGAATTATGGATGATAAAATCACTGCCCACCTTACGGAAAACGGATGGGGAATGAACTAAGCTTGTACGTTGTGAAACAAAATTACTAGCATCTTAAGATAACAAAACATATAGCCTTTAACAGAGTGGTATAAAAAAAGAAAGAATGTTCAACACTTCTAGCATTAGGCTAAATTAATAAAAAACATGGAGAATGAGGCATAAAATATAAATATTTGAGACAAGACAAAATGAAAAGCAAAATAAAATAATGCTCAGCATAATAAGTTGAGAGGGATTGTTTGAGAGGCCTACTAGGACTAATGTGTAGTTTTTTTTACTGACTGTCAATTGCCGAACGCTCGTGCTATTATAATATAGTTTTCATTTCTGCCATTTGGATGCTTTATCGGTTACAGTCAGGCCATTTTAAGGTAACCGTAGACCAGACTGAAGATTGCCTTACCCTACATAAGAAAAACCGGAACCGGTCTTAATATAACAATTCTATTTTCTCGTTGATTGGATCTAGTCTTAGCATATTCTATTCATATTGGATCTAGTCTAGTCATATAAGTGGGGTCTAACGAGGGAGAAGTAGCTGATTTCCCTAATGTTATCGTCGCACTTGCCAAGTACTCTTTAAACAAAGCCCAATTTGCGATTAGCTTGACCGGTAATTTATCGAATATGTTTACTCCACGAGAGATCATTAGTCAGTTTAACTCCGAGATATTTAACCGATTCTACAGTCTCTAATTTGCTGTTGTTTATGCAATAGCTGTTACAAGGAGCGTTTTTCTTTTTCCAAAAATTCATAGCAACGCATTTTTCCAGGTTTAATTCTAGCTGCCACGCATCGCACCACTCCTGTATTGCCTCGAGGTCCTTAGTTAGTGATTGTTTATCATTAAGGCTACGAATTTCTCTATACACCACTGCGTCGTCTGCAAATAATCTAAGCTTACTGTCAACTGTTTCACTGATGTCGTTTATGTACAAAAGAAACAGAAGTGGGCCTATGACACTTCCCTGTGGGACACCCAATGTGACTTTTACTTCATAAGAGATAGCGCCATCTAATACAACCCTTTGCACGCGATTACTTAAGAGTTCTCTGATCCAGGAGATTACGTCGTCGTTAAACCCGTAGGATTTTAATTTCATGAGTATCATAGTGTGGGAAACTTTATCAAATGCCTTTTTAATGTCAAGAAAAAAGGCATCGGTAAAGACTTCCACGGCAGTGGTGTAGATATTGCAGGATTTGGTGACACTGGCGAACACCAATGAGAGGAAAGAATAAAAGATTGGTGGGATGAAGAAACTTATGACATTAGGTACTTTGATAGGCTTTTCCATAGCTCTTGCAGTCCATTTTTTTATTTCTAAATTGCTGTTTCACTATTATATACTCCATTTGAAATCACCTTCTTCTCCTGACATTCTCCACGTGTATCTTCTTCGTAGGTGGTTGCCAAATAGTGTGTTTGTGACAACAAGGCCATTTTGTAAGCATAACTCAATCAATATCTCCCCCATATTGTTACGTTTCCCCAACCCATACTTCCCTGTCTTGCCATCTTGACCTTCCCCTTCATTAGTATTCCAGTCTACAAGAATAATTAAGTCCCATTTTACATTCCTAATCACTTCTTCTATTCCGCCGCATACATATACCTTCTACGTTGACATCGACGTAATCTGACGTGGGCATGTATACTTGTACCACCACCGTGTCCTTAGGTTTGTATTTAATGAAACCATAATCATCCTTTCAGTGCATTTAAGATAGCTTTTAACTCTCATACTGCTACTTTTCCTGAGTATAATGCCAACACCTGCGTTTCCATTTGTAGATCCAGAGTGGATAATCCGGTAGTTTCCGCTCTAGAAAACCCCTTATTCGGGCTATTTCAATTCGATGATACCTAAAACATCCAGACCCATTATTTTCATATCCACTTTCACGTTTTCAAGTCGTCCACAGCCCCGAAGCAATCATACATTCCAGGTTCCAACCCTAGAAAGCTGCTTATCGATCTTAACTGATGTACCCTCTCGAGTAGTCCCCGCCCGGAGATCCGAATGGGGGACTTGTTTACCTCCGGGATGTTTTACTCGAGAGAATGCCATCACGTATTTTTAGTATAAAATAAGAGAAAAATAGTTGAAGAACTGCTTCTCCTCGTAGTAATAAGCTGGTGGTTTCTCGCTGCCATCCGCCTCACAGTACTGCAGCCGTTTAGGTAAATACCTTACCGCGTCTTAGGTAAAATCATAGTCACTGTACCAACCCACGCGGTCTCCACGTTCACTCATGTGAAGGAGGGCTGCTGTCCTCCGGATTACTAGCAAGTTAGCGGTAGCCATTCGACAAATCACGGTATCTTCACGGGTTTTCATAGCATATTTCAGCCATCTTACCCAAGATGGCTGAAGCCCCCTACACCCTCTAGATACCGCCACTTTTTGTCCACGGCTGTATATTCTTCGAATTACCTCGCTTATTTCGCAGCTAACCTAAAGGTAGACCCACCATACACAATCTGGTGGACGCACTCGGTATCATTAATATAGCTAATCCAGCGTTATATTTACATTTTTCAAATTGCAAAAATGACGTAAAATATATATTAGAGAACTAGATAAAGCATTCAAGGTTGCACTTTTTGGAGAATTTTTCTAATAGATGATGTTTTCCCAGGGCAGATGTCGTGGCAAAGGTTCATAGTGAAAGAAATAATTCTTCGAAGATTTCCACTTTTTTTAAACAATTTTTAATGCGACCAGTTTCAATGGTTCGGGTAGTAAACAGCGTACATATACATTTGCAACTTCAGACCAAAAATCCTGCAATTAGAGGGAAAAGGAAAAAACTGGACGCTTTAGAACACCTTGAAATAATTCAACATAGCCTTTAAAAAAATCCTATTATGAACGAAAACACATTTCAATCCCACTCCCCTTTACTTTCCATACGATTCCCTCAATAGAATCCTCCCCCGCTTAGCCTTTTCTCCTTTCCCCCACCCCTGCCCCTCCCCGTGAATCCTTCCACCCTCCCGCCAACCCTCCCCCAAAATGTATACATACGATGTTTATTACTCGAACCTTTGCTGGACAATTATGTAAATACATTGAAACCAGTCGCATTAAAAATTCATTTAAAAAACAAAGTGGAAAACTGGAAACAATCCTTTCTTTCACTGATTTTACTTATGTTATATTCAAACTTTTAAGAAATATTTAGTTATTGAAATTGCCATAAAGATTGCGACTCTTAAGTTTGAATACAGCTAACGCTGCATAATCTTCCCTTTAAAAAATCAATGAATCCGTTACTTCATTTGTCCAAATTGTATTTTATTAAAGTTTGGTAAGATCAAACACTATTTGACCGAAACTTGATGGAGGGTTGCTTAAAATTGGATACAATCTAAAATCTTTCAGCAATAATTTTACTTTGCAACAGTTATCTCCAGGTCTCATGTGGTGGACAGTAATAACTCTAACCCAGAGCTTCAAACCATTCTCCACAAAACCCTGCTACCCACAGGAAGACTTTTCCAGGTTTTATTTTAACACTCTCCAAACACTTCGACTTAAAACGTTGGGTTGTCTTTTATGTTTATCGGTAGTTATAGTTACAACCCAATTGTAATGTGGAAGGGCTTGAGGACCGAGACGCAAGTCCATGTTGAGGACGGCAAAACTGGAGACGGGGAGTTCCTTAACGGCCAAGATCTGTGACATCTAGAGGATTCATAAGGGGTGTCTTGGGAGGAATGCTAGTTAAAGCCTTGCCCGAGCATCTCTCCGACTAGACGTCGCCACCTTCATCCCTCTCGGGATCGGAATGGCATCTCAGGGCGGAAGATGCACGCGCATTCACATTTTAAAAGATAAACAGCATTAAAACCTAAAATTGGGTTGGACTGAATTATTCATGACCCAGTTTTCTCAGTATTATTGAATTTCCTCAAATGATTGAAGTAACATGTGACATTTAATATTCTGACACCGAAATGACTGCTTGACAGATGAAATGAAGTACATCCGTAACTCATGTAAGACACGTATTTCTGCGTCAGAGATATAAAAAGATGCTTTACACTCAGATTACAAACTTGATCTTAAAAGATTGACAATGTAAATTAATATCTTGAGTTAGTGGGTTTTTAAGGGGGAACAATTGGGTGTTCGTTATTATTAGCCCTTATAGGGCATATTGTAAAACTTAATACAAACGATTTGTTCACTCGAACGGCCAATTTACCACCACTTTAATAGGGAATTGCACTTTCCTAGTTCAACAAGAATATATTTTTACTTATTACAGGGTTGGTTACTTAAGGGACCAATACCCATTTCGCACATTTATTCAGCTAGTGTGCACAAGTCCCTCAAAGGATCACTTTTCAATTTTAAACATCATTATAATGTGTTAATGGGTTACCTTATGGTATGGTAAATGTTTGCATTATGGTTTATTTTATTAACTTTTGCAACATTGGACAATTTGCATAAACCTATAACGAATTAAAATAAATGGAAACCTAAATGGATTCATTTTGATAGGCTTCAAGGAATAAAATGGAAAAAATCCAGTGAAAATACATTTAAAACTTGAATAATCATAGTTAATTTTAATTGGAATGATGAGGAGCAAAGCTTTAGACACAATCTAATGTAACATTCTGAATAATAGTACATAAATATTTTTAACTTTGTGTTTTGCGCTACAATGTCCGCAACGCCTTTTGGTTCCCTTTTCCGGCGTTCTCGTACATTTTTAGAAGTATAAAATTCGGCCTTCTGGGTCATTTCGTTTTTGGGTACTTCCTTTTGAGGGAGAGACCAGATTTTGGGTGGTGGGCGATGAGTATGCCGTAAAAAACGCATAGCTCGTCGAAGTACCATGTACCATATTCAAATAAAACATGGGTGTGCACTGAGTGTATCAGTTAGCATACCTTGGTATTGAAGTTTTAAATCACATATAGAGTGATTTTTAGGAATATGTACTTCATCGATCATGTGAAAAAAACTCTTTTTAAATATTGGATAAAATTAAAACAAATTATCATATTTTCCGCGCAGAGTTCCTCCAAAAATTTCAGACTTATCAATGAACAAATAATGAGGAAAAATCATTCGCCTAGACCGGGATTCGAACCCGGATCCTCCTCCCCTGTGGTATTTTTCCCCTTCTGTGGAATATCGCACTAATGTGCACTTACGGGTGGGTCAGTAAAAGGTTATACCATGGCTCGTCCCGGTATCCTCAATATTTGTCGAACAAGACTAAGTTCATTCATCATTGAGCTTCAAAATATTTCATTAAAATCTCAAGATTTGTTTTTACTTAGTGGCTAGCGTCTTAGTCTTTATAGTATTCCTGGAACATTCCTGTCACTAAAATTATTATTAACCGATTCGTCGTAACACAGCACTATTAAAATTTCCGCGACACTCAGCCCTGTTCAGATCAGTTCCTCCGCCTCTTCTCCTCGCACGCCATCCCCCCACCCACTCTGTCCCCTCCGACCACCCCCATCCCTCCCCAGACCATAACCTGCGCCCCTCTCTGGCTCGAGAGCATCCGAAGACACCTCCTTTAGTGCTTTTCGACACACGGGACGGGCCTTCCTCGCCCTCATCGTCGCCACATAACTCAAGATGAAAGAGTCCTCATGCCAACCCAAAAATTGTAGTTTTCACCTCCCTCCTGACATCTTTCACCCACCTTCACTCTCTCCCTTCTCTACTCATCCCTGAACCAGCCGAGAGCTCTCTCTTTCTCTCGCACTCCATTCTCACTCCTTCCTTGACTATTTCCTCCGTATCACCTTACACTTGTACGGAAAGTTCGACGTGGAGAAATCCCCACCTCAGCTAAGTCTAAGTACTGTTTAATTGCTAGACCATCCCAAACTCGTAAATTAATTTCCCCTCATTTCTTCCGTGATGTTTTTGAGAAATAATAACTCAGAGTGGTCAAATAAAAGTAATTGTCACCACATTATATCATCCGATATCAGCCTATTATTCTTCTTCTAAAATGAGTAGTCACATTATATTATTCAAATACCATCCTATTCCTCTTCCTCTTAAACGAGTGGTGCTGACAACGCAATTTTACGTAGTGTTTCGTAAAAATGTACGCCACTCTCTTTTGCGTTACATCGCAGCAACAAACCATTAGATGTGAGGCAGAAAGATATCCAAGAGAAATTAACGGCAGTAAGTTAGGCGGTACACCCATTAATATCTAAATCGCTTAAATAACTATCTAAACGGATAATAGGAAAATATACAGTTGTTCAATTTTCAGGGCCATTATATTATGCCTGGTAAACTTATCGAAAAAGGTATTTCAACATATTTTTATCATCATCTAACATCTCTAGACTGCATTACTACTATTCTCTCATAAATGTGGATTGTACAAAAAAGTTAAATTTCACTTTGATTTGCACAATAAATATTTCCATCCGAGGTTATTGAGTGAGTAGCCGACAACTAGTTGGGCATTCATTCGTAAAAAAATGAGATTTATTCTAGTGAAGGTGAGACAAGCTGCGTCAATTCAAGAGGGTTTATCTAACAATAGCTTAAATTTTTTCTCTCTATAGAAGAGTTGATCCAATACGGGCCAATGCCTGCTATTCAATATTTCAATAAGATGATTCCATTAGGAAATATACGCTCAGAAGGAGGCGATAATGAATTAAACCTCGAGACAAAACAAGCACCTGAATATAATTCACTTGAGAAGTGACTAAACTGTTTCGCTAATTCGCCAGGCACAAGGTGGAGAGAGGTCATGAGCTGGCCTCTCTTCCTTCTCTCCCAAGAATATCAGATGGCGCTTAAAATGTATGGCCCGAGATGATGCCTATCTCATTTTGAGTTCGTACGGCTCCCTCTTCTAAGAGATTTCGAGGAGACGGGCGGGATCTTCACCTAAAAACCTGGCGCCTACTCGTCGCGTGGGTGGTCCCACGTGGGTCCCACGGGCACCTCTCGGACGTATGTACCCACATCGGACCACGGAGAGGCCCATGGGACATGAGGACAAGGAGGAGAGGCGGTCACTATCGACCCTCACGTGACTCTTGGCCCTCTCATCCACCAAAATTATGGCATCGCGTCACTCATAAATCCATCAACGCTGATAAAACGTTGCAATGCTGCAAGCTTGACACTTTCATTTTTTTCAATTTTTTTTTCAACTTCGGTATCTCCTCCAAAGGGACTCTCACCTCACGATTATGAGCCCTTCCACTCCTCCGTGTATTCACCGTTAACAAAAAAAGGACAGGAAAAAAGGAACACGGGACAATGAATTTATGGTGAGTGCTGACCGAACATTAACGCTCGCATTTCTGTGGTTTTTTGAAATTCTATGATGGGGCAGATATGGAAATGTGGGTTTGTTTCTCTCCTCCGATCTGAAAGCAATCCCTTGTTAACTCTCAGTCTGGAATGCCGCAAAGAAAGTGCTCCGGATTTTAAGGATGGCTCTCTCCGTCTCTCCTCATGGATTTCGCCCTTCTATTTGGGAGGTTTTCAAAAATGCCTCCCAAGAATTTTATAGTCACTCTCGTTATATATTTAAATGGATCCAATGAGTCATTGGGATCCCAAGAAATTAATGGGCCACTCTCTTCATTTCCACTCAGAATGGCTTAAAATATGACTTTGAATTACATTTTGTACATTAATGGGCCCATCTGAATTGCATTAAAAATATAATTTTAACATTTGCTGTGCACTCAACTCTTTTAAGTTGGGACTTGTTATCCACCATGGTAGTAGGATATTTATAATTTCACAAGGCTACCATCACAGCCTTCAGATGGTTTCAGTCCGTTCCGTCATTTGAATAAAACATTAAGGGAAACAATAATGCAGACAAAGTTTACCTATGAGCTACAAATATCCGTAAACAGATTCAATGCATGCCATACTTAAAAACACTCAAACAAGCAATATTTAATAACTAAACATGTATAGTTTTGTAACCCCTGTGAAAATTACAGTAAAATGGGAAGGATTTATTTCGTTCAGTAGGGTATAAATACGCACGTGGAGACATAATGAAGTAAAAATGATTACAATTTTTTTTAAACTGCATCTCTAGTTCATAAGTAAATACGTTCAATTCTGTTTACATACATATGCTCTATTCTGATTTTAAATGGAGCTCATAGAATCTGGAACTTTTTGCAGTATTAAAATTATCCTCGATCTAAATGCCGTTTAGATTGAGAAAGGGACGTCTTTAAATAAATAGTAACAGAACTAAAATTTATCATGACAATAATTTATCAAGAAAAATATATACTGGACAGGTGTCATCAAAAGTGATGCTTGCTTAATAATACTTCCACAAACTATACATGTGAAAATTAAAATAAATACACGGAAAGATGACCAAATGATTTAAGTTTTCAGTTGCTGATTGGAAATTCTCGTGTTCCTGCGAGGTCCCTCTTCATATCTAAAGATGACCAAGACCTATGAGATTTTCTGATTTTCACACCGGGCAAAGAAACGAACTTATACCCTCATCGTAGATGAGTTATCTCAATTCAGCAAGTCAGTCGATGAAGAAAGAAGGATTGCTACGGGATGAGTCCGATCCCCACCAATTTTGAACATGCTGACGATAGTGATTACATCAATAGCATCGTAAAATGAAAGACACCAAGTGCACAGACAACGATATTTCCTGGTACCGGAGAAGTAGCTCATCACCAATCCTGTCTGTGAGATCAAACCCCCGACATACAAAATGGGGAGATGACATTACGGAATTGGCAGATACAGTAAACCCTCAAATTGTTCAGTCTCACAAGACAAGGTATTTGTTTTCTACCCGATATTACCAACCGCGATCGTTATTCTCGGTAAGACGCTGTTTTAGTAGTCACAAGCTTGTGAGTAATGCGCCATAATCATTAGCTAAATAGAAAACTATCGATTCAGAATCACAATGTGAGTAAACAACATTGTAATCCATGACATTTACTACGCAGTTTTTATTTCATCATGTTAAACTAGTGTTAACTTTTTCTCTCCATTGGGAGTGATGACTTCTGTATTGTAAGAGTACGACGTAACATTGTACACGTATTACGAGTCTTAAATCCCCTTTTCTCTAAGGTTTCGCGGGAGGAATCGCTATTCGCGGGAGGATTCATTATGAGGAGAGATTACGTGGCGGTATCGCATTTCCATTCTCTCTTTCTCAGCAAGTGCGTCGTTTTTTTCTGTGCTCTTTGTATCGCCGGATTCTTTCAGTTCTTATTTAGAAGTAAGTGAAAGCCAGGCGTGCATCGGCTACAATAAACGGAGTTCATTTCTACATATATCCTAAAGATAAGCTACATTCTATTTACCAACCATTACAATTCCGTATCTAATTCTCGTTATGAGTGACGAGCGTTTTCAGTCGTGCAATTTTCTATGAAAGCCCAATGATTTAGTTTTTCTTTTAGCCTATGGATAGCCCGTTAACAGCAAAAGCTGATTATCCTCCGTGGTCTCATCAAAATTTGCGCATAAAATGCCGTGCAGAAGTTTATTTTTTAACATGTTTTGTTGAAGCGCTTATTTATGTTGATACCCTAGCATGAATAAGCGGTTTTTAGTATTCAAGTAATTTCTTGAAGAACAAACTTCTTATTTGAAAAAAGTTATTTTGATGAAACTGGAGCGTTGAGATTGAGGAACGAAACTCCGCGTTCTTCGTCTTATATTTGTATCATATAATGCGATTTTACAAGACGCGACGATTTCAAGGAACCAAACCTCGCACTACGTCAGGGTTTACTGTATAATGCCTGTTTATATCTCGCACAATTCGTAATCACAACCAAATAAACATGAAATATCCCAGTGTCTAATAAAAGTAAACATTTCCACTCCCAAAAAAAATACACATTTCCTCCAACTAATTTGTAATTACCTACCCAAAATTAGACGTAGATTGGTGCATAATTACCTATTAGTAGGCCTACTAACTATGATATCATAGATATGCAACAACTAAAAATATAGTAATATAAAAACTTAAAATATAATAAAAAATAGGCGAGAAAGCAATAAAAATTTTCCGGTAGATACATTTAAAAATTTGCTAACGCGTAGACACGGTTTATTTTGCGCGAATGGGAAATTACAGGTATTCAATGCATAACCGACTCATCATTAGCAGCCCAATCAGTAGATTGATTTTCTGCAGCTCTCAACGCAATTTTCCCTTCAGTTAACCGCTTTAGGCTTTCATAAATAACATTTTACCATCCATTATAATTTGCCTGAAATATTTCTTCCATGGTCTTCCTCCTGAATTATTCCCGTTTATTTTTTTTTCATTATCGCTTTCAGGAGGCTGTCACGACAAAGTTTGTTTCCTCGTTTCTCTATTAGGAATATTTTTATCCCAACTCGTAGTGACAAAGTAGAACTTCATCATTTATATTTTTTTCCATCTTACTACCATCATTTTTCAAAAACACCACATTTAAACTGCTTCTAATCTTGTTGTGCAGTTGATATCGTCCAACCTTCTTTGCCATGCTGGACCATGCTCCATACACGTATTTATTACGTTAAATACTTCCTCACGTCCAAGAAGGCAGCACCTGTTGTTTGCAGACAATTTTAATGACAGAATCCCGTTTTTGTTTTGACTATTTGCCGGCTATTATTCTTTCTTGTTCCCTCCATCACAGGTGAACCTATTTTACACAGAGAAGATTAATCTTTCGTTTATAGAATTCTTTCGTTTGTTCCAGTCTCGCTGTCGATGCCAAGGGCTGATTTTGTCTTCCTGATTTTTTCGTTGGGGGGCTATTCTTGTATTACATAAGGTTATTTGAGATACATTTTAACCCCCCCCCCCCTTCCCTTATGTTAGACAACATAAGATTTCATGAACTCTCCTCCCCTTCCAATCAAACCGAAATTAAATGGATTTTGTGATGCATGACCGTTGATCAACTATTGGATAAACAATGCTTTGCACTATATCGGCTACCCAGGGGAACATTGAACAATAGGTATTGAAGGGTTTTGCTTGAGCCAAGCCACGAAGGGAAAAACTTTAACCGTCAGCTAAAATGAAAAAACTCGACTGCAGGGAATTGGCAGAACCAAGGCGATCAGTTTTGACAATTTTCAGGAAGGGAAAATGCGTGCTTTTTACAGTCCCACTAAGATTTTTCTTACGACGATAGTTGAAAATGTGACAGAAAAAAGGGCTCAAGAATAGCTGAATTCTTACGTAAGATGATCTCGGACTTCAACAACCCTCTAGGTAAGACAACGTGAGAAGAGCCCAACCCTCCCTCCTTGTAGGCTTACGTAATACTCGAATGTCCCATTACTATAGTTTTGGTTTTCTTCACAACAACCACAACTTCATTTCCTGAGAGCATTTTAAATTCAGTATATATTCTGATGTAACTTATAAAGAATTAGAAATATTTTTCACTCGGAAATTAAAAAAAAGAAAACACCTCTTTATTTTGGCCAACTCAGAAAAAAAATCCCTCAACTTCATTGTTATCACTTCCATGGATATATCCCTCCGACTGTCTTTTTTCCCAGAAGACATCCACTTGGGCACACCACCAATGACCCCGAGGAAAGGATGAATGGAAGATTGTAACTGAGGTGCGAGTCCCCAAGAAGAGAGGGGTCCACGCTAAGTCGGGGTCCTAGGGGAGAAAAGGTGAGATGGAGAGGAGGAGGGTGAGGTCAATGGAGGGAGGGGACGACATATGGGACAGAATGGAAAGCTAAACGACCGGAGAGGGAGAGGAAATACCCCGACACCCCCCAAGGGGGCGGGGCGGGGAGGCACCCTAAAAACTTGACGTAGTAGTGTATGAGACATAATGAGTGAAACGACCGGAGTCAAACGAGGGAAGCGAAGATTTCTTGAAGGCGGGAAAGGGTGTGGGAGACGAAAGAGTCGCGGGACCTGAAGATTTTGGTGGATAAGCGGTGGCGGGACTGGTGCCCAACACTACCACTTTCCGGCTAGCCTTGTCTGTCTGCGAACTCGCCCATATATCTTTACATTAACCTTTTTTCCGAGGAGACAATAAAAAGTAAAAGCTAAAACTCAGATGAGACAAAAGCAGGAAGATTTTTCCCGGCAGAATTCCGACGTTCCCCCGGAGAAGAGGTTGCGGGAGATCTGATTAGGAGGAAGAAGATCGAAGGGCGATAAGATAAATTGGCACATTTCTTAAGATTTTCCGGTTTAAAATTCGCAAATTAATGCGAGATGATGCAAAGGTTCGCTCTCACAACTGTTTGCAATAATTATGCGAGTCATCTGGCGATCTGGTGTGTTATTTCACTTTTTTACGGTTTTTCACTAAACTATGTTTCAATGTATGAAACTATATGATAGTTATAAACATTCACCGACGATTAACGATATTGAAGATCGACGTTATTGAATAAATTGGATCTAATAAAGGAAAATGCAGTTAAACCACAAAATCATCTTTTATGTATCTACAAAAAAACATTATCAAAACTATATTATAATTTTTCGCTCCCCTTTCGGGAGCTCCGGTAAAATAGAACCCGAGAAATGCATTTGAGGGCGAAAATTAGCAAATACCGAAGGAAAACAAAATAATAAGCATAGTGGGAAACTTTTCTGTAGCAACTTTTCCGCTTTACCACACCATTGTTTTTCATGTTCCTCGTACAACTCACGCTAGCGCGGTAGTGTTTATACAACTGGGCAGACTTATTATTTAACGCATGTTTTTCCAATGGAAAACAGAATTTGCCAGAGAATTCAGAGCCAGTTGTTTGAAGTAATATGAAGCTGCTATGGGAATTTTGTATAAAAGATAGAAGGATAAGAAATAGGATAGTTTACGAAATTGAGGCGTGAATAAAATTGAGGAAAACATTTTTTTTAATTCAAAAGACGCGACTTCTTGTTTTAGATCAAGGAAAACTAGAGGGAAAACAAATTAAGTTCAAACGGCATACTGTTCATTGACATTTTTTTAACAACACCAGAGTAGGAAACCTTGTAGAAAACTTTAGCTTCAAACATTGTTAAATAATAAACTTAATTCAATTCCAAAGTTTTGTTTTCGGTACTGTGCACCTTGATAGTGGTAAAATGCCGAAAACCATGTTCGGTTTTTAGTAAATAAAAGTGTGGAATACAACGAAGTGTTTTATTTAACGATGTTTGAAGCTAGAGTAGATGGATGGAAGCAGTGGCGTATCTAGAATTGGCTCTGGGGGGTGTCCAGAATATTTTTAATAGGTGTAGTACCGTGAGTTTGGGCTTAGCCTAACGGGGGACCTGTCCCGGAAAATGTTTGAAAATTATAACGCCACATCTACATTTCAAGCTTTTTTTAAGCACTAAAAGATATTAGGTCTGCTATTTTTTTATATCTTAATGTTGGTACCCTTAACAAAATTGCTTCTGGGGGGGGGGGGGGGGTCCGGTCCCGTTGGTCCCCCCCATAAATACGCCCAAAGTTGGAAGAGACAATTAGAAGTGAAGAGTTGCTGACGGCCGCGATAGAGGGGAGAATGCTGGGTAATCGAGATATGGTACGGAAGAGAATAGGTGTAGCGGACGAGATAAAGAGAGGTAGGAAAGTGGCGCAGGTCGATGAAGAAAAAACTATGTAGGTAGTTAAAAGTCTGCGTTTGTAAAAATCAAGAGGTTTTTACTATCTTCAATTTAAACCTACCTTAACCAGTATATTGACCTAACAATAATGTGCTTCAACGCCTCAGCGTCATCGTCGGGGACAATCTGATTTAGACACTGATGGAATGGACGGATGAAAAAAGAATAAGGACGAAAGGTAGAGACAAAATCGGGAGATTGGAGAGGAAATGGGTAGCGAGAATGAGTGAAGTATGGGAAAGAGACCAGGGGAATGAGAGAGAGGAGGAAGACGGAGATAAAAATGAAAGAATATTCCCGACGGTGGTGGTGGGAAAGAGCGGCGGAACAAAAGCCTTCTTGGGATGAGTCTTTTTCTCAAGGGGGCGAGACACCTCGGTTTTTAGGCCCAGGGAGAGAGAGAGGGGGGGGAATGAGTTGGGCAGACGACGAAGACGACACGTCGACGAAGGGTTAAAAGCAAGACGAAACGGAAGAGTTGGGGGAAGGCAAGATATCGCGAGGCAAGGAGGAAGGTTTCATAAAGGGAGAAGAAGTAGGAGGAGGCAAAAAGGGATCCTATAGGGTGAAGGGACGAAGGAATGAAGAATCGAGGAGTGGTCGCGTAGAGGGGAGGTCGAGAGGGAGGGAAGGAGGCGCGGAAGAAACAAACAACTCCTATAACAGCGCGTGTGAGGAGGAAGGTCCGGTCATAAAGCAAAGGTGACTGGGGAGGGTGTGGAAAGATGGGGAGAGGGGAGAGGGAGGAAGGGCGCGAGTGAGGGAGGAAGGAGGTGGTGAGGTGGGGAGGGTGGCTTTAAGGAGAAGTCGAGTGAGGGCCCAAATTATTGAGGCTGGCTCAAAGAGACTGAAGAGGAGAGGAAGGGGGGAGAGAGAGAGAAAGAGAGAAGTGTAAAGAGACGCGAGATAAAAAGCATGCTGATGGCAACGTATGACGGGCTGAGGGGCGGAGAACACATTGGATGCGACATAAAAATGGAAATAAAAATGTTTACGCGGCAAGAAATGGTATGGTGCTGAGGTATAAAGAGGATGGAGAGAATAACAAAGTCGAAATAATGTGAGGAAAGGAAAATAAAAGTAATCCCTCTTTTTATGAAGAAAGGTAGTGAGAGGAATGCGAGAAGACTTCAAATCACCAAAACAATCCTTTACGTCGTCTTATTCAAATTTTCAGTCGGTGCTAATGTTGAGCGAATAAATGGTAATGAGGAAAACCTCAGGCAACGACGAAACACCTTCGCAGGGGCAACTCTCCGAAGAGGGGAATAACTTTGTGTATATTGTTCGGTGTTACCACACTATACTCAGTACTTAAATAAACAATGCCCTCACATCATATCCCATTCACGGTTTCAATTTTCGATTCGTCCGTCTGGAGAGCTGTTTGCGCTAAATTCAACTATGCAAATTATCATTATAATATCTTATGGAGGCATGTGAAGTGCAAAGAGTAATACATTATCATTGTACGGCAATACTGCGACAGTCCATTAGTATATTCTTCGGTCTCCTAACGCATATCCTATTGTGTTATCCAAGGCGAGCAAGTAGGTATTTTTCATTGAGAAACCTATGTCATTATTATAAAAAAAATATCCAAGGGATATTAAGAATCGTGTTTCATCTAAACAGTTGATGCATGTGATACCCCACAGCACAGAATGGCTGACAGCTTGTATGAATAATTACTACAAATTTTGTGAATTTTTATTGCTTGAGAAACCACATACAGATCTTGCAGATACTCTACGCAATTCGCAAAAGTAGTGAGTCAGCATAAATGGGTAAAACGAGCTAACCTAATTGTATTATAGCTATAAACCTTCAAACCCAATAAACATTTCTTTAACAGAAAGGAGATTAAATCTTTGGAATGGGTTTTCGGCTTAATTTTTACTCATGCTTCGATCAGTAAAATGTTATAAAAATTCATTTATCAATTAAACTAAAATAATTTTCTTAGGGTAATATAACCAAAGACTGGAAACAAAAACAATATTCATAAGTTTTGCTAAACTACATCCGTAGCCCTAGATTAAGACACGTTATAGCCTTCATAAAACTTGAATGTCAAATAAAATCAGTCGCAGACCCTAGTACAAAAACTATGGTCTCCCGAGGAAGAATATAAGAAATAATTTATAGACAAGATCTACCATAATTGCATGTAGAATACTTTCATGAGCATATATAGTTACCAAAATGCATTGGCATTACTCAAAAAGTTCACATAGAAGTAAACTTTCAGTGGTATGCATTCCTTAGACTAAAAGTATGGAATAAAAAGAGTTATGAGTAGTCACCAAGCAACTACTAGCAAAATAACTGATTTATTTCTTTGCTTTTAAATTTTTCCTTCGCGGATTTTCAGAGTTAAAATAGTTGCCTGAAGTAAGCAGAAATACGTAACAGGTTGATTTCATTTTTCAGGATCATTCGGTATTTACTATCACATCTTTGAATGGGAAAATACTTAAAATCCCTTAAAATTTTCATTTCCCTTAACTGAAACATAAAATACCCACGTCACCACCACGTTTTACGGCCTCCATTCACGGAGAATGATCGGAGATGCGCACGACCCGGATGTGTCTGTATTTTTTTTCTCGTCGTATTTTTCCTTCAAATCATAAAAATGCTACCGTTTTGTTTCCCTGTTGTATCAGGGTACCATGAACATTCTCGATTTCGCATTCCTCCCTGTTCTATTTCGTACCGATTACTCGTGGCTACGTGGATTTTATTCGCCCGCACTGGAGTGCACATTCAGCTTATAAGGGAGGATGGGGACAAGGAGGATGCCAACGGAGAACGGGGGGGATGTCGCGGAAGTACACTGGGGAGGACGAGAGGGGGGTGGGGGCAGGGGGACGGAGAAGGGGGTGGAGGGGCGAAAAGGAAGCGGAGGGGGAAAGTAAAAACTGCGCTCGCTGCGAGAAATTCGGAGTCTCTTCCATAGATGGTGCTGGAGTTGGTTGGCGCCTTTCGATTGGAGAGGCGAAACACGAAAAGAAAAAAATATATTCATGTACAGAAGGTACGTACGATTTGGCTCGCAAACGATTGGAATGCTCGTGCGGCACAAGAAAACCTGGTCAACACTCAAAAGTTCACTGAAATCCCAACAGCCTTTGGATAAATTTCACGTGACGTATTTCCGGCATTGCAAAGAATGAAACCTCATGAGAGCTTTTAGTATCCAACGCGTTGCAGGCTAATGAAATAATTCAATAAACAATCTTCCTGATGAGTAATAGTCTGAACACAATCATACATTTCAAACAGAGACAAGATTAGATCGATCAGAACCTAATCTTGGAAGGAACAGGATCCGAGCGTTTCACAAAATGTGTAAGGTGCGGAGAGACCGTTAAGGATGTGTAAAAATGGAAAATCAAATATCGGGAAAATGAAAAAAGGAAATTATTTAATTCTAATGCATTCAAAATATGCACGCAAATGCAATCTAACTGGGACGTTGAAGGATTCCTAGTCTTAACATTAAGTTAAACCCCTGATAATATTCAATTAATTCTAAATTGATGATATCGGAATAATTTTTTAAGACGTATTAGACCAAAAATATATTTAATGAAGAGTTATTTTATGCCCAAACGTATAAGTAAAAATGAAACAGAAATTACTAGATGGATGCCAAATCTTAAAAACTAGTGCACATAAACAATAGGAGCTTAAATCTAAAGCTTTTCATGATGGATGAATTCCGAATCTATCCGATCTAACCCTGGATTTAAATTGACTAAAATTTAAAAAAATACAATTTAACCGGTAGTTTAAGGATCAAAGAAGTTAAACAAAAGTATTGTTCAGCGATCTGTGAACATTAGAAAAAATTTCAGGGTATTAGAGGGTTATAATTTGATTCCGAGAGGAGATGAACCTGGAAGGATTTGTCTATCAAAGAGAGACTAAAATAAGCATCGAGATGACAGAGCGAATTTTCTGATTTTTTTCACCTGACAAGACTTCAGTTACAACTTTTTTTGCTTTTCCTTAAGCCCTTGTTGCCGTCCATGTCTCAAGCGGTGTCATAATGTCAACGAGAAGGGAACAGCTTTTAATTGAAATCAAAAGACTTGAAAATCCACGTCGGCGCTCTCAAAAAGGTGGCTGGGTCATTTTTCAAATTCTCTCAGGAAACTGAATGGAGGGATGAAAAGCGGCGAACGGCAGGAGGGACCAATCAGGCTGGTAGGTACTCAAAACAGCGGCTTTACGAACCAAAGGGTGGGCAAAGGAAGCAGATGAAGGCGTCAAAGCGGAAATTATTATTTTCATCGACCTCTAGGACGATGCAGCCGCCAACACCGGGTCCGCAAACGAACCGAGAAAGCCACCCGCGGAGACCAAAATATTAACTCCTTCCCGCTCCGAGATGTAAACTGCCCTCTCGGCCAATAAAATGCCATCTTGGTTTATAACTCAAGACTATTTTTTACCGGATCACCCCGCTCGCTCACTGCTTAAACACTTCGAGAAAAAACTCCCAACCCCCCTTCGTCCTTCCCCATTCCATTTTCCAAACGCCGCACCGTTGGGAGACTTTTATAGGAACATCTTCCGTCGGCCTATTAGCCATCTCAGCCAGCCAACCGGAATCCAACGGCTTTCCACCCCCAACACACCCCACCATACCTCGTTTGCTCCTTCCCCCATTTTCCTCCAACACCCTCATAACACGCAGTCGCGGCCCTCATAACTTTCCCCTCCCTCCCAATCCCCAAACTCCCAGCCCCACTCACCATACCAATTTCTCAGTTATGCGCATCGAATCATAACCGCCCGCCGCTGCGCGTTTGTTTTTCGCCGAGGGGAGCCGAGAGGTGGCGCGCGCGCACACACACGGGCGGCGGCGTCCTCCTGCCTCCCCTGTGAGAGACCCTGGAGGAGGGAGGGGAGGAAGAATACACACGGGGGATTGCGAGGAAGGGGGTGGAAAAAGGGAAAACATGGATATTATGGCGAAGGGGGGGGGAAGTAGCCGTACGGTGGCGCCCCGCTGCGAGCCAAGGAGGTCCCGGCGGCGCTAGGATGTGTCGCCGTTCCGGTGGGAAATGAATTTCCTCCCGACGCATAAAACAACCAGGACGGCGACACACGCCGGGAGTTGAGGCTGGAAAGTGATTTCGAGAGAAAATAATTTAAAGTACAAGAGGCGTCAAAAGGTGCTTCCGTATGAGGAGGGGCACTTACTTCTCAGAATGCTGGGATGCGACGAGATCGACGGAGACGTAAACGGAAGCTTCTGCGTACACCTCTCGCCGACGACGCATGTGCGACAATGGATTTCCAGGGCACCGAGCACGCGATTTTTTCCGCGTCGGAGGTGCTATATTTTTAGAGCGGAAAATTGATGCATTACATTCATACCTTTGCATTACAAACCATTCTGATAGATAAATTGTTCAATAGACGTGCAATACGAGTCCTCAAACATATTTGCAGGGAGAAAGTGAGCACCTTGGCCTACATTATCTTACAGCAAAGATACATAATGAAGTGTTGACTGGAAGAGCCTAAGAAGATGAATTGATGGAAAAAATGTTTTTGTTAACATCGATAGCAAAATTTCAAGTAGGTACGTTAAATTTACATTATTCTTACACAATTTTCCTTCGTCATTAATCAAAAGTTTAGGTTAGAAAAATACATTATCAGTCAGTCTCACTCACGGATTTACTTATCTAACTTAAGAAGTCCTTTGAACGGTCTCCATATATTGATTCGTTCTAGCCGGAATGTCATGTAACATGTGCGATCTGAATTAAATCTTCAGCTAACATTTGACAAAATGGCCGCCTGAGACAGCATTTACTTCAAAACATGCGCTTGAAATTCAAAAAGTGCAAATACATATATAATACTTACCTTTACTTCAAATATAGACGTATGCCGGTCACGATTCCATATATCAGCCTTATATTCGACTAAATAAACCATTCTTACAGCGAAGATAGCATCTAAGATGTAGCAGCAATCTATGCTTTTGGATAGAATGACGAGATACTTGGTAATTTCCACATTTTTATTTTCAACTGACCGGTTTCGATGTTTTAGTACATCATCACCAGAGATATAACTACATATGCCTAGGAAATTTCCAGGTATCTCGTCATTCTATTATGCTGAAATTCCCCAAGGTTACTTCGCCTACCATCGAGTTTTAAATGAGATATTAAGGCGAAGAATGTTGTTAGTTATAAAGTATTTTCCACCAGCATCTCAAGAATGTCAATAGTATAGTCACTAAAATTTTATGGCTGAATGAAGGAAATGATCAAGTGTGCACTGATACAGGTTAAGTGGTCTAGTTTCAATCATTGATCCTTTATCACTTAGTAACCCAATTTTTCTATGGAAAAATCGTCTCACTAGTGGTATCGACTCGGAAAATTCGACGATGAAATGAAAAGAGAAGAAAGCTGTTGGTCTGAGGACCAGAAGTTAGTTCTTTCAGTGAGATAATGCGAAGAGAATTAGACATTGTCAAATTAAAATATTAGCTTGCTTGTAAGCGCGATAAGGTTGAACAATCTTACATCTCAATGATGATCTCAATGCATGCATCTGACGTGGAGGGCTAAAATGTTAGGCTATTCCCAAAAGATAAATCTCATATTTTGCAACGTCAAACTTAAAGTAACACCTTATATTGCTCATATTTAACATGTATTCTCAGGTAAATGAAAGTATTCTACAAACATATAGCAGGGAAAAAATCGAAACGAAAACTAAAAGAAGCTATTCTCGAAGTATTTTAATACAGGAGCACTTTTGATGTAATCTAACCGAAATAGAACCAAAGTATTACGAACCGGGCTGGAACGGACTCGCTTCAGACCTGAAATTGGGTAGGGACTGTGTTAAGGTTAAGTGCTACATTTCTGGATCGCACATAGTGCCTCATTTCTGACCGTAAAGTGGGTATTTAAAGGAATCAACCAAAAGAGAAAATTATGGAGTCAGTTTAGGGATGTCGCGGATGCATGTCTTATGTCAGACCCGGTAATCACATTTCGGGGCCCAAAAGACAATGCCAGCGACAGCTTTTTCCTTTCATTTTCTTTTTTCCCATAAACCTTACAACAATAGCTGGGAAATAAAACTAAAGCCTTTCACTACACAAAGCAACACACCTTTAGATTTAATTTCACTCCCACGAAACCGTACCGCTATGTTGAGAGCTTAGACTACAGAGCTTACAGAGTCTACGATTTCTTTCGCAAACCTGTTGAGAAAAAGAGATTTGTAATTTTGCTTGAGTTAGGCTACACTTCGAGGACAAGGCGAGCATTTTGTACCAGCGCAAAAAGATGTAATTCGCAAACTAAACAAAATACAAAGGAAAGCTGCTCTCTAAGCTACAAAATGTCACGAGCAAACTAAAGTACACAGCTGATGGAAGAACTAGGTTTGGAATTGATGAGAGACTCGGAGGTTACACGAAAGTCTGAGATAACTTGAAAATTTCACATCACACATGATGACACGGAGGACATTATTCTAACCCCTAATTGTATTTGGTGCTGGTCATTACACCAGTGGGAGCAAGCGCACAATTATGTTGAGAAACACGGGAAAATTAAAATCACGGAGATAAAATTTAAAATACTCGTTTCAGTAGTTTTTTTTTAAATTCTTTTGGAACCTATTTTGAAGGTCTCGAATCTCGATTCATCTAACAAAGAATCGAGAATCTCAATCGGCCTACCCTTAATCCCATTACCCATTATTACCTATCGCCGTCAGTAGTTATTGAGCAAGCCGGGAGGTAATAAGTGGCTACCGTTGAGGTCACAGGCAGCCGGATATTTCTCTTCTCTTCGCCACCTCCGAAAAGGATGGCATTTCGGCTCACCGCGTGGTTGAGGCGGCGGCGTCTGGCTGTGTGGGAGTCAGCTGAGAGGTGGGTGGACTGCACCCGAAGGGAGAGGAAGGAACGGCAGGTGGGGTTGGAGGTCCAGTAGTTGGGAGGTTATTCCTTCAACCTCGCGTCCTCCCCCTACGCACCCACCAATATTCCCCGCAAGACGAACACCCTCAGACCGCTATCACTTGAAGCTTCTTACCCGGATCCTCCCCACTTTACGCCCTTTATTTTTTGCTACTTTTCCCTATTTCATTCTCCACCATCTGATGAAAGGGACACGATTCATAGCACCTTTTAATGGTCGCCAACCTAAAAGTTTAAAACCTCTCAAGTTTATGAATCCGTGTGTTGATTTGTCAACACTAAATGTATTACGTCATATTTTATAAGAAAATTTTCTACTTTTAACGAGCTCTGAGTTCTTAAAAAGCTCTTGAAAATATTTGTCCAAATATTTTCAATAGCTTTCTGTCCTAATTCGTCCACATTTTTTGGGGCGGTTTGTTTAATAAGATAATTATTAGAAAGCTAATTACTACGTGCTGTGATGCGAAAGTAACGAAATAGGAATCGAAAAGGGAAAGACTCAGAAAAATACACGAAGAAGGTCGATCATAACTAACGCACTTGGAGTGCTTACTGTCATTCTAGACACCTAGACACCTACACAATCAAATGAAAGTTGTACTGCCATCAAAGACGATCTAACCAGACGGCGAGTACAAAAATAAAAGGACCAATAATTACCAACTGATGAATTTCAAGGACTAAAATAAAATATGGCGACTAGGATCAAATTAGATAGAATTCGCGCACACACTTTTGTAACGGAAAGTAATAATCTGAACTGATTACCATCCCGATGTAGTCCTTTCAGTTTCTAGAGACCCCCATATTTTTATAACTCCGAAAACCAACCGGCAAAGTTGGCAGTGCTGGCGCCAGCTGTGGGAAAGAGGTAGGTGAGGGAGGGGTTGGGAAAGGGGGGAGGAGGAGAGATGGGTGGGGGCGGTATGGGGGAAAAGTTATGAGTGTCCTTTTAATGGGTGTGGAGAAGAGTGTCATTCTCGAGGAAGATTGAGGGAATGGTTGCTTTGGGGTCCAGGTGCCCACGGTTCTTCCCCCAAAAATGTAAACGTGAATGCTATTTTTTAATGGAAGGAAACATATATTAGTCGATCACCGAAAAGTCAAGGAAGAATCTTATCTATAAAGGTGTAAATAAAGGGGTCGTTAAACTTAATCGGATTTTTAAAAAGCCGATTTTCCGGTGTATAGCTGCGCGTTAAGATAAGATGCGGTAAACAATAAAAAAGACAGAATGGTCATGCATGAAAATGCTAAGCACACGGCGTTTTATATACTCAGTAAATTATTTTCACCCCATTGTTCACATTAGTTCCATAAACATTTATGGTTAGCTCGGCGACCAGAATTCAACCGTCTTCCTCTCATGCGATCCAAGCTCAAGCGACCCATGGCCATCGCATGTGTTACACCTGCTCATCTAAGTAAAAATGTCTTCAACAAATAAAAAAAGCTGGCTTTTATTCTCCACGATAGACCTCAGCAAGTATGTGCTCTTTGTATTGTGACTAGCAGATACTTGGTTAACGTTAGTAAATATTTATGTCCGATGCATCTGAAGTAATGGCAAAGAATAAACCTGAATGCCTGGATTAAAACGCTATCAGATGTAACTCAGAAATCAGAGATACAATCCAAGTTTATTGCAATTATTTACCAATTAAAAATTTCTAAAGCAAACGAAAGAATGGTATGCTTTAAAATAATTATGATCTATGAGTATTCGATGATGAATTATACGATTTTAGGAGTTTATTTCGGCAAACCTAATCTTTCGAAATGATTTTAACCAAAAAAACTACAAAAATATGTTAAGGGGGAAAAAGACAGAAAGCAGTAACATGACGGGTAATACGAACGAATTAATCAAATCATATATTTTCTTTTGTGTCTAAGTTTACTACAAGTCGATTCATTAGAATTTGAGTCTTCCGTTATATTTGAAACGATGTACTTGAGGATCAAGGGTAAGCATTTCTGCAGATATTTTCCCACCATTCGCGTAGGAGAATGTACTCATCCCCAAGAGGCTGTCCTAGGATGGCGGCAGGTTTCACTACAATATTCTCAGACATTATAGGGGGCAGATGAATGAGTTGAAGCACAGGGAATAGTAGCTCCAACTACTAAGGCTATGTCGCTAAGTCTAACCTTAAGCCTTTATTCATTAGACATTCCTAACATTCGTGCCTGAGGCAGGATTCGAACCCGTAAAATATAGGCTGACCGGTCAGCAAGTTTCCAACCGGTGGCGATATCGGCAGTACTTAATAATGAAAGAGGACTTCGAATCGCTCATTTTCATATTCCATTCTCGAAATTACTACCGTAACTAAGAGACGTTCCAGCATTCAATTAGCCGAGCGACTTCATAACGACCGATCGTCAATCAGTGAGCATAATTTTAAAAATTCTTCGTAAAAAAATCTTCGATTGACAATTACATACCATTAAACAGATAAAATATTTCTCCAATGGCCGTAAAATATATACACCACTCGTCAAAAAAATTAAATACTTACTGTGTTGGTTTGCGGGAATGAGGTTCCACAACAGGGACCAACCACAGCCTCTCCACCAGAATACCCTCCTGTGGTAGTTTACGGGAAAATAATTTCCTCGCCAGGGACTACCACAGACACACACACACAACCCAATTGGAATCCTTTGTAGGCTAATGAGACCTAGCTCAGGATTCCTGGGTTATAACCTGGGATCCTTCGGAGAGCTGTAGTGACTCTACTAAGGCTGCCAAGTTATTTACACAACCACACACGCAATCACACAAAACACTCACTCACACACACAGCAGGGCCCCAGATTTCTGGGAGAACAGCTCAAAAAGAGCGTTGTCAAATAGAAAAACAACAAACAGGGAACGAGGGTGAAATTCGTATACGCGTATTTCGACCACAAAGTGGTCCTCTTCAGCGAGCTGAAGGGAAAAACACTAGCAACACGAGGTTGAAAGTGAATGAAGAGGAGGACAAACCTAGAATAAATAGGGAGGGGACAAAAGGGTTAGGAAGCGGGGGTGGGGGTAAATTGGTAACGGCTAAAAGGTCATTGGTGAGCAGTAGGAATGTGGGTGAAGTGGAGAGTGGGGGAGGCGAGGAGGGGTGGGAGAAAGGGAGCCAATGGCCAATAAGGTTATAACCCAGGAATCCTGAGCTAGGTCTCATTAGCCTACAAAGGATTCCAATTGGGTTGTGTGTGTGTGTCTGTGGTAGTCCCTGGCGAGGAAATTATTTTCCCGTAAACTACCACAGGAGGGTATTCTGGTGGAGAGGCTGTGGTTGGTCCCTGTTGTGGAACCTCATTCCCGCAAACCAACACAGTAAGTATTTAATTTTTTTGACGAGTGGTGCATATATTTTACGGCCATTGGAGAAATATTTTATCTGTTTAATCTATAGAGGCCGTAGAGCTCATCTACCTTGATTTAATTACATACCATAACAAAATACAGCGAATCAGCCAGTAAAAAGTTACAAATGTCTGAAATTGGAACGACGGTGTGCGAAGCTGAGCGCCTTTGTTTCATGGCGTCGTTCCCAAATTTCCCGCTCCAATCCTGGAGATGGCAATCCTGCCGAAGAATGCGGCGATCCCACGAGTATAGGTATAGCGAAACTTGGTGGCACTCAAAATCGGGGAATTACAGGACAATGACCGTAAACCGAGCGTTGACGAGTGAGCAAAGTTATCGAAGGACTCCCGCAGAGTCCTCTGGAAAAAGGCTCGGTCGCTTCGTTCCACATCTCATGTATGTTTTCCTCACCTTTGCGTCATGATCTTCACAAGTGAACGCCACCAAGTTTCATACGCTCTAATTCCACCGATCCGTAGTATTTCAATTGGACCGCGGAGGAGAACCTTATTTAAATACAGTAAGTTACAACTTACGCAAAAGCAGGCGGCAGATGGTTGCGCAGACCACTATGAGACGGTGGGCATTAGCCTGGTTCAGGGGTTTTCAAACTTTTTTGTTTCGCATAATACAATGTCGCCATGCGCAATATATTGTCATATCCCTAATGTAGAAGCAACCACACAAAACCCACTAAACTGCTACAATAGTGGAATATTATTGACAGAGAATTCTTAATTTTATAGTTTGTATTTATTACACTACTAAAATACTTAATATGAAAGCCCGTTTTTATGCGTTCTTACTTTCACAGTTTTTTTTGGGGCCACAGTCCAGCAATTTTGCGGCACTCTAGTGATTCATGGCACACCCTTTGAGAAGCCATGATCTAATAAACCGCTCCATCAGTAAGACCAAGCGGAAGGGGAAAGTGAGATGTGGACGTGAATCAACCTCTGAAAGTCAAATTGTTCGTATAAAACGGCAGTGGAATTGCGCGAAATGCATTCAAAAGTAAACAAAGGCACACAAGACACTCCCATTCACCCGCAGAGACCGAGATATAAGAAATAGACCCTTGGTTCGACAAACCTTCCACAGTGCGTCCGCCACGACGACGAATGCAAAAAAGCAATGATAAAGAGTTCTCGGGATTCCCACCAAATAATGCCGTTGAACGGCAATGGCGTTTATATAGCGTAGTTTTCCATCGTCTTCAGGATGCTTAGCCTATTAACGAAGAACTAATGACCCTAAATAAAGTGCCAGACTAAGCTAACAAAACGTCGACTATTCACCAATCAACCGGTGAGAAACCCGAGAACTCTTCTAAAAGGGTGGTCTCAGCAAGATTTTTCCCACGTCATAATAGGTAGTCTGTGCGCGGTATCACTTCAGATAAAATTAAACGAATTCGGCCTAAGTATAAAGAAAAATATCTCAACTTTCCAATGATTCCAAATTATCAGCCACTAAAAGCACTAATTTCGAGTAATTTGACAAAAATAGAAGCCGTTTTCCATGAGATATGGTACGGATATGCGCTCCAGAGGGAATTCATTTTTTTTAATGAGGAAACTCTCACGCATGGGTCACATCAGAAACGGAGAGTAGTATGTTTTTTTACAATTTTTTCCAAAATTAAAGTTATTACTCAAAGTAATTCATATTAAAAAATGGCAATAAACCGTTGGTTGTGAAGGCATTTTCAGCGTACGACGAGTCCTTGCCTAAGTTCAAGTCTTACATTTGTGTTATCGATAGTATTGTTAATTATACATGGAAAATATTGATACATATGTGTAGGTAATTATAGTGAATTTCATTCTTATAAAGCAAAGTGTTTGCTCCTATAATATTACAATATTTACTTCATGCTCCTTACAGCTGCTAGAATTTAAAAATAAACTTCGAATACATTATCTATGGCCGCTACAGAAACATCTCGCTAAAACTACCTTTAGAGGCGGGCAAAAGTGGCAAAACAGTCAGTGTTTCTGTTGGACCATGCAAAGGGAGCGCGACCGTTGAGGAAAATATTTTGACAGCCTTACCACTCTTCCCCACCAGCAACTAGTTCTCTCTCTAACGGGGTTTAAAGCATAGAGAGACTAAGGAGGAGGAGGGCCTCCTCTCATCTGATCGAGCAGTAGCACTGGGAGGAGCCGAGGCTTCTGCGGCGACGAACTTGGCTCACGCCCTCGCGGAAAGAAAAGATGAATAGCTGAAATCCGGTTGCGCGCAACAATACCGCCTTCTCCTCGAAAGAGGCAAGGGAGGTGAGGAGAAGAAAAAATAAGAAAGAACGTCACCGCACGGAAAAGACTGGAAGCTCCTTTCCGGAGTAATCTTTTAATTTCTCCCGACATGATTTACTTGCCAGTCGAGGAAATACCTCAAGGTGATCACTCCTCCAACAAGGTTTCACCAACTCCCATCGCCCACAATTGAATACGCAGTTTTGAGAGTAAAAAAAAGTGAACTCACAGAAAAAAATGAGACGGAGTTATCGCTCGTGATTGTGAAAACGGTACGCAATCCGGTAGCCGTAATTCATTCGGTGGAGAATTATGGTGAAATAACTCCTCCGAGTTGCTTTGGAGAGTGACGATACTCGGATGACGGCATTGCACTCTCTCATTCTTCTGCACCTAAACCACTTTCAACATATCTGAAATACAGAAGTAGCATATAATTTCTTCATGCTGTCAGTCGTAATTGCACGTGCAAATAAGGAAGATAATGGCAGCCTAATACCACTGCTTCAGTCAACTTTTACTTACCCGACAGAACTGTCAGAGCATACAACCGTCATTGCAATATCGTTTCCTAGCAATGGGAATACTGAAGAGCTTCAAGCCTGATTATGCCATTAAAGTATGATCTTACTAGCAATATTGCTATTGGACACAGTCTTAAAGACTCAAAGAAGGAAGGTTCATGTGAAGAATTATCAAAGAAGACCAATTATTATATTAAGAAATATGTCGAAGCAAGACATAATTAAGGAATGACAAGGCTGGCCGAGAAATGGAATGAAGAGCCACAGAAAACTAACCTTCGGACCGACACCCTAAAACAACTGTTCTAAGCCTTTATCTACTTACCATCCCCGACCCGTGGCAGTTATTATTCTTATAATGTACCCCAAATCAGGTGGCCACCTCAAAGCGAAAAATTATGGTTGCCACAGTACAGTTATCTCAGCTTATTTTAATCACAGAGCGTGAACCACAAGAGATAAAGTTGGGAAACACTACTCTAATCAAGAAAATGTCGTAAACAGTACTAGAGACATGTAGTTAAAAATGAATTTGGAGGTGATGCTCACTAAAAAAGGCGATACTTATATTGAGGGATTTTATATTTCTAACACACATACCTAAACTGCTGGACACACTTTCTCTAATGATCCACATGAGCCTAACAACGATTAGAGATTACAGGGGTGTAGTGTGAGCTTCAGCCGTGGAGGTAATACGTTGGGTGGATGGGGGAGTAGTAAAACACATCTAGAGGAAAGAATGTATGAGAAGATTCACTGCAGAACACCAGTTAAACATCGGATTACAACAAGTAATTAGAAATCATCGCAATAAATGATGAAAGAATGAAGAGGTAAGCTAAAAGAGGATTAAATGGAGAGCTACGATACGACGAAGGTGTACTTCATAAGTGAGTAAAAGAGAGGACAGAATAATTTCAAGATCGAGATGACATATTCACCTTATTTGTACCTAATTATAGAACATGGAGCACGAGGATTATGCCAGGTAAACATTTCATATTCCTATCACTCATTTATAAAATACTGAACTCTTACTCCATCTAATGACCGCCAGAGGGCTACCACAGGTCTAGCATTAGAGGAGCAGGCCGTGGGGGTGGCGGGGGGAGGGGCAGGATAGGGGGAGATGAGCGTGCGGGGGGGCGGGGTGCAGACGAACGGAAGCTTGCGAGTTGTCGCCCCCCTGTGGTGACCGAGAGCACGTGCGCATATAACTGCCGCTCCCCCTTGACGATGAGTTTTTGGAAGGAAAACGCCGCGAAGAGTATGGAGCTGGGGGAGGAGGGGCTGGGCTCGCCCCTATGCGCACTGGGGGATTCCAAAGGGGGAGGGGGAAATAAGTGCTTCGTTGGGGGAGGCTGAGGTGAAGCCGAAAGAGGACAACATTAGAAATAAATGTCAAACATAATTAATGCGCATGCCAACTACGAATGCTTTCCCAATCGCATATCTGAGCGTAACAGTTTCGTACCCTTCAGTGCAGAGCATGTGCCAATCGCAACTGCTAAATAATCTCCCATAATCTCATCAATATAGATGTTCATCATTGTAATCAAAAGTAGCAGGTTCTGAACGAAGACTACAAATATTTGTTCACAAGGTTTCTCAATATTTTTTTTATTTAATTGAGACTGGACATAAAGAGTGATTTTAAACCCATTATTTTACATATAAACGACATAAATAACAACCTGGATTTCTCAGAACTATTAGAATTTTCTTCTAAAATGCAATCCCATTGTGTTACCCTCCTAAATGATTTAACCCATGTGCGACCTTCACCGTTCATGCAATTGCTTGTCTCAACTACTCCCCAGTCCCCTTGAAAATACCACTGCCTTATCTCTTCGCAAAATCACTTCCTCTACCTCCCGCTCCCTCTCCTCAACAGCCAAATGGATAGTATATAAGAGACTTGAGTCTCTTTGAAAATGACGCATATACGTTGAAACTGCGGTCGACTTAATAAATTGTGTGGAAACACAAAGTGCTTCCTTTCACCAATCTGATGACGATTTAGACTTCGTTAGTAAGTATGTGGTGTGATGACAGGTGTCTAGGGGAGGGGGATGTATGAAGACTGGAGTGTAACATATCAACTGGTGCACTATAAATTAACCGTAATAAAGAATATATTATTCATATTTCTTTTCATAACTGGAATAGGTTTTAATAGTCACAATTACTACTCCTACGCCTTAGTGAGTTAAAGACCATTTCAACCACCAAATTCTACGCCTAACTATCCAGGCCGAGTCGCTAAAATTTAAACAGCGCATATCAATCCAATTATCAGCTTTTATGTGAGCTATATGCGCAAGACTATTGGAAAACACCAAACATCTTACCCCAATCTACCACAATGGATTTCTTTAAGTAAAACTAACCTTATAAAGGGCAGGCCACTGACAATGAGACGTAAGGGAGAGAGTTCCTCGCCTGCTGAGCCTGGGGTGAGGTTTCGAGTCCCAACTGGAAGGGTTTTCAATCACCAGCGGCATTGGCGTTCGCGTAATCACTCGTCGTTCAGTCGTAGGGAAAATTGATTTCAACACTGTAGCTTACTGCGATTGCAGAGAGGGTACAGGCTATAAGAATCTCCTGAGGCCTGAAAGTAAAGAAAAGAAAGATAAATGAGACGTGAAAATAATTTATCATACTAAATTTCGATGAGACTTAGAAAAAAATGATCGAGGGTGGGAAAAACTGGGATTATAGACCTACTATTAGCTCGATAGTGCCCATAAAGACAGCTCACGCAGCCACTTCGTCCAACACTCCGCTCCGATAAGGCTGCCCTCGACCCTAACCAACTACTTCAGCAGAGAGAGGCACGCTAGGAACCTCAGAGAGTCCTGGCGCACGCCTTCAACTGAGCCAAGACCCAGGTCCCAACTCAGACCCGAATGGAGAAAATTAGTCGAAAGCCAACAAAATTCGTTGCATTACGCAGCTGCAAGTAGTGAAGTGAGATGCAGAGACGAACTAAATAGAAACGCTTTTGATGCTTTCCATATCCAACCTGAGATATGAAGACGAGACTGAGAACAAGCAGGTGGACTCAACACGACACGAGAGCCGAACTATGATGCCAAGGTGACTTGCAGCACTACAGTGGAATAGGTGTGTCGAAAGAATGCCCACGCAAAGAATAGGCAGGAACGTAGGCACTTCATTCGACCCGATGGAGTCTCGATCGAGTCTTCGGACGTTTTGCAGGTCTCTAGTCACAACTCCCCAAGAAGCAAGAGAGACCGGAGGCACAAGCGAAGGTCGAAGGAGCGTTCGCCCGCGACTGAGCTTCGAGTCCCACCCCATCCACTGTCGCGGTTCATCGGACTGAAGATACGCACACCAACAGAATTCGAAGTGTGTTTTAGAGGTTTCTGCGAAGAATTAATAAATATTCATTCATCTCGCTTCGAGTGTAACTGATCCGAATATAGTGGGGGTATTGCATGCTTTAGGTCGGGATGCATTTTCCCTAAATGATAAAAACTATGAAAATACGGAGAGCCTCAAATATTGAAACGAATGTATACTCTCTAACGTCAAGCGAAAGAACATATAGCTTCTAAATAAGGCAAGGTCGAACGTATGTCAGGGATTTTTCTTGTGTTTTTCAAGAAGAGAGCAATTTAAATGTAAATTGAATAAAATATTAACACAAAAAATCAATAGAAGTAGATGAAATTAGACTACTATTCATACATTTCGATCATCAAGTTAACTATCTACTGGGAGAATAGAAATCTCGTAAACATGCATGTGAAAACTCCTGAAATTTAAAGGAAAGCGATATAAGGGCTGCATTTAAAAGATAGCTATCAAGCAGCGTCATATTCAGTGATGCAATGAGGCCGGAAAGAAAAGCGCCGTTTCATTTCCAATTTATTTTTAATTTGCGCAGGCAATTGTCGCCTTTCAGATGGCAGAAATGCCTGCTTCCGTAGAGGGCCTAGCTCTAATGAACCCCAGACATCGTTTGGGTACCCATTTGCTGTGGGAGGGGAGGGACGCCTGGGAAAGAGAAAAAACTTAAGGCCGAACACTGGACACGAAAAAAGCATTCTAGTGAAAGGATAGCATCCTCTCAACGAAAATTTTATTAGGAAATATTAATATTCAATAACGTAGTTACCATTTTCCATTAATTAAAACTACATGTAACGCTTTTTCAAAATTTCAAAGGAATTTCTTGGATTATTCACCTTAAATAAATCCGCAATACTTCTCGATAATCGCATGATTACTTGCTTTAATATATCGTCCTATCACAGGTATTCTACCAAACAAAGGGAAGGTCATTGGACGGTCCTGCCTATAACATGCATCAACTGTGGGGAGTTCCACGAACTTCCCTACGTAATGCTATCTATTTTTCTTATATCAGATCCCTTTTAAACTTTGTACCTTATGCGACCCTCCATTCTGTCAAATATTCCTATTCTCTCCTCCCTCTCCTGCCATTACCAACCCTGCTAAACATTTCCGTACAAACTGTTCTGCAGAACGCTAGAAATTCTACTAAAATAGTCGTTCTTTCCGTAGGAGTTCCTTATCTAAGGAATTGTAAGGTGCAAGGGCTCATGTTCCGTAGAAATAATTTCGGTAGAATAAAATGTACACCACTGCAAACTAGTTCCGTAGAATCTGTTCTATAGAACGTATGGAATTCTACGGAAATCGTCGTTCTTTCCGTAGAAAGAGTTCCTTTTCTAAGGATTTATACGGAGCATGAGTTCACATATGTTTCGTAGATATTTTCAGTAGAATTAATCAACGGAAACTCTACGGCATTCTCAGCGACTGTTTTTATATTGAATTTTCTACGCTAAATCAAACTCATAATATCATATAATGAAGGAAAGTAAAGCCATGTCAATGTATTTGGAAAAAAATATCTCTGTAGGTAGGATGAAATGCACACGCTTTGGCAGACGTGGAATGGTCATTTGGTTAAAACTATCTTGGAGGTTTTGCAATATTAAAACTTCGAAATCTCATAGATTAATCTAAATAAATCTGACCAGACCTTGAATTGTTTATTCAGGGCTGCAGTACAACGAGTACAACATATCTGGCCGTATTTTGACTTCAGGATCTGGACGGCAGACAATTGTTCGTAATGATATCAACGATATCTACACTACAGCTTTCATCAAAGTTTTAAGCTAAAGACAATGGGAGATACTGCCAAATACAGAAACACTGAATAGACCTTGGTGCAATGATCTCTCTTTGGACCTGTTTATTGAAATAATCATCCTTGTATTCACAGAATCTCATTCATTCCCGACCGCCGTCTACAAATATCTGGTATATTCTTTTCGCAAATTGTTGCTTCGGTAGCCCAGTGGATAGCGTATCCGATTCCCATGATGAAAATCAAAATGCTGATGACCGCTTCGAAACCCCAAAGCGGAAAAATTTGTATCGTTTTCCTACGTTCAATTACAAACATTTTTTAACATTGCGTTATAAATTCCTAATCCACAGAACTGCGTTTTTTTTTCAAACCATCTAAAATCAAAATTTAAAACATTTTATCCAGATGGTAATCCAGGGAGTTCTACAGAAAATTCTAGGGAATTCTACAGAAAGTATTCTAAGGAGTTCTACAGAAACTCCTTTAAAATGTTTTTCGATATTTTAAGGAATCTCTACAGAACTGCCTAGGGAATTCTGTAGAATATTTTTTTAAGGAAAGTGTACAGAATTTTCTAGCACGGCAGCATTTTCTCCTTTGTCACCCGCTTCAGCATGCCGTTAATCCTCAATATGTCCTCCAGCTAAGTCTGCTGTTCCCTCTACATCCTACCATCACTTCATTAGCTCCCCTATCATCTCTAACACCACATGATTTTTCTATAAAAAGTACAAATATTTGTTGAAATTATTCATTATAAAGTGATTATCAATTCTTTAAATACTAGCGCTCATATCCCATGCTATTATTCCACGTGGTGGCTAATTGATAGGAAAAAACTAGTGGCGATGGGGGGCGTGCAGGCTGTTGCTCTCGTCGCAAACCCCTTCATCAGCAGACCTCGTATGATGCCATATCCATCACGAGTTGTGTTGCACACTCCACCCATCCCCCGTCTCCTGCCCTTACTCTCTAATTCAACGCAAATCCTTCTCGGTCCTATTTAAAAAAATTCCTCCTCATGGCCTTCCGCCTTTTACTCCCACAGTGGCAACCCCTTCCATCCATCCACGTTCACTCCAATGGATCACCGAATGGGGGAATATTATTTGTACGTGAGAAAACCAACCCCGCTGGAGACCATTTCCCTCAAGTTCCCCCGTGTCCCCCACGCTCCTTCAAACGCTGACGAGATTCGGCCCCGTGACTCTCACAATGTGTCGGCGCACGCTCCTCTGTCTCCACCCCGCCTCCCTCCAGACACTACAAGCCTGCCCCCCCCTTCCCCCCCTCCCCCCCGCTCTACCACTTTGCCTTAAAATTGCCGCCTACGGGGGCCGCACTCGACGCGCCAAACGCCTCCTCCCACCCACGTGTTGACTGCCGGAAGGGACAAGGGGAGGCTAGGGAGGTAGGATGGAGAAAAAAAGGGAATGAGGGGTGTGGCGGGGAGAAGGGGTACAGGCTAGAGAGAGAAAGAGAGAGAGAGTGAGGGTGGGAATTAAAAGTGGGGGTAATACCCCGTTTCCATGACAAAAGTTAGGCCTGGCGCTGGCTACTTTTGGTAATGGAGACGCCAGTTAGCGCCTACTTTGGTTTAATTTCTAACCACGGTTGCCTGACCTTAGTTAGCCGGTAACGCGGGGTTGAAATCGTAATGGGAACGTTAGTTATGCATATACATATTAACAAGTGACTAGAGTATATCACACGTGGACTGTGCAGAGAATCCGCTACGGAAGTTTCGAATGCAAAGTAACGCAATCGGCCCCCAGCAGGTCATTCGTTACGTGGATCATAATTTTCCTCCTGGAACGCAGGCCGGTTATCCAGCATTCTCTAACCTCCGTCAGGAAGAGCGTAGGCAATTTGGGTTAAAAATGGGAGGGAGGGTTTGGAATAGGCGCAAGTAATATTTCCAAGTTCAACGGTTTGATGCTTAACTTTGTGGAATTCACTCCATGGAATGAAAGGAGTAACTTTGATTTCCATATTGAATCTACTTGTTTCGACCCGGGTTTCGTCATGTCGTGACATCCTCAGGAACAATACACAGAATTTAAAGGACTTACATAGCATGGAGGTGAAGAGGAAGGAGAGGGAAAGAGTAGTGGGTGGGGAGGTCGGGTGGGTGATGTGGGTGACCTGTGTGCAGGGAAGCATTAGGGCACAGGTAAGGAATGGGCGATCGGCTGGGGAAGGATTGGCTTGGGGAGAGCTGTCAATATATAGGAGGGGGGAGTGGTGCAGGTGCAAAACATCATTTAGTATCATCATAGTAAGTTTGTACTTCTGGAAATTTCCAGCTGTTCGAGCAGGTCAAGTCTGGGTCCATTGTGTTGAAAATGGAGGATGGTTGGAATGAAGCCACTGGAATGTTCTTCTTCATTCCGCACGTATTATGTTCCAACATGGAGGGCTGAGGTGACGAGGGGATCTGAGAGATGCAAAATAAGGTTCATGTTTTCGCTTTAAAAATTCTTCATGATGATTGAAGCGCAAATCTTTTACCAGTTTTATAATCTCTGATGAAATGCTTCCTCAAACTGAAAATCTTATTTCACATAGAGAAGACTCATGTTAACTAATCGACAGTCTGATGTAAGATACAAATCCCAAATTCACAGTTAACCCCAAGAGGAGGAAAAGGCTACGTAAGATTGGGGATAAAGTAAATTAATCATTATGTAACTGGACCTTTGAATTATTCCACAAATTTATTTAGACGGCACGACACTTTTCACCCCATTAGCAAAATTATTTCCCAGTGGTACATTTGTCATGAATATCGGCAACAATTCCAGGCTAAAGCAGTCATATGTATTTATTATTCTCGTTATTAACAAATATACGCACTATATGGATTTAGATGGAAGATGAAAATATTCAATGATTACAATACTCAAAATTGAATTCTGTAAACTTAATTTCAGGCGCATGGCCTTGGCCACGCTAGCCAGGTCGGTAACTCGTTTATCAGGCAACCCTTATGCACCTGGGTTGCATTAGGGTTGCCAAGGCTGCTGCGGTGGTAGTGTGCTTGTATTTATTGTTAGATTAAGGTCTTTGGCTAAACCAAGCGATGCAGTGTTCACAGTGGGAGCAAAACAAATATGGAACAATTCCTCTCAAATGAGGCACTATTGATATCAGAGCTGCTATGTTCAGTAGGTGATATGCGTCTCTTTTTATACGAGTCACTATTATTCATAAATATTTTTCAGAAGTAAATTCTTTCACAAATGAAGTAATCAATTTTATGATAGCCAATTTTATGAGTTAGGTGCTTCAAAAGATTCAACAAACTGACATATCTGACAGGTTCTCGATATCTACCTAGAGAGAAGGCCATTGGTTAAATTAAGACCCTGGAAATAAACATGTTTCATTATAAATATGGATAGACAAACTAAAAGCAGTAGATTTATGACAGCACGTTTGATGTTCGTACTATATGTTATGTATAGGTAGCAAAATTCCTCAAATAATACCATAAGTTAAAGAACATTTATAAGACTGTATAAGAACAATGTATCAAGCTTTAAATACAATGTGTGGTTCATACAAATCTAAATGACAAAATGAATAAAAGGGAATTTAATTTAAGAAGTCAAAGACTCAAGCCAGAACTCCATAAGCGTGTCTGAGTAAAGCAAATATAAAATGTTTTGATACGACTGAAGCATACATAAACAAGGTGAAAAACAAACTGCGGGTTTAAAACGAGCTTCTAGCATGTTTTTTTTCTAACATCCGCATTCAGTAGTGCAAAATAGCCGACCAAAAACATGGGTGCCGCGTCCGCTCGTGATTCACAAAATAAAATGCAACGAGCCAAACGTTGGAATAGCGGCAGAGCTATCAGCTAAGACTTGATGTATCAGGAAAACAGAAATATATACATTTATTTGTCGTCGCTGAACCGCTGGAATACAGATAGGCCTCTTATTCACAAATATAAAATAAAGTGACTTTTTCTACTTTCCGTTAAAACATGGCATAAAATAATAAGACCAAGAATAATTTCTATGCAGGAGCACAAAAAAGAACGGGATAAATGCTATGCGCTACCTACTGCTTTTGCAAGAATAGGAGTTAAACGTAGTTAGAAGTAAAATAAAGTAGAGTTAAATAGTGGAACGAATGCGTTCACCTATTTAGGTGAACGCATTCGTTCCGCTTGGTTTTATCCACATCCCCTTCACGAATGATTTTCACGGGCACTTCAGTCAGTCGATGCCGGCGAAGCCGAAAGGAAATTAGTCATCGATCGACAGTGTTGCCTCCTGACGATTAGACCCCACCAAGAACGGGACTTGAGGTCCTAGCTCTGGCAGACGAGGTATCCTACTGTCGCATGATGAACTAGCCTTCAAAGCTTGTGAACGTGATGTTAAACGTGCGGGGGCCACCGCACGGGAAAGTAGGTGGATGGAAGTTGTTGTATAGGGAAGGGAAGGCTGGGGTGACAACATGAGACGGAGAGAGGGGTTGGCACGGATAAGTTCCAGGAAATGGCAGGCTGGCGACGCATTTCGGGGGAGGACAACATTTTCAAATGGCTAGGTGCGATGGGTGGTCCTTGGGGGAAATTTTGGACTGGAGTGTTTGGATTTCATCCATAAGGACGGACTTAAGGCCGTTTTACACTATGTTTATTGCAGTACTGAAAATCTAACTGAACTCAGCATGCTTAAAATCGTACCGTGTAAAGGGTGTGTTTTTATTTATTTTTTCATCAACCTGAATACAGCCTCGAGGACCATTTTACATCAGACGTTGTAACAGTAACAAAGGACAACACACTCAACCATGCCCTGGGAAGAGAAAAATCCTCCCCAGGCGGGACTCGAACCCGCGACCTTTGGGTTGGCAGGCGAGGACGTTACCCCGCCGCCACCGAGGCCAATCTCATCAGATTACGGAATCGAATTCCATTATTAGTACTGAAAAGAGAAATAAGCACGATACTTATTTTCCATTCGATTCTTTCGAGTTTTCAGCACTGATTTCAGTACTGAATTCAGTGCTGACCTAAGCATCGTGTAAAACGGCTTTTATGATACACAGTTCCCTTGTATGTATCGCTTACTCAAAATTGCGATAGTGACTTGAACACTAGTTAATTCAAGTGCTGCATCTCACCATCTAACCTTGGTCCTCAATCCCAAATATAACACAACAATACCTGTTAAATTTGGCCACCTCGTCACCAAACTGGTCGCTCGTTACAACCACAACAGTATGGGGTAATTGCATTCCACTGGACGGATTTTGTTTCCGCACATATTAGTACAATAAATAAATTCTGCCAATATGGATGCGTGCATAAGGCATACATTATGTTCCTATTCTGGATGCGACAGTTGTACGTTCTACAGCAAAACCCATACGTCCAATAATTTCACTATCCATCGTGATAGCTTTTAAACTAAATCGAAATTAAACACAGAAAATTGAATGATACCCTAAAAATATCACATATCCACCTCGATGGCAGTAAATAAGTCTGGTACGGAGATAACGATTTTCTAAAACGGTAGCGCACAAGCAAACACATGAAACAAGAAAGTTAGACCCTTGAGCCTAAAGTTGAGGAAATTGACGGTTGGCCACGATGGAGAACGCATACATGTGCATATGGAAGCGGATTGAAGTTTTCTCAGTCGATAAAGAAAAATAGGCTTTCTTACAACAAATATTGAAGAATTAAAATTAATAGTTGCTTTTATTCCTTTAACACCATTTAATCTTTACTCCGATTTGTTAAATAGAAATATGAATCTTCCATGGTAACACTAACTATAGGAAATTTGAAATTCCACGTCTGACATTCTGAGTTTCAGCTCTCTCTTTATTTAATTTATTATGATAATCAAGTAATTGCCAGTAGTAATTTTCAATAGGGTTTATTTAATAAAATACAATGTATTTCGACCATTCACGCCTTCCATAGACATGTTTCAACACTAATTTCCGCTACATCTCGCCTGAAATCCCCAATCTCGTTATTTATCACATTTTCTGCTTTATTCTCGGAGTAAGTGCAAAGCGTCAGGAAATCTCGATTAAACCAGGGAATGCTGGATAACCTGAATGTTGCGAGCTCGAAAACATCCTCAAAGAAATTAAACTTCAAATATGGACATAATGAAATAAAATGTTTGCTAAGGTTCACGGAACCATTAGAACCCGTCTGAATTCCATGAATCAAAATTATATTAGAAAATACGTGCTATTATTCTGTACATCATTTCTATGACCATAATATTCCTTAGCTTCGTCAATGAAACTAATAATAACAGACACATAAGAGGTAAATAATTAAGTTACAACGAAAAAAGGCTCAAACCATGATAGTAAAACCAAATCGTAATAATGATAAAAACAGCATTTGTGTACATCGATGTTCATAACTGCCCGTGCTTTCGCAAACGTTAAAGACATCATCTGAGAGATATTAACGCAATAAAAATGTTGATGTTAAATGGAAATATGAACATTCCTGCCTGTTAGCTCTTTAAATATTTACTCTTAGAAAAGCCAAGAGCGCAAAAAATATTTTAGCCGTCCTCCAGGCTACGCTGAACAATTTAGTTAAGGTAGTTAAGGAACTCGGGTTTACATCACGGCTAAATTTAATCTAATATCCCCGTCATAAAAACTTGCCTCTTCACCGTATCTCGTCGCCGCACCGAGTCTCAGCGACATAAATTATAAACGTCGATGTAGTGACATGGGAGCGGGCAGCAGTGGCCACGGGGTTCGCTCCTTTTCCTCGGCTCTGAAATGCAAAGGGTTTCTAATCTCGTCCGAGTGGAGTGTCCCTGCCTCCTATCGCTCCCGGTGTGTTTCCATCGCTCATCCCCATCAATCCATCTTCCTTTATTGCAAAACGTGCTAAGGGCATTAAAGCTGAAAAACGATCGATGCCTGCCTTAGTTTTTATCACCCGGCTAGAGTCTCGCGCGTTTAAAAATATATTTTTCCTGAATGCCGCGTCGTTAGTTTGAAAAACACTAAAAAAATCGATAAAACTACTTCGGTCGCCCGGCGACGCCGGATCACGCCGGATAACATGAAGGGAAACTGAGAAATTAAACCCGGAGCAAAGCTCTGCACCCCCTCCCCCAGAAATAGAAGAAGAAATAGGAAACATGGCGCATTGGGTCTCTGTTTGAGACTAAGGATTTTTAGTCTTCGTTTTACTCACTTGAGAACTCGGAATTCTAGACAAATGTTCCGAGAGGAAACATCTCCTTCCCAGAGATTCAACTCCAAAAGCTGATCGTGTTTCGTGGAAGGGTAAATGGTTATTTAAAGGAAGTGTTTTACATGAACAAAGCCACCATTGCTTATGGATGGAATCCCATGACCTTGTATTTATTTATTTTCCATAACCACCGTAAACAGCAACAATGGCATTTTGCATCAGGGTATTTAACAGTTAAAGTGGACAAACATACACAACCAAGCGGTGAAAAATCCAATCAAGCGGGATTCGAACCATCGACCCCAGGGTTAACAGGCGACCCCGTCGCCACTAGGGCCGACAATGCCATCAGTATGAAGACATTCAATTGTATCCCTGCATAGAAATCCAAATCTGATCCATAGGTATTGACAAGCATGAAACTAATCGGATGTGTTTCCTAAAGTTTGCCAACTTAAGAAATAAGTAGTGTTTCATAATTAACATTTCACTTAAAGACGTTTTGCTGCATATGAACTCCAAACAATACATGCCATTTTGAATTATAAGCTACGCAATAACATACAGTGGACTTCCGACTTAGTATGGAATAACTGGCGTACAGTTATAAATGGAATGATGCGGTACTGCCCACCACCATTTCACCTTAAATATCATTATGATGCACCACAAGAATTACGAAATAAATAAATCTCAGAATTGTAAGTGCACTAAACGTTTAACGCAAGTGAATACATCCTGCCTCTTTTATTTTAATAGCGGGGATTATTGCCAGACAACCAATGAAAAACATGAGCTGCTTCGCAAAAACTCACTTCTAGTCGGTATTGGTCGCAGCAAGGAAAATAAACACGCTTCAAAGCAGCGCCACAGATTCATGAACTGCTCATTAGTTTAACTTTTATTTACCAATGAAAAACTCATCCAACGAGCCACACTCAAACACAAATTATTTTTACACTCATAAAGAAGATATTCTTCATTGAGCCTGCTCATTTTTTCCGTTTTTTTTTGGAAAAAGACGTTTTAAAAAACAGTACAGGAACGTTTTTATGTCCCCTCCCATTCATTCCCACGCATAAGCGAATTTTTACAAGTCGCGGCGGACGTGTGACGCCTCCTCGATCTCTTTTGTCATTGTCGTTCCGCCCATAATTGGTAACTAGATGCTCTCTCTCTCCCTCTTTCCCTCTTTCGTGCCCCTACCCACCCCCTTCCCCTCCCCCCACTCGCTCACTTCCCCCCCCAACGCGCCATCGTCTCCTCACCCTCCCGCAATGCTTATTCAGCCACTCGCGACGCAATTCGACGTCGCCGGGTGGGTGGCAGTGATGTATAGTGAGTATATTGCCGGATGTGACGGGGAGTGGCCGCATGGCAATGGGAATGATATCGAAATGGGCGATAGGGCGTGGGAGAGAGAGGGAGAGGGAGGGAGGTTTGGGAGAGAAAGAAACAGAGAGGTGGATAGAGAATAGAGAGTATGGATGGAGGAGTGATGCCGGTAAATGTCAAATTTCGATTTGGCCGAAAATTAAACCATATAATACCATGAATTTTCGTTTTCAACTCTCAGAAAACTCGCCACTAATTTACGAAAATGGCAACTAGGTATTTATTTAAATCATTTTTGGGAGTCTACAGCATAACTTAGAATCTACTTCGATTTTTTTAAAGTGGTCATAATAAAACACAGTTTAAATAAAAATAACACGGAATAAATAAGTATTAACTTATATTTTATGAAACCAAATAACTTTTTGTATGAGCCGGTATATGCCTGTACTTTGGGTGGGATCACGGTTCCTTCTTTCGCGTTGTCGTTATCGTTAACTAAAATGTAAACCACTCTAGAGGGACAATGCCCACAGTTGGTGTCCTAAGAACGCACTCTTTCGGTTTAAACTTTATTTAAAGTGCCTGAAAACAGTTTCGTTTCAAAAACGTTTTCGCCTTCATGAATGCAATTGAAAAATAACGACAAGGAGAGATCACCGTGAGAGAATGGAGAAACGTGATAGCACCCCTTGATTGCTTTTAAGGCGACCTTAGGAAGCCAATACATGGGGACATTGACCCTCTAAAGGTTAAGAACTCGTAGAATCATCATGTAGCCAAAGGCTTTAACAAAATCAATACACTATGGTTCAACTTTGTGGAAGGACAGAACAGTTGCGATTTTACATAAACACTTAGTGACCGAGAGTGGAAGTTACAGCGTTTTTATATTTAATAGTGACCAAGGCTTTGACAGTATTGATAACTGCAAGGACTGTTAATTAATATGCCCACCTCGAGTCGCCATGCCGCCGCTGATGGTAATTTTTCACACAGCATTTTTGTAGGCTGATGCCACGTTCGCCATCCGTGGAGGGAAGAGCGCCATTGTTACAGCAATCGTTAGCTGAGTGCCACAGAATGTGATTTATTCTTCTACCACTTCGAGTCATATGAGTGCGACAAAATTCGGAACTAAGATCACTAATTACTATATTCCGAAGCATTATAAGCGATATAGCCTAACATCCCGAAACATTGTCTGTATCGGTTGGTTGGTCTGATAGGTTGACGCTCACTACGTCGTTTACACCGCCGGGGTGAGAAATATTCGACCGCCAGCTTTGAAGACAATATCGTCGGCGCCCATCACTTCTTCCTCCACGATGATGAGCAACATATTGCAAATGAATAATATGAAAATAAGTCAGCATCTAAGTAAAGTATTCTTTTTTATTTCCATTATTAAACTATAGTTTCTACAGAGCCTTTAGGAGCAAGGGATCGGGAGATGAAAATTTAACTTCTCCATTTTGCGAAAGTCTTCTCAATAAACCGCTCAAATTCTGTATAAGCTATCTAGGCGTATCCAGGAGGGTTTTGGGGGTTGTAACTCCCCTCATTGATGGATTAATTTAAGAACAATTTTTAAAAACTTTTATTCAAAACATGCAATTACAAAGGGAATTTCAAGGTTCAGAACACTTTCAAAACGTCATTTTATGATGTATATTTTTTCAAAATTCCCGGACCCCCGTTTTAGATGGGGAGTATTCCGCACCCCCCCCTCCGGTAACCCCCCTTCAGACGCTTCTAGATACGCCTATGTCAGCTATAGACTATAAGAAGGCGAGAAAGAGAGTAAGTACATGATAATTTCAATCTTCTATTAGGACCAAATGAGTATAACAACAAGTGCGAGATATTACTATGACTGGTTACTGGTGTAAAGTTTTCCATTACCGAAGGAAGTTCACTTAATGGTGCTTTATGGTTGAACGATTACATGGAGAGAAAAATGTAAATAAATTTAAGTCTATAGCTAAGAAATGTCAAGATAATTGTATCTTATCACGGAGGAGGGGTATCAGCAGTTGAGGTATATAAATTGCCAATGAGTTGGTGAGCCGTTAATATGAAACAGGAGCAAAGAAAATGTAAATGAAGTTGTTAGTGGCCAGTCAACTTTCAGTCAAGTAGTTTTTAATGTCCTTTATTGGTTATGTCAGCGATCTTTCGGGGTTTGCACCGGGTAGTTAGGTCCATGGCGGCCAACGTTTCGATGCTCGAGTCGAGTATCGTCCTCAGGGCAGAGGTGAGTGCCTTGACTAGAAGTGGTCATCAATATATACCCCATGGGTGGGTCAGGTCCGAAATTTTGGCGGGAAAATTAGGTAACATCAACATTAGGTAAGATTGAGGATAGGTTTCCAAGTGTGACTCAGGTTGTAACCGGAGTCACGGTTAAAGTTTCGTCTTTCTCTCCGGATCTCGATGGCCTCCTTTCTCAGCTCGACTCGAGCATCGAAACGTTGGCCGCCATGGACTAACTACCCGGTGCAAACCCCGAAAGATCGCTGACATAAATCTTCGCCGGGAATGCCTGAAATCCTTCATCATTTATTGGTTACTTACCTAATTTACTGACAGAGATAGACTATGTAAACCATTCTGCATGTAGACGGAAGTGAAAGATTTCAAGTAAAAATATAATTCGGTGAAAATAATTGATTGTTAGCTCACCCATTTCAGTAAAATATTAACAAAATACAATGCAGAGAATAGGATAAAAATGGCCCAAAAGTCGATGCAAGATGTTTTTATGCACGAAGCTCAACAAGAAAAAAAACCGGCTGTATTAAATTTTACGTTGATCAGTAACCCAAATGTGACGGCTGGAGAGATGCATTATGAGGTTATCGGAGGATTACTTGCCTCCTTACGATAGGAGTAACGTTAATATTGATTCGTAAAAAAATACAAGAACTGAGTACCAAATCTTTCATAGGTAGATAAACAAAAATATTCACTTCTAAAATTAGTACATTACAGGTTGGGACAGTAACAGATAGAATATTATGTGTCACACTTGTCCATATTTTTTCTCCTATAGTTGGGGAACAATTTCAGAGTGCATAACACCAGAGATGAGAATGGAAAGAGTATTCTTTATGAGACCATAAAGTTCGCGTTTGAAGCATCTCGGTGAAAAATTATCCAATCCACTGATAACATTTGGTCTACACAAAAGCAGATCAGTCATCTAAACTTCAAGCGCAAATTTAATCCCATTGATAATGATAATTTTGCCAAATCAAAAATAGCTGCGCTGCAAGTGTGCCATTTCCATAGAAGCCCGTTCTACGAGCGAATTATATATTCAATCAACGCGGGAGACGGTCGCCAATCGCCAAATGAAAAATTAACCGAGCCCTTTATTCTAGGTCAAATGCCCGGCGACTGTCGCCAAAGCATCCATTAATGAACGGCCAGAATACACTTGGTAAGGCGACACCGCGTCCTGAAGCTAAAAAAATATAATGTTTCAGATGAGTTAATGGGAATCCCTGGTAATGACCAGAAAATCGAATGGTATTGGAGGCTAGTTGACCTCGATGCCCGTCCCCAAGACCTCGACGCGTGATGGACTGCGAAGAGAGGTTCAAGAAATAATGGTAGTGGAGCTGAGCTGGTTGCACGGAGGATTACCTGAAGTTGATAAGAATTTTAATAGGTTTAATGGAGTCAAAAGATGTAATAAAGAAAGAAGCGGAGGGTAAAATGAGAAGGTAAAAACTTGGGACAGAGAATGCCATTAGAGAATGGAGAGTGATCGGCGAAGATAATAGATGGCGGAGGCAAGAAATGCGTTGCGAATACATACTGCCTGAACGACGAGAGGTGGAAGCGGTGAGTGACGTCGCCCCATTGACGTCAGTCTTCGGAGCCAGGGCTTCAAACATCGAAGCCATGAAATCACAAATACGCTCTGCACATGAACGGTTCGATTTGCAGGATTAGAAAGGTAAATGCTACGACACAGGAACGTTTTCGCTCGAAGATATCGAATTACAGTTTTATTCTGAGCATCATAGTATGCTAAATATGCTTAATCGCCCTCCAAAATTTTTAAAAAATTCAATTTAATGTTATGTCAATACTTTAATATATTCCGTTTTTTTTAATCTATCAAATTAATCTATGAAATACAATAAGAAGAAATACGAAAACACGGAACACAAAATATTCTATTCTGGAAAATAATTGGCCTCGTTAAATCCTAGCAAACTACATAGGTATATGCCCACGAATTCCAATGTTTTGTAATTTTTTAAGAAGTTTAACATGATCAACCATATCATAAGCCTTTCTGAAATTAATAAACATTAATACTGTACTAATTTATTATAAACGTACCAATTAGTTTTGAATGTAAACTATTTGCAGCTCCAAAAACAATTACACAAAACACTCGGTGCTTTACGTGAAGATTCACCATAGAGGAAGGGGCTCTTACTTCACTTACAATTAGTTACCTATACATTCATGTTAAAAATCTTGAGTTATTTTATTGTTAAGCGATTTCATTTTTAAGCACTGTTGAAAGCTGTTCTTTTGCATTATCATTATATTCATAGATTCATTGATTTAATATATGTTTTCGAAAAAATTCCACCGAATGTAAGTAGAATAAATATATATCAAAAGTGTAAAGAGGTCTGCAAAAATATGGAGATATCGCTAATTCCTATCCACGCAGATTCCAAAAACAATCGATGATAGAAAGATAAAAATCGATCTCACTTAGCTCTCGAAGTAAATGTTAAGATAATGATATATGCACAGTATAGATATACACGTGAGCCAGTGCTATCCTTAAATATGCTTAGTCGTCAAGAACAGCGGTATGATATTCTTGGAAAATATTCCATGAATGGGCATACACATTGGCATATAGAAAGAAGCTAACAAGTGGCACAGAGATCACATTTAAAAGATATAATTTAAGAACTTTAAGTTAAAAATTACTTCAACTTTTTTATAAATCATGTATGAGAAAAATAATCAGTAATTAAATAAATATACGTATGTACATAAGTTTCTAACTTGACTATTTTTTTCTCGCCGTACAGTGAAAACGCCTTCACTACAGAAGGCTTTTTTTGTGATTCTGTAAAAATTACTGCGGTGAGTAATTGATTAATTTTTATGAATAATTGAGAAAATATAAAAAATGCTGTTAGTTTTTTGGCGAAATATAGGCGCTAGAAATTCCTATTTTTTTTCTATATTCTCCCTCTAGAGCGCACAGCCGTAATCTATCCCATGTAAAAAACTATATTTTTAGGCCAATTGGTCGAAATGTTTTTTGGCAAGGGGTTAATACTTTGATATCATTAGAAAGATGAGAATATTGTACCTATTTATTAAGAGGTCAAATTCATCAAATTCTGGGTGAAGTGATATCTCACTCAAACTACCTCAAATATCATGTGTCATGGGTAAAATGCCGATGGGAATATCGATTGAGTAGATGTGAGCGGGCGTAACTGGAAGGCGTGGGAGCAATCAAAAGTGAGAGAATTAAAAGTCGGAATGAGTGACTTGAGGATGGAGGAGTGGGTATGGGGGAAGAGGAAGGGAGAGAGAGAGGGGAGGGAGGAGGAGGAGAGGTTATAAGCGGAAAGGAGGAGAAGGGAGAGGGAGAAGGGTAGGCGGCGAAATGGTTAAGAGAGGAGGGAATGGGAGCACAAAGTAGCCGAATCATCTCTCCGTTGAGGATCGATCTATAGTCATCTGAGTGTGACTCCTATCTCACCTCCCCTCCTCCACCTCTTCCCTCTCTCCTTCCTCCTTACCTCCATTCCCACCTCCCCAGATTCTCCTTGTATTAGCCCCGTCTCCTCCAAGATGCCCCCGCCTCGACTACCCTCATCCCATCCTCTCACATCCTTTCTACCGTCCCCCCTTCCCCACCATCATCACCCCCCCTGCCCCGGGTCCCCCTCAAACCACCCGCTCCCCCTCTCCCTCCCCCTTCCTCCTCAACCCGCCAATGAGAGAGAAAGAAAGAAAGAGAGTCCCCACCTCGGACACAAATCTTACGAGTCACGTTCCTGGGAAATGTGAGTGCAACAGCTGCGGGAGCTGTTGGAATTGTTGGGGGGATGGGCTTGGGGGGTGGGTGGGGAGACGGAATGGCTAGGGAGGGAGGGGGGAAGAGGAGGGCGACAAGGGTTGGATCGCGTGAAAGGGGAGGGAGGGTGAGGGAGAAAGAAGAGGCAGATTTTATAAAAGGACCGACCGAGGGTTGGGCGGCTCGCGGGATAGTAACACCAAGGAGGTTGGAATATACTGGAGAAGGCACCTCTGGTCCACGTGCATGGAGCGGGACCGTGGCAGCGTTTTGAGATAGGAAGGCCACCCCTACGACCAAAACTTTGGCATCGCAATGGGTTTATATTTTTCAACTACTCGATTCCGAATTTTAGCCATAATTAATCCTCAACTGGTAAAAGAAATATTTCTTTTATTTTTGGCCGCTCATTTACTGATATTCTAATTAATATTCATCAATATTAATATATTGATATTAATTCTAATTAGAATATTCATATTTTTCATCATTGGCCCCTGGATGCTGCGTTATAATGCTTAAAAATGAGGTAAACCGTAATCATGAACGGTTATTTAATGACATTTTCGGTGTAACAAAGGGAAATCGGTATAAGGACAGTTATAATCGCAATTATCGCGTAAATAAATTACAACGGCGGTTATAGTATATTATTTAATGTTTATAATTATATTTGAAGTAAGAGTGTCCACTTTAATGTGATCAAGGCGACAAAGCTAAGCGGCGGACTTTTTGTCACCCAATAAGCTCCCAGATGGCATTTCCAGTACATTTCAACTTATTTGCTAGACACTCACTCCTTCAAATACGCGCGTGGCCGGGGAATATTGTTGTGCAGGGAAGGAAGGCTTTTTGTAGGGGGCCAACCACCGACAGTCATTTCATTTCACCCTCCACCGTTTCGTGAGTAGTCATAGGGAGATTCCCCGCCATTTGCTGATTCTAATTAGCCCAATACTTAGAACGCCACAAGCATTTGGAACGCAGGATAAAATTATTTAATCTGCAAACACTTTGTTCAAAAGTGCTATACATACACGAATAGAAAGTGCAAAGAAGATATTTTAAGGTCTTGTTTGGGAACTACAAGAATATCAGAGGTTACTCGAAAGACCAAGGGAACTATATTAAATTAGATTCAAATTGACTCGGAGGATATTATTTTACCCGAAAAGTTCACCCATAGTACGGATTGTAACAAATACATAAGGAATAAAAGCTGTCGAATACATATATGTGAGAAATAGTTCTTCCCACGATCCATTCACAACTAAGGCATAAACACATCGAGACACAAGTCCACCAAATTCACTATTCTTTCCATCTCTTTCCCAACTTTATTATTCTATTATCTCCCTTCTTCTTGACCTGGTTTCGTAACACCCGCTGCCCCATACCCTGTATGCAGCTCACGGGATAGTAAGAAAATGCAGTTATTACGAAAATTAACTGTTCCCGATGATAATTTGTGCTGCTGATTGATCCTTATAAAATGAACAAAAATACTGGGCAGAAAAAAAATCATTTGGGTTAGAACAACGCGCTGCGTCATTATCATGTAGAATATTCATTTTTTTAAATTCAGCTTGTTAATTACGCAATGCTTCGGAACGCTCCCTGCTAAATAAAATATATTAAGTGAACTATTTTGTTCGTATTATGTGCCACTGATTGATGATTATGCAATGAACAAAAATACCGGGGAGTCCAAAAATTTATTTGGGTTAGAACAACGCGTAGTGTCATTTAAAAGAAGAGAACTCATAAAAATGTCCGCTTGTTAAGTACATAAATCTTTGAAACGCGTTTTGCTACATAAAATACAAAGTAGGCTGTTCCGTTCATTTCAAAGTAGTCGTACCCCACCGCCGCTATTCTCCTAAAACCACCGTCCCACCCCTTTTTGAAATGGATGGGCTGGAGACGGCGGGGATGGAAATTTAACGGGAAGAAATGGCCGGAGTATCTCCCTCTTGATGAGACGTTGTCGGATAATGAGGTGGGAGTTGACTCATCAAGGGTGCAGGTAGATGGCGGAACGGTCTTCCTGCGCGCCCGAGTAGACCGCCTCTTCCGGAAGGCGGACGATGTAAGGAGCGGGTAGGCGGGAGCATTGTGCGGGCTATATTCTAGTAAGAGCCAAGATGAAGCATCGAACCAAGGACTTGCCAATATCGGTCGTGCCTCTCAACGGTAAAGGGGTTAAAATTTTAATACGTCGGGCTGATTTCTTAAGTGGCATGTCTCATACATGTCGACAAAAACAAACAAAAAATAAAACTATTTTAAACCGATTATAGATATTTTCAGATATATAATTGATACATTGCTGGAGGTCGGATCAGCAATATTTCGCTAAATAAAACAGATTGTATACGCAAACACACTACCTCACTACTTGCCATAAGGGCGTGGGGCAGGAATTTTTCTAACAGCAGCAATAAAAGGAAGGGTACAGGGAAGGGGATTTTAAGAGGGACGAAGAGTCAACGGACAATGTGTTTTGACGGATTAGTGTTTCGATATGCGTTGTATGGTAATCATTAATGGTATGCGAAAGAAACAATTCTTAAACCTATCTGTCGAGTGGTAATTTTCTCTTATTTTACTTCTTTTGTCTGTCCTGTAAATGCAGAGTGAGGGTGAATGAGTATCAGCGTTAAAATCGGGAATTCGAACTTTGCATATGGTCAAGGAGAAAAGCAACGAATTTAAAGCCAAGGCTTCTGTAAAAGTGAAAAGAACGCACTAATGGGAAAGTTCAATGCCCTTTAAATTCTGCAAACATTCTTAACAAAATTCATCACCATAAGATATAAGGATTTAAAATAGAAATAAGTAGTTGAAGTTGAAACAGTATTTTTAAGTTAAAAGTAAATCTTTAAACATTTACTTTACTTTTTTTGGATTCAATTCGTAGGTCTGAACAGTATTCATAATTAAAGAAAATACTTGGCACTTCTCTGCAGTTAAATCTTTCACTTGAACGACGTGTTTTGCCAATTTACGGCATCATCAGGTACAAATTCAGATTATGTTTGTGTATTTACGGTTGATTGCTGCCACAGATAAGGTGGTTTCCGTCTCAAAAGTCCTTAATTCACGTTCCTAAATGCAAAGATTTAACTGCAGAGTGGTTCCAAATCTTTTTTAATATTACGAATACAAAATAAAAATCGTATTACGCGTGAATTTCAACAACACAAAGGCAAAAAATGAATTTGTTCCCTGCATAAACTCGTTAAATTCAACATGAAACGAATATTTATTTCGTCAAATTAAAATTTATACTTTTCTTTAAACTCTCCTATTGAGTAACAGATGAAATACTTTTTTCCTAGACCAGATGACCTACTTTTTATTTATTTTTTTGTGAGGAGTGCGATGTTGTTATCACGAAAAATATTAAGACAGTGAATTAAATATATAAGGCTGGACACATTACTGCTTCCTAAAACGCGTAGTAGCTTTTAACATTAGTGCGCTATCGCCCACAGCTCGTGATGAGATCCCTGAATCCTAGAAAATGATGTTGATAAAAGCCTGAATTATCCCATATTTTCCCATTGATACACACTTTCCTCACATATCGATGTTACTCTCTGTCCAACGAATAAACAGGAAAATAAACAATTGTCTATGGCAATTATCAGAGGCATTAGGACTGTGATCATAGTAAAATAGAAGTGTTGAGATTTCATGAGTCACAGAAAGCTAGGCTGGTCATTGAAGTAGGTGGGCACAAACTGGCACAAGAACAGCATTTCAATTACTTCAGTTCTTACGTTAGAGAAAAATAGGCAGAGAAGCAATGACTTTAGAACGGCTTTCACCCTTGAGAAAGAATTGTTCAGCAATAGGAAGGATTGATGATGAGCACCTGTTGTAAGAATGTAAAGAAAAGTTAGGCAAAGATTATAACGCGAAATGCAGGATGGTATGGCGCAGAAACGTGGGCTCTGAGGAAGAATGGTGAGAATAAGCTTCTGGCGTTCGAGATGTGGGCAAGGAGGAGGAAATGGAGAAAGTACAAATGGAAAGGACAACGAACGGGGAAGTGCTTCGTATGGTGGATGAGAAGAGGAAACAGCTGGAGGAGATAAGTAGGAGGTAAAGTAGGTGGTTGGAATAGGGTAATGAAGGTCGAGGGATTGCTTAAGGCCGTAGCAGAGGGAAAATTGTTAAGCAAGACGGGAAGGGGAAAAAAGGAATAGGTTTTATGTTCTCTCTTACATTTAAACCTACCTTAGTCGGTATATTGCCGTAATAATAATGCATGCAAGTGGTACTTTTTCTAATATTCGGAACTTCTGAGGGATGAATGAAAAAACAATTACCTGGTTATGATTCCACTCTTTATTTGAAGCAACACGATCTAGGTTTCGGCATATCATGCCAATGTCCTAAATTCTGAGGGATGTTTACGAATGGGGGAAGGGAATAGTAGTGATGGACAAAATATACCTATATTCTAATTAGTTCCTATCCCAAATCTACATTAAAATCATAGGCTCATGTCATTTCTTATGCTATTCCTGCTAATGTATAACTATGTCTCACGCACTTTTGAGAGCTATGTTCGAAATATTTTCTATGGGTTTCCCCGTGACGATTAGGCGCTCACCACCCAAGCCGCATGTCGAATCGCAATTTCCTCATCCTCCCATATCAGAATTCGGTAAAAGCGGCAGCCAACAATGAAACTTACGAAGGCATAACCTTAAGGTAGACAAAAACCTCAGGAAGTATAAAAAAGAAAATATATCAAGAGAAACGGGTGGTGGAAAAATCGGCTCAGGCCACTAAAGCAAAAAACAGTAAAATTATAAAAAAACGACTCAAAACGTCCCTCTTCCTCCCTTTCTGGAAGCATTATTACAAAGCAAAATGAAAAAAGAATTTTTCCTCTACCCTTTTGGTGTCCTCTGAGGAATCTTTTCCTTCAACCTTTGCCGAAACCAAACGTTAAAGTTTTCTACTTTAAAGACTTTGCGCATCGAAGCGCTACGATTATGGCGGCAGGACAATAATCGTAGCGCGCCCATTACTTCCTCTCCATGGGACACTTCGACGGGCGAGGTAAAGTGGAACCTTTATTTTGAGGTTGAGCACGACGGATGAATATGGACTTCTAATGGAGAGTGCGATGTATTTCTTTTCATTTGCGATAGAAGAGGATATGACTAATACTTAATTTTCCGAAGGATGAGGTAAAAAAACGTGGGTGAGGCTACAAGGTGAGACAAAAAATATATTAAAATACCAGATACTTCAATTCCGCTACATCATGATGCACAACATCGGATGAGCTCAACATCGGAAAAGTCGCGGAGTCTAAGAGTCACTCTCAAGCAGACGACTGCATAGGTATATCTACTGAGATGTTGGCGCTCAAAACAGGAGTCCGTAAAAAAAATTAAATTGGCAAAGCAAGAAACATCTTTATAAAGCCTGCAGGAATCACACAATTTGCCAATTAAGTAACCAAACGGGACTTTTCAATTAAATTGGAGACTAATTTCTCGATCTCCTGATGAAATACGTAACTAAAATAAAATTCACAGCAACAGTAATGAAAACTACTCCATTCAATTTATTCTTTCCATCCCGTCATGCAAGAATATGGTCTCACAGTAAAATATCGGAGTAATTGCTCGCAACTGATCACTATGCTTGCAAAATTTAGCCATCGCACCAATTCACCGTCACAATCCTCTCGCCAAATTTTCTAATCATCGCATTGAACAACTTACGTGGTACGCTGTCACACGCACGGGTGCAAATACATATACCTAGAGAAAGAAATTCGCCATGAAAAAAATCATTCGACTTTACCGGGATTCAAACCCGGATCTTCCAATTGCCGGTCAGGTGCACTAGCCAGTTCCACAACAAAGCCATCATATTCAAGGCGATTTTCGGCGAGGTTTTATACGAACTAGGTGATCTCGTCTGAAGTCCACATTGTGGCACAAGAGTCGTGGTTGAGTTTACTAAACCACTGTCGCAGAGGATGCACTCCAGACGAGAACGCCTAGTTCGTATAAACCCCCGCCGAAGTTCACCTAGAATTAGATGGCTTGGTGGTGTAACTGTCTAACACACCTGACTGGTAACTGGGAGATTCTGGTTCGAATGAAGGTCGTATAATTTCTTCCCCTTGTTGTTTATCTTTCCTGAGTTCAAAGAACCTAAATAAGTCTAAGAATCAGCGAACATAGGACTATTCAGTAATTTCTCATAATTAACTCATTCAACTTACACAAACATCCATGCGCAGGATGGGTAAAACCCACCCAGGCAAGACTCGAACCCGCGGCCTACATAAGCACGCGAGGACTTACCTCGCCATCACCAAGACCCATGGGTGGAACGGGTGCGACGATTTCGGAATCCTTGGTAATTCGACGCGCGCCGAAGCTTCTCGACATCAAACGTATTTACGAAAACCAATGGCCGTGTCCCTGATGAAGGCAAACCCGACTTTTTTTCAAGTAAGTTCGCCATAACGGCTTCCGAGAAATAACTACAACATGATTTAAGGTGCTTAAAGAGAGATTTTTCCCTAGTCTTAATAGTTTCCATATTCGAATTTAATTTTTCAATTTCAACAACGGTAAGAAGCAAAAAGTAAATTTATTTCATGTTATTGACGGATAATATAGTTAATATGGCTGAAATCCTCAGTAGTTAACTAATAATGCAAGTGAAAGTCTTTAATTTGACTCATTTTTTTCTCAACGAACGCTGAAAACGTCTTCACAGCCATCTTTTGGCAATTCTGTAAAAATGATTGCGGTGAGTAATTGATTTATTTTTAAAAGTAGTCATGAATTAATAAAAAGTACACACTAGTAAATTTCTGCAGAGATTTATTGGTTAAAAACCCCTTATTTTTTAAACAAAGTCTATAGCCGTACCATTTCCCGTGGAAAATTGCTGGTATTTTTTGGTAAATAACTCGAAAAAAGTAGAGTTAACTGGCTGATATTTTGTTATCATTGGTGAGATGAGATATTTTTCTTCTTAATGATGGCCAAATTCATTGGATTTTATGTGAAATGATATCTCGCTCAGGCCACCTTAATTTAGTCAAGGCCAAGAGAAGCGACCCAGTTCGTCACACGACTGAGGAGGATGACGTGGTGGGAGATGGGTGGGTCCGAAGGAATAGTAGCAGAAGCAGTAGTCGGGGAGGCTGACAAGAAAAAGAAGAGGATGCGGGGGTGGATGGAGAAGTGGGGGAAGGAGGGAGGGGAAATGGTCCGGAGGGAACACCTGGACGAAAAGCACGGAGGGGAGTGGAGTCACGGTTTGAGGGAGGAGGACTGAAGAGGGGAGTTGGAGACTGTGGCGAGGCGGAATAATGAAGCAGGAGGATGACGGCGATGATAAAGATTCGGGGTGGGTCGTAGGGGGGAGTGAAGAGGGGGGGTGACGTGTCGTAATATGATGAGGGTGCCGAGTGATTGGCCTGTAAGGGGGCGGTGGGAGTGGGGAGGAGATGGAGGCGGAAGGACCTGCTCCTTTCATGGAATTATTGTTGCCGCACGGGGAAAAAGCGATGCCCGATATTTACCTCTTTTATTTTCTCTCTCTCTCGACCGGCCTTCCCTTTTTCTTTCAAAATATCCAGATGCGAGAGGATTTTTTTTGTCCATGATAGGGACTACCAGTTTTTTTCTACATGACTTTAGGAAGATGACCTCATAGCTTTTTCACGTATCACTGGGTGTACATGGACAAGGCGACCACGAAAATGATGCTTCGAGTGGAACAATAGATTCCAGGTGCTCCAGGCTCGTGCGTATCCTTGATTTTTTATTAAATTGAGGGAAGAATGATTTCTTCGCTGCCAACGTTAAACTTTATCACATTTTCTCTCAATAAATTAAAAAATCGTAATTGCACTCATAGACATAATTTTGAGTTAAACAGGCTGTAACTAAATTTGCACGACGCAGCGCGAGGGAGAAGTGTGAGAGGGCACAGTTATACTAGAGGGTGAAAAAATTTTGAAAGGGCATCGATAAGCGTGACCGTATCCGGCTAGCTGCAAGTGTGTTGAGTCCCTCCGTGAGTCACACCGATTTCTTAAACTTGTATTCACACATAGGGAGAAGATCGAGAACGTTTTCTATACGATCGGCGACTCGGGCTTTGCTAAATTTTCACCGAAGTGCAGAAGCTGTGTGGATTACCATTCGTCGGTCTCCTGCCCTTCGATCTGTCATGAGTGGTCATGCCTAGAGCAATTATCACTGCTCCCGCCAGTTCAGCTCTGGGGACCACCAGAGAGAACAAGCCCTTTTACCACTCAAGGAGTCCTTCAACGTTAATCTGGTAAGGGATAATTTTTATAGCAGCAAAACATTCAGGAAAACGAGAAAATCTCAAGAAATTTTATGCAGACGAACACCACAAGCCAAAATTTCTCAATTATTTAAATAATACGTTAATTCACTTCTGTCCTAGAGCAACACGCTTCTAAAGCTCAGATCCGCATCACGTTTCACCGGTGACCTTTTTTATTTCACTACTCTCTGAAGTAAAATTCATCAAAATTTATGTTTTTAAAATTAAATCGTGAAGTATTCTTGGAAATCTTGAAAAAACTTAATATAATCCGTCTCTTCAACTAGCAAAAACTTTCAAGTAATATACGTACATGGGAGCGTAATGAAAAGCTAAGAAGCAAAATTACAATTTACAATGAAGGTCCTTTGAGTAAACATTTACGCGGCGGTAAGATGACGGAGGACGAGATAGTCGGCCGGAGGATTGAAAGTATCCCCTGGATTAAGGATGTAAGCGGACGGGTTCTCCCTTCTTGAAATAAAGGAGGCCACCATCCTCACTCCACCTCTCCTCCGCCCTTACCCACCCTCCGCATATTCTCTCTCTCTGCGTTCCCTTTCCCGCATATTCTCTCCATCTTCCTCCCAAGCACCACCCTCCCTCCTCACCTTCATCCCATTCCCCTTCCTTACCTTTATAAAAATGCTCATCCCCGCTCCCAAAGACAACTCTCATTCCATTTTCCATCCCGTCCCTTCTCCTCCCCCCATCCCCCCTCTTCCCCGCTCTGCCACAGGGCCGCCTAACCAACCCCTGCCGCCGTTTGAAATAAGGATTTATCGCATTCCGTATACGAATGAAATTAAGATTTACAGGCCGGCCCAAATGCCTCCCCCACCTTTCCTCCTCCAACCCTCTTGCCCCACCCCCCTTATGCTTCTATCCTTTCCTCGCGTTCAACAGACCCTTCTGTTTTCCCCCCCCACCCTCTCTCCCTTCTCCCCTGACTGACCCCTTATTCTTCGCCAATTTCTCTCTCTCCTGCCCGACCCTCCCAGCCTCTGACTATCGCCTAACCCACCCCGATCTCCCTCTCCTCCTCCCACCTCTTCCCCCCTTCCCCCTAGCCCCTCTCCCGACACGGCAGCCCATTTCTTTTCCTCCCACAATCTTCGGCATTACTATTCCATACCTCGCCTCTTCTCCCTCCCTCCCCTACTCCCGAGTTCTTCACCCACCACCCCCTTCCAGGCCTCTCCCCCTCCCCGCAACTTCAATCCCCTCCGCCTCCCACCCGCAGTCCTATTTACAAAACATTCGTATTTATTTCGACGCTTCCGAAACTCATTCTCGGGAAGGCGGCGTAATTTTTTTAAATATCCTCTAATTAACTTCGTCTCGTTTTCAATATATTATAATCAAAAATCAGTAAAACTGCTCGCTATTCTCGGAACGGAAATTTTCACTGGTAAGGCATCTTGTTACCATGCAAGAAATATCAGCCGCGCTACTTGCGAAATTGCCTTCAAGTCTCGTTTTCAATATATTATTATCAAAATCAGTAACACTGCACGCTATTCTCGGCACGGAAATTAACACTTGTAAGGTATCTTCATCAAAGCAAGAAATATCAGCCGTGCTTGAGTAACTATTTGTTTCTTAACTCGATAATTTTTAATCACACAATAAATTACATTTAATAGGCTTATATAAAGCTATAGTTGGCCATAATCTACTGCTATTAAAGTTCTTTTAAACTGACTGGGAATATTTTAATTACAGTTATGATGCTTGAAAATACTTCATTAGATTATACTTATAGACGTCAATATACGTCTATCTTCATATGACAAAAAGTGAAAGTTCTTATTTTTATAGCACCGTCTATTGGAGACAAGGGAACTGAATGTTTCAGGAACGTCGTCAAAATTTCAATAATTTACATTCTCAATGCTTTGCAGTATATTAAATATGAGTTTTGACAATTTAGTGGCAAATATCCAATTTATTGCTGATTTTTCATCCGATTTACAACTGGTAAAAGTTAGGTTTCAATGGAAGTCAGACAAAATCCTCCACATTTTTCAATATGCACGGCCCTAACCACCTCTAGTATTTATTTCTTCATCTCAGAGTACGTATTACCCTTCTTCATCCCGTCCATATAACTTATTCTCTTTCTTCCCCTTCCCCGCTTGCCCAACATCCTTCCCCTATCACGGCCTTAAGCAACCCGCCACCCCTCATTACCTCATCCAGCCACCGAACCTACCTCCCTCTCATATCACCCAGAAGATTCCTCTCCTCACCAACCATCTCAAGCACTTCTCATTTGTCTTCCTTTACGTCCATCGAACCTTCTCCATTCTTCTCCACCACCAAATCTCGTACGCCTGCAGATTATTCTCGTTCTTCTTTCTCAGAGTCCACATTTCTGCCCCATACAACGCTACACTCTATATCAAGCTCTTCACTAGCCTCTTCTTTACATCTTTAGCTAAGTTCCCCGTCTTCACTTCCCTTCTATCACAAAAAGCTTACTTCGCTAACGCAATTCTCCTAATTTTTACTATACCCATTTTTTTCTAGCGTACCTACTACCCAAGTAATTAAATTACTCTACTTCCGCCAGAGAAAGCAAAGTATTACACTTTCTCAGTTTGTGCAGAATCCAGCAACAGTTACTTACAGTATCAACAAATTGATAATATTGGAAGACATTTCATAAACGTCCCCATGTCATCTTCTGTTCCAATCTGTACGTGGCGCATATTCTTGGAATAACGTCATATCCTTCTCAACGTTTTCCACCATCATTTTAATTCTGCGTTTTTGACCCTAAGATTGGTCACAAAACGTTTTAAATAAAAATAAGAAAACCAAGCTTCATGACAGGCTCAATATTTAACACATTCTGTGTGCATATTTACGGGTTATTACTTAATAGAAATTGTATGATAATTATAAATAAATTGGATGAGCTTTTGCATTTTCCATCACTGCCAAAGCATTTGCGATTCATTATGGAATCAAGACGTCATTAATGGGTCGAGGCATGCTTAAACCTGACAACTTGTCGCTTTTCAATTATTTCCTCGACAGATGAAATGAAGAAAAAATTATGAAACTTCAGAGATTTTCTAAGAATGAGAATGGTAATAGTTTTGAGCTTGCTAAGAAATTTTATTTTAGACACTGGACTTCCACACATGACCTTTATAAATATTTTCTTAAGAAGAGAAGAAATAGACATATGCACCTAATAATTACGGTCACAATTCATACATGAGTTAAGATTGCGATAAATCATCGACCTCGATATCGTACCATCCTCAGCAAAAACAATACTAGTCCAAGAACCTTAAGGATAAATGAAAATGTAAAATAATTATAATCAATCCGTTAATCTATAAATACAACTTTTCAGCATATTGTTCTAACGACCAAAGCCGTGAAGTGGTACCGCAATTACACGTCTATGAAACAAACGATATCATCGTCTGTCGTAGACAGCTCAATAGCGTCTCAAAGGACTACATTCAAACTCGCTAGTCCCACGTATTTTCGGAAAGGCTGAGTGGAGGCGAATGAGATAAGCACTCCACCGGGCGGCGGGGAAGCAGCGCCACCTACAGCCCTCTTTCCCTACCTCTCTCCCTCCGGCAATTCAACAACCCTTTGGTTCTCACGCCCTGCCTCCTCCGCCTTCGCAGTTCCTGCCCCTCCTCCCCCGTCCAATGGGAGATGGAACAACTTACACCGCCGCCTCCCGCCATGTCATGCGATCACTCATCCACGCTGTGCAAATCCCACTCCCATTTCCACGACGTTCTCTCACCCCCCTCCTCCCTCCTTCTTACAATTCACACCCCTTCGCTATTCTTTCCCTCACGCCATCTTTCCCTCCCCTGCCTTTCGAACTATCCCGCTATTAATTTCGTCATGCATAGGTATACATACTTCCACAGTGTCAACACTTACTAAATTCTACTGGTGGCACTACAAGAACAGAACCGATTCATTGCAACTGTTTCGCAACCGAAACAGTTTCTAAACAAAACAGTTCCGCGAAACACCCTGTTGCGGACAGCAGCTAGAGGCAAACCGAACAACAGGCGATCGATCAGCGCCGTTAAAACATGGCTGGTAGTTCTGTATTCTATGCAATAAGAAATGTTTCATTTAAATAAATTAACAATTTAATTTGTATTCATGAAAAATAGGTACTTCACAGTTCTAATTCTATCTGAAACGACGGGTGGAGATGTGTTGGCTGAATAAACCAGCAACCACCTGCAAGAGATTCAAATCCAACAAATTGTAGCATATATAACCGCAACGAAGATACACATGAAGTGCAACTGGAACAGAATAGAAGATGAAACAGTCAGCTTCAGCTATCAGTTACCGCTGCACAGCACAGGGCGCAACGGCGCGGCTGCGGTACGATCATGAAACTAACCTTCTGCTTTCAATACTTATTTGAAACATTTATCTGGCCGAATCAGTTACGGCTGCAGCCGTTTCGCTCCAACAACACTTTATTCCACCCCGTCTAAATGCCGTACACTGCTTATTAATAGCTAAACGGATACATTAAATGGTGTGATATTTCATTTGAGCGCTCGCAATGGCTTAAGCTACCAAGTGTAAGAAGGAAATCCAGCCAACTTTCTTAGTTTCGTTATAATGAAGCACAAAACACACCTCTTTCGTTTAAGAGCTCGACAAATGGACAGCTTTTCCGTTGTTAACATAATAATTTTACCAAAATTTATCTTTAACAAAATTATTTTGTACCAATCAATGGAGAAAATAATAAGCTTTAATGTAAGGTGTAGGTAACAGAAATAGCTTTTCCTGTTTTTGAGATATTGCGCTTCAAACTTGGGTTACACAATTTTGAAACGGACAGTATGCCTCGAATTGTCGAGCGAGGTGTCTCAGCATTCTCTTCTGGTTTCTGTGACGTGGCGGTCCGGTGTTTCTAGGATATGTAGCATAGAAATGAGTACATTTGGACTATTTATTTCAAGATAGATGTTGAAACAGAAATTGACTTCCACGCAAGTACCCATAGAAGGAAATTTCATTACGTTGTTTAATGTCCTTTCTCTACTACATTCAGAGTATTAAGTCAGTTGTTTTACTGCCACCTTAACTAACAAACTACGAAGAAAATATATCCCTTAATGTGCATCTTGAGTATCTTTTAGTGTCTTCAACCATGAAGTTAAGCTGATTCGGTAGATTTTGCCGTGACGCAGTGGAAATATTTAGCTTTTAAAAAAATATAATTGGCACATCCCATTTCCACGCAGAAAGGTTTAGCGAACAACCCGGTTTAAACAATATGTTGTCAGAACTAATGATAAAACTCATTTGAATGAAATCCAACCGATATTACCGCTCTAAAACCATCTCTTTAAAGAGTAAATTCTTCACGGGTTTCCAACCGGGTCAAACGTTCAGGTACCGACGTTTCGATGACCAACTCTGCCATTGCTATCAAGGTGATTGACCATTCACCTTGGTATCGTTATCAATCATCTTCATATTGATGGCAGAGATACTCATAGAAACGTCGGGACCTGAACTCCTGACCCGTTTCGAAAGCTTCGGGGGATTTTCTCATACGATTTGCTGGGAAAGCACAGATCCTTCACCACCTGATTGATATTTCGTGTCGTATGCTCCCAATATGACCTTAATCACGCGCCTTGCCGAAGTACACACACCACTCTCACACCCTTGTATCGCCCAATATTCATTAATTTTCCCTCTTGCCCTCTTCATCGCCTCTTCCTCTCCAATCTTCGCCCTCCAACATCCACCATGTCTCTTCTTCCCATGCACAGCATCCTCCCCAATATAACGTACACACACCCTCGCCAACTTCTCCATTCGCTCCCACACCCACCCACCCACCTTATAATCCTTTTCCGACATCAGGAGCGTACACAAAACCGGTGGCAGTCGACACAAGGGGGAACAACGCGGCAGCACCTTACGGCCACACCCTAAGACTCACGAATCGCAGAGTAGCATCTTAAATGTCCTCCTCTCTATCTCTCACCAACCGTCTCCCTCCCCAGCCACACATCCCCCATCCGGAACCCACCCCTTTTCATCCGCAGACTCTCAACCCTCTCTCTCCGACTCCGCGCAATATTATCGTTTCCGAGGAGATGGAGGCAAATATTTGGAGACGGGTGACTGTGTGTGTGTGGGAAAGGGTTGATTCGGGATCCTCCGCCGTCGCCCTGGGAAGATCGCATTCGCCTCAGTTTGCGTTGTCGGAGAGATGGGTGGGGATATGGGGGGAGGATAAACAAAGACGTGTATGGCGCATACGCACACTCGTATATATATAATCTTTGGAAGTTTTCGCCAATTGGCCACAAATATATAAATTCAAACTTACAGGAGGTAGGAGAAAGAGGAAAAGATAAAGAATTTCTAGAGCTGACGAAGGACCAACTGGTTCGAAACGTTCCCGTAAGAACGAATTCTTTATCTTTTCCTCTTTCTCCTACCTCCTGTATATATATATATATATATATATGAATGAATGAATGGTTATATATACATATAGACATATATAACCATTCATTCATTCACACAAACCGCTCACAGGCGTAAATAATCAATATTTCGTTCAACCAGGTGGTGAAAGAAAGAGGATAGGAAACACTTAAAATGTGATAACACAATGGTGATGAGAAGATGGAATGATGGCCGATTCCAAGTGAAAAAACCATTGTGTTATCACATTTTAAGTGTTTCCTATCCTCTTTCTCCTTTATGGTATATATATATATGTATATATAATATAATATATATATATAGTATATAATAGGCGAGTGGCAATAATTTGATGGCCAGAATCGTCAAACAGGCATATCCTCGAAGAAATCAGCATAAAATACTCAAGAAAGAGAGATATTGTGAGACTTAATAATATAATAAATGGATTTTATTTTTATGAAGATCTAATATGTAAGATAACGCATAAAGAAAGGCTAAAGGTATAAACGTTTTTGAGAATTACCTTAATAATTCGTATAGTTTGTTTAGCGACATCAAACACGTACTCTAAGCACCTTCAAGCCGACTGATTCAAGACTTGCATCTCCAAGTCCTGTATAACAGTATTCACAACAGGTGTGCCGCGGCACCATTGCATTCCGCAAAAGGAACGGAAGTGTTCCGCAAAAAGGATTAAAAAACAATGAATAAGATCGGATACAATTTTTCATATTGAGTGAGCCTATATTCATTACGGTAAAAAATATCAGAAAGAAATATCTATCAGGATTAATCCTAGGTAGGCATATATAAATCTATCAAAACAGTGGAAATATTTAAATATAGTACTACTTATATAGTAATATAGTACTAGTATAGTAATACTTATACATTTATTTTAGGCATATTTCCTCCGTTTGTTTATTTCGCTAGCGCTATTCTCCTACTATTTTCTATGCCACTATACCCCTTTGTTCTAGCGCACATCAATCAAGTAATTTCTTTGGTCTAATTTCTCCAATTTGTGCCCTCCTACTTTTATGACTAGTCTCACTTTCTTTGTCCTAGAGAATCTCATTTCTATTGTTTTCTTATGGCTTATCTTCATTCCGTACATACCTCTCTGAAATTCTAATGAAAGATATTTAACATAAGAACGTAAAACCTGAATTCCCAAATTATGAATTAACTTAAAGGAAAATAATGGGATTTCTACCCTAAAATATGCCCCTATGATATGGCATATGGCACGGGACACGGATATTTTGAAGAAGGCAATAGAGTCTACACTCTATTCCAGCACGAATGCCAAATATGCACCACTGATACTTCTACGGGATAGCGATTTAAAGCTTGTGTGACAATAATAACTATAGGTGACCTAAAATGGTCATTTTGGTAATTTCAATGGTAGCAGTCGGAAGTAGAAATTTTTAAAATGACTTACACAGCATATCTCATGGAAAAATACGACAGAAAAAAATGAAGCCTAAGAAACTGGTTTTGCAAGAGATGAGATACTAGCCCTCGGCATTGGAGCAACCTAACGAGCACGTTGGCAATCGGTCATTCTGGACCATTTCTCAGATAAATCATATCCCAATTTCTTAACTCTTTCAATGTTGATAGGTGATACAGGGCAAGAGACGAGCTGAACACAACAAATTCCGCACAACGGTCCAAATATAATAAAATCGGTAGAAATGAGTAGGGACGAATGAAAAATGATAATCGTTATCTTAAAACAAAAACTACCCTTTGGCCCGGCCTAGAGGTACAGATATATTTCAAAGGTGTTATTTTTATTTTTGAGTAGGTGATGGTTTTGCGGTCTGCAGATCATGAAAAATAATCATGTAGAAATTTTCCGGAAGTCGCACCATGTTCCTAGAAAAAAATTGGAGCAAACGCAAAGAGATGACAGGGATCTTTACCAGATTAATGAGGATTGAAGTAGGAGGGAACCGAGGATTCTAGCATTCTTTACAGGAAGGTTCATTGGAGACCAAAGCAGAAAGATATTTTCCTATTAGGGTAATCAACCGGTAATGGAAGACAGTAAAAATCATCTATTTTTTTACAGGCACATGCCCCAATCTCCTCACACAATATCTTTCTTCCTCTCAGCACACATCCTACCTCTCTTCATCCCATCCATGAAGTCTATTCTTTAATTCCCCTTCCCCGCTCACAATAAATTATTCCCTCAATCACGGCCTTCTGCATCTCTTCGCCCCTCATCACCTGTTCCAGCGGCTTACTCAGCCTCCTTATAATCTCCTATAGCAGTTTGCTTTCCTCATTCACCATACCAAGCACTTCCTCGTTTGTCTTCCTTTCCGTACACTGCAACTTTTCCATTCTCCTCCACACCCATATCTCAAACGCTAGCAGCCTATTCTCTTCTTTTCTCAGAGTCCACATCTTTGCACCACATAACGCTTCACTCCATATTAATCTCTTCGCCAGGTCCTTCTTCACCTCAGGTCCACGTCATCAGTTCCCTCCCACTGCTGAACGCTTCTTTTGTAAGTGCTATTCTCCTAACGTATTTGCTTCTATGCCCATTTTCTTCCAACGTACAACCCTACTGCTGAATTAAATAGCTGAACTTGTTGCAGTTTTCACCCTCCTACTTTTATAACCAGCCTCGCTTTCTTTTTCCTATAAAACCTCATTACTTTTGTTTCCATTTGATTTATCTTCATTCCGTATTTTCCGCACTCTCAAATGCATCTACCATAGCTTATAATACCTTTCATGATTGATTAATCAACGCCCGAAATAAATATTCCCGATTTTATTACCTGATCTCCCACTAATATTATTTCCACATCTAGCTCTTCCCATGTCTCTCTTATTGATTTCTCGGCATAAATCGTAAGAATCAAAGGTGACAACGAGCAACCTTGCCTTATCCCACGACCAATAACTATTCACCCTGATTCTCTGTCAGCCACCCTCACCTGTGCACTCTGGTCCATATATAAGTTTTGGATGGCTCTCCCAAACTCTTCAAATCTAATTCTATTTTCGAAAGTATCTTCATTAGTTGCAGAAATACTAGCGGAGTTGAAAGAGAAAGGGATGAGGACATGAGGGAACAGGGTGGGAGAGTAGGTTGAATGGGAGTGACGAGAGGGCCAGTCGGTGGAGGCGTGAGGAGGACAGAAGTTGAGCGAGTGGTCTTTGTATTGGAGAAAAAATAGACCAACTTTCTCATTTAAAGGGAAACTGAGGGAAAGAGGTGGTAAAAGTGGGAGAGGTCTTCTTAATTCTCTTTATTTCTTGGATTCCAATCCATCTCTCTCTCTCTCTCTCACTCTCTCTCACTCCCTCTCTCTCTCCACCATCTAAAGCGACACTTCCTCTCCAACCTCTCCTCCGATCTTCCATTCTACTCCTTCATCGTCAGCAAGGCATTCAACGTTTTTGCAAGCCCTCTAGACCTTCACTGCCCCCCACCCCTATTGTTACTTCGCTGAACTCCTCGCGGTGACTACAGCAGGGGATCGAATTCATGCAGCATTAAGAGTAGTTCTGAAACTGATCACTATTGGCAAAAATGGATTGGCGGCCTCCAATCAATCCTTACTCAGCGGATCATTGTCACCTTTGTCCTTAGAAAATACGGTTAGCTATGGAACGAATGGGAAATGGCTTGAGAAAATTCGTCACGAGCTGGAGGAAAAATTCATACGTGAACCAAAGATATACGATATCAATGGATCTTCCATTATCTCTCGTTTTTGCTATTTCAGAGCCTGTTTATAAGATTCTAAATTGAGGTTTGAGAATTCACGTACGTATCCTGGTCGATCATGTACAGCATTCAGCGAAGATCTGGGCAGGTTTTCAAGTTCATACTCGTTCGAGGAATGAAATTTTATAAAATGTAGTTAATCACAGGACAAAACTCTTTGACTGTTTACGGGCAAATTCTATAGCAGAGGCTTAAGAAAATGAGATTTTGTTAGCTAGCATCAGGTGATGATAGTACACCTAAACCTGGATAGTCTACACACTAGACATGCAATATTGCCAGTTATTAATTATTGGCGGTGATTCACCGGCTAAGGTAAGTTAACATGGAAGCATGAATACCTATACCAAACTTTAACAGTCACAGGTGTAAGTCTCCTCACATGATGTCAGTCTTCACCTCGGCATTTGTCCAACCTCTCTCTTCATCCCATCCATGAAACCTATTCTCTTTATTGTCCTACGCAACCAAAATGCTCCCCTCTATCACGGCATTTAGCATCCCTTCGCTTCTCATTACCTGTTCCAACCACCTACTCTGCCTCCTAGTTTCCTCACGACACTTCCTCACGTCCTCCAGCAGCTTCCTCACGTGACCCACCACGTCGAGCATTTCATGCAATAATTTCTCGCTATGTACTACATTCCACACTTGCTTATTGGCATCTACATACAATGTCAATTTTAAAGTTATCTTGATACTTTTACATCTTGGTATTTGTTAAGTATTCACGCAAATTTTAATTTCGTTTCTTTTTTGTTTTTTGTGTCGCGTCGTTGGTGGAGCTGTCACTGCTTCCCCTCTTTTCCCTCGTGAAGGTGAGGGAGCAATCGAGACGACGCCTCGCTCTCTTATCACTGAACCACCAAAGGAACCAGACCTCTCTCTCTCTCGTTAAGTCCTGACCGGCATGCCTCTCGCTACAACTGCACGCCTGACTATTTCCTGCCTGCACGCCTTCTTGTTCCTGCCCGCACGCCCTGCATTGAACGCCGTGCCCTGTTACTGCACGACTCACCAGTTCCTGCCTGCCAAGTTCCAGTTAGACCGTGAATGGTGGTCCTTCGGTCTCTTAAAGAAGCTATTTTTTGTTCTCTTGTCATTTAAATTAAAATGACTGTTCAATTTGATTCGTTTGTTATTATTTGTTTAAATTTACGCCACAGTATTGGCATTATCTGTCGAAGCCATGTAACTTTAAACAAGTGTGGTATGTACTAAGCAAGAAATTCTTCCACGTGTCGCGTTCCCACAAAGTTTAGCCTGAAACTGTAACTTATATCAGAGAATTTCCGTGTTCGTCTTACTTTCTGTTGCACTTTCTCTATTCTCCTCCGCACCCATACATCAAACGTCTGGAGCTTACTGCCATCCTCATTTATCATAGCCCATGTTTCTGTACCCTACAACTTAACACTCAATATTAGATACTTCGTCAGTCTTTTCTTTAGATTCTTACAAAAGTTTCCCGCAGTAAATTCTATCCTTTTAGTGAACATTTCCTTTGTTAGCGAGATTACCCTTCTAACATATTCCCTGCTAAGCCCATTTTCTCCAACGTACTATTGAAGTAGGCAGTTAAAATGCTTAGTAGTTCTGCCTGATTTAGTTTGTGCTCTCAATTTTTTTAAAGTCAGCCTCTCTTATTCAAGTAGAAATTCTCAGGATTTTAAAAACTGATATTAATTTCTTAAATGTCTTTTCAAAATCTAAGAACAAGAAAAACCGTCTTGGTTAGTCAAAGTTACTCTCTATAAAACTTCTATTCACCCCAATCGCATCCCGGGTTGCCTTCATTTAATAAAAAGTGTAAACGGACGGGTGTAAATAAATGAACTAGCAAAAAAAAATTCCGCCATTATTTTAAAATAAAACAGAGATTTATCGTTTTCCATATTTGGATACGATCCTATTAACTATTTGGCGCGAATAGATTAAATTATTAAATACTTAAAATGTTCTCCTCTCTAGGTTTAATGGCTTTCTTCAGAAGTTCTTATCACTCCGTGTTTAAAAGCTCACGAACAGTAATTCCCATTTGGAAATTAAAGGAGAGAAGTCTCACGGAGAATTACTGGTTACTTTGTGATTGAAGAACGATTAAAATTTAGGTGAGTGAGAGCGTGATTTATGTGGAATTAATTTTTTTATAGTCTCAGGGAAAAATAAAATTACATGATTCAGCCATTTATAAATTTTTTTCAATCATTTTTCATTTCTTTTGCATCCACCTAAGTAGTCGATCTTGAAGTCTAACGTTCACAGTACTTTCTCAGAATTCCAGCCTTCGTTGTTTTGCTTTCTTTCTCTAGGAAGATTGCAATCTTTGCAACCAATGTGAATGCCTTTATCATTTCATAATCTGATAGACTCTAAGGGATATTCTTAGCCGCTAATATCGTCTCCTTTGCCTCATTAATCCAAGCTTTCTCTCACGAAGCTCTAAACGAATCTCCTGACCACATCCGCCTCATACCTTTGCTCTGCGTAAAAAAACAAGTTATGCAATTTCACCTGGATTTGGTCTTTTTTATTTAGCCCCTGGCAGAAAACTTATAGCCCTGTCAAACTCTGGCTGGTTTTAACGGAGAACTCCAGTCCCAAGGAATCATAAAAAGGAAAAATGATTTTGAATTTATATCAGGATAATTTTAATTAATTTCGTAAATTCTCTTTCTTAAAAAGTAACCAGAGATGCAGAAAACGCAATACCATACGACTAAAAGACCTTAGCTCGAGGTTTTACTCATACCATTAAATCAATTCCTCCATATTTCCTCCCCTTATTCCTTGACTATGTTAGATCACGTTCCGTATATTCCGAGCAATGTTTGTCTAAAATTATTCCTCTCACGTACATATTGATGGATTGATCTGGTACATCACGCTAAGACCTACCTATAAATTACCTAAGACAGGATATGTGAGATAACTTTTAATTTTAACTAGGTGAGTTCGAATAATGAGAAGGTTCATTATTACCGTCTACTCTCTCTCTCTCTCTTTTGTTTAGAGCATACGGCAGTAGCTGTCGTCCTAATTGAACAGCCGTCATTAATCTTCAATTGTTTGAGAGCTAGGATTTAACTCATGTATGTCCATTATCATATATTTGAGAATAATCGGGCAGAAGGTAGGTTCAAAATCATTGTATATAAATAGAAAATGCAAGTTTTAATCACAATGTGACTCAAGTAATATAGCCCAAATTTAATCCCTATCAAAAAGTAGCAACGGGTGTGAATTTAATGGCCTTAAGTTTCAGTGTGCACATAGAAAGAGTTGGTTGAATAAAAGTGGATGAAGGAAATCCACTTCAAACAAGTAAATTTGGGCTTAGGAAGAGGTGTGAAGTGCCAGACTACGTACATATATGTACCTATTATTACTTTTTATAAATATAAATTAAAATCCGGGTTTCATCCATTTTGACGATTGATGGGAATATGAGAGAACACAAGCTAAATAAAATTATCATAAAGTACAGGCATGAGCAGACCGATTAATATCGTATTCAAAACTTGCAAATGACTATCACTGCGTAAGTTAAAATACAGATATGTGCCACTGGATGAGCAGTCATAGGTGAGGTACTCAGGTACTACGCCGCGACTGAAGGAGGGAAAGGGCAGGATTGATAGCAGAAAAATTTTATCTAGCTATACATAATATTTTGTAGAGATGATTGAGGCACATTATAAATTATTTGAGTACACCATTACATGATATTAAATATGGAAAATAGAAAAGTTTCTTCATTTGAGGAGTACTGCTAAACCTTTTAGGAACATCAAATGATGAATATCGTCAGAAAAATAAACATTTTAAGGTAGATGGGTTCACCAATCACGATTGATTTAAGTAAAAACATGAAATTATATCCCTGAAGACACCGATATGCAGCATACCATATAAGTAAGATTTTGAAAGAAGGCATGATATGCGGAAAATGAGCAATCAACATAGGTATAAAAGGATGGAAAAAAGAATGCGTAAAAAGTTTGAAAATAATGTGGGGCTTTCTAAGATGGTAAGAAATAACATATTTAGGAAGGCATGTGTACAAGATCATGGCAGAAGATAGAACTTCACGGTAACTAAACGGCATTTTTTACCTAGGGACCATTTTGACATAGGGATCTGAGGAAGAAAAATATAATGAAGGCTTCATGATCTTTTGGGACACAGAAAACACGCGTTTTGCAATAGATGGATTAACTGATATGAAATTAAAAGGATGCCTTTTCTCAGTTCCTAGGATAACTAGTATACGACTGCATAATATAAAATTTAACAGTATGTATTGCACCATATCCAAAACGTTGCATAAAATGAGCGGTCGGTTGATTCGATAAAAGAATCCACCGATTCCTCAGCTTAAAGCTTCAGAAAAACCTAATAATATCCTACACACAACTTATAGCAGCAGAAGAACTCACACATGAAATGTCCCGGCAGGGAAATTGGACCCCAGTTCTCATCATTGAAGTGTCGCACTCAAAAATGTTCCTTCTGCCAACTTATAATGTAATTTATTATTCCTCACCATATTAACCCATTTATGCCTAGTGTTCCATTTTTGGAACACCTGATGCGACTTTCTAATTTAATGACTACGACTCATAATACACCAATATGCCACGGTTTTTCTTTCTGTACCTCTTTATAAAGATATATTGTATTACGTGGTGCAAAGAATTAGTCAGTTTTGCCATCCCATCGCAGCCAGTGTGTTGAGAAATATCGGTCTTTTTTTTCAAGGCAGTTTTTCTGAGACCATCTCAAATGTTATATTAATAACTATTTGCCATTATGCCCAAATGTTGTTAATTTTTCCCTGCATGTTCAGTAATAGTTGACCTATAGTACTTTAAGAAGAAAATTTTTAAACAATCTAATTTGTTTTAGTTATAAGCTTTTATTTAACAGTGTTCCATTTTTGGAACACTAGGCAAATCCACTACTATTATGCGTGCATTCAGGCGCACTGAAATATTCACTTTAATTTTAAATCAAGTAAGCAATTAGATGTTATGTGACTGAGGGAAACGATGCTATGTCTTGGCTATAATCAGTTTCCATTTCAGTGAAAGAATAAATACATCGATAACCAACTGATGAATTGTGATCAATTTTTACAGTAGTTGTATGTTGAGTACGATCTCGTGAAGTGGATGTGTCTTGCGTCCCGTCCGTTAGAAAGTGGAGGGTGACCGCGCCTTTAGCTAAAAGTACCAGGATGTCGAGATATTTGACAGTGCATGAAATAAATGATCTATTAGAGACAGAAGATTACGTAGATGTACGTGATATCATCATTGAACCCCCTGATAACGCAACAAAACCTGTGTCTGACGAGGACTCCGGGGATGACGATGTTTGAACAATTAACAATCTTCCCGGTTCATTGCTGCGCGCTCCTGCTCATCTCATTCATGGTTCTTCTGACGAGAACTTTGACCATGCTGACCTTTTGCTGATACCGAATGGTGATACTACTGAAAATGACGGTGCATCGGCTTCTGCTTCGCCTCAACCTCTTCTTGCTCAAAGAAAAAAGGTAAACAAAGTTGTACGCAATTGGAAGAAAGCCGATCTGACTGCCCAGCCAGTAGGAGGTAGAGTTTCAGAAGAAAAAAATCACAAAAATGAAAACCCCTGATGAATGTTTAAAACTCTTTCTGGATATTGAAGTGATTGATATGGTTGTCAAATATTGCAATTTATATGCTGCAAGTAAGGGCGTAAACCTTGAACTGACTGTTGGTGTTTTTTGAGAATAATTTTCCTGAGTGGTTACGTATCTGTTCCGAGACGGCGTATGTTTTGGGAGCAAAGACCAGATTCGCATAATTCTCTAGTTAGTGGTGCAATGAGACGTGACCGATTTGAAACAATATTTTCAAATTTGCATGTTGCTGACAATTCTAACTTGAACCACATGGACAAGTTTTCCTAGCTGCGACCTCTCATAGAGCAACTGAATGACAGATGTATGAAATTTGTACCAAATGAAATATACTTCAGCTTGGATGAGGCCATGATTCTCTATTTCGGTCGTCACGGGTGCAAACAGTTCATTCGTTGTAAGCATATTCGGTTTGGGTATACATTCTGGTATGGTGCAACGCGTCTAGGCTACATTTGCTGGTTTCAGCCTTATCAAGGAAAAAACCCGAACACTCAATACCAAGAATATGGTGTAGGTGCTTCAGTTGTTTTGCAATTTACTGAGGCACTCACAACGCAGCATCCTGGTAAATACCATTTTGTGTTCGACAACTTTTTCACAAGCATTGCACTCCTTGAAAAACTTCATTCAATGGGCCATCAAGCAACAGGCACAGCGAGAAAAGATCGCGAAGACAAACCTTTACTATCTGATGCTACCCTAAAGAAAAAAGATAGGGGCACATTTGATTACCCACTTGATGGAAAAGGCAATATTGTTTGTAGTTGGAATGATAACAGTGTTGTGACTGTTGCATCATCTGGTGTCGGTGTCAATCCTTTGCAATAGGTCAGTCGTTATTCTCAAAAGCAGAAAAAAAAGATACAAGTTACTCAGCCAAATTTAATCAAGGTCTATAATCAGTATATGGGAGGAGTGGACCGAGCTGATGAAAATATTGACGAGTATCGAGCATCAATCCGTGGAAAGAAATGGTACTCGAGCCCCTTGTTATTCTGCTTTGAGCTGGCTTTACAAAATGCTTGGCAATTGCATAAAATAAACGATGTGAAGCCAATAGATCATCTTGAATTTCGTCGCCGTGTGGCCTGTCACTATATAGAGACATATGGTAATACTGCTGAGCCTGGTAGAAAAGGGAGTCCATCTATGAAGCGTAACCTTGACTCACGTCATGACGGCATGAATCATACGATTGTAAAGCAAACTCGCTGTGTCCAATGTCACAAAATTACCACTTTTCAATGTAAAAAATGCAACGTATCCTTGCATGTTAAGTGTTCACCTCGATATGTCTTAATAGTGAGTTAACAAATGCGTGAATAAAATGATTTGCTTGTTATCACTGAGTACGTCATGGTAGTGGATTTGCCTAGTGTTCCATTTTTGGAACACCTCGTTATTAATAATTGGCAAGAGATACATTGTTTTTTCTTTCGGATATTGTATTCATACGTATTTTTATCTATAATATGTAAAAATCAGGGTAAAATTCGCATTTTTCAAACCTTCGGCATAAATGGGTTAAGAGCGCTCTCCCTACTTTATCTGTTGAGTATTAAGAACGACTAAGTTCAACCTGTACTTGAATTGCTATCCACTCAGGGACGTGAGTAGCGAATCATTATCTGTCGGTAAATAAATACAAACTCATCACTTGAGGACCCAACACGGCAGCGTAGGTGCTTGGTTCCCGCACCAATCCGATATCCCCTCGTCGCCACTGAGAAGGTATTTCTCGACTCTCTTACAATCCATGCCTTTATCATCATCCCTCCCTCCCCCCTTGGACCCAGCCTCCGCTTTCGCCCCCACCCAGCCACCCCTGCGCCAATGTCCACCCATCCACATCGCATCCTCCTCTTCATCCTCGTCACACACTCACACGCCATTCCTCCCTCCCCGTATCTTCCCATCTCTTTCTCCTCAACACACGCAGTCCCCTTCAACCTTCTTCCCCACCTTCCCTTCATACTCCTCCTGCGCCTGCCTTAATCCCTTATCCCATCTTCTTTTTTCCTTCCGTCTGTTTCCTCACTGATACGTTTAATTAAAAGGATCCTCTCCTCCTCAGATCTATCCTCTCCTCCCTTAGCCCTTCTTGTTCCTTCCCCACCAACTCACTTCATCCACACCCCCTCACCCACCCTCACTCATTCTATCCGTCTCCTCTCTGTTCCGCTGATCCTCCTCTATATGGCGCCGCTGGAGAGGGAAGGGAGGGAGGTGGTCCCGGAGGAGAAGGCGCGGGAGCGGGGAGGGATGCTGGCGAGGTGGACAGGGAAAGACGGGGGAGAGGAACTGACCGGGGTGGGATGAGGAGTGAGAGGGAGGTGGTCTTCAGGCTTTTCCTCAGGGTTTCGGCTTGTGTGGTCCAGCGCAGGGGCGGGGGGGGGGGGAGGAATGGGGGCGGGGGATTGTGGGAGGGTTGAAAGGGTGTTAGGGAGTGGATGGCAGTAGGGGGTGGGTCTATTCAAACCTCCCCCATACCATCTCCACTTTACTTCACCCAGTGCAACCCCAACGCTGCCCACCCCCTCCCAATCCATTCAAAGCCTCCATTTCTCTCTCTCTCCACGGCAGAGAGCTAATTTCTCGTAGTGATCGAGGACAATGATGTGATGGAAGTGCGAGAGAGGAAGTTTAAGGAGGGTGAGGGAGAGGGGGTGGAAGGTGGGCGGTGGATGCGAATGGGGCAGTCCGTTTCACGTAGGAACGGGACAGTTGAGGGGGTGGAGGTGGAATGAAGGCTTTTGTAGCAGCGCGAGGGTGTGTGAGAGAGGGGGGAGGTGCGGAAAATGCTGCCCCCGGCGGGAATTGAAGGTTTGGTTAGCTCTCCGCAGGAGGGAGAGCGAGAGAGAGAGAGGGGGGATGCTGAGGGAAGAGCAGGAGGATGAGGGACACCTTCAGGCGAGAAAGGAGCCCATCAAAGAATGATTGATTGGACGTTATTTAATCGCGATAATCGATTCATTAACTCGGCCGGTCAACCCTATCTCGCTTTTATCTCATTCACAGACGGAATCCCACTAAAAAAATCTCCGCACTGGGATCTAAATTCTATTCGATTGATTCAGGCAAAAATGCTTGCTTGCGGCAATGCTAAGAGAAAATTCTCGCCTAATGAAATGAGAATACTACCCATATTTCGACAACAATTAATTAGCTACTTCTACTTTGGACGATGCAAATACTAACACATTATGCCTGCTGATGACGAAAATACGTCAAAACTAGCACTGACTACATGAACTTTGGCGGAAATATATGTGGAGTTCTCTTTTCATTCTAAAACTCATTCTCCAGATTTTTCATAAATTATGAAACATTCGATGATTGAAGTGTTTTCCTCGAGAAATTGGCGAATCAGCGATACAAATTTCTTGTGTCACATATACTAATATACATAGGTAACGCGTACATGCTAACGCATGATTTACATTGAACTAAGGTGGTCAAGTATGGCCACTCTGAGAACCAGCGAATTAACCGTGTTTCGATACTTATGTAACCTCACTAAGTTGTACCGTCAAACTTCAATCATTTATTACGCTATGAAATAGCATTAAATGAACCTTAAAGTAATTCTAGCTGTCATGGTTTACTGCTTTGCTATCTTTAATAATGAAGAATTTCTACTCAATTATTTAAGTGCAATGACGGCAGACGTCGTACGGATGTACAACTAACAACAACATGGCCTCCGCTCCTCCTAATGACGTTATCTTTCAGTCAAAATAGTAATGGGTCCACGCTCAAGGATGTGCTGCAATTTAGTGAATAACTGGACAGCTACTATCAGATCAAAAAATGGGCCACCTCGAGAGCACGAGCCACCTTTGGCGGGCCACCTATTTCATCCACTGTAGTATCCATTGATATTTTAACTGAATCAATATTACGAAAATTCGTACACGTCAGGGAATTTTTCACGTGTATTTAAGAAAAAATAAGTAAAATAAATAGAAAAGACAAGAAAATGGGTTTCTCTGGTAAATTACTGAAAAGTAGTTATTTCACAATGTCAGCAAAAACACTTTATACAATGCATCAGGACTGAAGTGTGAGTCCATTCTGATTTCCCAACTATGCAGTTAGTATAACGCCAGCTATTTATAAAGATAATAACGGAAATTATTCCGATTTAGATTCATTTCCATTGCTATTCTAGTATTGAGACACTCGCATGCGGACGAGGAATCACGAAAGTTGGAGGATTCATTTCCACACCTAACTCTTTCACTGACGACCTTCACACTTCGCTCTTTCTCACTTTCATACCTCGCTATTTCACTGAAGTTCGCTCAAGAAAGATGTAGCTTCGTTAAGAGTTGCAATATTAAGGAAGAAAGGAAAGCCAGTACTCTGCTGCCCACTCAATTACACCCACTCCGCGTCTTTTCCTGCCTAGTTAGGCAGCATATTCATTCATATGCTTTTCCGAGAGTTATCTAGGAATGACAACTATGCGTTGAAACATGCGTCCTGGTTAAAAAAAATAAGAGGGTGATGCAAAATGAATTTCCATTTCTTACTTCATGAGAAAATGTTCCCCACGTCTCGCCAGAAGCGGTTCAATCATCTGCAATATGAGTTGAACTGGGCAGAGCCTGAAAAACAGCGACGAAAATACCGGTATTATAAGCTCTCCAACCCAAGGTAGGGCCCTTGAGTGTTCTCGTGAGACACTGACCAAGGGTCGGGCGTTACTAATCCCTTCTCGTGCCCTCTATAATTGTCCTTCCGAAGAGGAAGACCACAAAGGCCTCTGATTGGCTCTTCCCGGAAACTGTTCCTAGAAGGCATTTGATGCAAGATAATGGAAATAATCTTCTGGATTTTTTCCCTCTTCTAACACCTCTTTCTCCATCCACAGTCTCGGATTCCAGGCTATTCTTCAACAAGAAATCCTATCTATCTCGTACCTTCTTCAATAGACGTCAAAAAAGAATCAATCTCCCGTTCCGTGATCCCAAGTACCTCTATTTCCTTTTTTTCCTTATTTTTGTGGTGTTGAGGAATAGCCTTCCGATACCAATGCTTTGATCGTTGGTGATGGGGATTGTTAAAGCAATATTTCATCGCGATTAGAATGCGTATAATTTTCAAATAAAATTATTTCTGATAATATATTCTTGCATAGTGAGTTAAATCCTAAATAATACTTTCTTCTTTCACTCTGTATGACTGAATTTTCAAAATAATTTATATGAATACTTAGTATTAGTTGTATCATTTCTTCTGTCTTAAGTTCTAGTTGTCTCCGTTTCTGCCGTTAAGACTTTTATTCTAAAAGATTTTATAACATTGTATTCCAGCTACATAAGAAAAAACACTAATACTACTGAAATTTGATTGGAGTTGCCCATATTCATTGTCAAATACACATACATTTTTCATTATATAGACTATTTAACTCTACATACTCATTTTATCATAAACAGAATTGCTAGGGGAAAATCTTTCGAAGGAAAGCGACCTGCCCAGCGGTAAACCGCTGGTCCTTGTAGTAGGGTAAGCTTTGCCGAATCTCAAGATTTTTAAAATGCAGCAATAAGACTTGGATAAATATTCTCGGGATGACATTACTGATTTAAAAAATTTGAAAATTTTTACTTAATATGTGATTGTATTAAGTTTCACACGTTCTCAAAATGTTCTGCATGGAAAGTATTTCCATCGTGTGATATTTTCCTCAACTACAGATTTTTTAAAGACATTTTTCCCTTATTTTGCCTTCATCCCCCATTATCTCAAGCATCGACCTTTATCTGAATTCCCTCCTCTTCCACAAACAAGCGACGCTTAAGCCCGCGTGAAAGTTGTGCATAAAAAAAGGGTGATATAGCAGGGCGACTGGAGTTTGACGCGTGAGCCCTTTGGGGAGGGACTTGTAAAGACAGAAGACGGGTGAGGAGGCACGTGAGGGATGAAGAGCGAGAGCAGAGACTCTTCTTAATGGCCACCCCTCAACTTAACTTTGCCCTGGCCTCTGCCTATCCACCACAGGGCATAACTCATCGGGGTCTTAGATTGCCTTCCATCCAAAAACCCCCCTCCAACCCCCTCCTATCCTTCACACCCCTCCCCCTTATGTTTTGCCCCCCCCCCCTCTCCCTCCCACCATCCGGTAGTGGTATAACTTTCCCACCCCTACCCCCGATTCCCTCCAAGCCAAAAACCCTTCAGCCCATCTTGGCACACGTTCAGCGACCAATTAGGCGTCGGTTGGCCCCGAGGCAAGATACACGGCCCCCAAGAAGGCCCCGTCAATCATGCGGCAACCTGGGGGATGAAGGGGGGATGGGAGGGGCTGGTGTGAGGGGGAGGAGGACGAGGCATATAAGTAGGCGAGAAGAAGGAAGGAAGGCTTATTCAAGAGGAGATGGGAAAGAGAGGGAGGAATGAGGAGGAAGAGGGGTGGATGAGGAGGGGGTGGAATAAGGAAGAGGAGAGAGAGGGATAAGGGATGAAATGGGGTGGGAATGAGACATATGGGAGAAGGAAGCGAAGTGGAGGATGGGAATAGGAAGGAGATCCACGTCCTACGTCGGCCCAAGAGATGGAGGATGAGGTTAAGAAATTGAGCAAACTTCGGGTCTCGTATTAAGGACGCGAAATCAGGGGTGGGTGGAGGCCATGGGGGTGTGGGGGAGTGGCCCACGTGAAAGGGGGAGGAATCTCTGGGAGGTGCGGGGGTGTGGGAGGAGAAGGAGAGAGTATGCGCGTCAAAGAGTCTACGCCGCTCATTAATTTTGCGTAATCTTGGACGTGGGGGATTGTTACGGAGATCAAGTAAGTTGCGCGTCTCTCCATCTTCCTTCACGGGTGGGGGGGGGGGGGTTGGGTGTCTTCCCGAAGCCATCCCCCCCTCTCCTTCCTTCCTTCAGTCCTCCTTCATCCCTCTGGCTTGCACACGCACTCTGTGGGGGCAAGGAGTGGGGCAAATCGGGGGCAAGGGTGTGGTGAGGGGCGAGTCGTGAGAGGGGACAAAGTGGACGCAGACGGAGATGAGAGACTCCGCCGACAGTGGCGCTGGTATCACTCGAGCTCTTGGAATTAGGTAAATTCAGTCGACGAAGTGTTAGTAGGATAAATAGAATAGGGTTCGAAATGAGTGGGTGAGGAATGAATGCGAGTCGGATACTCCAGTAATGGACATATATGAAAGGAGTGAGCTTCGTTGGTTTGGCAATGTCGAGAGAATGGGAGAGAGTCGAATAACGAAACCGATATATAATATGATAGTGGAGTGAATGGTGTGACATTAGACCGCGTTAGACCTCGGAAGTAATGCGTAAATGTTGTAGAAGCGACTCTTTAGAAGAGGAATATTAGAAGTTTTACGAATAGGGGAGCATGTATTAAGCAATAATTGAGTGTAAGAGAAGAGGAAACGGTTTTTAAGGATAGAGCATTATGGAGGAAATTAATAAAAGGGAGCAAGTATCCTAGGGATAGCGGCAATAGCAACTTATTTTACTTTGCCTACCCCAAAAGGGAATTACGGAATGGATGCGTAGGAATGTATGAACGTTAAAAATTCATACGGATGTGATGACATCCTCCCGTGCGCATCGCCATCTCCGCCTGAGGCATGAGATCCGCAGGTAATCTTGCAACGGATGAGACTAGAGGAAAGACTAATTAAGCAAAATGAGGACATAGATCGTTTTGTGCCCAAAGTAATAATCATGTTTCAATAACAAAATACTTCGTCTCCTAGGGGATGTGGACGACACGAAATCGCGAGGGGCTACCCCATCTTTTTCTAAGTTTCAAATTATCACTATCCAAACATTTGGAAGACCGATAAGAATATACCGAACACTAGAGCTATTTATTGTAATTAATGACACATCTGTCACGTACATGTGTTGTTTACCGCATTAAAAGTCATATAGAGAGTTGAAAATAGTTTCAGAAAGAAGAAACTTTCAAATGGTATTTATTCTCACTGTTTATTGATACTACCGACCCAGGTTTCTACGGGTAACCGTCATTTTCAAGGATTACCTTTTACCAAGGCTTACATTTAATACCAAATCATTATCGAAGACACATTATCAAAGAATCTTTAATAATAATAAAATATCGCACTGAATCTCTTTTATCCAGCACAATCCGCGACACGGTCTTCCTGAAAAATAGCTCCAATTCCATATTGCCCAGAATTAACGTATTAACGGCTCTCTCATTTGGCCAATTCAAAGTATTCCATAAATTTGCATTTTTTAGTTTCCTTAACCTCGACTAAACTTAAAATCGAATGATGGAGGTTCTGCTAAAGTTTTCAAGGAATGTTTAATTGGCACGCTTAAAACGTATTGTATTTTTATTAAACAATTTTATATCTGCTCAATTGAAAATATTGAAATATTAGAAAAATTCAGCATTGTATAATGTTCGAAGTTTCTTCCGTAGCCCATAACTCTAATACCCCAATCCTAACTATCGCAATTCCTATCCACCCACTCAACCCTCTGGTGGTATTCCGTCAAAGTCAATTTTTTACTAATTAAAGTAGTTAAATGTAAAAAGCCTTAGATGGGCTGAACCGATACGATATAAAAATAAAGATAGCATAAGGTGCTAATTAAAAAAAAACTTTATCACCATGGACGGAGTTAAAACCTTTTATCAGTTTGATACAGTCATTAGATTACAGTCGTAGGTATGTTTTATCTACGAATCGCTTTTTATAACCAATCCTTATCACTTATTTTCATTCAAGTCTTTCACTTCCTTTTTAATGAAGCGACCAGATCTATTGTCTTGCCCTTCAGTGACTTATCGTTTCATATATACAGTTAATTGGTGCACAAACCAAGCCAAATTGTCTCATAGTATATTAAACGTATTTATCTCTCTTTTCAGCGCTTTCAGTAAATATTTCTTGGCTTGTGAAGCATGGACTCTTCTGGGACTTCTACTGGTTATGACAACACTCTCTAAATAAAAACTCTGCCTCCAGTATATTTGAAATTTTCCTCTTTATAATTCTGACATTTGTTTTTTTCCATCATAGAGTTACACCTCAAACCATATCTGTATATGTTAACTCTAAGTCTAAACCAGAATTCGTCTTCTTAACAGGCTCTTCTCTACAAAAACTGTAAAGACCATTCCAGTTGTATGATCAGTAAAAGCGACCTTTCATTCCTAATAAAAACATTCTGCGTCGTTTGGTTTATATTTAAATCATCCCTATTTATTGTGAGTTGATACCATTTCATTGACGCACATATAGAACTTTTGCACAGATTCTTTTTGCTACAGGTACACACTGATTACCATCATCTGCATCATGATCTTTTATTGCCCACTGGGAGTTTTTAAATCACAAACTCTCACCTGCTAGTCCCAGTGACTCGGTAACATTTCCTTCAGCTGCTATCTGCACATCACATGCAAAGTATTCAACTATTTTGAAATCCATTGATTTTATTTTTCCCACAAAAAATAAGGTAACTGCCTGTATTATTTTAAAGACAAACATTACGGTATTCTAATATGACTGAGTTCAAGAGAAATTTACCGCTTTCGTTCATTACTTAATGGTTTATGCTGGGTTCAATGAGCATCGGAAATTCATCGTGAAAATAGTTCATCTTTACCGCAATGATTCACTTACGTTGCATTTCGCGCAATCGTGTCTCCTCAGTGTTTTATGCTCAATGGAGATTAATTGCAATGAATTTTATTTGCATCTCAAATTCGTAGTTTAAACAAAAACCTATAATTGAGACCGAACTTCTGGGCTTCCGTTTAAGTCCTGCCACATACTTGTATTCAGTTTCCAAAATAAATAATTCTTTCTCGTGACGATTTCGTTTGCTAGTTCACCTGTTATCAAACTCAAGCACATTCACAAGTTTGGAAGAAACAACTGGTGTAAGGTGTATTGATGGTTATAACTTCTAATACATACTCATACATTTTACCAAATACTCATACATATTGCCAAACCTAACATTGTACAAACGATGTTTTATCTACATGGGGCCCAAACTTTTTAATTTTTTGTCTCAAACAATCAAATCTATAAAGCATGTAAAATATTTTCTGAAGCAGGTTAAACTTTGGCTGTTGACTGCTAGCAATTTGGTAAATGAAAATTTCTAGAAATTGTTGTAACAACCTTTTGGTAAACCTTGTGCTTACAAATGAAACTCTAGTAATAATTTCTATTAGTTTGTGTCAATGGTTTGCCACATCAAATTAAATCGACCAATCATATTAAGTCTTTCTTACGCTGGTTAAATTCTGATTGCTGAATATTTTTCTGTATTTACTTATACATACACTGTCATATCTGTAGTGATGATTTTGTCGCATGTATTACATCTATCCAGAAGGTGCCCCCGGCAACAGGCAAATGCCTTAGGAGTCACCTAAAGCTCCAGTCAACTATTTTTGCAAAGTGATTATGTAATTCTGGATCATGTTTAAGGGGCAATAAATTATTATTATTATTATATGGTCGTGAAAAACTACAATATTTTATAAAATCAGCCCCGACCCATATCCACGATTTATGGCCGACGAAAATGATAGCTAAACAAATTTGACTAGACTAACATTTTCTACCCAAAATAATTAGCACTCGTCACCTCATTACCGGTAACCAGGTTACAAGGGAACATTTATATCAACATAATTATGATTTTAACAGTACAATAATGCAATTTTCCATATTGCAGTGATCCGCCGAAGTCAACAAAAGCAATCTAAAAATAACCTCAAATATAGAGTAGTGCAGGACCTGAATCAGGTAATGGAGAGACATTTCATTGGTTGAAGAGACATTTTTAGTCATAAAAGTTATTTCTGATCCAAAGTGACTTCAACGCATGAGCTCATTCGGCATCTGACATAAGACGGTTATTTCACGTGAGGAAAGAGGTATTTAAGTACTAAGCTCTGAGGCAGGGAAATTCACACATTTTGGAGCTGTTCATCTCTTGTAACTTTAGCGGCTGCCCAGGAAGTTGAAGTACTTTAAAAATTCACAGAACTTATTTTTGACTTTCAGAGACATCATCATGTTTTTTAAACTGAATCCTTCCATTCCGAAGCCAGCAGCTACACGCTATAAGACTGCCGTAACAAAAATTCTATAGTAATTCTTATAACTGCAACATCCATTGGTACAGAAATCCTAAAATCAGCTACGCCTACAAAAATCGTGCCTTTTGGCCCGAGAATAAATCCGTAAAACGGCACAGTTTTTCTACTTAGGGAATTGGTCGAAAAAAAATATTCTCAAAGAATGCATTTTCAATGCGATTTAATTTAAGTTGAGTGTATAATGATTGTTTAAGAGTCTGAATAGTATTATATTTCAGTTTAAAAATCAAATAGGAGTATATATTAAAGCTAGAGGAATAGTTTTTATTCTTCGCGAACTCATAAGCTTTGAAGCTATTTGACGACTTTTCTCGCTATAATTTTCCCCAAGATCCGCTCCCTATAACAAATTTATTTGCCAGTACAATCATGCACATAATAATACTCAACCACCTTCAGAGATGAAGGAACCAAGTCCAACCCGTTGTTTTACGAAAAATATCACACCGCTCGGTTTAATAAAAGCATTAAGTTGTCAGCCTAACCCTTTTGCACTCCAGCCTTTTTCGGGTGCGTCAGTCAAAGTCATCCGATATAACGATTATAACCTTATGTTCTTCTTCATATGCCGTAGCCACCCGATTCTCCCGGAGCCGCACCCCGCTCGTTTACACGGCCCAACACCCTTCTCGGCTCGCCCCCATCTCTCCGAGACAGTCTCGCATCGCTCCACGCCACTCTCTCCAAATCTCACCCTCCGCTCCTTTTAAGTTCGGTTTTTTCAGATGCCCTTGCCTTTTACACTCCGCTGCCCTTGTCATCAGAGGAGGTCACGCGATCCAAATTATATGGCAGGGAAGCAGAGAACAGGTCGTCGGAAAATATTTATTTTTTTTGAGATTGGTTAAAAGTTACTCATAACGACTGGACAACGGGGTAAACATATGGTGGCTAGGAAGCCATAGTGTTGAAACCTAGGTTTTAAGACGCCATAAGTGAAAAAATACTGGGAACCCTTGGCTCACAAGCATGTCACTGTCTCTGAAATAGAGGCCGTGTTTAATATCTTCGGAAAGTTATCTTCCACTTAACGTGAAGATATGTAGCCATATATTGACACTTTCTAAGAAACAATATTAGGTGTATTTTGATAAACTATCTCCGGGTTCTGCCAAGCACCGCCAAGTAAGTTAAATGAATCCAATCCATCCCATAGTATTTATGATTGAATTTAGGAGTAGATTTGCAGAAGTAGACCAACGCAATTGGCTTGTGACTGCATAACTTTCATTATTGCTTATTCCACTACCAGGCATGTCACTGAAATTGATGGTTTCTGCAGTTAAATTAACTCTGAATTAAATTGACCTTTTTTAATGCTCAATGAATAACTTAGATGAATATCACTATTTTGGCGTTGAGGGACAAACAAAAAACTCTCCAAACAGAGCTAATTGAAGCTCATTATTGATTACATTCTTTTTTCCCTCATTACCAAGAGACTTTGCATTCATCACTAATTTTTTTCAATAAATATGAAACTTCCCCACCAACTCCATTCATTAAAATGAATAAGCAACAATTTTTGGAGCATAATATGGCATTTCAATGTCATAAATAGGAATTTTATAGCATCCTCATCGGTTATCTTGCACGAATTCTGAAGGTCAATTGCTTTCCAGGACCTATAGTTCCACAAGACAAAATCTAGGAGCAGCTAGAGTAATTATTCTTCAGGAAACATTTTGAATGCTTTTCTTTACAAGAAAAGAACAATATCTACTACCAAAATAAACAAATGGATAGAATTTGGCGACAGTAATGAATTTACCTGAGCTATCCCTTAAACACTACTACAAAAAACCATGCCCCATTATACCATTGGCTCAACAAATTTCGCCGCGTTCTGCGTAGGCATCGAATTCCGATAGAATTAACGCCGTTTCAGAATCTTTCAGTATTTGTGAGCTCGGATGAAGAAATGGAAAGTTGGAAGCAACCGACATAAGAGCTTTCAGGAGAAATAAAAAAAAGCTCTCAGGAGCTTATAAAAGAAATTTTTCGTGGGAATCGCTTTTCTCCCACAACGGGTTCAACGAAGCGAAAAAAAATACAAGAGGAGACCTTTTTTTTGCTGTGGGTGAGTGGGCGTGATCTTGAAAGCGTCAGGTGAGCGAAGCAAAGAAGCGAATCGTTATTATAAAACTACCGCCCTTTCGACCCCTCACCCTCCCCCTCTCTCCCCCCCCTCCTCCCTCTTCACCCTTCAACCCCCCACCCCCCGACTTGGCTCCTTTAAAGCTTCCTCAACCACCCACCCACCACCTATTTCCTTCGCTCTATTTTGAACGTCACAGCCATTTCCTTCCCTATGTCTCATCGGCCACTCCACCTCGCTCCATTGCCTACCACTCTTCAACTCTTTCTATCTGCTCCCCCTCCCCCTAACACTTCTCTCCCAGCACACTTTTTCTTCCTTTTCGAGAGAAAGAAATAGACGCTTGAAAGCCTTCACTTGTTTTACCCGGAAAATTTTTCCATCTTCGGGAAAACGTGTAATTAACTCATTCTCCCGTGGCCATACTTCTTCCTCAGTAGACATTTTTCCACAGACAATGAATGGTCTTTGAAACCTTTTTTTTTACCGTCCAAGAAGAACGGTATTCACCGATAATATTCCTTCGGGTATTCGACGCAGGCACTGAATTGAAATAAACTTCATGGGACACATGAGTTTGCGGTAAACTAATCAGTAAAAATTGGGGCAGCGTTAGTCCTCCTCAGGAGTAAAATTAGGAATACAGTTTGGAAAATAACCATGGGTAGGATCAGAGAAAAAATAATATATAGATATATTAAACTAATTTCTATACACCGAATAAAAAACTGTTGCTTATATGAAAATTTTGGACAACAGGGAGAAAAATAAAATCAGGCCCTTGCTTTAGTTGTAGCAAGAATCATCCTCGTTCAGATACATCCATTTATTTATTTATTGCTAGTACTGCCCAAGCTATGCCATCAAATCAACAATATAGTTAAAGATTCAATAAGTGCTGCATCAGGAGTATTCTCCATAAACCAGTCATCGATATTCATGCCATGCCATGAAAAGACTTATTCAATAACGTAGAGTGGCAAATTCCATACGCGCACCTTGGTTAATAAAAAATGGAAAGCCGAGTATGCATTGTAATTTCTTTCCCTGAGGAAACAAGGGCCACAGTTGCCTTCCAATAGATAATACATCTCGAATTATTTTTCTCCAACCTTTTCTGAATTATTTTGAATAACAGACAATAAATCATGAAATCGAGAAATGGTTGAATTATTACCCTTCCTTGTGATAAGATATAGCAGCGGCTGATAACGTTTCTGTCGTTTCCATCCAACGTATTCATCGCGGATGCCGAAAGTTCTCGTCTTGGAGACATGTTAATTTAAACATTAAAATTACCCCATTCAGGCAACCAATAATTTACTTCCATTTTCATAAGTATATTAGCAGTGTCAGCGCAATAAGTTTCCCTCAAGGCACTTCATTAATAAAATTTATTGAAACCATAGTGAAAACTGACGTGTGTAGACTGCTACGGTGCGAAACTTAAATATCGGCTTCATATTTATGAGTCGTCACCTCGCATTGTTTTTTCTTGGGTGGTCCCACATCCTTGACTTATTATTTATGAGTGTTTATGCACATGGCCATGGCATGCGGCGAGGACCCTTATCTGGGATCCTTCGCTAGCTGCCCACTAAGCAACTGGAATTCACCCTCAAAGACGCTCTGTTTCGTAAACGTCAACAGTCATAATAAGAAACGTTGGTGGTTATAAGGCTAACAATACTTTTTTCTTCGTTTTTTGGGGTAGTTTTTACTTTGGATGAGCCTTGAAGAGTCCGTTTCAATGAGTTTTTTGGCCTTTTTGAATTTTGAGCCGCGGGTGTCTAGATAGAGGGATTGTTGAAGACCATATTTTAAGAAATATGCGTCGGAATATAGGTACACATTGCGTCGTTCCGGAAAGACGGTGGCTAGGGTGAAATGAAATTTTATCAGATTTATCCGATGTGCATATAGAGTAAGATGGAGAGAGTATAGAAAAAAATCACTGATGTCGTGTCATTGTTGGTGAAGACTTCTTCGAAATGCTGCGCACTCAATATAATCCTTTTTTAAACTAAAAATCCAACTGTATTTACGGGTGAAATTACTTTATGTAAGGCTTAAAAAGAGCAGACATGAACTTATCACACTATATCATAATGAAAAAAACAATAAAGAGGTCGAAGAAAGTAGTGATGTGGCTTAAAAGCTGTGCTATTTCCAATGATTTTACCCTATATAGAGCTCTAAATGTATCAAACAGCTTGCAATTTCATAGGATTTCTAATCGAGATTGCAAAAGAGCGGGTAGTCAAGCGGTAAAGATGAGTTCCACAAGTGTGCATTAAAACGGCGTAGACAAGCCGACCGAAGACCCGCACGGGATAACCCAGATCACCTCTTGAGGGACATCTCGTGCCTATCGTGGGAAAGGGAACGATAAAAAAGATGTAAAATATGTGCGTCTTTAAAACTCGGGAAAATAACACAGTATAAATGTACTATTCACAAAGATAAATGCTTCATAGAGCATCACATGAAGAAGATATACTGAGATTAGTTGTATTCCATTACAAGTTCTATTGCAAAATTTTTATTTTTAACAGAGTAATCTCCTTTTTGCTGATGCACCTTGTTTTAAAAGACGGCTTTAAAATCCGACGGAACAGAAAGTTAAATGGGATGTAAATACCACTGCGAATTCAGTTGATTTTTAAAAAAGCCTCTAAGCTAGCACGGTGGCAAAATTTAAGGAATATCGTTTTAGTGCTCATATTTAATCCATTCAAGCAATATTAGAACACCCAACCGTAACTTACCACCTACACTCCCGGGTAATTCATACGTTCCAGCCCTCACCGTCACAATTCGTTAGCTTTCCTCTCTATATCTGAAGACTGGAAGGGATCCGATGTAATGCGACCAATATACGCCGTCACTAAGAAAAATTAAGAGGAGCAATCTGCCCTGTGAATGGAAATTCCCATCTCACCTTGGGATCTTTTATGTCCATTTTCTATTTTTTATAACGAAACAACATGGTTCCTTTCTGAAAATCCGGGTAAGGTTCCAGGAACCAGATGACCGGAATTTAATCAGTTCCGAATTAAAGCGAATTTCCCCCACGCTCATTCCCATAGCTTTTGATATATAAATGGGACACAAATTTTCATGATAGGCGGAGAGAACAGATCCTTTCTATTCACAAGCCCTAAATTGAAAATGCATGCGTACTGAAATTTTAAGTGCATAAAAACCTACAACCCTTAAGGACAATTTAACTTCCTTTAACGTCAATTCGGGTTTTGACATCATTATGTTCAGACAATTTATATATTGATCAATTGAACATTTTAGAGAATGTGATGTTTATAAATACCTACGGATCTCTAAAGTCCTATCGACATGAGTCGAGTTTGGTCACCAAAACCGTCTCAAACTATGGAGAGTGCTATGATTAATTTTCATAATTCCTCTGCTGATAATAAGCGAGAACTAGATTTCGCCTTTTGATTATTTTCTCCGAAATGAAGTTAGTGAAGTAGTTGTGAGTTGCGAACATGAAAAAATATTCACGACGTAACACCATCTATGTTCATTCAAAGATAACAATTTAAGGAATTATTTACATAATTCCTAACCACTCGCATAACATGTCTGGGATAAAAAACAGAAGTGATTATGTCATTGCATGTCAACGCATACCTCAATCTTTATTTAATTTATATCTCTTTCTATCCATCCAAAACGCACTTCGTCATGGGCCCAGAAAAACTTTGACGAGGACTATTTAATCACGAGGAAGATTATATAAACATGATGGAACAAAAAGTACGTCAAAACTTCTTGTCACATTCAGATTTGCAGTAATACTGTGCCAACGAGCAAACTAGCGACACTTTGCATTAAAATGCATAACGTAATCACATTTCTAATACATCAATAGTCAATGTAATATATTTTTCCATCGATATTGCTATTTTAATAGCGTGGAAACCTATTTCACCCATTGCCTCAATTACTAGAGTAGGGTCCCATACAAGAAAACTTAGGTAAAAATCATATAATAATCACCCTCAGCTCCTACGAGCACCTATACGCGTTACAGTTAACCAGAAGAGTGCAGAAATTTCGGGAGAAAACGCCATTCAGCCACCAAAAATCTGAAGCCTAATAAACCGGAGAGAGTATTAGACCTCTGTTTTACCTTTTTAGAACTAAATCAACATGCTTACGTCTGTTACCTACAACACCTGACCCTGCGCTCTTAGAAAGCGATAGCACGTCTGGACCTTTCCCATCGTGCCTCCCTCCACCGAAAGGACTTAAAACGACACTAACCATTTTTTTCCAGCTCAAAAAATGCCTATCATGGAACGATATCTCGTCGGCAACAAGAATGACGCTAAAGTCGTTATAGAATTACGCCGTTTCCGGTCCAAACTTTTAAAAGCCACGGCAAGAGATAAATAATGGTCGCTTTAAAGGAGGATGGTGAGAAACAGGGGCCAGGAGGGAGAGGGGGTTAGAATAAAAACACAATCCGCCGCTTGTCGCCTGAAAAGATCGTTTACTGATTAGTCACACGGAACAAATCATCCCAAATGCCTCCTCGACCATTTTCCCACCGGGAATAGGGATTCTAAACTTTAACATCCATTCACCTTTACAAGCGGGATCTCTGTCGCGGCCTATGTGGTATTATTTTACCGATTTTCCTTTTGTTTCAAAGTCCCACCTAACCCTTTCCTCCCTTAGGCCCATTCAAGCTGCTGCCTCTCCTCTAAGAAGCTCACCTTGTTTTCTGATGTCAGCAGCGATGGTCACAGAGTTAGATCAGCAGAGAAAATCACTGGCGCAACGATATTTTTGTATCGACTAGCAAAAGATACAGTAGAATCCGTCATATTTGACTCCAGCGAGCCCAAACCCTAGGACAGTTTAGCATGCAGTTGGTAAATTAAAAACTAAAAAAAACTGCAGAGGTGAAACTATTATGTTATCAAAACAAGATCTGTCGGATAATAGAGTTAATGCCTAAAATATACGCTACATATTCGGGAAAATTCAGTAGAGGTTATCATGCGGTGTAAACTTGAATGCATACTATACATTCATAAAAATTCATTAGAGGTACACCGTTGAGTGAAAAGATTTAACGTGTTCATTAGAGTACGACTGAGAACATTGAAAAGATTTTTTTCATCTCATTACTCCGCCATTCGGTCATCAAATAACTTGTTACATACGCCATCTAGAGAAAATGTAACTCTTTAAGTCAAACTGGATAAGAATTAATGCTAGTTAAATCTAAACTTAATATGTTACTGGCGGTTATAACAGGACGTTTTGTATTTAGGTATTTAGTTTTACGTTTTAAATACATTGTCTACGCAAAAAAGTAGCATTAGCAGCTGGCGGCGAAAGGCTAGCGAAAAACGATACAAATTTTAATTTCCCAAAGAATAAAAGTCAAAACCTCTGACAACCTTGAAACTCACGACAAGCAACATGGTTTATCCTTAGATTCTTTATTAGAAACCATTCTCAAGCTGTACCAGGTACTAGGAAAGTCACATTCACTTTAATTTCACTGCATCCGAATTATCGCACTAAAAGCATTAGTAATTTGACAGCTTCGAAAGCTCAAATATTTATCCCCTCGGGATTGAGTTTAGTATATGGGCGCCATAATTTTTCCAGGATCGTGTTTGAAACAAACAACCACCTGAGAGGACGACAACTGAATCACAGTTAGGTATCTCTTTACAGAGTTACGAGCTGTTTTGTTGAAACAAGGGGGTAGGTTTGCGTTTGTTTTTAATGCTTTTGTCTGTTTGTGGGATAGTTCCTTCAAAAATAACAACTCATCCCCATCGTAGCGAATCTGTATGAGTTAAATGTTGTTCAGATAAATAGAAGTTCAACAGCAGACCATTTCAGTACCAGCACACGTCACCAATAGGCTCTGGGGACTGCCTTCTCGTCCATACTCATACGCTATTTGTCCTGCAAGACTGCCATCACTACCTTCTCGCGTCTAATTCTTTTCCTTCAAGACATCTCAACGCACAGAGAACGACCCAAGAGAGAAAGCACACCCACAGTTTCATGTCGCCGCTATTTTATGGTCGCCTATCGTCCTCCCTCTATGATACACAGGGACCAATAAAATAATGCTTGAGAACCGTCCCGTGAAAGACCTTCGCGTCAGCGGTATAGGGGGGAGGCAAGATGGGGAGGTTGTCACGTGGCCGCCCCTCCCTTCCTCCCTCATCCTCGGGCGTTCCACAGGGCATTATTTTTTTCGTCATCCACTAAGATCCCTTAACAACGAACACCTACTGGCGAGCCGAACTCAACATCCTCATTCGAGCCTTGTCTTTTTCGTTCAACACTCTTAAATCTTATCATTCCTGCTCTTCCCCTTCCCTTCCTCGGCTCCAAACCTCCCTCTCCTCCTTCATGCTCTATTCGCACCTCGTATAACTTTCTTTCACCCTCCTCCCTATATATTCCCCCTCTCTCTCCCGCAACGAAATTTTTCCCACTCAAAGACTTGTTCTCTCTTTCTCTGCATATCCCTCTCAATTCTTTATAGCGCATTGCTCTACTATTTATTCCCCCTCGTTGTTCGATCTTTAAACCCACGCCTCCATACGATTTCATTTGCTCTCTGCGATCGTGTAAGGGGCATCCATGAATGCAAATCAGAGATGTAACCGTTGAAATCGGAAGAGTGCAAATATGCGAAATTAATGGTCCAATTAGGTCCTTATAACTTAGTCCTTCCATTTGATATGTTTTTACGGGCAAGAAGAACTTAAAATCTGTTTTACTTTTCTTTAGGTTTTCACACACAAATCCAAATATCCTATTTCAGGGTCAAAGCAGCAGTTTTTACTTTAAAAGAACGGTTTACAGCGTATAAAATCCGTATCTATTTCAAGTTGATGAAATTTTAGCCCACCGCAGCGATTAGTATAAAACTTAATAATGGTAATTTAAAGTTAGATAATGTGATGAATGTAATGTCCGTTAAATAGGCTCCCTGTAAACATAATAATTAATTATAGTTGGGAATAATAATGGATGAAAATTCCAATCCAAATGGTATGTTTCTAGCAAGCAATGGCATGCTTAGTGAGCAGCAAACGGTGGAAATGTTTTAGATTATGTAGGGCCCATTCAACGGTCAAATAAGAAGAATTCAGAAGAGAGCATTCTGTTGCCAAGTTGCTATCCAGCTGGCACGTATTAACATTAATATTGATAGAGCCATGCTGTGTTTTGCAAACTTTAATATAGGAATATTTGGGCTAATCAATACCGTAAATTTGCCATTATCCTAGATATATAATAAAAAATGACTCGACAAAAACATGTACGCAATCTTTCATACGCTTAATATTCCATAACTTCAAAAATAATATGCGTTTTCAGATGCTGAAATATAACTACAACGCCGACTAGAATTATTTTTTCCCTTCCGAATGAAAATTCAGATTGATAATTTAATGACTATTCATTAGAAATAATTTAATTCATAGACAATAGAGAATTGTAGAACTTGAACAGATGATGAAGTTAATTTCAAAAGCACGAACAATATCTCAAAATCGGATGGATTCCTAGAAATGAATGCCTTGACATGTGACTATACAAATATTATAAATGTGAGACATTTACTACGTCTGGTGAACCAAAGCGATAATTCAGCGCCCACACTCTCAAAAGAAGGCCCTTCGTCACTTTAGTTTAGCATCGCAATGAATGTGGGGATTCGCATGATTTTTTTTAGAGGATCGAATTTCATTCAGAACGCAAAACCTGCTCGGTCTTAAAATCCATTTATGTGGACAATATGACGCGGCGAATACTATAAATTAGACGGAGCGTAGATAGACATCAATGCGGTGGTGATAGAACCTTCTCATTGAAAAATATATGCCCACCATTCAAAAAACTTTTCGACGCTCGGCCCATAAAACGTACCTCCTGCCGATTACAAATGACGCTTGCTCATTCATTGCAGAGTCCTTTCCCGGCACCTCACTACCTCACTCTTTCCTCCCTGTACACACCTTTTTTCCACCTCCACTCCAAAACCCTGGATATCCGTCTTCTCCCTACACTACCCTCACACACAAGCACATTCAAAACACACACGGCTCCATGCCATGAGAACCACGCGTCCAGCCCATTCATCTGGATAGTGTTGCGCCTGGCTCCGCCGCCTGCCAGCCTCCAACCTCCCCACCTTGCCCGCCCGGCCACTAAAAAAAAACCTCCTAGCTTCCCGCCTCACCTCCCCTGGTCCGTAAGCTACACCCCTCCTTCATCCACCTCCAATAACGCCCAACCCTGTTTTTTTCACCTCATCCCCCCCTTGTCCGTTCGCGAAATTTTCTACTTTTTTCTCTCCCGTGCCAACATTCGCTCTCACACCTCATACGAGCCACCTATAGCGTGGGGACACAACAACTCTCCCACTCCTCTCTACCCTTCACGCGCCGTAAATCTCACACTCCTCGCCCGCGTGCGTTAAAACCATCGTTAACATAACGCGATTTTGATTTTCCCAGCCTTGATCCGTCCACGTCGCTGACGATTAGTCTAAGTCTCTTCCGCGTCGTTCGGCTCTAGTGCTATCGCATGCTCTCCTTGATGACCATAACGTTTGGAGATGTCCCTCTACGATTGGATGTGTCATGAGACGAGCAATACTGAAGGTTCAACGTGTCTTTTCTGTTAAATACTGCTACGAGCGAACAGGTAGCGTTACACATCTGATGGAAGGACTAGGTTGGGTGCCATTAGAGGCTCGGAGGCTACACGCTAGGCTTAGATTACTTGAAACATTCAGATCAGGCGAGTTTCAGTACGACACGGAGGATATAACATTGATCCCGCGCTATTTTTCTATAACTGGTATATGTTACAAAATGAAAACTGTCGAACTGAGGTATGAAAATTTATTTTTTTCCACGCACCAATTTTGATTATAACAAATAATGGCGTGGCACTAACATAATACAACTCTGTACTTTCCTCTCTCGCAAGCCTCTTCGGCGGCTTGTGGAGTAGTATTTACATAGATGTAGAGTAAGAGAAGACTCGGTTACCTCCACACTTTTTATATTTCTAGAAACCGACCATGGTTTCGGCACTATGCAGCATGTTCATGGAACATAGCGCCGAAACCAAGATCGGTTGCTAACATTAATTTTTAAAGTGTGGAAATGACCGAGTCTTCTCTAATTCAACAGGTTGAACGATAAACGTTTCCACCACGTGGCTCCTGAGAGATTCTCCAATCTCGAAAGGCTGAGAGGAAATAACAAGTTAATATGCTACTTGTGCTGCCTGTACATTTATATACAATCCTCCGCCGCATGGGGAATGATAGGAAAAGTTATGCCTCTGACATTAATAAGGAAAGGAATAGGATAGGACTGGAGAAATTGGAGGAGCTTTCCCATGATTGACTGATTTATTATAGAGTATCTTGGATTCTTGCTCTCTTTGTAGCCACTAATGATGCGTGGGAAAAAAAAATTTTCGTTCCTATTAGTTCGGTAGTGAATTTCTCTTGGTCATTTTTAGCATCTATCAGTAGGGGAGACCGGGGCAGGTTTTCGCGTGGGGCACGTTTTCGAATCGGCCTTAACTCCTGAACAAGCCGCTAGAATTCATCACCAATCATATTCGCATGAAGCTAGTGCGTTTGTGCAGTAGTTTTGTGAGATTGGCGGTGGTGGTTACCCGCATCGCGGAGCAGTGTCAGTTTTTGTTGTTTTTCCCCAGGTGAGTAAGTTTGTAAGTCTTACTTTAAACTAAAAGCAAACATGCTCTCTTTAATTTTAGCCTTTTGTTGATATGATTTTTGGATTATGCTTTTTCTACTGCGTCCAGTGATGTGTTAGTTTTTAACGAAGTAATTGTTTTTACCGTGTTAGGTCGGTTCAAACCTAAAAAATGGCGACGGGGCAGGTTTTCGAATACCGAGCGGGGCAAGCCTTCGCTCTCGAAAACTTGCCCCATCCTTTTCAAGCTGTTTGCAGTATTGCAGCTAATGATTTATAAACCATTAAAATAAATAAGTAAATGGGGAAACAAGTAATTATTTATTTATATGCATATATTAGATATGAAATAACAACACTTTAAATGAGGGTGACATGGTATATGCCCACAGCTTAGAGAAAAGGCATAATCCAAATATCATATCAACAAAGGCTGACGTTATCATTTTTCCAATGATTGAGATTGCGCAAATGATATGGTACGCAGTCACGGGTAAGAAGATTTACACCAACGATGGTGAAATTCGACATGAAATAAATCACTTGACCGGGATTCGAACCTGGATCTCCCAATTACCGGTCAGGTGTGTTAGCCAATGACACCACCAAGCCATCTTCATTACACGCGAATTTCAGCAGAGGGTTCATGCGAACAAGTTGTTCTCATCCCCAGTGTACATTGTAGCACAGGAGACGTTGTCGTGCATGATATGCCACAGTCGTGGAGAAAAAAAACCAACATTGTCGCATTAGAACGACTAACTTGACGATTTTCCAATCATTGCGATTGCATTAAGGCCCAACTTAAACTAGAGAAAGAAAAGGTAAGATAAAAAATACTCTAATGGCAAGAGGAGCACCAAGCACGTTGGAAAAATGAGCAATACTGAAAAAACTATTTCCAAAAGAAGCAAAGAACATGGGAAAACAATGATATTACAGCTCTACTAAGCATCAAAAGAAACTTAAAATGAAGACAAATGGCTTGAGTGACGAAGATTCGCAGACTGCTTATGTATCTATTGCTTGGAATTATTCAGCAACTCAAAATAACATAAGAAATGGGTAAAATGCACTCGTTGCACAAGATGGGCCTATGAGGCTTCATAGGCCTCAAAGGAGATTCCTTATTATTTTTTATTGTGCAAACTGTGATAGCGATGATGATGCAGTGTATCGTTAAATGTTACCCAATGACTAAATAATGTATTTCCAATAAAATATATGAGTATTTTTAAACAGATTTAGTTTTAATGTTTATGATTTCCTGTTTTAGTGTATGCGAAAACTTGCCCCTGCCTAATGAAATCTTATGCGAAAACATGCCCCGTACAAGGGGCACGTTTTCGCACGTGACTTACCTAGACTTAATTACATTTTTGTTGAAAATAATATATAGTTCACCAATCTAAGAGTTTTCTAGTTGAAGCTGATACATTACTTAGCCTTATGGTACAATTTGTATAGTTGTATCCAAGAAGCAAAAAAATGGAAAAAATAAAGAGAAAAAGTTGCGAAAACCTGCCCCGGTCTCCCCTACTAATCTTATAGTGTGGGATTAAAACTACATCATCCTAGTCACCCTGAAAGCAATAAGTGTAAGGATTTAAAAGAGCCTTACAAATAAAACACTGACCACACATGCGAGAAATTCAAGTACCCTTCTCTCGAAAGAATGGCAATTCTAGGTCAATGACATAAAATGGTGGTCCTATATGAAATAAACTATCCACCAAAAAAATAATTATTCTAAACGATTGAATTTACTCGTATAAAATTTCATTCTGAAAATCTGTCATAGGTGAAAATATAAATAGAGAACAGTACACTGAATAAAGAAAGCCAAAAATAGAATGAGCAATGAGAATAAAATTGATAGCTAATAGTAAATAAAAATTGACACTGATAGCTTCTAATTCAAATATACATACTTATGCCTTGAAAGCAACAGCGGAACGCCCTCAGCCGGAAGGTTGGAAGACTACATCAGCACTATATTCTCTTTCTCATCGCAACGGAACGCCGTGAGTATAACGAGGAGCATTAAAAGATAGCATCGAAGAAAAACAAACGCCAAGAAAGGCTTCGGAGGCACACGATGTACTTACTTTCATCGGAATGGGAGAAAGAATCTGATAGAGCAAAAGTTGGATAGGCATCGCTTTTGAAAAATAACTGGGATTATAGACTTATTTTTGTTATTAATTTAATTTTTATTTGTGATATGCTGGATACGAAAGTTGTACTAAAAACTGGATTAATTTGAGATTAAAACACGGAGAAAGAAAAAGGTAGATTCAAATTACAATGTCACCTACTACCCTGATACTTAGCATACCATCCAATGGAGGTACGAATTGAAAACTAGGACTGACAATCGTAGCGCTACAAATTAAAGCAAACGATGATACTCCAATGTGAAAAATTCTGGAAGAATAACATAAAAAAGTAAGTTGAACTGAGCGTAGCAAGAGGAAATAGAAAAGAAACATAAAACAAAGGTGAGTGTTAAGTCGTTCCTTACAAGATATTAGAATATAGTGGCATGCACGGATAATGAATACCTAGGGCTCATTATGAATCATAGCTATAGGACGACGACAGACATAAAAAGGATAGCATAAATAATCCATAAGTACGATACAACTCGGATGTGTAGGTCTACAAAAGGTCTTACAAATATTTTAGGCATAGCCAATGACCGGTAGCGATAAGAATGGAGCTAAAAAATATCCAACAGGAATAAAAACGAATTTTCATGCAATTAAAGGGCAACGGGGACTTGCATTTGTATTGGGATTATATTTGGCTACATTTAATTTCGTGTTCACTTGATTAGCTCGGTGTTTTTGCCAGCTCTGTGGCTAATACAAAAGGCCGCATCTGGCTTTGAACATGAATCCCTTGAGATAGTCTTATTGTTACAACAGTGGGAATGACTTCCACCATAAGATCAATGGGAACCTAAATATACACAGTATTACACAAAAGCCTTTCCATGAATATTTGAATTAATTTTAAATAAAATATCGTAACCTTCCGTTGTTTTCAATCGTTCTTTAACTATGTTAACTATGCGAGTTCTAATAAACTAACTCTATGGAAATGGGAAATCAACTATTCACATAATTTCTATAGGTTTGTGTCCTGACTACAAAATCATAATACAACTTCAGTTACGAAAGCGTAACGTAATATTATACGTGAAAAAGTTATGATCCAGAATAAATCTGCATCCGTCATATCCCAGGTTTTTTATCCGCGTGTCACTCAGATTTTCTCTTTTAATTTATGCAATTAAGCAAGGTAAGGGGAAGTTCTAGCACGATTTTCCCAACACACCCTGCAAGTTTATTTTCACCGAGAGAGATAGACATGGCATGGCTATGAGGTTTGAGATCGTCAAAGCAGAGGAGGGATAAAAAATATATATCCTCTCACTGATGCCATTCAAGATTTTTATGCGCCTCTTCGTTCTTTTTCAGGCACATCTTTTTTGAGGTGAAGAAAGAAATGTGATTCTCTTTCCTCCTATCTCCCGTTCCAATCTCTCCATGCCAGCCCCGAATGACGCGGTCGAAATCGACGGAAGGGCTTATATTTATTTACAAGCGTTGGAAGGGAGATGGGTCCTCCACGCCTTTGTCTCTCAGGCTGTAATTAGGGGAAACTTGATCAGCTGCTTATGACAGTGGACGCGGACGCAATAATAGTCGAGCAGCGTATGAGGTTAAACATACAAAGTTATCATGTTGGCTATCCTAAAAACAGCTTTTTACAGCTTAGATTAAATCTTCACAGGGGTTGAGAGGTATCTACGAGCATTCTTGGCAACAACTTAAGACTTACAACAGGATATGTTCTTTTTTTCAGTCTCAGTGTTGGAGAAAATATTGAAGGTATTTTTCCTTTTGTATATTTGAGAAGACAATCAACGTTAAAGTAAAATACACTTAGGCAGAAACCTTCATGCACCAAAATGGCCAAAAACGCTTTTACAGCATAGTGGATGACTAGAAAGTCTGAGGGGAATTAAATTAATCGTCAAGGGAAAGGGTGGAATGGAGGGCTGCAGTAAACCAATCTCACGATTGAAAGACTGATGACGATGAGTACATATGGGTTATGTGAGCTGAAAGATCTTGGTAGGTCACTATGTGTTTTTTCGGTGAAAAATAGACCAGATAGAGATGACACTGAGAGGGAAGTGGACCATGTAAAAAGTAAAGTTAACATGCTAAATAACATTTCAGGCTTTCCCGTATCTTAAGGATTTTTCGGGTTTCACGCCGGGTACTATGGTCCATGTTGGCCGACGTTTCGATACTCTAGGCGAGTATCGTCCTCAGGGTAGAGGTGAGTGGACTATTCTAAGTATTCCCTGAAACTATGGTACCACTAATACAAGATTGGACGTTCCCGTGACCAAAATGAGTGCGTTCTGCGCATAACGTCATCCGGATGACACGAGCAACAGTCGACTCGATAAGTAGCATGGGAATAATGGATGTAAGTCCAGAAAATTTAGTTTTTTGTAACGACAGAATGGAGTCGAGTATATATTTGCATCCTTAAGTACTGATATAGTAAAACATTTTTCATCGGTGATAGTTAGGAAATGCTTATGTTGATAATCCAATCTTGTTTACTGGGAAAAATAACCCTAGTGATAATTTATTTACAAATACAAGTTGAAACTCTAGCCATTTTCAACATTAAGGTTGTCTTGTCTCCGGCAAAACTGGATCCACTTCACCCGAGTAGATGTGTCAATGTGATATCAAAAAAACTATCTTCCCTCATAGGCTTCCTTGCATTACTGTTGTATCCAAATACGACAAAAGTATCAAATACACAACGCAATATCTACCTAGCCAGCGCTTGATGTAATACAACGTACAGTTAGTAGTACCGTGCCCTAGACCAAATACACTAACCAATATTTATTTCCATTTTATCACATTTTTTGCGCACATCTCCCCATAGCAATAAGTGCGAACATAAGTTTTGTCTTGCAGAATACAATGATCTAAAAGGCCAAGAGATTCCAATGACCATCCATGTTCAATCGGTATCTAAATTTTCCGAAGGCGAAGTTAAGTGTTGAGCAATCAATTTCACCAGTTGACCAGCGTCAGTGCCTCACGACCTTGGATTCACGAGGCACACTCAATAACAACCTCAGACTCGCGTAATGCCAAGAGGATTTTTATACCTGAGCCGACCAGTCTTCCGAATGTTCGATTATATTTATGGAAATAGAAGAAAATAAATTTCTGGAGGAAAGGCGAAGCAATCATGAAATTGGAGAGGCAAAGGGAGGAGTAAAATCATTTTATACGTCCGTACCCGTATTACTTGTGCGCTGAAATGAAGTGCACGTGGCACCGTTTTCGACGTACATTTTGTCCGGCGACGTTCCCACCCACTCCATAAGAACTTCGGTACATGTAAGAGCGACACTCACAATCTTAGGATAGTCACGAATATTTATTTCACACAAAATTCCAATTATGACTGCCATTTTTCTAACCCATACTGAAAATTTTACTAAATATGTAACAAAAACTTTAAACATTCAAAATAAAAAATGCAGGTAATTCATTAATAATCACGGGTTAAGTGGACAGCCAGAGGAAGTAATTTATTTCATTGCTTACTCTCATTGTAAATACCTCCACTAAGTGAAGGCTCAATGAGTTTTTGAACCCTTAAATACTCGCTGCAGTTTAGTATGTATAACAATCATTGATTAAAAAATAATACCAAGACGCCCGATTTCAACCGAAATTCAAGTCTAATCATTAACGATTTATGGAATACTTGTTATCATTTGAATTTCATCAAGTGGCATGCATACTAAAATGATAACTTTTTAAAGTTGGCTATTTTTATTTCATCACTGGTCGTTCAATCCTAAGATTTGTAGAATGCGGCCCTCCATCCTTCCCTTTTTAGTGCTAGTTCCCTCACTCCCTGGTAATGCTTCTCATGCGCCAACTTTTATTTAAATTGGTGCATACCAAATACAAAAGATCAACCATGAATGATCTTGGTAGACGAAGTTAATTGAGGGCGATTGGATGTTATAATTTCAGAGAAAATAGTAATTGTAAACAAGGCATCTGGGAAGTTTCCATCAAAGTGTCTTGCTGTCCTAGCAATCATTCTCTTCCACTCATTTCTATTCTGCAGCGCACCCCAAATCGCAAAGTGCTCACGATGCCCGCCAAGTGGACCACCCGCAGCCTTTCCCAACCGCCCCTGGTCGACCTGTCCTAGTCGGCAACACTCGCCCCCTCCAGCCCCCCCCCCCCCCCCCCCGGCTTCCCCTGTCGAGTCATTACCTCTCCATTGACCCCTAATTTCATACACATGACAAATCTGACCGGCAAGGGCGTGAAAGATTGATGGATTTCGAGGACGGACTGTAGATAGGGAGAACGGGACGTGAAGAGAAAGAACGATGGGCAATTAGGAGTTATTGCTTCCTTAGGCTAGGCTGAAACACTGCGGCAGAATCAGTGAGCATCTACATGAATACCCTTTAAGTTACCCCGTGGTGCATGGCAGGGGGCGCAGGCACTAGGATAAAGAATGGGTACAGGATATTTCACGGATTGGATTAGGAGAGAGAACATTAACTTAATGTTTTTGTTACCGTTAGTGTCGTTGGAGAAGCTAGAAGATATTTATTGCATGGGTTTAGGCTTCTCTTACTTTAATTACGTACTTACAGATTGCTTTGAAGCGTTTCCTTAGTTGCAAGAGACATAAATATTTTCTGCACATGCCACTGATGGTTTGTCGATATTTATCGAAATCAATATTATAAGTGGAAAATGTGGGTTATAGGTAAACTGTGATTAAAAGAAGCTTTTTAGAGCCTTGGCGAATGCAAAATGAAAGGAAAATGCAAACCAATACACAATCGCGAGTTGAGAGCTTAAGATTTATTCCGATAAATCCATGTTAATATATACTTAATTGCATAAGCAAGCAATCAGTACAAAATAGTCAATGACAGTAAGCAAACAATCTCAAGAGATTTGCCTCTGCAATCAGTCTTTGAACTAAAGATTATTCCAGGTTGTGGATAGATGAACTAAAGATTAAGGACAACACCACAGAACGGTGGGTTGGTTATTTGGTGAGAAGCCGGCTACATAGGTCATCTCTGCCATTGAGAATCCGTTGAGATGAATGTAGCGATAAGTCAGTGTGAGTAGAAAGGGAGTAGAGAAATTCATCGTTGACACTAGCTTGATCTTGACGCTCCTATGTTTTCTACCCCATACAACGAACGGAGTACTCAGGTTGAATTACTCTCCACTTGGCTCACGAGTAGAATTCAATCTGAATATCTCCGCTATTGCCGGATTCTTTTGTAACATTTTTGTTCATCTTACGAAGAGATATACATATATCGCCATAGCTTAAGGAAATCGGATGGCTGACTACTAGAAAACGACAGAAATATTTCCTAGCTGAATTCCTTTACGCATTATTTCTTTTTAAAAATGCCTGAATATCTACATGTTCTCTTCAAAACTATCTCAAGAACCACGAATATTACTAGGAGAACAGATGTAAATTTCACTATACATCCAGCTCATCGCATAGCTTGTTTTCAAAAAGCAATCCAGGGTCCATTATCTTTAATACTCTCACAGATTTGGATAAAATATTTTCACCTTCAATTCTTTAAATTCATAGGTTTACAGTCTAGTGCTCAGCTACTTACTATGATACATTTGTAATATGTAAATAAATGTATTTTTCCTATACTTTTTCGGTTGTTTGATATTATTTTTATTTCGTTTAGAACTGTTTTAATAACCTATTCTGAAATTATGAACTGCATTATTTAATTCATCGTTAATTTCATTGTGATATGCTTTTATGTTACTTATTGTTACGATTATTGGACTTGTTATAATTTTTTTCTCTTTTGCTGTATTGATTCATCGCTCATAGAGAAAATGTGTAAGATTTTATCATGATTTTATTTATTCATGTAAGATGTTTCGGTTCGTCGAGGACAGAAGTTCTAGAGCAATAAATTCATTTTCTTCTTCTTATAATGCTGGGATTAGAACCCCCAGCCTTTGGGATGTAAAGCCAATGGCCTAGCCACCACACTGAGACAAACCTCAGCAGTAGTTCGATGCTTTATATATATTTATATCAGATCTAATTTTTTCTAATAATTATATCGCACTGAGATGCAGTGTTTCTTGAAATATCACTCCTCAGCGAGAACGATTTTACGCCAACTTTCATTTGAAAGAGGATACAAGGATTTGACCTCATAAGGCATCGGTGAGAAATCAGTTTACCCCGTGGATCAAATTGTTTATCAAGCTGCTCGAAGTGCAACCAAATCAACGTGCAAGAGCGGTAGTGGCACGGTAAAGGGCTGGTAGAAGCATAAGCAAAGGGGAGAGAGCAAGTGTGGTCAGAACAAAGGGATTGGAAGACAGGGAAACCCGGCTATTGGGAGGGAAAGGGAGAGAAAGAGTATTAGGGAATTGAGACGGACTGGAGAGCGATTGTTCCTTGTGCACCCAAGTATGGATGATAGTAGGAGGAGGGAGGGGTTTGCGGGGGTGAAAATTGCAAAGAGGGAGAGAAATGGGTTTGTTGGAGTATGGCGAGGGAAGAGTGGGAGGCGGGTTGGGAAGGAATAATTGCTTCTTCGTTCGCACTTAAATTCCGGATGGAAACAACGGAAAGGGGACGCCGCCGATTGAGGGTGGGCGAGGGAAGACTTGCACATGGGAGGGAAAGTCCGGGAGGGGAGGAGGGAGTGTGGCGGGGGCTGCACTTGGCGAAACAGGCGAAGAGGCCAAGTGGGAGAATAGGAAGGGGTGAGAGCCAAAAGGAGAATAGACGAGCAGAGGGCTTGACGGGGAAGCATAACGAAGTCGAGAGCAAAAAGTGACAAGAAAGTAAATTAAAGATGTGTGCGATGTATTAGGGCGGTAGAACTGTGAAAATAGACGATAGATGTGACGAAGAAGGTAACCTCACCCCAACATCATGTTACAAAAATAGCAAAATCAGAATAACACCTTTTCATTTCATGAACTGAAGGAAGCAAGCAAACTGAACTCAGATATATGACACCTCAGTAGCCTATTAGCGTTTCAATCAAAATAAAATTAATATGAACAATAACTGTGAAAAAGTTTTAATTAAAACGATCATACATCAATTCAAATACTGAAAATATATTTCCAATTCTGTAGTCAATTATAGCGTGCCGAAAGAATTTAGTTACTCTTCTAAATGCAATTAGAACTACCACGAACCAATTGAAAGTAAGATGTCTTTCACGATTAACTTTCGAACGCACTATTTATACCCAAGATTATAGTTTCAAAAGCATTAAAACATTACTATGTCACATTTACTGCATATAGGTAAGCAAATGTAATCCAGGGAAGATAAAAAATAATGGTATAGTTATGAAAATATTGGTAATAAAGAATCCATGCTCTTAGATTTCATCGAGAAACATTTTCTGAAGTGTGACTCCCGTGTTAATCATGGACGGAGGAAAACGACGTTGTCCTGTACGTCAGTACAAGCCATAAATGGTGGTAGCACTGATTGGATGGCAAAAGTATCCCATGCTATCAACAGATGCAGTAGTGAGAGATAGCTCTAGTGGTGCAGCAAGGAACGGATTCAGAAAATTCCTCGTGGAGAGAGAATCTCACAATCAGACAATGTATCCCTTTGTGAAGAGGGTATTTCAGTAATGACCATGAATGTTGCCAAAGTAACGAGCACGTTTATTCCATAAATATTCAGTCCTAGAATTCGTAACTTTGAGATAACTATCAAGTAAAACAAGATATTGTGTTCAAATAAAGTTACTTAGGTTCAGCATGGCTACTGAACGCTATTGACAGAAATACTTCAGTATCTACTAAAAAAAAAACATTTTTCCACATAACGCACAAAAATGATGGAAGCAACAAATATTTTCTGAAATTGTAAATACTTTTGGTTTCCGCTACGTCAGGAGTACTTCAGTCAATTTAACTCATTCACCGTGGAAAGTTGAATCCAGGTTTCATTACTAATGTGTGTCACATATTTCTAAAGATTAAAAAAGTAAAATTTTCTCTTTTTTAAGCTTAAAATAATAATAATTATTTATGTTTTTATACCGTGATGGTATGCATTTCATTTTCAACCATTGCTGCATGTTTGTAAATCTAATAATCGACATGGTGGGGTATTGTTTCAAATCTTCGCAATAGAGACAAAAGTTTCCTTTACATTTTGAGAGGGGAAATTCTAACACCGGAAGAGCCTAAGAAAATATTAAATCGGGTATATCAGAGCGTCACATAAAAAAGGTATCAAAAAGAGTCTATCTATAAAAATAAACTAGAAGTTGTCTTTTTCCTGGAATTCGGATGGTTCTTACTACAAAAGAACTTGCATAGTAAATTTGAGAAAAAAATCTCAACTCTCTCAAATCTAATCAAAATTTCCATCCAAGGTTGCATTATTGTATTAATTTTCACGAAGAAATTTTTAAAAAATTTTGTCACGCTGAAATTTTTTCGAAAATTAAAACTAACCAAATGTTCAAACTTTAAACTCTATGTACTACAAAATTTTACCTGATCGGAAAAGGGGTGGTAATTTCATACGCACTTGAACTGGCAACACGAGATATAGAATACTCTTTATGCATCCACATGCAACATTTTTAACTTCTTCTCCTTGCCTTGCACAATTAAAGACTGAAAAATCCCCCTCCAATGGATAAGTTATGCATGAGGTCGACCGAGGGAAAGAGGATAGGGTGAAAGAGAGAGTTAAGGGGTATAAATTCGGGGGGGAAGGAAGGGTGCAGTCGAAATGTAAATCCCGTGTTCTTCAACCCCACTCCAATGCAGAAACACACCCTTCGATAACCCAACGAATATAAAAAAACTCTTCTCACCCACCCACCATGAGCTCTTACAAAGAAAGAAACAAAGCCTCTGCAGTTTCTTGCACACGCGACCTATTCTCGCGAGAATAGTAGTAGTACGATGTGACACCGAGGTGCCAGCACATTCATATTTGAATGGAGTTCTCCGGAGGCGGGGGAGAACTGGACTCGTCCGAAGGAGGCGGGAGGGTGGCCCTAGGGGAGGGGGTGAGAGAGAACAAGCTGAGAGGGATTGAGACAAGGAGAGCCAAAGAGATGATAATGGAACACGGAGGGTTGATGGATGAGAGTGTACAAAGAAGGGGAGAAGGGCAGCAGAGAAAGATAATGGAATCGGAATTGAAAATCTAAGAATGTCATCTTTAATTAATGACATTCCAAGTTTTATTTGTTGAATGGGGAAAAAGAGTGCCAAAAAAGGTATACGGAACAGACTATTGGAGCCGTTCAATGCAAAAAAATATATCTGTTGTTTCTTCGTTATTATTTCATGAGGATTCCTAATGGGGTTTCCGTGTAAATGCTAATAGTTAAAACGAAACACTCTCAATCAGAGGTCATTGACGATTCGAATGTTTTTAGCGATGTACGTTAATTGGATTTAAAATTAATATGCCCGTGAGACAGCAATGTTTGCCTGAAACTGTGTGCACACTGTCGGGAATATATCAGTGAATTTTATTGGTAACTTCTAAATGCTTTCACAGACCAAATTTAGACCAAACCAGTAGAAAATGAAATTCGTTAGAATGTTCGCATTTTATCTCATTTATACATTAAAGTATTGATAGAGCATCAATAATTCAATTCATTGAAAGTTTTTAAAGAGGATGTATATACAGATACCTTAAATAATCACATGAAAGTATATACATATATTTTTCGAAGGCTTTAGCAATGAGACAAGAGTACTGATTTAATCTAATTGTCCGAAATTAAGAGAGTGTCTACCTCAATGGCAGTCCATGATTGATTAGGGAAACAGCAAATATTTTTGTATACCTGTGTAACATAGTATACACTGGAATAATGAACTTTGAATTTGCTACTTCTTTTAGTTCATTATTTTTTTTATAAAAGGCGAGTAGGAGTATATTATCTTTCGCATCATTTTAAGGCAAGTATAAAAACGTTTAAGCAGTTTCTCAGTTATTTAATTAGACAATATAGGTTACTGTATTTTTTCATCTGAAGTATGAAGTTTAACTAGCCTAACATACGTAAATAAAGCTTCAAACGGAAGTCCTCGCAATGTTCGCCAAACAGGTATTCATGCTGTTACCAATTCTTTTATATTTACATTAATAAGAAAACAAAAAAGTCATTTTGTTTGGAAACTGATAATTATATAGGGATTTTATGAAGCGAACATTGGGGCGAAATTAATGCTGCTGTAATAAAAAAGACTAAAACGTTTTTGCTTCTGGATTTTCCTATTTATATGGATGCAAGCCAAGGCATTAAGCTTATAGCCATAGTGAATTTTAATCCTCTCTTTATTTCCCATGCGTATTCCTTATCTCCTAGAGATCCTAACACCGCTTGAAGCTTAGAAGCGAAACATATTTGAGTCAATACATACTGCCTATCACATGTTCAAAGTGATTAACTCATATGTGGCCAAGTTAAAAGGCTCGTTGATTAAAAGTTGGATGTAAAGTATGCATATTGGGCAGCTGTGATAAAGCTATCTCCAAAAGCAAAAAATGAATCATAGGGTCTTGTGCAATCCAATAACTTCGGGCAAGTCCTTGCCCACTAACCACACTCCGGTCGTCTTGTGGAACCCCGACACTCAGTTCGCGGGTTAAAGTCCTGCGTGAATGTGATCGTCACCATCCCGGGCATGGATGTTTGTGTTCGTATGTTGTTTCAAACTCTCACGCAAAAGGAGTTATTTTCAGGGGCGTTAAAAAAATGGTCATAAAACTTATTTAAAACCAAGAAGCCATCCAAAAACCTTGGTTGCACGACCAATCTTTTAGCTATATAACAGCCCGTTTTCGGGAATCATTCATCTGGTTTCAGGAGAAACCAAGAAGACGTAAAAAAAAAACATTCTGGGTTAAGAGGTGGGTGCGAAGCGGTGTTTCCCCAGTCGTGCAATTCCAACTGGCGAGACTAATCTTTTCGCTTTAACCCCCGTCTCGATTGACAACGATGGCTCGTCAAACCCGTCCACCGGAGGCGACGAAGGCACCGCCCTCCGTGTTTTTAATGCATCGCGGAGATGCGATGAAAAAAATGATAGCAACTCCCGAGTTTTTCTCTCTCTCTCCGAGTTCCGCAAGGCAGCCGAGCGGAGTGAACTCCTGCCGACTCTTTTCTCGTTAGTCACATCCCCTATTCCACTGCCCCCCCCCCAACCGCCTCCCACACTTCCATTTCCTGACTAAAGATCCTCCCACCCAACAGCCGCCACAACAGCCGCCACGCCACTTGGCTTGGCCCTCTCATCTCGCCTTGCGATTCTCAACTTTTTCCCCCTTCCCCCTCCATACACTTCCTGACCCCACCCCAATGTCCCTCGAATTCCCCTCCTGCCCCTACCTACCCCTCGCCCCTTCAAATCCACCCTCCTCCCTTCGCGATGACTCTTTGCAAATGCGATCAAAAATTCGAACCGAAACGAACGAGTTCTTCGGAGAGAGAGAAAGAATAGTGGGGGAAAAAAACGACAGAATCCATCCGCTCCTTTCAAAAAGATTTTTGAAGAATGACTGAATCCCTTGCTCTGATTATTTTCGTGAGCCATTCTTTCCTCTCCTTATATTTTCCTTTTTTAAGAGTAAAACCCCACCGCTTGTTTCCGCCCCCGCGCTTAGCAAAAGAACTCAATCCCCTCCTTTAATTTTGCGCGCCGCAGTCATTCGACACCTCCTGCTACTATTACAACCATCCCTTGCCCGCTCCCCCTTCCCACATGCACCTCCCCCAACTGCCTCACCATTGATTTGACTTTCTCCCGGACGTCTTAAACCAGGCAGGTCGGGGTAAAAATCCCCACTTCCGCCCTTGACAGACAGTGCAACGTCTCGCAACTCTTCCGTTTCAACGACCTCTCTTTTGTGTCGGCTGTCTCAGCTTAAATTCATCTCATCACAATTTTTTTATTAGATAGGCCTTAACCATTTAGGACACTTAATCTCTCGTTGCTTTGAAACAAAAACTTCGTTTGATTACATTTTAACGTCGCTGTATTGAATTAAGAGCCGTGGGTATGACTAGCCGGAACACGGAAAAATGTAAATAATAATAAAGTCTTATGCAAAATCTTAAGCACAATAGTCAAATATCCGTTGGGAATACATGAACCCACTTGGAGAACCCACGATTTGGGGTCAACGACTTGCTCCCTAACAAATGCAAAAATAATACTGAATATATGACTGGTGCTGTCACATAATTTACATAATTGTTATTTTTAATGCTGGTATAGTATATTGCAACTATAATCATAAGATTAAAAACAGCTAATAAACTGTTAGGTTTACATTATGATTAATATTTTGAACAAAAAACAAGTAAATAGACTCTGGTACCGTAAATAGAATTTCACAAAATGTATATAAATAAATTTAATACATCCTAATTAGCGAATAACCTTTTTTAAACTTCTACAAAGTTCATCCATAGTATTGACAACTGATTTGGGTGATATACAATATATTTTGGGCCTTATAAATAAATCTGTCTGTATTTTTTTTAATGCATTCAAGTATTCTACCAGCTGATTGGTAGGTTCTTGGACAGTCCCAATTCTGCATACCAATTTCATACACATTGTCTCGCTTTCCCTTCTAAGGATGTCCCGCAATTAGATCCCTCTTCAATTCTTCATATACTCTACTTCATCTCATTTCGTCCAGAATTCCTATCCTCTTCCTTCCTCTCCCACGCTTCCCCAGTGTTCTCCCTCTCTCCCCATCACTCTCTTCAACATGCCCTCTCCTCTCAAAACCTCCTCCATCCATCTCTTCTGCCTTCTCCGAACCTCTGCCACAAGCGTCCTCTCCACTCCAACCATTTCTAATACCTCCTTGCTCGTCTTCCTCGCCACCCAGTTCACCCTCTCCATCCTCCTCCAAACCCACATCTCAAAAGCCTCAAGTCTACGAATATCCTCCCTTCGCAATGACCAAGTTTCCGACCCATATAGCGCCACGCTCCATTACAGAGTTTTCACCAGTCTTTTCTGTACGTCTCTTCTCAGACCCACCCTCATCAATTCCCTTCTCTTCGGAAATGCTTCTTTAGCTAGCGCAATTCTGCATCTCATGTTCTTACCACTAAACCCATTCTCTTCCAAAATACTACCCAGATATGTAAACTGCTCGACCTGCTCTATCTTCTGCCCTCCCACCCTTATATTCAGCCTCGCCTTCGTACTTCAAGAAAATCTCATCACTTTCGTTTTCTTGTGGTTATCTTCATCCTATACTTTACGCACTGCACCTCTAACGCATTCACCATTGACTGTAACCCATTGGCAGACTGACTAACCAATGCTTGATCATCTGCAAATCTCACTGATTTTATCTGCTCCACCCCTTCCTTTATTCCTACCTCCTCATCCCCCCATGCCTCCATTACCACTTCTTTTGAATACACGTTAAAAGGCAACGGCGATATTGGCACCCCTGCCGCACTCCCCGTCCTATCGTGGCCCATCCCGATTCTCCATCGTCTACCCTAACCTGCGCCGTCTGGTTCATATACAAATTCCGAATCAGACGCCTGTCCCTCCAATCGGCCCCTAATTTTTTCAACACTCCCATTAATTTCGTCCAGTCCACCCGATCAAACGCCTCCTCGAAATCTACGAAGCATGCAAAAACATCCTGCCCAAACTCTAGGTTTCTTTCTACTAGCGTCCTCATCACCGCTATAGCGTCTCGCGTTCCTGTCCCTCTCCTATACCCGAACTGGTGGTCACCCAGGTTTTGCCTTCTTCTCTAGCCTTCTGTTTATAATTCTCAGTACTACATTGGCCGCGTGGGATATTAAGCTTATTGTCCTATAGCCTTTGCACGTTTTTGCTTTGCTCTTCTTCGGTATAGGAATTAGTACAGTCTTCGCGAAGTCTTCTGGCCACACTCCATCCTCATAAATCGTACAAATAGGCGCAAAAACCTTTCCTCTTCCGTTCTTCCCCATGCTCTTTAAAAACTTTGCAGGTATGTCATCTATTCCCACCGCCTTATTCCTTTTCATGTCTCATAGAGCTCTTTCAATTTCGCTATCTAGGATACCTGGTCCGATGCCGTATCTGTCCACATCGTCTTCCCTTTCTATATATAACATATTGGGCCTTATTTCTTTACCATACAGCTCCTCAACATACTCCTTCCACCTCTCCTCGATCTCTTTCGGTTCTACGATCATCTTTCCCGTCTTGTCTGTTAACGTTGTAATTCCCCTTCCCTTATTACCATCCGTCAGTTCCTTCACTTTCCTATATAATGCATCTGATCTTCCCTCTTTTATGTATTTCTCTAACGAGTCGATCTGTTCTCTCCACCACGCCTCTCTTGCTTTCTTTTTTTCTCTTCTAAGCCTGTTATTCAATTCTCGGTACTTTCTTTTACCTAGCTCTGAGTTTACGCTCTTCCATTTCTTTCTCTCCTGCATCTCCATTATCATCTCCTTCGTGATCCACGGTAATCTAATTTTAGTTGCACTCACTACGCCTACCGTTGCTTTCGCCGCTTCTACAATTCCATTTTTCAAACTTCCCCATTCATCTTCTACTGATCTAACTCCATGATTCTCACCCACTATCTCATCAACCTTCTCTCGATACTTCTTCTTCATTGCCCCAGTTAATACCTCCGTATTCCACTTTCTTACCCTCCGTCCTATTCTTATTTTTTTTCTTACCCCTCGTCCTATCTTTTTCAGTTTTACCCGACATTTCATGACTAATAAGTTATGGTCTGAGTCTGCATCAGCTCCTGGATAAGTATGCGAGTTTTTAACACTATTCCTGTATCTGTGACGAACCATTATATAATCTATCTGGAACCTATCTGTGTCTCCCGGCTTCTTCCAAGTGTACCTACGTCGAGGATGATGTCTGAACCATGTATTTGTAATTACTAGGTTATTTCTACGGCAGAACTCCATTGCTTTCTCGCTCCGGTCGTTTCTCCTTCCGAGCCCGTAATCGCCCACCTCCCGCCTATCTCTGCCGTCACCCACCACCGCGTTCCAATCCCCCATTGCTACCAAGTGCTTACTCCCAGGTATCCTACCAATTATTTCCTCTAGCTGATCGCATACACCATCTACCTCCTCCTCTTTATGATTAGAGGTAGGCATATAAACCTGGATTATAACTAAATTCCTTGGATCTGCCTTTAGTTCCACGACTATTATCCTATCACTCACCTGTTCTGCATACGCTACTTTTCTACCAAGTTTTCTATTCATTACGAATGCAACCCCGCGCTGACTTTCATTCCCTCCAGTATATATCACTCCATAGCCATCGCTCTAGTAGTCCCCGTCATCCTTCCATCTTACTTCACCCAGACCCATTATGTCTATACCCACCCTCTCCATTTCTTGCTTTATATTCTCTAGCTTCCCCGCCCTCAGCATAGTCCTAACATTCCATGTGCCTATTCTGATAGTTTCGTTCCTCTTCTTTATCTTCTTTTCCTCTGCTGCGGTATTTACTGAGCAAGGATTACGTATGATGACGACCGCAAGGGCCTTGCTCCCACCGCTGCCGGGCACGACACCCGGCCCACTGGGCCGAGTCCCGTAGTTGCCAGGATTCATTATCATTTGTGAACTGTCCATAATTTCAAGGTTTTTGTTTTAATTGAGATGTTATTCCGTGGCATTACTCAATTGTGTTTTTTACGTGACACCATCACTTCTGAGGCCGCCCAACTGGGGTCAGACGCCTTTGGCAGCCGCCTCACTGAGGTACAGACGCTGCGCGGACTACCATTCGTCTCTCCCCTAACCTTCGACCAATCTGGCATGGGTTACCCTACCAGGAGCATTGCTCCCGTCATTTCAGCTCTAGGGGTCATCGGAGCACGCAAGTCCTTCCACCAGGACAAGGTTTTAGTCCAAGGGAAAGGGTTTTTTTTATATCTTGTCTCATTTTTTAAGAGGCTAGTTTAATTTTTTTAAAGAATATCAGACCTATAATTTTCAAGTAGAACTAGCTGAGATATTCAATATTTACAACTTATCCAATTAGTTAAACTCAATTTATGCAGTAGGAAGGTTGACGGACATTCACCCAGAAGAGAACGAATCACTCCAAAAGTAATGCTTTTGACGAATGAGCTCGGGACATATCCAAATAGTAATGAGCCCGAGCATAATTCCTGACTTCCGCCCATCATAGACCATGCGACATTTCACAACTCTTCATTTTCAATGACCTTTCTCTCCTTTCTTTGGTTGCGTCTGTCTTTCCTCTCGACTCCATCCATTCCTTTGCATTTTTTTTTTATTTGCTCCCAATGTGCCCAAAATTTCCTTCGCTCCAGCCCGCGGAACAGCACGTACACGATTTTCATTAACCTCCCGCTGTTTTGCGGTTTGGGAGTTCCGAGCTTCTTGCTGCTTGATCTTAATAGCTCAACCACAGAGACCCCGAGTCGATCGCTGGTCTGGTGGAGACGATCAGATGGGTGGTCAACCGTAAATAAAAAAAATTGTACTAAAAATCGTTCTGAAAAGTTTTGTCTCTCATAGTCGGCAAGCACGGAAAGCGGAAGTCTGCTACATAGTGAAAATAACTTGGGGTATCAAAATATTAAAAACGGCTACAACTGGCATTAGAGCGGGAAATTTTGCAGGTGAATACGAGAGTTTGCGGTCTAAGATAAAACTTTCCATGAGATTCTTCGTTAAATGAAAAATTTCTTTCTGGTTCAGCAAAATAAAAAGTCTAATTGGAGTTCATCATGAAAATATATACTATTTCATACGGATTAATACATATATATTTGCGGTTTATTTTACTACTTATAGATAAACTCTCCAGTACAATGCAACATGGCCTCTTCTGATTCACACCAATGTACAGTGAGGTCTCTTTATTCAAAAACTCGGATAATACTGTGTGAGAATAAATACGATAAAAATAAGATATTAATAAAGCGTTGCCGTATTTTATATTTCTGGTATGGTTGGGATAAAAATTTTTTTTAAACCCATTTTATTTCGAGACTGAACTGATTGCCGAATTCTGACGCTCGTTTCCATGAGCTAAACTGGTTTGTAGCAGCCACAGCATAGGAATCTGTACCTCGAAGAACACAGAAACTAGGTTAATGGGAACTCAGATAATCGAAACTCGGAAGAAAGCCCGTCGCATAGGCGTCCGGATTCGGAAAAAGGCCGATAAAAGTAATTTTTATTTACTTTCTCGAAACTCGCTTTGAAAATCCGGTTAACTTAGTGCAATGCCTGGGAAATACTGCAGGACACTTAGTTTTGCCTAGCATACATCATGAATCTCTGGACATTCCTTCAACTAGAACTGTATTTCATTAAAACGCGTCTTTTGTATTCTTTCTAAAATTTTAATATTTTTCGACTTCATTGCACAATGAAAATTTAAAAAACTACTAATGACAAATTAATATGAGCATCGTAATAACAATAAAAGTGAATCTTTCGGCGATTTTGATTTTTTGAAGGAGCTCGCGAAAAGTAATGAACATTTCTAACAAATTTTGTATATATGTTGGAATATAAAAAAGTGACGACGTAAGACTCAGAAATTTTATGGGGGAAGAGTGGACTGTATTAGAAAGTAATTAATGTGCATTTCATCTTCTAATGCCAACTCTCCCGATCAGATCATTTCTAACATTGAAGATGCTATCCGAAAACTGATTTTGACCTTTGGCCCATTAATTATTACATTAGATGCTTCATTAAACAAATACTGTAGCATAATAGATTTGCCTCAAGAAGTCCGCGAGCTCTAAAAATATCGCTGGAATCAACGGACGAATACGAGAAGGTTGAAAATCTGTGATTCAGGAAAATCTGAAGAGGACCTCTGAATATTCACGTGGATAATAAGTTGTTTAATGTGATGTTTTTAACATAAATGCAATAAAATGCCATTTTAATGATTGCTCATAATAACTTTGTTTTTAGTTTCGACATTTAACTTTCATAGTTCAATGAAGGTTTCGAGCCATTTAGCGTTCAAATCAATTCATCCAACTACTTCAACATCACCCATTTGTTATATTTTTATTAATATCTCGCTATTGTAGTTGTATAATCTAAAGAGGCTGAATTTCAAGCGTATTTAATAATTATTAACTTTTTTTACACAAACTACTTTTTGGGTCGGGAGACCGGGGTACGTCGGCCCACTTTTCGTTACATGATTTTTAATGTTTTTATAGGAGTTAATTATAAAAAAACTATTGGCTTTCACTATAAATACACATTAAAAATATGTATCCATAAGTAAAAAAGAAATAAATTAGTTCATATTGCCATTACGGAACTCAAAATGACTACAAGCCACTTGGGCCAACCTGCCCCGACCAACTGAGCGGATGAGATGTTACTTAATTCTTAAGAAGGAATGTAAGTAGTCGTATAAATTGCCGGATTAATGAGGAGGGTAGCGAATAAGAATAAAGGGATAAAAGCAGAGGAGAGGGATTTTGTTTCATTGGCGGCACTATTTCTTGCTGACTTATGCATATGCTTTTCCCCATATCCCCTCCCCTGCGAGCCGAAAGATATACCGACGCACGGCAGATTCAGTCTCTCTCGCCCCTCATCAATAGTGCATGCCGGACCATTCTCGGCGCGCCTTGAGGAGTACCATCCATCTGCACGTGCACACATTCATAGGCAGGAGGTAACACGGCGAGAGGGGTCGAACATGGATTCGGGAAGCGTGACGGACAGAAAATGCCTAGATTAGATCGGGATGAGGAGGGAGAAGTGGAAGGAACGATAGAAGAAATGGAGAAGCATAGTCAATCCGCGGGCCATACACTTTGCTCGGCCTAACAACTAAGAAATAGTACGAGTGTCAATCTTAGAAATGGGCCGCATATTAGTTAGAACTTTTCTCGTCAATGCATATATTTTGGAATTTTTTTCAAGGAATGTGGGTTTTACATTGACTCTCTGAATGCGGCAGTTTATTTGCTCCTAAACCCGTGTTCTCATCGATTGACCTCGGAGGTAAAGATCTAGCTTCTAGCGTAAAATAACAGAGAAGGAATAACTTTCCATAATGGCTTCAAAAAGTCTGTAAATCTGAAGGTTCCTCATGGTTATTGATTTTTTTAGGACCTAAAAACACCATAAGCCAGAAAACTCTGAAAACTGATAAGCAATTAGTTACTCAAATATTGTCACATTTTACGGACGCTGAAAATAAGACTGGTGTCTACCCATTTCGTCCCAACGCACAGTGGGCTCAAATCGAAAATCGCCGGACAAAAGTCCAAAATTGATTTTTTTGAGATATCAACTTGAAACTTGGCACATATACACACAAGTAATTATTGATTATGGAATGGTAAGCCATTTCTCATAGGTATTACCCGTTACTTAGATACAGAGGCTCAAACACGACCAAATTTCCAAAAAAGCGCCCGCTCTCATTTTTCTTCGAAAGTCTTAGTAGTTGAGCAGATATAGGAGTAATGCAAGGATTTTTATGAAATAAAAAACATTACCATTTATAAACAAGGTACTTCACCTATACTATGCATAACTTTCAGACATATTTGCTCATATTTGAGTGCTATTATGCCACAAAATGGCGGACCCTTTTTTTTAGACAAAATTGTACATAAAGTAGACAATATAATCCTTATTCGGAAAATGGTCTCTGGGATACTTCATCAGAGTATAAACTAAACATATTTCTAGATTATTCCGTAAAAATATTTGAAAAAAGTTTGCGACGCCGAGAATAAACTCGATTTTTCGATCGCGCGTCGCGGCCCGGCTCCGCGCAGCGGGACCTGGAAATACAGTGTTCCCCGTTGGGTTGTTCAAGTTGTGTGGACATTAACTCCTCGAATTCAACTTTTTCAGGCTATGCTTGTTGTCACTGATTTCTAAAGGTTCTAAACTGAAGATTTTGCGAGGACCTTGGATCGAGAGAATGGATCTGTGAACGCGTAACTGCGTTACATTTGGTTTTCTTTGGATAATTTTCGGAATCATGCTGCAAATTATGAACGTATTTCAACTCTTGAGAAAGAATGCGGGTTCTCGGGGTACCATGCAAGTTTTCCATAATAAGGCAACATTTTGGATTCCCTTCTTTCCCTTCACCCTCTCCTCCCCCACCCCGAACAACACCCTCCGCCTTTACTCCCCGAGGAGGGTGGCGCGAAAAGGAACGATTTATGACAATGTGCAGCCTGTAAAATAACATGCCTGCTTAGCAAATTACAACTTGTTGACACTCTTCGTCATCTGACTCTTCGATACGCCAGAAATAATAATAGTAGTTACTCTCCTACAAATAGGTTGGAACTGATATTCTAAAGTAATTATTTATTATTTTAGGGAATTACCTAAAGGGAATCATTCTCCCAATATCATTCTTTATAGCTTCTTACAATGCAATTCAAGCTTGAGTTTAAAATCAGCATGATTTCATGAGTTTTTACAAAAATCTCTGCGGTGTAATATCTTTGTGTGCAATATAATATCTTTGTTATGAGTGACATACTAGATCATTATGTTTGAGGGATGAATTAATTTAAGTTTGAGTCTCCAGTGACTTAGCATTTTTATTTTGCAATACTAAGCACACAATGTAATTATGCCAAATTACAATGCTCTCGACGAAAAGTAAAGGAATATACATAGATGAAAACACAATTAGATTCATCGATAACATATAAAACAAAACTGAAAAACTGATGTTGTTCTGCATTGAATTTTATGCGCCAAATATTACGCAGAATATGGCGATAAAAGAGAAAGTGTTTTGAAAATAGGATGGCAATTAATGAGAGTGGCTTACATTTCTTTTGATGTTCCCAGTACCGTTAAATATCAATTTAATAACATAAATGAAATGCCCTTACTTGTAAGATACTGAAAAGAGAACTAATATCACTTTTTCATATGATTTTCACCCTCAGAGCATCTTTAGTTTTAACTCACCGAGTCATCTTCAGGTAGTTGACATATTTCTGAAACAACTCACTAGGTTTATATTTAGGAATGGTTAAGAAAATGAAGAAACAGCTATAGGAGATGGATTGGACTTACGTGTACCGACGCGCTCCATGAGAAATGAAGGTGAGAGGATGTCTGTTTGATGCAATGAAGGGGAAAAAACCCAAGCAGGGAATACCCGGAGAAATTTAAGGAGAGGAAGTTGGGTGGGCAGTGTTCTAATGAGGGATTAGCAAGTGTGGGTAAGGGAGCGGTTTAGCAAAGGGTGGTGGGTAGCGGGCTCCTGACAATGTGATCGCCTTTTCACTATCCTTTTCTTAACCACGTTAAACCATCCCCGCGAATCCGTCACTATAACACCGTTGACCCAACTTTCTTTGCCGATTGTTCGTTTCAAGCTAAATTGTTAGTCCTCGGACGAATCGTAATTACTACTCATACTCGTTGTTTGATTCTATAGCTTCTTCTTTGTCTTCTATTAGTAATAGTTCCCGTAATTCCTTCGGAAGCCTCCTATGAGCCTTAGCAGTCAAAGTAATGGTGGAGGAAAGCAATGGATCGGACATGATCAAACGTCTTTTGAATAGGTCCTCATTGGAGGCCATCCTGGAGCGTTTCCGCGTGAATCTTTCTCGGAATATCCTGGCGTCCTTATTGCGAGCCTCCATCGCCTCCTCGGATAGCTGGCTTTTGGGAAGAATTGCCCCTTTCGAAATTTCCGCGCCATGTATGAGCACTTTATGGACCGTGGTCGGCATGTAGTACCAGGGATAGAGCTCAACGTATAATTCGGCCGTCCTCAGGCAGTACAGTGAAATTTCCTGGTTGTTTAGTGGTTGGCCACTTGAAATTGCCTTCAGAATAATTGAATATGTTATTATAAGCTCATACTCAACTCCTGAAATGAAAATATAAGAAGGCATGAATTAGCCTCGATCACAGAAGTATAATACTCAAAAAGTAAACTTACTGTTGATTTGAGTGTAATACGTGTCATTGACCATATGTAGCTATCTCTGAGCATATAAGCGGATTTACAACATTACCTGTTACATCAGCTGCCTGTTTAGGAGAATCAAAGAAACGTCTAGCTGTATTTCCATAATTCGTATTTTCTGTTCCAGGCCTTTGCACATCTACGACTAAACCCATCCTTTCTCTGAAAGTCTACTGTATTATATCCTTTCCTTTGCACAGCTATATTTTAAGATAACCACGAGACTAGAAAGGAATTTAATTATAACTTAGCGATTTATTTTTCAGAATAATTTGGATTAAAGCAATTAAAAGTTCTACCTTGAGCTTTGATGTATTCTCACCTGCTATTGCTTAAACCAAAGTTGATACGAAATATGCAAAAGACACTAAAAAAACGAATGTAGCATTGCAGCGTCGATAAACCAGAAAAATATTTATCTACAGCTGCCGGTCGATTTTTCATGGCTGTTATGTTATTCATTTCGGAAGTTTTTGCTACGCAGATGCAACACCTAAATTTTTTTTCCTGGCCTTCCCTATGTGCCTGATAAAGTAAATTTTCAATATTAAAGGTTAAAAAGTAAAAATGATGTCGTTAAATAAATGCGTTAGAGATTTGTAGAAAAATACATACCAGCCGCCGTAGAAGTACTTGGTAAATAATGACGCACGTTAGCAGGCAAAATGATTGACTCATTGAGCCAATCATAATGATGCAGCAAATATCGCTCATTATTCCGGGAACACTTTTCAGATATTCTCATGTAGGGCACCAAAAAACTAATCCAAATGAATTCACGAAGACTTTTTAGAGCGTCATCATGTGACCCTAAATCTAATCTTCGTGACAAATATTCAATCAAATATTTTTCTTGAAATTTAATGATTTTCCCTTCATATCCGTTACTTTTTAATAGAGCTCAAGACGCGTGATCTGGTGTGAAGGCATATCACAGCACGTTTGAGGAAAAACCTGTGTAACGGTCCACTAATTTAAGAAAATATAATATACGAACGATAAAAGAAAAAAATGATGGTACTTTGAAATAATAGTAAGCAGTAAGTACGCGTGGTAAAAGAAATTCCAAGAGAAGTTACCAGAACATATATGAACACTAATGAAAAAACTACGAAGCATAATATGGGTAAAAAACATCATTGTTGGGAAATTAAGATAAATTGCTTACCTTAAAAAAGAGGTATACTTTTAATAAAATAAACAATACTGCTGTCACCACAGGGAACTGAAGCAGGAAATATGTCAGTATTTCACGAGCCAAATAACCAGATACTACGGGTTTTCCAAACTCACGAGAGCACAGGCACCAAACTACTTCACCAAAACCAAACTACAACTGCCTGTCAATATGCATTTCTTAAAGGAAGGGCGCCAATGGAAATACCCGCTTATTTCCCGTCAACGGCAGCCCGGTGTCAGAAAACGTTCCTTTTCGTGCCACCCTCCTCGGGGAGTAAAGGTGGAGGGTGTTGTTCGGGGTGGGGGAGGAGATGGTGAAGGAAAAGAAGGGAATCCAAAATGTTGCCTTATTATGGAAAACTTGCATGGTACCCCGAGAACCCGCATTCTTTCTCAAGAGTTGAAATAAGTTCATAATTTGCAGCATGATTCCGAAAATTATCCAAAGAAAACCAAATGTAACGCAGTTACGCGTTCACAGATCCATTCTCTCGATCCAAGGTCCTCGCAAAATCTTCAGTTTAGAACCTTTAGAAATCAGTGACAACAAGCATAGCCTGAAAAAGTTGAATTCGAGGAGTTAATGTCCACACAACTTGAACAACCCAACGGGGAACACTGTATTTCCAGGTCCCGCTGCGCGGAGCCGGGCCGCGACGCGCGATCGAAAAATCGAGTTTATTCTCGGCGTCGCAAACTTTTTTCAAATATTTTTACGGAATAATCTAGAAATATGTTTAGTTTATACTCTGATGAAGTATCCCAGAGACCATTTTCCGAATAAGGATTATATTGTCTACTTTATGTAAAATTTTGTCTAAAAAAAAAGGGTCCGCCATTTTGTGACATAATAGCACTCAAATATGAGCAAATATGTCTGAAAGTTATGCATAGTATAGGTGAAGTACCTTGTTTATAAATGGTAATGTTTTTTATTTCATAAAAATCCTTGCATTACTCCTATATCTGCTCAACTACTAAGATTTTCGAAGAAAAATGAGAGCGGGCGCTTTTTTGGAAATTTGGTCGTGTTTGAGCCTCTGTATCTAAGTAACGAGTAATACCTATGAGAAATGGCTTACCATTCCATAATCAATAATCACTTGTGTGTATATGTGCCAAGTTTCAAGTTGATATCTCAAAAAAGGCAATTTTGGACTTTTGTCCGGCGATTTTCGATTTGAGCCCACTGTGCAACGTTGCGAAAACGCAACATTTTGTTTGCGAATTTTTTTACATCGGTTCTTATATTTTATGGGAAATTATTTTCATTGTTCCACTTATATAGATGTTAACACTTCTTATAATATTTTTTTGCATAATTTTTCACTATTAGTCATTTTTTTATTGCCTGGGCAACTTGTTCTTTCCTGTGCGTTTTCCGAGAAGAGTTTTCATTATTTTTTTTCTTCCAACATTTTAGAGATATTTAATCGTTGAGGTGATTAAATAAGACAACAATGTATCATCGAGGTTCAGTCACGAGATGAAGTAATTGTGTTTTATCTAAACCTATATTTTCTTACTTGCGCGTTAATGTTGCGAAAACGCAACGTTGGGCCTTATGGTGTACAAATGTATTCGTTTCCCATAACAGTGAATTTTGGGACATAGCTACATAGGAATCTTCAATAGCTTTGTGGAGTGAGGATTTCAAATGAGAACGTAACTTTTGTTAAATTGATGTCAAGTATAGCAGCAAGTATTCATTCTCAGATAATGTTCATATACATTTAGTACTACATCTGTGGAGGGAGACACGTTTTACGTTTCACTTTAGTAGGAACTTATTTACAATTTATCCTCTTATTCTGAATGCTCATGCAAAAGAAGCAACTGACATTTTATCGGTGCTCGAGGAACTAAGCTCAGATGATTTGGAAAAAGGAAGTTTTCCTGATGCTGTGATCATCCCACCAGCATTATATCCCCTCACTGATGAAGAAGACATGGATCTAGATGACAGAGCCGGAGAGCTTCAGAGTGATGTTGCGGAGACAATTGAACTGCACCACAGCATTGATTTAGTTCATGAAGACACTCAGACATTAACAGAGAACGATTCGGAAGCTCCCGTCTTGGAGAAAAAGCCTCCAAAGTGGGTGAGACGTATGCCTAAGTATGGATCATTCACTTAGTGCAACGAAGTAGAATCTCGAAAGAAGTTAAAATGTTCATTAGGCAGTTTGACCCCAATTGAATTCTTTCAGTTGTTTATTTTACGATAAGGTGATGGATATGATAATATCCTATTCATTTAAATATTCTAAGGATAAAACAACCATGATTTTTAAATTATCCGCAACGATCTCAGAAAGTTTTTTGGCATTCTCCTTTTGACGGGGTATCATACTCTATATCAGTCCCGATTTTATTGAAGCAGAGACCCAGATAGTGTCAAAATTGTCAGAGAAGCTTTATCCTGTAATAGATTTCAAGAAGTACATTCGTTTTTCTGACAGTGATACCCTTGATTTGAATGATAAGTTTGCAAAGGTTCAGCCACTATTTAAAAAAATCAATTAAAATTTCATCCCATTCGGAATCTTTTCACGTAACTTCTCAATAGATGAGCAGATGGTACCTTATTTTGGACGTCATTCATGTAAAATGTTTATTCGTGGGAAACCTATTAGAATTGGGTTTAAGCTGTGTTGCTTGGCATCTTCGTGTGGTTTTCTCTACTAATTTCATCCATACTCTGGCGCAACTTCTAAACCTAATGATGGCCTTATTCTTGGAGAAATAGTGGTAACAAATTTGCTAAGCGTTGTTAAAAATCCAAAGGATCACAAAATCTATTTTGACAATTTCTTTACTAGCCATGCACTGCTGTCAATCCTTTCACATATGGGTTTCTTTTGCCACTGGGACTGTACGGGAGACCCGGATTTCCGATTGTCCCTTGAAAGCAACCAAAGATGTGAGATTTGACAAAAAAGGTTCGTATGACCGTAGAGTAACACTCAGCGCTTGACGAATCCAACAAGATATTCTTGATATGATGGCATGACAATGCCATAGTCCAAGTTGCAACTAATGTGGGAACGCTAAATCCTTGAGTAAAAACAAAATGGTATAACCCTAAAAAGAAAAAAAATGGATTCAATACCCCAACCAAATGTAATTAGTGACTACAACAAAAGGATGGAAGGTGTAGACCTTCATGATAATGTACTATCGAATTATAGAACTAAACTCAAAGGAAAAAAGTGGTGGTGGCCACTTTTTACAAACACACGTGATAGCGCAGTGGTTCATTCACGGAAAATTTACAAAATATCTACTGAATCTGACATTTCCCTGGTGAGTTATAAATCAATTTTGGTATTTTCATTGTTGCAAAGTGATAGAGGAAAACCTGCAATAACTGATAACGGAGATACGGAATTAGAAACAGAAAACTTCGAACAGCTGTTTTGGAAGACTATCACAGGGAAATCTACCAATATCTGTAAGCTTGGACAATATAGGACACATAATAGTGCGTACTGATGAACGTAAAAAAGAGGTGTAGAATGTGTCATTCGCAAACAGTATATCAGAGCAAAAACTGTAAAGTGCCTGTACACACAAATTGATTGCAGATTTTCATAAAAATCAGTGATATAAAGTGTAACAACATATTTTCCCACAGATAAATAAATAGGTATAAACATTAAGTAACTATATTTCAAAATATGGTTATGTTAAATAAATATGTACATTATTAAAGTGGTAAAAAAACTGAAAAAAATGAAAAATTTGAAAAGCCTGCTCCACTCTATTTCTGCTACCCCTAATTCCCAACGTTGCGAAAACGCAAAATTTTATATTGTTTAAATAGAAAATGTTAAAAAATTAAAAACAGAATTTTAACCATAATTGGGACTCATGCGATTGAATTCACCAAATATTTCAACGGAAAAGTAATTTTTTAGGGCTTGGGACTTAATGGGTTAAACCCTTGAGTTCACAAGTCAAAACGTGGCTCTATAATGTAAAAGATTAATTGAATGCAGTAGAATACCGTGAAGAAAGGAACAAGGGAAACACTAAATGTGTGCTGGCTGTTTGCATTACGTAAAAATGAACATTAAATCTATATACCGTATTTCTCTGAATATAAGCCGCACTTTTTTCCCGATTTTGGTGCGGCTTATATTCGAGGTGCGGCTTAAATTCGAGAACATTCACAAAAAATCGTAGAAATGGCCGATTTGAGCAAACCAGCCATTCAGATTCACGCGGACGCCAGCTAAGCTCGCTTAAACCACGGGGAAAGTAAGAAATAACACTGAAAAAGGTCAAATTGGTGCACAATTTATTCATATATTAAAGAATAATATAGGTAACATTGTTTCACAGTTACATAGGTAATGTAAAAACAGATATAACATTCTAATGCCTAATACTGTAGGTAGTACGGGATGCACTAAAAAATGGTGCGGCTTAAATTCGCGTATTAAATCTTTTTCCCTGTTTGAGGCCCCAAAAACGCGGTGCGGCGTATATTTGAGTGCGGCTTATATTCGGGGAAATACGGTATATTAAAGACATTTAGCTTAATCCAGCGTGCCCAATGATAATTTGTTTTCCAGACCGTTGGATATTTCTCTACGTAGAATGTTCGAAACTGGATGATGTCGTAACTTGAAAATAACGGAGTAATAGTATTATCGTAATAGGACAATAAATAATAAGAGCGGCGTAATTATTTGCAGCGTACTACTCCGAGCCTAAAGTAACGCTAGAAATGGAGAAAGTCGAGAAGGATAGAATGGCCCTCGGAACACGGAAGGACATTAGATAGAGGAGAAAGAAGACTGAGGAGTGAGAGGAACAAGGGAGTAGGATGAAGCTTCGCAGCATAATGAGGTTAGCGGCGCATGAGGAATGGGTTTCATGAGGACCCGTGAGCAGAATTCAGATGACCGAAAGTGACTGGATGAATGATCGATTGATAAAACGATTTATTACGGGGAATGGACGTAGTTTTCTTCCCAACTCACGCCTCCCTCGATTGTTTTACCCCGACCTCAAATGCCGAAATTTCCTCCCGAAAACAACCGTTCCCCGCTACGGAATATAAATAACGCAAGAAAAAGATCAGTCGGGTTTAATTCGCGAAATGAAATTACTTCACGAAATGAGCCCACTTGCAACACGTTAAATCTGACTTTTTCATTGCGCCAGTCACTCACTATTAATAAGTGGAATAAAATGAATACATATTGTTACGGTAACCATTGGAGAGCCAAACGCGAGATTTTTCTTTTACCAAGATTCTGGCATTCAGCATCAATACAATTGTATCGATTGATTCATATGCAACAGAGAAGACGGGAAAACGTAATGAAATTGCAATAAGTGTTTTCCCAAAGTAACTTTCGTATTTTGTAATATTTTGCCATTATTCACTTAAAAGAAGTAGAATGGCTACAGAAGGCACTCCCTCAATTTTATTTTTTCCTAAGAAACGAATAAGGGCCCCTATAATGAATTGGTCATGTCAACCGACACACGCCAAGTTCAAAATTGATTAATTAGGGACGCGTGAGAGTTTCGGTAAATCAAAATCATGCTAGTGAAACATACTTTGTGCGCTGAATAGATCATAATTTTTTGATGGATCAAAACCTTGTCTTTAATTTTAAATTAAAGGGTTTAAAATTGTTAGTAAAAATAGTTTAAAGAGTGACATCATTTCACAACTTCATCGTGTTGATACAATTTCCTGGTAGTCTTATCATCGATTACAATTTAATTTCTGCCATTAATTTCTTCTTTAATCCTCTGTGGCAATCTGTTCAACTCTAGTTGTGTGAATGGTAGTTATTAATAATGTAAATGATAACTACAGGTAGTGTTTTGTTAGCTGTTTAAAAATTGATCTTTTTCATTTATACATGGGATGCTACTTAAACTATTTATGAATTAAGTGTCTGTAATGTTGAAATAGGAGCGTGGTGGCCTAGTGGGTAGATCGCTTATTTTCTGATCGAAGGGTCCCGGGTTCAAATCCGGGTGAACCCTTTGGACGCCCCCGAACAAAAAAATATCATCGGAGTGCGAGGTAGCCCAGGGAAAGGAACTGTCCTCCCTACCCTGAATGTGTGAAATTCACACGCCTGTGGCATAGTCCGGGGTGAGCTCTACCCTCAACTATCCAAACCAACCTTCGCGATGAATCACTGAATGAGTGAATGTTGAAATCATTTTTTAAAGGCCCTATCTAGTAACACACAATTAAACATTAACTAAATGGTAAGCGTGATGTATGAGGACATTGTCCATACCACGTAGAACGATAGCTAGAAGCCGAATAGCATGTGGATTCTCCTTGCAAAAATATAAATTAACAAAGTATTTAGTTAAATAGGTACCTAACTAATGGGAATCTTGCGTGATACCACTACACCAGCATTGCGTCTTTAGCAGTTTTAGTAGGTAAGCATGACGGATAGGGTTAGAAAGGAGTGGGTGATGAAGGAACGAGGAATGGATGCATACGATAGGAGTGTGCGTCGTTGGTTTGGCCACGTTGAGAGAATGGAAGAGTCAAAAAACTAAACAGATATATGATAGTAGAAGTAATGGCGTGAGAGGAAGGGGTAGACCAACGAAGTCATGGGTGAATATGGTGCAAGATACTCTAAAGTGGAGGAATATTAGTAGTATTGATAATGGGTGGGTGTGTATGAAGCAATCCATGAATAAAGCATAGACAAAAAAGGTGTGCTAGGATAGGGCACTATGGAAGAAATGTTTCAAATCGAAGACAGTTTTCAAGGCTTGACGCCCAAAATTATGCTCATTTGACAATGCCAACCTCGAAAGGGAACATAGTGATGGGTATGAATGCATTTATGTCATTAACTAATAGCATTATGGTGGTGCTTGACGGTGGATACATGCCTGATGTGGAGCAACCACAAGCCACACACCCTCGATGTGGCTTGCATGATATCTCGTAGATAGAGATGTATAAAAAATAAATGGTTTCTCGCGAGCACAACTTGAGAAATAAATACCCCTTCTCCTGCCTGGAAATAACATCTTTCGAGCATCATAATCCGTTTCATTTTATAGGAATTATTTCGGAGCTGGAACTCAAACTGAATATCTTCAATTATTTCCAAGATTCAGTCTGAATAAAAAGCGCTCGACCTGGCTGTCTTCCCCAGGACAAGTTTCGTCGACGAGAGAGCTTCCAGCTCGATAAAAATCCATCACGGACACATCGACGATTCCCACTTATGCAACCCGGCCACGTTAAGGTCCAGTCGGACTCGGAAAAACAAATCACGGCCGAAGAGCGAGGGACAGGGAGGGGAGAGGGAGGAAACAAATGAGGAGACACGTGAATAAACCATGTTTCAATTTGCTCTCCCTGAGCTCTTTCCATACACCACCACTCCCGCCCCCTTTCTTCCGTCCGTCCGGCGAAAAAAGTCTCCAAACCCCCCCTTCGTCCCACCGTCCTTCTCCCCCGCCCCACCCCCTCACACACACCGCGTGGGGGCGGTGGCGGCAAATACAGGATTGCATGGTTCCGTGAGGGATTCGAACGATACGGGGAGGAGGGGGGAGGGGTGTGTGGATGGACTCTCTCATAGGGCAATATAAATTCACTTTGATACCGCGAACGGAACTGAAAGAGGGCGGGGAGCGTCCGGGGAGGAATTTCCAGGGGGGGGAGGGAGAGGGGATCGGCAGGGATACAAGGTGGGGGGCGCGAATAGGGAGGCATTTTTTCTCTCTCTCTCTCTCGAGGGGCCAAGAGAGAGAGAGAGAGAACTGCCCAAACTCGGGGTCAACTCATCGTCGAAAATGTCCTTTGGTCAATGGTTTTTGCTTTGACGACTTCATCTTCCCCGGTAAAACAGGATGAAATATTTAAGCGGAACAGCAGGCCTGGACGACATTAAGGATGGACTCTGCCCCACCCCCCTCTAACACTCATCCTCCCGATCGGGCTCTTTTTTTTCAAAGGGAGCCCAAACCTATCCCTTACCCCACCACCTTCCGGTCAATCTCCCCTCCCCCCACTCTTTCGCTCTTCGGGGACGTCAGCAGCAGCACTCTGGAAGAGAATTTTGGGGAGGGTTGGTGGCTGAGGACACGGAGGAGAGTATATATAATAATAATAAGGGATCGCCGACGAGTCGAGGGGAAAGGTGGAAGAGTGAGGTTATTACAAAGTGTCCGACGGATAGATAAAAAAATAAAATAACGCACGAGAGACGGGACGGACTGTCGGTCACTCATGCGAAGAAAGAGTTCACGAGAGAGCACTCCCCCGAAGCTTGTCGGACGTGATAGGAATTCACAATAACGCCGACGTATAAGATTTCCGCCCGGGCAAAAATAAAGATATAAAAAACGGGAATCGGATGAAAAGTGAATGAGATAGGGAAAAGAGCGACAGAAAAGAGTGGGACACACACTGGGATGTTGAGCGTGTCTGAGAGAGATGGGAGGATGGAAGGATTTTTTTCTCTCAGAAGTTAAGCCCAGCCAGCGAGAGAGAGGATAAGAGAAAACTATGTTTGGGTATCAATCGACTTTCGGTCAACAGGCCCCGGCGACTTCGGACGCAGCACTCCGGGACGTTTTTTCGCCGGGAAGGTGCGAAGCGGTGCCATGCGAAGAGTTTGGGATGAAGAGGAGGGATGGTGTGGGTGAGGGGGGGAAAGGGGAGAGAGGGTACAGGGTACACACAGGGTTGTGAGGGAACGCGCTGGAAGTACAAGAGGGGTTTGAGGCAAGTTTGAGGAGTTCGATCTTGTCCCCCGTTCGAGAAGCATACGTACAAGCTGTGAGGCCGGTTGGGAGCGGAATATTGATAAGGACTAAGGGATGCAAGGCGACAAGAGGCCGGCCGTAGGAGGAGATTCGGCCGTTCGGGGGGATCGAGGGGAGGGATGGGGAGTGGGAGGATCTGAAAAACAACCCGAAGTGGAGATGGACCCAATGGAAAGTCCGAAATTCACTCAAGAGTTCCGGGTTGGAATCAGTCAAACGCTTCCTTTTTTTCCTCTCCTCTAAAAAAATCCCAAAACCGTCGCCTGGCCTCTAGCATCTCCACCCTCTCCGATATGCTTCTCTCCTCTAGTGTTCGTCGTTCTCATCCGCAGGGCGTCCGATAGTCCTCGTCGGACATTCGCAAAAAAATTGCTGTTGGAAAGGGTCGCTGACGGGGGACAGAGTTCGATGGGTGAGGAAGGGTGAGATAAAAAGAATTGGGTGAGGAGAGATGCAGAAATGAAAGAAAGGGGAAGGAATTGGCACTGGCAATCCGAAGGGAGGAGGGAGAACAAGACGGATGTTAAGGGGAAAAATTGAGGAGAATGCAACTCTGAATAGCCGGAAAATGACTCTAGGGAGTAAAATTTGCAACTCATCCGGTTCCGGAAACGAACGCTTATAAATTATTTGGATGCAAGAAAGGAGGCACTACCACATGACTGACCTAACTAAGAACCACAGCACCAGAAGGAAAACTAAGGCTGATTTGGTTCTGGTTCTCATTGTGCCAATGGTTAGCAACGTGTGACCCTGTTGGCACTCTTAACAGAATGAGTACAACGCAGACCAATCCAAGAAGATACTAAAACTTTAGTGTTTTGAAGCACGGCACAAAACAAGATTCACACGATTTGGCACTCGATAGATGAACTTAATGCGATACAAAGTATAGCTATTAGCTAAACTAGCTGTTGATTAGTTGGCAATTCAAAATTTAGTAGGAAATAAAAAATACGTAACTGAACCAAATAAGTTAGATGGGAGTGCAGCTAATTCAAATGCTGGAATACAGGAATGGACGTAAAACCCGTCGATGCAGACGGGATTTAATTAAAAACACTAATTTTTCATAATTTGCAACAATATATAATGAGACGACTTGTCAGCCGTTCATTTCTAAAATTGGTTCATAACTTCATACCAGTCCTCCATTCCTTCCTATTAATGCTTTTTCACTCCATGATAGTTTCCAAACTTTATTTTGTACAAGTATCCGTCCGTCGCACATCTTTGCGGAGCCTTTCCTATTATGTTGCATAGAGTAATATGACTTTTCGAATTCGCTGTGCCTCAATTGTTTTCGAATACATCCAACTCTTTTTGCAGTGATATCCCATATTCTCTTCTCCTCTTACACGCATCTGTAAACTTCCCAATGGGAAATGAATTGAAAGCCATAAAAGCAGCTTCATACAAAGCTTCGAAATAACGGAATTTTTCTCATAATTATTTGAAGTACGCCTTAATGTGTGAGGTGCAAAAGGTGGAATAAAATCGCTAAGAAGTCAAAATAAGAGTTAAAAATTAGATCTTGCACAAGTGCTGCAGCACATAGCGGCAATGCTTCCATCGCGATCACCCTCGACTCCAGGCATCGTAAAACCATTTTAAAGAGGGAATATTTAATGAATAGGGGAAAATGATTCAAAGTGCACCTTTATTAGCCAAGCATACCGTGGAACAAATGCCTTGGAAGTTGGGAGAAGAGTTAAAAATTTGTGCGCGTAAAAGTTCAGGAGCACACAGAAAGCATTAGCAATCGCACTCCATTTGGCCGGATCCCCCTTAAGGGCCGAATCCAGGGCGATCGGAAACACGTCCATCTCATCTCTGAGAGAAAAAAGTTGTGATTGAGGAGAATAAAATCGGAAAAATAAGAAGATGAAGAGTATGGTAGGCAGAGAGAAGTGGAAATCGAGGGGGGGGGGGGAGTTGGAGGAGGAGGCAGGGGTGTAAGGAGAGGGAGCGGGGGAGGCAAGAAGAGGGTAGGTTGGGGGGGGGGAGGAGGGAAGGGTGCCGCTCTAAAGCCCGCCGCCGGACACAAAAATTTTATCCATCCCCTTCCTTTTTTTCTAACGAATCGACATTCCGAACGGTCAACACGACGAAGGGACATCGCTTTCCGATGAGGGAGAGCAGGGAAGCAGTAGTCTGGACGGGCGGACAGAAGAGAGAGAGAGAGAAGAGGAAGACAGGGATTTGCGTATTTTTCGTGGACGAGGGTTTTTTTTCCTCGGGAAAAAGCTTTTGTGCATTTCTGAGGAGGTGACCGGGCGAGCGGGCAGCGGAGTGCCGGTGGTGCGGCAGCAGAGTAGCGAACTGGAAGAAGGGCTTGGAGAGCTGCTCTCTGAGTAAAGAATTCCAGCGCCTCTCTTCCTTCTCCTCCTCAATCGGGGTCAACATTTTGAGGCGTACAGGCGCGAGCTGGAAAACTCGAGCAGAAACAAAAAAAAAGATATGCCAAGAGGGTGGCCGACAAAAACATATAAACACACGAAAGGCACTTACAAGTAGGCTTATTAAATTTCGATGGAACGTCGATCCAACTTTCTCATAGGAGAGAGGGCGAAATATAAGAAGTCTTTACTTGTAAGTGCCTTTCGTGTGCTTCTATATTCTTATCAAAATGAATTTAAGGACACTCACAAAAAATATAAAGACGTTTTCGTCGGCCACATGAGACTAACTAGTGATCTCGGGTGGGGGAGTTGAAAAAAGAGAGGGGATTTTTGGGGAGCGAGAGATGGCTATTGGTCAGTGGGCCAAATGCTCTCGTCACCCATATGATGTGCCATCTCACGAGTTCTCAATTCAATATTGGTAGCTGATTCGGGCTACCAACATTGGGTTGAGAACTTATGAGATGACATTCATATCGGTGATGAGAGCATTTGAACCACCCGGACTAAATTTGGCTCAATGGATCGACACCACCTTCTTCAGCGAGAGTTAAGAAAGGAAGAATGATTTTTCCTTTACCTTTCGCATTCCTTCATTTACCTCTTAGAATGATTCGCTATCTACTTCTCGCTGAAGAAGGTGGTGGCGATCCGATCCACCGAAATAATTTAAGTCCATGTGACTGTCTTTTTATCTTAGTTTCCCCTGTTTCTCCTGAATTTAGTCACCCTAGTGACGAAGAATTGGCAGGGGGTGCGGAGACAAAGCAAGAGTGCGAGAACTCTCTCAAATTCTCTCTAGTTGCCCCTTTGGGAGGGGCATAAGAGGAGAGTAGGGGCACTGGGAGAGAGAAATCATTCAGGGATTTTGCCCATTCCGCGCCAATAGACAGGGCAAGAACTTTATGGGTGGCGAGGATGGCAGCAGAGGGAAATAGGCGGATTCCCCGTACTATCCCCTCCCCCCCCAAACGAAATCCTTCCGATACTTTTCCCCACCTCTCCCGAGAGGTCCAGATGTCCAGAAGCGGCGTCAATAGGGGGGAGGGAGGAAATGGCGTTTTTGTAGAAAAAGGGAGAAGGGGAAACCCATCAAAGTCAACGCTGAGTGACCCTAGGCAAGCAATGTGCCGGAAGGAATCGCCTCTATGGGGGGTGGTGTGGGGCGGGGGAGTATACTCCATGAGGAGAGTAACACAGGCAGGGTTGGCGGTCATGGAATAGGCCAGAGGTGGGGGCACGGGGAAGCCCCTTGTGCGAGCGGGCGTGCGTAGCATGGAGGAGGGGCTCGTATGGGCGGAATGAAGAGGGCAAGGGGAAGAAGACCCTGTGCATAAATCTGCAAGCTGGGAATGAGGTGAAGACGCATTCAGTCAGTCGCAACACTTACGAGGAGTTTGAACGCAGGGGCGGGATCCAAATCATCATATGGATTGGTTTAGGAGGTTTTTCTTTTTTATCGGGATGAGCTCCGAAAAGTTAGCGGAAGAATTCTCCCGGACCCCCCTCGAGAACATTCTCGCTGCCGAGTGGAGGCTCGAAGCGTCGTCAGCAGATGTAAATGAGTGGGACCGCACGTGGAGAACCCGTCATGCTGATTGGGAGGACCTTTGATTTGGGCAAGGAAGGGTAGGAGAGTGCGTTCTTAGGCACCACTCGATAAACCACGCCCGCGGTGAGTTCACGATGCTCAAGTGCGGTTGCGACGACCGGCGGTCAAAATTTTCCTCCCGCCGCATAAGCACTCGACTCTCGCCCAATTTGAGCTGCCTGGAATGGTACAGCGGGTTCTCTCCTTCCGCACTCTTGAAGAACAACTTTGCGGGCTTTCTGAGGGAGCACAGCTCGCTGGTCAATCGAAAGTCTTCATCCTCATTGATTCGGTTTGTTTTCATCTCATTTGCTCCTCGGCGAACCGAGAAAATAAACGGCAAAATTTGTCATCCCCCTCTCTATAATGCACCGATTAGAAACGTGTTGTAGGGCAATAGGCCTGCTTTTCACCGAATAAAAATCCCTTCTGAGAGAATTTTAGGAATAACTTTTTAAAAAAACTTTCAAAACGGAATTTCTGCAAAACATTTACTATAAGGCTACCGTACCAGCATGTCTTTATTCATTATCAACTTAAGGGGATTGAATACTTTTCAAAAATGCAAATGGAAATATGCCAAAAAGCAAAGTTATGGAGCTATTATGTTGGTGGATGGGAGGCATCTCAGGCGGACTGCGGAGTCATGGTGGAATAATGGCACAGCCTTTGAAGACGTATGGCACCCTCCTCCATTGTCACAAATACAAACATTCTACATTGCCTATATTCTCTATGATTGAATTTAAAAGTGAAGTACAATAGCAAGACGCACATGTTAGCTAGTTTTCGTATCACTACTCATTACCGGACTTATAATCCTCGTTGTAAATAATCTATTTTTTTTAGTTGGCGATTTTTGCTTGCGACATGAATTGTGTCAAATTAGAAAAAAACAAATATTGGACGTTGGTGTTCCATTATTTTTAGTGTCGAATGGTTAAAACAGGATTTTTTATCTACTGTATTGTTCAAACGTGACATGAAAAAAAATTATGAAACATGAAAAAGGAATTATATTACAAACACAAATCATACAACACCACATAGCAAACTTTGGTAATCGAAAAAAACACCAATTTTGACCTAAACGAGAAAACTCAGCATAGGAAAACTAGAAAATACGTATATTTGGGGAAACAACCCAAGTATGGGTGCTTTATTGTCATTGAAGGACAGGAAGCCCTGATAAGGAAACGATATCCCATGGCAAATCAAATGAGGAAAATAGTTTTCATGGCCACATTAGTTTACTCGTAAAAAGAGCAGAATTCCACGAAAAGGAAAAATAGGAGGAAAAAAGAAAACGTCGTCTACATATAAGTCCGCACGAGCTAACTCCAGTACCTATCTGGCTATTGACCAATCAGACGCCTCGTAAAAAGACTGGATATAAATGTCCACGAAGACGATTCACGACCCCGATGGGAGCCGGATCGAGATTGGCTGATTGGAAGAAATAGAGACTGCTCACTTGTTAGTGTCACGCCATGGCCTTCGCAATCGATATCGGGAATCGGCGAAGCATGTCTACCCGCCGCTTAGTCGTATCTGACCCTCCCCCATTGTGCTTTGTAAGCTCTTAAATATTAACCCTGCGCTGAATATTTGATAGGAATTCTCAAATTCAGAATGTTGACTTTCTTAAACCGCAGTCCATTTATTCCTCGGAAAACTCATCACCGGGAAAAGAGGGTATCTAAGCTGACAATGAGAACGGAAGTTATTTGATGGTGGCTGGCCATTTGACTCCTAACACCACGATCGCTGGAGATAATGTTTGTAGTACCTCGCTTCATAAGAAGAAACTATGTTTTTTTCCAATGGAATGCGTTATAAAAATGGACAAATAATCTGAAAGTATTGCCCCCACTATTTTTAGGTTCAGTGGTTACAATCGTTAAAAATCAGTTACACTAAAAGGTATCTGAAGTGTAACGCCTTACTGGTTACTTAAACAGGTACGATTCCACAACCTTGCTGGATATTTATATATTAATAAATTGCAGAAATATTTTAATGCTGATCACAATACATTTTTCACACATGATCAATGAAATTTGGATATTATATTGTCATTACATGGCGTTCCTTCCACTTGACAATCGCATTCCTTGAACTTGAGTAAAAATGGAGTTCAATTATGTAAGAAATAATATCCAAAAGTAAATATGCTCGTGCTGCTCCATAAAAAATTCATTCGCGGGAATATTTCAAGTACGCAATCCATGGAGGAAAAACCAAAGGCGTTGCAATTGGGAAAATGTGTTGCATTTTTGAAATTTCGCTAATGATTAAAATTGGGAAACAACTATTTATTTACAAATGACGAAGCCAAAAGCGCATGGATGATACAAAAAGAAAAGACAGGAGATAAACAAAGACAAACAGACGACGCCTGAGGTGGTGCCGAACGAGCGATAAAGGTCGAGAGTGGAAAATAAGTGCGTGACATCTGAAATTATTTTTGTAGTGTCGGAGCTGTTCGCTTATGCGTTGGTGAACTGAACGTTTACACTGGAAACTGTGTGCACTGACGAAAATGTTTAGCATCGATTTCATTTCATTACATTTTCAGCAGCATTCATGTAGAAATTGTTTAGTCAGAAATCGAAATTGGTGCACATACAAGATTCTCACAACATGAACATTGAACTGAAGAAGGCTTCATTTTGTGGGAACACACAATAATAAAGAAAAGTTAGTGTCGAAAAGTACCCGGATAACTTGGTACTTTTCCACAATAAATTATTCGATGGAGGATTCGAGCAAGGATTCAAAAGAAAACTTTTATTTTTTTAATTGAAAACTTTGAAAATTACAGTAATCTATTGAAACCTGCGTCGCATACTTTTCAGAATACATTAGTGAGAAAAAAACTCGTTTATTTATTTATTATCATTTCATGTCAAACCTAACATATAGCATCACAAGCAGGTACTTGCCGTAGCAACAAATGAATATAAATTCTATGCTAATTCAGTTAGTCAATATTTGCAATTCACTCATGATTTTCAATTTTTACCTCAATATAAGCAATGGAAATACAATAGTATCAAGGAGTGAAATATCAAATGGACCGAAATAAACACCAATGAGGAAGCACTACAAATAGCTTGGGAGAAAACATTAAAAACTAAAGGAATAAAGGGATATAAATGTATCGTGCACATTCCAAAATACATTAGCCCCCTAAAAACAATAATTGGAGGGCACATCAATGGAAATAATAACCCAAGCAGACAAGGAATTAAATACCTAAATAAGATTTTGAGAGCTTTACTGACCTATCTCCGCGTTGATGACTTCTGCTACTAAAGATGATTATAAATAGGGAATGGTAAACACGAAACCAAAGACAAATCAAAGCATTTGATGATTTTTTAGCTATTAACCAAGGAATTACGCGCCTTAAAACATAAAATGCATTAATTTTTACCATCGCATTTTGCAAAACCGGTGAAAATGACAGGAAGGAAAGAAAGGTGGGCGGTAATTGTGATCCAGATAAAGAAAAGTTAAAAATACGACCTGAAAAACCAGCGGTTATTTCCCTTGATTCCCCGCATGCAGTAGCATAATCTAATTCCTCTAATTTTTTTCCTCGTTCCCATCAAAAGTCCCTCAAAAAGCATTTTCACGGACTGGCGGAAATGTGTTAATCGAGTAGCGGTGAAATCGACGGGCCTTGGACGACATTTTTTTTCCCTCCCGGATAATGGAACAAAAGGATTGAAATGGATGGGTGGCAAATTTTAGTAGATGCGCTGAAAAGGGAAGGGCAGATTAAAAAGGGAGCCCTCTCCATGCACGAGAGCTTTCGAATTCATACGCCGCGAACCGTTGCCGCGGGAAATTTTTCGCTGATGTCCCCTCCGCTCTCCGCATCTGGGTGTTTCCATAAAATCTCTTTAATCTAAATATCCCATTCTCGGCCACAGGTGGATTTTTCCTCCCATACATTCACAATGAGTTTGTTGTGTCACACGTATTATAGCATGAAATGCTCTGTGAATGGCAGATTCAGCAGTTGTATAGGGATCCATTTTGTTCGGTGAGGATCAGAGCGAAACAAACTTTTCAAGCGAAAGCGTATTTTTTTCTAAAAATTTGGAACTTCGTCGTCACTATGGACGGATATTTTTTTTAAATTAAGGATCCCATCATCATTTATGAATAACTGAATATATCATTGATGTGGATAACATGAATGCGAATGAAAAAAACTTTTTGAAGGTATTATACAGCAATCGAGTTTTAAGTCAGCTGCTTTTGTAGCTGAAGTTACCTTACAAACTTTTGCACATTACATCAAACCATAACCTTATTTTAACATAATGCTACTTAAACTATGGACCAGCACACCGTCACCATACTTTATTTTCAAAAGCGAATTCCAAATGCCGCATAAATGTATCTACACCGAGAGCAATAAAACCACTATACCCTTTCTATGAATAGGGGAATATTAGTTACATTAAAAAATTCTACATATTTATGGCAATACAGCTCCCTCGTTCTTGCTGCTTATTCTTTTTTTTCTTTCTTGCTACATATTACATTAATACTTTTATTTAGCAAGCCTAAAAATACCTGCAGCAGTTTTATTAGCAAATAAAATCGATAAAAAGGCCTTGTTCCACCAGAAAAAGTGCGAAAATATCGCAATGGGATTTGCCATACGCTCTTTCTGATTCAATGGGAATAGACACAGAAACGTTTGTAAAATCGAAATGAACGTAAACAAATAGAGTAAGAAACTAATCATATGCAATAAAATAAGAATCAAGGATTGAATTTCAAGAAAATCGTACCATTTTGTGATAACAGATAACTCAAATTTAGTGCCCAAAATAATTTACTGTACTCAGCCACATGCACAAACGCTTCAGTTTTTCAGAGCCAGTAATGTTGTTACTGAAGAGATAAAACCAGAGCCGAATGGTGGGACATTAAAAAGGAAGTGAAAACTTAAGAAGATAATGTTTTGTGACCAAAGTGTTCTAATTCCATATCCATTATCCTACTACTTCTTCTATACAGAAGCCACTGCTTTCTGGCCCATTTCCATCATCATCTGCTTGTCAGTAAAAAGCAAGTCTAGTAATTCACTCTTCCCCTTTTCTTACCATGTTCTTTAAATTATTCTCACATGTGTAACCCCAAGCGTGAAACTTCTTCGTATATTTACTCTGCCTGGTCTCACCGTTGCTTCTGCCGGAGGTTTTTTCTCCTGGCTAGGCAATAGGGCTCTTTATTAGGGCTTTACCACCCGTATCGCTTCTAAATCTCCCTCTTATCTTATACGGCTTCTTTCCTTTCGGCTGGTGACTAATGAATAACACTTACATGAGTAATCATATTTCCTTGTTCATGCTACAATGCAGTGAAAACCGGTTTGCATTGGCATATACTGTGGAGCAACAGCATACCATAACCAAATCGTTCTTTGACCCTCATCAGTTTCATACATGAGTTAGGTATTTACATACAACTTCGACCGGTTTTCGAATTGACAAGGCATATTCATGCATGATGATGCCTTATTAAGGCAAAATCCCAGGTATAGCTATAATAAAATCATATAGGAGTTCAAAGAACGCCGAAGCTAAGACTTATTACATTTAGCATATACGAGTGTTTTTTAGTAATAGTTCGCCGCATATTTCATCCCAGCTGTTTTCACACACCTTAAAACTTTCATTCAAAGTCTAATTTATCACCTTCTGTTTAATAATAAGTGAAGTGCCCGTGATAAGTAAATCCGCTGGATAAAATAATAAGTGTACTGGATATCACACTCATTTGCAAACATTATGGTTTTCTGAATGATCCAACATTGAGATTCAACATTTTTTAGACATCTGGGTAAACTCCATGCACCTGGATCTCAAGAAAATGACTCCATTCACATTTTAAAATACTTAAATAGTTCTGTATTAGATATTATAACTTTCAATCAACAATCAAATAGCTTTGACTGCAACTGCAGTAACTATTGACAGTAACCACAAGGACTAGACACAGGATGATTCGAGATATAAAAACCCCAAACCAAAGAACAAATCCCGACCATCTCCCACACATAGTATTCAGTAAGCCTGAGCGTTCATTTCAAATTTTGCCTACGTGCTCTTTAATTTTTCATTATTTTCCAATGTAAAGTCAACGCAGGCTTCCGAAATGACCGTGATCAATTGTTACTGCTACGCCGAGACAAGTCGAAAACGCAACAAACAAGAACGCACGGGTTGCACGCCGAGAATAAATCCGGACCAAAATGCGACGATGAATTTACGAGGATTCCTCCGCTATCTACCAAACCGTGTGAGAACGGCGTGGAGAACAGGATTAGTGGAAACGAGTAAGGGTTAGAGGGGAGACGGGCGTGGGGGAGTGGTCCTGACTCCTCAGCGGGTCTCCGGAAAAGAGGAAATTTGTGACCAAAAGACAAATAGGAGGGTGGTGGGGGTTTGAGGAGGAGCATCCCAGGAGGGAATGAGAGCAACACACGGAGGAGGGGGCGTGGGAGTTTTGTACCCCCCTCCCCTTTCTATTTTTACCTTTGAGAGAGAAAGAGAGAGAGAAGAGCGTATAAGAATCCGAGTGTTATTCTTCCAAAGCACCCCGGCACATTTGTCCCTAACATGTTCCGCCTATTCCATTGCCTACCCCTCCTCATGCCCTTGTCTTTCTCTGTTCTCCTCCCACGCCGTTTTCTTCCTCCCCCTTAACCAACACCTTTCAAGGCATTATTTCAAAAGCCAAGCGGCACAAAAGCAGACAAAACAGGGAAAAGGATGAGAATTTGAGAGAGTGAGAGTTGTGTGCGTGTTAACGGGGCCAGAGAGAGAGAGGGACATGGAAGGAAGATGAGACAAGAGGAGAGCACGCGTAATATAAAGGGTAGGGTTTTTAAATGTTCCGTCCCGTCAAGACCGTGAGGAAGGAAGGATAAAGACGCATTCTTTCTTTCCCGTAGCCCTTAATTTCCTCTCAAAGCGGAAGGGAGTGAAGGGAGAGGAAAACCCCTTTTTAGCCATTCGACCCCGTTCACTGCTTTGTGGAAATCTAATGGGAGACGACAAGGGACAGCCAATGGCACCTCATATTTTACTATCCTCGAGTAATATTTTACGTCCATCTTAATTGATGGGGGTTTTTGGGAGAGGATAATGGATCCAGAGGTGTTAATCAAGGTCTGTGTGATCGTTAATTACGACCAGACTACTTCTGTTAGTAAGAATTTCAAAAACAGTCGTTATATTTAGAATCAAGTTATAATTTATTTGCAGTTTGGGTGATGTTTTGTAAATTTAACAGCCATTATCACTTAAAGAACCTTCTCACGAATATCCTCCTTCTTCCAACAACCTTTTCGGCTTCGTGAGGCCCAAGACCCCACGTCTTAACCTCCACAATAGTGTCTTGACATTCCCAATCCGTCCTTCAATGGTAGTATTTTTTTAAAACAAATTCAGGGGCAAAGAAACCTTCTAAAGAATTTTGGCTATGATTTAATGGCACCTCCAGGCTGAAATACTTAAGCTCAACTGTTTTTGGAACGACTAAGTTCTCCCGTTTACGTTATTCATCAGTAATAAAAATACTTTATATCACCACTAATGACGAGACATCCTCGTTGCTATTACCAGAAATTCCTATTCACAATTTTTTCCTCACGTATTCTTTTTGATGCAGTTCTCCCCAGCTCTAAATTTTAAAAGGAATTTTAAAGGAAAATTTCGAGAAATGCATAAATTTAGTGTCCATAGATGTCACTGCGTATTTCGCAGATTATAAGCAATGAAGGACGGAAGAGAAAAATGATTTTATAACTTAATTCCAATTGACAGCCTAGGAAATATTGTTTAAACTATTGAAAGCAACGGCAATTGACCTATATATTATGACAAAGGCTAGATTCATAGGAAGCAGATAGACTCAAAACGCTTTACTACCACATTTTAATTAAAAAAGCCAAATATAAATTCTTATTAAATTCTCACATTGCGTATCCAAAGTCGCAATTTGAGTTTTTCAGGCTGAGATCAATGGCTTCTTTTATCAGACGCTCTCAATACCAATTGGACTTGGTGACGAGTTGGGCGTCATCAAAGCAGATAATGTGGTCTTCACATAGACAGTGCTCAGTCACGTGACATTACCGAAACCGGTGTGAATCCCAAAAACGTCTAACATTTTTAATTCGCCGGGAAACACTAGATCCTACATTCGTAAAATTATCTGTTATCTACCGTATACCTTTAATCAAGAAGTATGTAACGGGAAATCTAATTCCGTGGGCCTCGATTTCAAAGTTTGTGACTTCGAACATACTGCTACGGCTACTTCACACAAACTTCGACGAATACCTATTACGATCATCAGCATGCTAAAGATAAGTCAGGTGAAATCTGAAGATTTATAAAACTTGACGTTCGGTGTTATTTATATCCAACTCAGCAGGAAACCAAACGGTTTTTTTATTACGGGGTTTTGTTGACCAATCAACAAAAATTGAGATCATCAGCTGAAGCGTGTCTACACTGCATTGACTAAGCATAATAATTCGTCTTAAACTTGAAATTTATAGCCTAATACTACACAAAATACAGGAGGGTGACAACAAAGGAAACCATCAAATATATTTATCGATAGTGTGATAACATCGGAGACAAGCAATTGATGGGATAAATATTTACCATCGAACGCTAACTGTTGATGTTTCTAGACTACCGACCATCGGATATGCATCACTACCTGTAAATTACGTAGTGCTTACAATAATTTAATGTTGTAAAGTCGTTTGCATACAAAGTATCAATAATGCAGGCAAAAAGTATGGCGAAACGCTAACGAGCATAACTAAAGGAGAATACATAGGCTGTTTATTCCGACCTCAGCTCATTGTGTTGTGACACAGAAGTCAGACAAATTACCCCGGTATGAAGGATGGCGTAATTCTGGCATTTTTTTATCTGGCATAGCTACATTTGCTTTAAGATATACCCTTTGTAGGTATGGTTATAAATGTGCTGATCGTTTACCAGGAAAGGTCTGACTCATAAACCGTCAAGAGGAGGAGTTCGTTCCCATACATAATCTCCTTAAAATATATGACCAATCGCAAGTGTTGACCTACGCGGTTGGCTATTCTCAAATATTAAAAAGAGCTGAATGCCTTAAGGTGGCCCTACACTGGCTATAACAGTCAAGAGAAATACAAAATTACACATTTTGATTTATTTGGTTTAAAAAATATTGCTGTCGAATATGAAATGTGTTACCTATTAAAAACCAAAATTAAAGTACAAAATATGCAGATTATTCCACTAATATAATTTTTAATTACCACATTTTTCCATCCACAGGAGTCGACAACAGCGCCATTTGTATGGAGCTACCACATTTTGGCATCAATTGCGGCAGTAATTCGCGATTTTACGAGGTAAGACTCCTATATTTTACATTTATTTTTATTCAATTTCCCAGGACTTTCCGCTTCTCATAAACAGTTTTAATTAAAAGCTTATATATGCTTTCTCGTTCAAATTGAAGCTATTCTGCTATAATCTGAGCAATCTCCATTAGAGCCCATGTTAAAACCTCCACTTTCAAGGCTGATTTACAGTAAAACTAGCCTTAAAGCCCTAATTTTTTCAATTCTGTTAGTAAAATGCACTTCAAAGATACTATATTTAAGTTTTAAGAATTTCTGGAATAAGTGACCCTCAGGCCAGAGCCACCTAAATTGTGTATCCCAGAATTATATATTCGCTCTTCATTCATAACCTCCGACAAATTGCTCTGGTATGCGCGAAGGAAGCAGACTTTCGTGAAACGACGTTTTGTTTGCGGGAGGGAACCAAGGTCGCGTATCCGAATGACTCAATCATTCCCTAGTTTTGCAAAACTCAAAATGTGCTTTCTGGATACCGTAACATGCAGAATGTCAAACTTCATAAAGGGCTAAATGAAAATTATATCTCCCATTCTGTATCTACTCTTTTAAAAATATTGGTAGGTATAAACGATGGTTTATAAGGGACGCTTTCCCTAGAGATGCAAGAAATTTCTCGGTCGTGATTGGAAACTGAATCACCCCCAAAATACTACAATTTCACGGTTTGAGAGAACGCTGACAACTAACGTGAAGATTTTCACCCTTCCGGTTAGTGGTGATAAAATACACACCAGAAAACCGCCATGGAAAAAATGTACCTTGATCGGAAGTCGAACACGACGAGATTTTGGAAGATCTTGGTTCGGATACCTGTCGAGATGATTGATTATTTCCAAGACTTTTGTACATATGCCACACATTTCAATACCCATCGTTAGAAACGGGTGAAAATTGGTTGGTTGGCTGGTTATTATGGTTGGCGACCGTAAACTGAGGCAGTTTTCGTATTTAAGGATAGACGGTTAGGTCAGTAAGGGCGGGATTACGGTCGACGTTTTCTGACGTTTCGGAAACTGACGGTAGCGTTCAGTTTTCCGTCATATTCCCGTCCGAAGTGTGAATTACGATTCACGATTGGTTGATCATCAGCGAATTGCTGACCACTTTTGCAAACGAAATACTAAACGGTTGCGAAGTAGCTGTTAATTTTAATATTTTATAATAAAAAATAAACAATTCGCAAAAATCTGACAATTTTATCGTCAATAAGGTTAATGATGTGTCATCATAAACTTTAATTCTAAGATGGATACCCTAGATATTAAATTTTGGAAAATTGAGAAGCAATCTCTCCTCTGATTGGCGGCCGTTGACGCAGAACAGTGTTGGACTTTGGTTCACCTATCAAAAGCGACTTCAATGGCAGGCCATCGTAATAAGTCACACTACATCACAACCACCAAGCCTTGCCAACGCCGCCGCCCGCTTCTGTCAAGTCAGGAAACCTCGAACGTCGATCCGTAGGCTCTGAGATGTAAGGACCTGAATACCCGAAATTCGATCGTCATCTGTTTGAAAATAATAGTCCTAAACTTTTCAATTCCCTAGCGGAGATAAAGGAAAAAAATTAGAAGAGAAGGTGTATGACTTTAGGGTTTTCCGGCGAATGATGCTGATGAGATGTTCTCGGGTTTCCCACCGGGTTAGGCTTTCCATGATTGCCTATCAATCAATAGGCAATCATGGAAAGCCTAACCCGGTGGGAAACCCGAGAACAACTCATTAGAATAGAAGGTTATTATCGCGTGTTAGACTTGGTTAGTACCGAAAATTTTCTTTAAATAAGACAATTAATCGTCGCTGATAGTTGCAGACTTTCTAAAACCACTGGAATGCGCTGTTATAACAGTATAAGGACAAGAAAACTGAGTACGCCTATTCCAGGTGAAAATATTTTTTTGCAACTTATCTGGATCACATTCCTCTAAAATAAATAGCACCTCGCGTATCAGGAACGCGGCAGTCGGTTGTGTTGCGGAGGCATATAACAGCTTTAAAAGATATATAACTAAATGACGTACTGTTTTCAACAAAGGTCTTTACCTCCTCTTAAACTCGTCGATCACAGGACAATGAGAAGCTAATGTATAAGTTTTCATCGAAGTTTTTTTATTTTGCGTTAAATAGGCTGACAGTGTCGTATGAAACAACTCTAAGGGCATATATATATATATATATATATATATATATATATATATATATATATATATATATATATATATATAATAGGAAATAAAACGTGAGAGGAAATAATGGCAAAGGAAAAAAACCGCCAAACTCAGTATGAGATAATGGATGCTGCCCGGGAATTTCAACTCTCGCCTCACCAATCGCAACGAGTATGGCATACGATGTATCGACGAGGGGAGGAGAGGAGAGATTTCACCAAGGGAGTCAGTCGCACTTTGGGGGTTGCGGAGAACGAAAACGGGAAGAAGAAGACGAAACGCTGGGCACCACCGAGGCAATCGCAATCCATCGAGAGAAAACTCCCACGCCTCTTGTATCTCTCATTCCCCGAAAACCATCTCCTTATTTACGGCGCCTTCCCTTCGGAAAGGAGTGTTGTGGGAATATCCTCCGGGAAGAGGGGGAGAGAGAGGGATGGAGGGATGAACTAGAAAACGGGGAGGGGGGGAAGGGAGGAACTAGCAACAAGCGCAGAGTGAAGAGCAAAGGTGGAGCGAAATAATCTGGGGGGGGGGGGGTTGTGTTGGGCCGGCAGATGGGGAACAGGGGGAGGAATAGGTGGCGAATGAGTGACGTACAGACGGCCCATGAGCCTCGTGCGACACCCCCCTCCTTCGCTCACCCCACCTCTTAACCCCTCATTCCGCACAGACAAGGAAAAATCCCTTTTAACGACATTTTTGGAGAGAGACTGGAAGGGATGGAATCGTTTGGGGAAAAGACAAAGGGCGCACCATCAAATGTTGTCAGGCAAGGAAGGTTGGCGGAGGGGTTGGAGACGGAGAGAGAGGGAGTATGGGAACAAGATTGTGAACGGTGATCGCCAGCATGAGGGGGAGTAGAGGGCGTAGCCATTTCCCTCTCTCAAGAAAATGAAAATTCGGCCTTTTTTCTGAGAGAAATTCAATCCCACGGCCGACTAAGACGGGACGAAAATTTCCACCACCACCTCCTTCCGAACCCATTCCCACAAATCTTCCACCGCCGAGTTTCAGACTCTCTTTCACCAGAAGCAGCCTATCGACGCGTCCTCGAGTTAGTCTTTAACTCAAGGCATCGCTTTATCCTCTCTATCCGAACTGCTTGCGCATGTCTCGGTCCCCCAATCCATCACCCCATGTGCTCCTTGTCCCCACGAGCGTCTGTCTTTTATCAATCCTTACCTACTTCCCTCCCACTAGCACCCTCCGATCCCGAGTACTTTGATAAAACAAAAGGTTCCATTTGCCCTCGTGACTACAGGGCGGTGCAGAAATAAAACGATCGGAACCCAAGGGGCCAGGGGACTCAGTTCCCTCCCCCGTTCCCCCACGGCCGGCCCAGTTACATCCTAATCCGCGCCCGCAATCAATTTATTATCGCGGAGTCGCATCGGTCGTGGTGGGAAGCGTGGATGCTTAAAAAGTTTACTATGCGTGACCCCTTCTTTTGAGAGAATTTTTTATTATTTTTTTTTCCTATTCCTTCGGCTGATTTCTCTCCCTTTGTGCCCCCCACCCCCCTCATGTTAAACTACAATCCCTTCCTCCCTCCCCCCAGTACACATCTCCACCGCTCCTTAGACAACCCACCCATCCTTTTGAACTCTCCTCTCGAAGGTTACCTCAGCCCTTCCTCCCCCTCGTCCCTTATCGGCGACTTTCCCACAATCGCAACAAGGTAGCCGCCGACCGACCGACCCGCCGACTCGGGGTCTCTCACATTTCTTCCCTTCCCCCTCTCGCCAACTCATTTCCCCCTCTGCATCGCTCCTCCACTCTATATCCGCTCCCACTTTCCATCTCATTTAAGGGTTTGCCTGTGAGCGCCATGCGAAAATAATGAATCTCCCGCTTTACTTTTGGAGAAAAAAAGAAGTGCCTTGGCCAACAACTCCTTCCTCTCTTTTTCTTCTTCTGGATACCAAGATGAAATCTTGGGAGTTGACAATGGATTTATTTATTTTGCTCCCGTGAGCGGGCTTTATTTTTGTGGTCCTTAAGTGGCGATTTTTCAATTCGATCTTCTTTGGGGCTTGAGTTATCCAGGACTCCTTCCTTGCGATTTCGCTTTGCTTTGTAGCCGAGGCAGACGTGACATATTTATTGCTCTCATTAAAACGGGAAATATTCAGAGCTCTGGTTTCAGATTTAAAAAAATACATGAAGCGAAATGCTTTTTGTGCCAAACAATAGTCAACTGTATTGCTGGGGCGCACTAAGAATCGTTTTTCAATAGTTTACATGATATAACCCATACATTGAAGTGTATTCTTTACATCGGTAGTCAATAATTTTCTATATTTTGGAAGATTTGTTCAAATCCTACGGTCATAATGAGGTTGTGTTTAAAGCTCTTTACCTTAAATTTATGCCGCCAATAGCTACAAACAAAACCAAGGAATTTAGTCAGAAAAGAAGAAAGCAACAATTATGATGCAGTTAACCATACTATCTTAAGAACTAATAAACAATGCAAAAAATTCTTCGCGATAAGAACAAAAACAGAGGTGATACATTTTTGTTGTCTCATAGCCTGTAGCATTAAATGTATTTCGTGAAAAAACTAACGTATGATGAAGAAGAGGCATTTGATTTTAAAATGTTTTAAAGTTATTTAATACATCAGTATAACATTAAATAAATACGGAAAGGGCGAGAACGAGAGGTCAATGCAATAAATGTAATTTCTGGAAAATTATTTACATTATATTATAAAAATTATTAAAAATAATGTCAAACCACTAAGAGATATTCATATTTCATTCGTAGCTTAGTTGTCAGTCGTCAAAATTCACTTTACCGGCGTACTTATATTGCAACTCTTTCTCTCAAGAAAAATTCGCACTCATCTGCGGGAACACTACTATTTCGACGCCTCAAGTACGTTCAATATTCGGCTCGCACTCCGTCGCGAGTGGGAGTAACAATGAATTCCCTTTCTATTCACTCCCATCGACCGAAGCAACCCCTCATACCAGACCTCATCTTTAATATTCCTCAAAAACCCTTCCAATCCACTTCCGAGCCGCCCAACGAAAGCATCACGGCCCAACCACACACTTTTAACCCTTACACCGCCGCCCTCTACCAAGCAGCCCTCCCCTCTTACCTCACCATCCATACACCCTCACCCTCCTCGCCCTTCCCTATCCTCCCACCGCTGTCCGGATCACCTCTCCCCGCACCTCCAAACATGGAAAAGCCACACGGGGCATAAAGTAATGACGATAAAGTTTGACTGTGCGGGAATTTTAACGAGGAGCTGAGTCTGGGATGGTTTTTAGTGGTGTGGAAAGCGGAGGGAGGGAGGTCTGGCCGTGGAGGTCGAAGGAGGGTGGGAAAACAAGGATTGGGAGAGGGTGATGGAATGGGATTTCGGGAAGGAGTCTGGGGATGGATGGGACGGGAGAGAAGGGATGGAAGGAAGGGGTTTTGGGACAAATGCCGGGAACGGGGAGGAAAAAAGAAACTTTTTATTTTATTCTGGGTGAGAGATTCAAGCAAAGGGGTGGACCTGGAAAGATTTTTCGGAGCAATAAGGGTGAAAAGGCCCTGTTTTTGAGTGGGTCGAGTGAACGGTGGGAGTAGAGAGGGTTTGGTAGATAGCGTTAGAGGAGAAACTGTCGGAAAAGGCACAGGGCAGGAGGAGAGGATAATATTAGAAAGGATACAACGGCGGTGCTTTCGGTTGGGGGAGATACGCTGAAGGGCGCTATTCTTTTGCTCGAGTCATTGAGACTTTTGAAAACCGTGGAGAAGGGACTCATAGGCACCACGGGTCGTAAGAGATGGAGGACGGGGTGGAAGCTGGATGAGACAAGGAAAGGGTAAAGTGGGTGTTGGGGGGGAGGGAGGGTGGATAACGCAACCAGGGGGAGGAAACACACGAATTTGGGTGGAAAAGAAAAGGGGAGAGGCTTTCTGTGGAATTTTAAGAGCGGCCTCACATATGGGTGGAGGGGAAAGAAAAGGGAAAAGGAGATTTAATAGTGGCGGGCCAGTTTTAATTTTATTTTTAGGAAAGAGACGCTCGGGTAAGTGTTTCCCTGTGGCGTGTGTGTGTGGGTGCGTTTGAGCCCCTTGCGTCGTCGTTCGAATAGGAACCCTGAAGTGGGCAGGAGGAGAAGAAGGGGTCTCCCAGTGGGGCTCTTTCGAGGCAAAAGGAAAACGTAGTTTTAAGGAAAATGGCTGGAAAGGGGGAATTAATAAAAGGCTGAGGAAGGTGCCTAGGGAAGAGGAGAGAAGGAGATAACTGGTTCAAGGGTTTAAGTGATTTGTAATGGGGTCAAAGTTTATGGTGGCATTCTAGCTTCTTTCCACCCTCTCCCTATGGCTTGCTTTATGCCACCCAGTGCTCGAAATATCGGATTGACGACCAGCTATCCTTTTAGAGTGTTTTCACTCACGCCACCAGGTAATAATTTTACACATGTCAGACTATTATGGCCTAAAACTGACTTTGTTTTAAAGTGAGGTTTAGAAAGATAACAATTATTCCCCATTATCGTTTATGTATCATATTTCATTCACTAACAGGGACCATAAGGGTTATTTTCTGAGGACAGAAGCCAAAATACAGCTGATCTGAAAGTGAGGAGAAATAAAGTTTGAGGCAATGTAATCCGAGGAGTATCTCAAAATACAAATATGTACCAACCAACTGCACAACTATTAAATATACTTAGCATGTATTGCGTAACTAACTACCGTAAGGGATCACTTTGCTGTAGGAATATCCACACAAAATATAACAATAGAAGTAAAGATGATAGCATTTTCATAAATCGATCGCTACAGATTCCTTTTTTCACATAAAAAATGTACGGACTTTTAAATGAATAGTATCCACCAAAATGAATGAGAAAAGTAATCAATAACTTCTGACTGGTTATGAGCCTATACGAAAAAATTTCAACTTAATCCAGAAATAATTGAATTCACTGTTGAGAAGAAATTCACAGTTTGTATATAAGAACTATATGATTACGTAATTACACATATTAACCTGAGTCAAGATTTACGTTTACAATATAACTATCCGTTGTTTCTAGCCAGCACATTCATCTCCGCTACAATCTTGATAACTTATCAAAACATTTAATATATATTGACTGTTCATAGTTGGTCACTCACTCACAGAACTCAATGTTGGTAATTCCGACTTCTACAGGGTGGAAGTGATTAAACGGAGAGACAAATGAAAACTGGGGCCAATTTCATAGATTGGGTGAATAAACTTTAAACGGTAAGATTATATGGGAGAAGTACATTAATTAAAAAATAGATGTGAAGAATTCAGCTTCAAGTGAGGACACTTTTGCTATTTCCAGCTTTTCAGATCTCATGAAACTGGGTACTACGCCAGTATCAAGTGCTTTTTACATTAAAAAGGGTCTATAATTAAAAATTTAATATATAACCAAGCACTTGAAATAAAATTGGATGTAAAACACTCTCCGCTCCACTCAATACGCCTTAGACTGAACTCGACGCAACGGATTATCACCTCAACCATTTTCTCCACCTTATCCTATTCGAACGCCCGTAGCTCCACCTCCAAAATGAAACCTGCTGCATTCCCAGGTGTCAGTGTGTTTAAGACAAAATTTTCCGATAGTAAGAACCACTCACCAAAGGTAACGCCACATGACCGGGTGTTTTCGAAATATTATCACAAATTATAATTTATCTCTCATTTAAAAAAATACCACAGAATCACACTTCGCTTTCCGTTTAGTCACAGTAAATACGGGCATCAGTTCTGCGAGAGAAATTACTAGAAAACTCGATAAAAAAGTGTGCAGATACATTTTTGGACGTGGCAATGAAGAAATAGACAGTGACAACATTCTCATTTCGAAAAGTATCTGCAATTCGAAACTTGATAGGTAGATATTTCGGCTTTAGGAATGTTAGAACAGTTTTCGCCGTACACTGCTCCACTTAATACGCCACTCACTGTGCTCGAAGCCGCGGATTATCACTTCTTCTCATTTTCAAACGCCCTCAACTCCTCTTCAAAGAAACCCGCTGCATTCTTAGGTGCCCTACCGCGTGTTTATTCCACCCTTTCCTTATGAGAGGAGCCTCTTACCACTTCCCTTCCTCCCTTCCTTCCGCCACCATTCCCCCTTCTCATTCCCCATCCCGCACCCTCACACCTCCTTCCCAGGCCATTACGCGAAATACTTGCTTTCTAGGTGGGGGGAGAGGGGGAACAAATTCTAATCACTTCCGGGAATGCGCTTCTCTCAACAACTGCCGTTCTTCTGCACACGTGGGTGTGTGAGTGTGTCGTATGGTGGGAAATGGAGGAGAGCTTCTTTACCGACCGTATCCCTACTCTCACTTCCAAGGAATGTTCAAATTACTTCAAAATACTTCTTCCTCCTTCCTCGCCTTACCCCCCTTCCAACGTCTTACGTGCGAGATAAACTGAATCTCAAAGCCCGGCCACCCGCAACACCCTCTACATCTCCACGCTCAAAACACCTCCCCCCCCCCTCAGCTATCTTTACGCTCCAGGCTCACTCATTTCAGCAGTGCGTTTGGAACCAAACTATTTTAACCTTTTAATGAAGACATTGTTTTTCGGCCGTTTCGTACTGAGTGTTCAGGATCGAGTGTAGGAACCGGTTCCACAGTTTAGTTGCCAGAGTTATCCGACCATTTGGAGCATAAGGCGTTTGATAGGGGAAGAAAAACATTCAAGCACATTTACGCGTGAAGTGATATTTCCCCGGAGCACCCAGTTTTAATCACCATTAATCGTCGTGGGAAAAAAATATAAAATGCAACGTGTACTGCAGAGCTTTCTGTTGAGCCTTTTCGCAAGATACTGATTCGGGAAAGTGTTAAACCCATGTACATCCACTAAACATCTCGCATCCATCTTCAGGAAAGGATTGCTAAAAATCAATGCTCTTATAACCCTAATTGATTCTATCATTGTTTTAAGTAAAACTACTAAGTACCTGAAGTGGAAGGATAAGGGTACCAGTAACGATAAACGATATTAAAAATATTTTGAGGGCGATGGTTTTGAGGAGCATTTCCCTTCGCAACGTACCATTGCATATGTGGCCATCAGTCATTAATCGCTTAGTTCATGGAATGAAAATTTAAAAACAAATTATGGCGATAAACAAACTCAGCTTTCACACTTGAGGCAAGAAAATATAATTCGCAATCAACATCAATGCGAAATGCAAATGTGTATATCTTTGAAACTGTTCGCATTACTGAGTACCAAGTCATTTGTGCATGTACAAATTTGAAAATTTGCAATCTCTAAGGAATAATCCATGCAGGTTGAATAAAGCAGTTTTTAGTTCTAAAACATGAAAGCGCTTTCTTTTCGGCACATAATTACAGCTAAACCCGACAGAAAAAAACATTTTCAATGCATATTTCGGATCTCCTTGCCCAAGCGCATCAATTATGCATATTAGAAAGCTTGTTTATTTTTTTCAAAAAGCCTAAATGCTTTTCAGGATTCAATGCTACTTTCATTCAGCTTCCTTTTTATTCAAAGTTAAATGATTCTTAACATTGTTAGCCTTTGGTAAATCATTTCTTTGAAGTACGCACTGTTAATTCTTCAAGATAATTTTGTTGACAAATACTATGCGCGGGATCCTTAACTATATATGGAAAAAGTATTAAGTATAATGCGCATTGTACATGAAATTCCTTTCAAATACTTTATCAACTCCGAATTCCAAATTGAGTTTCGCCGGTCATTGTTTCGGGATAAAATGTCATTTTCAAGAACCTTAAATGTCGGGGAAAGTAAAAAGTGTGAAATTTACAGTGATAAATCATTGCATGTGATTCAATTCCACAAAGTAAAGATATTGGTTTCTCCTTTAAATGTCTATGCACAATAGTAGGCCACAACATAGGACAATAAAATAAGAGTAAAATATGTAATTTGATAAAAGTCACCATTAAAAATTCAAATAAATTTGTTTCAACTAAAATATTAAAATTCTAAATCTAAGTTTTTAGTGAGACACGTAGAAACGTTCATGCCGGTCATTAAGAAACAGGAGTAAGAAGAGTGATGGCGAAGATTGTATCTGAATTGCCACATAATTTTCCTCATTGGCTACAATTATTAAAGAGATGTTCATCATTCAATTGGCATTAGTTTCCAATTTGTGATTAAAAACATGAAAAAAGAGGATATAAATTTTAAGTAGGCAATGAGATATGATTTATAAAGCCTTACATCATCCCGAACGAAAATAAATCAGTATGTAGTACGTTCATAGTAGTAAAATCATCAATAATTGTAATAAGAGGTAATGAATATTGCAATTGGCAGATTTTTATCTATTCATTAAGGTTATCGTGTGGATTTCGGAACATAATAATGTGCGGAGAAATGATTAATTGCAATAGTATAGCTTTTTTTTAGTAAATATCAATCATTTCTTCCTGCTGTTTCAGTTAATGGCCGTATTCTAGCGTTGTATCCGAGGACAAGTCTAAGTTCACTCAGGAACATTATCGATTTTCGCTGAAGACTTTTCTTTTCCTCCACCTCCATTGAGTCCACTTCGATTCAATTTTGAGGTGTCAATTGACGTGAATGGGGGGAGAGGGCACTTCCACCGTGGCAGGCGCACAGTTGGTCAGTGGAGGAGGGGTCAGGTTCAAACCTCCCACCTCCGGTTTGGCGAGGAGCAGGAGAAGAGCACCGGAAGCGGAAGGCAATCCCGCGACTATGAGGGAGGGTGAGGCGAAGGGGGTGCATGGCAGGGGTTGAAGGAGTGCCCGATGGGGGAGCGGCATTGAAAGGCGGAACACATCCGATATTCCGCCCATCGATCATTGCCCTCTGGGCCGAGCAGGATTGACCTAAAGACCTTTTTCCTGTTCCTCCGTCATCCACGGCGACAGACCTCTCGATATCACGGAGGGGGCGTAAGAGGGTAATTGTGAACGACCACTGGATAGAGAGCTCAAGGGGTGGGTTGCGGCGACCATATGTCAAGCACGGCTGATATTAATCGCAGAGCATGGACCGGGGTACGCGATTCTGATTACTCCGCAACAGGTAAAACAAGTGAATGCATTGCAAACACAATCACGTACTCCAACTGGAGGTAAATGTAAATAAATATCAAATTAATGGTTCGTGGAAAAATTCCAGAAGACAAAGTCACCATGGGACATGAGCACCAAAAAACTACAGCAAATGGAAAACTTTTTCTACATGGGAAACATGGAATCACCAGGAGCGACAATATCAAGTAAGATATGTATAGTGAGCGAGGCAAGCCAAAAAGTTATTCTCACATAAGAAGAGGCCGCCAGTACCCAGCAGCACAATTTTGGAAGTAAAAAAGCAATTCATTAAAATATATATTAAGAGCATACTCTTATATCGTAGTCAACCTTCGACGATAGCTGTAGTAAAATGAAAAAGGCTAGAAGCAAAGGAAAGGTGGTGTTCTTGAAGAATGATGACGACCAAATGGACGGTGGGTATCACCAATAAGGAAGTACGAAGAGTTGGAGGGATGAGAAGTTAAATGAAAACTTTGCTGAGTATTGAAAAATACTTACTGGACACATTTTGCGACTAAAAAGCCTATTGAGAAGAAACCTGGAAGGAGGAAAAATTGGTAGAATTATCGAGGACGACCAAGGATAAAATACATTTTTAAAAACAAATTATGAAGGGCGTGAAAACGAAAAATAATAAAGGAGTCAAGTGGTTTGCTCATATAACTGGGGAGTGAAGAGCTGCAAAAAAACTCTCTCCAAATATTAAGTGATTAACATCATACCCTTACCTAAGTTTCGGTTCAGAGTTGTAACTCAAAATTCAGTACAAAAAATAAGCATTAACCTCTACAGAAGAAACTAAGCGCACTTGTAGCTGAAAATAGAATGAAGTAAAGAGCTACAAAAAACCAATCTTCGGATTAATGACAGATGAACTTCTCCAGAAAACTGTAAATTCAGTCCGAAAGTACCAAGTACAAACCGTCTCCGGAACAATTTCGGGTGGCAAGCATGAAAAAATACCGTCTGAGATGTACTCCGCATCATAGGGTAGGTATAACTACGCAATAAAAATTAAAAGATATTAACTAAAAGTTGGCGGTTATCAACAAAGTTGGGCTAATTTAAGGGTCCATTTATTGTAAAACTAAGGTGTGGTTGAGCTTGGTGTGGGGCTGTAGTGCCTAAGCAGCTTATCATGCGTTCGTTTCCCGGAAGAGGCGGTGATTCCCAATCCCATCTTGGGTGCACTTGCGATGAGAACCTTTAAAAACCGTCCTCCATCCGTCGGTTAGGATGTAAAACTGTGGACCTCTGGGTGTCTTACGTTTGGAAGAGGCTAATTTCTACTCCAAGCATCTTCAACCATTCCTATATCTCCTATATTAGCGTTTTCTGACCGTCCTATTCACTAATCTTGTATTGTACAAATGAGCATAGTTGCCGGCCACATTTCATTCAATTAATTAATAGTAAACAAATCTGATAGCTAGAACAGGGTGACAAAAAAACACCATTTTGTCATAATGAAGACAGAAACCTGATGACTATGTAGTACATGGAAACTGAGGTCACAATTATCTTTTATCCAGCGGAAAATTGCATTTTCTTCCTTCAATGTGCTTGAAATTACACCACATTGCGCCAGATACTTCTCTTTTTGTATTATTTTTCCATCCTTACCCTGAGGATGGACATTAAACATGAAACCATGTATATAACGGAATAAAGAGAATACTCGTAGGAACGTACAGAGAGGCATGGGCACTACAGTCCATAAGAAGCCAAGGCTAAAGAGTGCAAAGATGGAGATAGGTGCGGGGGGGAGAGGCTGGCAACTGGCAGGCTGGGAATTTTTAAGAAGGAGAGTATAAATCAGGGTGGAATGCTGGGGATGGAGGACGTGCGCGTGTTTAGGATGGGCGAGGGATTTCGGATGGATTGGAATATACAAGAGGGAGGGGGAGAGAGACGCCAAGAGGGGGAAATTGCCGGCAGTAAAAAAAAAGGAAAAATCGGAAGTGAGTTAAATTCGACGGAAGGCCCTCATGCGACCGGGATTGAATAAATGGATGGAATTGGTTCGACTGGAGTCGTACAAGGGGGAGACAACGAGAGATCTGCATTGTCATGTACATAATCATATCCAGTTTACGGCTGGGAGAAAGATGAATCAGAGATAAAGTAAATAGGCAGCTGGGCCACCTTCTCTCCGGAAGTCTACTGTATATAAAAAAAATTACCTGTCTGCTGCAATCCTGTCATGAAATTTGATTTTAGTAACAAGAGGAAAGTACAAACCCATTCATCATGTAAACGGCTTAGAATATTTACAAAAAATTGAACTTGTTCAAATTAAGTTTAAATAATTATATTAATGGTTGAATTAACCATTAACGTTTTTCAGGACTCCAGTCATGCTCATTGTACTTAAGCGCTTAATAAGACTAACAAGTTTGGTAAGCATTAAGGGGTCATTAAAGACAGCGCCACTGATGGACTTCTTTTTAGACTGTGGTCAACTCACTGAGAAACACACTGACTTTACAATGTCTTTTTAAATGTTATACTGAAAAATATTAACGCTACACACACGCAATAACGCTTGACTTGATAGACTTAGAAAATCGCGCCAATATTCAAAACAATAGCAAAATATATTTGGCCAAGAGTAAGAGTAAATTCTTTTCAAAAAACGTTTGGCACTGACTTTTCTATGCGCAGTATACGCTTGAGATAAATAATTGACATTTGAAATGAGAAATTTATTGATATATTTATTAAAACATTTCATTTATTACCCTTGGCGGCGAGTCTGGTCGTATGTGCGCTCCTGGCGTTGCCGCGAACAAACCATTGCGGGACAGTAGGCTTCCCTTAGGGAGAATCATAACATGAATACAACTCCAAAGCCCAATTCAAGACGTTCTTTAAATTAGTTAGTTAGCGCAACGATAACCTTGAAAGCTCATCGGGTGGGTCTTTCAGAAAAATCATTACACATTTGATGATAGCTAAATAACACATTGAGGGCAACTGAAATTAAATATTTTTTCAAAAGCTTGTACTTTTACATTCTTCATACATTTCTTCGAAATATGAAATCCAGGAGGATAAACAAAATGAAATTTTAATGGAAGATGACTAATTTCACATGAGGTGCATAATATCGGAAAATGTGTGAGGTCGTCTCAAAAAACGTTTAGCCAAACAATATAATGTTGATTTATGTGGCAATCTTCTGAATTTGTTCACCCCTATTTATTATTTTATTGGTAAAAATTGATCATTTTTGGTTGAAATCACATAAAAATAGCATCAAAGGTCTGATATAAGTAAAACACGATTTTATTAGTAAAGAGGAAATGAAGTAGCTCCACCCTAACAGTGGCATATGTCGGCTAAATGTGACACCGTTATATATTCCGCTAAAGATTAATTTGCGAATGCTTTGATGCGAATTTTCCTGTAATTTACTTGAATGTTTACAAATAACAGAAAAATAATCACTCAGCAAAAAATCCACTGAGCTTCAGTTTGCAGACCTTTTTATGGCGTCAGTTCTTTTGGCTCCTCGTAGTTTAACCAGAGAATATAATGGGATCGTATGCCAATATTTTGGAGCCTGGATTTCACTAATATTAATCTTATCGACCACAGTAAGTTCTTTTGAATAAACAGCTAATATCCAAGACGAAAAGGTAATTCCTTAAAATGTGAAACGTTTTTGGTGGAAACTTATGTTGTATTGATAAAATTTACTTTGAATTGAAATGCAAGGACAGAGGTAAAATAATAGTTACCTATAATATGCACGCTATCACATATGTAAGCCAAGTTCAGCCAAATTTATCATTAATCGTCTATCCTTTTTATAAGTAAACGGTGAAATTCAGTTTTGTAATTATACTATTGGACTATTAGACTATTGGAGACATACTCATACTCATTTAATGCTATTAATCTCACGCATGCTATCACAAAAGCAATCACGTTCCTACAATTAATGCAAAATAACGTTTATATTTCTCCCGTGAATGGTTATAATACAGAGTTTTCTACTTAAAACATCAATATCGACACAGTTCTTACGTGCGAGTGGCACTCAATCGCATCCCACAGTGAACCAGACATTTCTTGTGGCCAGATCGAGCCAAAAAAAGGAAAGAAATGCGGAGAGTCACGGACAGGGTCGCAGATTATGAAAGGATCGTGACGCGAGCCGAAGTAGTGGGGTGAGGTCGAGGCGAGGAAGCAGGTGGAAAGGGCGCGCGAGGGAGGCAGAAGGGACTCCTAATACAGCGACGGGTTCTTGGGGAGGCAAGTGTGTGAAGGGGACAATGGAAAGAAGAGGAATCTGAATTCGGAGTGTTTACGAGAACGGGCGACTGAAGGAGAGCGGGGGTGGAGCTGAAAGATGGTAGGGTGCTTAGGAAAGTGGAAAGGGAAAAAGGGATGGAGTATTGATAGATGGGATGAGGGGAATGAATAGTGCGGGGAATCAGGAGGGGAAAGGGGGGGAGGGGGATGGAAGTAGAAATCGCTGCCAAGTATGAAAAGACCAGGGATAAAAATCTCCAAGTAGGAAAAACGGTATGGATTGGGATCCGTCGTCATGCCTTCGTTCCGATAGGTTAAAACGATTGACATATTCTTCCTCTGCCCGCTCTCCTCATTTTTTTATACCGGATCGTGGAAAGGGACGAAAAAGACACGACGCGAAAGAAGTTCTACAGACCCCACCTCCCTAAGACCTTTATTCCCCCTTCCATTTCTTAAAAACGTAAGTTTCTTCGTGGGATGTGGGGTAGCGGAGGCTTGTTGTGAGACGCGAGCGAACAAGAGGAGGCACATGCGACATAATCTCATGGCCAATAACTTCTGGGCAAGTTAAAAGGCAAACGTTATGGCGGATGTGGAATTCTAATTTTACTGCCGAAGCAGTAAAGAAATAATGAAACTCCCTCTTTTATTGAATTGAATTGAAACGGATGTTACCGGATATGGAGAAGAATACCAAGTTGGAATAGTTATTTCTATCTGCGATAAAATTTTAGAGAAAATTCAGAGCTCATATCACTAAGGGTGTTTTGTAACGACTTCAGAATCGCGCTTGCGCCATGAGTCAGATAAATGCCTTGAACTCCATCCGTTTCTCCCGCTAGCAATTAATCGATATGCAAAATAGACAAAACTAATAGATAATTATTTCTAATCATTAGTTGTTCAATCTGAGGATTGCTTCACTGCAACCTTTTTTTTTCCTTCCTGCTGAATACTAACTCTGGCACACAGAGTATTACACTGCCTCACCCCCTCTTGATTCGGTCCAAGCGCCTACCTCTTGGTCATCCTTGAGTGACCTTTCCTTCTGTCTTGCCCCACTTAAAATTTATCACGGATTCACTTTGCCAAATGTTGGAATAAGTATTTTTAACTCAAAATGCAGCAGTCCTCAGACGAAAATGTTATCGTCTGTCTACAAAACATACAAAAATATTTTCGGGGAAAATGCTTAAAGTACTTTACACGACCATTAAATATTGAAAACACACATAGGGAAAGTGTCTATGGGATCAGCCAAGCATTTATGAAGATTTTTGGGAGATTGTTTTTAAATCGCGGTTTTTATCAAGAATGCTAAAAACTGAATGCTAAAAATAAAGTATTTTTCAATGAAAATTCCTCTCCACGGGTTCTGCAATGATGCAAAGGGTATTTCAAGGTAAAACGTTTTGAAGAAGATTTTTTAAAGGAACATTTGAGTATGAAAATTACAGCATTTGATGAGGAAAATATCCACGGATTCTGCCGAGCGGCTGAGAATATTTTCGGGAAAATATACTCGTATGCAAAGACAAATGGGAATGAATAACATTCTTTCCGCGGGTGGGGGTCGCTACGGCACTCGTCGTGCATTCAAATCGCGACAATTGACATCAGCGGCAGCGAGGAAACGGAGCAGCAAGAAAGTGGGGGGGGGGCAAGGAGACTCAACCCGGCGACGCGAACAAGTGGAGCGGGGTGAGTTTAATATGAAAATTGCTCTGCCATGAACTCAACGGAGCGGACGGAGAGAATGAGGAGGCCTGAGGGCGGGAGGGAGTTAAGGGGAGGGATGAGGAGGAGGGGGAGGAATTGGGAAGGAGAGGACAGGGAAAGCGGGGGGGGGGCATCGAAGACGGAGGGAAATGTGAGGGAGGTGAAATGAGATGGCGGGTAGCAAATGGTGGAGGGCCGAGGAGTGTAAGGATATATACACGCATAGTATGAACCATGCAAGCCACCTTAAGGTAGTTTGAGCGAAGTGTTTCCCTTATCATAATAGAGACCCCATTCTAATTTTATTTTTTTCATTCAGCAGCTGTAAGAAGCATGGAGTAAATATTGTAACATTAAAGACGCCAAAGTATTATTTTAAATTACTGAAATTCTCTGTAATTAGCTAAATAAACATGCATAAGGTGTTAACTTGACTCATTTTCTGCACGTCGTACGCTGAAAACACTCACAACCGAATACTTTTTTGCGATTCTGTAAAACTTACTACGGTAACGATTTATTCGCAAAAATAGTTAAGAAACCATGCAAAATACACACTTTTAAATTTCTGACGAGACATATGCATTAGAAATTCCTCTTTTATTTTATACAGAGCCTCTAGAGTGCTATTTCCGATGAAAAATGGTAGATATTTTTTCCAAGTATTTCGAAAAGTATAGCGGTAAGTGGCTGATATTTTGTGAAATGAGATGAAATCTTTTTTTCTATAACTAGGCCCAATTCATCGAATTTTAATTGAAAATATATCTCGCTCATACTAGACTGAGGGCGTGAGGCAGGATATAAACCTTCACCAGAACATGCACCTCACAAAGTGCAACGTAAGTTCTAGATGCTGCTAGTGCTAATGCATAATGCAACTGTACATATGCATGTATAGAGTAGCATTATCCATTAGCACTAGGAAGGAAGATCCAGAATATGAGGTGCGGTAACGGATGGGGGGGGTAGACCTGGACCGGGATGAAAAAATAAGATCTGGAAAGATGATTTCAGGACCAGAATGAAGAGTGGCGAACCGGAATGGGTAGAAGATGTGTGGTACTGGAATCCGTGCAATAACGCTTCAATTTACATAATAATTAATAAAAATAGTTGTTCTTTTAAGTTTTGACGAAAATGTTTCAATACCAATGAGTAAAAGGAGGGGTAAATTCACAGTAGAAAACCTACATTTGAATGAAAGTATGCGTGCATAGAGATAAAATTTTCCGAGGCACATCAAGCATTATAAACACGCAGTAAGTACTGGTTGGAATATTAATCAAAACAAAAGCTATGAACCAACTAAGCCACAAACAGAATAACGAATTAATTTATGAAGTCTTTATGGCAGCTATTACCGTCTCTAATAGTTCCCTTGCGAATTCTTAAGGAATGCGTGGATGGGGTGAATGTGAGGGAAGGATAATAAAGAGGAGAAGGTGGAGGGATGAGGGAGGAAGACAGGCGGATTTGAAGGGCTCGGGGAAATGATATTATTGAGCGGATGTGGAGGGATAGAACGGGAGGGAGGGAAGGACTGGGGGAGCCGGGGGAAGATGAGGAGGTCGTTGCAGTAGTTTTGAGGGAAAATGAAGCCATTGACAAATGAGCATCAATTCAACCCCCGATCCACTCCGCTCCCCACCCTAACCAGACCCGCAAGATGCTTCTGTCCAAAGTTCTCTCCCGTCACCAATTTCAACCCCTTCCCACCCCTTATTAACAACAGAGACATCCCACCACCATCGCCCGCCCACCCGACTGAGAGCCCCAACTCTGCTCCTCCAAGAAAGAATTTTCTTCTCCCCCCCCCCCCTCATTTCAACCACCCCCGACCAAAAAGGGCTTCCATTTCTACTCCAACCCTTCTTGTCCCTCCCCCCTTTACACTTCTCCCAATTCGCCCTTCTACCCTTTCCCATACTTTGAACTGGTCTCCACCAGAGCTCGAGGCTACACCCCTTCAAGGCATACATAATCATCCTCGGACTCATTAAAAGCCATTTGGATGGGGAGGGCTGGATAATTTCCGGAAATTATTGGATCCTCTCTTGACATCGATTAAAAGGAATCTCTGGAAAGAGAGAGGGAGGCTTTAGTATTAAGGGAAGTTGGGAGGGATATTATGGCTTCTTCCATTTTCGAGCAAATGCATGGCATTCAGAGAGTCTACGCTTAGGAATGTCTCTCCCATCGGTGCTAATGCGTCCGTAATTTTTCACCTTGTTCAAATTCATCGCTATAAATAAAATCTTTAAAAACGGAGTATATGTAACAATCGTACAAAAGCTGGGTGTGTATTCCTCTACTCGTTGACAACAGTTTAATGTTTTTGTACAAGGAAAATAGTAAATGAGCCTTTTTTGAACATCTTTATATTCCTCGAAAATAATACACCGGAAATCAGCGAATTCCGGACCTAAACCAGATTAATGCTTCTCCTATCTAATAACTACTTTTCACAATTCTCAGTGACCAATAGTCAATTACTCAGTCATGAATAAAGGCTCTCAACGCACTAAGGAAGTAAATAACCTTCTTAGGAACCACGTGTCACATAACCAGTAACATCTACAACAATTTAGCAAGTATGACGATGAGATTATCTTGCATATGTTACCATTGCATTACAGTATTTTAAAAGCATAATTTCAACACATTTTTACGACAGTATGCTACAAAGAATTGAGTAGAGCTTTAACGGCCAGCGACGTTTTCTTATGTCCGATAAATTTCAAAAGTGTATCAAGCATGTGTGACTTATGTTAGAATCACCGTGTCGCAAAAAAATCTATACGAATGTTTAAAAATTATTCTTTTATATTTTTGCTTCACAAGAATATCTAATTGCATCCTTACGCAATGAAATATTATTTAAACCAGAAACATTATGAATGTGAATATTTAGGGTATATATAAATGCAAATTTAGATTCTAGTTTTTCTTCCTATGAGAATATTCAATAATTTTTTACGGATAATTATCATGAATGTTAAGCCAGGCAAAAATGTGCCAGGTATAATTAGTACATTTGTGGGCATTGTAGGTAAATTGTAGAAGTATATCTATGGTATTCACTATTTATACGAACATCCGCTCACAGAAGGCAGTCCGCCATCTTCCATAAGGAAAATTAAGCTAACAATGCACAGCATCAGAGTGATAACTACCATTTAAAACTTTTTAGAAAAATATTTTTCCCTGCTAAATGATATGCTATTGTCTACACTATATAAGTACCATAGACACACTCTCTATCTCACAGCTCGCTAAACGAATTGGGCTATTTTCATATACGCTCCTGCACATTTGAATGCTCGATTTCTTTCCAGGCACATTTTATATTGCCACGAAAAATTACGTAATTGATTATTGTATTTATCAAATCCATGAAACAAAATTATAACTAATTCTTTAAAATACACTTTTTTAATGGCCAAATACTTTTAACAAACTAATTTTCTCGAGCCAATTGTCTAATAATAACGCCGAATAAATGGAATGTGTAAAAGTTTTACGAGATATAAAGTAAAATTGCATGGTGATATAATAAACTGTTTAAATGACTGCCACTCTCCTGAATGTTTCGACAGATATTGTAAAAGCCATTTCATATCGAGGGAGCAAGATTCAGCAGAGATGAAAGATAAATATGAGGGACAAGGCAGAGATCGAGGCGCTCTTGATATACTACGAGGCAATCCAATGAGTAGTTACTTACGTGCCTACCATATTGAGTACACGTTGCAACACTCTTCCCCGAAGGCGATCACGATCGCACGGGAGCTAATGTCATGGGGTGAATTAAATGTGTAAGCCCTCGCAATACGAAGCGAGAAGACAAGCCAGTGTGAATAAATTCGCACAAAGGAAGGAGATAACAGTGAGACACAAGGGCAATGCATAAAAGTTTGGACTGCTCTCAATAGACTGGGTGGGGGCCAGAGTAATGTCAAACTTTCCAGCAGCCCATCTTATAGAGGATTTATCTCGTGAAATTAGCGAATGTTCCGAAGGAAATAAAAAATTATATTCCTTATGAAAATCAGTGCAGAAAATCGTCCAGTAGAATATCAAAAATGTGTTTTCAGAAATAAAAAGCTCAAGATACATAGACAACTGATATTCTCGGTTAACCTAACTATTAGACAGAAACAGAGTGATGTTGGCGATAAATCTGAACTTGGTAACCGTCGATTATAGTTTTCGTATGATATTATTCATTCTGCATTGATGTAGTATATATATGGGACAGTTATAAAATTTTAATAGCGTAATGATTTCAAGATATACGCAATTCAGGATCATTCAAACTTGACCGGAAAGCCATAAAAAGCCGATGTCAGATCTGCTGACTCGCAAGAGAAGTAAAGTATTCAAACGAGTAAGGATTTCATATTCAATGACTCGCAGGTTTTGAATTCAGTTCATTTTACTATCATTGAATGCCTGTCAAAACTGGAGGATATCAGAGCCAACAGGTAGTGAATGAAAAGCTCAAATACCCGGCGCTACAATCAATAGCCCAAAAAAGAGACTTGGGAAAAGCTGTAGCCATCGTTTCTCGATGAAAAATTAAAGAGCCTTTAACTGAAATTTCATTGAAGGTATCAGTGTACTTTCTTTATTTGATTCCAAGGAGTTCATTACTAATCGATGACTTGACCTTGAAGTTAGTGCTCATTGATATACAAATAAAGAGCAGCTTAAAATTCATAACGGACACCTAGTTACATATGCCATAGCCTCAGAGAAAAGGAAATGGAATCATTTAGCGAATATTAACTTTAAAGTTAAGGGTTAAGGTAAATTAAAAGGTTTCAACTTAAGGGGTTCAACAGAAAATGACTTCTCAAAACGCCGCGAAAAGTGCTATGAATGCTTAAGTTGAAAAATATATGCCACCAAAGCCAGAAATAAATACACCATTCCAAAGTAAGGCAGATGATTTAAGGAATAGAATGAGATGTTAACAAAGGCGTACTTAGCAAAACACAATAACGTACGTAGAAAAATCAGCTAACAAAATTATAAGTAAGTTGCGAGCGACATGAACACAAGCAATCGTAATTATATTGACATGCTTACAATTTTGCGAATTATTAACTTCACTGACAATAAGAAATCGGAGGATAATTTCCTTTTCACATCACGCACTAGAAGGTAGGAAAATAAAAATAACAGTATGGTCCGACTGAAAAAAAAATTAAGTGTGGTCTGAAGCCATTGAAACATATGAGCTTAATAGTTTTTCATTCATTGGTAATAGAGGAAAAAGAATTTTTAAAGGTAAAGAGAGATTTCAGAGTTCGTGGAGAGAATACTTTAAGGCATATCTAAAATAAACAATGGCATAAACACCTCGGCGGGCATTCTCTCTTAGCACGTCCTTATCGAGTCCTTAAAATATAAGGATGCCAGTGTGGACGCAGAATGCAGCGCGAAGTCCTTGGACAGGCCTTCGCGGCTGGAGTTCAAAGCTGCAATTTACCTGCGCTAGGTACAGGTGAAACGCGCAGGAGATCCGAGTATCACATGAGAGCCACTGTGTGGATTCGGCATGCCGCCGCACGGGTCGGTCATTCAAAGATGAAACACGAGATCGATGGAAGGGGCGGCATGAACATGGAGCGGAAAGTTTTAAAGCGTCCCACTTGTTCGAAGGAAAAAAAGGACGAAACTGCTCAGGCGAGGGACTAAGATGCGTATGGCATGGCAATACGCGCCAATTCCAATTATGCCCGGTAGTTAAGTCCATATTCGAAGCGCCCTTGAAATGCTTAGCGATTCATATTGCGTCCTCTTCGTGGAACATAATGTGCACCGCATTCCTTTGATACGGGCAGAATTATAATTGCGGTAGAAATCTCCTTATTAGGTTCATTTTTTTGACTTGATCAAAATTGGAAACAAATTACAAAAAACCTCAAAGTTAAAACGTGTTTATTTATGTCGATAAAAGGGTCAACTGCAAATGGTTTAATCTTATTCCAAATGTAGTAAATTAATTGAAAATCAACTTCCCAACTTGTAGAAAAATATATCCTATAAATTTCATATTTTAATCTCTCTGTTGCAGAAATGGAATGGCATTTCAAGTGACATTCAGTAGCTACTCAAAGAGGGCTACAAAAAATTTAAATTAAGTGGCAACGGACAAATACAAGATAATCGTTCTCAGTACATCAAATAATAATCATAGAATTAGAGTCAAAACACCAACGCGATTGAGGTGAAAATAAGTGCTGTGAAAAAGGAGTAGATTTAAATTAATATAAAATGCCAGGTATGTAGAAATCGATACATTACTTTAGAGTGAGAATCCAGAAAAAGCTTACAAAGATGAAAAACGTTTCGGGGTAGTGATAAATACGTCAGAGAAAGGAACATTAATTCACATGCAAGGCTAAATATCGCTCCTCTAGTAAAGGTATGATAAAAAGAATAATAATAACTACTTCTTTTCCATGACAGAAAATACGCCGGGCTCTAGTGACGAGAGTGCAGCACGTGGGGAAAAGTTAGAACGCAATCATCGTTCTTTTTTTTATTGCTTAAGAACGAGTGAAAATTTTGCATATTAGTTGCATTTCACATTTCGTCTATTCCGCCAGACAAATCAAAATATTTAACAGACTCCTTAGGTCTAATTTCAAACGTAAACTTTTCTGGGCAGACGTCCGAGGAACACATGTAACGTTTCATGCTCACACCTTAGAAGAATTAAGTGACTAAGATGAGGGAGAGAGAGGTGTAGTGAAAATGAGAACGGGAGGGACGTCGAGATCACGAGGAACTGGCGCCTGTGATGGCTTTAATGTCGTGGTTAAGTTTGAAACGAAAGGCACCTTCTACGGGAGACTAATGTGGAGGTTTCCCAATGCCTCTCGAATTACAGTACACTTGTCCGATTCCGTGAACTTCATTCTCGCCCTCGGCTGTGGCAGTTGATATCGGACCGATCCTCTTGATCTGCGCCATCAGCGCCTTCTGTTAAGACTGCTGCCTATAACCAGTAACGTTGTAGGAAACATTTCCCAACTGTTCCTTTCCGAAAAAATTAGAAAATGTTTTTTGTCAAAAACAGAAAAACCATTACACCCCTTGGGAGTCGACCTAAGAGTCAGATCTGTATTCGGACTCTCTAGCATTTGGCTAACTCTGGCCACTAGGCTACCTCTGCGCCCCAGGTTTCCCTTGCCCCCTTTGACATACATGATTATTTATAAAGAGAAGGCTGTAAAGAAGCAGAAGCTCAGATGGTACTCATACCATCAGAGTGAAGGCGATTCCCCTGGATAATTTAAATTTTGCACTTTTGCACAGAATTTTTCAACTTAGTTCAGCACGCATCATATTGCACTACATCATGTTCTACGTATTTACCAGGAACTATGGTGCTTAAAAGTCATAGTTATGTCTGAAATCAATAGTAAAGAGGAGAGTGTGAAGAAGCAGAGCCTAAATATTTTTACAGCCAGAATGAATGTAATCCCTCTGGATAATTTAAAGTTTGCACTTCAGAATTACCCTTCATGATTTCTAAACCTATATTTTTAAATTTACAACGCATAATAAAACAGTATATTATATTCTACTCATTAACCGACTGCTTTGGCGGCTTTAAAGTCATAGTTACGTCTAAAATAACTGGTAATTTAAAAAAGGCATAGTGTAAAGCAGCAGAGTCTACGTTTATTTTCACCCATGACGAAGATAATGGCTTTAGAAAATTTAAATTTAACATTCCAGTAAATATTCAATAGAATCAGACTCAACATAGGAAAATCTCATTGTTAAGAAAGATAAAAACTTTGTAAAATTTCACAGGATATGTTTAATAACGACCGGTTTCATCCAACATCCTGATAATGACCACTGTTAGATGAAACCGGTCGTTACATACACATATCCTGTGAAATTTTACAAAGTTTTTATCTTTATTTCCAGTAAATATATTAACGAATTCTGTATCTCCAGTGTGAAATTAGGAATACCCATACGTCAGGATCCCATATTCTATTCATCAAGCGAAAGATAAGTCGAAATCTAAACCTGCACCTCGTGTCGCAATCGGGGGAAAGAGACTCGCAGTGCAGACGCCTGGCGTAACGCACGACACCGAGTGGGAATAAGATCGAGGAAGATGAGGGAGTGAGGGGCGTCGCGAGAAGGAGCACGCGGCAGACGTCTTGATCACCGCTTGAGAGATAGATAGGCATGGAAGGGAAGGAGGTCCGAGCATGGGAAGCGAGAGGAAGAATTGACGCCGGGGACGACGGGTGGGAAGGCGGCGGAGGCGGCGGTGGCGACGGGGGCTGGAGACCACTGCGCCGGCGGCGGACCCGTGAGGCGGCGCCTGGCGGAGGCGTCTACTCTACGAGAGGAGCGCGGATTACAAGTGCCGCGGAGGAGGAGGCCGTGAGGCGGGAGGGAAGTGAGGCGGAAGAGGCGCTGATTGATGCCCCCTCGGGGGATGGGAGGAAGACAGCGGGGGGGGGGGGGGGGGGGGGAAGGAGGGGGTGAAGTGACGGGGGGTTGTGAGGGGGACAGAGTGTACGAGGGGACCGCGAGAAGAAGGCTTCAGAGGTGCTCGTTGGCGCGCGCGCGCCAGACGAGCAAAGCATGAACACGAGAGGTTCACGTAACGCACCGGAGTGTCGTGTGGTGGCTTCTCGTTCCCCCGCGGGACGGGTAAGAACTACTCTCCTGCGGGACGAACAGCTGATCTTGTTCCCGGAAAAGTTCTTCGCGAGATTCTTCCCTTGAACATAGCCCAGAGGAGTACTTATTGACAGCAGGGCAGGGACCTGTGCCCCGATGGTTTAATATTTTTGAAAAATAACAGTATTAAGATATATATTTCAAAATCAAGTTGATGATGATGATCAAAAAGGCAGAGAATATCTTACTGGGGGCTGTCCATAAATGATGTCACACAATTTTGAACCAAACTAGATCCCCTACCCCCTGTCACAATTAATCACAAATAGTGTCCCCCCCTCCTTTAATGATGTCACAAAAATGATAAAACTTCTACTCCCCCCCACAGTCTGAGTAAAAATAAGACATAATATACAGTGGAAGTGTGGATGTCACACGAAGCATAGCCGAAGCATAAGACTCCTCCCTGGCACACATTGTCACAAGGTCCCCCCCCCTCAATCGTGTGACATCATTTATGGCCAGCCCCTAGTGAGAGAGTCAGACGAAGAGTAGGTGTTTAAAGAAATATAATACTCTGATAAAGAGAATGGTAAAACGTATCGAAAAAATGTTCGATAAATAGCTCATTGAAAACCACAATAGAAGGAGAAATGAATGGGAAGAATTACGGAGGAAATAAAAAAATAGAATACATCAGCAAAATTGTGAGGGACATCAAAGTGAACAATTATTTGGGATTGAAGCGGTTGTCGGAGAGGAGAGTTGAGTGTAGAACTGCAGAAAAACAATCATTTTATTGATGACTGCCGATGTTGATACATCTTTAGCAAAAAAAAATGAGAGAAAAGCATCAGTAACGCGCGAATTGTATGTTAAAGAGTATATGGACAAATAAAAGAATAAATTTGAAACATGACTACATGAAAAGCCCCACCACGAGAATATCTAGTCTCCCCTAAGATAAAAATTTGAGCCGCTGTAGTGAGCTTCAATTATCTATAAAATATTTCCATTAAAAAGAAAGCAAGAAATCTCTCAAATTCGAGAGCGTGGTGTTTGGCTCAAGAACTAGCCGTTTGGGATTCGTGTAGAAAGTTTATCCTCTCCCACGGACAGCTGATATCGCTCCCGGAAAGGCACTGGGGTTTCTTCTTTGCCTACACGCCCTTATTTTAGATTTTTCATTAAATAGTACATCCTTGCGTAGTTTAGTGAATTAAATAATATCAATCATTTTATGTCTTATACCTTGTAATTATTCGAGGGACAGGAAATGTGGCACTATAAATGAATGATGAAAAACAAATGGATGTAGAGTAATACTAATAAAACGTCCCCCGAGGGGATAGAGCTAAATGGTGCTCAGTGAAAACTAAAAGGGAGAGGATATAAATTTCTTTTATTGGTTATGAGACATAACAGCCTTTTGGAAACATTATTTCAGGGACAAATACACGGTAAAAATTACCAGGAGAGACCAAGAATGGAATACGTCAGGCTAGTTTGGGTTAGCAAAAAAAAAGGAATCGTGAAGGAATAAAGTGATTATGTGAGCGGAGAATGCTTTATGTAGAGAGCTGCAGAGAATCAATCTTTACGTTGATGACTGCTGATGTTGATGTTCGAACTTATGCATGAAGAAATTAAACACAAGTATTGAAACAGGCATAAGAATGAAGTCACCACACAACTAGAAAAATCTTTTTCTTCCCAAAATACGTAATCTGCTAAGATCCTTTAGTCTCATTTTCTAAGTTCCCCGGAAGTTTCACTTTATGCTTTCAAAAAAACCCGCAGCTAAAATCCCCGGATAATTTTTTAAAAACTAGAAATTGCTCTTAAAGCAAACAAAACGGCTTGGGGTCAAAGGCCCGATTTTGGGAGCCTCCAGAGCATGGTTCCTTACTGATAACGCTGCCCACCGGGGATTTGTCCCTATTCTTCTTCCTCCGAGGAAAAAAGGCCCGCTGGCAGCGGTCGACCCCTTGGCAACCTCTTGCTTCCACCTCCTGATGCACTCCCATTCTGATTCCCATACTCCGTGAACCTCCTCCTCCCTCGGCTACGCCTACTCGCCTTAAAAACACATTCCGCATTTTCCCTGATTATTCAAACGCAACATCCGTTTCCGCATACGCCTAATTTTCCTTAAAATAAAACTGGAGTTCCTTCTCCTTCCCGAAAACAAGAAAAAATAAATGAGAAACAATTGCCTCTGCCCCGGGAGAGTTCCCTCGGTCCTCCAAATCCCTTTTGAGGGGAGTTAACATCACTCCCCAACCCACCACCATACCCCCCCTCCCCTCCACACACTTACCTCATACTCCTTTTTTTTAAGGTCTCGATAAGCTCCTTCACCCCTACCACACCCCCTCTCTCCTCCCACAACCTACCTCCCGCCATCTATCTTACATTGCACTTTATGCCGGAAACTGGTTTCACGGTTTGCCAATTCCGTTGGAACTGCGGATAAGGGGGGCGGAGGGAAGGAGGAGATGGTGCAGGTGGAGTATGGGGGGTGGGAGGGCTCGAAGGAAGAGAGTGTAGTGGGGGTAAGAAAAGGAGAGAGGGGAAGGGGAGGGGGTGGGGTGGGAGAGAGGATACCCGTTAGTAGCAGGAGAAGATTTCGCCGGAGGTGTGGGAAGTGGAAAGGGTTTTTGGTTTCAAGGCAATGGGGACGACAAGTGCATTGGGAAGGCGGCGTGGAGCGAAGTGGCGTTTGGTGAGGCAGATAGGGAGGGAGGTACGGAGGGAGGTGGGCAGTTAGGGGGGATAGGTTTCTTGAGGTTTGGAGGAAGAATAAAGAAGCTGCCGTCGGGGAGGGAAGATGGCTGTGGGGGGGGGGGGGGGCGAGAGGAGGGAGGGAGGGGAGGAGGTCTTCACCTCCCATCTCTTCCCCTCCCGCCCTCTTCCCGCACTCCACGAGTATATTTGGGATCGTGGCCAGAGGAATCTCGTGTGAACTCGCTTGAGAGTGCAGTTAGATCTTGGAATGACCTAAAAGCCTCCCAAGTTTCCGATTCCGCGCATAGTGTTCCCTCTCTGAGCAACTTGGTTAAGTCAAGATTCCACGACAGTCGATGAAGACGCCAGGTTTTATACTCTCTCACGCCCTGCAGCTATGTGAGCGTCGAGTTAAATTATAAAAATGCTTTTCCTGTGGCGGGTTTTCATAAAATTAAAAAAATTAAGCTTCATTAATACTTTTAAAATCTGCCCTCCGTTAATGAAACATTCTAAACAAATGTTTAATTTCTATAGATACACAGAGGTAGCAATATCTGCAGAATTGTTATACAGAGATCTTTTCTATACAAATACATTCCAATCCCAAGCTTCTACCTTCCATTCACTTACACACATGCTCATGGCGTAACTATGGTACACTCCAAACATGCTTAACCCTGCCATTACATTAAAAGCATCATGTATGCTAAAAAAAATAAAAGCATGTTCAAAGAGTAAGTCCAAATTTGAAACCCTAGATTCGCTTTTGGCACCAAACTAAGGTTCAAGTGAAGGTCAGTTGGGTACTGCATTTAAGGGTTAGCTAGGATTTACATCGGAGATGAATTAACAAAACTATCTACGCACTAAATTTACTTCAGAAATATGAAAAATTGCTTGATTAAAAATAATATCCAAAGCATTTAGTTCACATTGCAAAATAGGTAAAAGTTAACAGGAAAATTCCCACAAAAATGTTCCCAAATGTCCTACTTACTCCATCTAGCCCTTCAATAGGTAGAACCCATAGCAATAAATCATTTTAAAATAGAATTAATTCATTGGTGGCATTAGAGTATATTTACGGAATAACATAAAGCGAAAGTAAAAAAATAATTTTTAAAATCTATGGTGTGAACATCTGAATGGTATGAATAACAATACCATTACCTAATATAGCTTTTTAAAACTGTAAACTACATAAGAAAAATGAGATGCCAACGTATATAATATGGCGAAGATGAGAACACAAGGCAAACTTTTCCAAAAAAATCTTTAATTTCGAATTTTAATTCCTTCATTTTCCGTCCCAGAAGCCGCCCATCGTTCTTCCTGGGGTTTATTACCATTAAACAGTAGTGCCTATTTAAATGAACCTTTTTCTACCTTCGGTAATAAAGTTTATTACCTCTTATAATGCCTAGGACTCGTCATTTTTCAATTCTATATATTCTTCTTAATCATCCACGTCCCCGTTTAAATCAACTCAAATAATAATTGAAAATATTCTTTCATTGCTTAGTGCCACTGGTTTAGGCCACAAAAGTGTATATAAGTACATAATCGGAAGCGTACGCTCATTATTACTGCGCGTAAAATAATAAAAGGCTTGGTTGAATGGTTTCCATTTACTTTTACCCCAAAGAAGCCCCAAAATATCAACATATGTAAAAAACACCCATGAGAGATTCCACGTTCAAAATGTCGCGACAAATTCTTCAAAAGACTTCACTTTGTTCACCTAGATAAATAAGCCACACGAAACACTTTTGAGGATCGGAATATGAAAATAAGAACACGCAGAAAAAATCCTCGGAGTATCCACCTCAACTACCAAACTATCGTTGTTTTTTTGTTCTCTCCGAAGAGGAGAAGATTCGCCCCCCTTATATTTGGCACCGAAAAACACGCTGGCCGCGTGCGAATAATCCCTCTGGCAATTTACACCTGGCTCCGTATCGAAAGCACTCCTTCCATCTAGTAGTTCCCTTTATTAAGTCTCCCAGAGCCCTCTCTTCTCCTCCACTTCTGAAGAGGGTAGGTATACATATATTTCCCTTTCCATCGATACGGGCTCGATGACCTTAACTCTCCCGAGTGAAAGAAAAGAGGGAGAAGAAGAGTATGAGGATGAGGTGGAAATACGAAGGGCATTGGGGAAGGGGGGGAGCAGAGGACGGGGGAGAGACATTGTGACGGACACAAGTCACGTGCTGCCATCTCACCTCCTCCCTTTACAGAGTCTCGCTTGACGAGCAGCCGACTCGACTGGACAAGGGGGGAGGAAGGAAAGAGGGGGGAGGGAGGAAAGAGGGGGGAGGGAGGAAAAAAGGGGGGAGGGAGAGAGGGAGGGAGAAAGGAGGGATAGAAGGGAAGGAACAACGAAGTGATCGGCAGAGAGGTGGATCGGGGGGGAGGGGGTTTGAATGGAGGTCCTAGATCACGGGCGTGAAATCCATGGCCTCGGGCACAGATCAACAAACTCGACCAGACGATCGGTCGCATCATTTGTCACTGGAATTTCACAAATTTCGCCAAAAGATATGCCAAAGCATTGATGGAGATACAGCCAATACAGCCATTTTAATCGACTGGATTAGTTAGCTGGTTTAGACGCCGCGAAATGATACTGTTAGTGGGATGATACCGTAGAGAAGCTGAATGTGTGGTCAAAATCAGCAGTAGGTGATGGAAAAAAGTGAAAAAATGGTCAATTAAAATATATATTTACTTAAATATTTTTCATTTTTACATTAAAAAGTGACAGATGAATAAATACATTAATTTCTGGACCTAAATATAATATACTATCTCTATTTCAGTGCCATGTCTACAGAAAATGGCCAAAGAAACTATATTCATGCCTTCGGGCAAATATCACCAATCTTAAATGAACAACATATTGGTCGGGAGAAAGAGGAGGTTGACTAGAAGTCCTAAATCACGAAATAGAATCAATCCATGGCACTCAACTCAGTCACTCAACTCCAGGCGCTCGGTTATGTCGTATGCCATTATCGCTCGAAATGTCGCAAAACAAGAACGCAGACGGAATCGCGACAAAGATAATAATTTGATTCAACAGAATAAGTTAACCAAAAAATACATCACAAAAGAAAAAGACACGGGAGTTAATGATCACCATAGGTATTCTACCAAATAAATGCTTGGTCCGTCCGCCTAGAGGAGACCTGCATTTTCACACAAATACTTCCAATTGGTCTTCCACTCCACCGAGCTCAAATTTCAAAAGTAAAAGTGGATATAATTTATAGACTCTGAACGAGCCATTAAAGATTTGGAGTAGGATATGGTTGAGGATATGACGAAAAAATAAACCTGTTCCATGCATTATCCTTCATGCACTCCTCCCAAAACATGTTTCATGCTGTGTCCTTATTTGTGAAAAATTTAGAAACTCCGAATCTCGCTCTTATTGCTGGAAAAAACAGATAATTAAAGGACACTTAAATGTCCTATTTTTAATCCCATAAATAGCAACTGAAACAGAACATTGTTGGATGCAAGATAATGACCGTCATTTGAATCAACTGGGACAATCAATTGAAATGCACCCCGCAATGGAATAACAAACTGGTGGTAAAAACTTACGAGAAACTGAAGGAATTATAAAAAATTAGGGGTAGGTGATGGCTAACCAACAATTCAAATAAGTTTAGAGTAGAATCTTTCACGCATTTTCCAAGTAAATCTATACATGGACAGCGCCATAGTTTCTGGGGCTTAATTGAGTTTTCAGGGTCCCATTCTTCCTCCTTACCCCAAGTAGGCTAGAAGTCATACCACTGAGTAATTATTGCATACGGTGCGTACACTGAACTTGAGATGCCAAAGATATAGATAACCAAACAATCTATGGAATAGAAATTCAAGTTAACCATTGATAACGTGAGCATACGCAATGGGTAAGTCATCAGATTATTGTGGCACTTCGTGCTTATACCGAAATCTTATTCATTGAGTTAATTCAACCTAATCCCTAATATTTTCCTTCACAAGAGTCTTGCGTGGAGAGTCTTCTGAGAGAATATAAGTATCCCTATCGAGCAAACCAATAACAGATTTGGAATAGTTCCATCTAACTCTTAGATGCTTCGCTTGCATCAAGTGATAATTCTCAATTGAGTTGATTCCATGGTCTATTTGCTTAAAATCACTATCCTTTCAATTAATTGTTTTCAATGAATTGTGATTTGAATATCTGAGAAGCAAAAAATAACATAAATATTAGTTTCTCGTTTTTTTGAGGGGCAATGTAAAATTTTTGCTCAACTCACAGGATGCCAGAACACTACCTGCATCCATGATGAGCGTCACTTCTGCGTTTCAATAATGAACGAGGTGTACGATTTCACGTCATAATATTGCTGTGGAACACCAATCACATCGCAAGAAGTTAATCATTACCCGTAAAGGGAGAGGGGTTGGTGCCACAAGAAAAACATTAATTGTAATGATGAAAAAGGTCAAGTAAAATTACCTTTTAAAGAGGGTAAAGAATACGAGAAGAAAGCGGATTCATGAGATTTAGCAAGAAGAAAACAAAAAGAACAATCGCAGAATGGAGAAGGGGTACAAAAAAGACACTAAATGTACCGACAAATAAGGTCAACGAATGTCATAAAATCCGTTTGGAGTTTGAGACTCCAAAGTCAGATATGGAAGACAGCAAAAAGGGAGAAGAGAAAATTCAATCGCATTTACGAGCTTTTTAATGTAACTAACTTATTCCTATAGTAACTAACGGTATGTTTCAGTTGCATCCAATTCAGCACCTCCTTTCAAGTAATAAAACCCTTTATAATATAACACAAAATCAAACGCTATATACAATACTTCTATGTTACAATTGAGAATTATCGACCCAGTTTTTGATCACTTGTACTTAAATAATGGTTCATAATATAATTGCAGTTAAATAATGCGAGAGTGTATTTCAAATTGAAGTTAATGCTGCCATAATATACATAAGCAATTTCCAAACATCGACGCAAAATGTTATTTCCCACATTAAAATCCTGGCTTTATATCTCAAACTCTTTATAACTTCAACTGAATGGCGTAATATTCTCTTACATGGTATATTTTGAACGGATAAAAGAATGACGATTCATGAGTTGTTTTTAAATCAAAAGCCACAGGCCAAGATTGATCGGAGTATCCAATTGAAAACTGCAATTCATTCGGTTGCATGGTTCAGTGCCCACAAAAGTCTAGTTTTTATTTTACCTCTTTCCGTGGCTGAGGAGATTTTGAACCGAATGACGGAGAAGATATTGGGCAAAACTCACAGATCTAAGGACAATGACATTTCCATGTGTTATTACTCTCACCTATGAATTGTTTCACCAACGCTTTCACGCATACAGTTTAAATGTAACACTGTAGAGGTAAATAAATGAATTTCTACGGGATAATGAAGTTATTATTAACCCCCAAAATATACCACATAGTATCTGCCTATGTATTTCTAAACCGCAATGTCTTTGGTTGAGAAAAAACATTACACACACCACACACCGTAAATATCAATAAAACATTTTGCCCAAGACAAAGCACAGACTTTTTTTCAACGTTTTTATTATTATTTTTTATTATATTTAAGTTTAAAGAGAATCTAATAAATCAAATGTCACTTAGCAGTATCAATTATTTTACATGGCGTAATTGCCTAGATATATTTTTAGAAATGTGAGAGCATATTCAGCACACAACATTTTGGAATCTTTGCTCCTCTCCCGTAAATTTCAATGAAAAGGTAACCTCTTCAATAAGGATAACACGGCGCACCGTGCAATTGAAATAGCCGTTGCATATCCATTAACTGAAATAAACATCGGGCGTGGCAGAAGTAGGTACCAATGCCCCAGGAAGCTAAATGAACGGCAGCCGCCGGAGAATTTACCAAAAAGATTTCCAAGCGAGCCGTTATGATACGTGATGCAGGAGGATGGGGAAACGGAACCATCGACGAAAGTCCAAAATTTCGATCCAATCCAGGCCGGTTTTCTTTTTTTTTTCATTTTGAGGCGACCAACTTCCGAACATATCAAAGAGGAGGACTGGTAACGAAATGAAAAAAACCAAACGAAACTATGACGCTCTTCTGTCTGTCTGTTTGGACGCGAGTTTTGTTTCAATTTCCTGATCGGGTGGAAACTTTCATCCGTTTCGTACGAAATTTTCTTTCGATAGTAACGGGCTGGGTGGGGGGGGGGAAGTAAGGGAGGGGGAACTGAGGGAGGGGTGATAAGGGGAAGGGGAGAGGTGAGAGGGGAGGGATGTTGAGGTTAAGAGGAGAAGAGTCACGGGCAGGGACTGATTTTCGGACCCCTTTGATGAAATGTTTACCCTTTTGTTTGTCGATAGCTGAGGCATAAGCGGTGCTTGTGACAAGAGAGCGATGAGCAGAAAGAGTGAAAGAGGAAGTGAGGGAGAGGAGATGGTGAAGAGAGTGTGAGTGTATATGAGAGGGAGGCAGACACTCAGTTTGATAACTAATGACTGATCCCCACCGTGCGTCGCCAGCCCAGAGAGAGCCTCCTCACTCCCTCCAAGCCCTTTCAGTATTCAAATTCCCCACCACCACGCCACCCCAATGGACACATATACACACCTCTCTCTACCCACCTCATACTCAATACTTTTCCTCCCATCCTCTTCGTGTTAAACCCACCCCCCACAATCATCCTCCCACTCCCAACTGCCACACACCCCGGTCATTCCAGCGGCAGCACAACCGCGTTTCTTTTTCGGCCCCCACGTCGATCTCGACTCTCTGGCATGATTAAAACGCAAACAGTCCCGACCGCCATTTCGTCCGTAGTTAAGCGAGGAAAAAAGGAGTAAAACAAAGGTGGGAGGGGAGGGCAGCCAGCGAGCTCGCGGGCTCACACACACCCGAAAAAGGGGCTGGGCTGGAAGGGAGGGTACGGAAAGGGGTTCGGGGTCGAGCAAAAGGGAGCAGAATGGTGGGGATGGATGTGTTGGTGCGGGAGAGGCAGTGGTGTTGGGGTGTGTGCGCGAGCGCGGTGAGGAGAAGGGTGGGGGCGGGTGGTGCAGAAAACGGGTCGGTGTCCGCTCTTGTTTGTGCTTGCAATGACTCTTTGTGGAATTTTTGAAGCACTAAAAACTCTCCTCTCTCTCTCCTCCCTGTCTCTATTGGTAACGAAAAACCCCCTCCCTCCCGGCCCCCTACCCCCTGTGGGTCGCGCAATTCGCTCTGTTTGCCCCTGTCTCGCGTGTGTGTGTTATTTTATATACTAACGAAGAGAGAGAATGAGAGGCGAGTGGGCGCGATTTTTATCCGCGTTCATTGACGGGATTGATAACGAGGATAAATGGCGTCAACATTTTAGTTATGCTCTTTGAAATGTTGACTTTAAAAATCGGAAAGTAAAGCAGGTGGATTACAAAAAACCCTCAGCTCATACCATTTGCAAATCTAGAAATGTAAATCACTGAAGTTTCCCCAATTCCGTTGAGGATTCTAAGCTCCATCTTGAAAATATTCGCTGCCTAGTAAGCAAATAATCAAATTAAAATATTTTACTCAGCATGAAATCTTTCGATAAAAACAAAATATATATTTACACGTATATTTATAGATTTTTACAACAACATACAAACTGGCTTTTAACTGAATGTGATCGATGTTTCAAATCATAGTTATTGGAGAAAAATACTCAAAATGCTTAGCTACCGTTGATTTTTAGAGTATAAATCCGTACATGCCACAAAAATATTTGGATTGATAAACATTAAATAAGGATAAAAATATTAATTCAATAAAAATATGGGCAAATAAATATGTTTAAAATACCATGAAGCCTGTTTAAACTAAAAATAGGAATAGTCATAAAGTCAATATTTTTTAAAGAAAAATATAGGTTACGTCTATGTTGTTGTTAATAATGAACTTTCCTTAGTGTGGTCCAGATTTATGGAATGAGTGGAAATGCTGAGAGTAGATTGTCTGCGTTTTCAATGTGAAACAAATACGGGTAGAGAAGATATGAATGATGGAAACGATGACAAATGGGAAGTATGCCGAGGAGAAGAAGGGTTTCCTGTACGAAAGTTGATTCCTGCGTCATTAATATAGCGAGACGTTTAGTCATCACTATCCAAACCTATATTAATATTGGTAGAACGCCTTTTAAGATATGATGACATTAAAATGAATAATTTTGAATGATTCCATGCATAAAATGTCCCAGAACCAACTTGAGCTATGGCAATCATTACCAAAGACACATGACGCAAGATTACACTCGCTAGTACCCTCCATATATTTCTCTATACCATGTGCTTTGGGCTGATATATTAGGTCGTATGTCAATAAAACAAAATGGGTTTCTCCCTTCCTTATACATTGAATTACCTACAGCCTCATTCGAATCAGATATTTGAGAGCTAGCGAATACACTGGTCAATAAATATACCCGCCAGGATTTAGCATCCGCTCAGATCTCACTCAGCGAAGGGATCGTGACATAATTCTCGCTCCCACGATTAGGAGACACTAATAAATATTCCATCCATCCAATCCAGGATAACTTTCCGAGACACGGAAGGTCGGAATGGTCATTCGTCCCCATTCTTCTGCTCCCCAGACTTTGATTCTTAACGACCACCACCCGGTAGCTAGCACAAAAGAATGAGCGGCACATTGCGCCTCTCTAAAATTTCTGAAGTCAAAAGGAGGAGTAAAAGACATATAGTCGCGTGGTTCCTCTCAAATGCATCCAACGCCGCAGCCCCGACTAAAATACACAACACACGCGTTCGTTGTCATTGAGGAGGGGGGAGGTTGAGGGGAATAGAAGACCAACAAATGGTGCGCGGGATGGTATTGAAGGGGGTTGTGTCCGACGAGGGGGTCAACCTAATGGTCAGCGGGGGTCAGCAGTTTCCCCGAATAAGGGAGGAGAAGATGAGGGACGAATGACTGAGAGGGGGAGGAGGAGGTTTGGGAGAAAAGGGGAGAAAAAGGAAGCGTTTTGGGGCTGGAAGCGGACACGAGTTCGGGGCAGATGAAGCGGTCATTTCTTCCGCGTGGATGGCGCCCCAACTCATCCCGTATGACCTTCCTCAACATCCTCGGCCACCAGCCAGCCAGGCTGCCGGAGACTCTTGAGCCCCCTGGCCGGTCCAGCCGTGCCTCCTTTGCCCGGAGCAGACGACTCGCCGCCTACTGCTCCCCCTCTCCCCACCTCCAAATCACTCCCCACTAACCCACACCCTCCTCCTTCGTCGACCCTCCCACCCCATTACCCGCCCAGCATGGGGTCCACACCCACGCGCCAAGCGGGGCTCCCCCATACCACTGCTCCTATACCCTTCCTCTTTCCCCTCTCCCCTAACAACAATCCCGCCCCTTTCCCTGCAACACTCTCGCCCCCCCTTGGCCTCCCAGGCGCAGCTGCACGCCACACTCCAACAACTTGTCTTCCCCCCCATTCCCCCGCCCTTTCATTCCCTTTTCCTCTCATTCAGCCGCGTATTTAGTCCGCCTTCCTTCCAGGATCCTCCTCATTCAACGATCCTCATCATACTCTCTCCTCTTCCTGGGATGACACAAACCATCAGATGGTGATGATGCTGTGTCTTTTAAGTCACCTCTCGATATATAAAACATTGAAGATACATAGACGTGAACCTAATAATTAGGTGTGAAGACTTTCACCACTACCGAAATCGACACTGAAATATGTTGAAATATCCCCAGGAAAATAATCCATTTGAAAACGGAATTGAACCACTTCCAGGATCTTCCCCTCATAGTTCGTCATCATATTCCTCTTTCTGGGATGACACAGCCTTTCAAATGGTGCTGATGTTCTGTCCTTTAAGTCACCTATCAATACAAAAATCATTGAGGAAACATAGACGTCAACCTAATAATTGGGTGTGAAGACTTTCACCACTACCGAAAACGGCATTGAAATACGTAGTAATTGCCCCAGGAATCCATCTGCACCGGGAATCAAACCACGGGCCTTTGGCTTCCCGGGGAGATGTGGAGACCACCACGCTTCCCAGGCCTCCTGATTGTATGGCAATTTTGGAGGGATATAAGGGAACTAGGCTGTGTTGATATCAGGGAACTAGGTGGTAACTAGAAGTGCGATCTGTGATCGATCATAAGAGCTAAACAACAAGTTCCCTTGAATATTCCAAAATCACCTTCGTAATCAGAAAGCTTGGGTTGCATGTTTGTCGTCGCATTGGTCAGAAAAGACAAAGGTCCAAGCTTCGATTCCCGGTCCAGGTGGACTTTTACATTAATAATCTGGTATTTAGAGAAATATTGGTCAAAAATTGCAATTATTAACGATAATACCGCCCATATAATCAATTTCATAACTATGAAGGTGTCGATAATTATTGTCTTCATCGAGACGTAGATAATTAATGTCGGGGTTACGACAAAGGTTCTCGTCGAAAAGTTCGAAGGTGTATATTAACCACAGTTATATTGGTGCCGGCCGTGTCGAAACAAAGAAATTATCGAGTAGCAGGCGATGTTTCGTCATGTTCCACAGCCCAGGATAAAATGGATACACAGGTTGACTTGGGCTACTTAGTTATTTCCTAGGGACTCCTTGGACGAAAGTAACCGGCATGATGAGCAGGGAATAATAGGATTCACTTAAGATTTTGATAAATTAAGTATTATTTAAAAAGGTAGGCAAAAAACAAGGTAAAATATGTAACGTTTATGACCTGTGGCACCAATAATATTTGCTTTTTTACATACCTAACGTCATCACTTTTACTTTCCAGTGTAAGTTCTCTCATTTAATCTTTTATGACTCCATAAAATTTCTTATCATAAAATAATACCGGATATAGAGCGAGAATTAGGTAATGATCATAAAATTAAGGTTATATCGCACCGTCTAACCGAATATCTCAAACCTATGACAAACATGACATCCAGGCCAGTAAGGGGCGTGGAACAGACGATCTTTGGTTTGAATGAGGAGCTCTCCGGTTTTACAACGGGTCAGGTTTTCTATAGCTTCCGACGTTTCGACGAGCGACTCGCCCATCGACGTCAGGGATTCAAGAATCCAATGCCAAATTTTTCACTTTGTCCGCCTTCTATTCACTGTGCCTGGTGGTCAGGTGGATGATTGGCTCCGTGCTATTTTTCTATGCCGCCAACTCCTGTCTCGTCCGAGTTCTTCGGCTCTCTGTCTGGAGAAATAATCCCATGTCTTTATGAGCCTGTAGCCGGAGTCCCTATTCAAATTATTAATGTGAAGCTAGATCTGTATAGCTTTCTTAACAATCCAATTCCAGTAACCTTGGGATTTGCTCAGGAGTCTAGTCTCTTCCTAGTGGATGAAGTGGTTCTCGTGTTTTCTATGCTCGGCTATTGCTGACTCGTCCAGTTGGCCTGATCGGAGGTGTCTGCGGTGTTCTGTGATTCTGGTTTCGATCTTCCGGCATGTCTCTATAATGTAGATTTCCCCACTTTCACAGGGTACGCAGTTAACTTTTGGAAAGCTATGGAGAATATGACCCGGTGTGGAACCCAAAAGCTTTTCATTCACATCATCCGCCGGGAAAGCCTGCAGTCATACGACCTTTGGTTTGGCAGGCCTAAGCATTTTCAATCGCATTTCCACAGCCGGGAGCATGATAACCCATTGACTACCAGTTGGAATATTCATTTCTTCACTTCAAAGCAGCTTCTTCACAACCACGTTGATATTTCAAAACGTTTTCGTAGACCATTATTTTAGCGAGAGTTTTCCATCTAAGCCTCTGCCGCTAAAAACACAATGTATAGCCTTGAGTTATTTTTCCACATTCTGCATTTTTAGATACATTATTGTGTTTAGGACTTTGCTTCACTTTCATTAGTACTTATTTTAGCCAAGTAATACACGGAGGGGTAATGAATTCTCAATTTTTAATTCGAAAGCAATTTTATTAATTCTCTCTCGCACGTTTTTGAAGAGAACATACCCGAAAAAAGTTTTAATGAGACCTAAAAGAGATCAAAATGAAATTAAAGAAGTATTTAAACACCATTACATACGAGCGCCAATAGCAGGTCTGAGCATTGCAACACGATAAGCGAAAACACTTTGTTCACATTCTAGTGTCACTCAGTCTTTGACTGAATCTTATTTTTAAACTACAAAAGAAATTTTCATTGAAGACAATATAAAAGGCCGGAAATCGACTGATGCAAGCAGAATCAAAATAATAATCACGAAAATTATTTTCCCAATTCATAATTTTTGAAGCTAGAAAGTTAACAGTTTCTCACTTATCTGAAGTTTTATTGGGATATTGTACTCGAATGCAAAGTTAAATCAACTCCTGTCTAGCAGAGATCCAATGAAAATGCTTTGAAAACTAATATAACCCGCGAATGCTTTTAATATTCGTTAACAGAGACAAGCAAAATAATAATTTTAAACAAGCGTTAGACATAGATAGCAGACATAAGAAAAAAATCACCAGAGTACTGAATTAAACTGAAAAATTAAATCTCGCCGCTATTTTTAAAAATACCAACTTTTTTTTCTTGAATAAATTCACAAATTTACGATGAATTACCAATGCGAAAGTTTGAAAAATGATCAAGTAGAATGTTCATTTTCAAACAAGGGGACCAAAAGAATTCCCCACGACTCATGAGGTTAAAATAACAAACAGTTTACCTCGGCTCAAATGAGAACACCATAAAGAAAATCCATATTTCATGGCTAAGAAAGAAAAACCTCGAAACTTGTTCCACGAATGAAACATTTTGAACTCAACACTCTCCGTCCCTCTTTCTCGTTTCCTTCTCCATGCCCCTGCTCTCCTTCCCTCTCTTTTTCCCCACCAAGAGACCGGATTTGCCCTTTTAGTGACACGCGTGCTTCGGCAGAAAGTCACGCCCGACGCAGGATTCTATAGAAGGAGCGGCAGGGAGGTGGAGAGGATGCCTCCTCCACTCCCCCGTCCCGTCCACCACCCCTCAGTCCTGCTCCTTCCCGAATCTCCCTCCTGCCCCCGTCTCTCTCCTCCCTCGAAATCCCTGAAAACAACACGAGGGGCGAAAGGGGAGTGGTGGCGAGGAAGAGGTAGACAAAAGCAAGGGAGGGAGACGAGTGAAACTTAGAGAGGGTGGGAGGTTGGAGGAGGTTCTGTGGGGGGAGGGAGACGACGTTAGGAGAGTAGGGGGCGTCTGCCGTGTAGATGGAGGGAATAGAATGCGACGAGCTTATTGTGTAAATATAGAAACGGCTGAAATTCTCTACAGTCCCAACTCACCGCCCCTCCCACCAACTCCTCACCCCCCCCCCTACGGTCCCTATCCCACACGCTTAACACAACGCCACTTCCCTCCCTCCCTACTCCCTTGTTCTCTCTCGCCCGTCCTACTCCAATCTCAACAGATATACCACCTAAACACCGATTCCCAATGTCTCCTCCACGCCGAACGATCGTCGGTCGTCTCCACACTCTCCTTCGTCCGCTTCTCTAATTCTCCCGTGTGCTCGACGAATTTGCGTCCTCATCGGGTGACAACCGTGCCGCCGCTAGAAGTACTGATGTTCCGCCAGCCGCGTCGCACACTCATCGGTTGCGGGGATACATATCCTTTAGGGATTATCCTCGTCGGATTTGACTCGAGATAACTGATCTAGAGCACATTTATTTGCGTTCAACCGGTTTCCAACTTCTCCCAGGCAATATATCCAATATAGACACTGAAACATTAAACCCATTCTTCAACGGGTGAAAAATATCGCTGATATTTTGTAATAATTATATTAATGATATTTTTTCAAGCTCGGTTACTGAAAACTAATTGATAAAAATAGCACTTAATGTTAAAAGACTTGACTGAGCCGCAAGATGGGTCAACCACCTTAGCAGTTCATATTCGATAACTAATATTGTGCCGAAAAGTATGCGATAGAAGTCATAGGAGGGGTCATTAGCGTAACTACATCTAATGCCTTTGCATTAATTAGTTAACGAGCTCAAATCCAGGTAGAGAGACAAGCGATTTGCCTTGTAAAAAAATCACAGAATACGTACAGACAACGAAAACATTCATCGGAAATATTTCAAGGTAAGCAGTAGGGCTAGTACGAAAAATTTTATACAAATATTTTCCAGGGGTCATGTGAAGCTTTTAAATAATCACTTGCAAGTGTAGTAGTAATTTAAGTTTTTATCTTACTAGCGCAAATATATTGGTGAAATACTTCAGATGAAACCAAATGGTAGGTATCGATAAGATTTCCGAATTAATAGCAATCTCTACTATCCTTTCCATAGATTTTTTTTTCCGATTCATCCTCCTCGAATTCTCTTCCGCACACCTCCTCTTCTCCTCACATGTCTCATCCGAATTCCTCGTCTCCCTCCCGCACCCCTCCCCCTATCTCAACCTCTTCCTTCAGCTCCACACACGCCTGTTTGAAAGCAGGCGAGGGACGTGGGTGAGTCTATAGATAGCATTTGGAGAGGGGAGGATGCAAGAAGTGTGTGAGGGAGGAAGGGAAGACAAAGGAAAGGAATGACGGGGGAATGAGACGCTGGACGTGGAGGAGAAGGAGGGATAAGGAGAGAGGAGAAAGGATAGAGGAGATGTGGCGAAGCGAGGAGAGCAGATGGCGGAAACACGAAAGCAACGGCACAGCACGGGCCTGAGAGAAATTATTGGATAGTTAGGTATGTCACGAGGCGCGATGTCCAAATATTTTGGCCACGAACCGAATTACATCTCATTTTGAATGTTTTAGCGAGGATAACTAGACTCAAGAGGCAATCATGGCAATTGATCACTTCTATAAAATTTTAAACCTTTTAAAAAAAGGGAGTTAAAATAATTCAACCGCATATGAAATGAGATAAGCTTTGAATAGTCCACGATACACATTTTATCTCACTTGCTGACCAAGGTTTTCAAGGAAGTAGATTGGTATGATTAATGGATTACCACAAAAATACATTAATATAACTGGGAGTAAATCTATTACGTTTTCGTCACAAGGGTATGAACAAAAAAGCTGCAATGAAATCAGTGAAGATCCTCCACCTAATGCTTTTACATTTTACTATCATAAAAAAGCGATTCACAGCGAGGAATTCCTCCAATCAAAGATTACGAGATTTCATGCAAAGGAGACTGATTCTGATTTTCAGAGAGAGAGATGCATGATTTTAATGCAGCTTAGGAGCGCTATACTACAATATGCACCTGCTTTCCATTGCATACCACAGCATTAGTGATCTAGAATTGTTAGAATGTAGAATAAACATTCAGACAGTAAACAACGTACTCTGGAAATATTTTGATTATATCCACATATATCTCAGGACATTTATAAATAACTGTTAAACGCTTAAACATCATACCACAGCTATCACACATTTTAGATGATTTAAAAAAGGGAATTTCACAGTAGTGGAAGTCAGATAAAAGAATTTGGAATATCATGTACTTATATAGTCATCAAGCAAGAGGGGATAAAATTGATTCCTCGTTGTCGTATGTTTTATATACAGCCCTGTTTACCTGGGTTGCCCGGAGGGAAATGGAGATTAAGTCAATTACTAGCAATAGGCTGATAATGGCTCATCATCGCCATTCTATTTTCACAACTCCTTATTTTCCACATCACAATTGCTTTTTGTAGCGACATTAAGTTTCATTAGGGCATACACTTCTCCACAATAAACTATTAAGTTTACCTCGCGGTTTTCTATACATTTTTGGGAATGCGCCGCCCGTAGAAGTAGTAGACAAATCACTCGAATGAGCGAAACTCAAGAGTGAAAACAATCTTTTTCCTTGACTGGGGACTCGAAATCAGATTTAGACTTGTCTGAGTGAAGTGTTATGTTATATAGCAGTAATCTGGTGAGAATTACTATACATTATAAACAGAGCCTAACTGCCCCGATCTTAAATACCAATAACAAAAAAACTGTCACGATCCTCGGATTGATATTAATTGTGCATATTCTTATTGTATAAAAGTCATTTTTCTAACTTTTCAACGATCAGCTGTTATCAGTTAATTGACTTTCCTAAAAAGTATACTCAAAGACTGCACAGAGGAATAAAAATACAAGTATACTTCACTAAAGAGAAGAAATAATTTGTCCGTGAGAAGTACGTTATTGCTTTTGGTTATTGCTTCTGGTACCTATATCAGTGCAGTATTTTCGGTGTTAAGTTGCTTTCATGGTTGGTTGCAGCTTAATTTATGTACCTCACTTTTATTTGTCATTTCCACTCAGTCTTTCGAACTGAATAGCAGCTTGGAGAGGCTGAATGGGGCATAGAATGAAACTATTTTCACTGGGGTAGGTTTTTGCGATTTTATAGGAGAGGTGACCTAAGTAGGCAATTTTTCGACAGCGTGTTACTGGTGGAAGGGAATGATGTTAAAGTGAGGGTGGTTAATTTGTTTATGGCTTTCTGTTTCTATTAATGTCTAATTAATAGGTCGATAAGTTTTGGCATATAACCATGGCTATGGTTTTTATGGTGTTTTGTTCTTCATTCTATTTAGATTTTTCAAGTTGCATGATGTATCTGTGAACCATTAATTGGAAACTAGGTCATTTTTTAGCAAATGGTTGAGAGTCATTTGGTATAATTTGGTCAGGACTATAGGCACTTAAGTTCCAGCCGTACTTTTTTCCTCCTTCCAACCCTCCCTCATTATGTAAACATTCGTTTACAACTCAAACCGTTGCTTGAAAATGATCCCTTGAAACCGATCGCATTAAAAAATGATTCCATCACGATGAACAAGCTCCACAATATCTGCCCTGAGAAAACATCATTCATTTGCTCATAAAGGTTAAGGGATCCTAAGCTATGGAGAAATATTCGGTGGGCATTTGTTTTGTACTCACATAGGTATAGGAAAGGAAGTCTGGCAACATCTGGGCTTGTCGTCCTGTGTATTCTCGCATTCACTACATTTTCTCACATAGGCAGCTTAACTAAAAAAGAAAGGTAGTTTCAATAGTCTGTACATACAAAACAAATTGGTAAATTTCATTTCAAGTGAATACTTAAAATTTAAGCAGAGAAAGAATAAAAGCATTCCCCATTCAAAACTCAGTCAGTTCCAGAAATACGAGGAAATTTTTTTCCATGATTCTTAAACTTGACCAGTAACCAGTAATTACAAGAGTTGGTTTAAAAATTGTTAAAGGTAGGAGGTTTCCAGGAACCTGAGGTGAACAAGGGCCGTCGGCAAACTAGCCCGCAAATCCTTGAGTCATTGGTTCGATTCCCACTCCAAGAACAACTTTATTGCGTTAATGCAACATTAATTTCACTTCCTTGTTTAGATCCAAAGAAACGCTTCTTCTTTGGCAGTTTCAAACTCATTCTTTGGCATTCATAGAGGAAAAAGAAAAACAATCTTGTATTTGCCAGATTTTCAAGCGTTGGGATGGATTAGAGTAACTATACTCGAGACGTGTGGCTTCTATGAAAGGGCACAGGACTCATGAGGAGAATCACAAGATGAATCTAGCCTTAAGTCGCAGGAAGAGCGCACTCAAGTCGCCCAAAATCGCAGATCTTTGCTTTCCCGTCTTTACTTTTGAATCACTCAAATATCCAGCCACGGCATAGTTAGAGCACATCATCACGTTTGCGTCAAAAACATTAGCAAAGAATAAAAAATACTTTTATTTAAAACAATCTAATTGTTTATTTACCAGTGAAGAAATGTAACATCATATGTTGACCTAAAAAAATGAAAAGATTCTTTTCATTATTCTATGATCATCTTATCAGGTATAATAACAAAACCAAAATTCACGCCGATGGTTTCTAAAATTATCTTTTATGTCATTACAATAAATAATATCTACGAAATACTACTGCAAATAATCAGGTTTTATCAATAAATTAACCAATAATCAATCACTCTGACTAGGAGAGTTTTTCATTAAAAAGGAACTGAATTGTTTTTACCTATTCCGATTCTGTTTTCACAATGTTTAAGAAAAACAAGCACACTACTCTCACTCATCTTCCTTCTCAATGGAAAAAATGTTTACAATATTATCACAGTCATCGTCCTTACCTACCTTGCCTCTAGATAACCTGAATGAGTTGAACTCGGCATAGACCTGTGATGTAAATAGCTGCAGCATTTCGTCCGTCGGCTGAAATTTACTACAGCAGTTCTGCAGCGTTGCAAACTGGAGCTTGATACGTAAGTAGATACTAAGTAGCTACTACTAGGCACTTTTTCAGTTGCCAATAAAATATGATGTCATTAACTATATTAAACTATTTTTGAAATAGGCGACGTTGTCATGTCTCCCTCCCGTCGTGACCTGGGTTATGTGTTTCCAAATTTGTACTCAAACTGTTTTGCGTGTTTCCAGCAACACTTCAAAAGGTATCCGTTCCATCTCCCCCCCCCATTTTTCCCACCGCCTTGCTTGTCTTAAAGCTCTGGATAGGAGCTTTAAGACAATTTTTCCTACCCAGAACTTTAGCTTGTCTGCAGCACTAGCGCTAGCGGCGGTGGCAGGGGCTATGAATATCGCCCAAATATCGTAAGATCTGATCGTGAAATCGCCCATACTACAACTGGCGCATGTTATTGAAATTTCCATATTACGTGCTCGCGTCGCCCCATACGCGATAAATAGCCCAATTTGGCAAGCCTGTTCAAAAAGGTCATGAATTTTCAAGGTACGAGACAGCAGGCTTTCTATGATCCTCAAAAAACTGCATTCGGAATCATGAATCGTGGGAAGCACCGTAGTTTGTGCAATTATAGGGATACCTGATGGTTCGTGGTGCAATTCCCAGTCAAGGGAAGATCGGATAGATTTGGTGGCTACAGTACTGATTTTTCCATTTCGAGGGCCTGGGCCCAAATTTGGGCGGTGGCGGAGATTTTTCAGAAAGAACCTGATCCCTTCTTTTCCGTCTTGTGAAGAGCACTCCAAGTGTAGTTCTTCGTGCGTCGGATGGGACGCTTAACTCTGGCTCCCTTGGCGCCTTTCGTTAAGATCAGGCTAACGCCATAGCCAGTTTTCGCTCAACCCCTCCCCCAATCCTCAAAATACACTACCCACCTTTCCTTAATAGCATGTACATATGATCAAACTATCCCCCCCCTCCAATATCAAACTAACGCAATCAAGGAAACCCATTTTCCTGTAACCATTTCCAGCACACTCTTTGCCGTTCATCGCGACGGAATAGAAAAAAATCCTGCGCATGAGTTGAACTTTTATAAATAGATCGTAGGGTCTTTTTTCTTCCATCATCCGTTTTCAACTTCCAGAAAAAAGGACAACCCTCTTTTCTTCACGGTCTCAGGATATTAAGTGCCCTCTCCGGCGGATTCCCTTAGGAAAGGATCGCCAAGATGACCTCACCTGCTTCTCTGCACTCCCTAACTTATCCGTCTCTCCTCGACCCCCCAAAGAATGACCCCTCAACCCCTGTGCCCTCTGTCCGATTTTAGGGGAAATTTTCCCCTGTAGAAATCTCTCGAGGAAAAACGCCCGCCCACACACAAAACTCTCCGCCAAACTCCCTCATACCAACCAACGGGAAAAAGTTAACGACCCGTACATTTGCACTCGGTTATACCAATGTAATTACAATTATAAGAACTCGGAAAAGGAAATAGTTAACACCAATTAGCACAGGCAAATGAGGTAGAATGGGAACGATAAGAAATTCCAAATAACCTTGAACTGTAACATCTGAAAGGTGGTTCATGAGAGCTATACTGCCTCACCCTTAACTTGAATGGTCATAACTAAGAAGTTCTGTGACATGTAATTATAACAGAGTGTTAGTTCCTACAAAGGAAAATAGGCACTATTTTATTATTCTGGGTAACCAAGCAGAAAACTAAATAATTATCGTATAATTATCCAGACATACTTTTATTGAACCATCACTTAAATCAGAATTGATTGAGTCTCAGGCGTAATTTAGGGAAATCTATCATCGCATTTAAAAATCAACATTCTGTAAATGTTATTTTTTTCTTGTTTTCAATGATATTGGTATTCTGTAAAATTTTTTATATTCTGTTAATGCTTTTGCATTTCATTAATTTTCGGCTTATATTTCGCGTATTATTATGTCTTATATTCTGCCTATCTATTAAAATGAGATTGGAATGAATTATGGTAGGTATCTATAAAATCTGTCGTATACATATTTTGCTGATATTGGAAAACTTAATGTTTTTTCTCGTTTCCATTGTGACGAAGTATAAATTGCGTTTGTACCATGTTTCATGGAAATTTTTCCTTGGACAACTAATCATTATCGAAGGAACAAAAGGTGGATTAATGGGACTGCAATTTACAACTGATATTTTATTGCTCACGACAATGGTTTCTCCACTTATGAATGAATTCACATAATAAAAATATAAAAGCTAAGATTTTAATGTCATTTAGAACTACAGCGCATGTATCTCAATCTACTTTACAATACTTAAGATTTTACGCAGGAAATTATAGAAAGCATTCGGAAAAACCTTTGTTATTTCAATGCGATGTATTTATTATTTATATTACAATTTGCACATTGTTCGCGGATTACTTCTCATCCACGTTTATTTTGGATTATTCGTTTCCGAAATTCGATAGGAATGGACTTGCAATACTGTATGCTTTAAACGAACGCACTATAAGCTCATAGAAGAAGAGCCTTCGAGCGGATGAATAAGTATCGAGCAGGTCAGATATGATGGGCTTTTATTAAGCAGGTGAACTCCTTTCCATGCGATATGTTGGGAACATTACTCTGCGAATGAAATTTCTCCTAAGGGATTTCATTATCATGTTCCCCTGCTCACCAATAAACCAAAATGCATATTTCTTGAGGCAAACATTTCCGAGGACTATTTTAGAAACTCACAATCAGTCGTACTGCTTACTTCTTAAGGCATAGTTTAAACAAGATTTAGTTTACGTTTTCTAACAGAAATGACAAAATATGCGTAAACTTTTTAGCTAAATTTTAACTAAAATTATATGAAATTCTCACACCGACAAAATGTTCAATAGTAAGTAAATAGTAATTGAATGCGCTGGAATGTGTCATGTGGGGTCTTGACCATTACATCAGAGGGGAGGATTGGGAGGACTGCCTGTCTCATTTTCGTTTCCCTCAGTTTATTCCCCAATCTCTCTCCTCCATTTCCTCTCACACATGCGTCCCTCATCTTTAACTGCTTAAGAGCTAGCTCTATATACAAATAAATATCTGCATCATTTTTTTTTCCTTTTTCGGCTACATTTCCTTCTTTGCTCAAAAATCCGGTTGGATACGGTATTTTATTCAAAAATGAACGCTTTTGAGCATTAAGTCTCCGTCTTCTCTCAGAAGCCCTCTATTTCCCTAACTGCGACACTCTTCTTCACGCCTGCTGGCGCCAGCGAGCTTTAAAGACAGTCCTCGCCTCATAGTAGCCTCCTATAGTATACAGAATGTATCATGCTAATTTGAGCTATATACTGTTTAATATTCATCAATGGAGCTCCCCTGATTCTAGTACGGTTTTAAAATGATGGCGCCTACTGAAAATGGTTGTCACCTACAAGAAAAGGCAACCATTATGGGGTTCAAGTTTTTTTTAGCATATTATAGTAATACGTCTTCACTCCATTCAAGTAAAACCGCAAAGGTGGACTTCTAATTTATATCCATCGAGAGATTTGCGCTATAGGCGAAGAAAATTCAGCATCGATAAGAAAACACCAAACTAAAAGCATCATTATGTAAAATCGAAATTGATTATATTGCAACTAAACGTATAGAATATTATTTGAAAGACTAATTTACCGGAAAAAACATATATTGCACATTAATTATGCTTCTTCAGGGCTCAGAGTTCTTTTTGTATTTCATTTTTGTTATAATGATGATTTGGTAATTAATAGAGTTCAAGAAAAGAAATCATCTGATTATTATAAATGCAATTTAGAATACACTCACCCCCTCTAACCGTTTACACAAAACACGGAAGGAGGAAAGACTATAGCTTCATCACGCGCAAATTGGAGACGCCCCCCTCCCCCTCGACCCCTTCCTCCCCCCCGGGGGGTCTCAATCTCTCCAACCCCCACCCTCTGCCTTTTTTGCCATCCACCACTCTTTGCCATCCGCCTCCCGAGGGAAAGCAAATCTCTCTCCCGACTCCGACAGCCACCCACCTACCGCGCCTCTTCCCATCCCATCCCACCCCACGAAGACCCAGCCTCCCTCACACTACCCCCACCCCCTCTTTTCTCCACCCCCACATCACCACACTCACCCCTGAGAACCCGTCTAGGTCTGACGTGCAGGATTGAAATGTATGGCCGGGACGCACGGTCTCCAGATTCATCCTGCGTCGTCTTCTGTGCCTCCTCCCCGAGCCACTTCACTACCTTTTTTCCCGCTCGTTTTATTTTTCCATCTTCCTCCATCTCCCTCTCTCTCTCTCTACCCCCAATATCTTTCTCTATCTCTCTCAATTCCACCACCGCCCACGCCCGACTCTATCCCCGTCCACATGGTACTACTAATACAAGGTTGGACGTTCCCGTGACTAAATTGAGTCCGTTCTGTGTATGACGCCATCCGGATTTCACGAGCAGAAGGTGACTTGAGAATTAGCAAAGGAATAATTGAAGAAAGCTGGGACAATTTAGTTTTTAACAACGATAGAATAGTCAAGTAGATATTTGCTTCCTTATGCACTGATAAAAATTCAATTGAACAAAATTTATTGTTCTGGAGCAGCAGCTCCGTGAAAACAAAATACAGTAATTGAGTAAATGATTAGTACTGAGTGAGTACTGATATGCAACATATTCAATTGGACTACTAATCTAAATATTAAAATAAAATTAAATGTTTAAAAATTAGTAAATTTGTAGTTTGACAATATGATCTTGTGTTTACCGCGTAAATAACCAAATTTTTTAACAGATGAAAGTTGAAACACTTATCATTTTCAACATTAAGGTTGTCTTGTCTTCGGAAAACCTGGACCCGCTTCGCCCATCTAGAAGCATCAATGGGATATTTTAAAAAAATTATTTTCCCTCACGTATCCTCGTATTGCAATTGTATCCAAAAAACACACGAGTATCAAATACACAACGCACTCCGTACATGGCTAGCGCTTCATGTAATCCAACCTAAGTCACAGCGTTCAACCCAAACGATGCGCAACGACCTACCTTGTATCAGTTGTACCATGCCCGTACAAACCCTTCTCCATACCAACTACGAAAGGTCCTCGCATCTCGCTATGCAGTAGAGACTATCCTCTTCTGCTGCAGTCTCTTCCGGCTGCTTCCGCTTCAGCCGGTTCGCCCGAGGGGTTGAGGATGTGTGTGGTTCTGGGAGTTTGTGTGTGCATGTGTCCTTCGGCCCCGGGGGCCAAAGTTCCCGGGGGTGACATCAGTCGCGGGCACCGAGAAACACTGCGGGGGCAAAAGGGGAGTGGGATGGGGGGTGGATTTGGAGGGTGGTACGTAGTGGGTATGGAAGTGCATAGTGGCCAGGGGCTAGAGGGAAAAATGGGGTGAGGGACGGCCGACGGCCGTGGGTGAGTTTAAGTAAACGCCACGGCGTTCGGGTTAGACAAAGTTGGAGATATGGCCAAGGAGTGGACGACGGTCAGAAACAGGGTAAAAAAGGCGAATATTCGGCTCACCACATACTACTACAAATACATCGGCTTTACCAATAACTTCCTACCTATCGTGGGGAAACATACATGCGTGAACAGGACCTAGGATTTATCAAGCGAATAGTTCGAAGATCCTCGGACGAAAAAGTGGAAGATAGATGTTGCTTCGCGCTCAAAATAGGCCTCGTTTCATGCACACACGCGAGCATTTAGGACGCAGTGCGGAAATTATTAACAGGCGAAGTAAACAAAACACAGTAAAGCCTCGCCTTTCGTTAAAAACTGTTACATGCGAAAAGCAAGGATGGCGAAAACGTTTAAAAGACTGGGTTGTCAGCCTCTCAAGACATGCAGGTCACTCACTAGGATAATGCTGCCTTCTACAATAGATCAGATTGAGTTGTCAAACCTACACGAAGGACATTCCGTCACCATCACACTAAACCTACCGGAAAATACTAAAGCGGTAAAATACGATACATACGCCGTAAACGGCGAGATAAGTACCACAAACCGTTCTTCCCACAAACATTTGATGGACAGAGTAAAAACTGAGAGAGACACCAGTCCTCCTTTCCATTATATGCAATGGTGGATTGCGTTACTTTGTGGAACTCTTTCATGATGAGTAGGCATGAAAATAATTTTGCTATACCACTGATTATAAATTTATTTGTGACCGGTTTCGATACAGAGTACCATGATAAATAAATTCATATTCAGTGGAATTGAAAAGTATTTTCTTTCCTACTCTTTTATACTGCCAGTTCCTTTTCTCGATTTCTGCACTTCCTCATGGATGGTTCCGCATACCCTTTACCGCATGTCCTTAAGGAGGCACACACGTAAATACTTATGTACCGCCGTAATTTTCATCTCAACAATGCCGTACGCGCTACGAGCAAAAAAATACAAAAACATTCGAATCCCTCCAAAATTCATACGATTGAACGGAGCTGAAATCTCTACAACACCTTATAATCGAACGAGTTTTATTTCCATAAGCATTAAGTATTGATCAGAGTTCCAAAGCAGAAAAATACACTTTTAATCACAACATTTCATCGGCAGCGAGATTTTTTTAGCACCTCCGATTTCATACACGAATATTTCTGTTTGTTCAACCGTAAACATCGGATGTGGCACGAATATCCGAAATGAAACATAAATATTAGTCGTTTATGAAAACAATTCATTCATCTCAGAGGATTCCGGAAATATATGTGTCCGCCATATCACGCCTCAAAGAGAGCAATGAATATTTTGGGACAGAAATCGGTGCGAATGATTTGAAATTGGTAAAATAATAAAATTTCATCATAAATCTTTCCAGATTCCGAGCTCTGTTGATTATTTAAAACAAACACCTACCAAACTCAAAAACAGAGGAGCAAATTTCTATCTTGACAAAAATTTATATAAATTAACACACGCAATCACGAGTCGTTAATTTGAATCGTATTTCAAATTAGCAAAAAGTGGAAACTTGTAACATTTATAGTGACTGAAATGGATGGCAGTAATATAAATCACCCACGCACGAAATTTATTACTGTATTTGCATGCCCATTATTCAATAAAACAGCAATGGGATCTCGCAAAAGTATTTCCAAGCGAACCACCACAATTCTGAATCAATATTCAGCTAATATGCCATTCAATCATTGAAAACTCATGTAACCACCCAAGTAAACTTGTCAAAAAATAGTATTCACGAAGATGTCAGTCAATATTTATGGTTAAAGTCGCTCTCGTGGGGACTCGACCAGCGGTGAACAGGGCCTTGCTAAGGGGCTGGAGTCGCTCGCGAAGGGTCGGATTAGGCTCGCAGTCGAGGAGCGACCGTCATTAAGAGGGTCTACCATCGTTAGTCCCCACGAAAGCGACTTTAACCATATTTATTTCCGTTTCTTTTTCGTTAAAAAACACTCCATGTGAAGACATTAATAAGATAGCTATCAACAAGATTAGAGGCATGAATTCTGAACAAGTTATCTACAATCTCTGTGGGCTCACATGACATTATCAATGTATCCTTTTGAGCAAACACTTTATTCTGTTAGTCGGATGGCTGAGGCATATTTTGGTGACTATTGGAAACAGATCGAAATGAATACTCGATATAAATGTGTCCTAATTAAATTTTTTCGTAGATTATCGCAGTTGATTTTAATTTGTTTATTAACTGTTGCTAAAAAAGTATAGTTTAATCGCAGAAATCCAAAAGAAACTTACTAAAATGTATCCTATGTAGTATTTATCCGCAGTATTAATGTGCTTTATAGTAGAAAATGTTTAACTTTGATTCACTATTCAACCGACTGAGCAGCACACGAACGACGCGTCGGTACGGATGTGTGATGAGGATGGGCTGGGGGAAGAGTGTGGAGGAAGAGGTTGCAGAGCGAACGTTTGGTTTTGCAAAGCTATGGAAACGAAAACAGGACGGGAGCGGAGGAAGGCATCCAGCGGGCCGAACGCGGAATTGTGTGCGTGTACTTCGGATGCAATTAGAAAGCCGGAAGATTGCGTTGGGAGAGCTCTGGAGAGTGATTAATGCCAGAGCACGCTAGATGGGGGAGAGGGAATTGTGGGAGGGAAGAGGAAGGGAGGGAGAAAGAGCCAGGGAACCTCTGTTCTATGAGTTTTGAAGCGGAACATAGTCATGGGGGCCAGAGGGTAATTGCATGCTTCCAACCACAAAGCTCGCTCAACCAGACTTTCCCTCGCATGCTAATTCTTCGCTTGCCTTATTATAACGAGGCAACAACCGTACTGTTCTGTCGGTATGAGCGAGGACCGGATCAATCAACGATCAGCCCATTCTGCGCGGGATGTTTTTCGGACCGTCCAAGAGACCGCACTCGGAACTCTGGCCATCGCGACCGACAGCGCTTGGTGCTTTCAGTGTAAATTCATGGTGCTTCAGAGATCACACTTTAGGTATAATTTACTGCTCTAAAGGATAAAAGCACAGCACAATGGAACAGCTAATTGTTCCTTGGTAAATCGCCTGTATAAACAATTATATTATAGAAATAAAAAAACGTTAAAACATCAGCTCTCAAGCGAAATACTAAAATATGTAAAAATGAAGACACTTTAATTCGACGTCTATCAAATAACAAATAAAGTAATTTTAAATGCCGTATTTGCTGCAACGAATTTGGCCGATAAGAAGGGACTGTCCAAACGCCCCAAAAGAAATTGGTAGAGCATCAAATGGTGATGCTAAGTAAATTAAATAACTTTTTTCTGCATCAAGCGATTTCATCAGCTTTCTCCAAATAACAATAAGTAAAAAACTTGATGACAAGGCATGCTTATAAATCACATTAAAATATTTAAAAGTTAGCAGAATGTTGTGTGCACATATTACAGGCGGGTTTATTCAGTAAACTACATGAAATGAAGACCTACTTGATTATTTTTTTAATCTCAAGATTTTCAGAAATTTGAAAAATGAATTACCAAAAAAATTAATACGTGACACCAGCCGAAAATTCAACCAACGCGGAAATGAGTAATAATCCTTCTACAATATTTATTCCACTTAAATGAGGGAGCATCTCTTCCTTACCAGGGGGAAACAGTTAAAATAGCGCGAGCGAGAAAAAAAGCATAAAGGGGAATGAATATCTTCTTCAACCGTATTTCTTCTAGCCTTGACTCTTTGGTATTTGCCATTCCTCTTACAAGAGGGGGTGGGGGCGGGATGTGGAGTGCTGGGAGAATGGAAAGAAGGAAGCAAGCAAGCGAGCAACGGTGTCCTAAATGAAAAAGGGTTATGTTCTCCTGTCTGCGGCGGTGAATGACATTGAGAAAGAGGGAATTTTGTCTCTAGATGGGCATGGAATAAATGGATGCACGAGGAGTGAGGGGGGATGTGGGGGTGGATAGACTGCGGGACGGTGGAACGGCTCTGGAGAGGAGAGGGGGAGGCGGATGGGGTGGAGGGGGAGGGAGAGGAGAAGAAACTCTTTGCATGCAGCTGCTTTAGGTTTGAAAAGAGGGCGAAATAATGAAATATAGGGAGGGATATTAGGATGTAGAATAGAGGGAGCAAAAGTTCTCTTAAACGGAACGAGGCACAATGGGAAATAAAAGAAATGGAATGAAAGAGGAGACGGTAAAATACGGATAGGCAATTGGAGCAGAGAGAAGACAGCGAGTGAGTGACAAAGCGATGTAAACAAGCCTTGATACCACCCCAAAAATCTGGATAAGGGAATCGGAGTTTATCATTGAAGATACCGACATTAAGGATCCAGGATTGACGGAAAAGGAAAGTATTAAAGTGATATAGTGTATTAAAGTAGCAATGCATATCAGTGGAGAGGTATTTGAAGTTTTATTCCAAATATATGATTAATGCCCTTAATATGAGTAGCGTGTCTAGATGTTAACTATTCACCAGTGGGAAGACTCGGGGAGAAACACGCAGGAAACTTCTTGAATACTAGTTTAAAGCCTCTACTCTCTTATGCTCAGCAACAAATGACAAATCGAATATGTTGCCTTGAAGACAACATTTGAGGAGCGTTTTTTCATTATGATAAGTTATCATTCCACCGATAATTATTTAAAATACAAAAGGCAAAAATGATAAATATAAGCATTCTAGATACAAAATATTGGCTATAAGTATTCCCTACTTTAAACCCTTATATTTAATTCGACATTAATGTTTTAATTATTTAAAAAATACAAAAATCTTCAAAGCAAGGGATTAAAATCGCAGCCTTTTTTCGCAGAAAATCAGCAAAATAAAAGTTAAAATATGAATACATTGCAGTAATAATGATTTAAAGAGTTAATGAAGTCAAACACTAAAGGCAAATACAGTACTAAATATTAGCATATGGAAATGAGTAATCTGATAAGGGTTGACTTTTCTGTTCAATGTTTACACAACCTAAGGAATGATTTGTTAAGATTTTTTTACAAAGGCAAACGCATTGATGACATTACTGCCTCTTGAATATTGCTCTAGTGTTTAAATGGGAGAAAAAATATAAGATTTAAACAAAACGCGTTACTAAGTTTGGTAGAAGAGGAGAAACAGAGGTAAAGAAGAAAAATTAATACTAAAACTATCTGAAATATCTTTCCAAGAATTTTTCAATTGAGTTGATTGTATTTTATGTATCTGATAAGCGGTGAATGATAATCCACGTCGAATTGAAATGGTATTTTGAGCAAGGTACCACTTCACATAAAATTCAGTACATTTGGTCTAGGTATAACGAAAGACATCACTTTCTCAAGGATATCAAACTATCAGCCACTTACGGTACTAATTTATAGTTACTACACTAAGTAATTACTTGGCAATAGAAGCCATTTTTCATGGAATATGGCACAGCTATGCTCCACGGAGAATTCATTTAATAATGAGGAAGTTCTGAGACATAAATTGCGTCAGTAATCAGACGGCGTGCAGTTCGTACGTTTTATTAACTATTTAAAAATTAAATATTACTCATGATAATACTTTTTACAATATCGCAAAAAAACTTCGGTTGTGAAGAAGTTTTCAACGGGCGGCGAGGAACAAATTAATCAATCCAAAGCCTTATATATTTAAGTATAGGTATTTAGTTCATTACTGAGAATTTCAGCTATGGTTTCCGGCGTTACTATGGAATTGGTACAGGTCACTAAATGATTTTGTATTTTGTACATTTCACACTGTTTTATTTCTGACAATTTAGCGATAATCAGACCTTGATGATGACAATGATAGTCCAAACCATGGTTGGAAATGGAAAAAGTGAAAAGAAATAAATAAGACAGTCCAATTCCACACTTTCATTTTACTCCAACTCGGTATATTAAACAAAGTTTTAGCGATATCAACATAAAAATAATGACTTCATGCTTTTTACAGTGGCTTAGTTTTAAAAGGAAATTCGAATGTATGATATGACTAGAGAAGCATCTTGCTCAAACTACCTTAACTTGATCCAATGTTAGTTAAAATAAAATAAGTTCCAATGGCAGACATCAAGTTAGTTTTTTTACAACAAAAACATTAGAAAAACTTGTAACTTCCAACAATTTTCTAGGGTAAAATCGCGTTTCCCAAAGGGCAGCAAAGAAAAAGTGGGATAACGAGAGAAATGTGCGTTTGAGGAGGAGAAGAGATGGTAAGGAAGGAAGGCATTGTGAGAATACCGAAGTGGACAACTCTGAGGCGAACGTCACGTCCTTTCTCCCAAACACGCCTCACACGTCTTTGCCCCTCCCCCCCTCTCCTTCCTCTCAATCTCTCCCTCTCTCTCTCTCTCTCCAGGGTTTCAAAATGCTTTTCCAAAACCGCAAGCTTGCCACCAGACTCCTTTCCAGACCCCTCAACCGTCTACTTACCACCCACAAACCCGAAGTAGGCTGGCTCGATATTGCGATGCTACGACTACGATAAGTCTGCGATGTTTCACTGCGATATCGATAGCCCGGACTCTGCTGCGAAAAAAAAACATAAAAATACTCTGGCATCCCACCGTTACCATTCACGATTTTAAAAAACTGCTCCGTTTCATTGAAAACAGATATTAATACAAACGAAAAAATTATCTATTAGTTGATAGCAAAATTTAGAGAAATAATAAAATTATATTGAAATATAGAAAATTGATAAATTTATGTAAACAGATTTTTATCATGTATTTTAATTGCACGCTGTCAAACAAAAAATATTGGTTACACTCTCAATCTATTACTCATTCTAGCCAATATAGGTCCAGCGGCTTAGTTCTATTGACGCGGGTGAAAACGTCTTCATTGCAGTCCAGAGAAGAGAGATGTTCCAAGTTCTGTACCAGAAATATTTTCCAGTCAAACACAAAATAGCCAAAATTATATTTCAAGAAAACGAATCCGGGATATCCCGGGAAGGAATATTCCCCAGGATATTCAAATTAGCTAAAATCCTATCGGGATTCCGGAATCCCGGAAGATAGATCCTGACGGTGATGGAAAGCGATATGAGAGGCTAGGCGACGTGCTTTGAAAATCGATGCCACGCGATATGTAACGTTATGGAAAGCAATTCAAAGTTGCGGTATCATAATATCGTACGTCCCATCTAATGGGACACAACATTTACATCGCGATACAACATTGAATTTTTTAATGCCTCGTAGGCCTTACCCATAGTACTCCAGGATCGCATCGTTCCTTCCATCCTTCTCCTGCGACTATCGCCGCATCTACTCCTATTTCCACTCTCCAGCCATCCCATTCCTTCCCTCTTCCCCCCACTGGTCTTTCTATCTTTCCCTCGGAAGACCCACGCGTCCACTCCCCGTCCCTGAACCACCAGTTTCCACGTCCCCTTCCTCCCAGTTCGGACACCACCTATATTGATGCGTTCCCCAAGGAACCGCCGCCGGGCAAAATGAAAAGCGAAAAAAAAGGAAGGAAGGACTCACTGGGACGTGGACTGTGGGGGGGAGAGAGAAAGGCGTGAAGGAGGGAAAAGAGTGAGATGTGATTCTGGAGGTGTCTCGCGGGGAGAGGGAGGCTCTGGAAATGTCTCCTCCTCCTCCTCCACAGGAGAAGAAGGAATAGACTGTATGGGGAGGGAGGGGGAAGTGGCTTTGCCCTCAAGAGTTACGTAAGAGCCGGACCAGAGTGAGAGGGCGAACAAGTACATCTGGAGAATATGGCTTTCTGTCCGAATACCGAGGACTGTATTCGACAGATTGTGAGGCAGGGAAATTACCTAAAATTATTTAGAGTAAAATGCATGTGAAAGCTGGTTGCGGGGCTTCTTGAAAATGAATTTTTCCCATATCAACCATTATTATTATCATGGTGTACGGTAAATAGTAATTTTTGAGATAACATTTCATTTTTCTTTTTGTTTCAGAAGATAGGTCTTGAGAAAGAAATAATAAATGATATTACCCCATTGCCAATGTTTAACCAATATATTTTTTCTTCATCAAGAATGGAAATAATCCGTTTTTACAAATAATTATTGTCGTATTTTGCGCATTATTTTCATAATAATGACTTGCTAAATACACTTGCCTTATTTTAAAGCAATAAAATAATAGTTAAATTGAAATGACGGTGAATTTGGATTGTCAATATTTCTTTTAGAATCCCTTCTTTGTTGTCATTCTTACTTCATCTGAATTATCAATTATTCGAAAATATATTCTCCCTGGATTTCAAATTAAAAAGGATTAACTCTAGGAGAAGAGTACTTGGATTACCCACCAGTTTTCAGGGTTGGTATACCCGACGTTATTAGGCTAAGCCTTCAAAGCGCCGGTATTGGACAACCCTGAGATGGGTAATCAGAGAGCTTTTACTGCAACGTATTCGCCTGGAAAATCTGATCATCGTAAGGTTTTTTTTTCTAAAGAGTTCCTGTCCTGAAAACTAAAATTATTTAAATAGCAAATTCATTTTTGAGTTGATGCTTCATCTGTGATCTATTTAGCAAGTGAGTAGCCAGTTTCTGTTTACTACTTCCAGAAGTTATAAATCTGATAATTCCTCAACTATACCTTATATTATTTGATTAAGGTGAGCTGAGGCAAGTGCGACCTCGGAGTTACTGCGTTGTCGGCTTACATAACGTTGCATGGAAGGCAATATGTAGTTTGCCGCTGCGATATGTTGAGTAGATAGTGCAAATTTCTACCACTAGAGCACTGATGGCACACAAATCAAGTGTGCCATCGAGACGAAATTTTCTAAAGCCTGAATTTCACCTCTTTTTTGTACTTTTGTATAAATGACCTTAATACCTATGAGTAAAGTTTAATTGTCGTGTTTCCAATGTTGCAATTCCGCATAAAAATTAGAAATCTTGGGGGAGGAGAATAAACAAAAACTATGAATTTTACCGTATGCATTTTCCCTGCTCACCTTACTGAGTCAACCACTAATACAAATTTATTAAGAATATAATGAGCTAATGTAGTAAAAACTAATATGAGAGCAGAGACGTATATGGGCATGAGAAAAAATCCATTCCATTTGAAAGGACTTGGATAGCACGCCGTGAATTTTCTTTCACGCTGCCCCGCTGGATTATATCAGATTTATCGACGCGACCCCGAGGGATGTTCCCGCGAACGTCACGGCTCCCGCGATAGTCCCGCTATTGACCGAAACCTCAATCTCAAAAAGGATTCATTTTTCAAGGGGGAAGCGTCACGACGCCACCTTACCCCTGGACTGAGGCGAACAGAGGAAGAAGTCGGGGTGAGGGAGGGGGAACAAGAGGAGAGGAATAAGGGAGAGAGAAAGAGAGGGGGGAGAAACACCTGGTGCGGGAGAGAGAGGCAGGAGAACAAAAACTTAAAAATGTCTTCCTCCCGCCTCTATCTGCCTCCCTCTCTTTCCCCACCCTCCTGTAGCGCCTCTTTTTTCAGGAAAAAATTACAAAAAATAGCCCGTGCGAAATACGAGAAAACAAAAGGGAAAAGTGGGGGAAAAAATGACAATAGAATCCCAAATCGGACGATATTTCACGGCCATTCGTGACGGAGTGAACTGTTTGCGTTATTCAAATATTCTTTCCCCCTTTTCCTCCCCCTTCTTCACCCTTTTCTGGATCTCACCCTCTTCCCGGTCTTCTTCGTCGTCCTCTACTTCTCCTCTCCCCATCTCTCTTGCCATACCCTGTCTCCTTGCTTTCCTCCGCGCCCACACACAAACACACTCACACATGGCTAACGGGAGGGAGACGAGTCCTCTCTCGCAAAAAAACGGAGGAAAATCGGAGATGGAATGACAATGAGGCAAAAAGCTGCCTGCCAGGGACTCACGGATCTCACCTCCCACGCGGCAAACAACCAACCACCTCCAGCCTCTCCCTCCCCCCCTCTCCCTTTACTCCTTTCCTCCCCACCCCCCGTCCTCCCTCGACCCTCGAGAAGCTATTGCACATCCCCTCCCCTCTCAAAACCTCACGTCCCCACTGTAGGAAACAGTATCAGGCGTCATTCTACGAAAATTATTTACACTCACGCAGAATAAACTCGTTCGTTTGTTGGTCTTCGGGAAGGCGACAGAAAAGTAGGGTCGTTTGTACAATTTGGCGGGCAGGTTAGGAGGGTAGGGTAATTGTAAGGTGGCTTTGCACATGGATGTTTTCTACTGGCTTTAAGAGTAGTGAGTTTATCGATGCCTCAATGTTTATATGTACTTGTGGGGCATCGTTTTGAAACAAAACCTAATTGAGGTAGTATTAGCGTTTTGGCGCAAATTTTCACTCTCAATATCAGTAGCTACAAGCCATAAAAACTTAATGTAGAGCTCCTAATTTTCCCAAGTCACCATCGCAGAATTTTTTAAGCTTGCCTAACAGAAATAAATGCATTCAAAGTTTGAGTAATTTTACAATGGCCATATGTGAAATGAGCAATACAGGCATGCATAGTAATACTTTCGACGAATATCATCCACGCAATTATAAGAAAAAATATTGCATTAGAGGCAGTGAAATCTTTGATAAAATTTATGAAATTCTTTCCGAATAAATTCTTACATAAAATTATCATAAGTGAAAAACAAACACCGTGCAACGATGAATTCTAGAATCGAGTGAAATTGTAGATAAATAAACAAATAAATAATATTAAATTAAAGAAATAGTATCTGAAAATTTCAGCAGACAAATAAAATCAACAATGAAAAAACCCACCAGTAGTAACACGTCGAATTATATTAGTGGATACTTAAGAGCAGAGTGCGTCAACAACCAGATGAGTACAGGAAAACAGTGGCATACTCGAATAAGTGCTTGGTCCTTACAGTAAATATTGAACAACGCTGTCAAGAGTCAGACCATTAGGAAACCACTTAAAAAATAAATATCGAAGAGCAAAAAATTAATGATATATGTATCCATAAAACTTTTCATAGTGCCAATTTATTAGGCGTGAAGAAGATAGTAATTGTCTGAAAACAATCTAATGTTGGGTGAAATAAACGTGAAACTTTTTCATCTTTATTATTCCCTATAAATAATTTGATTCCCGCTCTCTGAAAAACTAGTCAAAAGAATGATGAAGATAGAGTTTAAATTATTAAATTCATCAGTCACACGAATCAATTATCAGTTGAAAATACTTTGAATACAGTTTTAACTGGATGATGAGATATTATATTATATTTTTGTTCAGTGACTACGACTTTTTAATCTTATAAAGTAATGCTCGTGACCCAACTCAAAAGCGCTAATACTACCTGCCTAAAATGTGTCACAAATACTTATCCCATTTAAAGTAACACAAATTAATCTTTGCCCCGAACAAAGTCACCGTCGCATTCATGTGGCTACTAGTGGAGCATAACATAGTCGTAAATGTAGGATATTAAGCTAAGAAACTGCTCCAATACAGCTATGTGAGTCCTTCACACATCTCGAAAGCAGCAGCAGGCATGGAAGAAGCTAGACGGACTTTAAAGGAAGAAAATCTAAAAATAAGAAGGTAATTATGACGGAAAAACATTTTTCTCATACAGGATACGATGAATAACCAGAAAAATTGCATTGGAGCGTGGCTTTACACGAATAAGAGGCGAGGAATATTGTAAAAAAAACGACCAGAGGCGGATGGACGCCTAAGAAACTTTGTCCTTAGGGAGGCGGCTAATTATCAAGCGGAGGAATTAAGTAGGAAATTAGGAAGTGTAAAGAAATGTTTGCGGAAGAGGTAAAGAGGCCAGCAAGAGGTTTATGGAGGGGATGAAGATATGTACGGGGTAAGCCAACCTTAAGGCAGACAAGAAGGCTAGACGATGATGCCTACATTCATTCATTTAGTGAAGTTATCTACCGGTTAAAGGTAGGTTTCATTAAAAGCCAGATAAACTCCTCCACATTTTTACACGTGCATATCTACCTCTAGTATTTCTTTCTTCATCTCAGCGTACGTCTTACCCTTCCTCATCCCGTCCATAAAACCTATTCTCTTTCTTCCCATTCCCCGTTTTCCCAACATCCTTTCCTCTATCACGGAATTCAGCTACCCATCGCCCCTCATTACCTCTTTCAGCCACCCACCCTGCCTCCCCCTTATCTCATTCAGAAGTTTGCTCTCCACACCAACCATTTCAAGAAACACTTCCTCGCCTGTCCTCCTTTCCGTCCACCACACATTCTCCATCCTCTCCTCCACACCCAAATCTCGAACACATGCAGCCTATTCTTGTCCTCCATTCTCAGAGTCAAAGTTTCTGTCCCATATAACGCTACAGTCCATATCAAGCTCTTCACCCGCCTCTACTTTATATCCTTAGCCAAGGTCCTCGTCATCAGCTCCCATCTGTTACTAAAGCTGAAATAATTTGTTCTAAGTAGTGCTATTTCCATCTAAGGCAGCGCTAATTGGTTAATCAACCATAATGATGGGGATTATTCACTCTAGGCGCTGAAATCAGCGCAATTTGGAGCACACCAGCGCACTTAATCGACCAACCACCGACCGCCCACCAACGGCGATGATTGGAATGATGTGCGCAGGCGAAACGTTCTGCCGATTGCCGATAGGTAGCATTCCGTAGGTACAAAATAGTCGCGGCCGAATTGTCTGTACATTGTTCATGAAGAATCAACGAACTCGTTCAAACTTCATTCTGAAGAAGGAAAGCTTTTTACTACAAATTAATTAAAAACTTAAAATCATCTACGTTTGACGCTTTTATAAAAATAATACATTAGCAACAATCGCTGAGGCGATTATCGAAATTATTTTCACTTCGAACACCCTTCAGGGGGGTTATTTTGTAATCTCACCTTTTTAATTACTCTTTCCGGGAAGATGGGAGACCCGTTCCGCTCTCTTAATGATCGGTTCACGATCAGCCAACGTCCGATGGCGGCTCCATCCCTGTTCGGGGCACTGCTCCTTACGACACGGGGGATGGAACCAATGAAAGGCTGAGGCAAATGAAACGGATCTAGAGTCGAAAGAGCGGGTGAGTCAAAGAAGAGACCTGCAGATCACCACTTGAGAGCCGAAGATGGTCACGCTGCTTGGGTGGCGGAGAGGAACTACGAAAAATGACGTAATTTTCCGCATTTTATGTCGTATTTTCACATAACTAAGTGAAAATACAAAATAACCCCCTAGGTGGGTTGTGTTTGCATCGTTCGACATAATCCCGATCACGTAACTAAGGAGTCACGTGGTACAACGAACGGCTCGAAATATCGGTGTGTTTTCAAAATTCGGATGGATAACTTCAGCGTTTAATATGTCGTTTAATGCGTTTCTTATCGCGATATTCAACTCCATCAACAATATTCCTGCGAGAAAAACTTGATCAGGGAGGCTGCGCGAGATGTTTACAAGTGGTTCAAATACAAATCAAGGTAGTTGAGCTCTACGGCCTCTATAGATTAACCAGATAAGAACTCTCAATATTTTACGGCCATTGGAGAAACTTCTTATCTGGTTGGTTCAAATACACCAAAATCTCGAACCCTTCGTGATTGTACCAAGTGACTCCTTGGTTGCGTGATCGGAATTATCTCGAGCGGTTCAAGAAAGCAAGATAATTTGGCGGGAAGAGCTTTTCAAGTTACCACTAGAGGCGCTGTTAATAGTCGACTTGCTACCACTTGAGCTCTTTATTGCTCTTTCCTACGAGTTAAAGGGGTGGAGTGCATAAGTGCTATTGGAATGGTGCCGATAAAGACGAAGTAATAATTAACAGGTCATCAACAACTAATAATAAGAGATAAGCACTGTTTTGTAATCTATGGTCCTTAGATATTGCCATAATTGTGATCCATTTTTCTCGTTTCCCCACGATACTAGCGCATGCCATGGTGAGTCGGCAGTATAACGAACCACCACTTACGCTGGTACGCAAGCATATTCAGACAGCGTTTTCCGTTTACGATGGCCGGTACCTACGCTGTTGGTGTGAACGGGACACTGATCTCTCCCCCTACAACTTCCCCTCTTTTAAACACCCACCCCTCCTACCTGGCAACACAATCTGAAAAAGGAAAAAATCAACACAACTCTCAGGGTAGAATGAAAGAATCCTGAAAGAAGTTGAGGATTTCACCTCCGGCCGGCGCTCATGCCGTCCGCGAGGCGCGACTCGAACAATGCGGAATATGCAAGCCAAGCATAACAGTTTCGACTCGGCGATAACTACCCACGGGGAACCTAACCACCCACCCACCTCCTGTTTAACCCTCTCATCCTCTTCAAACCCCCCTTCCCTCTTTGCCTCGCAGAGATCCCCCGTCACTCGTGCACAGCTCAGCGCCTTTGCTTGTTCCTTCTTTCCTCCCCAAGGAGCGAAGATAGTGGTTAAAAAAATCCACTTCCCTCGCGCCTTCAACATTTCGGGGAGATGAGAAGGAGATACAAGAAATATACGAGGAATTAAAAGCAGCGAATGAAGAAGGATATACGAGAAAAAGTGAAGTTGAGAGGAAAAGATTGAATATAGTGAAGCGAGAGTACGGAAGTGAGGCAGACAGAGACCTGCCATGCAAAGCCACCTCAAGAATGTGTTGCTGGTGTGAATTTTTGACCAACGTGCGCTAAATTATTACTGTTAATAATAAGAGCATACGTTCATGCAAAGCAATAATTTTAAGAATTCCGAAAAGTAAGGACGGTATGTAAGACGTGCTTTTAGAAGTGTACTATTATGGTTACGGTAATCTACTGGCTAAGATATATCTAAATGGAAGAGAGAAAAGATCCCCAAGATTTGTACATTTCTTCATTTCAGCATACGTCCTACCTCACTCCATCCCGTCCATAATACCTAAATCTCTATTTTCCCCTTCCCTTCTTTACCAACTTTTTTTGGTAAAAAATGTTTCTTATAACTTTTCATCGAAGTAACTAAAAACTCCGAGCAGCCTTTTCTCCAGTCTTCATGACAGAAATCACGATCTCTAATTGCTCGATGAGGAAATGAGACTTTAAGCCTTATGATTTGGCTCTCTTAATTTCCTAATTTTATGCACCTAAGTACATGAATCAGATCATGCTAACAGATGGCACATGGCAGTTTCTAGGAAAGCGCTTGTACGCCAACGATGTACATACCGTGCAGGCCTCCTCTGGGGTATAAGTAAATCATTTTGACATGAGATTGAAACGGTAGCGGAGTAAGTACTAAAGATTTAGCCAAACTAAAATGAAATAGCGTCCCTCATTCTCTTTTTCGTTTGAGAGTCTTCCTAATATTCTCTTGATGAACCCTTGCCTTTATAATGCAGTGGTATAAATTTTACAATTGTGTTGTCTCCATATTGAACCTAAATTATGATAGCACCTTAATTTTTTAAGGTGCTATCATACCCAAAAGTAAGGTCTTTATGATTTAATGAAAGAGCCTTGAAGACTGATATTTTAGTAATTTCTCGGTACATGACAGCATCGTCAACAAATAATATATACCTTTATTAAAATACGGAGGTAATTTTGTTACAAAGAATGAAGGAATAATAGGGGGCAGATCACTCATCCTTGTGGGACACTGGGTTTCATTCCAAGTCCGAGCCCCCACTCCAGGCACCAAGAGAAAAAGCCTCTAAGTCCGCTTTGCGGAGTTCTCTAGGCATTTTATCACATCGTCAGGCAAATAAAATCAAATTTACCACTAATACTGGATTTAATGTCGCTAATATAATTTCGGAATTACAGGTCGATCGGGTTACAGGAAGAGCGCGAGTGGTGGGTATAGATCCGGGTGGTAAAAAAAAGCGTGGAATGGCTGAAGCGAGCGAGCGGGTTCATTGAGGAGGTCGGAGAGGTTTGTATAAGTAAAAGAGAGCAATGGCTTCTTTGTTTCCCGGCGGGCTGTGAAGCAGCAGGAGGGAGGTGAAGGGCGTAAGTTTAGCGCGAGGCGGGGCGTGCGCGGATTAGCTCGGGGGGGTTGGTTGGCTGGTGGTGGTGGGAAAGGATTTGAAGCAAAGCAGAATGATACACCTTATGCTCAAAATTAATTGGTGCCGACTCGAGGGTTACGGAGTATGAGAAGGAGGCTTTCCACTCTCTCACTCGGCGGATGTTCTGGCACCTCCCACATCCTTCCCCTCCTCCATTTTCTCACTCCCACCCCCCCTTCCTGTACGGGCGCGTGTGTAACCACCGGCTCTGAATATTTTTTCTTACTTTATTATGTGATTTTTCATTTTACGGCTTCAGGTCATGTCTCACCCAAATCTTAAGACCAAGAGAAGCAAACGCAGGAAAGCATGACGAACTGTTTGCACGGTCCTGGAGCATAGTGTTGCCTCAGCGATATTGACCAATAACGCCTTTCTTAGGAGAGCGTTACAATATATGTGTAAACCGTCGTAATTCTTGTGCGAATCCAATAAAATAGCAGCTGCAGACTTAAAATAAATTGGAAGCCATTGACATGTGGTGCAATCGAAGAATGATGAAAATCACAAGATGAACGGTGAGAATCACCAACAAAGAAGCCCTGCGAAGTGTCGGAGAGAAAAGTAGTGGAACGGAAATCTAAGGAGAATAAAAGAAAAAAAACTGGACATACTTTGCGACACAATATCCTTTTGAAGACAATAATGGAAGGAGAAATGAATGGGAAGAATTACAGGGGAAGAGCAAGAATGGAATGCACCAGAAAAATTATGAAAGTCACCCAGGGGAACAATTAGTAGCAATGAAGACTGTTTATGGTGAGTTCTTGAATTTAATGCACTAGATATTTTTTGATTTTTCGCCAGGCTGGTTGGCGGTGTGTCACCATGTATGGAAATTGAGTACATTTTATTAGTATGTATCCAATACCCTCCCCACTGTGGTGCCAAACCCTCAAAATACGCCAAACCAAATACGCCAAGTACGCTAAACCCTCCTCACTGATGGTTGCCCCGTGATTGTTCATGAAACTTGAGAGACTCACGAAGCCTTGAAGACGTGCATATAGATGATTGCGTTTGTTACGATGATAGCGAATGTAAAAATTGCACAAAAATATGTGATCTGAGGCCGTTACGAATTCATAAATGTTATCGATTTTAAAGCAAGTCCCTACGCAATGTTGACGAAACACACTTGTCTGGTGTCCACACCAGCCATTAAAGCTTGCGTTTTGATGGACCCGAGATGCAGACGAAGAGAAGTACAGGGTTTTGTCTACATTTGTAATTTTGTCTTTTTCGGAATATAATCTCAGAATTCTTGGTTGCGTAAGGATTATTCGCTCAGGGGCCATCCTGGCAATTGTTTTAAGAGTTGATTAATGTAAACCAATACCATGAAGCACAGATTTCAATAAAGAGTAATAGCATACTTATGCCTAATAATTCCAAAAGAAAATCTAAGTGGAAATCCAACGGAAGGGAATTTCTAAATAAATATATTTTTTTAAACTATTAAACAATAATAATAAAGATGTGCAATATTTTAGGATTTATTATTTGAATTCCACAAGAATTCACGAAATCATCAAGAAAAATTAAGGTTAAAAAGGGGTAATTAAGGTTTTACATTTTGTATGGTGGAAAAATATTTTATTGTCAAATTTTTGTCGCTACAAACTGACCGTGTATCGCTTAGAAACTGGAAATCGCAGTCTAGAAATGCTATGATCCTCTAAATGCAAGCATTAAGATAAAATCACCATTGTGAATATAAAAAACCTATAATACTATGGAAATTTCAGACAAAAAATTAGTCCCTGAGTGATATGACATACACATTGGAGTTTTAAGATCACGAGACATAGAAAAGCATGAAAACGACAAACTTATTTATTCAAATGCATTATAGACTGTTCACATCTTGTTGAATTCCAGAAACTAAACTGAGAGTTAATTCTTTTCCCTCGGTTTACTAGGGAAATATGAATTTGATGTACTGAATTTTTGAGGAGGTAAGAATTGCTCAGCGGCTAGTGTACGTAATGGCTTCGATTTCTATGGACCAGGGTTCAACTTTCATCCGATGTCGAACTTCTGCACGGCGATAGCTGCAATAAGCTTCGCGTGTAGCACTCCGTCCGTCAGATGACGCCGTTAAACATGTCACTTTATCAGAGGGAGGATGAGGATATTATTTCCTAAGGTGGATACAACTATATCCTTTCACGGCATCTATACTCATTGGCGCTAGCGACCTAAGTAGTTGGACATTTCACCAACTAAGAACTGCATATTGGAATTCAAGAAAGTGGTTGCGTAGGACGTATTTTTGGAAAAATACGGGTGGGCTGTGGGTGCAGGTGCCAACAAGGCATGCACTTACAAGATGCTAAAGTGTTAAGCTCACGGTAGAGCCTCACCTCAGCTTATCTGTTGACGGCCACCTGTTCGGACAACACATGGCCCCTCGTCCGGTGTGTGGAGAATTTAACGGTCATGACTGTCTTGTCTCGCTATTGTCACCAGAGAGCTTAATAGATTAAGAAAAATATTGCTTTAAACTACAATAGATTTTCGATTGTTCTAAGTCACAGAGACTAACGATAAGTTAAATCCACGTAGTACTAAAAAATATACTGCTTAGCTTTTTGAACACAAGAAATGCAAAAGGTAATTATGGGCGCATATAATTGATAATTCAGTCTCTTTCGTATATGTTAAAAGTAAGAAGTGACCCATAAAATTTTGAAACAAAAAACAGATTTAGGCGAATAATAATTAACATAAAAGTATGAATTAATTCCGCGGATATCAGCACACCAAGGCAGCAATCACGTAGTCCTGGATATAATGACTTTGGTGCTAAATTGAATCAGCAATTGAAGCCGTACACGAAATTATTCATGCTTAATGAAGTTATCTGGCATTTTAAAATGAAATCCTCAATTCCGCGAATTCAACATGCATACATTTTGAATTTTCAACTATTTTTTAAAAAGACAGGAGTTTATTACAATTGAGACACTTATTTTCACAGTAAGTACCGCGCCAGCCACAAAAAGAATTCTCACGTATCTTCATGTCAGTGTGAATAACCAGCTCGCTAAGGTAATAAAAAGGGTTTTAGCGAAGATAAACTGCGCAAAAAAATACCGTAAAAATAAAGTCCATAAAAAGTTTACAACAACTATCATCCGAGGCGATATCAAAACTCACTGATTTTAGGATTGTAATGAGTATTCGAAATACACATTCCACCAACAAATCCTGCAAACAATCTCTACCAATATGCAATGGCTCAGTTAGCCTCTCAAATCGATTTACAATGAATTTTATGATTGCTATACACATGCAATCATTCCCCACTAACCTCATCTTAAAAATGTACAGAGACATGAAATGAGAGATTGGGTTCAACAGGTTCTGGGTGAGTGAAATTATTACTTGTGAGGCGAGCCGTCCAAGATGGAGAATTGGTGTTTCATAACATGAATTCTACTCCATAACTTCACAAGTCGAGTACTTTGAGCATTTCATTTCACTTTATTTGTGGACGAGATGATGTGACTCGATTTTCTCAAAATAAATAAAGTCAATAAAACCACGATCGCGTAGGACGCCAATAAATTGTGCTCTCTCGTTCTCGTACTGTGAGCTGTACACCTAGTATTTATCTGTCTTTCAAACTCTCATCCATTTCCACTTTGGCCATTATTCCTTCTACCCATCATTAGTCTTATTTCTTCACCATCTCACATTACCATACGGGTATTCTACTACATCTCCCAAGCCTCGGAAACCCACGCACGTACAGCGTTTGCTTTTTCTTACCATTGGGGATATACCTACCTTTGTGTTTCTAAAAACAGACACCATAAAGAATCGCATAACAATTACAAAGGAGCGCAAAAAGTAAAAGCTACAAGTGTAGATAATTAAAAATAAAAACTAGGTAAAACATTACTGTTAAGTAAGTGGAATTACAGCTGTTCTCAGTCAAATCATGAATAAAACCCTAATCATTATGAGGAAAAACGTACTTTTCCACAGAAGTCTTTGACTCCACAGACAGCATCGTATTTCTTTTGTGTTTGTTCGTTCTACATTCAAAATAGCATATTGATTCTTGTACAAGCAGTACTAAGATTGGTGTAAACAATGGAGTGAACTGAAGAAAGCGAGATTCTTAGATTTTAAACGTGCAATGGACTGTGTCAAGTTCATTTAAATTATTATAAGTATATAGATTAATGATCACATTCTTGAACAAATTCCATCGTGATGTACTTTCCATTCGATTGTCAATGAGTACCGCTAGTTTTTCAAGGAAAACGTGAATAAAATAAAGTAAGCCTTGGGCACTCTAGCATGCAAATTGGCCAGAGCCATAATAATAATGTGGGAACAAGTACAAATAACTCACGGGGAAGAAAAGGAAAACGGACTGAGATGGGAAAATGGATATTAGTCGACTCCGGTGCGTCGGAGGGCACTGACTGGCTACGTTGCGTGCACACAGACTGGCTGAGAGGTCACTTCCGTTCGGGAATCATTTGTCCAGAAGAAACTGAGGGAGTAGGGGGCAAGTTGAGGCCAGTTGCCAAGAAAAGAGACGCCCACCTCCAGTAATTGAGGGAATCGAACGGGCGACGGCGTGTGAGACGGTCGAGTGGCCGGAAGATATGCGTTGGGACGGATGATGGGGTTCTGGGAGGGAAAAGTTTACCTCATTTATTGGCAAGATAGACCAGCACAAAGCACGTCACTGAATGAGTAAGCAGCGACGAATGCACCAAGAGTCTGCGAAAGGAAATGAAAATGACCGACTGATCATATGTTCCTCAGATGCAGTCAAAACTTAGGATTCATAAAAACACATGACTTGGGGAGCTGTCAAAGGATAAGGTTTAATAAAAGATTTCCTTCAATGTTAGCTATTAATGAATGCCCCACGTCATAATTCAGAAACTGGGAGAATCCCCGGTCAATCCTCAATCATCCATCTAAAACCACAAAAACTGGCAATTAACAAAAATTTCCATGCACACCGACGAAGTCTACAGCAGTGGAAAAGAAACGATGGTGACAAGATGACACAAGAAACTCAATAGTTACCAACTTTAAAGCATGGACCGCAATAGTTTCAACCAATTAACGATTCATGGCCTTATTTTACTTCGATTTTCATTTTAAACGACTCATACTTATATAAATAATTTTACACGCACTGTTTACAATAAGTTAAGTCATCGTAATTACCTGCCATGAATTTATCTACGCTGTAAGAAATAAAATCTGGAAAAATCATCCTAAGAATTGGTACATATTCATAGAGTGAGTAACAGACAATAAAATATAGAGATCTATAAAACCTTAAGAAGGATTTAAGATTTTAGAAAAACAGGCATTAATTTCCTTTTATACGAAAACTTTTGAAGAATAATGCTACGATTAGGTATCAACTACGTATGTCCCCATAGACGCAATAAATGTAAAATGAGTGCTTTGCCTGCACTCTTAATAAGAATTATATCACGTTGATATAATTTTAAAGTTTTGTACATCGGACAATAGAAACATTTTCATTCCTCATTTGTAAATATAGAATATTATGCAATGGTTTACAAATTGAAATTAGATTTAAACAAATCCTTTATGTGAGGAAACAACAATTTCATGACCACAAATTCAATTTTCAGTCGATGCGAAGAGTGGTAACTCTCGAAGGGTTATCATGCCAAGTTTCCACGTCATGCTTTCATTATTTCCGTAGAATGTTCATAGCTCACGAAGTCAGAGCATGAAAACGAGCGAAAACTGTACAAATTGCCGTAGAATGTATTAATTGGAAATCAGCCTGTGAGTTACGTGGGGAAAATGAAAACCGCACTCGGTGGTGGGAAACTAGGAAGTGAAACATTCTGTCAACTCACATAGCTTTTATCTTTCCTACTAATGAGTCCTTTGAAATTCTGATTGCCTCCTCACTATGCCTACCCTTGGTACATCCACAAATAGTCATATTATATTCATGACTGTCAACAGATGATCTACATACCACAATAGAAGATAAATATTTACCGTCCTGAAAAGTTTATAGCAAATAAAAATAAAAAAGTTACATATCTTATTCAACGCAGCATGTTATAAACACATGCTCATTCGAGGTTCTCCATCTTACTACGAGCCCAGAATCACAGACAAAAGTCATATGTATATTAGTGTGCAGCAGGAACATCCTTAGAGCACATCACCATAGAGATGGGCATCTCACAGCAAGAGTTTCCATAATCCAATAATGATTATTATATAGATAATTTATTTAGCACGTGAAACAGTACTTTAACTCAATTTGCTTAATGGATTTTTTAAAACGGTGATGTCATTTGAAATCAATGGTAAGCAATCCTCGCCACACCCAGAACCCGACTCTCTATTTTTTTAAATTAAAGTTATTTGTAATGGAATTAATTGATTAAAGTCTAAAGTCTTGAAAATAATCATTATGTCTCAGCTTGTAAGAATAAATGGGCGAAAAAAATAAAATATTCTTGCTTATATAAAACAAGGAAACAATTTAAGGCACAGTGTGCCATTCAAATTTTATTATTCAAAATATTACTTATTCTAAGTTGATTATTTTGTAAGAGTAAAGGCTAGTTTAATTCTACCGTTTAGCTTCTGATAAGGACACCGCATTTGCATTTGTATGAATATCAATTGAAAGTCACTTCAAGAGTTTTTGCCATACCATTCATACGGGATATGTTATTAACTTATGAATCATAAACAATCAGTGCCAGTATCACCTTGGGTAAGCAATAAAGAAATTATATGAGATAAGACAAGTTCAAGGAAAATATTATACTTTTTACTTAATTCAAATGTAAAATGTAACTGCTTCCATGATACTAAATTTGCAAAGCATTGAGCATTCGTTCTTCACCTGTAAATGCTCAAAATAGTTCGTCGATCATTCTCCAGTCCGAATAAAAATATTGTATTAAGCAGGAATAAAGAGCATTTAAAACCATAGTGAACAGAAATTACTTTTCAGAAATGTTATATACATCAATCAATCCTTTCCTTGCATGAAAATCTTTAGAAATATAAAAAATACTCCAGCACAGATACTTTCATTCCCATGTGCACTGAATCTCCAAATTTCTAGAATTATCATAACCGCATGTCGATATAAAATCTCTGTACCCGTCTAGGATAATACCTTAGCCATGAGACCATAGCATCTAAAATGAACCGTGAAGGAGCATCTCGAACCAATGCTCATCTAAATAATATCTGAGGGCCAGCAAAATCATTATTTGGTGAAAATTTACCCAGACCATAACTCACGCTCTTCATCTACACACTGCACTGCGACGCCAAGAGGGCGCTCGGTAGAGGAGGACTCAAAGGGAGCAAAGACTCTTCTATTTCTGCATCTACTTACTACTACTACTACTCCACAAGCCGTCGCATTGGGGGGGGGGGGGGTTAGAAACCACGCAATGAAAAAGAGAGGGAATATTTGTTTAAAAAGAATGAGTAAAGGTCTTTTGTTTGGATAGGGTGATGATACTTGCGTTGTTTTATTTTGTATCATGAAAGTTATGCTTGCCTGTATTAAGTTCACTTTAGATTACCTATTTTCCTGATAAAAGGCTCATGTTACATTATTCATGCAACATGATTATATAAAACTATAACTTTCTTCGAAAATTGTAGTGAACCTAATCATATTCTGTTGTGTGTTCCGGCACTATCAATGTTTTTTTTCCATTTTCATTTTCTTATTTTTTTATATTTTTTTGTATCCACTAATAATTTTTGTAAAGTGATTTGTAATTTGCGGCACAGTGACTAATTTTTGTTGTTTTCTACATTGATGTAATTTTGTTAGACAGAGAAGAGTCGGTTAACCCCAAACAGGATGTTATCCTAAGGGGAATCACTGTCCCTCGTTTTGAATTACCTATGTAATAATTACCTTTATGTGTGTAAGCATATACGAGGAACAAATAAATAATAAGATACGGAATTGGAAGAGGGAATGGATGAAAGTAAAATGTTTGTAAACATAGTGTTACAGCGTCTTACTCTGTCTTTGGTGTAAAGCTAATTGTGCTTGGGAAGATGATTTTTTTTACAGTTAGGCGGTGTAAAATCAATCTCCTCCATATCACCTCAGCTGATCTTACATTTTCAAGTAATCTTAGCTAGCGTGTGACCACCGAGTCTCCAGCGACTCCCAACCCAGTCCCTGTGTTACACTCTCTGCTGGTAGCAGCTTTTAAGGAAGCATGCAGTTTTACTTTGTATGTTATTTACTTTTCGTATTAAATCGTATAAAAGTTTGAAAAGTATTATTTCATGGCAAATAGTAAGTCAATAAAAAAAGCGCTCTTACATTTAAAAAACTGCTTATTTTAATTTAAACATGAAGCTGACGTCATAATCCCACTGTAAGTAAAATGAAGCTACTTATACATACAAATTAGGCAGTCAAATAAGATTAATGCCACAGTGGAGAAGCATAAGACACTACGTTTTTGCAGTAGATACCTAGCCAAGTAAAGTAACTCACATTAGGAATCAGAAGAAGTGGAATGAATCCTCTCCGACAAACTGATTAACCATTTCCATCATGGCTATCAGGAGACGGGATCGGAAAGTCTTATGCAGTCAAAGGAGTCAGCACAACTACTCTTAAAAAAAAAATTCAAGCGATGAATGCTCTCTTCCTTCTCCCCCTCACCCCACGCTCCTAACTCGTCCTCACGGGCACCCCCCTCCACTGGGGGAGGGGGAGGGCTGGGGGGGGGAGGTTAGGGAGGGGGAGGAGGCCGTGGTGGTATGGGGCTGGCGTGAACTCGGGGCAGAAGCAATGCGCACTCCTGGTCGGCGTTCGGAGGAATGCGATAATTAGGGGCGGTGGGAGGGGAGGGAGGAGTGGAAGAGGGGGAAGGGGGAGGGCGGGAGGAGGGGAGAGAGAGAGAAGATGGCCGACGGGACGAAGAAACTTCGGATTGGAGAGTGCGAGCCTATTGTGGGAGGTTAGGTGCAAGATACGGCGACTTAGAGGCGATTAGAATGAGCAACAGGGTAAAACCATCTCAATTCTCCACAGGGGAAAGAAAAGCGCTTGGAAAAATAACCACGGCGACATACGAAGTGTTTCAGATGGACTTGGACTGCGTAACTTTAACGTAACGTAGCATTTAACGTAAGAGGGAGGTGATAGGACTTGTGATTTCGATTATTATTTTAGTCTGATAAACATGGAGTCGCAACTCCGTCGTTCACGGAGTTATGGTAACGCAAACATTATGCTTGAATAAAAAAAAACTTAACGGTGGGTTTGCAAACTTCTGCAAGAGCTTGCGGGGGATTTTCCTCCGACGAAAATTTTTTCAGAAGTCAGTGCATAGCGTGGAGAGCCAGATTGTTTGCAGTTTACACTGGCAACAATACGCTTCAGCATACGACTCGCCGAAACTTTAAATAATCTGCAAGTGGACTTGCAGAGCCGTTTACACCTGCAAATTACGTCGAAATTCTCTACCTGCAAGTAACTTACGCAATAAACTTGAAATTGTAAACTCACCTTAAAAGACTGATTCTGGCTTAGCTTTGTGAAACCAAGTCAAATTAAGCCAAATAAATTTAGAAATAATATGTTTAAGGTTTCGACAGGTAGCTTCCGGTATAATTTGGCCTTTTCTGCTTTCCGAGTAAAGATTTCTATAAAATACTTAATCGGATGGAATCCCGAGAGCAATTTATACATATAATTCGCCGAGAAAGAACAAAATCTAACATTATAATATTTAATTAGAAAATGGACGAAGCACAGGATAACATACCAAAGGGCATTGAGGAAAAGGTTGGTCCAATGAGTTAGCCGGTTAGTTATTTTGGAAGACTTCTAACAAATATGATCATTTGGTATAGGTTGACAAGAAAGAACGGGAATGGCAGGAAGGGTGGAGAGAAACACGGCGATGGCATTTTCCGACTCCCAACGAAAGGAGCCGGAAGGTCCACGGGTAAAAATCCGATTCGACGGGTGGAAGTGCACTCCGCGTAGCTCCGAAGTAGGAATCGGAATTTCACTGAAAAATCTCTGCCTTTGCCAGGATTCGAACCAGACCCCTCGGGATAGGAAGTCAGTACTTTATTCACCACATCAGCCCGTTCCTCCATGTCATTTAGGGAAGCTACCGGTAAATGGAGTTATTTGATACGTATTAAACAGTCACAAAAGAAAATCGTGATAGTCTTCAGAGATCACAGAGCATGATGGACCACGTTCTTCAATAATATAACATGAAAATAAATAAAAATAAGACCTAAATCCTAGTATGCTGATGAGAGAAGCTGAAGACAGAACACACAGTCAAATAAGAAAATTTAGAGAATGGGGATTCCTTCATCTACTTCGGACATACTATCACGTGGGACGGAAGAAGTATTAACAGGCATCAAGCGTAGAACAGCTCAAGCTAAAAAAGCGTTCATGATGAAAAGGCAACTACCTGTGTACGTACTGTGTTTGAAGAAAACAGGATTAAGAACGAGGAAACAGTATGTTAAAACATTCGTGTGGAGCGTGGCACTCTAGAGATCGGAAGCATAGACAATTGGAAACGCAGGCCAGAAAAGATTAGAAGCATTCTAAACCTGGAGCTGAAGATCAATTGAACTGATAAAATAAGATATGAAGAAGTTTACAGAAGAATAGAGGAGGAAAGACAATATGGAACACTATACAGAAAAGAAGAACAAGATGTATCGGGCAGACCCTGAGGAACAATAGGTTTAGAGGAATATAATCGACGGAAAAATAGATGGAAACGTTATAAGAGGAAGGCCAAGGGATAAAAAAATAGACCAAAGGAAAGAAAATGAGAAGAACTATCAGGGAAAAAGGGAACTAGCATTAAATAAGGCAGGATAGAGGGCTGCAGTCCACGAATCTTAGGATTGAAAGACCAATGTTAATACATGTGAAGGTGAGGGAGGGAATGCCAGGTAACTGGAAAAAACGAGACAAAGATACCCAGTGTCAAGACATAATGGGTACCACCTATTAGTGAAAGGCGCCAATCTGTCCACAGTTGTACTGTCCCACCCGACGGACGGAGTGGTATTCCGTTGAAAAGCCACCCCCCACTGCCGACTTATGAACCTGAGCTCCCTGAGTGGGATACCATCACTTTACCACCACAAAAATATACGATCCCCACGTGGAAGGAAAGGGAAGATGATAAATATTATGCAAAAAGTGCGACGATGCCGGGCCTGGAAATGACAGATTTGAAGAACTTAAGCAAAGATTTCAAGAATAGAAAGTAAGAATAAAAACTATAACTAAGCCAGCCTTGCGGAAGAATAATCCACGATGATGATGACAGGGTAAACTTAAAACATCATTGAAGCTTACCTAATTTTATGATTTCCCTTTGATTCCCGCATCAATATTGCATTGTTAACCTACAAAATACAAGAATGAGAAGTTGTGGGTGACGTTTTCAACAAATTAACAAAGTGATAGATTTAATGAAAATTATATTACGATAAAAGTGTAATTTTATTTCATAGGTTGAGGGACAACCTTGAAAATCGCTATTCTCATTCCAAAAAAAATACCCTGGTGAAAGTAAATGGCTGAGTGCCATGAAAGAACATATTACTGAAGGGAGATTTGATAAGTTGGGACTATGGTGGCATATGGAAGGCATGAAAACGCTGAGTAGAGGAAGATTAGTGAAGTCTTGAAGGATGCGTTATATTTAAAGATGTGCCAATTTCAGTAATAATTGTGCACAAGGAGAGTGGGTGTAAAGGAAAGGAATGAATTCGGACGAAGAACACTAGATGTTACAAGCAACGACCAATGAGTATGCACTTGAATGCATAGGTAAGGCATAAAAATTCATGCCTATCTATGCCTTGCCTGATTTTCTTGAATTTCCAGTTTTGTTTTTTATAAAGAATAAAAAAATGTAAAAAATCGTGTCTCATATACTCCATCTCAGAATCGGTCGAAACTTTTTTTCATAGTCTGTATGTTTTTTTAACTATGCTGAAAAAATATTCCCTCGAAATTCATAAACGCGTTTGTAAAAAATATTTAATCATTAGCATTTTTATCTCGTCCAGCACCGCGGGCTCCCCTGGTGCATGCATGTACCCTGCCCTGGAGCCTGGTCCGTGCATTTACCATACAGGTAATTCGGTAATAATTATATATAACGTGACCACTACGTCTAATTTGATACCGATAAATTTGCCATTACATTTATTCAAATAGTCAGTGAATGATTGCCAGAGAGTAAACGCGAGGAAAAATGTTATTAATGGAAGCGGAAAGAGAGGACAAACCCGTGCGCCGTCGAGTAAACTCCGAGAGGGTTGAGAGGGGTCGAGGATGGTCGAGCGAAAGGAGAAGTTGGGTGGGTAATAATGAGAGGGGTGGGGCATGAAAAGGAAGGGAATATTGTGGGAGGAGCCAAAATCTTGAAGAGGACGGCGATTGCGGGAATGGGCTGGGCGGTTATCTTCCTGAGGTTGGCTCGAGAGGAGGCGACTTCATGTGAGTGGTGGGAGTGCTGTGCGAGGTTCAAACGGACGAAATTTTCAGCAGGGTTGGGGGATAAAATGGGGGGATGAGGAGAAAAGAGGGCAGGGGTGGTGGTGGGAGGGAGTGGGAGGGCAGCAGCGGGGAAGAGAACTTTTCGTCAGGATGCAAATGAGTGAGCGGGTTCAGCGGGCGGGACGTGGCCGGCTGCGACGAGGGGGCGATGGGCACAGAATGGGCGATAGGTGCATAATGGGCGATGTGGGAAAATTGTGACGGGAGGATGAGCATGATCAAAGCGGAGATACGGAACGAAGTTTGGGCGGATTTTAGGTTTTGAAGAGATTTAAGAGATCACAAAGGGAAGACGGTCCCTACGCGGTCTTAATTAGCCTCAGCCATGTAGAACAACAGCGAGCGAGATCAACAAGCTACAAGAAGAACAGGTCCGAGAAACATAGCCATTAGAAATGAGCGGTATAGTAAGCGATAGTAAATATTGATAAGCTAATTCCAAAAAAAAATAGATATCACGGTTTTCTCCCTGGTAGGCTTCCTCAAATGTCAACTGTTCTGAAAAACCTCACACTAAGATTTAAAAAATCGACAATCTTTGCATTAAGATTTTCGTAGAAGCTCTTTGCAGATACGACAAGTGATAAATACAGATTTTTAAAGTCAGCCTTATAAATAAGTACAAAGATGGCCAGCAAAAATGATTAGTATTAAGGTATTTCATAAAAGTAATAAGATAAGGGAGGTAAGGTTGCTGAATGTACGGGAATAACTACACTGCCAGACATGGACATATTATATAACCACTTTATCGATTTCGAAAACTTAAATTGAAGCATATTTTCTGTGTTCTAAAGTGGAATTTATATTATACAAAGTTAGCTTTATTTTACAAATCTCACCGCGTATCGAAAATATATGTAACCCTTTCACTGCCAATAGGCTGATATAAGAAACCTCAGTGAAACTGCGAGAATGTCAATTTTAATGCGAATGTTTACGAATGTTTTAATTTTAATACCTTTAAAAATCATTCTAAGGGTATTATGTTTCACCGCTTAATGTTCACATGCATACCTAATATTTTCGCTATAACAATAAATAAATTGGTTTTATCAAATGCAAAAATTTAAATATTACAATACACACGACAATAGCCTTGACTATCTTAGCACACCCTAACTTGAATTTTCTGCAGCGAATTTTCTTCAATTAAACATTCACGGAAGGTAATGTATCCTAGATCATGTGGAACCGAACTCGGGAGTATTCCTCCATGACATCATAAAGTCAAGTGAATCAAAAAAAACACGTAGACGAAAAGATTTCATGGATTTCCAGAAAGCATTGGGCAGGGTTCCGCATAACAAACTAATGTACACGCTCTAGATTTGTGGAATAATAAATCACAGAGCAGTAAAAAGATAACTAGCTCTTTTGATGGCTGCAAAAAAATTGCACTAGACAAGTAATTCTAGCATGACAATGCTGACATTCAGTGTCCCATAAGGGAGCGTTCTCGGTCCCCTATTATTCCCCATTTGTATCAACCTTAATCAACAGGAAAATGCAACTATTTACTGCCAACGAGGTAATTAAATGAGAAAGCAAAACAGAAGTGGACATTGGGCCCATTAACTTCATCTTAGTTACCTTAATTACATAATCGTTACCTTTGTAAGATTAATTACATATTACTGATCTTAAATGGGGGCTCGAGCTGAATCCTATAAAAAGTACTGTCATTCACTTTTTATGAAAGAATTCAAATCAAGATCACATCGAAAAGGTAGGGGAGCATTACTGAAAAAAGAGGATGAAGTTAATTACCTGGGAATCACCATAGCTTCATAACTATCATGAAGAAAACACATTCGGAACATTTTCCGGCCTGTATAAAAGAGACTAGCATTCATCAAGTAGTATTTGGAAGGATCTCGTAAGAAAAAGTCAAGAGCACTGATTCAGATATTGAGAATACTGCAGGCATCTGGGACCAAGGATAAAATATGGAACCCACGAAGTGCGTGACTTCACAAAAAAGCTGCGAGTTTATCTTAAAACTGCTATAAGCGAATAGAAAGGGTGACAAAACAAATAGGAATAGGGTGGTGGCCGTTAAAGACAAGAAGGTTACACGCTGGGCTAAGGTTACTAGCAACATTCGTATCTCACGAGTTTCAGGCCGACTCGATTGATATTATTTTACACCAACATAAATCTACTTTACCAACTACCTACCTTACTAACTATACCTATACTTAAATAATTACCTACTACCTAATCTGTAGTAAAGACAAAAAAGAGAAAATCACTGTCAAGCAGTCTTAAGAATCATTACTTCTCGGACACCACCAAAAATTGCCACAAGAACATAGCAAAATATTATGCCGTTATAATCACAACTATTGTTATTTCCCTCTTCCGATTTCATTCCCTTTGCCCATCCTTTTCTCGGCTGGTGTCCAATAACCTCCTGCTAAACGCTCATGCAGTGGTTCGCAGGGCCTGTGATTCTTCACTTAAAAGTTTCAATGTATAAGTTCGTATCGCATCATTCATCAATTCAAAAATATTTATTTAAAAATCCTAACGAATGCCTTCATGAGAAAACACTCATTTGAAATTTGTCTTCGATTTTTCATAATAAAAAACAACAACAGCATAACTAAAGAATAAGATGGCGCTAAGGATGGCAAAACTGAAATCTGGCAAATATTATAAGATATTCAAGGGCAAAAAATAGAAAAATAAAATAAACAGAGGAATGCAATTTCATTTAAATAAGCAACAAGGCAGGAAATGAATCTACATTGGGTGATGCACGTTGTGTTCTTGAGAGAGACGAGGAGCCCAGAGACCGACCAACGTGAGGGACATGGTAAGTTGGTTTAACAAAATTCAAAGGAAAAAATGGCTATACAAAACTCAATCCACACAAGAGCTGACATTAAATAAGATAAGGACACATGAAACGGTTAAGAAAGCTTAAATGAGCAACAAAACCGTGGCGGTGGCGTTGAGTGATTAAGCGCGTTCAGCAGGACGGCCGGACGGCAGAAACCAACTGAATTCGGTTGCTCTTTATGCAATACCCGCGGGGGTCAGCCAGACGCACGAGTTGAAGTTTTCTCCTCCTCCGTTGAGTGACTTCGCGAAAAGGGGGTGGCTGATTTGCATGCAACTCCTCAACACGTGAGCGGCGAAACAGGTTTTAGACGAATAATGAAAATTTCGCCCCACCAGAGAATAGAGCCTCTATATCCAGAAATGGATGCGAGGAAAAGCCATGCGCTTACACTCAATGCCAACGGGAATGTATACAAGCGGGAGGCAGAACGCTTAGTCCACATAAGGGTAATGGAAAGCATAGAGGAAGGGCATGGAAAATAGAGAGATAATGGAGGGGAACATAAGAAACTCGTGCAGTGCTAAGGCAAAGGAGGAAGAAGTAGACATGGGAATGATAGTGAGAATGGACGTTGAATGTGAAGAGGATACAAAACATAATGCCTTATTCCTACTTCCTCATTCATCCTATACCTATTATTTTTATTGATGTATATGTAATGATGTTATGTACGCACGTATATGTAATGTATGCGCATATATGTAATGTATGCATGTATATTTAATTTATGAACGAAACATTTTATTTCATAATAGTGAAGCTTGAACATGGAAACAGAATAGGAGGGAAATTGAAGCAAGGAAATGAGGTCTTTCAGAAAAATGAAGAAGAAAAATTGGACGTAGTAAATAATTACTAATTATCAAGTGAAACGAAGAGCAAGGGATAAGAAGCTTAATTTTAATTGTTCGAATTATAAGAAATAAAATTATCGGAATCTTATCTTCTTACATAATTCTTCCTAAATATACATTCGATTTTATGACTGCTGTCGATTATTATTAATTCATTTTTGTTTACGATGTTAAGCAGCTTTTACTGCTAGGAGATTAGTTGTGAATGGGATATTGAGGACATTACTGTAAAAGAGGATATATAGGTGAGAGAGACTGTAAATAGTCCCTTCGGAGAAGGTATAAAGAGTTCCTTTAAAGTTGCTTTCCAATTTTTAGAGGACTCCGACGTGCATTAAATGAAGTAGATCATTTTAGAAGTATTCTTTCAATCATAAAACTCGTTCAGTGTAAATGCAAGTAGGAAGAAGAGGATACTACACTAATTCGAGAGAATGAAAGCTGAACTTAAAAGGAGTATAGGAGGAATACTAATTAAAGGTAAAAAAGGGAATGCAGGATTCGTGGTTACGGGAAAGACGGAATGCGTCAACCACGCTCGGATAATGGAAATAAAAGACGAACCGAGGATTGAACTATGACAAAGAAGAACGTGCGAGATTCACGTTGTTCGCAGACGAGTGGAGGAGACGTGGACGAAGCAAATAATAGAGCGCGGAAAGGTTTAACGAGCGGTGAAAGGAAGAAATGAGGAGTGAAGGGTAGGTGGGAAAGCGAATGCAGGATTCTCCATGGTCGAGGCACAACGCCAAATCCACACATGGTAAATGTAAAAGGAAAGTAGAAGAGCGAGAGAGAGCATAGGGAAGGACAGACGAGAATCGGTCAGTGCCAAGTCAAAGAAGAAAGACGCTGATAAAGAAAGGTAGAAATAGAGAGAATGAAGGTTGAACGCGAAGGAGAACGGTAGTATAACTTCTGCCTCTTCTCCTTAAATAAGGAGTGAAGGGGAGGATAAAGGGGAGGGGGGCAGGAATCTCCGTGGTCACGGAAGAAGACTAAGAGAAAGAGGAGGAGATGGAGGAGGGAACAGCGTTGGGGTATTCTGTCAGGCTCGGTGGACTGAGGGGGCGGACTGGGCTCTTGGTTCTAAAGCAGGGGGTGAGCGGCCAAGGAAGGAGTTTGAAACTGGGAGAGAGGAGATAGCCGCTTGGGGTTGGGGGAGGGAGGGAGGAAGGAGGGGAGGGAGGTTAAGGAAAGAGGAGGCAGAACTCGAACGACGAGGGAGAGAGCAGCTTTCAGAAAGTCGGATTCGCAATTACCGGTGATTTATCAGGACAGGTCTCTTCCGGGGAGAAGGCAAAACCCACAGCACCTTCAGAGCTCACCCATGCCTCCTCCCGCCCTTAAACTTCTGCCTCCCCCCCCCTCCCCCCTAGTTCGTCCAGCGTCCACCACTCCGCATTTTCCTGCCATCCCTCATCCCCCTTCCTAACCCCCACCCATCATTGCTCTCACCCACTCCACCTCTCTCTCTCTCTTATCTTCGCTTTGTTTCGTCCCTTCCTCCTCCGCCTCTTCACTCCCCTCCACCTCCCAATCCCCAATTCTCTTCCCCAATCCCCCCTCCCCCGTTCCTCCTTTCAGTCTGCCTCTTCTCCTTAAATTTCATCGTTCGAAATCCTCTCCCGTTTTTTTTTTCATCTCTCCCTCTTTCTCGTCTCATTCCTCCTTCCTTGCTACATCCCCTTTTCCTTCACAGCGTGCCTCTCTTCTACCCTTTCTCGGCCAAAATTTAATCGCACCAACCCCGTCCCTTCTCTGGTTCCTTTGAGCGGACTATGTCCGAGGGCATGCGCTCAGATGATAGAACAAAACTAGTAGACATCTAAGCCGTAATAATGGACCTTTCTTGCTCTAGCATTATATTAATTTAGTTGCCGCTTTAATCAATAAATATGATGAGATAAACGTTCTCAAAACTATTACTGCTCTGGCTGGTGCTGGAAAAATATATGATTACACCACTGATAATAACAAACAACAAGTGACACGGCAATTTTCGTGCCATTTAGAGCAAATTATTCACGAATGAAAGAAGCGGAATGTAACTGAGACATGCGATGGCAAATATAAAACTAGTATGTTAATAGAAATTCCATCACAGGGCGTTGGCCACTCGTAAATATAGCTTCGTGGCAACAAAATGTATGGTAAAAATAAGTATCACACAAACATTTGTTTTTTACTTCACGTAACCGAAGACTTACACCTAAAACCTCCCAAAATCTCCGAATATTTCGGTTTATTTTCCACGAAATGGATATAATTAGCCTTTCTTTCATTTATGCATAATATTGCAATGGGTATCAATAAAAAAGGGAAAGGATTTTATTCACTACAGGGTGCATTGAAGTTGTAAGATGACGTTATCGAAGCCATAAATACTCTAGCCATAATTTTTAACACCAAGATTTATCCAAAATATGAGATCCAACCCTTTACAGAATAATTTGACCATATATATAACATCAATAACAAAACGCAGGAATAAAAAACTAGTTGTAAATATAAATAAGAGAAATCTCCAAATTATGTTTCTGCTAAAACGCAATCACAGGTATATTCGAAGAGGATAAATTCTAGCTATATGTGAACATAATTTTAGAGTGATCATTCCTCCTCTTTGATGGTAGAGAAAGAGTTACTCTAATACTATACTCACACACAGACGGAAATCGCTACATTGGTTATGATGCTCATTACAAGTTCACAAATTTTGAATATTATTTGAACAATGTAAATTAATTAAAATAGATATAACTAATGATGTGCAAGTGAACTATTGTCTTTAATATAATTAAAGTTACGACGCGTTGGGCGAAAAATTGGCAAAGGCGTTATCTTTGATTCCAGCTGGTGCAGTGAGCCTCTAATTAAAAGACATTGGCATAGTTTCATATCATAACTGTTATATATAACGTTAAGATTAAAAAAAAATCAAAAGCCTAACAGTCGGTCGTACATTTTTCCTACCTTCAATGTATAATAGCAATGTGATACGCACAGAATTCATCCCAACCAATCACAATCAAGCTACTAAGTCTTTAAAAAATTAGATCCTAACTTAAGATTCATTTTTTACTTTTAACTTAAACATCGAAAATATTAAAATTCAATAGAATAAAAAAGAAATAAAAATTAATTTTCTTAACTTTTTTTAGATTTCTCTGAGTCGGTTTTTGCTTAGCCATTCTTTTTTTCACTGCTTTTCATCCATCCAATTCAATACCCAATCTCTTCTTTGCCACCATTTTTTATAGAAGCTTGATTAAATGCGAGGTTAATGAATAGCTTCAAAAGACATTTTAAAGGACAAAGCTGTCTCTCACTAATTGAAAGTATATCTTCAAAGGAGCAATGGAGCCATTCCTGTCATTAGGAGGGAATTTACATTTCCTCAATGTAATAAAATTTAGTGGAAGCACTTTACGGATTTTAAAATCAAATGATAAATAAATTGCAATGATTATTTCACATATGGGTTCATTTTAATAAAGTAAATTAAAGAATAAGGAAAACTACTTCCGTTGCACATAAATTAAATATCACACGAGTTTCCCAAGAGGTAATAGTAGCTTGCAAAACACAAACGATGGGCTGTTCATTTATTAATTTTCCATTTTAAGTGAGAACTTTTTTATCAGTAGAACTTTATATCTGCCAGAGTTAGAATCACCAAAAAATGTTTTTAACATCGGCTGATTTCATGAAAATTAATTCATTGATTTTTTTATTTGTTCGCAACATTTGAGATCCAATCGCATCGTCCTGTAATTGAAATAAACGAAAAAAGCGTAAAAGTATGAGCGATAAAACGTTTGCGCGAAATCTTCTGTTGCACGTCATTTGAAAGAGCACGAGCAATTTGTAGTAGTAGCACTTCTTGGAAGCCCCTTAGAGGAAAGATTAGATTCGCAGATATTTCGGCTGATAAATTGACCTCCATAACGTGTGGTGGGGAATCATCGGAAATAAGAAAATAAAGTCCTTGATCATGCGAACATGGGAACGCTAGCAAAACTCCCAGGTAGGCATTGGGAAAGCCCCGAAAGAGGGGACGGAAGAGAAATAAAAACATAACTGCGGCAAAGGCCACGCCAGAGGGAGGAAGGGGGATTGGAGAGAGGGAATACGTGCGGGAAAAATAAAATGAGGACGATGAAATATTGAATATGGCGCAAAAGTGCTTTGGGCAATCCCCTGTGGCTCTTTGGCGGGGAGGGCGCCTGAGCCAGCGCAACCCCAACCCAACCACCTCCAGTGTTTGCCTTCAAGCGGTGTGCCGACTTCTACCCCCCCCTTTAAGAGATTCCCACCAACGAATTTCCACCCTCTCTCCCCTCCCCCCACACTACCCTCACCCTCCCACTTCCCTCCCCTCTCATCTCTCTCCCGTTTATGGTTTATATCCCTCCAGCTTCCCGCCCCCTTGGAAGGAGTCCCAAGGCTTTTTTCACTCCCTCTCCCCTGCGAAGACGCGCACTGACTTCTTGAATTTTTTATGCCCCCAATCTAATAGCGACACCAAATGACACGACATCACTTACGCAATATTGCCGCCAAGCGGTATCATATTTGAGCTCGGTTTTTATTCCTGAGACCCAATGAAAATCAAAGACCTAAGGGTTTATACCTTGGCGGTGCTAAAGCTTATAAGCCTCTACAATTTTTTTAAATGATTCACGGAGAAACGCAAAGAGTGCCACAAATGTGTTCATATCGGTTCCTTGAAAATAAACTCATTTTCTCAAAATAATTACGCTAGTTTAATTGTACCGGTAAGTATAAATACTACCGATGACAATGGACAATAAATAATGGGTATAAAAAACATTGGAAAGTTTTTTTCAAAATAATTTTACCTTTTGATTAGTTAGAAGTTTTGGCACAAAATGGGAGGTAAAAGGCTGGTTGCAAATGAGATTATTATAAGTAGAAGGGTAAATAAAGCCCCGAACGTAGAGACAGAGTTTAACGAAGGGGATAAGACAAGACAGTGCTAACAAATTATGTCAAGCACTGAAATTTTCTGGTGATTGAGATTTCAATTGATAGGGTTAAAAGAAAACATTTCAAAGAACACGATGATAGTTTACAACTCAACACACACACTTAAAAAGAGAGCATGCTGAAAAAAAACAACCTAGTTCTTTTAATATTGATTGCAAGCCTTTACCGATTGAAGACCGAAGGTCCTTGATTCGCTTTCAGTCTCCTAAAATAACATTGTCCATTGCCTAAATAGGTAATTAATTTTCAATAGAAATACACTCAAGGTATTACAAGATTACGGGAGTTGAGAAAAGGATCAACTTTCTCAGGATGTATGGTAATTTTACCCCGGTAAGGCGTCTTCAAAGTGAAAGCACCGGATGGAGGTTTTAATGTTACAATGCGTAACGGCTAAAGGCAGTAAGATTATCTCACATTGGATTACTCTTTGAGAGATAGAGAGAGCTCTTCCTTTTAATGAACGCATTTTAAGATCCACAAGAATTTAAAATACTCGAAAGAGAACAGTGGCCCATTTCGAGGGTATTTTCTATGATTCGTTTCCCAACCAACTCCTTGGTAAATCCACACCATGCCATAAAAACCTCATATACATGACATCATGATTGCTTGAAAATTCAATAATGAATTCACCATAGTGTATTTTATATATAAGGTAATCTATGAACACATCATGGATAGGTCGCTCAAGATAGTGTTTCCTCTAATTAATTCACATTGGCTTGGGTTGGTGTCCTCCATACCTACTTTACTCATACCTACACCAAAACAGTGAGATAAGTTCATGTCTTAGTAATTTACAATAAAATAATACCAGTAGCATGGTTGAAACTAACTTCTACTTTATTCTAACAACACTGTGTAGTTTAGATACACAAGTTCAGTGACGATGATTTTTCGGAAAGATGTCCTGGGGCCAAACATTGTTGTAGCGACAGAATCGTAATTTAATGGATTCAAGCAATTAAATCCTCGGGATTAACTATATTTGCGTAAAATGTACACTCTCAGGATATTCTAGGAGTAGGGACAGCTTCACGTTAAAAAAACGTCACGGGGATAGTAAAAATAGAAGTTATAAATAATAGCCATTTTTGTTAACTGTATGTCGTCATGTTACAAATGATGCAATAATTTTCCATTTCTTCTTCATATTTCAGATTACGACTCTATCTCATAGTAGAATTTCAATGTCTTTTGCATTCTTTTAAGCACAGCTCTGACCTTATTTCCTTACAACCCAGAAATTGTCTCAATGAGGTTCCAATTTAAAATAACTTAAATGTCATTCCATTCATATTCCGGCTACTTATAGAAAAAAGTATCCACTATTTGATACGAACAATCAAATCATACCTTTCCACGCTACTTTTTATCAAATTTAACTCGAAAATACATGTTAAATGCGTGAAATGATGAAATGAGGAGAAAAAAAGTAAATATTTTTCTATGTGATTCAAATTCCATTTACGCAGAAAAATGTTTTAATCCTCCCAGGATATTGAATAATTGAAATAATTTTAAATCGTCTTACCATGCTAATATTTTTTTGTAATTTGCAAATTATAGCAATAATTTAGGTGGAGATACCGTGATGCAATGAAAATGGTGCTTCAGTTGGACACACGGCTAGAAAAAAATGTTCATTAAAAATGCATTCGCCGAATAAGCTGTATTTGTTATGCCTAAATTTTGTTAATCAATAGCTACGGTATACACCTGTGAAAGAAGTTTTTAACTAAACAAACAAAAAGGTGAAATTTAGTATAAAGTTTTTCACATGAAGTCGTAATAGAACCTCAGTGAGGGTGTACAGAGATAGCGGGTAGGCAAACGAAGCGCGTTAACTTACCGTCGCACGCTAAGAAAGATTACCTGAAGCAATCGAGCCTAAGGAGTAAGGATCATAGCCAAAATTCCATATACAGTAGTGGAAGAAAACATTTGTTGGAAAACCATTCCACACAAACCTTTGCCTTTGGATCGCAAAGATTGGCACACGTGACCTTCGAACGAGAGTGGCCCAGTTAACCCTCGTTCACTAGTCCTTCCTTTCTCAACAGCTGCAATCGAAGCCGTACCGAGGGAAATCAGTGAATCGCCTTCATTAGGGCATGGCGGGTGCAAGGAGCAATGACTACACGTAAACCTTTGATCGTTAATGTAAAACTCGTTTAGAGCCAAAAAGAGTATCGAGAAACACATTTCATTCCGGCAGTATGATATACGCTATTGCACTATATAAATGAATTAACGTAACTCTATCGCATTCACCCTCCTGTACCATAAAACGCAGATGTTGATGGTGTTTAATTACACTTTCTCCTCACTTCCTAATCAATAAGCAAGAATCCGTTTCATGTAAGCATATCCTCAACATAAACCACTCTTACATATTGTAACAGGCAAGTATCAGCTTCATGGTAAGTATGAATTTCAGCTAAATGCACTGTTATGGGGTACCTGAGGAGTGATGCGAAAGAGCAAGAGGGTTATTGTGAAAATTGGATAATGCTCATGAATGAACGAACAATTCAATCACAAGTAATGGAAAGCACACAAAACATGACTACATGCATGATAAAAGAGTATTAAAGTACAAGGCAGCACGCCAATAAAATCTTGGTAGGGAATATATAGCACATAGGAGAAATATTCACAGCCCCAGTAATAAGGACGCGCGTATAAAAAAAGAAAAGAATGCAAAAAATCGAGAAAGACTGTGCAATGATAGAAGAGTGAGGAACAAATTATCAAAACATGCATTTACTGAGATTCATCACCAATAACTGGGCTATCGGTTATCAGTACTCTGAAGGGGGACAACTTGTGTACGGAGATTCCTGTGTACGAAGTTGCTAAAGAAATACATCTACGTTGCACATCCAGAGTCATCAAAAAGGGCGTGTAGCAGTCGATATTAGGACACCAGTTATGTTTACGAATGCATTGTAATGGGCATATGAGCTAATATTGTATTTAAACATATGGATGCCTTGCCGTGGTTCAGTTGAGACCATGATCTCTGAAAAAAACAAATGTTCAAACAGATCAGTCCTCGTCTGTGATTCAGAAATAGATTCTACGTAAGAAGTAAACATCGTTCAATTGAAACTTACTAGAATTTTTGGTCGTTACAGTGCTAGCCTACGTGACTCTTACCTCAGTTTAACCAATAATGCAGTAATACTCTGCTTTTCCTCATTAAATCGGGCGGAGTTTCTTTAAACGTATTACATTCTTTAGTCGAATACTACTCCGGCAATTCTGTTGCTGTGACTCGCCTTCGCGTCTTGTATAATGTGTCTTCGCTTACGCAAAATAATATATTTATGATTACATATAAACACCACCCGTCAATGGAACCTAATCTATGCACGAGCTCAGTCAAAGTTTAGTGGAAAATACGAATGGAAATCCCACATATGTACAGGAAAAAATGAGTAATTCCTGAATCCTGCAGTTTTTATGCAATAAGATATTATTATGCAGTTATATGATGGAGAGGCCCGGAAAACTCGGGAGTATTGAAAATTTTCCCAGAAAAAGTGAGCCAGAGGGATCGGAGAGCAAAGAACAATCGTATATTATAAGGAATTACTCCACCGGTTTTTGAGGTAAACCATTTGAATATTTGGGACTACTAAAAGTTCACCGCAGGAATAAGTGCATTAAACGAACTGGAACCGTAATTTTTTAGAATGAGCACTAAAACCGCAATGATTCCTAACCCTTTTACATTAGCGGAACCCTTCAGACTGAGGTTACAATGTTGGGGCACCCTTCTTAGATTTTTAAAATTTTAAAAATCTTAATCAATTCAAGTGGGACCTGCATCAGGAAAATTTTAACTTCACATTTACTTCCTCAACTTTATTTTATTTATTTAAGCAAGGTAATAGTAAAATCACCAGCCAACATATAATATGGTAGAGTTTAGGTACAGTATACTACTGGAGTCAGGTTGGAAGAAGTTCTTCAATTAATATTACCATCAATCGGGCGAGAAAGTAATCAGTTCATAAGTTGGTCATGCTAAACATTTTTCGTTTTCCCGAAATAATCTCGCGACAACCCTAACTATTTGCCGGCACCCTAGAGAGCCGCGGCACACCGGTTGGGAACCACTGTTCTAAGGCCTTAATAATTGACATATTTTTACAGAAAAATATATCTCATGCACATTAATGCCCTGGAACGCACTCAGGCGAGGCTCGTACCAGAAACCCCAGTAATATCATGCCTACACCGAGAACATCCACCCCTAAAACTCTAGGCTACTCCGTATCTTTCGGCGCTCTCCTTTCAGACGTGTTCACGGAACTACTGTTCCACCCTCGCCTCTCCGCTCAAACCTTCCTCTCCGATCCCGAAACATCAGTTCAATAACCTAGTTCGCCGCCTCCGCGGACTGGTTGCCGTGCCTCCCCGAACTCTTCTCCCCCCCCCCCACACCCTTGATTTTTCATCCCCCGCCCCCCATCCCTTCCCATCCTACCCCCTTGCGACTTACCCCTTACCCCCCTCTCGCCCGCCTCACTTCCACTCCCTAGATCCACTTAGGGGTTGAAAGGGTCGGAAAGCTACTTTCGCATATACAAGGTTATGCTTTTTGAATACTATATCTCCTCTGGAGTGGACGATCAGCTCCGAGGGTTACTGCAGGAGAAATGGATTGATACGTCCCACCGTGTGCACCGTGTGTCTGAATTTTACATACATTGCGACGGGAATTCCTTCTTCTTGGAAGAGTGTGGAGGTTAGAGGTGGTTTTTTTCTCACGCATCCATGCCCAGTGAGGTAGGTACTTGCCTTTCAAGTTTGAAGGTAAGTGCAACTTATATTGGCTGCTAGGAATTGGGACGTAAAAGTTTCCGCAAAAAATATCCCTTCGGATAGGGAACGTAGAATGCACTTTGGAAAAGGGCAGGCATTAACTTTGATTTATCTTGCAGTTTACAGGGCAAGTACTAATGTTTGAATGAAAAAATAAATTGTATTGCCGAAATACACCTAGTTGTCTCACTTTCTTTATTGCAGTTGTAAGTATTTTAAACCTAGTTTCATTTACGTTTTATTATGTCTCATTTTAAGTTCTGCCATAATTTTTCACTACAAATTGGTAGTAGTGCTATATGTGAACATTTATCTTAAAATATAATATAAACTGTGATATTGTGGAAAAATAAATGGATAACAACTTGTATTTTGCGTATTCCATTATTATCTCTTTACCTAATTACATATAACGTCTAGTAAAAAGTATGTTAAGCATTGTATGCATATACTATGATTAGATTTAATATTTTTTCACCAAAAAAAAACATTTTGGCATGGTTCCCAGATAGTCTTACCAAAAAGTATTCCATAGTAAAGAGATCCAGAACTCAAAAAGATCCAATCCACAGTAACCAAATACAAAGATGGTGAAAGGAAGAGTATCAACATCAATTATTATCATAGTGGTGGATGACCGTGCAGATAATCTTGAGTACCAAAATAAAAATCAGAAGGAATCGTCTAGGGAATATCTCATGGTAGTTTCTAAATTCTCTGGAAAAATTTGGCGTACCTACCATTTAATAACGCCAAAATAAGGAGAGATTCTTGTGTTCTTCCTTACTCAGAAAATTTCCCGCAATCCGATCACTCAAAACATTAAGCAGCATTCGGGAGCCACAAATCATGGTACCTCGTCACTCAGTTATGTACCTACATCCACTTTCAATAAACGAAAATTCTCTCCATTTCATTCACCCTATTCACAAAATAAAAATTCTTCCTCAAAAAAACATTGCCGTCACCCTTCCCCCCCGCAAGCGCTCAGCAGTGGTGAGGAGGGAAAATTCCCGGTCCCATCCCTGCACATCACACAAGTCGACATCTTCCCCGTATAATATAAAATCCGTCCCGAGCTGTCAACCAGCTGTCTCCCTCCTGGGGATATAAGGAGAGGGAGACAAAAGGTATAGTATAAGGGGGAAGCGTCCGCGAGGGGGGGAGCGGGGGGGGGGGAGTCAAAGGCAGGAATGGAATAAAGAGTTGAAGGGTGTGAAGGAGAGAAGCAAATCTGGGCGAAGATGGAATGGTAGCTGGGGGGTGGGGATGGAAAAAAGAGGACGGAAGCAGGTTTTGGGTCTTTTTCGCGATTTTTCATTCAAGTTTATGTATTGCTTAGAAAAATAGCTCAATGGTGTTTATGTGAGTGTGGTGTGAGGGGGAGAAGGAGGGATCTGATCTCGACATGGTTCTCCATTTTTCACAAATGGAAGGAAACAGAGGAATATAAAAGCGCCACAAATCGATTCAAGAGAATACTGATCGTGGAAAAAAACAAGAGACACTGTGGCAGTGGGGAAAAGCGATGTATCATACCTGAAGAATATCTAGTGAATTCAACGGAAGAGATGAAAACAGTGTGCTGAGAAGATTTTTTTCGGATTTCATTTTAACACCTTACATGGATCCTCTGCTTAGTGTTCAGCATCTGAAATGGGAAATAAAAAACACAATATGTAGTCACGTAGCATGAAGTTAGTGTTGCAAATTATTTAATAGCAGGAATTTTCCAGCATACATTATTCCAACATATATTTTGCTTAAAAAAATATCTATAAATTTCTTGAGTATTCTTACAATGGTTAGAAATTTCTTCGCGAATATGAGATGCACACAATGGTATACGCTTAAAAAAACATGCTATGATATGCATCCACCCTTTCAGGTACATTAAAGATGGAATATTATACACTCAAGTTGTCCACGATATAAATATGACGAGTATGACCCAAGGTTGATCGTAAATATATTATATCCAAATAGTGAGCCAATAAATCAAGGTCCTGCGGGGAGCATTTTTGAGGCTAGATGCACGCACGTGGGTCCATTGGATGCCTAAATATTCAAACCAAGACCTCCAAGAAGACCTCGAAAATCAATCAACTATACTTTCGGAACTTATTCCCATTTATAAATCGAGACCAAAAGCATTATGCATGTATCACACGACCGCCCATTTTTCCTGGGAAACACCGCCGATAGCTCAACGAAAATAAAAAAAAAATAAAAAAAATAAACCAATTTTATTTCTCACCCCCAGCTGTGTCTAAAGGACGACATTGCAACTTTAGTAAGAAAAATGTGACTTTGGAGATCGAGTGGGGCAGGCTTCACTCTCAAAAGCATATAATATATATAAAGGGAGCTGCGGAAGAGGCGGGCGGGTCACTTTGACGGATCGCTGGCTGACTATTTTCGCGTTTATCGGTCGAGATGGGAAAATGGCGTTTTGGGGCGGCGTGGGAGCGAAGTGGTGGGGGGAGCAAAGAGGGGGATCATGGGAAGGGCTCCTCGGAGGAAGAGAGAGGGAGTTCGGGAAGAGATGATGGCTGCGACAGATATTCCACCGGGGGAATAAGGCGAAGTGATATGCATGCGAAGGGGAAGGGTGATGCGCCGCGGAAGACAAACACTCAAGTGATGTGCCCTACTTGCTGATATCCTACACAAAATAGCTCTCCTCCGTCATTGTCATCCGAATATTTGTTTTGTAAGCAAAGTATGTTTCGTCGTTGAAGTATTTCATAGGATTAAAGTGTGGCCTTAGTTTAGACGCCAGAATGAGGCCCAAAGAGTGTGGACGCAAAGACATTTTGTGGGACAATGCTAGGTTACCATTTGATGTGATGAAAAATCAAAAATACTATACGGACTAAAATGGCAAAATAAATTAGAACGGTTGAATAAGTGACTTGAGACATTCTTCCACAGCAGCATTAAAGAACTTCGCTTCAAGAAATGGCTGCAATGAATTAATTTTGATTGATTTATTTTTTGATTATTTTGGATTGATTTGCAACATTAAACTGAATTTGAAATGTAAGGAGGTTGATACTGAAGTTGGTAAAATACATTGAAATTGCTTTCAACAAATGCTAATAGGCTGTAGACCACGTAATGTGCAAAATATTGGTAGATTTATAGTAAATTAAAACAACAATCAAGCTAAGCGTCAACGAGAAACAACTTAGATGCAAGGGGTAAATAACTACATGAAAAAACACCACGAAAAGAAAAATGTTAACCGTGGAAATATTAAAAGACAATTAAATCAAGAAGGAAATTAGGAGTCGCGCAAAGATAATCAACCGAAATCTACTGCTTGTTATCACTATAAATGAGGCTCATTACAATGAAATAATTCCTATACCTTTAACAGCCATGTAGAAAACAATTTGAATCGGAAGTCACTGATACAGGGAAAGACATCTAGAGAACTGGCCTCTGTGCAGTCATACAGCAGTCTAGATAAAGCCATAAGACGAGGGAGGATTTCGTGTGAGTATGGGGGAAATTGGGGGGAGAGGAAGGAAAAAGTATAAAAAATGAGAAAGCAATAGCGTTATGGGTTTTCGGGTAGGTATGGGGATGAGTGTAAGGATGGCCCGTTGCTTTGGTTTGGCGCAGGGAGTCTGGGATGGAAAAAGAGAGAGAAAGAATGATATAATGTGGCGGGAAGGGAAATATAGGGCGAGTATGTTGGGAATAGTGTGATCCCTTAGAGCCACTCCTCAAGGGTCACATCAATAAGTTGGACCAGAAAATGGATTTCTCATCTTGCGGCGGGTTTTGGTAGATTTTTCTGCTTCCAGGGGGCGCAGAGGATGCTGCATCGAACAGATGACGAAGAGGATGGATAAGGGTGGAGTCGTAGAACGTGGAGTCGGGAAAAGGGGGGTTAGGAGGGATGGGAAGGAGATCGGTGAAAAATATACGGTTTCTGGGATGAGAAGGGAGGCACTCGATAACCGAGGATGACTGAGAAGAAAGGGATTGGGGGATAGGGGAAATAGTGATGGAAACGTATTGCTTATAAAACGTGGTATTGACTCTGAATAATGGCATATGCATCATTGGTCGGGGCAAAGAAACGTATGGGAGAACTTTTTGTCGATGAATTGTGATCTTCAAAATTTTTCAAGAACGAAACATGTGTATAGCAAAAGTAAGCTCCACTAATTCCCTAGATACGTTCTTACTCTCACATACATTTGAACTATTTACACAACCACCCCAAAAACTGTTATTACAATTACATAATAAAATTGACCATTTGTTTGTACATTCTACATTACTTTCATTATTTGCATTTATTTGACATGCCAAGTAAATATGTGGAACCGATAGACCGTAATCCTCAATCACTATCATACGACCTCGGATTTCAGAGCTAGGCAAGATGACCAATAATTAATCAAAACGAAATATACTCCTTTTAATGAGTGCCTATTTATTTACACTGGTAAATTCATAGCTGTGTATGGTAAAAAGTTTACCTTTGGTGTAATACTGAGAGGGAATTCCATAAATTGCAACATTGAGTGTCTCTTATTTATGATAATTTAAAATATAAATAACTATTAAACAATAGAATAATAATAGCAATGAAAGCAGTCCTACATAGCATGATAACTTCCGGTAAAATCAAACAAGAATAGAAAAATCAATTAAAAAGTAGATGGCGGTTTTTGAAACCTTGAATAGTTCAAGGAAAATCAAGCAAAAATATTATATTTTCCTACGTCAACACTTGCCTTCTTGTAAATCATTCAGAAGTCATCATGATTGATTAATTTCAGCGCTAGGCAAAGAAGAACATTGCCGCATGCTCTTTCTAAAAACTAAATAAAAGGAATTCTCCCGTAACTTTTGTGAATGAAGTAGCATTGCAATCGAAAGTAAATAGCCGGAATCACTTGGATATTAAAACATTAGGTAGCCTTTTAAGCGAATGAAATGAAGGTAAATGAGAAAACCTACAAAAGGATACCAAACATCCGTCGGAATAGAATTTCGCATGGCTTCCTAAAGGAAAGAGATTTAATCATATCTGACGGTAAGACAGGACCGCACTACAGTAGGGAGAGAAAGAGTTGGAAATAGGAGGATATCGGAAACCAAAGCAGGTATCCCCAAAAAGAATTATATATAGCTCGGGAAGGTCGGAAGGAATAAAAGAGAATATCTTTTGTAAGCAGAAGTTTCCCTCATTCCGCCGTCGATGGAAATGATGAAGGGGGAAGGAGAATGGGGATAGAGATATGATGCCCTTGAAAAAGGGTATGGGAAAACAAATAGTCCACTCGGTTGGAATCGGCCGACTGGAGGGGGTCACTGCGCCCCCCTCATAACCCCACGACCAAGCCTCTATCCCACCACCCTCCCCATTCCCATACCAGGTTTACCCCTCACAAACCCCAAACCCTAGGAGATTAGACTCCCCTGGTGGGAGTAAAAAGAAGGACCATGGATCAGGAGTTATGGCAAGGCTTTATACTACGATATGGATTCGGGGGAGGGGAAGGAACTGTGTGGTGAGGGATGCCCACTGCCCTGTCGAACGCTTGTTGTCCCCCATTCCCTGATTCCCCAGGCCACCACCACCAGGCTTCGAAGGTGAATGTTCCTCCGGCCAATATCGACTATTTTCCGAGTCTTCCCTCTTTTACAACATCCGCCGCTTCCTGAATCCCCTTAGGCCCCCCTCCCCGAGCCCGCGGCTACGTTAACGGAACACCACCATAATTTTTTTTCTCACATCGCTATTTCATGGGACGCATATATTGTTCCCGAAGTAATTGTCATAGATTCGTATTGCAGAGAGAATGACCGGCTGAGTCCATAACCAGGTCCTAAGCCCGAAATAAATAAACTATTAGTCACCACCTTTTTGAATGTTTGAGGGTGGATATTGACGTACATATCTGAACTTGGCGCATTATCACTTGCAATTAGAAGTTAACCCTCCATTTATCCATAGCAAAACAACTGAAACTACCATTTTCTTCGTAAATGTAACATGCCTCTATGCTCGTTTACACAACACTCAATCAAGCTGTTTAAAATATATGGTTAGAGCACTCACGGCGAAGTAGAATTTCTATCGTGAAGAGCGATAAATTAATGAAAATCTAATCTCACGATAGCTTTATTAGTAGTGCGAAGAAAAACTCGTAGACTGGATTAAATTTTTACACCTCATGAGTGAAAATATAATCACCATTCAGCCCATCCTGGGAAGAACGTGGGTTCAGGAGTAATAGAAATGTGATATTCTTACATGGAAGCTATATTAAGTTAACAAGAGCGGCTTTCTAGCTAGAACGACACATCTTTAACAAGAGCGGCATCATTAAATTTATAGATTACAAATACAAAGAAAATAACTGATGCTCACTGATTAATGAAAATATTACTTGGATGTCATAAATGACGACGATACGGAGTTAAGCAACTTCTGTTCTGATCTGACGGCGTACACGAAAGTAGACTCAACCGGAATGATATTTCAACAGGACACATTGTAAATGGAAAAAAGAATCTTGAACTCTCAGATTTATTGCAATGCACAAGCCTTTCCAATGCAAAATGTGTCGAGGCCTCGATGTTGTGCCGCGGAATGAAAACGAGCGATGACGAGAAAAATCAGCGGGACGCCGGAGCATGACGAATGTGCGAATGCCGTGGCGTTCACCAAAGGCTCCCCAAATGTAAATCCTGAATGTCAATTAAAGGGAATGATTTACGACACGCAGAACACGTTGAATACTATATTTTCCAAGAATTGCGACGAGGAAAACGGCACTAGAGGGAAAAGTGATGATGGAAGAGCTTCACAAGTCCCGCGGTACGGAAGCATAATAGCGAAGGTGTTAATCCCATACTCTAATACGAGCAAGGTTTTTTGGTACGCACAATGATCTCAAAAAAGGGCTCCAACGATTTGACCAAACTTTACCCAAAGCTATTTTTGGGTCCATCAATAAGATTTTGAAGGGTCTCCTCGCCTTAGAAAAATCTTAAATTTAGTAATAATTAATTGAAATTTTAGAAATTTTAACATGGGAGTTAAATAGGTTGCCAAAGTGGATACCAAATAAAAAACTGTCCAAATAAAAATCAATTGTATGCTTTAAAACTTTTACAGTAAATTCAAAAACAGTTTTAAATAAAAAAAATATAGATTCAATGGCTAGAGGACGATCAATGAAAAGAGTATAATATAACTTTATCCAGCCGTCAAATTAAATAAACACTGCTATAAATGAACCTGGGCCTTATACAGAATATCTAAAGATTAGAGAACGGCCTAGTAGACATGCTAAGATCCAGGGGAGGGAAGAAATGGCAGAAGTAACGATGGCTCTAAGTGAGTTAAAATCGGAGGAGTTGCTTCAGTATTTCAATTTAAGGTAATAAAACAGCCTGCACCTGTTAGCTCACCTTTTTAAAACTTTAATAGAGTAGGCATTGATATTTTTAGAGAATAAATGGAAAACCAGCAGACAAGTTGCAACATGTACCTATTTTTTCACTGTCTTATAAGAACTACACATTGACATATTACATTTTGTTTCGTATTCAAACTTCCTAATTCCATACTTCGTATTCGTATTCTTCCTTCATACACGATCTAAGACTTAAAAAGAATACCATACCACTGTCAAGTTTAAGAATACCATCGTTATGCTGTTGCGTAACTTAGAAATTTCTGAAGGCATGTGCATTGGTACAAGGCTAATTGTCACCGAGCCTAGCAATAACATCAGAAAAGCAAAGATCATCACGGGTGAACAATCTGTCTGTGACGTTCACATTCCAAGAATAACACTTGACTCAAGTAAGTCTTAACGTGGATGTGTAGTGCAGCGCCATCAGTTCCCTGTAAGACCAGCATTCGCCAAGACCATCCACAAGTCACTAGGGCTAATCTCCGAATTCGTCGGAGTGCTTCTATTTACGCTTTTTTTATGCATGGTATGCTGTGCTTTGCCTTCTAAAGGGTTGAAAGATCTTCAAACAAAGTTATTCTCCCATCAGATGAATCTTGGAACAGGAGAAATGCTGTCTGGAGAGACATCCATGCATAATAAAATTCACCCACCTTAGAATAAAGTGATGATGGCCACCTCTTGTATGTAAATAAACGAGGTAAAATAAAATTTATGTTTATTTTATTTTATTTATAAAATTATTTTTGGTATTCTATTCTATCTCTCTACATTTATATGAAAATTTAAATACTTAATAACGTATAATTCGCGTACAACTCAAAATCAATTACCGAGCAACGCTCGGTCTTCCCGGTACTAATTCATTAAATGAGCATAAATAAATAAATACTAAGTCATCAGGGAAGCAGTATGAACAGCAATGGAGAAGCAAGATAGATATTGGCAGCAGCCTAATAATAGCACAAGCAAAGAAGGCAATCCTCCAGAAGAGAAGTCTGCTGGCAGTTGATAACACAAGCCTGATGGAGATATGATATTACCGAAGAATGATGAAGATAAAATGAACGGAGAGAATCAATAACGAAAAAGTCGTACGAAGAGTTGGGGAGATAAGATGTACAATGAAAACTCTGAGAAAAATACAAACTTATTGGACACATTATCGGCACAATGGCCTAATGAAAACAATATTGGAAGGATAAATAAATGGGAATAATTACTCAGAGAAAAACCAAATAGGAATTCTTTAATCAAATAATGAGGACGTCAAAGAGAAGAATTATGTAGGAATGAAGCGGTTGGCGGAGAAGAGAGTGGAGGGGAGAGCTGCAGCAAACCAGTCTCCGGATTGATTATTACTTTTGGAGAATTAATCTTATTTCTGCCACTATTAAAAATTGCTCTGCCACTAAAAATATTGCATAAGGATAATTTGAAACTGATTGTTTGGGTATAAAAAAATACGAGGCTAGAGAAAACAATTCTGACCCACTGTTTCTTATCCAGTGCATGATGATAAATGCAAGTGTGCTGAGCCCACACCTCAAGTTCGCATCCTGAATCTGTGGAATAGTAGAAACCCCTGAACCATCTACCACCTCTAATCCTAAATGTCGACTAAATGAAAGTAATTATGACACGGAGAACCCAGTAATCACTATATTTTGCGCTAAATGCTACGGAAGCAGCAGCAGGGAGACTGAAAATCATAGGTAATCTGCACAAAGGGTCGGAGGGTGCTCGGAATGTAAACAAAATATCGAGAGCGTGAAGAGTTAAATAAGCTTTTCTCTGAAGAAAAAAATTGCTCTGCCATAAAAACAGATGGTGTTAGGATAATGCCGAACTGATTGTGTTTCAAAAAAATAAATAAAAAAGACAAAATAGAAGGCTAAAGAGTGTGATTCCGCCCCGTTGTTGTTTGGGCAGAGGCGAGAGAGAGAATACGAGAGGGTGTGAGAAGGGCAGAGAAACAGTTCGGTCCCCTCGTAACGGTCGCTCCTCGTCCGGCAATGGATTCAAATGTCCTATTCCCACGCTCCGTGCTCACTGACTCGTCCACGATGGCAATGGAGAGGCGTGGGAGGAGGAGGAGGGAGATAGATAGACTGGAGGAGGTCGAGGAGCCACGAAGAGGTGGAGGAGGCACAGAGGAACGTACGGAGAGGAGGGAGTGTTGGGGATAGGTACCTATTGCAGGAGAGGGAGAGGGTCGTTATGTATTTTATCGCCAGCGGACACACACCGCTGCAATTTCCCCCTGCTGTCCTTTCCTCCCATCTCCTACCCCCTCCCCCGCCCTCCGATTGCACGACCCTTCCTTCAACCCCCTCCTCCTCCCCGTCACAACCCCCCCAGCCTCAGAGCTGTGTGGATGGCGGAGGAAAAAAATAACCCAACTCGGTGCGCGCACATATACACGGTTTTGCCCATGGGCGTGGTCGAATCCATGCAAATGACCGGGAAATTCATGCGTTATGAGAAAATTTACGGCGCGCATGTCCACATCCTCGTCCTCTCCTAACCCATTCCACCGTATACACATACACAACCAACCCCTTCTAACCCTCGCTTACGGCGTCTCCTCTGTGCTCTACCAACCACCCTCTTCTCTCAATATATATATACATGTACACATACACATCCTCCCTTCTCCCATTCCGCACTCTCCCACTTCCCATTTCCGAAATACCGACTGCCACGGCGTCCATTAGCAGCCCTTTTCATCCTCAATCCCCGCGAAATAATGTGATTCAATTTCCCCACCATCGCCAGAGAGTGGACGGATTTTTCAATTTTTTACGCCAATTCTCGTCACCCCTAATTTAAGGTTTCTTTCTCGTTTAAAACAGTGACTCCCGCAGCGTTTTTTTTCCTCGCAGAAACAACCCCGCTTTTGACAGCTACGACCTCTGATGCCGCGAACGCTCGGCTTATATATACTTTCCGGTGCGTTTAAAAACACTTCACCAGTGAGAGGGAGAGAAGGATAAAACAACAGACGGATTTGAAAAGTGATATCGCCGCGTGAATAAATATATGGGGTGAATTACAAGTTCAATTGATAGATAAGTTCTCATAATGTACCTGATTTAGTTTTATTTTGTTATTTGCTTGTGATATTCAATGGTATAATTTGCGGATTAAAAAATTATAGAAAATCGATATCTTCATTGTTATTTTCGCCCTAATTCGTACAATTTACAGCAATGATTAGTTTTAAGGACTAGAGCCCATTTTGCTTAGTCTAGCAACACAAAGAAGAGGACTTTTTCTTGCAACAAGTGCCCAACTGACATCTCAAAAGAAATAATAATATACTGAAATACATTTAATCGCATGATGAATAATCAATCACAAATACAAGGCGTAAATTTCGGTATGTTCCTGCAAACAAGAGGTCCTCGCTAGAAAGATCTTATCTTAGTATATGTTTGCTATGAATCATGAAATAAAATAAATAAACCTCAATTGTTAAATAAAAATCGACGCCAACATACTGTACAAAAATATAAAAAGAAATACACACTTTCGCATTGTAAATAAATATTTTGTTCATAAATTACCTACGTTTTGGATAGGACAATTTTAAAATGCAGACGTCCCTCGCACCTACATTAATGACATAAATCTGTTGCTCACATTGTAGGTATGTTTAGAGGATAGGAGTTTCCAGAGCATATGGCATATAATTGGGGAAGGATTGAGTTGAACGACTGAAAATAAATACTCAAGCTGGAGAATCAAACGGCTATTCCTGGAAGTTTTGACGGTTCCTGGAATTTAATTGCCAGCGGTTAATATAGCCATGTCAATAGGACGACGAGAGCGATTTGAAAATACATTTAGGGCAATGCAAACAATGGCCAAGAAATAAATAGCGAGTGCTTCGATGCCGGCCATAAAATACTACATGACTCGTTGATGTGAGCGGTTGAGGGGTGGGGGACAGTTCTTCAAGTAAAAAAACACCCTCACACAAATAAATCGCGTCCAAATACGGCACAAATCAGCAAAAGTCCGGGGAAAATTAGTTCACCATCCTACTAATTAATCTAATACATTTTTCATTTTCAAACCTGTTAATATCCCCTTTTCACGTGACATTTTAACCGACTCTTCAGTTTCATTAGCTGAGTTTGAGTACAAATGCTGATTAAGAACTTTAAACTAATTTTATTAAAATAAATTAACACTTCACCGAGTTAATAGTAAAGAAACTTCAAAAAAATATATATACGATAAAGAATACGCGCTAACTGATGTACTTAAGCTGAACCTAAATTGTAAATTAAGTAAATAGGTAAATGAGTCACTCATCACCATGATGACGGTAGCAAGTACGCTGCCGAAACGTCAGTCATGGACACAATTACCCGGATAGAAACCCGAGAAGCCTTCAATCATTCTGGGAAAGACTGAAAATTGTAATTAGGTAAATAGGTACTGAAATAGGTTATATCTAATTACGAGACAATAGTAACAGCTAAATTTAAACATTCGGGATGAACACATGATTGCTGCAGATTTTGTCCTGGTTAATGTATTTAGGTTCAATCCATATCTTGGGGTTGTGTTAGTTATCTCTTTAACACCTACAAAACTGTTAATGACTTATGCTTAATTCACAAGCTGATTTACGGATACCTACCTCTTCCGACATGAATATTTATTACTGAATATCACCTTCGATCACATTGCTCGGGTTTCATATCGTATCAGGATTCCAGCTGATGAATATAATCGTAAGTTAACTCCCACGATCGTTGCATCCACTGCTGATATCAACAGCTGGTGGTCAAATGGTCCTTATTCACCAAGGGGGCATCCAATCACTAACAGCGAATGACAAAACCGTTAAGGTGGGCTTAAACTGCTAAGTTCATTGCGCTAGTTACTTGAAGCAAGCGACTTTTGACGTAATTCCACGCGCAACCGGGTCTGCAAGTCCGTTTGCAGGACTTAAAAAAATTTCGTCAAGTCGCTTGCAGAAGCGTATTGCTGCCAGTGTAAATGCCAACCTATCTGGCTTTGCACCGACTTGTGAAAACATTTTCGTCAGAGTAAATCCCTCGCAAGCTTTTGCAGGAGAAACTTGCGGAAGTAACTTCCAGCGTTAACCCACCATTAGAATGCACAAAAACGAAATTATTCGTTTCCCACGAACTACCACGCATGGAATATTATGAAATTATCATTACGCAAACCGTGTGCAACATCGAATATCAGTCCTCTAAAAATTTGGTGAAATGAATTTCTGCGGTGTAATTCCGACATTTTCTCCCCTCTTGCTTGTTCTTTCACGAGCGAGCATTGGCATACCGTGCTATCCCATGCAGGTGACATAAAGTCTCAATACGCGGTATAGGGCGAATGTTTTTTTTTGTTTCCCCTCGAGTAGTACCCGAGGAGATTCTTGAGCGCGGTTAAGTTCCATGTCGATAGGGAACGAGCGAGTCGCCGCACTCGTGGAATGCGAAGTCAATCCAAAACTGAGGTCGTCCATAAATCGATTGTTAGTCGTCACGGTGGAAGTACCGTTTCCTGCGGGTCGACAATCTTTCTCCAAGGGGTTGCGCTCTTAGTTCACGCCTACAGGGTCGAGAGGAATGGTGCGGGGGGGAGGGTTTGTAAGGAGTGTGGGGTGCTTTGAAGACGAAGATGCTCGTCAGGGAAAAGGAGTTGTCACACAAGCGATGGAATTATGTATACGACGACGCGACCTCTAAGCGAGTGATGAGCTCCCCGATCACGAATCCAATCACGGATGGGCCTCTAGATTAAAATCAAAGGGAACCTGTTAATGAGAACGGAGTCACGTATTGAGAGAGTCCCATGCTTCTGTGTGCACACTCACTTTATCCCTCCTGTTGGAAGTTCACGACCGCAGACGGCACGTTCGCACGAGATCCTTTGTTTTATGGAAACTACTGACAAAGGAAACCGTAATTAATAGCCGTGGAATGTTTCCTACTCGTCCACCGTACGCCACGAAGGAATCATCAGGCTAAAACTCCTTTTCTTTCTAATCCAAGTGTATTTAATTTTGATTCAGACTCAAAGAACCTGTGTTATCCGCGTGATAAGAGAATTACATTCCTTAATCTTCTTCAATAAAAACCGAACACACAGCCGTAGTAAGGTTGATTTTTTCCACTACTATAACTATGCGAGAAAAACAGAGATGTTTGAAAGAAATAAAATTCCAATATGAATTTATATTCCCAAAAGTTCTTCTCTCAAAAACATCATTCTGTACTACATTAATCATGCAAAAGTTTACGAACAAATGTAATTCATGAGTGTGGGATCAACACTATCAAACACACAGATTGGGTTCCATGTTCCAATCATTTCTTTGGATGTTAAAGTACCGCATGTTTTTTGTAGAAGCGGAAGAGAGGACATTTAAATTTGACGATCGCGAAAACATTATGCTAGCACTGAAACAGGCACCAGGAATACAAATAGGTATTCTGTCATCTTTGAGAGTCTATAATCGGGAAAAAAGGGTATCGGGTATCAAAAAGGGAAAATCATCACCATAGGCACCACGCTAATAATATATCTCGTTAAATGGAAATCAAGGCAGTAATAACAATAACAGAATTTACGTAAAAGAAGAAAAGAAAGATTTATTCATTTTAAAAGGATTGAAATGAGCATTGTGTCTGAGGAGAATATGAACTTGAAAAATCGGCTTATGAAAAACTGTCACGTTCATGGATGAACCAGAAGAGGACTGTTTTCCTTCGCCCATTTCTCTTATACCTCATGTGATATACTCGTAATACTTTCTTTTTAGAGCAACGTGGTGTTCTTGAAACTTTACAAAGAAACAAACGTACACCTATCCGAAATATATATGTTTTAATTATTTTTCCACTTAAAAATCTAAAATGCCGAGGAGAATTCATTCCAGCATCAATGTTGAATACGCTTAATTAAAGCAGAGAGGAAATCAATACTACTTTCTCAGCAGGAGTTTTATAAAATTAATTATTCAGCAGGGAAAATGATTACATAATTTTTTTTATATTTCCATATTACCAGAAAGAGTTACCAGAAATTCCAAAAATTTCAGATTTCCAGATAATACACTTCCAGAAGTTGGATCACTCTGTAAAAATTGAAACAACAGATTTAAATTTCAAAATGTCAACAATAAACAATTTTTCCAGCTCTCATGGAGATGGATTATTTATGTAAATTGAATTCAATTTCAAATTTTCGGACCATAGTATTTGATACAGTAGTAAAATGTAATTCCCATTAGCAAATTCAAGAGTTTATCAAGCTTTAATGCATAATTTCATGCATGGTTCTCCCAAAGGTCAACCTGACTGTAAAATCACTCTTCCCTGACGTAATTTTAACCCTAGCAAACTAAGAAGGAGGTAAACTTACTTAAACTATAAATGCTTGCTTCATCATCATCAGTAGTCATCAATGCGAAGATTGGTTTGCAGCAGCTCTCAATTCCTCTCTCCTCTCTGCCATCCGCGTCATTCCGACATAGTTATTTACTTTAAAGTCCTTCCTGATTTGCCAAATGTATTCTTCTCTTGGTCTTCCTCTATAATTTTTCCCCTTTATTTGTCCTTCATATATTGTTTTCATTAGGCTGTTGAGTCGCAAAATGTGTCCATTTTGTTTATCTCTCATTCTTCGCAGAGTGCTCATTATGCTTCTTTTCTCCCCAGCTCTTAGAGGGACTTCTTCGTTAGTGATTCTCTCCGACCATTTAATCTTCATCACTCTTCGATAACATCACATCTCCATTGCTTCCAATATCCTTTGCTCTGCTGCTGCTTTTGTCCAGATTTCACTGTCATATAAGAGCATGCTCCAAATACATTTTTTAATAAAGTGCTTCCTTATTTCCAGGCTTGTGTCACTAACTGTCAAAAGACTCCTATTCTGATTGAATGCCTTCTGTCTGGGCTATTCTGCTCACAATTCTCCATTGCTCCCAATGCTTGTTTCATCTATCGCTGGTGACCCTTCTTCCCAGATAGCAAAATTCTATCACTTGCAAGTTTTTGTTGCCCAAGTTAAACGTTGATTCTGCCTTCTTGATTCCTTCCACAAACAATAACATTGGTTTGCTTAACATTAATCTTCAAGTTTTATTTCTCCATATTGTCGTCCATACAGTTCGGCATCCTCTTCAGATCTTCTTTCTTCTCAACTAGAATAGCAAGGCCATCAGCAAAACGTAGTATGCTGATTTTTTCTCCATGCACTTGTATTCCTGTTTTTAATTTTTCTTTATTTCATTAATGGCTTTTTCATCAATTTATATATTGAAGATCATTGGCGACAACGCGCATTTTAGTCGTCCTCCTTTCCTTACTTCTGTTTCCTCTGCATTTCCGCCACATTTGATCACTGCCAGCTGTTCCTCATACAGCCATTGCTCTTCTGTCATTAAGTGAAACTCCTATGCTCTTCGGTGTAGTCAGCATTCTGTTCCAGTCCACATTGTCAAATGCTTTCCCCACGTCGATGAAGCAAATATATGTTGGGTGGTCCTTTTGAACCCTCTTCTCTATGATAAGTCTCTGAGCTAAAATAGCTTCCCTCGTTCCCCTACTTCCTGAATCGGAACTGGTCTTCATAGAGGATTTCTTCCATCTTCTGTTCCATGCTCCTGTCGTTGATTATAGTCAGAATGTTCAACGCATGTGCTTAAAGGCTGATTGTTCCAAAATCTTCGAATCTCTCGGCTTTTTTAGGCTCGGTTATTAGGGATAGGAATAATTACATTCTTTTTAAATCCCGTTGACATTTTCCTACTTGAATAAATGTCACATATAGCTAGCTTATGTCAATGTTAATAGCTTATTCTGAGTCCTAACTCCTGCATACTTTAGGAACTACGAGGGAATTTCATCAACTTCTGGCGCCTTTCACTCTCTCAAATACTTAACTGCAGCATCAAGTTCTGATCTTAACACGGAGTTTCCTTTTTCATCTTCATTCAGTGTCTTGATCCTCTAATACCCTGGGAATCAGTGTTATTTCGCAGTATAGTTTCTCCGGGTGCTCTTTCCATCTCTTCACTTCGTCCTCGCTCTCCACAAGAATTTTATTCCCTTCACTCTGAATGACAATACTGCTAATTGGATGTTCTTCAAAGTAATTTCTTACCGTTATGTAAACAGCTTAAACTTTTCCCTGAAGGATATTGCCTTTGTTATTGCTTTTTATATAATTATTTCATCAATTCTTCTCTGGCCTTTCTTGCTTTACGGCCGATCACATTTCTTATTATTTTATACATCAGCCATCCTTCTTCCGTTTTCGAGTTTTTTTACTTTCTTAATTCATCTAATAGGTCCAAGACTTCCTCTGTAACCCATGACTTTCCATTCTCTTTCTCTCCTCCCTACCTTCTCTTACGCCGCACTAATAATTCCTTTCTTTATCTCTTGCAATTTCACTTCGACTGATCCTGAATCGTTTCCATCCTCTTCAGCTTGGTCAAGGGAAATTTGATAGGCTAAAAGGTGTTCTGCTTCCGGCAGTCTTTCAACCACCCGGCGACTCTTCGTTGATCTCTTCATTTTTTTTAAATTTCAGCTGACATTTCACCATGATCAAATTATGGTCACTATTTTTGCCACTAACGCCATACTAATACTGCACTACAATACATAATAACACTACACTAACGCCATTTTGTACGCAGAACTCAATCAATCTCTCTCCACTGTCGTTTCGTTTTCCCAACCCATACTTCCCTACTGTCTTACCATCTTGGCCTTCCCCTGCAATAGAAAGCTTACTTATGCACAGTTTGGTGCGTCTTATCCCAATCTGGGAAACATTTCACTGTCCGAATGAAAATCAGTGACCTAACAGACATTTAATTGTACCAACATGTCGAAGATATCTGCGAAATTATTTATTAATGACTGGAAAACCATTAACAGACGAATAAGCCTGGCGAGGAATATTGTAGTGTGACGAAAGAATTCTGCCAACTCCCATCTTATAATCACTAACCCTCACGCAATCTGATTCGCCCCTTCAGATCTTCAAATCCACACAAGGTCCTACTATTTACTATCCTCCCCACACCCTAGAGGCGTCATCTGACGTATTTGATACCCTACCGTTCCCGATCGAAAATTCAGGAACCAATATCGGAAAATCGTAGATACACCTCGCCCTAGGATGCAGTTTCACCGGCAAGCAATATTCGGCGCTCGCATTAGGAGCTTAAAAAATAAAAGTTTTAAGTCTCACTTGCAAACAAAAAAACATCCTCCCCGTCAAAATAAATTCCTTTGAAGGGTGGCAGTGGTCCGTGTCGCGATGGGGAGGATTATGGGCGAATCGTGAGGAGGGGGACACACGGAGAGGGAGGGATATATTCAGCGCGAGGCTGCTTGTGGATGCGAGCGGCGGAGGAGAGAACATACGAGAGGCGTGGTGGGCCGGCTCTTTCGGCCGGACGTAGGACGAGGCCGAAACAGCGGCGCGGTACGGCGCGTCGGGATGGCCATGGATCACATGTCGCGTCGGCTGCCCTCTCGCATGCAGAGGAGGAGAAGAGCGCCAATGCCCAGCTGATGGGTTACACCCACCCGGTCAGCGCTGGCTGCAGTTAACACCTCTGCCTTTCCCGGCGAACACTCTTTCATTTTGAGGCCGGCGATGCGTACATTCATTTCGGGGCGAAAAGTAACTCCGCCCCCTTTAGAGTCACCGACGTAACGTTGGTTAAAAAAATAAACCGCGTCAACTTTACCTTCAGGCTCTACCACTATCGTGAATTTACAAGGCAAGTAAAGGATATTGAGGCCTTCCGTTTTTTTAGCCTCCAATAACCTACTTCATATTTTATACCACATGTAGTAAATAATTGTATTATACTTAGACATATCGTACTTAGAACGATACTGCAGTAACTATGTTGTCTTCCATTTGACATAACTCTGTACTTGTACAGAGTTATGTCTCTGTACTTGAAAATTATATGAATGGGTTTTTTGGTAATACAAATAAATCAATAATAATAAAAAATAGAAAAAAAGAAAAAAAAACTCCTCATGATCTTTCAGCTCTTACTTCAAGCCCCAAGATGACTTATTACTATATAAGCTATTAGGTTCGATACATTTCCTATTTGATTTTCAAAGTATTTGATAAAAAAATAAGAATATTTAATGGAACGTGGGTTTCCAAAAGGATATTCCTTCAGACAAGTGCCTTAATTTTGCATTCCCCAACCAGTTCTTGATCTTGTAATGGAAAGGTAAAACGTAGCTTTAGGCATTGTTTCAGGAGTTAATTCAATTAATTTAATTTTGTTGAAAAATATTCCCACATGGTTTACACCGGATAAAACACAAAAATTAGAATCGCATAGAACAGAGAAAATACGTGATTCACAATTCTTCATGTTTTTAATTTTAAAGAAAATATACAGGTTTATCTTCTTAAAGAAACTTAATAAAATACATATAATGATATAGTAAATAGTTCCAGGCTAAACTTTAAGAAATCCATAGTTAGCCGAAGTAAAAACGCGATATATTTTCAACGTCAAATACGCGTCAAAATTTTATAAGGTACGATTACTCTAAGAGTATAGGCGTCATCATCAAGCACCTGATGGCCGCCGATGCGTTGAAACTAGTCAAATCATATAAAATGATGGTGGAAAAATACTTTTTATTTTTAATTCGGCGAAATTAATTTAAAAATGCACCATGAAAAGGTCCTCTCAAATTTAAAATAATCATTTCACAAATACTAATGACTTCTACGCAGCAAATACACTATATTTTGAGTAGTCCACAGCATAAACTTCGGTTATGATGCTTAAAAGTAGTAACGATCCGTGAATTTCCCTAGGAAGACTGCCGTAGGAGTAGCTCTTGAAACTTCAACCAATCACTCACTGAGCCGTCGTTGAATCAGATGAATAGTATTATATTTACTCAATGTAAAATGAAAATCTTTAAATTCCTTGAGGCGCTTTCTAGAAGTTTATTAATGATAAAAATCAAAGTCAACAATAAAAATGTGATTATTCAGAATTAATTTAGTAAGGATAAACAATCATGGTGTGAAAAATTGCCATTGGAGAGAGAAACCCAGTTCAAAATTCTTTTGAAACGATATTTGAGATGATAAATATTTTTTTCAGCTTAGGGTCTTTCTTTGGTCTTTCCAAGGGTGATTCAGTCTTGAGTGAAAGAAAACTGCATTTCATCAGACGACACTAATAATTTTACCTCATTTCGTAAGTATCAGTAAACGTTTTTGTAAGCAAAATAGCAATGTTCTAATGAGCACTTGGCTCTTTCCTTCCCTATTTTATATCGTGATATATTGAAGCCCTAAACGGCTAAAGATCCAACCTTCCCAATCCTCATTCATTTTCCGGATTCTCTGAGACAGCTTCTCCCCAAAACTGGCAGCCAAGAATAGGGGCAGGCAATACCCGCCAACACCACCCGCGAACAACCTCCATCCCCTCCCTCGCCCCTCCCCCCCACCGTGGCTCAATCTTCAAAAGCACACATAACCAAAGCAACGACCCCCCCCCCCCCCTTACTCTTCCAACTCGGCTCTTTTTTCACTTTTCGCTCAAATCCAATCGAGAAAACCATGCACGAACGCCCAGCGCACACTCTCAAAACCGCAGCACAATCTTAAAGCCTTATGCCGGAGACCTCGGAGAGTCGGAATCCGCAGACTCTCTTCCTTCTCCCCACCTCCAACCCACCCACCGACGATGTCTGAGGAGCAGCCGCACACGGACGTTCTCGGGGCAAAAGTGTCGCGAGAGGATTAGGAAGGCGCAGGCGAGCACCGCGGCAGCAACTTACCAGTTACCACCTCATACCCCCTGCGCCGCCACCCTCCCCCAGCCAGGATGTCTTGCTGCCTGACTCTCCCGACCCCTCGCCCGAATTCCCTATTCACACCGCCTCTCCCTTCCCCGGCCTCTGGCGCCGAAAACTTGGGGCAAACCAGGGTCGCGGCCTCGCTCTCAGAGTTCGCCTTCCGCGAGAGAGCTGATTTCGGGCCAGTGAAGCTGAAGTCTGCTAGGGAGAGACACCGGGAGGGAGTGTACACGGATGCCAGAAACTAGTGGGTGGGTAAAGAAACCGGGAAGGATCAGTGGCGAGAAAAAGTGTAAGAGCGAGATTAGCATGCAGGAAATCGGATTGTTTTGCAATGGAGATGAAATAGCATGCTAGAAACTTTCTCGAAGTACTATGCGTTTACTTAGCGGGAAACTCGAAGAGCCAAATTATTGAGATACATTAGAAAAGAGATCCACTAAACTTCTCGATTGTGCAACACGGACTCAATAGTGATTTTGGACGGCGATTTTGGCATTTTTTAAAGAGAAAAATCAAGAAATTCACTCGCAAGCAGACTGCGATTTGACTTTTTACGGTTGCGAAAAGCCTTCCTAAAATGTATATACTTCTTTTAAAAATGCAGCATAATGCAAACAATCCAGAGAAAGTTACTACCAATCTCGCCTCAGGACTTTCCTTTTGCAATATCTTCTCATTTGATGAGGGCAAAGAAAACAATGAAATTCCAAAAAATTATATATTTACTAGACAGCCATGGTTTCGATGCAGTGCATAATATTCACTTCACGATGATGTACTGAGTGCATTAAAACCATGGTCGTCTAAATATATAATTTTGTGGAATCGCAGTGTTTTCTTTACCCTCATCATGAAGGAATTCCACCGAGTAAAGCTAGAGATACCTATTCATATTCCAGTCAGTACCTACATAAATTTATAAATTATTTCAAAGCAAGACTTCAGAATGTGTATGATCAATAATATAATGTTCGAATAATGGGATAAACTTTCCTCCGCATATGAACATACTCGTGGCATATTATTCCTCAGCTAAGTCGAGAGATTTCATTTTCGTTAGAGAACGCCCGCGAGGAAATCACCGCTAATGTAATCTAAAGGATCTACCAACGTGTATCAAACCAAGGAGTAAATGCTCCTTGCTTACACGACAATTTTTAAGCCACGATGTTCCGTTTAACACGGAGTCAGCGAAGAGCATAAACAAACATTCCGTCGGGACTTCGCAAATGTCAATGGTTGTGTATCACGCCCCAAACAAACATCCAATCTGGCGAAGTTCTGTTGAGGGGACTTCATTCCGCAGATATACAATTCAGGTGAAAGTATTTCACGTTCCTTGAAACATGTAACTGTTACTACAAATTAATTCTAAAACAGGTTTACCGTTAGTAGCAAATATTAAAGATCTTCCGCCAAAATCACTTGTTAAAGCTCCCAAAGGAACTAATTCCACCCTTGCCTTTATATTATGAGGGGAGGCAAGAGAATTTTTCAAACGAATGAACAAGATAGCTATCCATTTGGAATGACAGAAATATTAATTAGTTAGGGGGTAGTAACATTATTTATCAAATTATGCCGTACAAACAGGAAAATTGAAATATTACGTTGCCTTTGGAAAAGATGGCCTCAAAGGCAACCTTAATGATATCGCGTCGATTAATATGTTCATATTTGATTTAAGTTTTTCAGGCCATTACTTAACTCTTTATTCAAATGATTCCATACCTGAATTTTCGCCGATGATATTTATCAGATAGGAGTGTGGTTAGGGAACGCCAAAATAATCGAATAACCAGTGCACGATTTCAGACATCACTCTGGTTTCAAAATTCTAAGTGATACGAGCTGAAAAGAACCCAAAATCCAGAAAGACGTGACTTCCAAAAAGCTTGGCCCACCTCAAATAACTTGGCTGAGCTTCAAGGCATACTGAGAGAAATATCTCGGCCTCAGCCAAAAAAGGCATCTACACTTACGCTTTCATGAAACGTGTTCCCTCCGAAAAGAAATTCAAACAATATTTTCGTTGTGTTTGAAAGAGGGAAATAAGGAAAGGGTAAGATGCAATTTATAGGGTACCTACATCTAACATGTTTTCCCAAACACTGAGAAAAGAAAAGTAAGATTATGAAAGTTAGACACATTGAAATGAACTATTGGATGCCAATATAATTACTCACAGCAAAAAAATTCAAAAGAAACGCAACGTTTGTCACGCCACAAAATGAGAAAAGGTGGGAAATACTCTCAAATTCAACTATGCTCTTCCCATAGCACATCGCGTAAGTCTTCATGTCGTGAGCCCGATTATGACAGAGGGCATTGGAAATATGAAAAATATAATAAAAGCTTGTTATCGATAAAAGTTAAAATATATAATAAATTTTAAAAAGACATCAAAACAGCGCGATAAAAAACCTGCCATTCACACACTATTTTGGGTTGTCTCAAATTAATTTAATATAATTTGTTCCATTAATGCTTTCAAAAACTGACACGACGCATATAAAAAGATCCGTATGGGTGAGAATAATAGAATAAGCACCAGCAAAAAAGAAAATGCCAAACGAAGCTCTTTAGTATGTATGCAGGACATACCTTTTTGCTTGGCGAGTCAGGATAAATCAAATATGAAAACAAAAACCGTTTCATCCGGAGAATTCGTTTCATAGAAACAGAGCATATTTTCACCCTAACATGAAAGTTTGATAATAGTTGATGCACACTCAGTCATTCGAAGCAGGTGCAGACATTGAACGCCAGATTAACGGTACCCAGGAACGCCATAATGAATACCTCGTCCACGGGAAGTTAGGACATGGGGAGATAACGCGTGCCGTAAAACAACTGTAGGCTCAAATGAAGAGAGCGTGTCCAAGTAATAATGGACTGACAAGGGAGGAGGTACGCAATCAACGACCACCGAAATTTTCTATTCTTTTCGGCCTCACACAAACACATTCTGAAAGGAAACGAGCCAAGAAGATCATAAAGACAAAAGAAGCTGGAATGCCAGCCGACGGACGCGGCGGTTGGAATCGCTTTCTCGATTAGAGGTATGCGCTCGTCACCCTAACTCCACAGTAATGATGCAAAGGATATCCCTTCGAGTTTTTGTGACGAAAACACTTTTTGTCTTCGAGGAAAACAAAGGAAAGTGAAGACGTGATTAGAAATATACAACAAGCAAAGGGAGGATGTCCACCCGTTTTCCTCTCATCGAGGGATTTTATAATCATTTCACGATGAATTTATTTCATTGTACGTGTATGTATAGGATAACATGTACACATATTACGCAATAAAGTACGCACACATACACATTAATAACATACTTATGATTATCCAGATACCTTAATTTCCAAGTTAAAGTAGCATGCATTTGATTAGCAAGGGACGTTAAAAGACAAGCTCTGATATTAAATCATTTCAAGGAGAATGATAGGTTAGTTATTTGAGGAGGTGGCCGACAGACAAGATCATTTGGACCACGGTTGGATTTTGTGGGAACGGAAGAAGGGTGGAGAGAAACTCGGCGTTGGTATGAACGAAAGGAGCAAAAGGGACCACGGTTTAATGTTCCATTCGATGAATGGAGATGTGTATTTGATAGGTTATCCACACAGCACCCAAATGATCCAAATAGGGATCGGAATTCCACTGAAAACTCGGGTTGCCAAGATTAGAACCCCAGCCTTCGGGGTGGGAAGCCAGTAGCTAACTAGCCTCTGGCTAGCATACAAGCCCGTCTCCTTAAAATAATTATGTATTTCTAAGAAAACGGTAAACAATCCTTGGACTTAAGTTTCACAATTGCAATGCCAAAAATTAAAATAACTTTTCGTAATAAAAATAAATTTGAAATTAATACAAAGGAGAACCCGCGAAAGAAAAAAATGAAATTTTTCTTTTTTACTCCACAAACATAGGTAAACATAACAACATAAACTTAACTTAATAGTTAACGATTTTAATTTTGAGGCATTTATGGTATAAAATACACGAGATCGAGATATCCACGGCGCTACTAGATATATCCGTATGGTTAGTACTCTTGAGTTTAAATGTACGCCATCAACTATCGTTAACAAATACGTATTAAATTGCATGAAATGAATGCCTAAGAAATAGCATAGTCATCGATGACCACCTTGTTTTCGCAGTCTATCACAAACAACAGGATAACTAAAATTTTGACCTTCAGCAACATTGTTAGTCGATGTTATTTTATTTTCTAATTCGAAAATAAACTGATCTACAACGTGTATCCCAGTATTATCTTCGACTTTCTGACGTGGACCAGTCATTGAAACATTGAAGACTCTCAAACAGATAAAAATTACTTTCAAAAATACCGTAGCTAAATATCTAACATTAGTAAATATCATCATCAAAAGGTCGACTCCTAAAGAGCAATTAACTAAGACTATGGCTATCGATAGCAGGAAAACACCAGTAAAAAAATTTAATTTGCACTAGCCGATGGAACAAGCCCCAACGGTTATATTTCTTACCCAACATGAACTAATGGCTTTAATTTAAAGGTGCAGATATAATTGTTAGGTATAAGGCCTTCTATGGGAACAATATTTGCCCCGCATCAATAGGGAAATACGCACTCGGCCTAACACTGACTATTCCAAGCTAAGGTAAAAATCCCTTTCATTAGTATTTACCTCAATTCAGCTAGAAAACAAATCTAAGCATCGCATCGGTTAACTATACGCATAGATTTCGGGCTCTTTTTTCGCGGAACCTTCCTAGCCTTCGCGGATCATTTGATCTTAACGAGGAATGTAATTGATCATCACACGTTAATTCAATAAGTATATTTACTAGTGAACACTTGCTATTTTAAAGCAAACCTAATCTCAGAAATGTGGCATTCAATCGAAGAAAATCGTCCAGCACAAATACCTTTCGTGGTACAGAATCTAAATTTTTTTTTTAAATTTTCCAAGGTGACAACAAAGCTACTTCCCGAAACCAATATCGGATGTATATGTCGTCTTTGGTGGACTGTAAGCTCCTGTGGGTAAGAAAAATAAATTTTAAATAAAGCTCGTATCATAATCTCACGGAATTCGTGCTTTGTGACCACAAGGAGTGTGAATCTTTAAGAAGGAGAAGTCATGGCGACCGTTTTCCCACGCCCCCCAGGGCAGATGAGAACAAGGAGAGGAGAACGAGTAGAGAGAAGAAGATCCTGGCTCTGTTTCGAGCATCTTAGCATCTTCCCCATCCCACCTCCCTCCATCCCGTCCTCGAGCGCCAGCACGCCTGCCATACCCCTCCACCCCCTCACGCTTATCTCTTATCTATTGGCAATCCTTCCGGGAGAACCAGCAGCAGGAGCAGAAGGCGAAGAAGGGGTTATGGCGCGCGGGCGGGTGTGGGTGGGGAAGGGGAAAGAAGGGTTTGTCCCGGAGCGAAGAGATGCAACTTCACGCTCCGATGGCACCCTCTGGTTAAAGGGTCGTGAGCGAACCCTCCCTTCCCTCTTCCCCCCGCCGGTCCTCCGTATCACACCCCACACCCTTCCCATGGCCTACCTCTCCGCCGCCCCTCTCAAACACCAACTCTCCTGTATCTCCGAATGATTGGAGACGAGAATAGATGGAACCCTGCAATACGACGTAACGGAGGCAAATTAGGATTCATACGCTGCAACGATGAGCGGGCCAATTATATTAAAATGCACCCCGCAAACAGGCGTGAGAGGAAGTTTTTTTTGGAAACACTAAGATAATTTTTCAAAAAATATGAAATCTAAAAATAATATGCAAAAGATGCAGATTAGCATTTTATTTTGCAACATGAACACATATACGCCTATCTCGCGGTTGCCTTTCGGGATGAGAAAGGTCAAAATAGTTCAATTCTCGATTATAAGGCCCGTACAGCTAACTCCGCTTTAATAATTTCCTCCGAACTGCCCTTATCCTTGCATACCTCTTATGCTTCAGTTACACTAAAATTACGAAATACGGAAATAGTTCAGTTACGATAAATTGCTTCATGCACTCCCTCCTATTCTTAAGCTTCCTAAATTCCTTCTATTTAGAGTCTCTTCCACCACATTCACCCAAGGCATTCTCGGTCTACCCCTTCCTCTCACTCCATGCACTCTATCTTATGTCAGCATTGCTATCCAAATCTGTAATTCCGATTCTAAAACCGATTCTCAACACATTGATAATATATCTAAAAAATGTAAAATGGGCATAATATGCAAAAGATGCTTTCTACACTATTATACCTCGTATATGAGTAGAATTTTGGAGGAGAATGGGTTTAGGGACATCAGATGCAAAATTACCCTCGCTAAAGAAGCATTGACGAAAAGAGAATTTATGACGGGAGTCTGATATGAGATGTAAAGAAAAGGCTGGTGAAAACTCTAATACGGAGATTGGCGTTGTTTGGGTCGGAAACTTGGTCATTGGGAAGGGAGGATACACAAAGACTTGAGGCGTTTGAGATGTGGATTTGGAGAAGGATGGAGAGGGTGAGCTAGGTGGCAGGAGGACAAACGAGGAGGTGTTGGACATGTCGGAGAGGAGAGGAAGCTGGTGACGGAGGTTTGGAGAAGGCAGAAGAGATGGGTGGAAGAAGTTTTGAGAGAGGAAGGCAGTTTGAAGAGGGTAATAGAGGAGAGAGCACTGGGGAGGCGTGGAAGAGGAAAGAAGATGATAGGAATTCAATACGAAATAAGATGAGGTAGAAATGAGGAATTTAAGAGGGATCTGATGTCGGGACATCCTTAGGAGGAAAAACGAGTCAATGTTTCAGAAATTGGGATACAGGATGGTGGCTGTCCAGAACTGTCAATTACCTGGTAGAATACAAAAAAAAATTCCTTCTCGACATAAAAGGTTCAGGCTAGTTAAACTAGAAGCGTTACTCTAATCTTCAGGAATAATCTGCATGAAGAGAATAGTTTTCCGGGTCTCCATCCGCGTTTATTCATTTTTGATGGACAATATTTCGCCAGCGTTCCAGCTGACTTCCTCAGGTCAGTTGGATTGTCGATGCCGGGTTTGGTCCGTCCTATTTTATGTTACACCGTTTTTCCTTAGGCCTTCGTGAAAATAATCTGCATATTTTACTCGCTTTTTCAGTATCAAAACCGGCCTAGGTTTAAACAGCTAAGAAGCACGTTGATAATGACACATAGCTGATGAACACTAGGTCGGTGCATGCTATAAAAATGTAGGATGCACGCAAATGTTTCATTGTGATGATTTCATTTCGCGCGACCGTAATGTTTATTGGATTATTTTTCTCAACGATATAAAATGGGTCAATATCTGTTCACAAAGACGTCACCAATTTTCTTCTATAATATATTTGTCTATCTAATATCCCTCCACCAAATGGTCGCTTGGTTTTTGGGGAGGCGACCGACAACTGAAGTTATATGAGCGATAAGGTCGTCAGGTTGGTAAGAGAGAGATTTATGGGGCATGGAGGAAGGATAGGCGGAAGCATGGCGTCTGATCTCAATGAATGGCGCAAAGGTGGCAGTTAGGCGCCCAATCCAATAGACGGAGTACTGCTTTAAAAGTATTCTCCACGTAGAACTGAAGTAGGGATAGGGATTTTTCTAGAGCCATGATTCGAACCCGGACCCTTTGCATGGAAACACAGTACTCTAGCCACCACTCCAACACTATACCCCCACTTACTCTCTTGTCAAACCAATAGTATCTGCTCGTATTACATACCCCGCTCTCTCTTTTTTAAGCTCTCCAGGCTCTTTCTTAAGGAGCTCAAGCATTATATTCAGGGGGAAAGAGGGGTTAGGAAGGGTTAATAGCGGCGGACGGTAGCGTGAGGGTAAGGGGTCAAGTCGACGAGGGGGGGGAAGCGAGGTAGAGGTGGGAGCAATGATCTTTACCGGGCAGGTCACAGGCATGAACGGGCGGGAAGACCGGAGACTGATGCTATGGTGCGATAACATTTTATTCATACAACCTGGCCGTGTATATTGACCCGTCTTCGATGAGGACATTACGATGCATAGCATTCTCAGTCATAATCTCGTTGTTTGCATATTTGCCTGTATATGGTCACTTTCCAATACCTTCCGCGCAAAATTGCATTGATTATGGCAATGAATATTGTAAAAAAATTATACGCCACTGTGCGGCGGAAACATTTATTCCCATCACGTGGCTGTCTTACGTGTAAAATATGAAATTGGATTCCGAGCAAGGAGTGACTAATTGTTCAACTGTGTCACTAGTTATACCCAAATGAGTCTAATGATATTTAATTAAAAATTATTTAAGCAAATTATCATACTATTTTTTTTTAGCAGTAAAACATAAATTATGCTTAAACAAAGCCTTGAAGACAGCTCTGTGTATCTTCTAAAACTGGGAATATTCAGTAACGAAAATGTTGATTCGACTTAAACATAAAGTATAAGGAGACTCGTTTCTCTCACTCGCTAGTTTAAATAATTCTGCCAATTCAATTAAAAACAAACTTTGATTTTTTAATATTTTACTTTTATTCAACACGTAGTTTAGGGGTTTCATATGTTTATGCTCTAAAGTAAGTGCATACATATTTACACTTTAATCTTTACTAGTATCGTTCCACTAACAGCGAACAAAATTCACTGAGACATTCAATAAATACCTAAAGGCAGGAACATAATTTCATGTTTTCATACCTAAGATATCAGTGCATCTTCAATTCCAACACAAAAATAATATGATCTTCTTCAAAATTTGAACAGATACTAAATTAAAACCCATGAAATCGACTAAACAATAGTCGCTTTATTATACTCGTCCGTTCATATATATATATTTCCAATGGCAACCAAAAATTGCTACGCGTAACCACTAAATAGAAGCATAAAAGTGTGGAACGGTGATTACTACCCAAAAGTTGTTTGTTCTTTGAGAGAAATCCCATCTTCGCACCCATTATTAAAGAATGGCTTCATCAAGACCGAGGGTCCTCTACTTGGACGTAGGAAAAAAAAGCGAACGCAAGGGCGCAAAAAGTCGTAAAAGATTGAAGGGGTCATTTGGTGCCATAATAGGACTCGAGGATGGAATGGATGGGGATACAAGCTATGGGGTTCGTGGCATGGCCGAAGGGGTGGTAGGGGGACATAAGACAAAAGAGGTAATGAACGGAAATGGAAGCTGGAATGGACAAGAATGAAAATACTGTCAGCGAATAAAGCGATCGAAGTTTATCCACGCCAAAATGAGAAAGAAATTAAAATTCAGCAGTAACGAATATCATAAAACTTGCAAAATGCAATGATAGTTACCAAAAACGCCAAATGGTATTAAGAATTTTAAGATGAACAGAATGAAAATTATTGAAATAGAGGTAAAGATCAACCTTAAAGATGCATTGAATAATGTATACGATACACAATATTTTAATCATACGTAAAAAAATATCTTTATAATTGCTAACAAATAGAAATAAATACAATATTTACAATGGTGAATTAGTTGAGCAAATGCGAATGAGAAAACATCACTTGCTGCTATCCGAGTGTAGATGAGTAACTAAACACTTTCAATTACTGATGCTGTTGGAGAGCATATTCCTCACAGGTGTAGAGTATAAAGAAAAAAGTAATCCAAATTCTCCATGAAAACAATGTAGTTTTAACTCATGTGCATGCATTTTGGTCATTCAGGTGACCATCGACATGGAGAGCTTAAATCTCGCAGGTATGTGCGTGTTGTCCTAGGTTCAACAACCCCAAAAACATCGGTCCATTCTCAGCCAATTCCTTCACCATTAAAGACAAACGCCCTACATTAGCCCTTCCTTAAACTTTTCATGTATCCAACACTCTATACGCTCATTCAAAATCCCTATTCTATTCGGAAAAAGAAGCTATTCGCGTAGTCAAATAATTTTTGCCATACAGCGCGTTTATTTCCAGCGCTGGCTTAAGTAGGCATCGCATTCGACCCATACAATTATCCGGCCCCAGCTTGGAAAGCGTCCGTGTCACGCAACTGACCAACTCGGATGCAGGAGTACAGGCGAAATTAAGAGCTGCGCACTGTGTAAAAAAAAGTTCAGCGATTCCAAACGGCTGCACAATCCAGCCATATGGACACTCAAAACGGGCAACAGGCTTACTGCGCGAAAAAAAAAACAGTAACTGTTCAAATAACAAGATCATGAAGATAAAAACTGCGAAAAAAACGAGAAGAATAAAAAGATGCATGGATGAGATAATGGAAGAGAAGTACGGGAGAGGGACAGAGAGAGAGGAGGGGCAAGAGGAAAGTAAAGAGCAGTAGCCATCATTTCGCGACTGACCCCACGCAAGTGGAAGCACTCCGAGCATTTTGTCATGAGCGAACAGGGGTGGGAGATAGACCAAAGAGGGGTTGAGTGCCAAGGGAGGGGAGGAGAAGGGGGGCAAAGGATGGATTCAATATTTATTTGAAGGGCCTTGAAAGAGAGCGGGCGCGCGATAGATAAGGCAAGGGGCAGAGCTAGGGTACTGGGGGGGGGGTCGGGAGGGCGGCGAGAGACAGAGGCAAAGGAGGAGGGGTCGGCAATGTCCAGTAGGCTGGGGGAGGGGGGGGTCGGAGGAGGGGTTGGGGGAGATTTTGCGAACGGAGGGATTGCAGGGGCTCAACGGTCCAGACGCTTCAGCAGCCGGAGGAAGAAAGCCGAGCCGGCTGGGAAGGGCAGCAGAAGAGGAACGGAAGGACGGAGAGCGTCATAAAGTTATTTCTGCGATGAATGCGATGACCGGGATATGTGAAGAGTGTGTGCAGCGGGCTGGGAAAGGAAGGAGGGGTCCGGACCCCTCCCCCAATGTTATATAAGGGTCTCTCTATCATGCCGCTCGGGCGACGCGCTGGACCGAGAATCGAAAGAGTCCCCCGGGAAGATATCGTCCACAAGGGAGAAGGGGGCGGGCGGATTATTTACTTTTTTTGGCTGCCAGAAATAAGGTGAACTATCACCGGAAAACTAACGCCGGCGGGTGGGAGGGATGGGTAGAGGAAAAGCGTGGATTGGTCGACGTAGAGAAGGAGGAAAAGTCGGGAGAATGTCTTTTTTTCCTACGAGGAGATACGGGGGCGAAGCCAAAAATGTATTGTTTGGATGGCCGTTTATTTTCCGGGAAAGGTATAGCAGCGTGGTGTGGTGAACGAATTATAAGAAAAACGGGAATAGGGAGAGACGTGAGATCTAGTGTGTTTCGGTGGGAAAGGGATGAAGGCGAGAAAGAATTGAGATTTGAGTCGCGGGAGAACGGGCGAAGGAGTTGTTCAGTCGGTGATTGATATCCGAACAGAATGAGTCATTTTCAAAAACGTGGGTAAAAAGAAAATGATACTAACGCGTAATGAATAACTTAAATATGACATTGAAAAGGGAAATCAATAACTTAACATTGCACAGAAACCGATTCTGTGCCTTAATGCTTAAAAAGATTTCTCAGTTAACTCCGCAGTCTTTGAGAATTATAAAAATCAAAATCATTGAAGAAACCGAAATCATCAAATTTATCTTTTTAATAAAATTCTACTCAAGAGACAAATAAGTTATGCACAAGATTTTCATATTTACAAACAAACTAAAAGCGCCAAAACTATTTTATGCTCTATTTCTCCTTCAATGTTGAATATTTCACACCCATGCACGCGCATGGTAGATTTCAGCCTGATGTAGCAATTGAGTTTAATCCTGGATTAAGTATTTGATTGCGGATCAAAAACAAAATAACATAAAAACAAAATCTTGGTTTAAAATGCACAAAAGATATGTTTATTTCCTTTCAGCTTCACTGAGGGCACCTTAAAAAGTTTCCAATTGCGAAAAGCGTAGATAAATTAAATATGCAAAATATTATTTGCCTGTGAACGCTATTTCGGATTAATTTCCAGTACAAACTTTATCCCATTTAATCTTGGTACAATCAAGTCCGTGATTATAGTAGGTACGGTTCTTCGATACCCCTCCTGAGAAGAAGAAGAATGTTTTCCAAGGTTCGTTAAGTACCTACAATGGATAAAAAAATAGAGGATAATTGTAATTCAGTAAATTGTAATTAAGTGAATTAGAGGATACTATTGTAATTCAAAACATAAAAGGAGATAGTTAATTCTACGCATATGTGTTAAGACCCATATGGGTCTGCACTTTCTTTCTTATGGTCCTAACTTGGTCTAAAATAGGGTCCTAAACACTTATGCGCAATGTTACTTAAATCGTTGGGGTATCATCATACGAAATTAAAATTACGTTACTTCGACTTTTTATTTTTTCCAAAGAGTAAAACGTATTTCCAACAACATCGAGCATAAAAAAGTATACTTTTACGATTTCTTTATACAGTTACTAGCTACGTAATTACCTGGCATTTCAACATGATTTACTTTTCCGGAAAACTAAGCGTCTCACATTCGAAATCAATACTGTACTATTGCTAGAAGAGAGTGAGTTAAATGGTTGAAGAAGGTAATGAGAGGCGAAGGGATGCTGAAATAGGTAATGAAAGGGCTATTGGGTAATCGAGGAAGGGGAAGAAAGAGAATAGGCTTTATGGACGGGATGAAAAGAGGTATTACGTACGCTGAGATGAAGAAAGAAATTGTGTAAGGATGTGTATGTAAAAATTTAGAGCATTTTCGATTACTTATATTGGGACCTACGCTATCCGGTATATTACGCGAACAATAATACTTCTAATGTAAAATTAAAAAATACGTTGACGTTGAGTAACCCTCTGAAAGAAATAACCTATATAGTCATTGAGATGAGTTACGGGGAAGAGACTAATACCACTAAAATCCAGAGTTTTCGTTGCTTAACAAATTCAATAAGTGATACACACATTCTCCGATTTTAAGTTCACCCGAATCAATAAAAACTCCGAATGCATCTTAGCATTGTCATAGTGTAGAAGCTACCAGAGAGAAACTCGGAACAGGCATCTCTGATTAAACGATCTTCATCTTAGCTACGAGCACAAGTGAACATTGGAAATGCTTATTCAAACTATAAATTACCTTCGAAATAATATTCATTTTAAGTTTCGTACCACTGAATATATTAAAATTTAACATTAGTTTCCATTGACAGAGCATATTATCCACTAGGGCGTGAATAGTGGGTTTGGATTGACTGAGCTCGAACTTCCTGTAGAAAATTTGGAAACACGAATACGCTCGCACACATGAAATATGGGCGTCCTTGAATTTTTATATGATTGGATTCTATTGTTCCAGAAAAAGACATTTTGAAATGGACACGCCATTCGTATTTCACTCACTGGTACCGGAAGTACGGTAGCGTTCTCCATCCGGTCTATAATTATGCATCATGGGTCGCGGCTCATGAGTATGGCAAACCTGGGTGACATGAAACCATGATGCAGGGTGATTCCTGGGGTAATATATTTTGACGACGTGCGTGCAAGGGTTTGGCTGAGAGCACATGAAAGCCTTTTCTTGTATAAATAAACTTTTATTTTTCAAACTAGCTCCTTTGTGAGAGCATTAATTTCAAAAGCATTTTATGCACCACGGCGAGACTACATTCAGTGTGCATAAATTTTCAGGGAATTAAAGATTGCCAGCGCAGAAATCCCTATGCTTCAGCTTCCGTTCATCCTCAAACTATTTGAAAAATCATTAAATTATTTAGTTTTACCTCATATTTGTGGGCATTCAATATATTATATAGGTCTAATCAAAAAGCATCTAGTAGTACATCAGAATAAACCACGTTAACCGTATTTCATACTCAATCATGAAATTGTGGGCTTGCGCAACTAAACTCAAACTAACAGCTAATAAAAATTGTTTCTATGACGGGCATAATTTTCACCGGGCGGGACCGGGAAATTTCTAGGCCACCATGAAGACTCGCATACTCTGTACCTCACACCTACAAACATTTTCAGCATAACTCGAATCCCATGGCACATAAAGATCGCGTTCGATATCAAGCCGATATGCAAAGTATAACAAGGTTTACTTTACACGCGACAGAGAACATAATCGACCGTCACACCTTGGCCTTCTTGACGCAATAACATAACTCCAACTCCACATCCCCCGGCATCTGACCTTTCAGATCAGATCTCGACCATCTTTTTCTTCATATGCGTCCGTGCGGGTGAGACTTGAGGAGTTAAAAAGCACGCATTCAAATGCAAGCTTAGTTCGGTAGGCACACCCTCCCTGGACGGGCAGACAGATATAACCAACCCTGAGGGAAGATTACTCCTTATGCCGACTCGACTTTTTCTCGCGTTTGCGATGAATTATGCTCACCTGCGCACGCGTGTGTGCCGAGGGGAAGAAAGAAGAAAACCCCGGAAGCATTGCGCAGGTGTTTCGTGCTCAGCCTAGCGTCTCGGGACTTTTTCGAGTGGGCGTTTGTAAGAGAGAGAGAGACAGCGCGTGTATACTCGTACTCCTTCCCCTCTCCATATCTTGGCAATTCGAAAACGCTATATGCCCTCTTCCTCAAAAAAAGAGAAGAACAATGGGAAATGTCGTCCGGTCTTTGGGATCATAACATGATTTTTATTTGCCTCTTTTTTTTTTGGTAGGGCATGACTTTCCTTTCTGAAAAAATAAGTGCTTTGGGATGGGGAAAGCGGCGCTGTCTTGTCTTGCCACGCTTAAAATGGAAACTCTTCCGGATGTCTTAATCGCCCCTTTTCTTGGCCAGTAGCAGCAAGAGGTGACTGCTAAGAGTTTTCTGCCGTTTTCAGATTAACTAGAATTACACAGAGACTAAAGAGAATAGTGAAGTTTGAAGTTTTCTTTACCAACATTTGGTCAAGCGTTTTTTTGAAGGCATGAATTCATGCCAATAAATTGATGCTTCCACATTATATCGGTGGAGTGAATACTATGAGACAAAATACTCAAGGCAATAGCATGAATGCAGGAAAAAGCGAAATGAATCTCTCAACAAGTTAATAGATACAATGTTGAACGAAGTGGTAAAATTCCTTCTCCTCACGCACTATTATTACTACAGCACAAACAGGGCGTGATATAGATCTGTCAGGACAAATATCACTTCTAATTACCTCTCTCCAACTCCTTTTGCCTATTTCCCCCTTCGTCATGGCTGAAGTCATAGCACACCTTATACAAGCCCTGTCAGTTGCTCTTACGGTAGAATGCAGAACACGGGAATACTGCAAAAATGCGATGGCCTGCATTATGATTATCTCTTTCTTGAAATGAGTTCGTGAAGAGAATCATCTTGGCATCTACTAACAAGTTTTTATCTGCATTCAGTCGATTCAGAATATGTGGCTGGTTGGACTCTTGTCTCTTTTTGTTCAAATTCCAGATTTATCTGTGTTTACTCCGCGAATAAAAACAAATTGCTAGCCACGATGGGCACACGGCTCTCCTCCAAGCATAGTTGAGTTCGGCTCATAGTTGTGATAGTACAATTAATCCCCATACCTGTTACCCTTCTCTGTGAGAGATAAATGACCTTAGCCATTGAAGGACGACAAAACAAAAAACTACTAACTTGAGAAATATTAGACCAGCAAGAAAGATAACATGCTAAAATCTTTCCATAAAATCGCCCATTTATGTTTCATTTTCTGAAATTGTGTTTCGATTTCTAGGCCAGGAGTAGTAACATCTGATCATATGTTTTCTTGGCAAGAGAGTCGTAGCAGATAGACGCTCATTTTAACTGACATCCTGATAATATTAAGGCAACCCGCACCGTCAATTCCTTGACTCAACGCCTACGTTTCCCAGCAGCTCAAATAAAACATAGAGCATTACAGAATCGGTTCTAAGGTGCTGGGATCAGGGTTGCCAGAAAGTAAATAACTGGTAAATAATTAAATCCTTTTTACACAACGCATTCTATTAATGCAAATAATTACGCTTAATTGCCAATTAACTTCATTTACTTCATTAAACGAACCAGAGGATTCTTTTTTCCATGGAGCACTTGAAAAATAAATGAAGGCATTATGATAATGTCTTTCTTGAAATCAGCTCATCAAGCGAATCTTCTTCGCATCTACTGAGAAGTTTTCATCTGCATGAAGCCAACTCAAGGTACGTGGCCGGTTAGACTCTAGACTTGTGATTCTTTTTGTCCCAGTTTTCTCTGAAGTTGCTTAGTGCAAAAAATCAAAGAGGAAGTAATACGCATATTTTCAAGACAAAGTATCAACACTGAGATAACTCGAAATGAAGTTCGTTTTTTCGCTTATCGTACCTGAGTGAAACTCCAATTAGAAGCATAGTAACTTAACCTTCATATGGTTCGAAAAATGTAACAAATCAAATTAAATACCGCTAGTGCCTTATATTCTAAATTAAACTAACAAAATCAAAAGTAAATAAAATTTCTAAGTTTATCTTAAAACATATTGTCTATTTTTGCCGGAGAATTTCTATGCACAACTTCGAACAGGAAATTGCGTATTTAATTATACACGAATGGGTTTTGGCTATGATACACCAGCCTTATAAAAATTATTTGCTCACGCGGAGAAGGGTTGATATTATTATGGTCTTTTCTAAATGAAGCCAAGAAAATATTTCCCAATGACCGTAATTCTAAAATACCTATAATGTGTTCACCAATGTATCAATCAAAAAGAGTATCGGTAGCAAAATTGTTCGCTAGTTGTGATGCAGAGTTCAAACCCAATACGATTATGATCATTACTCAGGTTATCCTTCCGGACTACCTAAATTTACTAAAATTTTCCTATATAATGTTTGTAAGTAGTTTTATGACGCAGAAATAAACATTTCAAAAGTTTTCATTGTTTACCCCAGAGAAAGATAAGCCTAAGAGTTGCATGATAGCCTTAATGAATAATTATAAATCTAAAACTTTCCCACGCCGTTCTTCCATAATATTCTATACATTTTATAAATACCTCATATGCACCTCATATTCCTGCTTGGATTTTTTCGGTTTTCCCGTTCGGTTTCGTTCGTTCGGTATTATCATTTTCTGTTCTACTGGATAAGGTATGTGACACAAACTATTTTTAAATATAAAATCTGTCATTAATGCTGATAAATCATGCAATTCAATTTCCAGAGTTTAATTTTAAATACTTTGCATTGCTTCTCTCTCGAATTGCTATCTTTTTACCCAAACTCAGATAATAAAGGAAAGCTTGTCGTTAACAAAAGTAATATTTTCTTCCTCACAGAGAGTTGTTTTAAAAAAACTATGTAACTTAACGTCTAACTAACCTTTCATTGCTTTTAGCTCTTGGTCACGAAAAGCTCTGGAAAAGCAGACCAGAATGGAAAAACAGACAAAAAAAGATTAGAAGCATTCGAAACCCGGTGTTGGAGGAGGGTGCTGGAGATCAAATGGACGGATAAAATAAGAAATGAAGAAGGGTGGAAGAGGAGGAAAAATATAGAGTCTCAAGTCTCAAGAGGAAAGCCTAGGGATATATACACAGACCTAATATAAAGGAAAGTACATAAAGAAGAACTAAGTAAGGGAACTAGCATTAGACTGGGAAGGCTGGAGGGCTTTCAGTCAACCAATTTTAGGATTGAACGACCAATGATAATGATGATGACGAAAAACTCCTCTACATAAATACGCAGTGCCGAATTCGTGATTAATTGTTATGCAAATCCATTGAGGTAGACGGAAAGGGCGCTTGCTATGGTGACCAGTGTTTAAGCTGTCACGTGGGTGTGGCCGGTCTGCCATCTTTGTTCCCCAAATTGACCTTATTTGCAGCTTAACGATGTTTTCCATCAATTACTTAATTGGAATCAGCATGCATTTAATAAGAAAAAATTTTTGTATACTTTTCCACTGCTTTTTTATTTCGCGTACAACGCGTTTCGATGCCAATAAATCATCCTTAAGTACTTTGTGTAACCTATGTAACAATTACCTGAGGATGATGTATTAGCGTCGAAACGCGTTGTACGGGAAATAAAAATAAATCTGGAAAAGTACACAAATGTTTGTTCTTATTGAAAGGAACTTCCATTTATGGAGCCTGATTTTATGTATATGTATTTATTTATTTCATTAATAATAATCCGTATTCCCATCGAAAAACCATTGTAAAATCGAGTAGAATCTCAATATCTTCAAGTAAATAATATGTTTATAGTGTTAATCACTTTAAATTTTCAATAGAAGGCAGATATTCTTACATAATATCCGCTATATATGTCGCACTCCTCTTAATATGCGTCCATTCATCCGCGCTATCCAAAGGCAAGCAAGGAGAGAACAGGGTGAAACAATGTGGTGGGTATTTCGGTTGTCAGGTTACAGTTTGATGACGTCATGCCCTCTCCATCAACCTCAATGTGTAAACCAAATGATGCATTATTTAAGATTGGCGAATGCATTTTTGGCGAAATTTCTACATCTGAATTCATTCAAATGAACTGCAACACAATGTTACAAGCATAAATATACCTTTGTGCTTCCAAACTTGCACGGCCCAGATTCCTTCTACGTAATTTCCGTAAAATAATCTTCACACCTAATAAATAGCTCTCAAGTCCCCATTACGGTCGAGGATTGCCATATGTGTCCTTCACTAATTAAAATGATAACCTCCCAAAATATATCAATTCATTGATATTAGTCTGCAGCCTCGATTCACCTGATGTAAAACCAAATGTTATTTTCAAATTATTGAAGCAAAATAAGGATAGATAGTAAATAATACTAATTTGAATGATCATAACAGAGTTTATCAGACCCTGAAGCACACAATTTTTATTTTATTTCAGAAAGTCAGTTTACTTTAAAAAAAAACATGCCAGAAACAACGGAACAATTGCCTAAAGTTTACTACGGCGGATGAAATATTTACAGGAAAACCTCACTTTCAAGAGAGAGAGAAAAATATACGAAGTGAAGGTATAAACTCACTCAGAAACGGTCACATTAGCAAAAAAACGCACGAGAGAGGCAAGCGGACAAAGGAAGAAGTCTCATTTACTCGTACCAAAACACGTTATTTAGCAAATGGATCCCTTCGCACCCTTTTGCCCCGTCACACAATTCACACATTTTTTTCCTCTACCAACGATCCCGGACCGTTTGTTCGGCAAAAGCTGTGAGGGCGGGAAGGGAGTAGTGGAGAGAATAGAATGGAGGGAAAATGAGGGAAAAGGGAGATATGTAACAACAATGAGTACTTGTGTGAAAGAGAGAGAGAGAGGGGGGGGAGAACGAGATGGGTGGGAGTGGGAAATTTTGTTGTCCAGATGAGAATGAGGAGATGTGAGGTTTGAGTTATATATGTTTATTTTCACGTTCGCTTCATTTTATTCCCTTCATTCCGCGGGGCCCCTTTCAGAATGATGTCCGCTGATAGGGATCGCTCGAGAGAGCCACCTCCACGCTCGCCCATACCACCACCGCCAACCAACGCCATGCCGACCACCCTCTTGCCCCCCCCCCTCTCAAGAGCGCCTTCACTCCGCGGGCGTATGGGCAACTTCCGGTGTGAGTTCCATAGGGTGGGCATGTCTGTCTCTCTCTCGACTCCCTGCCCACCCCCTCCCTTTATCCAGCGGCCCGAGGAGGAAGGTATAAGGGAGGGAGAGAGGGAGGAAAGGGCCGGAGTTTGAGGGTAGCGGGAATAGGGCGATGGTATGAGGCCTAGGGACGAGTGGACGATACTGAGGGATGGGGGAGGCAAGGACGGCGGCTGAAGTTTTCTATCTACACTTACATAATACCCCGTGATCTGGCGCAGGATTAGTGGCTGGGGAATATTAATTCATCATTCACGAAGAAGGAAGGGGATCGGGTCTTCGTGCCGGCTACTGGCCTCTCATCCCGAAGAGCCCCGGTTCGAATCCCGAGAATGGCGGAGATATTAAAACAGAATCTTCATCCCCACTTGGGTTCTATATCGAGAGTATTGTACTCCGTCCGTCAGATGGGGAGTTTATCCGTGGACCATTGGCGCCTGCTGCTGACGCTGGGTTTCCTTTCATCCTTACATTCCCCAAATAGTTCTGCCTCACCCAAACCACCCACCGATCATCAATTCGCACAGATAACATCAACGGAAATAAATTAATAGCCAAAAAAGGTAGGGGCGATGGGAAAAAGTGTATGGAAAGAACGAAAACTGAGAATTGTTTTGTCGGGTTAAAGCCTCGTTCTGTTAGTTGAAGTCATTGACAGTAGGGTAAAAGGAGTTATAGTAATCATATGTCCAACACTTCAGCTCGTTTATTTGGCCTCTTATGTCAGTTTCAGAGAGCGGTATTAAAATAATTTCTTCTGTGTCACCCTGTATCGAGTTATATGAATTATTCTGGTAATACTTTTTTCCGAATGTTTAACCTTCAAGTCTCCAGCGTCTCCTTACGTAATCCTTGGATAGTTCACTGGATGTTTGGGGAGGCGAGTGGCAAATGAGGCAGTCCCCGCCATGAAGGATAAGTAGATAGGTTTGTGAGGGAAGGATTAGCAGGGGGAATGGAGAAAGGGTGGAGAGAAACTCGGCGTCTGCATTACCATATTCTTAATGAAAGGGGATTTCCTCAGTTTAAAGTCTCACCGACGAAAGGAGTAGGTTCTACGCCGCCTTGAAGTCCTCTCCATATAGCATACAAAGGAGGGAACGGGAACATAGTCATTCAACGAATGGGAGAGGAGAAGGTAGTTTACACACACACAGTCACACCTTTTAACTCCAAGGGGAGGAAGGGCTGGGAGTTCTTACGGAGACTGAGAAACAAAGGGGTGGGTGTGGGGAGGTGGAGGGAAAGAAAGAGAAAAATTGAGAGAGTTATGCGAGGGATTGTTAGCCGGGGGAAGGCGGATAAGGATTAAAAGAATATAAAAGGAGACGGGAAGGTAAGCCAGGAGAGAAGAGGCGGAACCGTAGAAATGTGTAATGAGTTTCCGAGGGCGACTAATGCCAAACGGCAGGATGAGCAAGAGTGCCCGAAACTTTTCTTTTTGAGGAGGAGGGCTTTTATAAAAAATTCAATAAGTGACGTTAAGTGTGGGGGGAGGGGAAATTTAGCGCTTCCTCGAGCAGTTTTCTTATGGGAAGCAAGAGTCCTCCTCGTGTGCGCGAGCATATACGACGTGGAGGGAGAAGAAGAGAGGACGGGGCAGCAGCATATTAGGAGTGAGAACGGAGGAGATTTATGCCAGCCGGGTTCACAAAACTTTTTTGGATAGAGACCCGAGATAAGAATGGGGAGGAGGAGAGGAAATAAAAGGCTAAGAGGGGCGGATGTACTTATGTATATATGTATACATGAACACAGACCAACGCACATGAGCGCACATACAAACACACGCACACCTAGCAACTCTGCGAGGGCTGGAGGGCGGGCAGTTGTTGATGGCTTCGCCCGCTGCCCGGTGTGGAACGTGAAGTAGAAACAAATAAGGCAGGAAAAGTGAAAAAAGCAATAAAAAACGAGGTCATAAGGTAAACTTTGTAACACGACTTATCGCCCGAGATAATCATCCTGGGCATGTTTCATCCGTGAATAATTGGTCTTTATTGTTTTGATATGAGTGGGGATATTAAGGCAGCAAGGTGTCACAAAGTGGAGCTGTCAGTTTATTTTTTTACACGTCATCAAAAACAAAGTGGCTAATTGGGTTGGAATTCCTGAGAGGCGTGAACCGCAGGGCTCACCGGCTGCTCATAAAATGCAATAACAAATCAGGGCAGCCGTAAGTGTCATGCGGTTTCAAAATATAAAAAAAAAAAACGGTCTCAAAATTATTTCAGTCCTATAATTTCAACACCTTGTGACACCTTGCTGACCAAACTAACAAACAGAAAAATCGCGGTAATTTGCTTACATTTATCTGCCTTAATCTGTTACAAAGGTTGGTCAACAACGAGATGGCATGTTCTAATTATTAGAGTAAGGATCAAATGTTGGGGACGAAAACTTATTTTTTTTCGTATTTCCGCTACTTTCTACCTAACACTCTTGAAGATTTAAATAATAAAAATAATAGTTTGTCGAATACGAACTACTTAACCAAAGTCTGAACAACGAGCAAAAAAAATTGCTTACATCATAACAAGAAGATCAGGTGAAACTTCAAGCACACAATTAATGGTAATGCTTTAGATTCTGAATTCAGTCTCCAAAGCTTAGGGGCATAACGTGCCATGTAATGCATGCGACTACTTCAGCCGCTGCTCCTCTGGTAAGGCGGGTTTTGAGTATGCAAGCTTTTTCGATACGCTGCTGGCATGCCTGACGCCAGTGACTCTTTTATTCTACTTCCGCAATTAACTGCTTAAATTTGCGCACGAGAAAAAAGTAGGTAAAATAAAAAAAATATGTTCTTTAGTTTTTTCAACACTTTTAATTACATTCGGAGAAGTATAAATAAAAGCTATTTGGAAGAAAATCACTATCTTGTTTCATTTTCAACATAATTGTGCGCCAACTGCTTATGTCTGTCATCAGGCATTACAACCTTTTAGTATGGTATTTCAGTTTGAAGGAAAATACTTTGATGAGGTATATCAAAATTATTATTACATTAGTTTATTTTCTCTGAAAACCTAACTAAATAATAGCTTAATCCAATCAACAAGTATTGCTAAGATTTTTTTCGGTCTATGGATATTTTAGTTTATTTCGTAACATTTTGAAGTCCGTATGAGCCCACGTAATCTCATGAATCAATTGGGAGAAGTTTTTGTGTAACTTAGGGATAACAAGTAATTTTTAAAAGAACACTAATTTACAATTTCTCTTACAGGTGGATTCGCATGAAAAGTATCACCATAGAGAAAATTCATCAATTACATAATACATTGCACTGAGAATTTCGATAAAATTAAGAAGTAATTGCGAAAATGTGACAATTGCTTTGCTGCTGAAAACGTAAAGTTGGTAAGATAACATACTCTAAATTCATTAAAATGAATTAGGAATCTATAGTGAATCAGAATTTATAAGGAGAATTTCTACAGACTGCTAGAAATGGGGACACTTTTAAATTGGATGAATCAAATAATCACTCCATTTAATCCTTCACAAATAAAGTAAAAGCCTACAACAATACGGCATATACAAAGTTGAGACATGAATACGTGTCAGAGAAAAAGATTAATCGGCCGGTAAAAATATGGAGAGGATATTTTTGAAAATATTTAGAAATTTCACGCCGGAAAACTAGAACAGCTGACGGAAAATGGGAATGGATACAGGCATACCGGCCATTTCAGTTGCATAGCGATCGGTTACTGATAAAAAAAGGCAGCCGAACTATTTTATCAGAGGTGGCGGAACATGAGGTAGGAATGTAAATAAGGGCAAAGTGGACTAACCGACACCTCTTGTCTCCGAATCTCGAGAGCAGCCTTCCTCTCCCAGCTTATGCTTCCTCTACCCAACCCTCTCCCCTGACCCCCCACCCAAGACCATTATACAGTTGCGCCCAATTAAAAAAGGGGGAGAGAGAAATATAAGACTGACGCCTTATAGCTGTCTTCTTTTTCTTCCATCCTTTTCCTCCCCCATAGTATATCTGTTGTCGGTGGGCATGCACGCAACCTTCATGTCCGACGGAGCTATCTTCATCGCACGCGAACCATTTGGTTCCACTCCTGCGTCGACAGGTATACCCTCTCCTGCGAATCATAGTCAAGTCAACCATGTGTGGACCTCGGGACGGACAGAACGCGGTTCTTAACCAACGAGAACTAATTTATTGCCTCGCGCTCCATGCACTGACACCTCGATTAGGCTCATGAAGGGTTGCGAAGGGAAGGCGGGCCCTTCCGGTCTGGTGCAGAAAAAGCGAAGGGGGGGGGGGGACGCAAAGGGAGAAGGACTAGAAAATTAGGCGGCGGAGAAGGAAGTCCAAGTTGAGGTGGGTATAAGTTACTCGCGAGGGCAGCATTAATTATTCCGTGAATGGGAGATACGATTCAAGGCGAATAGCCCTGGGCGAAGTTTTATCTAAAACAAAGGACGATGAATTTCAATTTTGGCGTTCATGTTAATGCTCCCTATTAAGGTGTACTTCAGAGGTCCGGCTGGGAAGGTACTGGAGAGAAATGTGTGCAATAACATACGAGTCAAACCACAGTGCATTGTGAAAGATAATTAACGTATGAGATGAGCAGGTGAACAAAACAATGAATTTAAAATAAAATGCACTTCCGGTGGAGTTCTTCAATCATCATTGCATAATTTAGGAACCCCAAAGAGCACTTTATAGTACAAACTTATGACTAAGGGATTAAAGGCAAATTTTTGCTTCCATTATTTCAAATCAGTTTCTATCATAGACCGTAATACGATCTTCTGAAATTAATAAATTACAAATAAAAATTCTGAAAACTACTAATATTTCTAAAACTATTAGGATAGATTAAGCAAGAGATGGAAAAAACATGGAATAATTTTCCTCAATAGGTCGAAATCCTCAGGATGATTTAGCGCCTAAAGGGCTGCACGGCGCTCTTTCCTTCGGTACGGTCCAGCGCCAATGAAAACTTACCTAATCGGTGCACCATAGGTCCATGTAGACATATACATACGATTAAAAAATCTATCAATGCTCTTATGGATTGGAGAGGAAAACTAAACGCACAGTAGGTACGCATATAACACTGGATTTCATCTCATTCATACTTTCTGAAGTAACTGTCTGGAATCCACTCGAATTGGAATGAAAAACAACAACTCTTTGATTCCACTAAAGCAATACTTATTAAAACGCGATCTGGGTTTGACGTACAACGTCAAAATCAGGTCTGAACCTAGAAAAACCGAGAGAACCCGAACCTAAATGTACGTTGAAACCCTGATTGTGTTTTACAACAAAAGTTTTAGTGGACTCACAAAGTTAATGCTTTTTCACTCCAGAATTTTATCTCATTCTTCTAGCTTTTATTGTTTCAGCCATTTCAATAGAAGATAGTTATGGTTTTAGTCTCTTCAGTATCCTTGGAAAGATAAATATCATAACACACTTTTCTCAATCATAGATATTCGACGACAGTGGAACTTGCAAACCCCTAAGGATCACTGTTGATTCTGCATTGTGCCGAGATAAACGATGAGTTACTGCCTTCGAAAAAAAATCACATAAAGAGGACGCGGTACACCCATATTTTGCCGACTCTTCTGCGTTCCGTTCTCAATCAGTCACTTTTGCTTATTTCAACTCTAGCCCTTTGAGTTATTTAAGGCAATGAGTGATATTTGGGGGCTATCTTTTTAATTTTTTTCTTTATCCATTATTGGAAGGAGGGTTATAGAACAAACATAGGCTTTTTGGACGAAATGTTGCAGAATGCCGATTCAAGGAACGCCATATATGGCTAGGTAGCCCCCAACAGTTACCTTTCTGTAGTTGATACGCCAACTGCCTAACTACAGAAGGAAAAAAACACCGAGATCGAGGAGAAATATATTTAATCAACTGCGGACAAAGCCTGATTCCGATTACGGTTCCAATTTTGAAAGGCCTGATATGACTATTGAGGAATTTAACATTTGAGTGTCAACTATTTAAGGAATATCTAATAATAAATGAGAAAGAAATTAAGGAAATAGAGAGGAAAACGATACGACAGAGGGAAAGTGTAGAATGGTTTGCGATGCGTCAGAAGATGCTCACTTCCTCGAATTTTGGGCAGGTCTGTAAAATGCGTCCATACACTGGCAGCGAAAATGTAGTAAAAATCAATCATGTACATACCGTTATTTCGATTCTCCTCACCTAGAGTACGGAAGGGTGAATGAGGGCAAAGCTTGCACAGTACTGGAAACAGCATAATAGAGAATGTTTTACCCTTACCTAGGAGCAACTCCCAATGGAATAGTGGGGATCCGGGCATTGTGGAAATTAAATGCCCATAATCGGCTGTAGAGATGAGTGTAGAAGAGGCGATCGTACATGGAAAAGTGGATTTTTGGATGAAGAATCACGGTATGAGAATAAACCGAAAGTATAGTTACCACTATCAGATACAAGGTCAGCTCCATATTTCTCAGCAAGACTTATGCATCTTTCCTGTGTGGACGAAGGGTTGAAGGTGGAGAGGATCCTCAGGGACGATAAGTTCTGGGAGAAATTCATGGTGGACAAATTAAAACAATTCTTTTTGGAATACATGCTTCCGGAGTTAGTCGATCCGAGATTTACCCGGTCAATGCCGATTCGGAATTCCCCTAGTATTTTGGCAGCCCAAGAGATGATACGTCGTAACTCTGACAAACGTAAGGATGGGAAGAAGGAACAGAAAGGAAATTTTAAACGCAAAAAGCAAAAGAAATAAAACAACTATAACCAGCATGATGTGTTCTTTCATTAGCTCTAGTTCTGTTTCCCATCATGTAATAGAGCTCTGCTTAAATTCCACTAATGATGTTAGAGCCGAGGTTAAGTTCTCGCTTGGAAGCTTACTGACATCACTGCAGACATCTCCCGAACTTGTCTCGGATGGCTGTGGTTCCGGAATAATGTTTATATTGACTATTTAGTGCTTGTTACGAATTCAACTAACCATCAACGTAAGGAAAGTCTAAATTTCATAAAACTGAATATCAAGTTGGCTATTTCGTAAGTAGCTTTATTTGCTGTGGACTTTTCTGACAGGTTGATGCCGTGGGGTAATGTTTTCCTTATAACTGTGCTGACTTACACAATAATAGCTAGTGTGGTCAACTCCTTCTATAGTATTCTCCCTAGCTATGGGATGCAGCAATATTTCATACTTATTGGGTTTAATTCATCGTAAATAATTGTCTATGACCATGATCATAGGGTCGGGCTGAGAAAGTCCCCATATGAAAACATTATTTTTTTGTCCAGGTCCTCAAAAAATAAACTAGACTTTCATGACACGAAATCGAATTACTAATGCGATTTAGGCAGTTCTAATAAAATTTAACCGATGGCTAGTGCAAAGGGTGAAGTATTAATAAAGTAAGGATCAGTAAGAGGACCAAATTTGTTTAGGAAAGGGATGAGCGTACGATACTGTTTCCTGGATTGGATGAAATAAAAGACGTAATACGCATTCAGAGATGTTCAGGAAATGAAGGTTGATGGAGGTTTGCACCATTTAAAATCTATAGAACTTTTACTCTCTTCCATTTAAGCATACCCCGTTACATTACCGTAGATAATACATGCTATTGAACCGCGCTATCCCTTATCCACAGGTAAGGGCGTCATTCGTTATGCCATCATTTCGGCATCGTGCCACTACTGAGGTGCAAACGTAAAGACGGCGCGACTGGTCTGCTGTTGCCATACGGTCATGGTCGGTATCTATGGGCCAAGTCAACCTCATCCGCGCTGAAGTGACAACAGCGTGTCCGTCTAGACATCTCAACGAACGTGGTACGAAAACATCTTCGAAGGAGGGGAGGGCTCGTGGTTTTCCCCTCCCCTCCACGAAAAGAAAATAAACGTAGAGGCTACACTCGCGACAAATGCGGAGACTACTATAGGTAGGCACTTAATTCGGTAGCTCTGCTGGTCAATAAGAAAACTAACCTCACCCTAAGAGGAAGAAAAAAATTATGCACCGCGTCCTCTTGCTAAAAGGAGCAACTGTTAGAACAAAAGAGTGAGCCCAGAAATTTTCTTGGTTTTCGTCAGATTGGCTTTGCCTCCCTAAAAAATCCCACACTTTGACAAACATTCCCAAAAAAGAAGCCACTCAAGGGAACTCCCCCAACTACTATATCCCCGCAGTACGATGGAATTAATGGATGGATTGGAAATAATATTTTTTGGTCACTCTTCTCATCAACTCTAAGATACCAAAGATACACATACATGCAATTTATAACGTTCTTATCGCTAACCAGATGCTAGGAGGCTAACCAAATGCCAGGAGAAGATTTTTAAGGTGGTTGGAGTGATTTTTTTATGTACAGATTTGCGAAAAACCTTCAATACGTGTTTCTATTAGTTATACATATACATTGAAGTGAAAAAAATGTATCATAATCATTTGGTTTTTTGCAATTCAATGCTATTTCACAAGTAGCCTAATGAACACATGACATATTTTGTAATATTTCGAATACATGTGTACAGCATTTCTTCTAAATGTGAAATAATACATTTAATATTATTATAATTGTTGCTGACAAATAATACGGTATCATATCGAGTTAAATAACGTATTTATATATGATTTTCGTATAAATTTCGATCACCGTGCCGAAAACCCTAGTCAATATATGATTCAATTTAGACGAAAAATGCAAAATATAATTCCTGCATTGTTCTCATTACTGCATGTATGGTTATTCCCCCCGCATAAACATAACTACTAAAATGTAATTTAGTAACAATGTTTTTAGACACTTGAAAAGTTATTAAAATTTGCACTCAATAACTCATGATTCCCGCTCTAGCCACAAATTGGCATTGGTTTCGTTAGCCAAATATTTGATGCGGTCATTTTGAGGCAGGGTTAGGCTTTGTAACCATGGGAGCACGAAGACTATGGCCCCATCGCCCGCTCAGATCTCTAGTAGCTCACAAATATTGAGAGACTTGAGTAACTCAGGCACAATCAGCACATACATTCAATTCAACAATAAATGAAAAATACAGAAAATACATATTTCATTAGAAGAGCCTAATATATAAACTGGGTTGTAGTATTTACGGTAGTAAAATAGGATCTTAAGATAAAAATAGATTCTTTGGCTGCCTAATTATTTCTCGTTTACTTTGTGGGGCTCTTTTATAATATAATAACGGTAATTAACTTAGCGTAGCATGATATATTTTAGTTAAATTATTAGGACATTATTTTAATTTTCGAAAATAATAATTCGGATATGACGTAATTGCAGAACAACGAAAACTCTTTTGGTAATTTAAGTTTAATAATTCTTGAGTGGTAAATAAAATGTATGTTGTTACCTTTGGTTATTTTTCATTTCCTTGGCTGAATTACTTTGAAGTAATTTCCACAAATTCATTCGGATTAATGAAAAATTAGTCTCCATGTAAGGCAATAATTCTCAACCTTTTTTCTTTGTTCCCCCATTTCACCCTAGTTCAGAATATTATTCCCCTTCTCAGTACAAATTATTAAAAAATAATGCAATTCCGCAAATGAAAATGGCGCGCATGTTTAAGAATCGATGTTAATCTTTGGCATTCAATAAACTTCATTGAACGTCACAGAATGGATTGAAACAAGCTATGATCCTTAAAAATACTCATACTCCACACATATACTCTATACAACCTTATACTATAAGAACTTTATGAAACGAACTACTATTTTTCAGGTTTTACATGATCTAAATTACATCACATGTTGCTAAATATTGGTCCCTAAACTCCCCTAAAGTTCTTTCAAAAGGGTTGGTTGCTCACTGGTTGAGAGACCCTGATCTACAGGACCTTGAACCCAATTTCCGTCTTTTGAGTTCATGACTGTACGTTACCTTAGACATCAAGTCACCTCCCTTCGGCCCTGATTGGACTGAATCTCCGTGGGTGAGACGGAAAATTCCCTAAACCATCACAGGCAGTCGTCGGATTCATATGATGCAGCATTAGTATTCGAAGCCACAGTGAACGGAGACCAAAGGTAGAGAGGATGGGGAAGAGCATTCCTCGTCACTCAACTTTCCTTAACAATCGGACGAGAATCCATCCGAACAGGATGGGTATATTCAATCAAGGAGTGCTAATAAGACGAGGGCTAAAAAAACGAGACAAATGAAGAGATGGACGGGAATGACAAAGAGCAAAGATAGATACTACGTCGACAGCGAGAAAATCAAAGAGGAACGACATGGTAGGGTACATCGAAAAAACATTTTTTTTTTTTATTTCGATTTGAAATTTTGGGAAAAGGAGCGATTCTAGCCACAGATATACCGAATAAAATATTTTCGAAAAATATTAATATTTAGGGGTCTCACCCCCCCCCTCCCCCCCCTCAACCCCCACCCGCCCCCCTGAAGTTGCAAGAACGTGAAGTCGCAATATGAGAATTTGATGGCAGTGTTCGTCGTCATCAATATACGATAATTTAATTTCACCTACTCTGTAATTAGTTTTTAAAAGATTTCTGATTTCAATAAAACTCACATCTAGAGTTTCCTATTTATATATTTTTTACTGCAGCCCGCTGAAAAGTGTTCAAGTACGCGTTGTGGCCCTCGTTACGATAAGTTTGGAGACCCCTGACCTAGATTAACTTCCATAAGGCGTATCACACCTCCCACGTGGCCAGTGTTCCCCACACAGCCGTCTGACCCTGCTGCTTTTTTCACTCGAATCAAGCTGCTTCTTCGTTAGATACCCCACTATGTTTTGGTGGAAGGTTTTGGAGCTGCCTTTATCACCTTGAGTATTGTAACCTATGTAACGGTTACCTGGCTCCTCGAGTTGCACTATGCGCTCTTATTTCATCGTAGTTTAGCCCTTTTATTTTCACCCTTCACCTCATAGGTGCAAGTAACATCCTTCCTTCCGTCAAAATAAAGTGCCTTTAGCTTATTATCCTTAAGTTCCGCGTCCAAGTTGTCTGACAAGACTCTGTGATGATTTCAAGAAACTGTGATGCATCACTTCCCTTATTACTTTGTTAGGGTCGACGATTTTTTTTGTGCCATCTGGGGTAACTAAACCATAGTCAACAAGGGCAGGATTTGCAATAAGGGCAACATAAAGAAGGGGATAGGAACTCCGGTGCGGTAAGCTACTAATGCAACGTTCGACAGTTTCAATCTATTCTGGTCCGTAGGGTGCTTCAGTTTTACATCCATCCATGGATCCATCCTAGACAAAATTGAGTCATGACGTGCTGTGCCAGCTTTCAGGTCAAAAAAGGGCTTCCAAGTAAACGTCTTCCCAACCAAACCTTAGGTACTTTAGCGTAAACTAGAGTTCACATTAACAATGTACTACCTTTAGCTATACGCTACAGAATATTTTCCCTTGCATACTCTGTTTGTGACCCCCCACGTCTCCATGTGCAAGAGGAACGACTGGCTTTCACCCTAAAACCCTATAATTCAGCAAAAAACCCTTTATTTTCATAACAAATTATTGTAGTTATCTGAAAAAATAAAGCAAAATAGAACAACTTTCGGAGTGTTATTGAGTTCCCTGTTAATTCAATCAAACGATTCAAATAAAATCCGGGAGAAAATCACTAGAATTGACCCCAAAACGGCGATTTCTGGTCAGCTAAAACTTCAGGAGGCGGGGTGAGAAAAATATTTTGCATACGCTCTTATTTATTCTACATTCATCGAATTATTTTGCTCATCCTCAAATTTTGCTTCAATCCATCCGTTTTAAACCTCTTCTTTTTCACTCGCTGTATTTTTACTTCATTCCACCAAGCACCGCCTTTCATGTTCTCTGCCACCCCTTTTCCGCACAAAATTCTAGCAAATTCTACAATCACTCCATTCAAACTCTCCCACGCATCATTTACGCTCCCGCTGCTGGTACAGTCATCCCATTTGCTCTCCTTCGAGGATAATGTATCTCCAACCTTACATCCATACCGTTCTCTAATTTCGTTGTCTACCTACCATTCTACTTTTACTGTGATTTGCATACGCGTACCACTCTTTCTTGGAACCCTACCCAAGTTCGCACTTGATACAACAAAATAGTGGTATGTTCCTCATTCAGCAACCTACCGTATTAACCTGGAACCCTCGCTAATTCTCTCTATCTTTTGTAATATATTTATAAGCAATTATCAATTTATTAAAGTTAATTTTTTTTAGGATACCGGGACTAGCCACGGTATTTACCTTTACGGAGTCACCCGCAAGTGCACATAAGTGCGATATTTCATTCGCATTGACCGGGATTCGAACCCGGATCCTTCGATTTCGCGCCCAGTGCTTTAACCAGTTTAGCTACCGAGGCGTCCTTCTCCCCTATGGATTAATTGGTGGCTTTATAGTTACATGAAGTTAGATGAGAAATTTATAAATTTTGATATAATATCAATCGTTTTTCTATCTAATAAAAGGAAAGTTACTTACGAAATATTCATACTACCTTCCAGATTATATGAAATAAAATTGCTTATATTTAATTACTTTTGTAGAAGCTTTTGTAACATCCGTTATAAAATCAATGCAACATTCGTTACCAGTCGAAAAATGTTTACTTGCGGACCTACCTAAGCAACGAAAACAAATGTAATAGGTACCTAAGAAATTTTATTTTTACCTATTACAAATGGTTGTAAGGGAACAGAGATTACATATATGTGATCACACTTTTGCAACATACGTTACACGGAAAAGTTATTCATAGTGTATTTATTTTATTTTTTGGCAGACAAGACTCACTGAATGAATCACGAGAATACCTGAGATTTGTCATTAGCCGGAAAAACACCAAATATGACATAAGACTCATTGTAATTTAAAAATCTTCCCATTTAATTATATTTATTTATGAAACGAGATAAATACTATTAATATATGATAAATACATTTACATGAATAAAAACGTGACATCGTTTCCATACGGATTGGATTTCAAATATTGTGGCCTTGTAAACGGTTTTCTGCCTGGCTGTGGGTGTCCACAGCTGTTCCTCAGAGCTGTACTTTTTATTTGAGTGAAATGCTCCGAAAATGACTTCCGGTTATTTTTTCCGCCACGCGAGGGGCATTAACTGCACAGACTTGCTACAACCTCGAAATATTAAATACTGAAAATACAAATCACCGTTCAAAGATTTGTCGTTTAGAGATATGGATGCATCGCATGGAAACATGAGTGGAGCCAGGCACTAAGAATATCAGAGACTCAGACGAACAAAGGAAAACTTGGGTCCACAAAACTTGATGTTGCAAGGGAGTTTATCATGGCGTGAAAAGAGAAGGGTGGATCACAATGAATTTTTAACCAAATATATCGGGCATGAGATGAATTGGATTTTTAATAAATATCTTGCTCATAGGTAAATATGACCTCTAAATTATATATACGTTTTGTCAAGATGCTTGATCGGAATTATGCATATATATCCATTCCATCAGTGAAGGATTTGTTGCAAAATTGCTCTCCATAACTTCTCCGAAAATTCATTTTCATGAATAACAGGTTAAAACTTGATTTGTGAAAGAATTGGAAACTGCGAGGCGTGGTAAAAAGATTAGCAAGTGCGAGTACATTGAACAAATTCGTGAGCTATTTACAAGCATTCGGCCGCGACAATATTGTGTGCCCAGAGAATGCTACCCAATAGGCACTACGTGTACGGAACGTTATATTCCTGAATAAGTTTAGTTGTTAAAAAAACGTACGAGAAAACGTCGAATAAGTCCGTATCGAACATGCATAAAAAACGAAATAAAAAATAATCAAAATGGAGAAAACGCTATAGTTGGGAAATGCCCAAAAAACTGGGAAGGAAACAATAAATCCTACGGCAAAACCAAAACGCAAAGTTTTCCATTTCTTAAGAAAATAATTACTGAAATGAGGGTTCATTATTTAAAATTAGGTACGTTTTCTTCATTACAGCCAAGTATTCACCACACAGAAAATATCTATAACGATTATGCAATTAGAAAATCGGATTTGAAGGCAAACAAACTCAGCTCAAGAGAATCTTGAATATCATGATTTCTTTTAATTCATTATTGGCTTTTTTCTACCCAGAATATCATGATTTTTATAAAATTTATACATAATTGGCTAATTAAACAATGATGATTGGATCAACAAATGAGGAATTAAAAGGAACGTTTCGGTGTGCCGTTGGGACGAGCCCTACCTTTGCTGAGGGTGTCTTTCACCTTTCCGTTTTCTGCATCATCCCACTGTCTCGATTCAGCCTCTTCCACCAGTCTGCCTCTGTCTTTGCATGATGAGTATTAAGCGTTGAAACCATTCATTTGCTGAGCAAATCCGTATTTATGAGCTGGACGTCCCTCGTTGAACGTTCCTTAAGTCCATCTAAAATATGTTAAATCAACGGAAATAATGAGATAGGTACAAATTAATGGTCTAAAAATGCAGTTGACGAAGGAATGAATTTCCTGGATAAACTCGAGGACATAGTATAGATATATATGCTAAAGGTTCTCAAATTTAACTTTGTGGAACTTCATTATTCCTAAATTTAAAATCATATTATTGGCATAAAATTACCGATTACCCCAATTTTTTCATGAATTGACGAAGGAATGGTTATTTTCAACATAAATAAAAATAAGGGTATGTCATCGAAGGTGCTCGTATTAGATGTTCCACCTTAATTATATCGCCCATCATTCCCTAATTCATGATGTGCCCAGGACTGGCCATAAATTTTCTGAAGGAATAGAACTCAACATTTTTAAACTCCTACTGCCAAGAGAGTTCAGATGCACCAATGTCACATTTCCTTTCAGCTGTCCAAGTAATTTTCTTTAGCAACTTATCCCCCCTTTCATTGTTTCATATGCTCCTCCCAGAGGATGCGCAGAGTGGAGTGAACACCACTTCGCTTCGAACAAATTTAGGCGATAGACTTTTTTTAATGAGTTGCAATCTAATGATACTAGCATACCACTCATAAACGTTCCGTGAAACGAAGAAGTTTGAAGATAGCTGTTTTAGAGTAAGCACCTACGACGCCGAGTTTCTCTCCCACCTTCCTCTTGTCTTTGAATAATCCTTCCCATGCCAGATTGACGTATTGATTACGCAAATGACCAGTTGGTTCCTAGGTTTCCGCAGCGATTTGTAGATGTTCTCTCCCTTCTTCCGGGTCTTCACCGCATGTGTTTACTTGAGTTGACAAAAGTTTAAATCTGAAGACGTTGATTGGAACACCAGCGAAATTGCTGTCAACCTAATTTAACACACGCGGTTAAGATCCGGAAGAAGGAAGAGAACATCTACAAATTACTAGTTGTTGATCACCTTCCCAATTGGCCAACCAAGCAAAAAACCTACATTCTATGCACATCTTCTATCCACGATGACCAAGTACCCGAACAATGGGATCCGAACAAGAATGGGGATGAGGATCGTGTGATTGTGACTGGCTTCCCATCCCGAAGGCCCGAGTTCAAAACTCGGGTGTAGGAGATTCTCTCCCCCTTTCCTCCACTCCCCAATAATTCTTCCGCTACCACTAAACCCAACTGTCCTCAGTGGCACAAATGACATATTTTCATCGTTATCGTCCGCCTCCCAAAATAACCAACCGGCCAGCCTAACAATGTAATGCTGCGCTTATCATTAGAATCATCATCAATCTATTCTTTTTGCTTATCTTTAGAACGTCAAAATCAATTTCCTTCTATTTCAAAATACTTAATATGCCAATGTAAATGCACTCCTTGGGTTCTTAAGGACTCAGCCAATTCTCCTCCATTTACGCCCTCCCATGTTCATATTCAGGTCAGCCTTTCCATTTCTCACAGGAAAATCTTACGACATTCGTCTCCTGGCGATTAATCAAATCGTACTCCGATCACACTGTCACTCTAATGCACTTATATTCAGCTTAAATCTCTTGGCTCAATGGATTACTAACGTTTTTCCTCTACGCCATGCGACACCATAAAAAATTTGTTCGAGAAGGTAAAGAGCAAATAGTATGAGAGAAAATTTTGGACACTCAAATAATTTTTAGTTCAAATGAATATTTTAAGTACTTGAAAATATTGTTTTCCTCATAAAATACTGCGCATAATAGTCCAGAGATAAACTCACAAGAAAATTTCAACATGTTTTAGTTGCCAACATCTAGTTGAGTATAAAATGAGAGGACGCAATTGATAATGCCAAATGCAAATGTACTTCTAACAATTGTGATGAAGACTATCTTTTTCGCGTCACGGGAACAGTATCCACTAACTGCTGCCCCAATGTTGGACATTTTACTGGGCAATTACATGGGGTGGGAGACCTCACATCAAAATACTAACAGCCAGGCTTACAGATCCCAGAAATGTGAAAATAAACATAATCCACCAAGTGACGACATCCCCGATATTAATTCCGTTCCACTGGTTTATGAAAAATGAACCCCTTTTTGACTATCGCAAAACATGTGTTAAAAATCATAATTACACATTAAATATTTAATATAAATTAAGTCTACCGATAATTTAATGCGAAGCACACGACGTATCATATGAATACGTACAACATTATGGACTACTCCCGACCGGAAGGAAAGTTAAAAGCACCAAAACGCAATGTGACGATGGATTTGTCAAAATGTAATTGAATGAAACGAAGTATCCTCTAGACTTCTCATACCAAAAGCATTCAATTCCTAAACCGATTATTAACGTAATAATGTTTTTTTATATTTTAAATACAAAATTTTCAAATTTCAACCTTTCTCTAAAATACCGAAGCTATCATTTGCTATGGAAAATGAATTTCACGAATATTGCTACGACAAAATATTTACCTAATCCTAAAAGTGACCACAACTTGGACTTGGCAGAATTCTACAATCCCGTCTGCCTTCTACCAAAGCAATTTTGATTAATTTAAGACGACTATGTGTTTATATTTTCATAATCATAACTCATAATCTCTCTAATTCCTCCTAATATCTACGAATAATCGATAATATTTGTAATTAATGATGAAATGAAATCTAATTCCCGAATAGGTACCATTACCTAAGAGTTTTACGTACTAGCACGGTCAGGAGGCTTGACATTGTCGATATGCACAAGGATACGATAAATATGCACAAGTGTTCACTAATTGTGTCATAGATTCTAAGTCTGCCCTTACAAAACACCTCCTAAGATGATTGAAACATCTGCTTCAATACAGCGCACGCACGATAAGCGACAATGATAAAAGATATCTAAATGTAAAATTAACTAAAGGCATTACTTACAAAATCTCCACCTCTCTAATTTCTCGTCACAGATTCCGTTGGATGAACGATGGATGCGTCAATTCTCTTCCCAATCCTCGCGTACTCCCATGATACACCAACACCAACGCACGCCAGCACTAATGCAGTGATTAAGCATTCCCCCTAGAGGAGCTCTCTTCAACGAACGAAAAAAATGTGGTGGGCGATAAACTGTAACCAGCCAATCATAGCGCTTGGCGGAAAATACGAGCGAGCCGACGCTACCCCCACCCCGTCTCGTTTCCATGGAGACGACTCACGACAGACACCTCCGCGCGGTTGACAGACCTCTTCTAGCAACTCAAATGTTTTGCATAAAGCACGGCCGGGAAGGAGATGTAGACCTCTAGTTTTTTCGACTTAAAAATTATCTATCAATGCATAATTTCGAGAAGACTGGCACCTTAGTGCGTGGAATTAATCACAGATTGTAAATTCTATTCTTGGTTTCGGAAAACCATTCCATTTCGGCCGAAAGTAATCTTTAAACGTATGCATTTTTTCGCTCCTAGCAGCCTTCTACATTCGCCCATCGCCACGACGGGCGGGCGCGGAAGCTAGCGGATTACGCTTCCTTTACTTTTAATTGTCCCCAACTAGATTTATTCTAAGAATACGTTTATCTTTAATGTATTCATTGTATTTTAGACCATCAATTGAATTACACCACCATCGATTTCCCAAGATCATATTTGTAATTAAGTGAGTCTAGGTATATCAAACTTTAAGCTCACAATCACATCAAATGGATTAAAATATGATAATACCTCACCTTGGAAATGGGATAAGAAAATTCATTGAAAAAAATTGTATCATCTACCAAAAAATTTATATTACCTCATAACATATGCACATCATATTACACCCTGAAATGCCTCGACTAATCAAGATTTACTCTATTACATTTCATTAACTTTAAAAGATAGCTGTCCAAATTGCTAGCATGTGAGTTAACCGAATCTAACTATAGCAATCAAATTTAGTTCAAAAATCGGCGCTTAAAGTTGCCCTAATACACTAAATTTTCTAAAATGTTTTAAATTAATTGGTAATTGATCTATATCTAGCACAAATCTACTTTAGACAAAATAATGAAAAAAATATTAGCTATCACAATTTTTATCATTAATGAGACTAGGTAGAGGTATATTCATTAAAGTATTTATTTATAAGAGAGTGAGGTGTACTAGTGGCTTGATTGGTGATATCTATATGCACCTGCGATTTTCTCCGGTATTCAAGTCTTTCTCAGCTTGCGTCCAGGAGAATGATCGTCTACCGATTGCCTCATGAACAATTGTAAGTGATCTCAAATTTTCAGCAGCTATATATAACATTCAAATATTAACAGCTATGCAAAGAGATACATTTTCAGCCTTATTTTATTGATCTACCGATTTCAAACTTTAACGGCTAAAACAACACCGTTGTTCAGGTAAACTTTCACCGCTCGCGAATTTTCAAGACTAATAGTCAGTTAGTATCTCGGTTAACATTCGGTTGCTACAAGAGTATATGGTATGTGTAGTCATTTATTTATTCTGCAATTAGTTCAGAGTGAAAAATTAGGGAATATTGGCTTCAACAATTAGCATGGTCGTTATAGAGACGATGACTCAAAAACGCAAAAAGTCTGCTAAATATCGATACATTTCATTTAATTTTTCACGATTTCCACTGGAAAACAACATTCGGTTATAAAAATAAGCATATCTAATCAATTTATTCTCTATTGGTACGTTTCCCGATTTCGTACAACTTTTATTTCTAATTTTGCAAATGAAAAAAAGTCTGAACGAAACCAAACAACAGCTTAACGTGTTTTCTTATGGGAGTCACTGAAAAATATATAAATACATAAATACGTTAACATATTTTATAAAAACAAACGATTGGCATTTCTTCTTAAATCAGCTCATCAACACTTTTGATTTGAGTATAGGTTTATGGGTCTCCGACACCTGGAAGTGGGTAAACATTTCGAGCATCCAAACAAACACACACATAAAAGCACTTTCTCCTTTATATACCTATATAGAGATTTGCATTCAAATGTGGGTTTCCGCTCCCTGTGCTCCCTCTGCACCAAACAATGATTTGCAGTTCTTGAAAAGACTCATACATTATGAGAGCATTTGACTACCATTGCAAAAGGTGCTCAGAAGAGGTTATTAAACCATTTATGATACCTTAGTGAAGAGGCCGTGGGGCTCTCAATATTTGACAGTTCTCTTCCTGGTCTTGAAAGAAAAAATATCATTAAACGTTTAAGGACGCGTAAAGGAAGCGATGAACCCCCTAAGAAAGCCTCACCCCAACTGTACACCATGTTTGCATTGTTTTTAGCGGATTTCACCACCACGAATTTGTCTTGATTGTATTTCATATTCAGCAGAATCTCTCTTTCTCAATTTCAACTTTAATGATCTGAATTTAGTGAGCCCTAGCACGATGTCTCGCTCCCATGTCCCGATAGCACTGTGTTACTGCGCAGAAACGCTTAAGTCGCGGTATTATCGGTACATATCGTGGGTTCCGGAACGGGAATCAAGTCTTAACAAAATACCGTAATTCTTCACTTTGACTGGCGACTTCTCTGGAATCTGTTTCAAAAACACTATTTTAGCAGTACTTTTCTTGAACTTCTTCAACTGTCGCAAGAAGTACCAAAACCTGGACTTAGCAACTATGGGGTCAGGAACAAAAATCCTCACTTCGTACCGAGGCGTCGTCTTTTCCTTCTCCGTCAGGAGCTTTCGCCCGATGACCTCGAATTTCATCAGCTGGCCTTTAGCCGTCATTTTCAATATTTATTATTTCACTCCTACTTCACGAATTCCCACAACACAACGTGCCCTACGAAGAGATTTAGATACGGTTGTCGTTTACTTGGAATATGGTCATGACAGCAATCAACATATTAAGAAACATTATTTTACCATTAGTCAACCTTCAGCAATTTGAGAAAGCTGTTCGAAAATCTGTATATATGCACGGGGTTCTTCGATGTACCCGTGCGATAATGGGGTAACATTTCTGATTACATAAACGGCTTGCAGGTTGTTACTCATCTTCAAGTAGTAAATGATTACGCACAGAGAGGAGTGAAACTACTCCAAGAGACTACTTCAGACAAATCTGTTACCACGAAGGAAGAAAGCTATCAAAATTTGTTATTAAATGTTAAATTTCATCGGAAACCAACTCCTGACGTGCGCAAGGGGAATTTTAATTGCAAAATATGGATTGCCAGAGGGAGAATAGTGTAACAAGGGACGGTAAATAAAGTTTTTTATTTATAATTGCCTGTTTACTACAATATTTGCTTACTGTTTTATTCATAGAATTTAATCCATGTGTGAAGTAAAATTTTCGTCCACTTAACTTTTCATTTTCTCTTAAAAAACTGAACAAATCAGTTTTTCCCTCTTGTAAGTCAAGCGTAATCCCCCAATGACTCATACTTGTAGCGTACTATTCCCACTTACTGAGGAGGGAGAAATGAATTAATGCCACTGGACGCAAGCTGGGAGGGAGGTTCCCACGATGCTTCGGTACGTGGAGGGGTAGAGGTTCGGAGGGGAAGTGAATAGTTAGGGCTTAGCCTCGGTGGTGCAGCGGCGCTGGGTGGCGCCTTGGGGGGCAGCTTGAAATGAGAGGGCCCATATCTCAAAAATGCATCAAGATACGTAAAAACTGACGACATTTCCGTGCATGAGGACTTACATTTTACATTTTACTTAGGATATGCGTTTTTTCTGCCCAAAAAAAACGAATATTTAGTTTCGAAGTATATAGGGCCCTTGGAGCACGGGTTCCCGATAACTAAGGGTGACAGAATTTTAACACGTGAATTCACACCCCACTTCGATCATTTTGAGGGGTAGAAAACATAAATTTTCTCAATTTTGAAAAATAAGAGCCACCTTATTGCTCACTCCCTTTAATTTTACCCCTTAATCCTGAATTCCCCTTCCCCCATTGAAAATGACGGTGACGCGTTGAAACCTTGGGCGATTGAATAAATTTGTGCGGATAAATACTATTTACAGTTTTTATTTCTTTTTACGAGAGAATAAAAACTACAAACATATGACCGAGTAGCTTGTACCCAAGCAGTTGATCATACTTGCAAAAAGATAGTTCACTGGCAGGTCCACAGAGAATGAAATTAAAAAAATGGTTTCAGCCTTCACTTTGCGGCAATCTTTCTTAGTAAAAAGAACGAAAGAACTTTAAATGGTAATTATCCACACAAATTATTTATATTGGCAAAATTTATTTACTTTATAAGGGTGGAAGGGTAAATCAGGAGTAGGGGGTAAAATTGGAGGGAGTTAGAGGGAGCCTCGCTATCCTTGCTCACTCCCTCTAATTTTACCCCTAACTCCTAATTTCCCATTCCCTCACTGAAAATGACGGTGGCCCGTTGAAACCTTGGTCGGTTTAAATAAATTTGCGTGGAGAAATACTCTGCAGTATTCTATTTTATAGTTGTGGAGTCAAGTATTATTTTTTTATTCCTTTGTTCGTCGGCTGCTAGCGAGGTTACAGCCGTAGGTCCCGAGTGAAGACGTTCGTTTGCTTCGACTCTCGACCGAGGCTACCAGTAGTTTGCTATCTTCCATCAGTAGCTGTCTCCCTTCAGTCACTCTTTAGTCGACAGAAAAACCTAGCAGCAGTGCAACATTCCTCCTATGTCCTGTGGTGTTCTCTCGATCTCCTCCTTACAGCTGGTCAACCCCTTGGCGAGTCACCGCGCTTCAACCATCCTCTGCTGCCTGTTACTACCCTGGGCCCGTCTACTGCCGGTGTATTGCAGAACCAACGTTATTCTTTTTTGTCATTTAATTGATTTTTTCCATATAATTTTTTTACAATTTCATTCCAAATTAAATTTGGGAGTTATATACAGTCCAATTACGATCATTTATCCCAAAAACACAATTTATTTTTCATTTAGAATAAAAACTACAAACATATGACCGAGTGACTATGATACACAAGAGGTGACCCATAGTGACCCCAAAATTTATATTTATACTCTCTGAAAAAAGTTTTCAAAAGATATGCTCACCAGAGAGTAGTAATTGGAATATCGGTCTTTGGACATGGGGGAGTCAAGTTTTGTATTGAGTTGATAGCAGCGTACGCAAATGGAACTCGTCTATTGACTGGAAGAATGGCGGGATAAATCAGGAATGAGAGTCAGAAAGCCTTACAGTCTTCCCACCCCACCCCGCATCCTCCCCCTGTTGATAACTTTCCCCAAAAAAATTGTATGCCATCCTTCCTTGCCCCCTCTCCGCGTCAAAACTTCCCATCCTCTCCCTTTCAACCCCTTTCACTGCCTTTTCCTACCCCCCCAACCCCTTTTCCACCCCCCGATCCGCCCATAACATTTATATTTATTCGCTGGCGGAGTTCAATCTCTAGGGCGGGTCGATTTTCATTAATGGAGAAGGATGGAGCGGTTTGGGGGGGGGGGGGAGGAAAGTTGGAGAGGGGGAGTTCGCAAGAGAGGCTTCATTCTCTCCTACACGCTAACACAAGACTCGCGCATGTACACTGTACACACGCGTGTGTACGCATGCATTGTTACAAGAGCATATATTAACAAAATTGCATAAAGGTGCTGGTGTTAGATAGTGCCGGCATCACATCACAGTCAAAATGATATTGTTGTAAATCAGCTGATTTATAGGAAGTAGTTCACTTATCGCATTGCTTGATTTTCTTTGTGTAAACCTGATTTTTACCTTCGCTTACCTGTTGTTTTTATAGTATACTCCTTGATTAACTTCGCGTAGGAACACTTTTATGTAATCTTGCTAAATTATGTTATTATATTTTTGTTAAGTATCCGCCGAACATCGCCTTCATAATCAAGACAAGGAAACGCCTTTACAATAGTTATTTTGTTTTTGGGTGCCTAAATTATCTAAATTTTTGGGACTGCAAATATTTATGAATTACAAAAGGCAAAACAAATATTGTATAAATATTATTACATTTATAGCATTATCTTGCTTGTAGAAGTGTTATTGGAATATTAAAAAAATAAACTGCAACATTTCTTTTTGATGTAAAATTTCTTTTTATGTAAAATTGACAAATACTTAAGCTCAAATTTAGGGCAGTATGCATGAGATAATGTTTTTACGAATAATTTTTGGATGTGCCCAAAATGGTGAGAATAGACATTGCTTTACGTTTGACAATGACTGAGATTGGGAAGAGAGTAAATAAATAGCCCCTCCCTTAGTGATGGGCGAACGAATAAGAATGGAAAAAATAAAGGAGATTTAAGAGAACTTTTAGGTACTCCTTCTCGGGCCTGTAGGTAAGACACCATAAGTATATATTATTTTAGTCAGTGGAACTTCGGCAGTGAGTTACTAACACCGTATGCCGATAACATACTCAACTGAACGAAAACCAGGTACTGTGCGCATACAGGTAAGCACGTACACGTGTATTAGAGATACAGAGGGCGAAATCTGGGAAGGTAGGGAATGAAGGAGGGAGGAGGGGATGATTATCGGCCCCAGGGGGATGAAATGAGAAGAGGAGGTAGGGGCGGAAGGGGGGGAGCGTGGATCTTGGGGCTGAAGGAGAGGGGTTGTTGCTGCGGGGAGGAAAATGAGGAGGTTATGGGAGGAGCCATCGGTACCTTGTCGGGGAAGATGAGCCACGGAGATTGGGGGATTAAGGTCGGTTCACACAGAACGTAGGGTAATTGCACCTTAAAATGACCAATTTTATTCAAAATCTGGCTACTTACAGAAATATCTGTACTCTCTCTGATATATTCACAACAAAATCCTACCATTCCACGCAATTTATTTCGTATATTTAACATGAAACTATACAAATGCGAGAATGGGTTAAGCATGGGAAAAAATAATAATTTCAGATCTAATGTAGGTAAATTACATGTTTCCGAAAAACTCTAAAAAAAAAGGGATAGTAAATGCTTGTTTTTGAAATGCTAGCAAGTAATAACTGGACCTGAAGTCAAAGTACGTAAGTTCAATAGATATAGTGCTACAGTCAACTCCTGTGGCTGAAAATAGTCTTAATTAGAAATATATGCGTAGAATAATATTTACACAATTCGAGCGAAAAGGTGAAATTTAGTCTTTGTTTTGACTTATGCAGTCACAATGGATTCTGCTTAATAAAATAACCTAATAATGTCAGTGAAGATGGTTGAACTTGATCATATGAGTCAGGCAGATGTCATTCACAACACGTAAATTAAAGCAGAGGATGGCACATTTTCAACTCCTATGAAGTGTTCTTACGTTGACCGAAGAGAAACTACCTTGGCGATGAGACGCGTGCCACTAGCGACGGAAAGTGAAATGCCAAAACAATAACAAGTTTTATGGAATTCGTCCATCTAAAAACAGAAAAATAATGCTAATTCTACTGAAGACAAATTTACAAATATCGATACAAATTTCGATAGAAAAGCCATCAAGCAGTGATGGCATAATGTGTCTAAACCTACCTTGTTATTATATAATTAATCAATGGTCAGAGTAATTTTCATAGTTATAGTCATTCCTTAAACACAAGGTAATCAAAATTGACTTGCTTCTCATGGAAAAGATTACAACGAAATGAATCGTGATATTAAAAATTCCAAATTGCAAGCTAACTCCTGGCCTGACATTCAAACCATTCTGTGACGTTGGTTATCACAGCAGAAAAAAACCTTTTGCTGAACTTAAGAAAGAAGTACTCTCATCGATTGGTCTGAAGACAGGAACGCTCACAACCTGAGCTTAAGTTACGATGCGTTCTTAATTTACGTTCGGCTTGAAGGGCCTTAAGACTTCTGAGGTGGGGAAGGTGTGGGGTTCCGTGGAGCGACGGATTTTACGAAATGAGAAGGCGTTGCGGGGAGGGCGGGTGGGAGGGGAGGAATGGGGAGGAGAGGCGGGGAGAGGAGGCATGTGCGGGGGGGGGGGGCGGTTTGGGAACACGGCGTGTTCGCAGAGGAAGATTATTGCCATCAGAGTGGGGATTATATGAGGAATGGCAGGTATACGCGGGGATGGATGAAGCAGTCGGGTTCGGGAGAAGCAAGTGAGGAAATTGTCGAATTTTAGATTGATGAAGGGAGGGAACGGTTGAAGGGTATTTCGCCGAGTGAAAGGGAACGGTGGGGGAAATTGGGAGGTAGTAAGGGACGCTGTGTAGGATGCGATGAGGTAGAGCCGAACAGCCGGAACACCGATCACGAGAGGAGATAGGTAAGAAGAGAGACGAGGGGAGAAATAAGACTTTCTGAGAGTGAAGGGACTCACGTATGAAGTATATGCTACAGCAGGACTACATTATTTTGAAAAACATTCCACAGAAATCCATTTTTCTACAGAATGATCAAACTCAGCATATAACTCCCTTCTCTTAGCTTCACTCCCACCCTAGTGATGCCATTTGGCATCAGCATGCACTATCCTGGTTGTTACTATTCATTACACGAATCCATATCGTAACAAGTAATTCCTCGCCGTCCTGGGTATACTTGGAAAAAAACCACTCACCCAATGCTGTTAGATCCAGCCTACTGCATTATTCATAAAAAAAAACAAATTCCCACTTTCCGTTGGTTATTACTTCTCCACGGAGTAATTTCATGAAGAATATGATTTTCTCTGAAAATGTTTTTGAGCTGTTCTTTCAAAAATAATTATCCATGGATAAAACGGCATAAATTCTACCTTTTGCTAGACATTAATTTAACGAAGTCACTGTCAGACTATTCCAACAATATTTATGGATCTTATATTTTTGTGGGTTGTATGATTAAGTGGATTTTAGTGACTATAGTTGTTTATTGTTGCTAATATGTTTAATCCATTTATCTGCATGTTCGCAAACGTAAAAGCCCTGCTTGCTGTTTTTGGTGTCCAGCAAATAGCCAATATTTTTGGTGTCCAGCAAATTATCTATTTGATCAAATTGCTAGAAGAAAAATTACCAGTAATTACTATAATCTTTCACGTGCATACTGATGATTGATTTCGCGGATCTCTTACCATCGTCTTTGCGAAGAACTATTTCTAATTGACAGCTTAAAATAAGAAAGCGTGACTTGGATTTTAACAGCAACACAAATGGACTACAGTAATTCATTGAGTAGGAATGAGATATCTATAAATGCAGGAAAAAGAGAACGCTGGCCATTGGGGCTATATTACATAGATCATTTATTTAAATGCCGAAGTTGAAATAAAGCAGAAATAATTGAGGAAATATAGGTGAACTTCTAAAATGGTACACCCTTCTTCGTAGAAAAATTAATGCGCAAGACCACTTTATTATGTGTTATGCGGATGTTGGAAGTTGATTTTTAAAATTTCCATGCCATTCCAAACGTAAAAATTTAATTTACAATATTCGTGCTGCAATGCACCAAACATTATCCTTTAAATGCAGTAGTTTGTGTGTTACAGCAGCAATTCTTAGCGGAAATAGGGCAACCGAAAAATTCATCGTCCCTAAGAGAGGTGATTAAAAAGAATCGAGCCTTAACATAAAACTAAAAGGCAGATGAAAAGATATACGAGATGCGATGGTTTTCGAAGGGAATGAAGACGAGGCCAGATGAAAAGGAAAGGGATTAAAGCCAATTCATCGAAGAGAAAAGGGGGATCGGGAGCAGCAAGTTTCGTAAACACTTTTTTAGGGCAACCAGTAAATGGGAGATTCGGGAGAGAGGGTAAGTGTATGGAGATGGAAGGAATGATGAGAGGAAGTTTAATTGAGGAAATGGGGCATGCGCCATAACCGGAGAGAGGAGATCAGGGTCCGTTTCAAAAAGGTTTCATCAATATGGCTCAAAAATTAGCAGTTTTAATTGACTACTCACTTAGCAGCTAAAAAAACTTTCATACGTTTTTCACTTTTTAAATGAACATGAATTATTTGTTTTAATTCACTAGGGGATAATTCTTCAATAAAATTGTAAGATAGCACATACAGCATATAAAATTATTAATCAATGGTCATTTAAGCCTTGGTGGATGGTAAACCACTGAATTGAGAACGAAAATGCCGCATTTGATAAAAAGCCATAATTTCTTGAGCGGAAAAATCCAACATTTACCTGCGGGGTATACAAGGCTACTTCAATAATGAGCTTCATAGTGATAGTAATTATTTTTTATTCATAATTACTGATGGAAATAAGACATCAATCAATTATAAAAGAATCATACTATGCGAAGGTATCAGAGAAGATGAAAATAGAATGCCTATAAGCCATTATATGCTACTCGTGAACGCTTCAACTAAAATCAGACAAAGCTTTATTAACTCTGGAAAAGAAATTTTTTAAATCATGCATCCCGCCCATTCTTATGCAGCTACAATTCAAAGCAGTCACGTAGGAATGGGCCCGGATGGGTCCGTTCCTACATACTTTCGCTCACATTTACGATGCTCGGTAAAATTTGATCGTAAACATACATCTTTTAAAAAATGCCTTGTATAATCATAATTCAATATCAGGGTATTATGAGGGCAAGGATTACGAGATTAAATTATGCACCTATGATAGTAACTGAAAATAAATCACTTAAAACTTACATTTGAAAACCAAATGTTTAAGCAAAGATTTTCCCCAGGTTAGTATCATATTTCGCATGCGCTTAATGAAGTCCGTTTCATGAAACAAGAGCAAATTAAGAACGAGAGAATAAGGAAGGAAGTCTAGACCAAAATGAGCAAAAGCGGAGATTTTTGCGACGTGAAGCGGAAGCGATGGAAACGATGATGATGACGATGATTATGGAAGCAATTGAATTGGGGTCTGAGCATAAAAGGGAAGATGCAGAGCAAAGACGAGAGAGTGCGAAGAAGAGAGAGAGAGGAAGGAATAAATAAATGTATGTATGTATATATATATATATATATATATATAAAAAAACCGAGATAATGCGACATAAAATGCAAAGGACACAAAAAATATATGGGCGTTTCGGCGGTCATGCCACCAACGTCGACAACAAGAGAGACTGCCGAGAGATGTTGGCGACTTGAGTGTCGTATGCATATGAATAAATAAATAAATATATATACATGTACACATAGATATACACATATCGTCGGCCCCGGTGGCGACGGGGTAGCGTCCTCGCCTGCCAATCCAAGGGTTGCGGGTTCGAGTCCCGCCTGGGTTGATTTTTCGCCATCCAGGACATGGGTGTTTGTGTTCGTCTATTGTTTATGTTACATCACCCGATGTAATAGGCCATTACGAGCTGTTTTCGGGGAGGGTGAAATAAATAAATTAAAAAATATGCATGTGGAGAGAGAGAAGGAGAGAGAATTGAGAGACATATAGAAGTGGGCAAGTTGTAGTTAGCAAGCAGAAGAGGAGGAGGAAGGGGAGGAGGAAGAGGAGGAGGCTCGGAAGGGGTGGTTCCGAAGAATGGCGGGGGAGTGAGGCAGGGGAAGGGGTGTCGGGGAGGAGCAGAGATATTCCCCAAGGGTAGAAGTGGGAGAAGGGGAGAAGAGATGAGCTCGTTTGAGTTCTCGTATTAATCCACTCAAGAACCTGGAAGCCCAGAAGAAGAGTGGCGGAGAGGGGGTGTGGAGGGGGTGCGTGTGGGGGCGAAGCATAAAAAGGGGGGGGAGGGGGAAATATAAAGGCAGATAGGGGTTTGGGGGAGAGGGGGGGAGTAGTGGTAGAAAGCAGTGCGGGGAGGGTATTTTAGGGGGGGGAGTGGTAGAAATGGATTGACTGTGGGGGGGGGGGCGAGAAGGAGGAGGATTAAAAGCTGAATAAGGGCGGCGACCCGAAGTTGCGGGCGTGAACTGAGAGTTGATGAATATCGAACGGGAAGGTGATAAAAAAGGAGCAGCGCATGGGCAAAAGGCCAATATATACAGAACCAACCCCCACCTCGACCCCTCTCCCCACTCCTTGTATGACTTTTTCGTTAATGATGAATAAGGCAGTTCTGAAAGGATATCTCCGACTAGCGCAGGGCCATTTTCCCCCTTTACTGGAGTATTTTGATGGAACTCATTTCTAAATTTCACCGTATGAAATACAACGCTGAATATACACATCACAAAGGGAACACAGATGTGCCTTGAGTTATCTGTAGCAGATTTTGCTCACGCATTTGACGATTACAAATACACCTTAAATTCATGAAACATTCACGATTACAGGGTAATAGTTTTCATGCTTATTGTTAGATAGACTTCAAATGAATGCCTATTTCTTATAGAAGAAATATTTAGATATATATCTCTCATATAGTGCTATAAAAAATAATACACATAGTGCCATCGCTTACTTAACCACCAGATTAAAGCACCACGTAGTGGTTGCATTTAAAATAAATTTATAACTTGATGACAGACAGTTTTATGACCAATTTTAAATAAAAAATATGACTTGAATAAGGGATCATAAATAAATCATAGAAAATGATTATTCGAGATTCCGATTCACGTATTTTACCCTTACTATGCTAGACATCCGTTGCGTAGATTTGACCAAAATACACTTGAGCACCAAATTCCTCGGAGCTATTAATTCTAGTTATTTGCTAAAGCGTTTCAACGAGTTTTTATTTTAATTGATTTTTTAACTTAAGTGCCTAGGTAACCACGGCAAAATACACATTTCAAATGGTATTTGTTACCTTGAATGCTTTCAGAGGCACCGTTTTTCTTATGTTTTCAATCTTTTATATTTTGACTTTGAATGATGAGATTAATTATGAGAAGAGTAAAAACTTGGGATGTCGATTTGCTAACGTCTTCATGAGCTATTTTAGGGCAAGCGTCATCAAAATAATACGCATTACGTTTCGGAAGACGCTTAGTTCGCAGTCGGTCTAATTATAATTTACTTATCGCTGATAAAATAGTTTTGGTACCCGTGAAAGTGTAATTATTGCTTACTGCAATCCGACTGATCTCACATGACTACAATGACGACCTCACTCAATGCTCCCATATGACTTTGGAAAAATATAATAAAATTAGAATTATCGGTGCTTCAAGAAGCAATATAAAAAATCCAACGCGTAGGCATTCAGATAAAAAGAGTGAATATGGTTAGGCTCTCCACCAATTGGAGTATACCCAAGCAAGTCTTCAGATTCATTAATAAGCCTAGTTTTTTCATTTAAAATTAAGGTTGAATTAAAAATGCGTTATACGCAACGCTATCAAAGAAGATGGGGTTACGATGCATTTCAACACGTGTGATTGAATTTCAGAGCAAGCAGCCGAAGGGGAAAAAGCTTCAATATGCATGCCGATACCATTGCCGTAAAGGCACTACATATTTCTTTTCATAGGAAAGAGATAAATATTAACACATTTAACACTAAAACACATATCCTCATTGGAAATTTACCAATGATTGGTATTCCAATTAAAGTCAATCAAATCAATAGTTCAATAGCTCAATCAAAGGCCAAGAGACAAACGTTTTCGCAGGAAATATATTATTACCTTCATGGATTTATGATGAAAGAACGCTCAATGGATAAAAGAATACTCACTGGGGACTTAGGCTAGGTATTAGACTGCCAACGCTAATTATTTAGCTAAGGTATGTACTCGCTGCGAGATTTAAATGAGTCGCTCTAACTTATCGATTAAACCTGAGGATAGGGAGCTGTGCACCGTTACCTGCAGTGAATTACTGGCACTGGATATCTTTGTTCTTCGCGATTATTTTAGACTAGAAGAAGTTAGTCACGCATATCAATTCGGAGGATTTCGGAGGATCGAACACACACAACCATGTCCTCCTAGGACATGGTTGTGTGTGTTGTCCTTTGTTACTGTTACAACGTCTGATGTTAAAATGGTCCTCGGGGCTTTATTCAGGTTGATGATATAAATAATTAAATAAATAAAAATCAAAATATTTCCTTACGGGTCACAATATGCTTGAGAACTATGCGCATACGACGTTTATAAACAGATAGGACATATTTAACCATACGTATTTGTTTACTTACTGACGTCATAGAGGGTGTGAACACAAGGGCTGCATTGATGTGCTTAACTGATCCTTTAGTATCATTATATACAAAACTGCAGAGATGAACCAAGGTTCCCAGCATAAATATTCATAAATAGACTCCACAGAAAAAGGAATTGTGCAAAAAAGGTAATTCACATTTAGATGAATGAATAACTTCATACAAATGCTAACTAAATACTTAGGGTAATGAAAAAGAGTGGAGAGGCTTCAAGGGGAGTAGATGGACGGAGGGAGTTGAACATAAGGCAACTGATCTTTGAATAATTTGAGAGCAGGCGGAGGGGAGAGAAAGATTATAGGGAGTAAATAGAGGGGAAAGGGTTATTTTGCAGGGAGGGGTTTGGGGGGGGGGGGTGTGGGCGGCGGCAGCGGAAGCTGGCTGACAATGTACAGCATCCTTTGGATCAGAAAAGGGTTAAGCGGGGGAAGCCTGCGAGGCAAATGGAGGAGATTTCTAAGAGGCGACGTCGGAGATGTATGGAACTGAAAGGGAGGAGACGGGAGGGGTGGGGGGCATATCAAAAGAGGGGGGCGGGGCGAAATGGGTGGAGGGGGGAGAGGAGGGGTTGGGAGTGCTGAGAGGGAATGCAAAAGGGGGGTGGGGCAAAATATGCAACTCGTGAAGAATGATGGAAGGAGGAAGGTTGGTATGGTTGGTTGTACGTTACGTAGGTGACGTAGAAGAGTGGTGGGGGATGGGGAACGTTGAGAGAGCACAGTTAAAAGGGGTTGGAGGAGGACGATAAGAGGGTGGAAACGGAGGGACGTGAATTAGGTGGGGGTTGGAGAAGGGAAAGGCAGCCGCGGTGTTGGCTCGGGGGAGGAATGGGGGAAAGTCGGATGGAGAGGTATGAGTGTGCGTGGGTGTGTAGATGGATAGAGAGAGAGGTTCTGCCGCCGGAGCTGCATGAATGAGCATTTCAATCAACACCCACTCCTCGCATTAATTGTCTTCCGGAAGTGTGGAAGCGCAGAAATTCGTGCCGTATTGTCTTCCCATTTGCACGCACAAACCGGTGTTTTGGGAGGGATTGGGTTGGGTTGGAAGGGGGGGAGGGAACCGAGGGGACTTAGGGAGGAGGGGTGAAAGGTGAGGAGGATGTAGGGGGATGGGACATCGAGGGTGGGTGGGCGATGCTCCGTTTCTTTCCGAGGAGAGGGGGTGGGAATGTGGAGGGAGGGATAGCAGCGTGGGGAGAAGACGACATGTAGGGACGTATTTTACATGGGCCCCTCCCTTAAGAGACCTTAGCACATAGACTGCCGTTTATCAGACCCATTTTCCAGGAAAATTGATCTTATTAGAAGCACAATATCCACTCTCTCTTACTGAGATGCACATGAATTGCATAAGGTTATAATAATGATAGCAGGTTAATAATTTGACAAATATTTAAAGGATAAATTCGTTAAAAATCATTAAATTGACGATTTATTGCTCCCTTCTTCGACGAATTATACTTTTTTAACCATTAACATTTTATTTCTTGGGCAAAGTATTCATATTAATTCTTCAGAATTCTCAAAAACTTTCAACGAAATGAAAAACGCACGATTCTAACGATTTAGGAAATAAGTGAAGTTTTCAGCGAAGTTCCACTGATGATTTTGCCTTCCCCGTTGTTTCCTACCACTCTTCATCGCCGTCAATCGCCATCACGGGACACTAGCGGCGCGGACAAAGCGCGGAGAGGATAAACGATTAAGGCTGGGACGAATATGGTGAGAGTTCGATACCAGAGAAGAGGAGTGGAGGATTTTTTTCTGATTATTCTTCTCTCAAGCGCAGCGCCGGCACGTGTTTACACGATGGACGAAACTATAAGTATGTGAGGACTGCTTAAATTGATGTAAATGACGGAAGAGCGAAGAGGAGACAGTAACCAAATGACCAATGGAGGAGACAGTAACCAAATGTAACCTTTATACTCTCTTCCAAAATTGTCGAGGAGAACAGGGCTTTTAAGACAAAGAAGTTGCACCATCACTGCAACATCCGACGTAAAATGTTTTATATGAGTTTTTCTCGGCCACAAGGTTAATTTCCCACCGTAAAATGACTTAAATGCCATTTTATTCGCATTATGGCTATTTTTTAGAAAACATTTGTACTCTACCTGATAAGAACAACAAAATGCTACCTTTCCACGCTATTTTTCTCGCATATAGAACTTGAAAATGTGTTACATTGTGTTAAATGAAAAAACTTACATTGTGTTAAATGAAAGAACGGTAGAAACACGAGGATAAAAAGTATTTAACATGTAATATAAATGCCAATTTTGCGGAGAACTGATTGTAAGAAGGGAAAATTCCCGAGAAATTCATATAAATATATGATGAAGTCATCTTACCGCCTTATTTTGAGAGTTATTAGTGAGATTCTGCGATATTTGAAGTCAAAATGCGGTAATTCCATGGAAATGACGCTGCAGTCGGCTCCTAGGGCTGGAAAAAAGTGTTCATTAAAAATATATTCACGGAATAGTATGCATATTTTGTATCTTAACTTTGGTTCTCAATACGTAACGCATGTATTCACCAAAATCCGGGTTTTTAAAACAAGTAAAGAAAAAGGTGGAACTTAGTATTTGTTTGGACTCACAGAGTCGTGGGGGAAGCACCTTAAGGGTGCACTACATACTTCCCGATGCAATACGAGGACTGAAGATAAATATGGTGCGAGTTAAAAGTGAATGATAACAAGAGGGGGAGGATTTCTCTAAAGTATATTCCCGCTGCAAGGCGCTCGCGAGTGTTTCCGTATTAGAGGAAAGACAATATGAGGCATGTGTAGAATGTTGCGTCATGGAGAAAAGCGAATAAGAGGACAGACACATTGGCGAAATGTTAGATTTTCATCCAGAACCGTCGAGGGAAAATGCGATACGAAAAGACAAGCAGATCAAACAAATACTGACGAATGTCCCGAAATTTCGACTCACAAAACGGTTTGGGAGTGGAAAATATTTTTCAATGGTTCTCTTTACCGCTGCAAGGCACTTTCATGTGTTTCCCCGATGGAATTAATAATATGGTAGACGGGCAGGATGATGAGGAGTGGAGATGAGTGAAGGAGAGAAATGTTGGCGAAAAGAGACCTTTTTCTCCTCTTCCAAAATTGTCAAGGGAAACAGCACTATGAAGAGACAAGAGGGACGAGTAAAACCGCTGCAACGCCCCACGTAAAATGCTTTACATGAGAATTCCTCACCATCCCAGTCGAATGCGCAGCGCTGCCTGATGTAAAACCAGGACGGAGGAATAATATGATGAGAATTCGATTCAAATGACATCAAGGAAGTGAAGGAAATATTTTTAAACCTACTACTCTTTCCTGCGTGGCTTCCACACGTGTTTCCCTAGCGGAAGAAAGAGCACGTGGAACGAGTAGGGGGTCTTTTGATACATTAGAACGGACAGGGCACATCGGTTAACTGCTGCCTTTTTTTCTCCAGTTCCGAAACAGTCGAGGGAAACAGGGCGATGAAAAGACAAGCAGGATGCAAAACCGCTGCAACAGTCCGCGTAAAATGTTTTACATGAGTATTCCTCAGCATCCCAGTAAAATGCACAACGCTTGCCTGTCTGCGCGTCTCTTCCTACGCTCCTATGCTACAATCCCCACGTGCGCCATCGCTCCAGTCACTGTGCCGGCTCCCAAGGGCTCACGCGGGAGGTATAGGCAGATTTAATTAAATGCAGTCGGCCGACTGACTGCATGAGTGTAGAGAGGGGACTTGCAACCCGGGAAGGTTTTCGTGCTATAGGGTCCCAGATGCTCAAAAGAGTTTCCCCTGCCTTACATTAAATAACATTCATCGCTTGCGCTACGGTTTTTTCTCGCTGCGACTCTCGAGATAAAACGTAAAACAGTTGACTTAAGGCATGCAAATCAACGGTAATGTAGTGTAATTGGATTGCGCGTGCGAGGCGTAAAAAAAGTTCCGGTGTCTGGGGCCTCCTCTTTCCTGAAGGGTAAGCACAACTGCCTCTGAATTTTTATGCTCTGCTCTATAAAAGAACTTTTTCCGTACCTGCGAACACCTTTCGCGAAAAAACGTACATAAATGCAGGACATCGTTCTTTGCTCATGCACGAAATAAGGCAAAGTTTACTTCTCCATGAAGAGGGAAGTTTATGTACCTAAGAGTTCCTATTTTGATCTTTATATCCCCTTCATTCTCGTCTTTTGTTAAAAACTCACTCATATTTAAAAAATATAATCTTAGCAGCTATGCTTATGGATAAAACTCCATACTTTAAGCTACTAGACAACTTTTTACCCTGTTAAAGACTAACTATCTGGGATAGCAGATACAACCTAACTTCTCTGGGATATAATGCTGTACAATTAACAAATAGACTGCGATAAAAGACGAATTTTAAATGTGGTGAATAGAGCTGAATACCATGGGATCTTACATTTACCAGAAATAATGCTGGTGAATAGTTCTGAAGTTCTGCAATTGGAAAAAGGTAATAGAAATATGATTATAAAAGAAATCAAAGAATATCCGACGGCGTCATTTTACTCATGACGTCAAATCGCAGAACAAATATCATGAACGACTTATATGTAAACACTGGTTTTGATCATCATACACGTCATTAATGCTGCATAATAGTATACAAATACTTTTAATATATTACTAAATTAAATAAGAATGAATAGCAGCCAGTGTAATGGTGTAACTTCCAATAGACGAGCACACTCCACTCTGAAAACTATTATCACGATCAATAGCGATATTTTCAAGCACTATATCAACGATAAAGACGGGTTTCATATTAAAAAAATTATCTGATTTTTATTTTTATGCTCTGATTCTTGCAGAATATGGTCGACATTATGAGATAAAGGCCTTGTATATAGGAGTAAATTTTAAACAGCTGGCTAGATCCTCAACGGGATTGGAATTTATGTGAGCTGCTTACCCTCCAGCATTCTCAAATCCACCCCCCCATTGTCCAGAGTGACATTCAGATGTCCCCAGAATCATTCCCCGAAATCGACGCTCCCCTCAAATCTATACTTGATCCATTTTTTGAGCACGGAAAACATGACCCCCGCTTTTCGGATCCCTGTCCCCGCGCTGTACTTCTCCATCGCCTTGTCACACCCACGTCAAGGGCCCAGTCTGCCAGTGAGTCATCCCTATTCCCTTCAGAACATGCAGACTAGACGTTTTGTCCCTTAGGCCTACACCCGCAGTACTTCACCGGGTATATTTTTAAATTATAATTTCTACATGCATTTCTCGTTTTTATGTCACATTAGATGTAAGTAGTTGACACACACTCATAGTCTTAAAGGTTAACACTTAAATAAAATGAGAACAATATGTAGATGGCAATCAAGTAGTACTTACTAATGACGACGCTAATATTCCATAGCCGGTAATATTACATATTTTCAATCTTTTCCATGAAGGGCAAAAAAATTACGAAAATATTGTCAGATGGAAAAATTAGACGATATTAGTTAAAATATTTAATAGAATAATGATTTCGCCAATAGAATGAATAATCGCAGAGCTCACGCCAATATACCCATACATCTCGGTAAATAAGATACAGATAATTAATCAACAATATTAAATACGGTAGTAAGGTCGGAAAGTATATATATCTAGATCAGCTATCCGAGGATGTCTCGAGGATTTGAAGGTATATTTTAAGTAACAGAACATTTTTTACCAAATATTTCTACCGGATTAAATTTCCAGAGAGGACTTTGGCTGAAATGCTGATCGTAATTTTGATAATAACGCCAATAATCACCGTCAACAAGAAGATTACCGAGGTATTTTCAGTGAGCATCAAACGTTACCAAGGCAGCAAGCAAGTATTGGGCAAGTATATAATTCGGAACTCACTGCCATTTACCACCAGAACCGGACCGAATGTTTCATAACGGATCCAACCATTTCTTCCAAGCGTATCCATATGCTTGGAAGGAATCGACTGTCTCTGTTGTCCTTCGCCATGGATAGAATAGACTCATATCCTCAAGCCTTTCTAAAATCCAGCCTTATGACACCCCATCCCCCATCTTCTTCACACCCTGAGTACAGCCCCTCCTACCCCTAATGCGTGGAACATTTCCCTTCTGTCACTGCTCCGCGTCACTCACCATTCCTACCCCCACTGCCCCCTCCCCCCAGTGGACCGACCCCCTCATCGGAAATCCCCCTCCGCCAATTCACCCTCATGGGACCCCACACCCAACTGCCTGAAATCGTCAACTCAGGTTTAATAAATTTTAATCGGCTTAATTGCTACCTTATAATGCAAATACCTCTCGCCCGCCCTTATCCTCCCTTAGGAGGGCGCATTTTGGGACGCGGAGCAAGGGAGCTGAGAGGGGAGGAGAACGGGCCAGGAGATGAGTGGAATATGGGGGAGAGGGGGCGATTTGGAGCGTGGATGATGGAGGATGAACGGGAGAAAAAACGAGACGCGAAAGAGGATGGCGAACTTTCATGGAAGGAGAGAGAAGAAGATGAAGGACCGTTGGATACAGTCAGGCTGGAGGGTTTGGGAGAGGTTGTCACAATACTTATTATGATGGCTCTACATACGGAAGTTTGCTTCTATGGAAGTGGTGAGTTAGACTTGCATAGACTTGCATGCCCTATGCATCGCTACTTGCAAGGTATCGCCCTGCTTACACGTTACTTCGGAAAAATCCCTAAAAAAAGAGTGATGGAAGTAAACAATGAATATGGCGATGTCGAATATTGCCGAATAGCGACATTCAATACGTTTGTACACACTACTTCTGGAGTGAAAAAACGATTTGTATCTTCACATGATTGTAAACAATCTTTTAGAGGTATTAAGTGTCATTATTTTACAATACTGAAATGTTATGACTTACAGCCTTAATCCGTTGAATTTAATCATAGGGCTCCACAGGCATTCGTAGATTTTGTGTACGCATTGAACAAAATATAAAATTTGCATATTTAACGTATTGAGTTTCAGAAATGTCTCGCTTATCATTATTATAGACAAGAACAGCAAAAAGTATTTCATTTAGGTTACCTATATCAAAAACAAGCATTTTATGAAAACAACAACATTTATATTTCTGACAACACATTCTAGCCGGCAAAATAATTTGCTACATTGATTTGTAATTCTCGCTCGTAATCATACGGTCAGTATTTCACTGGATATTATGCAATATAATGACAAAATAGAAATGCTGCTTGTAGGCAGAATATAAGAATATCTATTTCGCGTAGAAATGCGAGCTGGGAACAATTGACACTTCGTTCGACCCTTACTGCTGTGGAAGTCCCCGCTTACATATAGGAATGCTACTTGCAAGCGATGCAAAAGATCAGTCATAGAAGTAACTTCCAAGTGTGAAGACCAAGGAGAGGCTTAGATGCCAAGTACATGGAAATCTCCTCCTGTCATCTTCATCTGTCTCTCCTGAATTAAGTTTGAAATAAGTTTTATGTCCAGATAAATGGAAATTTGGTGAGTAAGGTGTTTACGTCCACAGTGGAAACCGCTATGACTAATGGCAGAGAGACCTATCCGTTGATGATATCTCAAAAAAGAGGTTGAAAGTAAGACAGATGAAAGTGTTAAGGAGGGTGGGTAAGAAAATAATGAGGAAAATGAAAGGACAAGGAGGATGACAGTGGTTCCGGAAGTGCCAAAGAAAATTAAAAAACTGGGTAAATAGAAAAATATAGACGTAAAAGGAAAAATGATAAAAGAAAGAATAAATGGGAGTAGGTAAGATCATGTCACTTTTTGAAAATACGTATGTGAATTCGTAAAAACAAGCAGTAATTTCGCAAAGAGCAATGGAGGTCATGTAAGGGAGGCAATTAGGAAGGACTTCAGGGCCTTCGAGAGAAAACGGGGCAGTTTACAACACGAATGACCGCCGAGGTACGATTATGACATCCTCCTCGGTTATTACGATAACAAAAATACTATAAAACCTACATGTTCGTGAAATGACTGAACTCAAATGTTGAAGGACCATTGTATGACGCCTACGTTATTTGTTTTCATTTCAATTTTCACTACCGGGAACTATTCCGTTGAAACTGGTCTTGTTCGAAATTGTTTTCTTTCCTTCATGATTAGTATCAACTTTACCAACAAACTTTAGCCCAATTTCCCTTATCTTTTAAGCGTCGAAAGGCTAAAACAGCATTTTTTAAATCTGCTACCATAAAAAAGTGGCGATGAATTCCCAGTGGTCTGAAAGCACCTCTTATGGCGTAGTACCTAACCCCCTCAAGAAAAATGACTGCACAAGGAGGAGAATGTTCAGGGCAGCCAAATATGAAAGAGTAGAATAAGAAACTGCAACTCCTGACACTAGGGAACGTCAGAGGGGAAAAAAGAAGACGAAGTGGAAAGCATAGATGCGATAGGATTTCATCCGTGGAGGCTAGGGTGAGGGTGGAAAGGGATTAAGAGGGTGGCAGGGGTTACCAAGGGTGTGATGGCACAAGAGGTGGGAGGTGGAAGGGCAGGGGTGGCAATGATTGATTAATAAGGGTTAAAGGGGGAGGCGGGAGTCCCCTCAGATGTGGCCCACGCCGACCTCCATTCATTCATTGGAGGGCAAGAAGATATTTTCCAGTCCTGCCACTCCATGATTCCCCACCCCCTCCCCCCAGTGTGTCGCCTCCATATCCCGCGGGAGGGCAATTGAAGGCTCTTAATGAGCGAGATGGAAGAGAGAGAGAGAGAGAGAGAGAGAGAGAGAGAGAGAGAGAGATGGAAGAGGGACGAGACATGATGATGGGAATAAAAGTGGACGGAAAATGACTTAATGGGTTTGGGAATAGAAATTTAATTTTGAGTGTCGAGTGGGATTCTCGGTGGAGATTTGATGACGAGATTATGCGCCAATTTGAACTGGTGAAACGGTCTCGACCTGGAAAAGGTTTAATATTGAATGTTATCATGAAGGGGGCTATTATGATCAATTAAAAATTTAAAATGAAAAGTGAATTTAATATATCCTATCACATCACGAAATAAGAGATAAGGGCACGTCGATTATGAAAATCTACGATTTTCATAATCGACGATATTCATATTTGAATCATATTTAAGATTGTTTTTAATGAACAATAATGTACCAAAATGTAACCTTAAAATGAAGAATTTCTTTTAATTTCGGTCATAAGTATACATATTATATTTCAGTAGACGAAATATGTAGATTTCTCAGAGGCGTCTTGCGTATGCTATATTTTCTAAACGTTTTCTACACCGAATAAAAAAAAGAGACTTCTTATAAAGATTGGCTTTAAATTGATTCATCTGAATCCATTTCATATTTTAATAAGGGATCAAGGAAAAAGCTACATGCATCATTCTATAATTATTTGAAGCATGTGCCGCTACACGCAAACAAGAAAAATAGTCACGTCTATTTATAATTTGAGATGCCGAGGCACACACATACTATCTTCTCTCATCTTAGATATGGTTACAATGGGACTTATTGAACTTATACGTATATATACTTCACTTATATGATATAAAAGAATATTCGCATTTGTGAGTAAAATATACTTGCGTAGATTATTTCACTTAAGGCAGAGCGTTTAATTTTCTCAGAATCAAGGTAACGTTCGCAAATAAAGAACTGCCGTATATTCATAATATTTAAAAAATAAAGAGTGAATAAGCACGGGATTCAAAGATGGCGAAATTGTTTTACAGTGATATAGTATCCACACAAAAACGGACCTATAGTAAAATATGTGGGAATGATATATTTTTCAGCTAAAACTTCCACATCTGCCATATAATGTTTGTCGCACATACGGCTGAAAAAAGCTTTTATCATTCAAAAGTCAATTAAAATGCATTTTGCAAATACAAAGGAAACGAAATATGGCATTTTATAGTCCAAGGGGTTAAATAATGTTACTGAAAGGCAAGAGAGTGTTTAAGAACGCTCAGAAAATCCATGATTTTATTACCAACATAGTATTCAACCAGAATGATGCTTTGATCGGAAAGGTAGAACAAAGCATAATGTCCAACGGCAAACTTAATTCATCGTCATCTCAGCAAGATTTGGTGCCCAAAAGATAACAAGACTCATGTCTAGCTGATTGTGCCCTTCGGCCTCTCTCGGAGTTCGACCCGGAACCTCTAGTCCTTAGTCCACCACACATTATACTGATCAGCAATGCCTCGCTGGCAAATATTTGTATCAAAAATAAAATATTTTTTACTCTAACAGATAAAAAGATATTCAAGTCATTTAAACACTCACACCCTCCGCCACCAAAATTAAGGTTGTTGGACCAATTTTTGTTTATTTACAGATTTCCGAGAAACTTTGCATACGGGTTATCATTAGTGATACTGATAACTATAAATGAAAGCGAAAAAAATGCATCACTCCAATTTGTTTTTTTGGCAATTTGGCTATTTAACAAGTAGCCTTATGGCACATGAAGTATATTTCGTAATAATATCGATTACATATGTACAGATATTTTTCTAAACTGGAAAAAATACACATATTATAATTCATGCCTACAAAGGTGCCACGCCGAGTCCAAATTTTGAAAAAAATACATATTTCTATAATTTCGTCTAAATTTAGAAGATTACGCCGAACACACTAGTCAAAATATGATTTAGTTAAGGAAAAAAATTTAACATATTGTACTTGTTTAACTTATATTACTGCCCGTGTGGCAAGTTCTAACTCATAAACCCTTGAGGTACTTACGTGAAATGTGGTCCAAGAATTATATTTTTGACTTAGAAAGATTATTAATATGTGCCCTCAATGACCCACAATTACCACTTTAGCCACATAAAGCTCGTTGCTGGTCGACTGCTACCTAAGCTCACTGTGCAAAAGCATGCCTTGGGAAATAAGCCATGGCAAGTAGAAGAATCGTCCTCCAACGGTCATGGTCGCGAAATTTGAGGGCAGTCATGAATGAAGGTGAGACGAGGGTAAGCTAGAATTATGAAGACAGTCGCAGGAAATAAGTAAATGGCCAAACGGATGAAGCTGTACGACTTGCGAAATAGGCGATGGGGAAGAGGATGGAGGGACGGAGGTTAGGTGAGGGGGTGGAGGATGGGGGGAAGAAAATAATGAGGAGAGGAGGAGTATAGAATGTGTCGGTCAGATCGTGGAGCGTGCGTCTCCTTGACGGAGCAGGTGCGTATGGCGTGGACGAGAGGGCTTGGGGGGAGGAGGATATAAATATTCGGGGGTGGGAAAGAAGTATTCCTTTACGCACGCGGGGATGGGGGTGCGGCCGGTCGGGCGGGCGGCGGCGAAAAAACCAACTGGGATGAGAGAGGAGAGAGAACGGCGTAACTATTATGCAGTAGGAGGAGATAAAGGCATTGTGGGCTCGCCACTCGACGCGTATTAAGTGCTCCGCGAGATTATAAAAGCGGAACAGTTGCAACTGCCGTGGAGATGGGAGGTGCATTACGAGTGAGTATATATGAAATGAGCGCGCCAAGACTGCGGCCGATTGAATAACTAACTGCCCGAGCGTTCAACGTTTCATTCAATTTACGTAATGATAACGCTCGCTTACCATCGCTCAGGCATTTAATTTGCACCCAGCTTTCCTAGTTTTCAAGCCTAGTCGTATTGTCTATTCTCGCAGTTTCTCTCAAAATCTCATGATAATGTTGGCAACTCACAAACCATACTGAATGCCAGTTTTATCATGCCTGACTTGCATATTCACTCCGTATGATCACTGATGTGAATACGATCTGCCATAGCTAACACTTGCTGACATTGGCTAACCGTGAGTCTGTTGTTCGTTATAAAATCCAAGCTCCAGGTAAATAACACATTTACGCAAATGGATGTGATCTAGTGGTTTAAGCTGACCAGGGATTATAGAATCGGACCTGTCCGGCCCTAAAAAAAACCCTGACCAGGTGGCCCTAAAAAATTCAACCTGCAGAAATTCAAATATTACTCTCCGATGTTATTCCTTTAGATATTTATCTTATCTTATAATAATAATAGGGGAGCGTGGTGGCCTAGTGGGTAGAGCGCTTAGCTACTGATCGAAGGGTCCCGGGTTCAAATCCGGGTGAAGCCTTTGAACGCCCCCGAACAAAAATCCTCGGAGTGCGAGGTGGCCCCCCTACCCTGACTGTGTGAAATTCACACGCCTATGGCTTAGTTCGGGTTTAGCTCTACCATCAACTATCCAAACCAACCTTCGGGTTGAATCACTGAGTGAGAGTGATAATAATAATAAGTCATTGCAGTGACATATCCAGAAATACAGATTCACAGCATTTTCTCTCAGCATTACCAAGTCTTCATTGATGGTATTAAAATAATATAATGAGACTAGAAGAAGTGCAGTGCAGAAATGTTCTGTTGGCACTTTAGGCATACTACAACGCGTTTAGCCCAAAAAAATATTTCCGCTGGATCCAAATAACAAAATGTAATATTATCTTTGTTTTACTGGGAACATTTACTGCTCCGATTATATCACGCAGCATTGGAATCGCAGGTTTCACGCCCGAGGCAAGATGGCCATTACGTTTTAGATGGAAACGTTTACCCACGTCGTGAGCCAAGCCGCTTCGTGTATCAAGCTCTATTCTCTGTTATTTATGGTGCAAATAAACCTCCCGCATGAGGCCAAAAATATCCAAACTCATCCACAGCCAGACAGCTACGTGCTTTGCTTTAGGCTCTTGGCTGGCAAAAATTGCGTTTACCCAAGCATGGATTCCTTCGAATACACCAGCGGATTGCGTGAGCAAATATCATCAAAAGCCCTTTGAGGCACGCTATACGACGGAGGGCCTCCAGGTATACGGGCTAGAATGCTCATGAAGGCAGGTGGAGCAAGTGTAGCTTCTAACAACGATTACTGGCCAATGCCACACTTTGTCAACGCCCAAAGGATTGCTACAGCAGTGAAGAGGAAACTCTGATGGGGTAAATCTAGAATTTAATTGTAAGAAATCGCAAAATAAAATATCACACACTGGCTAAACAAAATTTTATTCAGCCATTAACAATGAAAATATATTCATACTGGTAAATTCGTTTTATTCGGAAAGCATAGTATTTTCCAATAGAAACTTCTGTTAAAGTCGGCGTCAAATTAAATACAAGGAGACCTATGGCAGAATAAATGGAGAGGTTAATGCTTTTTGCTTGCCTCACAGAGGGAGTAAGATAACTATGGCGACTTGCCCTTTAGCACAGGATATATTTCCAGGTCAAAACTTGGCTGTGTCAGACACGGGCACAATGGAAGAGGTCACCTTTGCCAAAATGGAGCTTAAAGTGAAACCACAAAATTGCTGTTGCAAGTTCAAAATTAGCCTGCCGGTGATCACGTGTCATGAAGTATTAAGAACGGCGTTTCTGAATTAATTAACAAAATTTTATTCATAATATAAGAGAAACAATTGCACTTTTCCACAAATTGCTTGAATGCGTACAACGAGTTTCGGCTCACAGAGCCATCATCAGGTATAAGACCAAAAGAAAGGAAAAGTGCAATTGTTTATCTTATATTATGAAGAACTTTCACGATATCTCGCCTGAATCTGTTGAAAATTTTATTCACCCCAAGAACAATAAAACGTACTTGACAAACCAGGGACGAGCAGCGAACGGCAGAGAGAAAAGGAGAGGAGGCGGGAAGGAGGATCGAAGGAATGGCAGTTACACCAGGGCGGGAACACAGTACGATGTGCAGACTCTTCGGCTCCCCAGGAACAGTCGGCTCGGATGAAGCGGCGTCGGGCGATCCGGCAAGCACGAAGGGCTGACACAGACAGCTCCGAGGCCCCGCCGACGCTGCTATTTATTGCTGTCCATTCTTCCCGTGAGCTCTGCCACCGCCGAGTCCAAAGGACCACAAAAAGGGGGGGGCAACATAATCGCCCACTTTCGTGAATTGTATAGAGATGGACAGTTCATCCTGCCTTGCTGCACCCCACAAGATTGTTTTTTTTAAGGGGGAAAGGAGAAGCGGTGGGAAAGATGACTTAGTTTCTGCTCGGCCCCCAGAATGACAGCAAATGACAAAAAAGGGGTGGAGAACATGGTAAAATAATAACAGGCAAAATATTAAGAAATATCTCAAACCCACTCGGGGTCAAAAACCAATGACAGAAATTAAGGGCAAAACTTGTAAGAGAAACCAGTGGCCACAACACAATATGACGTGCCTTGAGTAGAAACCAATTTAACAATTCATCAACTCGTACCATCAAAAAACCGCTCTTGGTCAAAACACCCAGTCGTCCAACAGACCTAAAGAAGACGGACAACAGTAAAGGAAACACCCGGGAGGACCCGGAGGAGAGAAATCCTCCAAAAATTTACCTCCCACCCAAAAAAAAAGGAGAAGCGAGACCCACCCCTCCGGACACCAAGCTCTTCCTCCTTAGCCGACTGCAGCGGGGGGTCCAATCGAGCCGAGCAGGGTCTGGATGTAGAGGGGCGAAAGGGAAAAAAGGGGTGGGGGGATGTTGGTTACCGTTCATGGTATGGTTTCCGCTGAGATACGTGGCATTTTCTAGCAAATATCCCGCTCTCCTTTTCGCATAATTCCGCGTTCACCGGCGAGGTGAACCTGGTTATCCTATAAGGTTGCGACCATTTGGGAGCCAATTTGGCTGATATTTTATTCACGGCGGAACTCAGGGTCCGCAGTTTATATACTACCAATTGACTCAATCGAAACTAATGTTTCCTACGGTGCAAATTGTAGCGGGTCCCGACACTCTTGTTTGCGCTTTTCAAGTTTTGAAGGGTCCTGGCCCATCTCTTTTAAACCGTTCGCCGTTAGTGAGAGATCGGAATTTTCGTCGATTTCCCATTGTAACCCTAATAGATGGTTTGGCTCACGACCCATGAATGGGCTAGCTGGCGTACATCCGGTACTTAGATGGCGAGCAGTATTAAATACGATAGACAGCGTGTGCAAGTTCTCATCCCACTGATTCTGCTTGTCACCGTGAAAGATCGTGAGCGCCGTTTTTACATTTCTGTTGAAGCACTCGGAATGAGAATACTGTGGGTAATAGGGGGTCGTCGTCACATGTTTAATACCCCCATAAAACACATGTTTTTCATTTCATTAGAGGTAAACACCGAAGCGTTGTCGGAGACAATGACTATTGGATACCCGACAATGGCAAATACACGGTTGTTTAGCGCTTTCACGGTGTTGGAAGTGGTCATATTCCTCGTGGGTATCATAATAACGAACTTGCTGAACGCGTCAATGACAACCAAAATGCACGCATTCTCGGAACAAGTTCGCGTCATCGGGCCCAAATAATCCATAAAAAAACGCTCCCACGGTTGGCTCGCCACTTCCGCCGAATGCTGCCCTAATAATGAATTTCGTGCGGGTTTGGCATGCTGAAAATCCGGACAAGATTTAACATATTGCAAGATGTCCCTGTGCATATTTGGCCAATACAATACCCGGCTAATCTTCTCTTTGGTCTTGTGGTAACCTAGGTGACCTCCGATCCCTGAATCATGAAAGTATGTCATTACCATGGTTCTTACCGCACTAGGGACTTAAACGCGATTATGCCTACTCGAGCGCTCACGAAATACCAGGAGGTTTCGGGAAATTTTTAACTTTCTAATTTTCTCACCTAGCTCCAGTCTCCTTTTAATGTTTTGGCATTCGGGGTCGTTTCGCTGGTGCTCTGATATCGCGGTGAACACCAGGGAAACGCACTGCAGCACTCCGGCGCTGAATTCTTCGCTCTGTCCCTTCGTTCCTTCACTTTCACGAAATATACGTGAGAGGCAATCCGCGACAACGTTTTCAGTGCCTTTTACGTGAAGGGCAGTCACTTGTCTACTGCGGGCCGTAAGCGGTATTTGGTGATACGCCGCGTTTAAATCGAGAATGGTAAAAAAGTTTGCTCTCCCGAAGTGAAGGAAGGCATTCTCAACTGTGGGTAATGGGAAGGAATCAAATTTTATTTTTTTGTTTAACACGCGGTAGTACACGAATAACCTTGACGTGTTATCTTTCTTTGGAATAAGGAATGCTGGGCTGGCGTATGGCGAGTTGGATTCCGTTATGACGCCTTTATGTAACAGGTTGGCAATATATTCCCTCATTTCAGACATTTTAATAGGATTGCATTGGTAGGGCGAAGATCTAATAGGTGTAGGATCGGACAACAGTATTTCGTATTCAATGAGATTAGTACACCCTAAAGATTTCGTCACGACGTCAGGACACGAAAACATAAAGTTCTTTATTCGTTCTCTTTGTGCCTGTGTTAAATGGTCATTCTTAACAGAATGCCCGGTATTCCTCAATTTGTATTCCGTTAGCATGGTTGAAATCACCTCGGGATGATATTTAAAAGAGATGGTTCTCTTCCTGAAGTCCATGACCATCCCGGTACGATTCATAAAATCCGCCCCTAAAATAACGGGAACTGGCGCTTTCGGCAGTACAAGAAATTTATGTCTCCATGACCACCCATTAATTTTGACTTGAAGGTCCACTATTTTTGTGACCTCAACGGATTCCGAACCTATTCCCCAGCAAATCACTTGAGTAGTACCATAGAGTAAGTATATTAGTAGTAAGTAGTAGTAGTACTTACTCTATGGTAGTACGTAGCCTATTGGATGGAATTTTTAAATTATCCAAGCACGATTCCTCCACACAACACCGATAAGCGCCCGAATCAAGGAGAGCCGTCGCTTGAATCCCGTTGACGGCTACAGTAACTTTTGGGAACATATCTGATCCTACGGTCTTCGGCCTATTAATATACGAAATTAATTTACCGCGACGGCCTTTTAGCTTTAGGACGCCGCGGCCTATTCGTTTCCCTTCCGTGAACGGGGGCTAGTTGACTCCCTGCGTAGCCTCGGTTACCACTCCTTGGTCCCGCGGAGTAATGCACTCGAAACGTGGCCCCTACCTTATGGGCACGATCAGTCCAAGAGTATGACTCCGGCAACCGAAGTCTTCCTCGACCATTTCCCTAGGTGACGGCGGTTTCCTATAGGATTCGGCCACCGCCCTTCTTTCGTCGTACTCACGACCCCTTCGAACCTCTTCGGACAACTCTTCGAACGACTGGGGCTTACTGGTCATATGGAAAGAATACTAGGGGTTGAGATTCCCGCAGACGACCTCCAATAATTCCTCACGCGAAAGAGGTCTACTGAGTCTTGAGTTCATGGTTTCCAAAAGAATTATATAATCGATGAGCGCTTCCGGCTCCCCTCGAGTCCGGTTATATATATATATCCCTTCTCAATCGCATCTCATGGTTTGACACTCCAAAGGTCATTCTAACTTCTCTACGGAATTGTAAGCTGTCGGAAAACTGTATCGACCAGTACGAAACACTCACTCTACCCCCCAGTACTTCCGGAATTAGCTTTATCTGCATTCTCTCACTTAATTCAAACTGATTAACAAATCTATCAAACAATTCCAAAAAACTTACGACACTTTCGCCGTCCATGCCTTCAAATTGTAATCGCCAACGGTTAGCTGCGAAAACAATTCCCTCTACCGTGTTTAGATCCGAGATTACACTCTGTTCCTCGGTCTTGCATCCAATATTACCTGCACCGGCCATAAGCGATCCACATTCTCCCGAACTTTTTTGCCAGTTCACGCACGAATTCGCGTAAAGGTTTTCTAATTTCATCTAGCGTGCCAGTACTTTCAACCCCTAATTTTTCACACCATTCAAGAGCTTCAGTCTTAGGTCTTAGCAAGTTCGTTCACCCACGTGGTCCCTACCGGTAATTTACTAGCCATGTTACGATGCGCCGTTAGCTAACCTCCGAAAACCACGCTCTGCTACAATTATGAACCGACTAACTGGGATCGGAGGTAGCGGATTAATAACGGCGTTACTGTATTACTTTACAAAATGTTATTCACCCCAAGAACAATAAAACGTACTTGCCACACCAGGGACGAGCAGCGAACGGCACAGGTAAAAGGATAGGAGGCGGGAAGGAGGATCGAAGGAAGGGCAGTTACACCAGGGCGGGAAAACATTATGGTGTGCAGACTCTTCGGCACCCAAGGAACAGTCGGCTCGGATGAAGTGGCGTCCAAAGCAAGGATCCGGCAAGCACGAAGGGCTGACACAGCCCCGAGGCCCCGCCGACGCTGCTATTTATTGCTGTCCATTCTTCCCGTCAGCTCTGCCACCGCTGAATCCAAAGGGCCGCAAAAAGGGGGAACGACATAATCGCCAACTCCCTTGAACTGCATTGAGAAGATTGGGCCGTATGCTCGGCCTTCAGCTCACCCTGGGGCGCGGGTCTTCTCCTCCCAGTCAGTTCTGCCGCCGCCAAGTTAAAAGGGTCAATAAAAGGTGGTGCGACATAATCGCCCACTTCCGTGAACTGCATAGAGATGGACAGTTCAGAGGCAAAAGCAATCGCTAACACGTACTCTTCTGACCATTGCGTATTGTATCAATACACGCGGATGAAAATATATCGAACACTGTAAAACGTAAAGAATGGAAGGAATCATTGGAGTGTTTGAAAATTGTGATGAGATGTTAATTTCACATATGCGTCGTTACAGTCGACAAAATTGCTAATTGATACTTAGAAAAAAGGGTCATTCCGCGACTTGGCTACATTTCAGAAGAGCTAATTAATAAAAAATAGTGTTGCTTCAACTGAGAGCCATCTGATGACTATTAGGCCCCGTTCACACTAAGCCAGTCGGCAGCGCTTCTCAGCAGCGATGGCGTTTGCAAACAATGGAGTAGAATAGAAGTGTATATATACTCGGCCACACCCACCGGCTGGCAGCGCCACAGACGGTTCCGGTGGTTCTCTCCGCCGCTGGATCCGGCGGCGTAAAAAAAGAGCCGATTATGGTGGCTCAATGTGAGTCCGGCCTTAGGCCGGATTCTATGGACCACTCAGCAGCGCTCCTAAGTGGTTGGTTGACAGCGCTTCCACAGTGCCACTACCGTGCGTTTAACCAGCTGTTTCAGATTTTATGGGTTGTACTAACGCGGGTACGTGGTACTGCCAACGGACGGTAAGTAGCGCGTCTAACTAATATGAGCGACTGTCAACCATCTTCCAGTCTGCGATTAACAACGGACGTGGAAGGTGATTTACAGTTGGCGATGCTACTAATTCAGAGGAATAAGAGGGGAAATGGAATAAGAAGATTCTGGGTAAACCCGATTGTTCGAGAGAGAAGAAATCGAGGACTTTTTCACACATTATTCGACGACTTATATGAGGATGATGATAAGTACATTTGATTCTTTCGTATGCCTAAATATATATTCGAAGAAATTCTCAGTGGAATCAGAAATGGCAATACCAAACAAGACACCATTATGAAGCAATCTATACCTCCAGCTAAGAAACTAGCTTTGACTTCACGGTAATAAAATATATGATTTCATTTTTGTTTGAATTCGTCAGTAGTTTTGATAACAGTGCACAGGTAAAAGATGCAAATAAAATGTTGACAAACAAAGAAAGAATCTATAGTAATATAGTACATCAATTGTGAGTTAAATTTTTCACTATTGTAGTCACTCTCATCCACCATGCCAAAAACAAAACTCAATCGAACTCGTCGAATGCTGACAAAAGACTGGTAATATTTCGAAATTCGAACGTTCGTTGGCAGTGCTTCATCAGGGCCACGGACGCACTGTTTAAACGGTAACGTGGCAGTGGCTTCGTAAGAATACCAACTTTTAGTAATGTTCATGGAATATGATGAAAAATAAATAACCAGCAATTTCCGCTTTTGTGTCAGATTGAATTCATTAAAACTGCGAGGAAATTAGGATCACTATTTTTAAGATTACCTTCATGAATATAATTTTCTCTGCAATGTCGAAAGCGCAGATAAAAAAGACGGAATATTGAGTTATTGGTGTCATAAATTCGCCTGACTTATCAATAATGTGGTGAAAAACGAGAATACTCGTCCTGTAAAATACTATAAAGGAGGTACAAGATGAAAATTGAAAGCTTTACATTAATATTTTGAAAACATCGAAGCTTTTGGCAAAAAATAGCACCGTGAATTTCATATAATGTATCAGTTTATGACGAATATGTGAATATACTGTAGAAGAAATAGGAAAGGAGGGATGACTCGTATCAGTATATTTACTATTAATTTGCAAAATTAAGTAACGAGGGAATTTAACTGTGATCAACATCATCACAGTTACCGACCACATTGCAATTGGAGCACCCACTTAAGATCGGTGTATCACATTGGTTTATGACTTCATTCGACCACATCAAGTAAGAAACGCGACGAGGTTTTTTATCATGCGGCTGGTATAAAGCACGTCAAGTAGCCTTCCGAAAGAGCCCACCATCTACATTTTTTGTTTTTTTTTGCTCTTGAATTGCCCACTCCTCATCAAGTGCCCACGAGTGAGCGAGTTTTGCACGCATGTGTGCGGATATGCGAGGACTCTTAAAAAGATTATTTTGCCACACACATGTGCTCCACCCCCCCTCAGTAAGTATCGCCCTTTTAAAACACCCTCCTCCTCTCATGGTCGTTCTCCCCTTGAAAAGTTTTTAAGCGAAATCGTGGCCAACCGTCGGTGGCGAAAAATTCGTCATTAAATGGCGCGGCAGGGCTGGTGCTCGCGGTGGGTCACAAAGCCTGTTAAGTGACACCGAGTTGACATATACGACTTTTTTCCTAACAGGTGGTTTAAAGGACCTAGTGGAGAGGAGTGGACGGGTAGAGAGGTGGAAAGGGAGGAAGGGATGATGGCTAGTGGAAAAAAGGGTTTTTTTTATAGTTGCGGAGGGAGTGAGGGTGGGTGGTGGAGATGGAACCTGCGGTGGTGACCGAGTGTGGGGGTGGGAGAGAGGTTGGGCAGCAGGAAGGGGAGCAAGGGGTTGAACACTTGCCTCTCCTGAGTCCCCGCACCCCGCAGCCGCCCTCATCCATTCCACATCCATCCTCCTCCACATCCCACACCTCAGCTCATTTCGCCCGCACGCGGTGGTGAGGGCGCGGACGAAAATTCGGCATCCCCTCGGCGTTGGGCAAAAAAGATGTTATAAGGGGTGTCGCGGCGACAGCAATATCGCAACTGTGACGGCAAAAACTGACCAACATTACCAATATGTCAGGATATGTTATATGAAAGCTATAAACCTCATCACTAAACATATTTGAGTTACGAACTTCGAGGATACCGGGGTTATACACGGCATTACCTCTATGGAGTCACCCGCAAGTGCACACGAGTGCAAAATTCCACAGAGGAGTAAAATTCGACATTACCGGGGCAAGAACCCGGATACCTTGACATCACACCAATTGCTTTATCCAGTTAAGCTGCCGAGGCGTCCTTGTCCTCTGTGGATTTTTTGAAGGCTTAAGGTAGTTGTAGCGAGATATTTCCCTAGTCATAATGGAGACCATATTCGAATTTTATATTTTAATCTCAACGTCAGTAAGAAGTGTGAAGTAAATATTGTAATATTAAGGCCACAAAGATATAGTTACATATGACATAAATTAAATAAATGTATCGACTTAATTCTCTAACTTGACTCGTTTTTTCACGCCGTACAGCTAAAAAGCAATCAAAACAGGAGGTTTTTTCGTTATTCTGCAAAAATTACAGCGGTGAGTAATACATTATTTATTACAAATAGTTGAAAAAACATGCAAACTACACTCCGTTCGTTTTTTGACGAAATCTAGGTATTATTCATTCATAATTTGTTTTCAATATTCTCCCTCTGGAGCACACAGCCGTAATCTATGCCATGTAAAAGTTTGTTTTTTTTCAGGCAAATTGCTCGGAAAGTTGTTCGGCAAGGGGTTAATATTTTGATTTTATTGGAAATATAGGGGTTTTTTCTTTAAAATGAGATCAAATGTATCAAGTTATAGGTGAAGTGATTTTTCACTCAAACTACCTTAAAAGGAAAGAGTTGTTCGCTTGCGGGAGACTCCGTCCGAGACTAGTCCCGGTATTCTCAAAATTCGTCAAAAGAGCGAACACCTCACTGTGCTCCATGATCGGCTTATACCTCTCGGACGGTGGCGCAAGGCGCACCCTTTGGACTGCTTATGTCGTATCATGTGTCCGGCAGTACTAAACAACTTGTTCCTTTTAAGTTCTCAAAAACCCACAGGGGAGTAGGACCCTCAGTAGCGAAACTGTCTAAAGCACTCAGCGCGATATCGAGGGATCCGGATTCGAGTCCCGGTTAAGGGGAATGGTTTTTCTTCATAGGACTTTCGCACCAGATTTGAATTAATTTGAATCATATCAATAGCAATTAAATCATCTGAGATAGCATAATGAGCACAAACAAATGCACCTAATTTAACACAAATTATTGTAGAAAGAGATAACGTCCATCTATTGAGATGAAATAAACAGAAAATAAAACCCTCGGGTGGGATCACTGTTCCTTCTGCTGGTTGTCGTTATCGCTATCCGAAACGTAAACCACTCTAGATGGGCAATGCTCGTAGCTACTGTCCTTATAAAGCACTCCATCAATGAAAACTAGAGATTTAAAGCACCCGACAGAATTCGAAGAATGACGACCACGCTTTCGCTCTCATGAGCGCAATTGAAAAATGTTGATAAAGCGAGCACAAGCATTATGGAGAACCGTCATCGTGCCTAAGGAAGAGAAGTTTCCTTGAACTTAGGCGGGTACTCTAACATTCTTAAGGCTGATATTCACTACTAGTACCACAAAACTAGCATTGCACATATCGTTCAGGAAAAAAATTGTACGTAATACGTACATAAACTCAGGAAACAACGGATTGCGGTGAAGATAATTTGCTAATAATTAATAGTGGATTAAGAATGGCAAATAAAAAATATTTATTCAACTACTTTCATTGAAGTCGCGCTATGGGATGATTTGTATCAGAGTCTATAATGAAGTTTGATGCAATAATGTCGTACTAGGTATTTTAAACAGGGAGAATATTTCGCAAGATTGTTACAAGAAAGGTACACAGAAAAGTACAATCAAGTATTTTACCTTGTAGTAAGATTAGTAGGTAAGTAAAATTACCGTATCAAATGAAGTACTGAGTGCTACGTGCAGTGGCGTAGCTTGGGGGGGGGGGGGGGGCGACCCGCACCGGGTGCCACCCGATGGGTGTTGACACCCGACCATAAAAAAAACCTTACGAAAATTCCAGTTGGTGGAATATTGCCACAAAAATATTTTGCACATAAACACTGCCTGTTGTTTATATTTTCGTAGCTCTATGGCCCGGTCGGTCGGGGATTCCCCCAAAATTCTGTTGTTTAGTTTTCATTCTTGGGGTGACACCACGTTATCCGCACCGGGTGCCACCCATGCTAGCTACGCCGCTGGTTACGTGGGTATATGAACAACAAAAACTGAAAGAGGTGCACCGATATGTTTGAAGATCAGATAATCACGGTTAATCAATAATCCCCTCTTTAAAATGTTAGAATATAATAGTTAAATTGCTTGCCGCTGTTTAAGCACCCCCATGCTTATCTGTCCTCAGTACTGGTACGCTGCATTACGAAGTAAATAGACATGAGTTAGGGAAGACATAAACGTATGTAAATGCATATAAATGGTTAAGAGGAAAAGGAAAATATATTTCTCAATCTAAATTGTTTCTCTAGTCTTAAGATGATTTTTGCTCTTGTAGAGACTACTATTTCCTTAGAAAAATATTGTCTGATTCAATCGTAATGCACTGATGCAATCCAGAGAGCTTTAATGATTATAGCATTGGATTCTCAAAATAGAATTTAAACAACCTAATCATATGACTTAACCATTTCCAAATACCCCAATTGTGATGAAATACTATACAATATAAGTTAGATAAATTAGATATATAAAATAGCTAAAAATGTTCTCACGAATCCTTTCTTTTACAGAAAGTGAATTGCATAATAATATATTCCCTTTCAACGACGTGGAAAATCAGCACTATTGTCCCTATTATCTATCCTTGACATTGGAATTGTCTTGAGTGTCGAATAAGTATTACGAAAGAGATCTTAATTACAAATGTTGTTTAAGGGCTTGTATAAATAGCCTCCATTAGAATAAATTCCTGAGCAACTCTATTTTCGTATGTCTTTCGGTTAAGGTAGTGCTTCTCGTATTAAAGCTTTCAATAGTATTCCAATATCCCAAACATTAATTTTTTTTCGAAAGCGAAACTCATTTTCCATTATTTATCATTCAACAAAGTTTCGCTGTATTTTGTTTTTTCAAAGTCAATATGTGAATTAATAGGCATTTGGCTAAATATTTTCACAAATCGTTCCAGACCAGCTGAGTTAGTAATATCCCTTGGATAAATTTATAATTTTAAATTAAAAACCTCGTTAGTAGGTAGAACTTTGAATAAATATCCAATCTTAAATACGATATTACGGCAAGCACTAAGAACGCGATTGTCAGATGTACTCGCATGAAAACATTAAACGGAATGCACAAATTTTAGCCCTTTGTATTTTAGTGCCATTTTTCACCAAGTCACCACATCACCCATATTACCAAGAGTACCCATATGACAGCGAAGTAATAGGGGAGGGAATTGCGTCTCACTAGAGGTGAACTTAAAAATACTTCAACTCGATAGACATTTCAAAGAGCCGACGACGTCAGGCAAATGGATAACGGCGAATAGACGACTGGGGAAGGAGTAAAGGTGGCTGGCATGGAGGTCTGAGGATTATGAGGTCTGGATCTCGAGGAATTCGGGAATTTCTCCAATCACCTCCGATCAAAAGGTGAAAGGTAGATGGGGGTTTGATTCGGGTCGCAATGGAAAGGTGGAATTTGGAAATGTATTTGGATCACTGGAATCCCAATACCTGGGACGTTGTTTGAAACACAATGGGAAGATTGGATGTAGGACGACCTCGAAGTTATACGAATAGGCACGAACTTCAGAAAAGAAATTTTAATTACGAGAGGAGATCTGCTTGTAATTTTATTAATGTGAAAGAGTATTCAAAATCTCAGCGATTCACTTCATAAAACGAGTCAGTAAAGAGGATCTTTACACTTCGGGATCCCTTGCAGTGAAATGCTTTGTTCTCTCAAACTATTTCTACATCAGGTGTTTTACAAATTCATACAAATTCCTTAGTAGAAATAAGTTAAACCTATAGTTTTCATAATTGCTCAGTTTTAGACCCATTAGTGTTAAAAAGCAGATCAAGAATATGAGTAGATAACAGCCAGAGTCCCCAAGATGGGTATATGGATGACTCAAAATTCAGATCAATGATTAAATTAATAATATAGGACAATAAGATTGCTTCCACCCACATGCGTTGTGTCTCACTAGAGGTGAACTTAAAAATACTTCAACTCATATCATACCTCGGTGGCGGCAGGGTAGCGTCCTCGCCTGCTAACCCAAAGGTCGCGGGTTCGAATCCCGCCTGGGGAGGATTTTTCACTTCCCAGGACATGGTTGTTTGTGCTTGTCCGTTGTTAATTGTTAAAATACCCCGATGTAAAGGCCAATATGTGCTGTTTTCGGTGGTAATGAAATAAATAAAAATAAATAAAAATAAAATACCGCATGCATGCAACCAAAATGTGCCTCTGGGATAAATATAAAAACTATTAAAAAATGAGTTGAGAGGCACGTCTGGTCTGCCAGGGGCCTAAGACTTCGGAAGTACAGGATCCCAAAAAGAGCCCTTGAGGAAGAGACCTTGTGCTTTCACCCCTTCATATAAACACATGAACGAAAAGTTTATAAAATGAAAAAAAATACGCTAGAGTCCCACAAATCCGAACACCGATAATCCGAAAGTTTGGTTAATCTGAAATGAATTTTGGGAATAGTGAACTGTATGTATGGTACATACAAGCATATAATATTTTACAATATAAATAGCACATACAATACTGATTTTAACGTACTATAATTATTGACTATTGTGTTATACAATAATATACAAAGAACATACATTTATACAATTTTGTATCAATAAACGAAATAAAGTGATTTGAAAGGATTTTTACTATAATAATGCAATTTTTCGGACAATCCGGAAAATTCGCAATCCAAGCAACGTGGGTCCCAATTAGTTCGAATTAGCGGAACATTACTGTACATATTAAGCATAGGTGAAAAACATATGGGTACATTCCTTTATTTATATACATGTATATACGTTATAGTAGGAACCAGCGAGCATGAACACTTACGTGCTCAAGAATAGGCATATACGCTCCAGTAATAAAAAATAGGATCTCCGAGTCCAGTTAATGGTTTGCTATGGCCGTTGAGGGTTGCGGAGAGGAAAGAGGGAGTGAGTGGACCGCTGGACAGTGACGAGAATAAATGCTCCTCTGGGAGAAGGGTGAGGCTTTCGCTGACTCCGAGGTGGGGAGGAAAGGAAGGGGGTGGGGGTGTCAGCCAGCGGTGGAGTAGAGAGAGGGAGGAGGGGACTTGAGAAACAGTGTAGTTTCTTCGGGGGCTGACCAAAAGAGTGGACGGGGGCGTTGGTCTGGGCATGTGTGACCCCCACTAAGAGCTGAGGAAACGCTGCAAAACGAGCAGAGGAGTATGGGAGGGAGAGAGAGAGAGGGGGAGGGAGGGAGGGTGAGGACAAATGTGGATGTGTATATGGTGAGGTCGCGCGGAATGGAAGGGCATTTTTGGACGGGAGGAATGGGAGTATGAGGGGGGGGGGGAGAGAGGTGGTTGTGGGAAGTTAGTCGGGAGTATCCCGAGGGTCGCCGACGTATTTTGATGGAAGTCATGTGAGTGAGGCGACGATATATCAAAGTCTGCGAGCGGCGACCAGGGATTTCGGGGAGACGACGACCTCGGCGGCGGGGCGTGGGGGAGTGGCCGTTAACGGGGGAGCGAGAGAACGTACACTACGAGAGGAGAGAAGGAAGGCGAGCGGGCGATGGATGAATAGAATGTCCTCACGAGGACTTGACATGGAAGTACAGGGGTGGAGAAATAGTGGAGAGGACATGATTGAGCGGAAAAATAACATGATAAACAGCATTTCTTCAGTATAGTTCCCATAAACAAAGTGTCATTTTCGTAATACTTATAATAACTTTATATGGAGCCAATAGTTACTGAAATCAAACTGTAATCGTTGAGCATTACTTTTACCCGAAGTGAATGGCTAAAATTCACTGAATAGAAATTTTTCGCGAGAAAAAGTTGATTGGGCCACCAACTTGAAGAAGTTATATAATTTAAACCTCGGAACAAGGGAAAAATCGAAAGTTGAAAACTATAAGTGAATACTTACATACCCTCTGTCCGCGAAAATCGAATATCTCGAGGTGATTAGAAAAACTTTTTAGACAAAATGCAGGTGCAGGCTAGCCCGATCACCAATAGTCGCTTTCCAAAACGATTCCCCTCTAAAAGTTTCGAGAATTTTTTTCTAAATATTTTTATCTACCACTCGAACCGCTGCTAAACGCTGGAGGGTAGACGAGTATATGCTCGAGGGAGAGTACTGCATGAAACATCAATGGGATAAATATTTGTTCACCCCAAATAACACTATTGATCAAGGCAAATTCATCTAATTTATTCACAACTATCCAATTACCTAGCAACTAAGTATCTTATCAATGCATATCTCTCTTTTATTACCATAATGATGTACTGGCGCTCTCTACCACCCGTCTTCCTTGAACATGTTTATCTAAATCCACACTATATTATTAGAGAATTAAACGCATTTACTTCCGAATCCTTCTCCGACAGCTTCCTTTCACATCCCTTCCTCTCTCGTTTCTCCTTTTTCCCCACACGTCTCGTGCTTACGCCAACGATGTTTTTTTCCCTTGGCTTTTCTTTGATCATCCTCCACACACTAGTTCGTGCCTCTCCATCCTCATTCCCTCTGCTCCATTATTCTTCTTTTCCCAATACACTTTGAGCCCCCAAACACTACTCTCCCCTCGCTTTCCCGGCCTCATATTCCCCGACACCATACTCCCAAGACCACACTTATTACGGTGGACTGGTGAAAAATGTTCCGCCAAAAACAGAGGAATGGCCGATGCTTAGCCAGTCTTCGAGAATGAATGACCGAGGGAGAGGGCGAGAAGAGGAGAGGTTGGTTATATTAGGCGGTACGGACGCGAGGGCGACTGCAATGGGTTAATCAAAAGGGCTCCAAAGATGGATCATTCCAGATTAATTGCGCGCTTGGAAGCGGGAGAAAAATATCCATCATTGTTTAAGTTTGAGTATTCGGACGAAAATAAATTAAGTAAAATAAATTGCTTCGTTTACAGATAAATGACTGGATTTCGAACAGATTAATCTCTGCTCGTTTGGTAAGTGCGACGGTTTAACTGTTTAGCCATCGTACTGTACGGCTACTGGAACGAGGGTATTTCGGACGTGTAGGAAACTGGCATGACTTTATGAATTCAACATTTTACACTTCATTTTTTTCTCATATATGTATCCGTTTTGTATTTCACAGCTAGGTGCGTTTACTTTCCAACACCGAGGCTATGCAATTTCTTAGAGACGTTACGAGAAATTCCTTCTATAACTTTCATCATCATCATCGGTCAACAATCCTAGGATTGGTTTGACGCATCCCTCCACTCAATTCTTCTATCTGCCAACCACTTCATATTGACTTAACTCCTCTCATTTACATCCTTCACAACTTGCTCCATATATCTCATGCGAGGCCTGCCTTTTCCATTCTTTTCACTTTTCCCTCTACGATTGTCTTCATCAGGCCCTTGTGTCTTAAGATATGGCCTACTAAGTTGTCCCGTCTACTTTTTAAGGTTTGGAGTAGACATCTCTTTTCTCCCACTCTTCTTAAGACTTCTTCATTTGTCACTCGGTCGATCCATTTTATCTTCATCATTCTTCGGTAGCACCACATTTCAAATTCTTCCAGCCTGGACTTCTCTGCTGCTGTTATTGCCCATGCTTCGCCTCCATATAGTAGAATTCTTTAGATATATGTTCTAATGAAATGTTTCCTCACTTCCGCGCTTGTATTTGCAGCTGTAAGCAGAATCTTCTTCTGGTAAAATGCCCTTTCCGCTTGCGAAATTCTACTAGAAATTTCTCTTTTATTCTTTCGATAACTTTAATAAAATAAAAATGATAGAGCCAGCAATACCTTGCATCTCCAATGAGGCATAATGTGGCAGCCGGGTATACCAACCGCGTAATCAAGGTTTGCGTGTCCCAGATAGGGTTCCAAAACAATGCTCGACTTCTGCAAATACGACCCGAACGACACCCTGAAAAAAAACATGATTAACCAATATTGTAAAATTAAATTGCAATTCGAGACATTTTATATATCACCCTGACGCAAAAACACGACGGCTAAAATTCATTAAATCATGTTGAAATATAAAGGCTATATTCCACCAGAAGTTCTAGGCTATCTAGATCAATGGATGTTGAATTCATTTCCATACGAGGTACTGCATGGTGCTTAAATCTTAAAAGTCGAAAGAGATTTACATGAAATATTACTTTTAATGTTGAGCTGGAGTTATATATAGATCAGTCTCATCTTCTAACATACATAGCACTCCCAAGGTCTATGTATTTCCAAGCAATACGAAGATGCATTCACTTAGCAATAAAATACAATATCGCCGCTATTCACACAATTGTCACATTCTGATGCATTTTTTCTCACAAATTTATCCGTTTTTTACTTCACAGGTAGGCACTCCAATACTGCCGAGACTACGATTTCTTGGAGACGTAAGAAGAAACTCCTCCGTCTTCCATTGAGAAAGACAGTAACACTAAGCTTGCCTGAAGAGTTCACGAGCTTTATTATAAATAACAAACGGAAAAGTTACAGCAGTTTCTTTTGAGTTCACAGAATTCACAGTCACCTATTTCTATCTCTAAGAAAATTTGTATACAGGGTCAAGTAATAGCTTCCATGGGAATCCCTTTGTGTAAATTCGATGTCTCACGATCAAATTTTGCTAAAATATATTTCAACAAATTAACAGAATCGTTCAAATGCTTTGCACATCTGCCACAACAGGAACACTTTCGTCAAGCAATTGAGCATATCATACGAAGTTGTGGAACCTACTTCCAGCTGTCATTGCAATGCCCGCTCACTTTTTAGAGTATATATACGCGAGAAACAGCAAACTTCAGGTATGATCGTTCGATCAAAAAATTAGTTGTTTACCGAGGAAAGGTGTAATTATGCATTTCCAAGGAAAAATTATGCCAAATAAAATACGTTATTGAACCAATCAATGCTTATTATCTTTCGGTGACTTCATATCATTGAAACTATTGAGACGATTTACGACTTCAGTTTAAACAGCCAGATAATCACGCTTCACCATTTTTCCTTCTATTTTTATCATCTTCTTTACTTTTTCATTATAAATTGCCAAAACCGACACAAAATATGCTGCGACCTACTATACTGCATTCTAATGATAGGGGTAGGCGCCATTTTGATCATTCTCCTCTGGGATTGATTCTATGGCCATAAAAATTAGAAGCGCCTCTAGCCAATTTCATCAAAATATATTTTCTCAACCATTTTGACCAATACTCACTTTCTCCCTCAACTCAGCACTCAACTTCCTGGCTCTCTTCTGGCTCAACCACATAATCGTCAAGCGGAAGGGGTTGAAAGATAGAGTTCAATCCAAAGCAGCGTGGAAACCAATTCTGTGCATTTTTTTCCCAAACAAAGTCCCTTTCCCTTCGTCCTTCAAAAGAAGGGCTCTCTCACCCGAAACCGCCCCACGCTCCGCACAGACGTCTACGGTGGTAATTATCGGGGTAACGAACCCATAACACCAATGTTACACCACCACCACCGCTCCCACCGCTCCCACCGCCGCAACCCGTCCGAAAAAGACCAACCCCACCGCCCTTCCCACCCTCTCCACCCCCCGAACCACCCCACCTACGAGGCACCTGTATCGAACTTTTCCCCCCATTACTTCCTACTTCACAGGAAATAACCTTCCGAGCTGCCCCGTACCCTTTAACAGCCTCATCCGGTCCACGGTATCAACGCAGACAACACAGACACACGCTTTACCACCTCAACCACCCTCCGCCCCCACACCCCCTTATCAACCTAACCGAGCCGCGAGGATTTCCTTCCATCGACTTTCCCATAAAAAAGCAGAGGAAAGGGGGAAGAGTGGGGGCTTGGGTAGAGTAGGAAGAGAAGCGAATTTTCCGCCCCCGATGTGAAGAAGTACCAGGGGTCAAGCAGGAGTCACCAAGACGCCTCTTGGTCCTTATCATTTTTTTTCTTCTCTATCCCCTGTATGTGTGTACCCCTCCTTGTCTCGTCTGTGACCCTAGAACCCACACTCTTCCTCGGAGTTTCTCTCGTGCCGGGGCGACTGGACTGCCAGGCAATGAGTTCCCCCACGGAGTGTGTCAGGGGTCAGTGATTCCGACTTGGAGGGGCTTTCGAAGAGTGAAGGTTTCCTTTCTTCACTTTTATTTTCCACGGGCCCTCACAAGCAGACGGTGCACACGACGATTTGCAGCGAAGGGATGAGGGAGGATGGGAAAGGGGAGGTCAAAAGTCGAAAGCGGGGTCAGAGACGGGCAAACCGGAAAGGGTGAGTGATAGAGGTCCTAAATCCTGTCTCCCTCGGTGTTGATTCGTTTATCCGATTATTTTCTGAGACTACTTGAAATCACCTTTGCCATATGCAATAGAAAGACATTTTTCGGCCAACAATGCAATAATACCTTGCAACACAGACTCATAGGTGATAGATATACGCAAGAACTACGGTATTTCATACCGGTAACAAGATTACTCGTCATACGTACAACTATAAACGAAATTATCTTCCTTCTTATCTTGAGTAAAGCGGAACTCTCTAGCTCCCTACAGAAATTGAAAGATGGTAGTAATAATAACTTTGTATGATTCTAAAACAGTTCCATAAGAGGAATTCCACCCAGTTACGCCGATTAACATTCATTCCCAACAAAAAGTATCAAAAAACTTTTGACATCGATTTAATGCTGATGGAACTATGATTTGCCTGTTTTCTCTGGTGTGCTACGTCTTTAAAAATAAATTAATAATCAGAGAAACACTGGCGTCCTTATAAAACATTATTGGCGATGCATTAAAAAAACTAGGATTTATCAAGCGAGTAGTAGGAAGATCTTAGGATAAAAATTGAAAGAGATACGATATTTCGCTCTGGTAAGGGCCACATTTCGATTGCGCCGAGAGTATTTTGGACCCTGCTCAGGACAATTTAATTCACGAAATCAACATGATACAAAGGAAAACCTCACGCTTCGTCAAAAACTGTTTCCAAAGAACAGAGGTGGAGACACAGCTGATGGAAGGACCAGGTTGGGAGCCGATAGAAACTACAAGCTAGGCTAGATTACTGGAAGAATTCTGACCAGGCAAGTTTATGTATGTAATGGAATATATAGTTTTAACCCCACACTTCATCTCTAGAAGTGATAGAAGCGATAAAATAATAGATACGAAGCGATAGATACAAAACTTCCTTCTTGTCAAGCACCAATAGTGACTATAAAATAGGCAGAGCGTGACACTAAAACAACCTACTTGCATAGAATTCACTTTCGTCCTCTCCTTCATCCAATTCCTTTCACAATTACCTCCTTTTAAATGCTGGTGTTCTAACACCCACTGCAACACGCCCCTGCCGTGCCTCGCAGGAGAATGAATGTAAATGGAGAACAGAACACTACAATTACTCAAATAGATTCCCAGGATAAGAATACTTGCTCCTCCTCGGTTCTCAATGCATTGAGTTTTGGAATTCGGTACCTGTATGAATGATATCTCGGTTTTTAATACAGAAATCAATTAGTGTTGCATTAAAATTCAAAACTATTTTCATAATTATAACGACAATATTCCTAAGTTAGACAGATAATTGATTCCTCAAAATAACTAAAATGCCTGCGCCTCGCTGAAGCTAAACATATTCCGCCATGGTTGACACACAGCAGTACCTTTAAAGAAATATCTTGATGGTTAATAAGTCTCGGGCTATGAAGGGAGTAATATATATGAACAGGCGCCGTAGGCAATGAGCACATTGAATTCCTTCTATATCAACTAGATGATACCGAGCGATTTAACTAATTTTGGGCACGAATAATGTGGATAAATATGCTGCTTACAAGCAATTTATAATTTCAGCGTAGGAATGAATCCGCACTCGGGTACATTACGTACTTGAATCCTTTGCGTGCTTGTCTCGCGCTCGGCCGATGACCCTCTCAAGGACCATGATATTCCCGCGTAACGTGAGCCCTTCATTCGTCATCACCAACGTCGCTTTGAAAAATAAGCTTTCGCTTCACCAGACCCACATGAGCTATGAATTTTTTTTCACGCCAAACCATCGACCTCACTGGTCTCCGAAACCAACATTTCACAACGCCGCAGTTCGCGTTGCGGGAGATAGGGATGGACCAGAGAGCGGTGAGACGAAGATGATGGAGGGGGGATTAGGGCGGAAGAGGAAAGGGAATCTGCAGGAGGATGAGAGGGAACGAATGGGGGTTGGAACCGAGTAGGCGGAGCGGGTGGAAAACAGCGCCTCCTTGGCAGATGAGCTCCAGAGATAAGGGAGGAAGGAAGGATAGGAGCGGTATCACATTGCAGACGGGACATTTGAAGATGAAGGGCGCGGGAGATGAAGGAGGTCGCGGCAAGAATCAAAGTGGAGAAGAGAAGCTGAAGCTGACAGAGTGGACGCAGAGTTTAAAAAATATAATAATAATAACAAGAGGAATAACTGTGGGAAACACCGTTCAAGGCGGTCATTAGGATCATGCGCGGTGAGTCTTCAAGTTGATTCATGGCAGCCGAAATATTTTCCCTGAAATTGTTATGCCTGGATTCATATGAGCTCCCATTGTGCTGCACGTAAACACGTATTAATGTCATGCACAACACAAATATATTTCGTGGCTCCACAAAGAAGAGTTAGTAGGTGCGATTTTGTATTTATTCAAATCTAAATGCAATACGTTTCATATTATAAGGTTGAATATTATCTACACACGATAACCAATTGAAATACTTTCTCCCATCGATACCACTCACGATAACTAATCGAAAGTCTGGTGTAATGAACAAATCCCAAACTCTCAGTTAACCTACTTCATTTTACAGTTAAAGTTAACCAGTACATTTCCCACGAGTACTTTGACTGGGCTCATCGCTAACTACACCGAAAGACGGATTACACACAAAAATTTGAAAGCTCTATTCATTCATATTCTGTTTCCCACTGCGGCAAGAGTATTTAATAAAGTATCGGCACAGACGGAAAACGTATAATATTGATGCATTACTGCAGGTATAAAGAGGAAGGACGGGTAAGAATCTTTATCGATTAACATTACGATCGTTCACGGTAGCTATTACGATCACACGCAAAACTCAGTACAGGTCACGAACCCAACAATCGGGATCAATGGTGAGAAAATGCTATAAAAATGCATATAAAAATAATAAGTTGAAAATAAAAGTGACAACTCGTTTTTTTATTTTCATATTTGCAACTGTGATTTAAAAATTAAACACCATAACTATACATGGGCTTAACAGTTTACGTCTGACTATTCCGTGTCACTGTCTTATTGCATTCAAACAGTGACAGGGTAGACATGGCAATAAGTTGACTTTGAAAATATTTCCGCGTTTAGCCATCCTTATGACAATTTTTCGCAACTACAGTTTAGCCTTTCTTAAAAATCAAGTACTTAGGAATTGATAACATCATCCAATCATAAGGAACATATTGAAAGGGAAGTACAAGATGACCAATGCTCATGTTAATGATAATAGATTATTTCTGATAAACAAATATCGGAAAAAATAAAATCATATTGACATAAAATAAAAGATTTCAACTACCAACCGGAAGGTCCCGGGTTCAAATCCGGGAGAAGCCTCTCTGGATACCGCTCCAAAAAATCCTCGCGGTGCGACTGTCTGATTGTTAGAACGTAGTGTAAAATTGCAGGTGGCCCAGGGAAAGGAACTGGCCCCCCTACCCTGAATGTCACACGCCAATAGCTTAGTACCGGGTGAGCTCAACTCTCAACTATCAAAACCAACCCTCGGGTTGAAACACTAAGTGAATGAAAAATACACTATCATCCATTACGCATCTACGATATTGATCTCATTTTCTACACTGGTAACAGGCCCTGTTCCTGCGGTTTCCGCATCTAGTCAATAGTTCCACTCCGATAACGAGAATGTAACTTTAATTCATGTGTTGCTCCCGGTTACATGACTCTTCTGAGAAAATGCCTCCTTTGCTAGGGTTTTTATGCTCACTACATATTTATTTCTTCTGTCTTAACCAGGGATCATACTTCCTGGATAGTAAAATATTTCAACGTGTCCAAGTTTTTGCTTAGGCTTTTAATGGTTTAAATATAATACGAAATCAAAATCAGAAACAATCTGATTTCCTCAGCTTCTTCTTAAAACATATGCTAGTAGATCTCAGAAACACATTCCAAGCTGCTAAATAACTATATGTTGAAACATGAAAGTTTTTTTTAAAGACTTCATCGTAGAAATATATTTAACGTGATTCTTTCGCGGAAATATTTCATTGTAAGCACTCCATTCTGAATTTACCTAAGAAAACTTAGAGAACTAAAATATTGAGGTTTTAATTTCAAGGTGATACAAGTTTGTGAATAATGTCATATTTTTCGAGAAGTCTAAAAAGTTATCTTAATTTGATAGTTGCAAACGCATTGCATAGTATGTAATATAACCCACGTAAATATTGGAATAGAATGTGAGCACAATTGTACTATGACTCGCGGTGAGCCATGGCTCATTACTGATTAGAAAAACAGTAGGTATGAAAATGTTCCTGTGGAATCTATTATTTTAAGATTTGAACAGAGAGATTTGTCATAACTTCTGGTCACGGTTTATTTGACGTTATATTTGTCATAGAAGTCATAATTGAATACTTTTCTGTAGCCAGGAAAACATTTTCACGGCTGTAACTCACAGGAGAAAGCTGCCTAACACGTCCACCAAATAATGTTTAAGCTTAGAGTTATGGGTCACACCCAAGAGTCACTTTCAATAAATTACGCAGGAAAGCCGTTAAGAAGTCACATTGGTACCGAGATTAATAAATATATAGCAATCATAATTCATACTAAGTGTACTGGAATGGACCGGTTTTATATGCATCCCTAGAGAGTTAACGAGCAAGAGGCTTTCAATGACAAATGAAAGGAGAGCACGCAATATTATGGGTCATGATTTATTCAAACTCAGAATCAGTTCACGTTTGACAGATAGCTATGCTTCACTCGCATGATCAAATCCGCCAAAATCGATCAAGTACTTCTACACGTGATTTAATACACAAACAAGCAGCCAACCTGCGATTTTAAATTAGTTACTTGTGCATAACTTATATCATAAAATCATCTTGTTCACATTTTATTTGTATTTATTTTAAATATACCCCGACCGGTGGAGTCAAGTCCTCGACTGCTAATCCGAGGTTGCGGGTTCGAGTCCCTGGGTTGAGTTTTCACCACTCAGTTATTATGTTCGTCCATTTTTGCTTGTACTGCACAGATAATGCAGGACGCTAAATCAAGAGGAATCATTTGAAAGAAAGCAATATTCAATTAATAGGGTAAAAAAAGAAGTCCAAGAAAATATGTTTATCCTGCGCCTAATAACCGCAATTTGACTGGCCGTATTCGAATATCCACAGCACAAATATAAGTGTACCACAATCCCTCATTCCAAACATTGGTCAGCATTTAGTAAGTCTACTCGTTTGAATGAGTTGTGTTTTTCCAATATAAGCTAAGGCTATTTCATTAAAATCAGAATTTTATAGTGCATGATGCAATTAAAATATGAATGAACAAGAAAGAACAATTGTCCACAATAATGTAATTGCAAAGAAATATCATGGCCGTCACCAAAAACAGCAACGGCTTATTTTAAAAAGAGTACGGAGGAAACAGCAGAAACATTACCTTTACATCACTCTTGACAATCATAAACTGTTCGTGAGGCACAATTCTCTGGACAGCTATCCAATTATAGCAGCAATGACAGGGTTAAGTCGAAAATGGCCACTTCTCTTTGGTATGATCATTACAAAGCATTTTCAATTAGGGGCAACGTTTATTTGATTATGCTCGTGACATGGTTAAAAATCTGGGTGTTCCCACGCTTCAATTATATACTCATTTGAAAGCAACTGTTATGAATGATGATTTCAAGTTATAGCCATGAAGTCGTAATTATATCCCGGATTTTTTTCCTTCATTATGAGTACGTTGGAAATTTCTCAAAGGTTATGAGAAAAGACACGTAGGCTGTGTTATTAATAGAGATGAAATTCCTCCTTGACTAAGGCCAGATATCAAGGATAAATTTCAAAAATAAATGTGATAAATTCACCGGCCACAACACTCGCTATCGAAACTAGGTGAGTGTTATACACTGTACCTGCAATAGGTTTATTAATTTCACTTCACTTGAGTCATACAAGCATACATTCTAGACTCATTGGTTAGTTCCTTTTCCCCAACCTAGGACGCTCATTAATGTACGGTAAGATATGATGCTATATCAATTGATTATGCAAATTAACTTATTATGCATTGCAATCATAATCCAAGACGACATAATATAAGATATGATGTTATTAACGCATTATTCGAGGTAAAATTAGTTTTTAAATGATAAAATATTTCAAAGAGTTCCGATAAATGAGCAAATGACTATGTTTGATGATATCAAAACTCCGAGTTTTGTTTGCTCGTGATTTTTTTCTTCATTAATAGAGGCAGAGAACCATAAATGCAGGAAAATGGGAAAATACACGAGGAGTTCGTTTAATTATGAGTCACCCAATCTTTCCGAGAAATTACCGCACTTGAGTAATTATTTTACTTTTCTGTATTAATCAAGAAGGAAAATCTATAATAATTTATCATGAAATTAGGATCTTGGAAGCTTACCGTTTTTAATCAATGATGGAATTCAGGTCAGAGGGTAGGAATCAAACTGAACAAAAATATTCTTTTCAAAAAGATATTAAGCAACTCATATGACAATGTATATGCCGCAAAAGTCACATTGAACGATAACTTTAGTACTAGGCTATGCCGACAACCAATATATGGATGGATCAGGCTAATTTTACAGTCCCCTCACAATGGAACACATTCAATAATTGGAACTAACTGATTGAAAGTAATAAGGAAGGGAGTTTTAAGCAAGCAATGTTAGATTACTACAAATTAAAGTGTATGAACTGAATACATTAACTATATTAATAGATAAAGTCAATTTTTCGACATATCATCTAGAAAAATATCACATAGTGGGATTTCATGTTGAGTACGGATACAGAAATGTTAATATAGCCAAAGAAATGGTGTAAGTACCATGTCACTGCTAAAAAAACTAAAAATGTCCAATACCTATAAAAAACACAGATCTTACTTGTTTCACTAGTCTGTCATCATTTTAAATTACAGCTGCTATAAGAATGATGCATATAGTCATGAGGCTTTAGAGGTGCTATAAAGTCAAGGGAGCATCACAAGGAAGGACATAAGGCATAAAAAAGGACGGAAAGACGTAAAAAAATACGTCACAAGCAAATATGAGCGGGATGTGGACATAAAGGGGAAATGGACGCAGTAACAGACGCGGAAAGAAAAAGGAAAGAGTGACAAAATCGAGGAAAAACTGAAAACGAGACGGAATAAGAACCAGCTTTTTCTCGAAAGAGAGAGAGAGATGGTGGAAGATAGAAAGAGAGAGGAAGAAGCAGCGAGGGATGATGGGACGCAGAGCGGATGAGGGCGCGAAAAATAAAAAATAAAATAAAACAAAAGACGACTGCGGCTACGTCGTAGATGGCGTCACGACCCGGGTAATGCTTCCCCAGGGACGACTCGGTTTCATTTTTATATGCATTTTTTATTTATTCACCTGCCTCTTTTCTCGCGGCGTCGGAAGGGGAGAGAGAGAGAGGGGAGGTGTGGGGGGAAAAGATACTCGGGGGAGAGATATGGAGGGTGGCAGCGGGTCGTGTGCAAGAGAGAGGCCGAGGGAGGTAAGAGGGGTAGAAAGAGATGGATTTCAAAAGTGTGGGAAGGAACACTCCAATAGGTGGGAAAGACATGTGGGGAGAGAGATGGGAGATGGTTTGTGGGAAGGGATGGGTTGGGGCGGAAGGGCGCGTGTTTTTCGGGATCTCCACGAGGGAGGGATGGGATGGTGTGGGAAGGCGAACCAGGGGGATTGAGAGGGTGGGTGGGGGTGTGCTTTTAGAAGGGCTCACGGGGAGGGGTGTCTTCCGTGGTGTGGCGATGGCAGGATGAGGAGGATTGGGTTGTCGGAGGAGGTAAAGTGGGGAAGGTGGAGGTAAGGGGATGTCGGGTTAAAAGTGTATCCGAAGGAAAAGAGGGAGGGAGGCATCAGGAATGGGGGCAAATCGAAACAAGTGCGCCTTTAGCACTCCTTTTGTCTCCCTTCCATGCGACGTCTCTTTTCGTCCTACTTATTTCGGCCTGATGTTCCCATCGCATTGTCTTCCATCCTTCTGGTTTTGGTCTAGACTTCACATTTTAAATTTCTACTCTTAAGATAGTTCTGGGCTGGATAATGGTTTTTCGTGAAACGAAAAATGTAATCCAGAATCCTAGGAGATATCAGTTGCAAAATTTGCTTTAAGTATTATTTTAAATACTTGCTAACCAACAAATATCCCAACACAATTAATGCATTTTAAGGTATTTATATGGATGCATGATCTATGCAATAAATTACGACTAATTTGAGGTGTAAAAAATAGAATATTTCTTCACTGAAGTTGCAGAATCTCTGAAATATGCACTGAATACGGGAACGGATTAAAAAATACTTCCTATTATAAGCAAAATTAAGGTAGACTTTTATACAGTAAACTTAAACCGTTTAAAATAAATGAAGTCATGCACACTAACAATGTTACTTAAACCTTAAGAGAAAATATGCTTTTAACGAAAATTGCTGTAACAAATTTTATTTGAATTTTAAAGCAAAAATATATAATCCAATAGAAATTTAATCAGCTAAAGCAAGAAGTTCAAGTGAGTTATATGGACGAAATGGAAAACTGTTCGGGGAAGAAAGAAGGCAGGAAAGAGGAGAGAGAGTAATAAAAAGTGTCTCCTGACTTGCATAAGACTTCATAATGAAATATGGCTACTTATTCAATGCATTACGTCCAAACACGCTGACGGATCATTCCCGTGCCATAAAAAATAAAAATCAACGAAATTGCTGCTAAGTTTTACACATTTGAAAATCGAAGCAAGCCCGCGACGCTTAACGACGACGCAAAGCGCGCTGATGCTTACGTCTCCAAAAATCAAACAAATTTCTCCCTTTTCAAATTATACGCCGTTTGTATAATTTCTCCAGTGCTCAAACTCCACACACACCCCTTATTTATTGGCCTCTAATATAAATTTCCTAGAGCAACAAGCACTTTGGTATTTGATGTACTGGAATGATGTACTGATGGAATATCGTATGGATATACGATATTCCAACATTACTTTTTCTCTTGTCCAGTTTTGAGCATTACACAGGCGGATCATCTTGCACGCCCTCATTGGTCCTCACCACACCACGAAGGCCCAACCTTCTTCTTCCGTCTTCTCCATTTACCTGGATACAACAATTAAGAATAAGCAATCATCACGCGGCTGAGGATAGAGCACAGCCCTTTGACCACCTCTAATCACTTCACGCAAGAGAAAATACCCCCTCTGTGTGATGCATGTAACTGCCCTCTCAGTATCCGACATATTCTGATGGAGTGTGGCAGATACCGGGATGCGCCTAGTACGCTGAATATTGTGGGAAACAGATTCCATTCCAGGCGACTATCCCAGCAATCAATCCCCTTGGTTTGATTTTTAAAACATTTCTGTATAAAATATCTAGTCACTTCGTTTTTAATACGTTCTCTATGTTGACTATATACGTATGGGTGAGCAAAATGACCCAGCTGCCGGCGCTCTCCATCTAAAACTGCACTACTTTACGACTCACACATCTACAACGGTACTCCTATTTGGGGAACTTCCTTTTTAATACATTCCAGGAAGGATTCCCTAATTTTATCATGAAAATGTTTACGGTCAGGTCTTAAATCGTCTAGAAGACACCTCGCATAAACTGCAGTTTTCTACGCAAACCCAATTCCCTGAACTAATAGTTACCAGAAGTGGTTCTTAATCACTGTCTCTACATTTTAGAATCCTCTGCCCCCAAACATAAAATAAACAAGTTCCATAAATACGTTTAAAAATATATTATGCATGACATCCCAATACACAGTAGTGCTACAATATCAAAGGCCTTGACCATTTTACAGCCCGTTAACAAGTCATCTGATGTCTCATCTTTGTCTCCTTATCACTGTCTCTCTATCTTTGCATCTTGTATATATTAATGAACATATTCTATTCAACAATTTTGTTTACTCATATTCAATTTGTTCTAGCATTGGCCGCATGGGCGATGCCAAGGGCATAATAAATATACATGAATGCATGAATATATATGCTATATTATTCTACACTCTAACCGTGAAAGTACGCATCTCCACCTCTCTCTCTATTTTCTCCATTTCTCCTTATCTCTCACGCGTCCTCTTCCCTCAATATCTTTCCCTCTCTCCCCAACTGCCTCTAACTCCGCCTTTTTATATAAGCTCCGCAGTCTTATGTATCCTTCCCCGCCCCCTTCATCTCACTCGCGTTGCCTTAACCCTCCCTCCCCCTGTAACACCTCCTCCACGGCCCAGAGTGCTACGCTATGATGTAGCTGTGGTATTTCCACTGATGTGAAATTTAAGAGGGAGTTAAAGGGTATGGGCGGGCGATGGAGGGAGGCGGTATAACGGGGAGGGGGGTGGGTGAAGGCAGCTTATGGGTGGGGGGGAGGCTGAGGGGGGGTCAGGAGGTGGGTAAGGAGGAGGGGGCTGGGAAGAGTTTTAGTGGTTTTTTCCCCTCTACCGCACGTGATAGAGCGTAAACCAGGTCTCATCCACTATATTATATGCGAGGTTTTAAAAACGTGCTCTCCGGTGGCAGATGAAAAGGTGTTCGCGATGGGGATAGAGGGAGGAAAGGAATACGCCGACCGGAATGTTGAGGGATATTAAGTGAGAGGGTTAACGGAAAAAGGGTGAGATGAGGGTTTTTTATTTTATATATATATGGATTGGAAAAAAAGCGTAGGATGGAGCGAAAACGGCGCCCTCTTTAAAGGAAGGGTGGGAGGGAAAGATAGAAAAAAATACTCAAGGAGAAAGATTTGTTGGGATGTAAGGAGAGCCGAAATTAGATTAAATGGGTTGTGAGTGGGGATATTTTAATAAAGACTTGGGAACGCGTTCGATTTCAAGGCTGCCTGTGGGGTTGGGGGAAGGTAGCGTTACGTTCGTAAAATATAGCAGTCAGGAGGGCTTTCCATAAAATATAATTATTGCTTTACCAAGAGTGAAAGATTCATTACCCAACTTCAAGAGCGTTTTATCTTCGGGTAACAACTCCCGAGCGGCTTAGCTTATCACGAAAATTAAAACCGCCTCACGAGACTCGATCTTCCTCACCGCTCAACATAAGATAAACCAGCCTATTTCAAACCGATTCTATCTTTACTTTCTGCGTAAACATACTCGAATGCTTAATCTTAATTATTGGTCTGAGCCGAGCAAATATAAGAGAGATTATAAGAAAAAATAATCACCTTGTGTTAGTCCAATAGGGAGTCAAAAAGGAAGTAGATATTTAATGTAGGAAAATTATGAGAAAGGATAAAGGCAAAAGATATAGCAAAGGGATGTGGCAGACTTGATGAAATATTGGCGAAAACTGCGAATGATTTCCAAAAAGCAATTTGTAAGGAGACAAAAAACAGTTTTCCCCTCGGTAAGTTTATTACTCATTAATACAGCGATCGTGACCCAGCCGATTCATGATTTTTCAACAATACTAAACTGAATAAGCTACTATGAAAAGCTACCCAGCATCACCAATTACTAAATCATAGCCCAGCACAAAGTAAGAAAATGTAAACTAAAAAGAAATGTTATACTCAGCTTTTTAATAGCTGCCGAAGAGGTTAGTAAATGAGACTGCCAAGGAAAAAATTCCTAAAGTAACTAATCATCCACATTCAACCATTGAAATTTTACTGTCCGCTCGCCTGAACACACAGTTTTAAGTTTTATGTTATCCTTTGGAGACATTAAGGAGGATTGAAACGAAAGGCACTAGCACAAGGCTTTTAATGACCTTTTAATATGTGTGGACGCAAATCTCTACGGCACTGAATAATATTAGCCACAGAAAGTATGTAAAATGTATCCCTCCCCAGAGTTTATGTAAGGTTCTTCACCGAAAACGACTCGGAAATACACTTATATGTCTTACAATTAGTTACGCAAGAAAAATGAGACTTCCTGAGTAAAAAATTCAGAAGACTCAATGGGCAAAATAAGCCTTCATAACCGTTACCCTGGCTCAAGTGAGTTACTTTTTTATCAACAATATTCACGTAAATTTTTATCAACAGTTTGAGGTTTTGCACGCATTAAAAATAAAAATAATACTTCTTCAGCGAAATTAACGATAAATTACGCATGTGTTAAAATACATGAAGACTTTCTTTAGCCAATTTGTCCATGATTCGAAGTTAAAACTTCGTCAGAGCTAAAAAATGAAACCGTACGATTTAAAGAATGGACAGTAATTATATAAATTTCAGACGCTCAAGGCACTGATTTTTTATTTTGACATTCTAAGCGTGAGTCAACATGGAGTTTATCCGAGAAAATTGATTATAACTAGAGAAAAGTTGTTTTACGAAGCCAATATATAGGTAGAGGTGTATGATGCACCCGCAAGATTCTCAGCTTCAACTGTCAATCGTGTTCCAAAGACGTATTGAGAGTGAAATAACGTGTCTCAGCATGTGGTAGGATAGAAGATGCTAATTACCTAAAAACCATAAAGATGGGTGCAATGAGGTCCTCTGATTTCCGGGTGAGCTCGTATCGGGTACATCTCGTTTAAATATGTTTGCTGCACTGCACTGCATTCGAATCACATATTAAAATAGTAAAGATATAGCATTCGCAAATTATCACGTTGCAATCCAAATATGTTGGTGAAAAAACAATTGAAAAGGATACCACGATCCTCTAAACAAATATATGCTTAAACTTCAGTTAAAAAACCGGGTTTGGGCCATTCAAGTATCACGTCAGGGAATTTTGGTACCCCTCCCCCTATTCCCACGTAACACAGCGTGAGATTTCTTGAGGCCCGAAGCCCCATCCAATCTTAGAAAAGACGTCAAAATTTTGGAAGAGAATTTATTGAATTAAATCTTCGAAAAATGCTAAATTTCGGGAACCCATAGAATTAATTGTCATTTATTAGAGAGACATTAAATACGTACCTATTCCCGCGAAGAAAGTTAACCTGGACCAGGAACTATAACCACAGACGTTAGGCTCTTCAATAGGCCAATATGCAGACCACCACGTTACCCCGGAAAGATTATGAAGGGTTAAGCATGAGAATCTGAAGTAGTTTTAGCAAGCTTCTCGCCATTTTAACGCTAGCCCTCCGTTCTATTGACATTTCCAGCGCAAAGTGTAAGATATAAAAGGATGCAATATGTTCTCAGCAGTAACTAAAATTTTTAATACGAGAATCTCAGGCCTTTCCTAGGTAAGATAAGGCAAGGATAATGCTAAATTTCTCCTACCCCAATTAAAAAAAAAATTACGTAATATTAGAAAGGCTCCAAATATGAGGTCATAAATATTTCCAATAATAGACGGAAAAGAATATAGAGCAATGACGAATACAAAAACCTGATATTTTAGGGACCGCCGCTGAAAAGACTAGTAATATCCTAAGATTTTCTGCCGGACTTGGTCATGGCGGGATAAAGCGCTCACCAGCCAATCTTCATATAGTGGGTTCGACTCCCGACTATGTGCGTTTTTCATCATCGAGTGGATGGTTGTTTACGTACATTACGAGTTTACGGTAAGAAAGGGTGATATTGGACTCGAAATTCGCTCGAAAATAAAGATGGTAGCTATTATAATTAGTTATCACTGCAGCACATCGGGAAGCAATGAAGAGCAACGCAGTGCACCCTGGGGGAGGTAGAGCAAGGCACCCGAAGCAGTAACGACTGCTGGAAAACATTATGCGATGGGAAAGCAGGGGCTTTCTCCAGTACTTAAGAATATCACTCCCCACCCATCTTCGCCATCAGTTGTCCCCTTCAAGTCTCACTTCTCACTCTCTGCCCTTACCGAACGAAAAGAAAAAGGAATCCACGAAACTCTGGTTCTCTGAGGGGGGCACTTTGGCAGATTTGAGTCCCAGCCCTATGTATATGCATAGACTTCTCTCTCGGCTTAGCGATACGAATTCCTTAAGTAAAGAAACGGCTGTTAGAGGGATGGGGATGCGTTAAGACACAGATTTCCGGGAATTAGGTTAGAATTATGTCGAGTTTTGCCAGCGTTAGATGGGCTGTTTCTTTTTTTCATATCCTGAGTGAGTGACTTAATTCAAGGACGGAAGACCAAGTATAGTGGGCACTAACTTTTTCATCTTTCAGATAGCAAAACCACAGAAAACTTTGAATATTGTAAATACCTACTGGAAATAATATGGTGTGTCAATGGTTGAGGTATTTTGCTTCACACGCAACCCAGTTACATCAATGAGTAAAAGCTTCATCTGTCAATTGCTATTAAAAGTACCTCCAAAAGTATGCGATAAGTACACAATGCGTTGGTCTTTATTTATAAGTTGATATGTAAAGAATGGGATGGTTCACGATTTACGATTTGGTATGTGAAATTCTAAAGGGCAGTTCGTTTAAAAAAAATGTAGTACCATGACGCACCAGGATCGCTTCTCAAAACATTTTCTTGGCTTCTCCTGATGCCACCGTAAATATTCCGCGATTTCACGCATAGAGTCGGGGCATATTATGTTCATAGAATATCGTCACAGTATTCGCAACGTGGTGGCGTCTTGCATAGAGTAATAAGGTTTGAAAATGTTAGGTAACTGATAGGCAATTTTCAAACGTGCACTTGCGAATTCAGCGGGGAGGCTGCACCTAATGGACACGCACTTGACACTTTGCTGGTTGGATGGTCACTTTGGGAGGTGACTGACAACTGAGGATAAGGTGGAAAAGGATGGTAAGGGAAGGATTATTGGGATGATTGAGAAAAGATGGAGGGAAATCCTAACTAAGAGGGCGATGAGATCCACAGCATAACGCCCCACAGACGGAGAGAGTACCAACTCCACTTGAACTGATCTCCACGTAGCCCTCAAGCAAGAGTCGATATTCCTCTGAAAAATCTCCTTCACTGCCGGTATTCGAACCCGCACCTTTGGGATAGATAGTGCGCAATCCGTACGAAACATTTCTGTTATTTTGCATATCCCACCATGTTACTCGACAACTCTGGATCGTCTTTAAAATAATCGTGTAAGCGACTACAGGGGTAAATATGTATGAGTGAGACGCGGAAGAGAGGCTTTCCTTGTCCGAACGCTCTGGCGCCATTGCCACTTGCGTCCAATTTGTACTCTCGTCGCCGATGCTCGTAAAGGTGAAAAATGAAACGGAGAACAATTTCTTGGGTGCCTTCTGTTCGTTGAAACAGGGACGGTAAGCAAGAAGCGACGGAGCTCCCGACTGAGGAAAATTCATTTTCTTAATGGAAGGGGATTATCGGTTTGCCCGTCGCCGCTTGCCGCCACATTTACTCCCTCCCCGGATGGACTGAATCCGAAATATTTGTTTCTCCATAAATAATTCCGTTCCCGGCGCTCGCTCGATTAATATTCAAATGGGAGAAGCCATCAAAACATCCGTAGGATTTAATTTCGACTGCGCGGTGCATTGAATTAATTATATTTTATGATTGTGAAAATTCGCTCCCCTCTCCTCGCTGAAAAACTTTTACGAGCCACCGCTTTGAATCGGTGCGAGCCGAAATTAGCATTCATTCCTCATTATTGCTTAAAAGCCAATTCCCAAATGGATTCACTTCATTAAACTGATTCAATGCGCAGCCAATGGAATTGGAAATGGCTAGTTGTCTTGTCATTTTGCAATATGTGTTGCCATGCAGTCTATCACTATCACAGGTGAATTTCCAAAAACAATTTAACACTACAAAATACTGCCACAGCGTTTGATCAACTGATCAATGAAATTAAAAAGTAGTATTCATAAAATGAACGCAGTTCAAAAATATTTCAGTACCTATGAGAAGTAATGGGAATGTAACTAATTGTTTAGCAAAATTTACCCGTTGTTGCCTTATCTTTTTCTAAAACCCGGGAGATAATTCACTGACTGTCGCCCACTACTTCGAAATTTCCAAAATAATAAAATATGGAATATACTTTAGTACGTGGGGCATCGAATAAAACAAAATGGATGAAAGCTATGATGAAAGCAACAACATAACGTCAGGCAACATTGCTACCGTGTAAATCAAAAGCAAGATCAGCTCCCGATTCAACACGATTCATGCACATCCATTTGCTAAATTCAATTATTACATCAAAAAAGTAAAGACAACATTAATTTTTTTCCTAGTTCTTCTCTTTGTCCCAATACGTTTTATTTGCCAGTAGAAATTAGCATTACATCTAAAATAGGGCAAGAAGAGAGTCATTTCTCTTCCGCTGCCTGATAAAAACCTTCATCTGTCTGTTTTACAGCACCATAAGCATACTAACCATCAACATTATACGCAATTAAGGTCCCCCAACCATATAGTGGCATTACTGAGTAACGAAAAACTGTCGTTCAGCAGCTCAACCACGAGAGCTAAGAAGGCCGTATTCTGAAGTAAATGATAGTGTTAAGTGTAGGTATATTGTCTGACAGTCATAATTGCGCACCTTGGCATTTAAACCTACGACCAATTGGCTAACAGCCTGTGTATGCCTTTTAGTGAGGCATACATGACGTACTGGAGACAACATCAATGAGTTGGTAGCAGTCGAAGAGATTTACTATTTTAAAAATTAATGCAATTGTTCCTCATTTTGTTCGATAAAATTTGGTTTCAATGGTTAACCATTACATGATTAAATATTAAGAGACTTAACTACCCACTCCAGAATGATTTTTGCCACACCTTCAAAAAAAAAGAATGATTCACCACCATTTTATTATGGCAGGGTTTATGACAAGGCTTGAGGCATTATTACTAGGCTTCTGAAACAGTGGATATATAAACCGATATAAAATATATGCAAAGATTTTAGTTATCCCACTATACGTCTTAATTTTACATCTAGAATGAAATTCACGATGTAATCACTACCCATTATCCACTACTCTTTGACAAAAATCCTAAATTAGTGTTGCTTACGTTATGGAGTGTTGGGCATAATAATTGTGGGAATGTATACGACACAAATGAATTTATATTTTCCGATCCACACATTATTAGCTTGTGGCTGAACGTATAAGATTCACCATCCTAATATAACCGTGTTCTGTTTCTTATCACTTCCCTTCATTGTAATTGATACAAATTTTACCCTGTTAGATGCAAACAAAATGGAAGCAAACTACCAAGGAAATAATTAAACGGCCAAACATGTTTAACTAATCCACCTATGAACTGGATATTCGACATCATAAATAGAGTCCAATAATAATAATAATGATACCCACTTTATTCTGAGCTACATATTAACTCGTAAAGATAACACAGCACACACAACCATGCCCTGGGAGGTGGAAAATCCTCACAAGGCGGGACTGGGACCCGCAACCCTCGGGTTATCAGATGAGGACGTTACCACGCTGCCACCCAGGCCCGCGATAATTGAGGTAAACTGATCCATATAACCACAATTAAATACAATGACATTGATAGAAACAGTGTCCTGATAAAACTAAAGAATGAACAACAACATGCCCGTTTAATACAAATTATTAATTGGAGCTGCCGGATAGAAGCCAATCGTAGAGGTAAAATAATATGGAAAAATACAGCTAGCTGCATTCCATTTTATTATGAAGCGTACCTACACGCTCCATATCACCATTACTCTGACCATCACTCGGTTATCGAAGAAAAAATTGGTTGATCCACTTGAAGGAAACTGAAAAATGGCTTATCTCAACAATATTGATCAAGAAAACGGCGAGAGGGTATTCTCGGATGTTACAACCCCGCGGCTGCACAGTTTCGCTGTTTATGTTTTGAATCCTATATGCCAGAGATACATCTCCCGCCACTGAACAGGAGATTCACTGAAATTTTTAATGTTTCTCTCGCTTCCGCTAGCTCCTGTAAGTGAAACCTTGGTATTTCACCACATCCACTGCAGGTTATGAATGACACAGTTCTCTCGGAAAGGGGAAAACACATGTGCTCTATTAAATCAGTCCTAACTGTTAAAAAGTTTCCAAATTCAAGCAATGCATTTTATAAAAGTATCTTACTTTAACTTCAAACATAAAATCATAGAAATTCATAGAGGTTCGAATTTAACTTCGGGAAATGAGATACTCATGGGCAGAAAATTTTACTGCGCAGATTGCGTCCAGAAACTATCCCAAGTATAAAAGAGTAAACCTTTTTTGTCGCAGAACGCTCTACGCTCCCGTCTACCGCGGTAGATAGGTGAAAAATCGTGTGGAAAAAACAGTGGCAGGCTTTACTTTGTAGAAGTTACTTATATTGGTACTCATGATTAAGACAAACTTAATAATTTCTACAAAATTTTGTAGAAAATTACTATGTTTGTCTTAATCATGAGTACTAATCGTGAGGAAAGTCAAAACCATGCCTTAAAAGTGAGAATGAGACTACAATATCAACAGATTAATGAAAAATGGAAAACACTTCCAGAGGCCATTTCCTTGCAGAGGGACGACCTGCAGGAATCAACTAAAAAATGGAGATACGTACTCCTTTGGCACCAATCGAAACAGGCTACATCAATGGGCGAATTGAAAGGTAGAATAAAAAAAAACTGGTCCTTAAATGTCTGCATCCGAAAAAGGCAGCTGATGAATTTCACTTCATATTCTTTTTGGAGTCTATAAATTTTATACATCCATTCATCCCTCTGCGATTTCTTATCTGCTTTTTAGTGCGTGAAAATTAACACAACACTACTTATGGAGGAATGTTATTTGGCGCTCCTTTGCGCGGTTCAAGTACAGATTATCAGAAGAGTAAAATTTTCACCCGCCTGAATTAAAACATAACACCGATTAAGATCAGTTCTCCCTGCAGCAGGGATATTTCCAACATCCTCCGGGAACAAATCTATTCCGATGTGGAGGGGCATTATCGTAATGGACGCTAGGATTCCTCTACAAGTCGGCTCGCGCAAGCTAACAGGCTAGACAGATAACAAGAACCAGAATAGAGGAAGGAAATGAGGAAGGAAAGAGAGAGAGAGAGAGAGAATGAGGGGAAAGGGCGAAGAAGGAGAGGAAGGGGGACTACGGCGTTGGAGGAGAATAATGCATCTTCCGAGAGAACGGCTGGGAGACCAAATCTGGAATCTCACTGTTTATTTGCGCTTCGTAGCAATAGCAGAAGGAGGAGCTGGTTCTTTTCACTTAGGCATATACCTACCCAACCAAGATGCGTTCGGCAATCCGAGAGAACCAGTTTTCAACTGTAGGAGAGATACGGGAGGTTTGGGGAACGGGAGGGCATGTTGGTGGAGTTGGGAGGGGTTGAAGAGCAGTGTGAGGGGGAAGAAGAGTGAGGGTTGATGAGGGGGGAGGGCGAGGAGGAGGGGGAGGGGAAGGCAAGACGCGCACTGCCACGGGGAAGATGATGGGGAATGAAGCGAAAAAACCTTATTGCTGTCTTTGCGAGAAGCCAGAATTTCAGACACGCTTTTGACATCGTCAATAAAGTATCTTATAGAGTCCTGGATAATCTGGATAGTCACGGCAAACCTAGAAACTACGATCGTAAATAATAAAATACATAGTGGAAATTCTATAGTTATAAACTCATCAATCCTTCCTACGATGAAAGATATATATTTACGCTTGATACTGTCAACTAAACTCGGAAACTAATCACACACACGAAAATTATTATTTCAAATAACAAATTACAAAAAACAAATGGTATAAATAGGCAAAAGAGTGAGCAGAGGCTTACAGTGTCTATAGCGGAACTAGGCAAGGCGACACACGGTCGGCATCGCTGTTAAATCTGGTGTTCCACATAGCTAGAGAAGAGTTAGCTTCTAAAGGTAGCAATACATAAAGGACTACTCAAGTACATGTTCAATTCGGATGATGTGAGATTAATCTGTAGAAACATTCATGCTTTGCGCGAAGCTATCCGGCAATTGGAAAGGAAACTAGTTACAGAATACACCTATTATATCAAAATCTCTTAACACATTAAAAGAAAGATAATGCTAGAAATTCGATCTAATTTTGCAAATTTAATTTTTTTTAACCAATAGCCATATTTCGAAGTAGTAAAATGAAAATGTATACCACCTTGATTAGACCAGTAGTTACCTAAGGTAGAGAGGCTCAGACTTTGAACACCTACTACTGATATTCATACTCTCCAAGTTTTTGAGAGCAAAATGATAGGATGAATGTATATAGGTATATATATGGCCACATAGAAAAGTATTTGGAGAATTAGATTAGATTTGAAAAAAAGTATAATGCAAAAAAAAAACATTGTGAGATTCATCAAGAGTATTAAGTGGTTGGGCCATTTGGAGAACATGTCTGACCAAAGGATGCAGGAAGAAATATTTTTCTGGAGTGACGGGTACAGTGAGAAGAAGAGGAAAGCCAAGGACACGATGGTTTTAGGATACGGAGAGGGATCCTCGCACCATGGGACCTCGGACCTCGCACCTCGGGACCGCGGACTGTTGTGGACAAGGTCCACGTCGGACTGCAGCGCCAGTAAAACCAAAACAATGTAGAAGCCAGAGAACTGTTTAAAAAGAGACCGATTATCATGTAGGATTGGTCATTTGTGGAGGTGACCGACATCTGAGGTAATTTATGCCGCTGAGAAAAGGATGATAAGTTAGTAAGGGGAGATTCTTTTTGGAGATATAGTGAGTAGGGAAACCCAGTGCAGCTGTTGCCCATAGAAAGAAATCAAGGGCTTAACGATATAATGTTCCATACGACGGAAGGAGAACTTCACGTAAAGTTCTCTCCACGAAGCCCCATGTAAGGATCCACTGAAAAGTTTCCGTCACTTTCTGTATTCAAACCAGGGACCACGGATTGGATATCTAGCACTTAAACCATCACACCGATCCGATCCACTCCTTGCTTCTTATCCTTGGACTTGATGCCACAGACACATATCAATAAACCTAAGTCTGAATACGTAGAAATTGGCATGGGAAAAAGTTAGCCTCGACCGCTGATCGAGCCACCATTGGCAAACTTGGCCAACACACAGACAAGGAAGCTACCACCCATACTTCGTGAGCCTTGTAGAAATTTAAGCATAATTCAAGGGACTAGAAGTATTGAAAGCACTATAGAACCAGACATGACAGTGGTAGCATAAGCGGAAAACATCCGCTAGCAAGACAAAAATAAGACAAATTCACAATGAATAAATTGCTCGTCTTCTCTGGGATTCGAACGTGATTCCCCTCACTGCGAATACGCAGTTTCTTAATAATTCTGAAAAAACACTCGGCTTGAATTTGGAGGATTTGAGCTTGAATATAACAGCAGACGAATACTTTTTATTTTTTATTTAAAATTAATTATGAGTGTATTGCGGTTCACCATAGGTGTTTCTGTCAAGTTCTGGTGGTTCGGCCCTTGAGACACATGACAAGCTAATGGCTAATCGGGATCGCAGGGGCATACGAACCACCAGAATCGTCCGAGAGCAAAAGAAAATTAAGAACGGCTCAGAAGAAGGCCACGAAATATTCACTGGCCCGGATGTAAAATTTTTATTCCATCGCTCGCAATGATAAAAAACAGGTAACCTAATTTCTTAAAATCAGCCTAATAATTACGAGAATTATGTATTGAGGTAGCAGTTGCAAAGATAAAAACTCATTTTTTTTCAAAAACTTAAATAGACTTTAATAGGCCTCTTGTTGTTGAACTCCCGGTCTATTAAAGTTTTTGAACAAAATTGAGGAGGAAGTTGAAGACTTCTTCCTAAATTTTGACGATAAAAAACATTCTATGAACTTTTTTCGTAAATTTTCGCAGTTCATTTTAATTTTGGTAAGTTTCTTTTGGATTTCTGCGATTAATTTTAGTTTAGTTTAATCGCAGAAATCCAAAAGAAACTTACCAAAACATTCTATAAAAACCTATGTTTTCGTTCTCGAGAAATGACTCAATGTCGTTGAAGGTTGATCGGGCGTCCCACCGGATTAAACTCTCCATCTCTGCCGACGTTCCGATGTGCGTATCGTCCATCATCATCAAGGCATGGCAGTTTCCGTGCGAATTCACGTAGACTACCATGCTGCCCAGACTTCCAGATTCTCGCGGAATTTTTAGGAGGCAATAAATCTAAAAAATCAATTGAATCTGGAAAGCCTGATTCAATGCCCATGGTAATTTCTCCGGATATAATATCTACATTTTTGGCTGAGGCTAAGAAGTTGCAGTAAAGCCGAAGGTTTTCTGAGAACATATTTTTGAAAGTTGCTACAGGAATTTCCGCAACGGTACTTTAACTCATCGCATTCATCCGTTTACGCGAGCAAAAATGCAAACATGGAGAAAAAATCAGCGGAAAAGGCTGACCACTTTTTCCGCTGAGGGTTTCCTACACTTGAGTGATTTTCTATTTATATCTGCCAATCATTGTTTTTTTCAGCTCAATCATTTATGCCATGCAAACACATTGTCAGCAATAGTCTGAAAAAAATGTTCAGAACAAAAAAACTCTCAAGCCCAATGCAGCAGAGATTTAGTCTTCACTCCAACGCTTTCCAGCCAGTACACATTATATGTACTACATTCATGCATACGTTCCTAAGAAACATACTGGTCATAATAATGTATCACGAAGCCATTTCTTCAATTGGTCGCAGGGCGTTGAAAACAGTTTGCATTAGTGAGTATTATTAATTTGTATCTGTAATAACTATTTAAAAGATCTTTTCCCACAAGGGACCTGTACTCCATCTAAGTTAAACGTGAAGTTTTCAACCATTATTTTATATTTCGACGACTTCACATACAGATGTTATCAGCCTTTATCATGAAGCCTGGGAATGATATCGTAATGATAGGAATTCCTACCGCGATGAAATAAGAAACTAGAATGCATTTTCTCAGCTCGAATTCAAATGTGGTGGTTAGTTGAATCTTTTTTAACCTTTATTATTACTAGACCTACGGAAGGAAAAAATAATTAAAAGGGCCTTTCGGGTGACAACAAAGTATCAAGGACTTACATTTCTTTCACTGAATCGTTCGGCATAGCTACTCCAAATTTCTATAGACACGTATTGTGCTATAAATTGATTAAGTGAGGGTCAACAAGATAAAATAACCTCTATTCGGCTTTAGTACAAATTGTAATTTTTTATAAATTCTAAAATATTTGTTCTCACGGTCTTTCAAACGACTTCCATCGCTGAAAACGTCTTGCACTATTTTCTTAGGAACCATGTTAAAGTAGAAAGAATACATGCATATTGAGAATAATTAAAATTCAATGTCTCGGGCAACAATTCTCAAGCACGCAATCGGTGCTCGTCGCCAAAAATTATAGTATAGACACATACGTGGCTCATTCGCCGCTTATGGGATTGCGAAGTACGTTTTCTCCGCTATTTCCACTCTATATCATGTTTATGAGAAATTGAGCAGAAAAGACTGGTTGGAAGAAGACTTGAGAGGGAAAGCAATCCTAAAATTTGTGATAGAGGGGAGAATGTAGGACAAGCGTAGGAGAGGGAGGGGAAGAATAGAAAATAACTTGGACTGGCTGTATGAACGGAGAAAAAATACGAAGAGTTTAAAAGGGATTCAATGCTGGAAAATAGTTAGTATGCGAAGGAAGAAGGGAGAACACTTCCCGCAATCTGGAAACTATAGGCAGTAAGTAGATACTGTTCATGGACTTTCCTTTTAGAAAATCAGTACGATATCTTTTATGATTATGATATGCATACGACCACATTCGCGCAATTCATCAGAAACATATTACACATTTTACACGATATGATTGTGTTTTTGCCAAAGATTTACGTCATTATCAACCGGGCATATTTACCTTTCATATAATTTCAAAACTAGGAATATACACCAGATCACTGCTAATTCACATGGTATATTATCGGTTTCTCGATATAATGGTACATACGAGTGATTTCCATTTCGGCTCTTAACCCGGGTGTGGTCGCTAAGCTACAGCTCTCGCGAAAGCTTATGGTGTTCGGAAGCGCGGCGTTTGTGTTGTCCGCGCCATACAAATTCCATTTTTTTATTGAACTCATACATGGCACAAACGCCATGTCTTCGCTTTCCCCTACGTCCCTTTTCCCTACCCCTTCCACCAAAATTTACCCCTCCACGACGTCTTCTTCAACACATCCAAATGCCATAAGCTTTCGCGAGAGCTGTACCTATCACGCGAAGGGTCGCGTGTGAGACTTTTTCTCACATTCAGATGTATCATTGATTATCTATCATAGAGCGTTTATTGGCAATATATTACACATATAGATATAATTTATTTATCTAAATGTTCATTTGAAACAATGATTTCCACAGGTACACAATTACTGATACAATTACATAATCATTGCTAATTTTACTGGCGATGATATCATTGGGTATAAATGAAGAAAGTTACCATTCTCATGAAGACATATTTACTTATGAGGACATACATTCTTATGACTCATAAATTTGCATTAAAATATCTGCTCTCCACGAAATGAATCAACTTTTCCCGCATGCTGCGAAAGTGTAACGCAACTGAGTGATACAAAAACAATAACGTCAGTGGTCGCGCAGTGAGAAAAAGTCTCACACTTTGTAGCCGACGGTATCAGACATATCATTACACAGCTGCGGACGCTTCATTTATACTTTTTGAGACGGTCGGTAAATAGGAAGTATTAAAGTCAGCTAGAAGGACAGGAAACTTATTCTAACTCATAATTATAAGGTGAGCACAAGTTTAAATTTGGTGTGAGAGAAAATCTCATTGCGCGAGCAATGGCGGGTTAAATAGGCAACTTGTAGTGGATTTCACTGAGGTATTTTCGCGATATACTTTTTGGCCGAGAGAATATCTCCTGAAGGATGAGATGAAATTTCGAAAAAGTTAATAAATATGACAAAATCTAAAACCAAAGGTAGCACTTTTACGTTGCACGTTCAACATAAATATTCCACTGCATTTGGGATCCGTCAATTTAAAAAAACATTCAAATCAGCTAGAGCGTTTACTTTTCCATAAATCAATTTCATTATCTTCATTTCTGCGATTTTCTTTAAACCGGTAGAGTTTATTTGATTATTACACATTTTAACAAAACAAAAGTTGGATACCAATAGGCGTTTTCAGTAATCGCAGGTACAATTCTTCAAATATATTCACAATGCATGACAAATCTTCCATTTTAATCTCATTTAAAAATAGGGATACAAATACTTGAGCAACGAAGTGTTATGTAAACAGAAATCAGTTTATTTTAACGTTTGTCGAACATCTGCGTTATTTTTCCGTACAGGCTGGTCGCATTATGCTAGCTAACATACGATCTTCGATTACATCATGCGATTTCTCATTTTTCAGTGAGAGTCACATGTTAGAGAGGCTTTTAACGGTGATGATTGCACAAGGATATTTCTGATTTGCTTTAAAATCTTCAGGGTGCAAGTCCCCCAGGACCTGACTGGATTTCACCTGATTTATCACTTCGCGTCTCAAACCGATGAATTACTTAATACCCAGAAACGATGTATTAATCTATAAATATACTCTCCCGGTGAAATATACAGAATTCCCTCATTAAATTTAAAGGACGATGACACAAATTTTTTCTGAGAAGTTCAATGATTTATTGGCACTCTATCTGGTACACAAACGTTGAGCAATTACGCTCGCTAGTTGATGAAAATCCAGTTTTGCTCTTCTGGCGCATATCCGCTCTAACTGGGCATGTCTCGAAGCAGAACTGCTCCAATGAACGGAAATGCAAAGCGAAAGAAAAAGAAAAAAGTAAGGGTAATTGCAAACTGACTGCAAAATCAAGCCATCGCTCATCGGAAAATCAAAAGAATGCAGCTTGACTAGATTTGAACTTGATTTTCGCATCCTCTTCCCCGCATTCGAATTCATCTCACCTTTCACCATCATTTCATCAGGTTGCATTCTCTCCACTCAATTTTTAAAAAACTACAGAACAATACAATATGAAAAAAATTAGCCACAAATTTCAATACGCTTTCCTGCATTTGACTCACTTCTGAATCTTATTGTTTAACGCCATCACAAGAGAGGCATTATGGAGGGATTTTTTCCGTACATGATCTAATCATACTAGTTTGATACATATGACATACAATGTTTAACTAGTATCAGTATTTTCAGAAATACTTCAGTCAAAGAGGACGGTAAAAACTACGATTTTCCCTTACATGACTTCTCTGGAGAGGTGTATTCTTCAGTCGAGGAACATAAATGGATGACGACTGAGTTGGAGTATGTTAATGTTAAATATATAAGACGACGATAAACCGTAAGAGGACGAAGGAAAAAAAATCAAATGTAGGAAGATTTTACCAAAAAGAAAGGGCATACTATGGCAGGTGGAACACCTAACTTCCGAACTGCCTTTAACCAAGGAAGCACTTACGAGAAAAAGGGAATAGATGAGGGGGACTTTGGACGAAGACATAAGGAAAGGATTAGTTCAATCGCAACTAGATAATTAGAGGCCAGTTAGTATGGCAGTCTTGATTTTTGAATACTGAGATACAAGCCAGAGAGAAAGTGGGAGTGGAAAGAGTGAATTTCCAGAAATGAAGGAATGCCTACCAATAAATGCTACACCGACGATACAGTATATAAACTGGAGAAAGATTATAAGAAAAAATCACAGCTTGGCGTTACTTCTTGATAGGCTATTTAATTCTGCAGTCCAATGTAATGTAATGTAAGATCACTTCGATGCAAATGACAAAAACAACAACGAGCACCTTTAAACAGGAAAGAGGACAAATGTTTCAAATAATTAAAACAACATGTTTAAGTTATTACCAAATGCATAGTGCGAGCATAACATTTTACAGAGAAATTTTACTCTTTACATCCTGACCCTTATACGTCCTGTCACAAGGAAGGCTTTCTTTCTTTTGTGAAAGCTTCAGGGTAAGCACACACACCTGCTGATTTCAGATTTTCTGAGCGTTTTATGGTCATTGAAAACATTTTTCGCTACTAGGCTTCCTCATTTACTGCGACTCAATATAAAACTATCAATCTTCAAGTTATGTGACACATTTTACGTCTCACTTTGAGAAATGTCGATTGCTCAAGCAAAGTGGCAATTCCAATTCTGAGATGATATATACGCCCGCTCCAGTGAAATCGCTATCGTTGAAGGACCTTAGAAAACTCGAGAATTCCTCCATGTCGCCCACCATTTTTTGCTAGCATCACTAAAAAGGGAATTTCTTCTCAAATGATTTATAGCTGCACTCAGTTATTTTACATTAAACCGCTTTTTATCACGCCAGCATCATTTGCACCATGCTGTTACATTATTCATATATGTATATAAACCGCTTCGCAGAAATCATCCATAACCAATCATAAAATATAGCTCGGATAGTAATGCTTAAAAATTTCTTCAGACAAACATATATTATTAATTGGGAAAGTCCCAGTGAATGCAACTGTAGAATATACTTATCAAAATGATTTCTTTTCTCGACCTCTAATTATTGATATTATCTTCTCTGAAGACATAGGTCTCAGAACTATGCCTTCAGAGGAGATATTATTAATATAATATGTATTAAGACAAACTGCAGCATTTTGCAAAGTATAGATTTAACTTGATTCATCTCATTCCTAAATTTTCTCAAAATGAAAATCAAGTTGAAAATATTTTCTTCGTATGTAGATATACATTACGAAAAATTAAAACGTAAGTTAGCAAAGACGATATACATAAAAACTATAGCGTAAATTTTCAAATAAGAGATGAAAAATATTAAATGAGTTATTTGATCCGATGAGTGTCATCATTTCATTAGATTAGAAAGCATTTTAGTTGAAGAGAACTGCGGTTTAAAAGTTACAATTTAGCATTTGTGAAATATTATTTTTTAATACCCTTTAAAAATATTATCTTATAACTAAGAAATCTGGTAATAGATGACAATTACACGAACTTTTTTTCAAATAAAGCTTGGTGAGTGAAGATACCGTAACTGCATAAAATGAATGCATTCACCGAACTTCGTATATACCAATATTTCCATCATGTTTTCACAACGAAATATATATTATTTCTACACTCTGATAAATCAATGGCCCAGTGAAAAAATGTCACAGCTTAACTATTTTTGAGGGTGGTTTCACCTTTGACCAAACACAAGGTATTTCCCAAATGTAATAGGAAATTTATTGACGCATGAACATAGGTAAAACATAGGTTTTGAATAATTTCGTGAAAAAATACACAATGTATCGCTGAAAATGGGAAAAAAGGGAAATACGGTGCATGCAAAAATTACCACGGTTCCTTCCCGTCTTAAGGAAATATTTAAAAACAACAAGCTGAAAAGAAATAATCTAAAATAAAATAAAATAGACCTATTCGTGCATTTTTTACTCCACATAGTCATTATATTTTAGGCGAATTCATGTGAATTTCCACGAATACTTGAGATTAATGTCCCATCCGGCTTTCTTGTGAGAAATATATTGCGAAATCGTTAGGAATGCAACAAAAGTAACGGCAAAGCAGATGCGAGCCTGGAAGGATGAGCAGGAGACGTTGGAATTCTATTGTCCGTCCGTCCCGCCCCCTCTCGGCAGAGAGACAGAAGCTCACTCCACGAGACTCTTGACATCCCAAAACTTCCCTCCGCGGGATAAAAAAAAGAAAAACTGTGACTGAGAGAAAGGAAAAAAATGTCAAATGCTTCTCACGAGCGACCATTTTCCCTCCTCCCAAAACCTCCGAAAACACCATAAGAGTGATTCTTTTCGGGAAAATAATAACAGATTAGCGAGTTACGTCACCAACCTCATTCCACTCACATGATTGTTTATTTATTTGGGGAGACAGACCGACAACTGAGGCCATTTGCTCTACAAGGGACTGGTGGATAGACTGGTGAGGGTAGTAGAATGGTGGTAAAGTTTAGTGAAAGCCTACGGAGGAATGGTGCTACTCTTAACGGAAGGCGATATGAAATCCACTATGTAACATCCCATCCCAATTTACTTCACTCGCAGTGCATCATTAGGTACCTAATGATGCACCAACGGAACAAATATCGATAATATCAAAAGTAATTATTTCAATTTCAGTACATCGAAGTGAAAATATCGAATATGATCATAAATGGTAATGGTCAGGTAAGTAAAAAAAGGCATAAAAGACATTTCTGCCTGAAATGCCACGAAAGACCCAACGGTACGTTTAACATGAAACCATAGCGTGAACTACCTTTCGTTTGGCTCCTACTCTTTGACGTATCTGACATGGGTTGCCCTATCAGGAGCAATTACTATGGCTCCCACCAATTCACCTCTAGGGGGGTTGGAACGAGAGTCCTTCCACCACGTCAAGGTGAGCAGGGAAGCGAAATGTGTTGCCAAATATTTTGAGAATTCATCTGCATGTTATAGGAATCGTTCGATATACATGTATTTTTCAATAATAAAATCCATTTTTTACCAAGAATGATATAATTAAGGTATTAAGGAGTATTGGTCAAGAACTCAACTTTTGAGTTTTGTCTCCTGAGTCTTTTCTCCTGAGGCTTGAGTCTTTTACTGAAATACTGACCAATGCTCTATAGTACATTAATTATCTTTTTCAATATTTATTGCAATCCAGTAGCTACACAATATTATTCAATGCTTTCAAAATTCCTCTCCGAAAACATCACATATTCGATATATCGATTAATTAGCTTCTCTAGAAGTACCAACTCTACCGGAAGCACCCACTCAGGATAGGGATTCCGCGGAAAAATCTTCGCCTCCGCCGGGATTTGAACCCGGCCCTCAGGATGTTGAGACAATATTGTAGCCATCGCACAAACTCGAGGCACCAATATGGTCATTGTTTGTAAACAGGGTGAAGTGTTAGCGGCGGGCGGCTTACGACGGTAGGCTAGCTTCATCACTTCAGCGTTGGCACTGCCACCGCGGCTGCCACATTAAGTCTCTAGTCTCTCGCTGATTGGTTCTTTTTCCCCATTTTCATAACTCAATTTCCATAACAATAATGCACCTACTCCAGAATTTCAAAGAAATGTTCGCCTTATATTTTCACGCTCTATCCAATGGTGCATATATATGTCACTTTTTTCTGGCCTCCTATTTACGGTTGCTCTCCCCCCTCCTTCAGACATTCCCTCGATCGAACTGTTTTTTTTCTCGAAAAACCTGCCTGTGTGTCCGACCCCTTCCTATCAAGGGAGTTCCACCACAAAATTATTTAAATGTCATTTTCTTTTGTCCGAAGGACATTTAGAAAACCTCGTCCTTCGATAACGAAAACAAAAATTCTGTCATTCCACATTACTTTGCGAAGAAGTTGTGGAGATAGTGGAGGGGAGACGATTTGGGTGGACTGCGGGGCACTGACGGGAACAAGGCACTAGTCGAGGAAGGGATACGACTTCCTCCTTAATTATGACGATTACAAATATTCTTTGAAACCTATGTTCTCGTTCCCGAGAAATGACTGAAAACATGGGCGAAGGATAATTGCATAACGCATACGTTGGCTAGCTTTCGTATCACTCCCCATAACAGAGTATTACTTCGTTGCAAATGGTCTATTTGCAATGATGATCGCGATTTTTTATTTCTTATATGACTGATACAAACTTTAAAAACGAATGTTTCCCTATTACTTCATTTGAGCACCGAATGGTGAAAACAGTACATTTTATCTACCATGCATCCGAGGTAATGAAAGCCACTACTGTCTGAAAAACGCCTTTTATGGCGTAGGACCTACCCCTCTTAACTGAGCTACGTGAAATTAAAGGCCAGAATAGGCGAAGCAGAGGATCTCCTAAAAATACAAAGAATGCTTCTCAGAAAATATTATGAAATGAAAATTTCCAATAAATTTAATGGCTATAAAATGAATGCACAAAATCATGATAGCATCTGGATTTAACCGCTCATAACTGAAACAACAAAAGTTAAAATGTATTCGTTTGACGGAAATATCCTGCGGGCCACATTAAGTTTTTTACATTTAAATATTCTACCAGCTGACTGGTAGGTTCTTGGGCAGTCCCCATCCTGCATCCCAATTCCTGAACACAGTCCCTTTTCCCTCCTAAGGATATCCCGCCATTAGATCCCTCTTATATCCCTCATATCTTTTAACTCCTCTTATTTCATCCACAATTCCTATCCTCTTCCTCAGCTTCTGATTTAGGTCTTCCTGGCAGTTAAGGCATTTTATCAGAGAAAACAGCAGGTATATTTAAACGACATACACGAAAATGCTAGTTCCGCATTTTATTTGACTCTCAAAGACGCAAGGGAACCTCCAATAGTTCTCCATCAAATTTTAAACGGAGGATGACAACTTCGTAGCACATTGATTAAAGCAGTCCAGGTGATAGATGTTTTTTATTGAGCATTACTCACACCCGTATTTTATCTACTACTCGTTGTTTATCATATCGACCTCACAATTTTATATATAGGGAAGTAATACCGAGTTTAGGTCATGAAATTAAAATCAGCTATTCTTTGCCGAAGTTTCGGAATTTAATATTTGTATCTTCTGTGATTTATTTTGTTGTCAACCTTGACTATTTATTAGTCATTAACTCGTCGTTGACAATAATGACCTGATGTTGAAAGTCTCAAATTAATGTATTCTAAGGTAATATGTTTTAGATAATAATTTGACATATTAGTGTAAATGATGTGTTGTTGTTTTGTTTTTTGACCATCGTATATTTTATTTAGCCCTGAAGATGGAATAATCAAATTCCGAAACGTCGGCAAAGAATAGCTGATTTTAATTTCATGACCTTAACTTGATATTACTTCCCTATTTATCTACTACCTTTGATATTTACGATCGGGCATTACTGCTCATGATAGTTTCTTCATCGCCGCCAGTCGAGCATAAACATTTAGAATACACATTAAATTTGTCGCCGATCCGATAGGTAAAATCCAGAATAGGTGTGCTGCAGTCAACTCATTTGGCTGGAAAAGGTAATCATAAAAAATATGTACAAGTTGAACTACATGCATACATGTACGTCACAATTTCTTTCCAGGAAATTGATCAATAGAACAAACAACTGAGATGAAATTTGAGATTCCTCATTTGTTTCGCGAGGACACTAAATTGACCAAGTAGGTTGAGAAATATCCCGGAGAGTGCGTTAATGGTCGCGTACATATAACAGGAGCGTAGGAGGGATACATGGGAGTTTGGGGTAGCAAAGCCTGGTCTACTTGGGCAAAAATATTGAAATTTCAATATGTTAAATAGTTATTTCAACAGAACACATCATCCAGTGGAGCAACGTAAATTATCAACCGGTCAAAGGATAAATATACTGTGTCCTGATGTAAGATGTCGAGTAAAACTGATGCTATTCACGGTTATTAAATAATGAGATTCACTGCGCGGCGAAGGGATATCAATTAATGGATTTTGTTTCAGGAACTAAATTAATTTAGAATATATATTTCAGGATTTTTTCAGGAAAGACTAAATACTCATTATAATTTTTGAGGTAGCCCATTCAAGTATGACAAAACTTTGCGAACAAAGATGGCGTGATTACGAAAAACTTCTAAATAACCCCTACAGCATATTCCAACCTCCTTATCCTTTATCAACATTTCGCGACCTCTTCACCCCCTCCCCGCCCTCACTCCCACCTCCAGACATTTCGGCCTCCACGTCCAACAAGGGACGAGTTGCTGTCCGTCCATCACGGGCGTCGGGAAGCCAAACGGGTTTGTCACCCTTTGCTTCCTTCTCCCGAAGGGGTATTCTGGGGGTTGAAAGACTATGGCCAATGGGGGATCGGAGAAGGACGGGCGAAGGGGAAGGACAAGGGAACGATAAATACATCAATCTGCTTTCTGTCTTTTCGACGGGCGAGGTGGAGCGGTGGACACGGAGGCAGCGCGGCCAGGAGAGAAGAGAACTCCTCTCAGAAGAGATATGATGGGACGGGCTGGAATTCTCGTCTCTCCCTACGAATCGGCGGCTCTCCTCGCCGCGATCACAGTTCGCCTTCACCGCCAACGAAGAACCACGTCTTAAAGAGATTTTCCCATCCCTCATTTCAGTTTTTTCCCCGAAATTCCCCATATTGTAAATTAAAATAAGATCGTTGGTGGTCGACGATTCAGTTATGTTGGCGAGATGGGGTCCACCCTGATTTGGTTACTTAGGAGTAGAATAAAATATTAACTGCTAAGTTGCTACACAGATGGGTTTCCCTGCCCCATCTGTGTAGCAACTACCATCTACTAAGTTGACTTAATGAGGTACACAAAAATATTATATACATTTTCAGTAAATAAAATCGTCAAAATTTAATAAGTTATTCTACAATCGTGCAAATATTCTTCGTTAAAAGGAGCACTTCCACAAGTGACCGCGTCGTAGGCATCTTGAGTTTTATACGTTGAAAAGAGTTTGTATTAATAATAAATTAATTAAAAATATTTTAGACACTCCTTTTGTTTTCAAACAATGGATCGCAGCAGTAAAAATACTCGAGCAATATACCAGACAATACGAAGAGCTCAAATTTAAATACAGACAAGTTAAGTTTATACGTATTTTTTATTAACCACTGCTAGGCCTTTCACTTTTAACGCTTAGCAATATAAAAGAATACATTAATAGTAGACGGTCTTAAAAACGGATGACTCGATACGCGTTGCTCAATACTATATAGTTAGCGCTGTGGTTTCCTTATTTTATTTCAAAAGATCTTTATCATCATTACGTGTAATTCAAACTCGCATTAAGGTTAATTAAGACAATTCAAATAAGCCATTTTTCCTGCGCAAGAAATTCAAAGGTTAAACTTTCAATTCTGAGTAAAATCTTGTTAACTTTACTTGCTAAGAATGAATTCAGAAAGATGGCAGAAGTAAGTACAGGCCTACTATAAGCAGCACCAATAAATACGCGTCAATCGAAGCGAAAAAAATACGCGACTAAATTCCACTTTAAAATGGGACGCCGTCAAACTATATTTATGTCCGCGATTCGAGATATATATTTTTTGCTCCCGACGTTTTTGTCCCTTCTCCCCGCTCTCCATCCCTCCCTGCCTCTCCTCGTCCTTTTTTGTTCGACCCACCCCTCTTCTCTCCCTCCCTCCCCACAATCCCCCGCCCACCTGCGTGAGGACTGCTCATCTTGTCGACTGGACTGGACCCCGTCTCCTTTTCTTTCCGTGGATGGGGAAAAATGGACCGGGAACGGGAATACCCGCCCGCGTATAAAACCTCACCCACCCACCACCTTTCTCATCGCGATTTTTTTCCCCGCTGGGACGTGCTCTGAATTCTCTTGTTATATTTGATGCGCGTTAGGGATACGCTTGGCTAGTGTCAACTCCACCCCAAGCAGTGCCAACTATGCACCTACGTGAGCGCTAACTATGCATACATAATTGGTTGAAGCACTGGGTGCGGAATTGGGGGGTCTATGATTCCAATCCCGGAGGAGAAGGAATACATGTTTTTCACTGAAAATTTGGCAGTTAATCAGATGGTGATTCCTTAAAGGAGGTTATACTCCTATTGTGTGATCACAACAGGTACTGAATACCCCATTTTCGTTTGAACAATTTGAAATAACACTGTCTCAGCTACTAGAAAACATAACTAAGGTACGAAATACAGAGATTATTCGCCGGGTGTATTTTTTAATGAACACATTTTCCGGCCATTCAAGCCGATTGAAGCGCATTTTGTAGCGCATTTGGCGCATTTGGACTTCTATTATTGCAGTACTTAACCAATAACTCAATTTATAGCATGGAAAGGTGTCAAAATTTTATTATCATTCAATTCTCTGGGATAATTCGCTTCTTATAAACATTTTATTCGCGAAAAATGCATTTATTACATAAGAAAGAAACACTATTTTTTCCATATTTATCCCATTTCTCGTATTCAACGCCGCGTAATTTCATGTTCAATCGCAACAAATAATAGTTAGTAAAGGTGTGACTTTGGTGTTCATAACAAACCAAGGATATGTGTGAGTAGCCAGAATAGGGGACGGCATCATTCCAAAAAATATAAACTTAAGGAGTAAGGTTGATGTCCCAGGCTACAGACTAATACTTGGTCGGTGGTAATTAAAAGAGTGGAAATGTTAACCGGTGTTTCTCTTTCTTGAAGATGGACATATTACGTTTCCACAAAGTCAGAGCCCTGAGCTCAGAGTTCCTGCGTATGTCCAAATGTGGATTGTGATTTGGACTTTAAGTGCAATAATGCAGGCAAGGGTTTTTAAGTGTCGGAGAAATATTTGGAGCAGAATCGAGGGGATCTAGGTTCGAATCCCAGTCCGTATGAATGAATTTTTCATCGTGAAATTCTGAACACTTGTCTGTGCGTGAAGTCTTGCTCCCACTTTTATGGTGGTTCCATCGTAACACGACTTGCACAAGAGAGCGCCCTATGTTTGACGTGAACTACAAAGTTCTACCTTGCCACGCTCATTTTTTACATACTGAAGTCGCGTTAAATACAAAGATGAGTGAAACATGGGTTAAAACAGTATTTTGCCGTCTTATATAAATGTTATCATCACGCAAATCTGTGAGAAGAAAATTTTCCCATGGCATTGAACGGTTATGAAACGGTTACGGTACCAATTCATCTCATTTTTTATGTTACTAGCAAATAAATACAGAAACTGAAAATTCATTCATTCAGAGAAAAAAGGTTTTATCTTTCCAATGATATTAAATTATTTTAATTACAGGGTACAACTAGTTTCAACGCATAGACGTACCTGAAGATAACGCCTATGCGTTGAAACTAGCAGTGCCTTGTAAGTAAAATAATTAAATATCAGTGGAGAGATACAACGTTTTTCCTTGAATGAATGAAAGAAAAATGAATTTCCACATCGTTAAGCATGAAATCTTCGAACAGAAGCTGAAGTCAAAATGAGATAGTCCAGCTTAAGTGGCGTTGCAGTCGGCTCGTATTGCTGAAAAAAGTGCTCACTAAAACATATATTCGTCAAATAATCGGCACATTTTGTACCGTAACTTTGTTCCCAATAATTAAGTCATATCATCAGTGAAAGCAATATTTTTTTAACAATACTAATGAAAGGGTCGTAATTCAGTATTTGTTTTGACTCACACAGTCGCAGTGGAGCCTCCTTAAAACTCCGCCTTTAAAAAAAGTTATTCCGTCGGGAGGAGAACCCCTTGTTTTTCGGCCCGGCCAATAATCCCAAAACGATCCCCTGGCACGTATCTCACTCCGATCTCCTTCCCACCCGCGGAAAAGCGGAAATAAAACATTGCGATAGCGAATTCGGCCGTTTTTTTCTATCCTCCTCTCTTCTCTCTCGCTCTTCTGTCCCGTCTCGGTCCACACATCCCTCGAGGCGTGCCCCGCGAACCCACGAGTGTCAGAGTGTGTGCGCCGGGCTATCGAATGCCTCCTCTCCTCCCAACCAATTAGCAGTGGCTCCAAAGAAACAGAGAGAGCACCCCTTATACGGGGGACGTTCCTCCCGGATAGGTTGAGGGGAGGAGTGGAATGGAGCAGAGAAGAGAATGTATCGTCCCGTGTCCGTCTGCCGCAATGCCGTCCCTCTCTTGAAACATAATTTAAAGAAGGGTGTCCACCACGGTGAGGTTTCATTCCACCTCTCTCCCTCTCGTTTGCTTTTTTCCTCCAGATTTATAAGCATTTAAGAGACAGGGGAGAGTGACTTACGACCTATTAGATTCATTCTCGGAACAATGCATGTGTGCGTCGTCTATCTTGTCTTAAAGCATTTCTCCTCCATTTTTTCTCTCTCTGCCACTTCTGATTTCTTTCATTTCAGAACAGAAAGGGATTTACGCAAATGATCGGATGGGTAAGGGGATCAGGTTAGTGTCGTGGCAAGATTATTGACCTCTCATCTCGAGGGCCCGGGTTTGGATCCCAGAGGTGGTGGAGATTATTCAGTCCCTACTTTTGGTCGTTCATTAAGGCAGCTTCCAAATTCTGGAATGGATTGTCAAACCATGTTAAAGGCAGTTGGTCATTGGGGTTCAGAAAGAGGCTTTGGAGCCTTTTAGGCAGTGATAATAAGTTGCAGCTACAGCTGTATGTTGTATAACTATCTGTTGATTAAGTAATTATTATATAAGGATTGTAATATATTGTAACCGTTGCATAAGTATTTTATAAGTAAATTTGTAATTTTGACATTGCAAATTGCATAGTTGTATATTGTAAAATTGTTATTTTTGTCGATACCACCCTGAACTCATGTACTTGATAACAATCCATTTCAAGTAATATTTTTTAGAATTATTTACAGTTTATTTTGTGGATTGTGTTATACCTTATTTCCTTTGGCATTTAATCTATGTTATATTGTATTCATTTTTCTGCAGAGCTACTCGTAGAGCAATAGAGAATATTATTATTATTATTACTTTTGTGCTCCGTGGAGACAACTTCAAGTGTAGTACTCCGTCCGTCGTATAGGACGTTGAAACCGTGGTCTTTCGTTAAGAGCATGCGTATACCGACGACGGGTTTCTCTTCAACCTTCCTCAATTCACCAGATAATCCTTCCCTCACCAACCAAGCCACCTCACTTTAATGTCGCAAATGACTTCAGTTGTCGGTCACCGCAAAATTAGCAATTTGGATGAGCTTATTGACGATAGAATCTTTTCCCGAAAAACTCACACTAATTTTGCATTTCCCCTTTTGTGACGAACAGAATATTTTTATCAATGCCTTCAATAGTACATGAACATACGTCGTGTACGTCAGTAGGGGTAGTTTTATAAAATTTACGTCTGAAGCTTCAAAAATAACGCAACCTGAAAGGGCATATTAGTTAATCTGTCACATATTTCGTGCATTTTTATCTATGACTAGCGGAAGGTACCCGTTGAAATTCAACGGGTGCGAAAAGCACTGAACTTATTTTATAAGAAAACCACGAAGCCTGAAGAATATTGTCGGCGTGGTGTTTTGAGGAGTTCGTAACCTATCTTGTACGTTGTGCTTGTTGTAGTACACACGCTGACCATTTTTCAGGTGCACGGAGAGATGAGTGCCTGTTGGTCCTCTTTCATGCATGGGAAACCAAAATACTATTTAAATACTACTTAAATAACACCCAGGTTGATAGATGGTCACCTCGTCCCTCCGGTTCTCTTGAGCCGCATTCTGGGTGAATTAACATATTTGATTGCTTCTCTTGTGTACAAAAATATATTTTCATGTAATGACTTTATTGAGTTGCGCAATTCAACGCCGATATGTGCGTTGTGTATATTAATCAGGATTGGAGAATAGGATGCAATCCAGCGGTTTACAACGTCAAAAGGAGCATTTGCAGCAGCAGCCATGTTTATTTGACCAATGACTCCTCCATCACCCGGACTGCGCCTTCGGCATAAAGGATAGCCATTATCATTAATTTCGGTTGCTAAATAAAATATCTGTGGTGAATCTTAGTGCACTTGTCGATTTTCATGCACGGATGTCGTTCATTGCGCAGAATTTTCATTCTTCTTTCGGGTAAGAAACATGTAGTAACGTCATTATAATTTCCGCCATCTTAAAACAGATTGAAGTTTCGATACAGATGGGTAAAAATTTTAAACAGATTTATAGCAGGTTGGGTTAGGATGAAATTTGCACGGTTCTTAGCGTAACCCGAGAAACTCCACGGGAAGATATTCATGAGATCGCTAGTGTGCATTATATATATTTAAGTCCAAGGAGGGGAAACATAGCGGAGAGTGAGAGTCTATAATAGGCAACTCTATGATTGAGTGAATGTAAGTTAACTGCACTTTAACAGCTTTAAACGTATATTATTAACTCGCAACGTTATTTCTATGGGAATTGGTTTAAAAAAACAGTTCGCAGTCGCAATTAGAGACAGACGGTTCAACTACGTGTCATGCATCTGAGTATTAAACGATAATAAACCACGCCATGTTTGTTGTAGCAAAAGCGGCATTATTACCATTACAATTCACTGCACGTAAATATTCTAGCACGTTTAATTCCTTTATGCGTATCGTTTACTATGTAAGTGTTATCTCCAATCAGTGGCAAAGAGCCAAAAGTTGATACGTCCAAAATCACAATTTTACAGGGTGAACATTTTAAGCTCTGGTTGAATTAACCTACCATAAAATGTTCATGTTTGGTCAAAGTGAATTAGAGAGTCTAGGTGAGTGGAATTATGTATGGTAGAATTTCGTCTTTTGAGCATTAAAAATAGAACATTAAACACCATATATCAATCAACACCTACAAAATGCATATTTTGGATTTATCAGCTCTTGGTTCTTTGCCACAGATATACATGCAGTGCCCCTATGAGAGCTACTTTGAGAATAGACATTGAAGAGTATACTTGTAAATATGCATTGAATTTGGGATTTACTCCCCGAAGCAATCTATCATGAGACCCTTGGGACTCTAGGTCCTTCTTATACAGATTTTCTTTCTACGTGCTATCATGGGCCTGCTGGAAAATTAAATGCTATAGGCGTCAATATCCTTTGAAAATCGAATCTCTGGTTGTAAAGGAAATTTGATAATATTGATTTCAGAGATGAATGTGAGACTTTTCAGCAAAAAACATGATTTTCAGACAATTACGAAGCGTAAAAGAAAATCGATTGAAAGAATTAGAAACTTCTTTATTCAGCCATCCGATAAAAAAATCCCAGCCCCTCTATATAGTGAAAGTAATTTTAAAAAGCAAAATAATGAAACCACTGCACCGAACCCAATGCTTAGCATGGACCACCAGGGGGGCCTTCGGGGGCCCTGAGGGCTTTTTTGTATAGCCTATGTTCAACCCATATACATTTTATCTCTACATTTAAATCTCTATTTCAGCTCAATTGGTTCAGTAGTCTTTGCGTGTTTGAGCTACAGACAAACACCATTGAATTTTTATATATTAGTATGATGATAGTACTTGTAAAGTTCTCGCACTGCCTTCCTCTTACAGTAACGTAACTAATAAACATATTTTTTTCTTTGAGTTTAGTGAACATCTAATGATATAATAAGTTGGATAAGTACATCGCCACCCATTAGAATAATACAATTTAGTAAATTTTTTCCAAGAAGGAAGAGCAGGTCAATTTAGTTGATTTTTCTGCTAACAGCTACGTACGTAAGCACTCAAATTAACAAGTATTGAAAGTTACTACCAGTGCATTTCTGAATGGAAATATTCTTCCAAGCCTCACACTGGAAGCAAATGCTTAGAATTAAACGGAAAATTGAGAATCAAATATTATTTTTTCCAAACAAAATAATTACATAATCACTGAAAACAAAGTACCATATCATTGTGACTTCCAATTAAACCGATCTAAAAACCTATAATCGGCATATGGATATCCAAGCACAATGATGGGCGCCTTTCCTGCGTCTGTGCAGCAGACACTTGTAACCGTAGTCAGTATCTCATTGAATTTACTTTATGTAAATTTCCATTAAAACCTTTCAATTTAACGAACTACGATGGCATTCTACCTACACTGCTCCATGGCTCAAGGGCATAATCTCGGCGTATGAAAAACGATTTCCCCGATGAGATAAAATAATGCGTAAAACCCTCAGCTTTACGGCCAACACTAGATTATTACTTCAAAAAATGTCGAATGCAAAGCAGTAAAATGTAATGACTAGGCCATAATCCCATGGATATATTCTCATTTTTATCAGATGTCATAAACAACCTTTTACCGATGAGATTAAAGCACTTTCTTCCAGGAAGTTTTGTCTTAAAATTGCGATTCATTAAATTTAAAGGACGCCTAAGTGAAAATCAATGTACATACTAGCGCAAACATTTTACGATTTATTGCGCTAGGGATTATTAATACGTTAACGGGGGATATAATTCCTGCGGCATCATTTACTCACTAACGAGCACAGAATAATGTGCCGCAGTAACCCGCCACAGTGACTCACGTCAAAGAATTATTTTATTAATACCAATGATTGAAAAATATAACGCAGTACACTCCTAGGACCTTTGACCAAATATTAGCAAATTTCAAAATATTAGAGCGCACATTAAACCCAGCAATAATTCTGATGGAATGGTTTAATAATTTAAAAGAAAATGAATAAGCATTAAGAGGAGGAAGGCAAAACTTCGTCGTAAAAAGATCGCCACATCGTGTCGCTAGAAAACTTTATGCTCTCTTGATGGTACGCACATATTTTATATTTGAATATAAAGAATAACATAAACACTAGCGAGCGTTGACAAACTCCTTGACGTGGAAAACGAAGGAAAAGGTACAAGGCGAAAGAACGTCGTCCCATAAAACAGGGGCCCTGCCAAATAAATTCGAAAATGAAAAATCTGAACGGAGGAATAAAATGAGGTGACAATGAGTGGATGAAAAAACCACAAGGAGGGAGAAAAAGATATACGTCTCGAGATGGAGAAGTCGCGATAGCGCACTAAGTGTGTCTTTTATTGCGCCTTCGGAAAGGCCATATGGAAAAACAGTCCATTTCAAGGTCATCGGCGTCCTTTCATCTGCCTCTCATGACGTCCCTATCATTCCTGGGGACGACCCTTCCTTCCGCGCCAGCTCAAGCACCGAAAACTTACACTTTTGATTTCCTTTCACCCTTTCCAACCTCAACTCCGAAGCTCATCTCCCTCGTTCACATAATTTTCTCAGCGACAGTTACCATGCCTGGATCCCTCGCACCTCAAGCACGAATTATCCTCAGCAATCAAGCTCAAGTTCAGCCGATTCAAAAATGCAGACGAAAAAGCCCTAATGCGGGAGGGTTCCTTTACTCAACGGAGTCACCGAAAACAAAGATTATAGGGGAAAAAACAACCTAAGTTTCTCTCATACTCGGAAAATATCACGTTTTTAAGTAATTGCGAAATTCACGAACGATATGGTTCGCAACCGTGCGCACGCACAAATATATATATACACCTAAGGGATGAAATTTGCAGTGAAAGAATCACTTGAATTAGCCGGGATTCGACCCGCATGCGGGTCAGTTGCGATAGCCAGATAAACAAAAAAGCCATCATAATTTGATGAAAATTTCAGCGGGGTTTTACACCAACTATACGAGTAACTGGCTAACTTACTTGACTGGCAATTTAGAGATCCGGGTTCGAATCACGGTCAAGTCATGTGATTTTTTCATGGTGAATTTCATCCTTCTGGTGTATACATTGAGGATTAATTTTATGTCAGATCAAGCATTTCCTCAGATTGATATCCGTTGTGGTTATCGTCACCCTTCAATAATGTTCAAATAAATCAACAAAAAGTCTGATTGACTTAGCAAAACCCAACCTCTTCATATCACGTTAACGTGAAGGCTTGATCATCTGAATGTTAAAGGTAACTAGATATTATAAAATCGGGCCTAAGCATTGAACAAATGGAATCGTTCACCAGCCTCGGAAGCTGCATAGCATAGGATGGAAGAAGTTCGACGGACAACAGGCGAAGAAAAGCTCAAGCCAAATAAGGATTCATGATGAAAAAGCAACTCTTGTTCTCAAAGAAAAAATTATTTCTGTGACTAAACTGTGACTGTTTAAGATTGTTGTGACAATCTAAGTGTTGCATTATGTGTCGTACTGCGGCATATGCGGCAATTTTTAATAGGCTAAGCCATTTTTCTGGGGATTCCCGTGAGAGGTGCTGAAGGAAACACGATTATCGTAGCTCATCGCCAGGGGAGTTTTCTTGGTGACCTTCCGACGGAGTTTGACCTCAGACCAGCGTGGCAGATCCAGACGAAATGGACAAAAATATTATCTTTAAAAGTGTGTTCGGTGAATTGTGCATGTATCCAAGTTGAACGCAGTGTTCCCACTCTATGTGCATCTTTGGTTGATTTATTTCTATCTGATTTGGAAAGTTATTATTAAAAAATAAAATACACAGCGCTATGAATTGTTAGCTTACGGGGACGTTTAAGTTAAACGTCTAAAGATATGAACCACTGGAAATCTGGAACAGAAGGGAAGAGAGGGTTTCGATACTTGGTGATGAGCCAGATGCTGAAGATCAAATAAGTGGCTTGGATCATAAACGAGGAAATTACGAAAAGAGCAGGAGATGAGAAATCAGCAAGGAGTAGTATCAGGAAGACAAGAATAGGCCACACTATGAGACATAAGGAATCCGTTAGGGACAAGGGTAAGAAGCCCCACGAGGAAGACAGGGGTACAAATACAGAGACCAGCTGAAATTGGATATGAAAAATAAGAGCTACAAAGACATAGAGGAGTCAGCAGGGGACAGGGTAGAATGGAGGACAGCAGTCAACCACTCTTACAATGGAATGATGATCGAGATGAGTTCAGCATTAACTTCTCAAGCACACCCAGAGCCGAATATTATCATCCAAGCAATAGCCGAACGCGAAACACACAGCCACAGAATTGAATATTGGGCAAGTAACGGGAGAAATACAGCCAACTACAGATGTATCCATATCTACTATGAAAAATAATTCATTTTCATTACCAACATTTTAACGTTTTTATCTCCAGTTTTAAATTGCACCGATTCCACGCATTCCTTTTTCAAACTTGATGAAAGAACTCAACAAATGGAATGGCTACTGTATGGTTTTTTCTCAACTCCATCTTACTTCAAATACCAATTCGCTCTCCATATATCTTCCACAACGACCAACATCCAACGGTACCTCAAAATTTGGTACCTCAAAATTAATCAAAAACAGCAACCAACTTAACTGATTCGAAGCTGATTGATCAATGAGTTCAAATTCACTCCCTAACGAGACTTCAGAAGAAAGATGTAATATTTTTCCAGGAGTTGCCACATAAAAGTTAAAGGCAAATTTCTTTTACTTCTTGCACTCAAAGAGAAACACGTTTTTCCGGTTTTATTGTAAGGTAAAACATTTTCGGTAAAATAATCTGAGTATGTTCTCCCATCGAAAGCGATCAAGTCAGTTAATCCACTTTTACTTAACAAAATTCAAAGTTTCAGCACAACGCATCGCATTAACGTAAGGCTATGTCATCTGACGGTAAAAGTTAATTTGACAGCTAACCGGTTCATTTTATAACCAATGAGTTGCACGACGCACCCCACGTCTGAACGCAGTCCTTCGCGTAATGGTCGAACGAGCGACCCACTTACCAATTGATGAAATATTAGGTTGGCAACGGCAGATATTTACAAAATTAAAAGGAGTCTCCAAGAGCCGTAAACAATTGACACCACTCGTCAGAGATCACAAACTTGAGATCTCTGACGAGTGGTGCCAATTGTTTACGGCTATTGGAGACTCCCTTTAATTTTGTGTTTGTCTAGCCGTAAGAGCTCACCCCATTATTGTTAATGGCAGATATTTACATTCAACCAAAAATAATCATTACTGTTACTATGTTTATAATTACTACAGCGATTAATAATATACATTTGGATTTATTATCTTTTATTAATTTTACCTAATTCACTCTTCCTGAATTTCTCCTTCAAAAGAGAATAAAAATCTAACGAGGGTGGTGGCTACAGAATGCTTTTCCAAGCAAAATGCACTAAATAAATTCTCAAAACACCAAAAGCCTTGGGTTACAATTGCCCTTACTGCATGGATTTATGTTGCAGGGTAATTTTTTTGCGTTTAATGAGTGAAAGTTCTCAGTATTCAGAAAACTTAAAAATCCAAATTCACTTTTCCGTTCAACTTCGAATTTTCCCACATAATATTCTTGCTAGAGGAAAAGCATATCGACCTTGTAGTGATGGGTCCAACAGGGATACAAGAGTCCAGTGCTTTTCCTCACATCCTTCACGCATTTCTCTCTATCGCATCAAGCTCCACCCTCCCCCCCCTCCCCCGCCCTTCAATTCAACATCCTCTTTCTCATTTAACCCTCTCTCAAAGCCCCAGCCAACCAACATCTTCCCTTACTCCTTAAAACCGAGAGCCTCCGTCCATTAACACGCACCATCTCACGCCCTTAATCCTTCGTCTCGGTAGCATCTAATTTCCACGCTCAATCCAGCGTTAAAGGGAGGATGGGAAAGACGGGAGGAAGACTGAGAGGCCATCATCTCCACGGACACATCATTTAGTCGCCCTTTACACTTGCGGGCGTTTATTTTGGATAGAGGCAGGCGAGTGAGTTCTGCAAAAGAAGAGTGCTTTTTTTTCAACGTCGCGCCTGCCAATTGGACGGACCCCTTTACGAACCTTGCGGGACACTTGCGCTTCGGAGATCAAATTAATCGAAGCAGAGGCGATTGTTACTGTTGTTGCTTCACCGCTCGTCCGTTTTACGCCGCGTCGATTAGGTTAGCCAGTCATTTCGACGGCCAGGTGAGGGGTAAATTTGCCTTCCTTAACAGCCAAAACATTAGGCTAAGTAATCTGTTAATGGAGGTCGACCTGGAGGGTTCATTTAACATGCAGATACCCAATTCAGCTGAGATGGGAAATGAAGTCGCACTATAAGGTTCCAATGACCGTGTTTCCTTTCACACAGGTTGGACTAGCATGAGTTTCTAATTTATTTTAATCAAAATTACCTAGAGTGAACAGCATAAAAACAGGAAGTTGCATAGCAAATATCTTCACGACTACACAGCTCCGTTCTGCGCAAGTCACGAGTCTTAGTGTGCAATCATATACTTTACTTCCAGGGCCATCTGACTCTCAACATTATTTCCCCGACCAACATCCAATGACATATTCCGGCCCTCAAAATTGCATCAAACACAGTAACCTACCATATAGCTGGTCTATTAATGAGTTCAACTTTACTCCCTAACAAGACTGGAGGAGAATTATTTTATATTTTTCCAAGAGTCACCATATAAAAGTTGAAGGGAAATTTCTTTTACTCGAAAAAAACACACTTTCCCAGTTTTATAATCTTGTAAAACATTTTCGGTGAAATAACCTGAGTATGTTCCCCCATCGATAGTGATCTAGTCAATTAATTCACTTTTATATCACAATTGCAAATATATGCATTTTATACGCTAGCTAGCTAGAGATGAGAACCTCAAACGGAGAAATTAAGCAAATATCGAGAATGTATTAATAAAATATACGATTTATTAAATGAATATACCGCATATACAGACTGCGTAAACATTATCATGACATTAACGCTTATGTTAATTATATAAATGGATATAAATTAACCAAATGCCCCTTCAGTTATTTGAGCATTAATGGAATTTTTCAACTGAGGACCACAAGATGCCATTAATGAAACAATTATGGGTGACTAAAACTCACATAAACGTTTAGTTGTCCCTCTCCGTATAATAAAAATAAAATCAACATCTTCCAACAACGTACAAGTGAAACTCAGGACAATGATTTCTCTAGTGTTCCACTATCCCCCTCACTAGTCAACGCATTCCGAGACGACATCGTCTCCCTCCATTAGCTCAGCCCCATTAAGAGTGAAAGATATGTGGGATTGATCCGAGGTTTCCAAACGTATTTTAAGTCAACCTCCGATAGCTTGAATCCTATGCATATGTGATATAAATAATCGAGCCCACATTCCTCGAAAGATGGCCGGTCAAAAAGAAAAGGGAGGAATAAAAAGCAGCATAAAAAATAGAAGACAGACATCCACGAGATAATTGGGCTCTCTAGCTAGCTAACTCAAAGGGGAAGATACCAGCCAATGGAACCAAACGGGACGGATCCTTGAGTTTGAGTGATATCGAGTGAAATGTGGAATTATTAATGGGAGTTCTGAGAGAGATATTTTTTTCTCTCCTTTTCTCAACCGTCCGGTCCACGAGTCTGAAAGATTGAAGCGATAAAAGGAAGGCACGGCCGGCAACAGGACTCGCTTTCAGGGGGGAAGGGAGTTAATTAAGCAAAGCTTCGGAAATATGGAATAGGTAGCAAAAGTTTAGAGTGGGCTCGGCGTTCAACAGCAGGGAAGACAGAAGGGTACAGAATGACATTGGCGGTGAAACAGAGAGAGTTATATTACGACTCCTTATCCGTTCTTCCTTCGCTTCCATCACACAGATATTTTGTCGTGGCCCTGCATGCTACCTAACGAGCGTACACTTTCATATTTGAAGCTTTATGTGAATATTCATGAGAGATTTTTCGTCCAAGGACCATTTAAAAAAAAAGGAAACTAGCATGCAAATTTCTAAAGTCCTTAAAATAGTTGATTAATCCCATGCGTATAGGTGGCGGGAGAAGTAGAGAGTCTTTGAAGTCGGTAGCCATCCAGATTCTTTCATTTATGTCCGTTCTGCAACGCCGTCATTCCATATCGCTGCGTAATCATTGTAACGACTTTTTTGTACTCGTCTCTTGTCCGCATCGAGGACTAAAATGTATGAAGCAAAGCACTTCTGCGCCTTCACTAAAAATCTTGGAAGTGATTAAATTTCCATATTTCATAAAGGCCTTCTTTCTCCTTGGCTAGATAGTGGTATAACTTAGAAGAGCTACACACCATAAACAAGCTTATTTCTAAATTTTTGTTCCGTAGAAAAGCACGGATAAACACATTTTTACAAATACGTTGCATCAATTTCTGATCTTTAGTAAATGAAAAAACACACCGACCGAAAAATACACCAGATAAAGTTAGAAAATTGGCCGAAAACTAAACATTTGAATAAAAAGAAAGGATATACTTGAAATAACAACGTAAATAGTAGCTAATATTTACATAAAGTAATTAACTTACTATCAGTAGGTCTTATGTGTTCCTTTTCCTATCAGGACAGCAGAAGGTATCAACATACTACAATTTGGAACGAATCTGAAACAAGAAATAAAGTACATGCATAAAAGTAGTTGTAATAACCACTAGCTCATATATTCTGATAGTTACTCAGAATTATGATGAAATATCTCAATAAGCTTAACAGATAGACAAATAGGCTTATGACTAAAAATATCTCCATATTTTATGCCATTTCAACGCTTTCAAATTATAATAATAAGTCATAATAGAGTCCAATCAATTTATGTTCAGCCAATTACAGTTTTCTGTGATTGAGCATTCATTTGAGCATTGAGCATTGAGCATTCATCATGTGAACAATTTTTTCAGAATTTTCTGTGCCAACAAGTCATCCAAAGACTTGATTTAAACATTAGCGCTTTTTGGGATTAGAATAGCACCACCTCACAAGAAATAGCGCGAAAAGCTAAATGTGAAAATGGTATTAAAGTTGATTACATATATCATCCGTCTTCAAAAGTCAACATAAACATCAACTCTTTTCCCAGCATGCGTAAAAGGACAGAAAACTTAGGCAATGAAGCCCAATGATGAAATTTCTAACATAATACGCGATAGTTCTGCAACAGATAAGATTCGATTCACTATAGAGGTGGAGATAGAAAAGGATTAGCTAAAACTAGGTTCCATGAAGACTGCATCCCATTTTTACCTAAAATAATAGCGTTAAATAAGCAATTATTATATATTCCAATCACTTAACATCGATAATTATTATTTCCTACACTTCAACGAGGTTAACATGGCTTAAAGATTTAACTTTGAGAATGCTGCCGATTCCCAGTCACTCCAATCTTCACTCAATTCCCTTGAGGCCTGGTGCCTGCAGTGGCAACTTAGGATTCATACTCTTAAATCTAAATACATACCTTTTTTCTTTAAAACACACCGTAACTCCTAAAAACTACACTTTATTTTACGAAATTGTTCCATTTGCCTCCTCACATAATGACCTGGGTCTTACTTTCGATCCCAAACTGTCTTTCGTCCCGCACCTCAATAAAATTAAATCTAAGGCCATGTCAGTCGTGGATGTGCTCTATAGATTCACCAATGTCACAAACCCCATTGCCCTGAAAACCATATTCACGGGCTTCGTTCTCCCAATTCTCGAATACTGCTCCGTTATCTACTCCACCGCATGTCCCTCCAACTTGAAAATTCTTGAACGCCCCGTTAATTTCTTCATTTCCGTAGTCCGTCACCGCGTACCGCACCTCCGTAATTCTTCTCGTACTGAAATCATGTCTGCTCTATCATTGACCCCGCTGGCCACCCGTAGGAATATCATTGACCTTTCATTTATTTACACTGCGTTAAATGGTCAGTACCGATCCACTGAAATACTCCCATCCTTTTCACTTCACATCCCCGGCCGTGCCTTGCGCAACAATCACCTTATACACCAACCTAAATTCCTTCTTTCTCTCTCCCAGCGATCCCTTTTTTACAGGCTTCCTGCCTTGTACAACATCATTTTATCTGCCTACCCTTCCCTCGATCTCTCTGCTCCCTTCGGATCATGCAAGCGCCAGCTTAGAAAAGCGCTTTCCACCTGATTCCCAAACTTTTCATGTCGATGTAGTGTATTAATTATGTTATTGTCTCTTTGTTTTTATTTGGATTCTATTTACCAACGCATGTTTTTTTCATATTTATTTTGTTAATGCTGCAGATTTTAAGTTGCAAATGTTCAATGTAAAGGCCGACATCGGCTGTTTATGAATGTTTAAAATAAATCAAATCACATCAAATCAACTCCTATAACACGTAGAAACGTGCCAGCAAACACCATGCATCTTTTGGTATTATTTTCCCTGCTCCAAAGTAAACGGTAGAAATCAGAAAATTATAGAACAAATAAATAATTCACGTCTGAATAATTAACACCCAGCAGACCTTCCGCCTATAGAACAACTTTTCTGAAATAATTCACATTATTTCGATTTTACTTTTTAGAAATTCTCTCACGTTAATGAAAGTAGTGTGCTCCGTAGGATAAGTCATGTAGAGAGAATTAATAAGAGTGGAATAGCGAAACAGATGTATGATAGTAGAGTCGAGGCAGAAGAGATAGTAGAATGGTGTGGGGGGAAGGGGTAGACCGAGGGAGTCACGGGTGAATGTGGTGGCGAATACTCTAAAGAGGAGGAATATTAGGAGTCTTTAGAATAGGAGAGCGTGCATGAAGCATTGCGTGATTGTAAGACAAGCGAAAGTGGTATAGAAGGATCGGGAATTATGAAGGAAATTATAAAAAGAGAGCCAGTTTGCTAGGTCGAACACCAACAATTAAGCTCTTTACCTTTGTCAACCCTGAAGGGAATGAAGTAATCAGCAAGTAAGTATTCATTTTTAGATAAAGTTAAATTATGACCACATAGTTTATTATAATTTATTTTTAGAGTAGAACATTAATTGAAATATAATTTGCTGGACAAGGATATATATGCAAAAATAGAAGCAAGAGATGGAAAAATTACATCAGCAAGGTGTGGGAACTCACCAGGGTACGGGGAATGAAGTGCGAAGTTAAAGGGCGGGAGTAAATAAAGGAAATCTTCAGTGGATGAACAGAGCAAAAGGAGAATGAGAGAGAGAGAGAGAAATGGAGATTAAAAGAGAAGGGGGAGGAGGGGTTAAGAAAAAGGAAGATACAGATGAATAAATGGGGGGTTGTGAGTCGGGGGGGGGGGGAAGGAAAAGAAAAGGATCCTTGGTGCCCTAAGATACTTTCGGAGGGAATTGACATATGCCCGCAGAGTGTGTGTGTGTCTTTTCTCTGTATGCTTTCGTAATTGGATCATAAATTTCATGTTGCCGCCGCCGGCCGACCCACCTTCGTCCTCCTCCGGCAAAACCACCCTTCACATCCCTCCTCCCTCCCTGGAAAGATCCTTCCCTTAAAAAAAAAGACACCCCTTCGCATTTCCCTACATCCTACCCACCCACCTCTCCTTCCCAACCAACTCACCCAACACTGTCCCCCTCCCGACACTCTCCTGCCCCCCCCTTCCTTCCTACGGCCGCCGTCTCGCAGATCTTATTCCTATCCATCCCCACCCCAACACAGGACTACTATCCCCCCTCTCCCCTCCCCCTATCCCCCCCGCGCCCCCCGCGCCCCCCGTGACCATTCCTCATTCCTTTACAACGCTCCCATACCCACACAGAGCATCACACACTCACACACATACACAAAACAACCGATTCCTTAACCCCACCCCGTTCCCCTTTGTACCCCACCTCGTCTCACCCCCTTTTCGAAGGAACACCTCTCTTGCTCGTTAATGGTTCTCAACGGTAGGGGCGAGACAGGGGAGGGAGGGTTGGTGGTGGTATTGGGAGGGAGGGTGGGTATGAAGGGAAGAATGGAGGTGGAGAAACGTGATCTAGTGGTATGAGGAATCGAGGAATGGTGAAGGGCTAAGGCGGCTGAGGATATGAAGAGACGGAGGAAAGGGGGGAGTGAGGCATGAAGATTTTTTTAAAAGGCGTAGAATAGGGGGCGGAGGGGAGGGAAGGAGGAAATAAGATGGAGACGAACCAAAAGGTTTGTACTTTGTCGAAGAGATTCTACCTTTTCTTATTCCAAAAGAACCAGAGAGGGATGAAGAGGAAGAGAAGGGCGTGTTGAAGGGGAGCGGCAAGGAGGGGGGAGGAGTTTGGTGGATGTGAGAGAGAGAGAGAGATTGTGGGCGGAGTTAAAGGTTAAGGGATATAAAAAAATAAAAAAGGCATGGAATGGCCGGCACGTTTAGTTTCAAGATAAAAAGATAAGGAATATTCGAGGATGGAGGAGTTATAGGCAGCAAGGTTCGGGAAGCGAGTGGTATTTTATACACATCTTCCTCCTTATTTTTCTTTCTTGGAGGTCGTATGGTTTTTCCAATGTTGCCATTGAGCTCAGGTGATCTCTCGAGATTTGTGTATGGCTTTACATAAGTATGTCCACGTTTTTATATGATCTCCCTGGCTGGATAAAAATTGTATTTTTTAAATAAAGGTACAACACCATGTATCCGAGCGACTGAAATTTTTTTAAATTAGTAGTTGTAGCAGAATTTTGGTATAAAGTGCTTCGACTACTAAACTCATTTTGCACATACAATCTCTCACTTGCGGGTAGAGGTGACAGTATTCCGACGGAAGGCAGGATCGCCCCTCAAAATCGAGTCGAGCCAAAAGATGCTCAATTTTGGTGACTGATCGAGAACCGGTGTTTCCACCGTTGAAAGCCGTTGGCATATTAATTTAGTAAATAATTTAAGGTCATTGGCAAATTGTCACAATTTGATAACTCAAGTGTTCATGGTTCATTTAAAATGTAACCATACAGACATACATAATATCTTCGCATTAACTGAAGGAAGTAAGACACATTTGTTTATTATTTTTCTGCGTATTATTTCAAGCAGCGAATAATTAGGGGAGCTAACTGAAAGAGACAATAGTGCAAGTTATAAAAGAATAATCAGGATGTACATCTACCGCGAACCGAATAAACTTTGATGCAAGCTTAAGGCACTGACTGTGAAGATAGCAGCCATCAATCTGCAGCTATGACATGTTAGTAAATCCTCATTAAATAAATGACAAATGTCACGTAAATCCTAAGATGAAATTGAAGGGTATAAATGCATTGCGTAATCATCATATGGATAGATTTTACGATTAACATTTGTTGGTTTTCCGAAAAGGGCTTCAATAGATAAGGTATTTGTGTTCATCATCGTTGTCCCCTTCGGTTTTATCAGAATAGGGTAAAGATGCATGTTTGGGCATAAGGGAAGAAAAAGTCTCACTATCTGATGAGAATCAGTCTGAACGTATCGCGCTTTAAGTGTTCATCAACATTTAATTCGCCGAATAATCGGCTTATTAATGAGCCGAATTTTGTTTTTTAAGAGTTAAGGAATTTAATTAGTAAAAGAATTATTTTTTAAACAATCCATACAACATATTGGAAACTTAGTATTTGCTTTGGAACTACTTTAATTTTGCTAGTGCAGCGATTGAATATTCAAACAGCATTGTCATAGGGTTTAAGGTATTCTATGGCCATAATCTTAAAAAAAATAAACTCAAATACTTATAATATGACTCGCATACATAACTATTTGCTATTTACAGATCCATTTCCAGCGTATAGCCAAGTGCAAGCATATCTTCAAGCACAAAGCAGCCATCAGCAAAATTTAAATTCTCATGATTCAGGTATAAGGTTGAAAAGTATGTATTTTTTAAACGTCTTGCCTTTCCTGGAGTACTCAAACTATTCAACAACATTTTTACGTGATTATAACTGATTGGGCTTTTATACCTGCGCTCTGAAATATTATATTATATCAAAGATGTCGTTGTTACTCGTGATTCGACTGGAAATCAAATAAACTCGAGAGCACGTAAACATTTAAGTGTAACAGTACCCGAAATTGCGTGAATAATAGCCAGGATTTGAAATGAGTGATTAGTTATTATGCCAATCACATTAGAAAGGAAAACGTGCATGAATGACCGCAGCGAATTCAGTTATTTTCCGTTCCGAGAATGAAGTCTTCTTTGGTAACATGGTAAAAATTCATGACGAAATTACGTTAATTAAGAGTATATATATATATATATATATATATATATATATATATATCCATACCTATGCATTTAATTCCTAGCGATTCACCGCAAGCTTGCGTGGAAAATGCTGCCAATACAATCCTGGCCACAAGTAATTGGTGTTATCAGCTTTATTCAATTATTATCTTTCCAATGAATGTTTCACGAATAAAACGATTATTCAAATCAATCAGCTCTAATTTGTAAACGTAATTAGTAGGAAAATATTCTCCTAAATTTAACACTGAGTTTACGCACTAACGCGCGTTTATGAAGCCATGACGATTTGTAATCAAATTAGGGAAAGAGAACATTTACAAAGGGCAAAAATAATTTTTAGCACTTGAAAATTCACTCAAACTTTTCCAAATTAAGTGAACGTTTTTTCCGCCCATAAAGATTCATGGTGGAGGGGTTGAATGTTAGCATATCTAATACTATTGCATGGTAAATAAGGGGATGATGTAAGCTCTCCAACTAGGTGCATCAGATGGTAGCTTAAGTTCCAATTTTTACAACTGAAAAGGGTGAGTGAACTGGAAATACTCAACTTCAGTAATTTCCTTACACAAGATCGGTTTCAATGCAAAACATCACAAAATTGTGTCTACTCGTTCAATTATTAATCATGTGCTACAACTTCGGAATCGCGCACGAAAATCCACTTCCACAACAATAAGCCGTTTTCATTGATAAAGCTATAGATTTTAGCCGGAAGATAACAATTAAGCGTGCTTCATTTTAGTAAGAAGTTGCAAGTTGGTTTGAGCGTCACATATCTCGTAATTTGCAACAATGAGATAGAAATGCGGCAATGAAAAACCACTGTCACCTTTTTATATCTTGAGCTGGTAATTCTTGCGGTACAACTCAAATATCATATTTTATCATATAAACTCATATTTTAGCCACTAGAGCAAGTATTTGAAGCTATGTGCTCTTAGATGGACTGGTAATCTATTGAGACTAATAAATCCTTTTGATTCGATGGCTCTCCACCGCTACCTTCCTCGCTATCTCCGTCCTCTCTCCTCTCATTTCAACTGCCGCTCCCGATGCATTCTTTTCCGTCATTTATTTCTCACAGTGCGAGGTAAGAGTTCTCTCTCAATAGACGTCCCTTTGGCTCATCCCTTCAAGATGCATACCTGACTGCCGATAGGTAACTATGTTGCTCAAAACCCTTCTCGGCATTCTTGCGATTAGACAAGACTTGAATCCATCCATAAATATTTATTAATAATGATTATTTAAAATCCTATTCTTTGCTTAAATGAAAAAGGGATACTGATTCCTATCCACTTAAATACGATCCAAATACCACAAAAGGAAGCTCAACCCATCACTGCACAATCGTTCAACGAAAAATTTCAGCTTCGAAATATTTAAAATTATTTTAGTTTATTAAATAAGTTTATTTAAAAGAATTGGGTGAAATATCAGTCAATTTTAAATAATTCTATCCTGTAGCAATAAATATAGCAATTAATGCGTATATTTACAACTTTCGCGAGAAAGTGAGCAAAAATATTATGCTCACTGCCGAAGAAGAAAGAAAATGAATACTGTAGTACATTTTGATTATTGTTTGTTTCAATCACAATGACTTTTTTGGGCTACAATGATCACGTAGTTATGCAGTCATTGTCATCGAGTAGATAGTAATATGTTCCAAATGTAATTTCTCGCAGGTTCCCATGTATCAATGCATTCTCTCTCCTCCAAAAGTGAGCGAATGAGAGATATATATTACAGCCACGATCGGATACCTTGCTTTCTGGCATGACCTTTTCTAATATTTCCATGCAAATATTCACAGTTCCTATTTTATACCTTTTCTATTAGTACCAATAGCTCCCAAAGGATACGACTGCAGTTTTACTTTAACGCACTGAACAAACGTCCTGTGGCCTTTCAATTAAGTCTCAGCTTTCACAACAGTTTGATGAAATAAACTTGGTATCGATATAAAACAAATGCCGTGAACTTTAGCTTCCAATTAAATAAAATACCTTCAATATTCTTGATCACGTTTATAAGGAAAGCATTCACATTGTCAGCTCCAAATGTAGTGTGAGATGTAAGAGTTGGCATATGTATTCTTAAGGCTGGGCTGCGTTAACTCTTAAACTCTTAAACTCTTCCAACGTTAACTCTTAAAAGAAGAAACTGTTGGAAGAGGAGAAGTTTTTATTTTCCAAGCCATTTCTTGCGTACCCCCCTCATTCAGTTAGCATTATTGTTCAACATTGCGAATGCATCGTAGCTCTATGAAAAGAAAATAAAACGTTTTCCCGGAGCAAAAAAGGGGATAAATCCGGCCAAGATCTCATGGAAAGATAAAAGTACGACTCGCAACAAAGTAGAGAAAATTTCAACGAAAATGTAAATAAGCTCGCGAAGGAAAAATGTTAATGATTGGGTTTGGTCGTCGGAACAGGTAATTGGGATGAGCAGGAGACCGTATAGAGAATGGCCATCCGGAGGATTTTGTAAACGCACTGCCTGATTTGGTGACTGCGAACGAGCACCACACGACAGTGAGTTTACTTGCGGAGGAGATACGATATTAAAACACATGAGAAGAAATAAGAGAACGTGATATGAAGGAATTTTTTATGAGGAAGCAATGAACGTGATATGAAGGAAGGAAGGAAACGAGAGGCAAAATTACATCATAAACGAGGAAGGGGATATAAGCCATAAAGCACAACTTGTACGTAAATAATTCAGGAACGGTTCAACTTTTTTCGAGGATGACATCAATTTGCAATAACGCGCGCTCGTTCATAAAGAAAGAATATTTACGTTACCTGACATTCGTAACAACTCAATGATCCAGTGAGCACTCGCAGAAATGGACTAATAAGGGATAAAAATGCCACTGAAAGAAAGCCGGCGTTGGCAGATATGCGCCTCACTAAAGTTGCCAGAGGAGAAAAAAGGGGAGAAACGTTATAGTAGCGTAGGAATGATGGCAACTGAAATATTTATTCCGATTGCATCAAGATAAATACGCAGCAGCGTTCATTTAACGCACTTTTTAGCTTCCTTCTGTAGACATACTACGACATACGGATCATCAGAATCGTCCGAGGGAAAATACATTTTGAGGTATCTTCGGGATTTCCACCAGATCAGGTGTTAGGCTGCTGCCGATTTTTCGGTGGATCTCAACGCTTTGAAGACGATGGAAGTGTTATCCACCGAAACGTCGGCAGCAGCCAAACACCTGACCCGCTGGGAATCCCGAGAATACCTCACATTCGTCATTCACCGGGAAAGCGCCTGATCCTTCATACTACGAATAGATGATGCTATTTCATTTCGGAACTTTTTCTACCCCTAAAGTTTTATTTCGACAGCTAATTTACCTTCACCTAACAAGTATCTTATGCAATGAAGATGGATATTTTTATTCTAAAAACCAATAATAACAGCCTAAAGTACGAATATATCCACCAGTCATCGGCCAAACAATGTCAAAAGGAAGAGTGCGAGACACCGTCCTTTTATCAAAATCAACACAAAAACCAGCCAAAAAGACAATTTACAAATAGTAAATGAAACTCACCTTCCGGCAGATACTTTGGTAGTTATTTCAGAGTGAGAGTTAGCAGACGCAGAAGGACTAGAAAGTTTAAAAGAGAAATGAGATATGCAAGAAAATCCCATCCTATTATGAAATTTATGCTATTTCGCATTCATGTTACTACAATGAAATGTAACTCCTGGATGATTCAACTCATAGACCTATGCAATTTTACCAAGAATTATAAAAAAATCTTAAATGGGCTTAAAGATGAAATAAGTGAAGAAAGGGGGAAAACATGATTTCCTGTCATAAGAATTCAGTTTAGTATATTTGAGGGTAGACCGTAAGCAATGGGAAACTTGGAAGAAAACGTTAAAAAATACACAGAAAAGCCGCACGCTTCCTTAAAAACTGCTTCGAGCTAACAGGGAAAGTAACACAGATGAGAGAGGTGCCAGTTTGGAAGCCGTTAGACATACGAAGACCAAACGCTGGGTTAAGGGTACCTAATTAAAAAATTCAGACGACTTGAGTCTCAAAATAACACGGATTGTATTATTTTAACCCCGAACTATATCTCTAACACTGATAGGTGCAACAAAATAAGAGAAATACAGTGCGAAATTCCACATATGAAAAATCATTCACCTGGACCGGAACTCGAACTCAGATATCGTTCCAAGACCCTTAGGCTGCGGGTGACACCGTGAAGGTAATACCGTGGCTCGTCCCGGTATCCTCAAAATTCGTCAAAAGAGATACACTTTCAAACAGATTGGTATAATGTGATCTTCTCCCTATTCCTTCCCTATTCCATGGCTGGTGTTCTAACACCACCTGCCGCACGCCCCTGAGAAGCCTCTCAGGGCAGTATGTAGATGTACCTTCTAAGATAAACAAGCAAACTATATAATTACCTAGGTATGTCTGTCCGTAACATTGCTAGGGGTGCAGCGATCGAGATACAATGCCATGTAAAGTGAGCCTGTTCTAAGGACTTCCAGGAGCCCTAGGAAGTTGGAATTTGGCAGGAATGCAGGTCGTGACCTAAAACGGACTGAAAAATGATAAAAACTCCGAGCAACAATTTAAAGGCGTTCTTTTTTCCCCATACTGTTAACTTGTAGCCACATAAGAAAAGCATTTAATTGATGCAGGAGTGCCTTATTTTGCTTTTTCAGATTACTTATAAAGACAGGGTTGAAACCTGTATTTTTGGATAGCTAAAAGAATGCAAAACCGGTCAAAAATATTGTAAAAACAGCACAATAATTTACAGGACTTGATTTTTTCCCCTAATTTGTTAACTTTTATTCCTATTAGAAAAGCACTGAACGCTGCGCAGGGGTTTTTTGCTTTTTTTAATTACTTGAATTATAGATATAAATTTGAAAGTTTCATTGTCGGATGGAAAAGAACTGGAGTTTTTTAAATCTTGCACTCCATTTTCCTTTACGCTTCGCTTTTGTCTGACACTTGTGTATGGCTCCAAAATAGTCAATTTCATCGATACTAAAATAAGGATAACAGACTCCCAACTTCGGCATAATACATTTTTCGAAGCTGCCAACCACGTCGCCACTGTCCTAAATGAGGCAAAGAATCAGATGATCCCTATGCTATCAAACGCGGTATTTATGCTTTTTTTTCAATTTCGAACTCAGGAGAATTACGGCAAGCTAGGAAGCAGCTAATGGTTCTGTCCGTCAAATAATAATGTTAACCACATATGATATGAATATAATAACAGAAAACCCCTTCAACAGCCTTTTAAGGTATCAATAGCCTATCAACCTAATAGTAAACAATGTCTAAGCTATAAACAACGAAATGTTAGAACGATCACGACTACAAAACAAAATCATTAGCGTCGGTATGGGTAATGAGCGTAATTCACGAGGAATTGAATTCTGTAATACATACTTTTAATGATCACATCCAAGATATTTACATCATATAGAGAAGAAAAACCAAAATCTGTCCAAATAATAAGAGGTCTACAATGGAAATATACATACAATGTTAGGTTATCATCAGCATCGACCATGCCATACTACTTATACGATAACGGGAAGAATACAACAGGGTACTTATACATTAGCCTTAAACAATCTTCTTTTCTTCACACCTAAAATTTTGTTCTATCACACGGTTACGGAATGCCCTTGGGAGCATCCAGGAACTAAGTAAGATCTCTTACCCATTTTTAGTCGAGTAATCTATCTTTTTCCATACCAACAATTGAAAATCCTCACAAGCCGCCAACCCGCCATGCGTAAACAAAGTGACAATTACACTTACAAAACTTAAAAAAAAAACACTCTCATAGCCTCACTAAGCCACCTATCGAACGGCTTCAATAATTTTAACCAAAAAACAATGAAAGCGCACTGAACTTGGCGTGGCTGGTCAATTTCTTGACTATTTCAAGAATATTAATTTTATAATTTCCTTGGCAACCAGCATGGGTTTGGGCAGCAAGGCATCATGGGTTTCAATTGGGAATTTATGCCTTATTAGGCCTTTACTACTTAGGTTATGTGATCATTATTTGTTCGGTGGCGGCGGGGTAAAGTTCTCACCTACCGAACTAAAGGTCGCGGGTTCGAATCCTACCTGGGTAGGGTTTTCACCTCCCAGGCCTTGGTTGAGTGAGTTCGTCTATTTATCAAACGGGTAGTAATTGGCTTCGGTTGTTACCCAAAGAAACATTATTATTATTGTATGACAATTAAGGTGAAGTGTTTGTGGGGGTATTTTTCACCCTGCCCTCTACAAGGGTGGTTTTGGTAAATTTAATGGTATTTGCGTTTTGCACGTCATGTCCTGGGGATTCTTTTAATCCTACGAAACATCTTAAAAGTTTTTCTTCTTCCCGTTAAATTTCGACGGGCGCCCTTTCCTAGTGATAATAGAATTATGATACCAAGCTATTGTAGTCTTTAGTTGTCAGTGTTTAAGTTGTTATCAAGGTACTGCAATTAGAGATACCTAGCAAAATATGTTGGTACATAATTTGCAATATATGAGTAATGTGAATCTACGGGACGAAAAAAGTATTCACCAACTATTAAATTCGTGGATAAACTTCCATACGATAGCCTTAATTTCACTTTACAATAGTTAAAGCATATATTGAGCGAAAGAAGTGTATATAAACGAACAGATGAAAGATGGAAGTTCTTGTTTTTCCCTCCTCTTCATCCTAAGTACACTTGATGTACAACATCAGAAAATACTAACGTCCAAGCATTATAAAAAAAACAATACTTTTGATGCGTCACGGGGAATAAGTGATCGATAATTTCCCTTGATCACAAGCAAAAATGGATGTCAAAAAGTGTGCTCATTTCAAAATATGCGCTGAAGTCTTGAAGTTAAGATTCTTTTTTACCTAAAGGCAGCTGAAATTTCCCCTCAAAATGCTACATTTTAACCATTCAATTGAATGCAAAATAAAATCCTCAAAATTCGGTGTACCGCGGCCACAGGCATACCTATTTAACCAACTAAATATCGAATTCGAATGGAACAGCAGGTGATTCTTTTACCCTCGAGATTATCTAAAAATTTTACTGTAATCAGAGTGAACTCTCTCTAAAATTGATCGTGCCAAAAAAAAAAGTTTGAGTTAAATATCAAAATAACGCGACCGCTCCCTGTTGATAGAAGAAATTTAATGCGACGATGTGTATATAAATACACACGCTCTTTTGTTTAGCGGCATTGGGCCTGTAAGCGAATAAAAAAACTCTATTGAAATGGGTGGTCCGGTAGGAAATGAAGAATCACGGGCCAGCGACTCTAATTGTGAGTAAAATCTAAAGCAGCCAAGCCAGTCAGGCCGGCGGCAACGGCGACGCCATCATCATGCCCCCCGTGGCACTGAATTAAGGGGCCATTCCCTGCATATGCATGTCCTCATCGCATTCATATACATGCACACATAAACGCCCAACAGTCCTGCTTCTTTTTTTCTCTTGTTTTTATCTTTAAATTTTGTTTTAAATCCACACACACAAATACACGCAACACATACGGCGACCGACCAACCGACAGGACCCCCTTTTTCGCGGACACCATCACCAACAACCACCCTCCCGCTACCCGCCCTCCAGCCACCCTCCTCACTCCCACCACCCGCCTCACCATTACCATCTCGCGACCACCTCTTCCACCTCTTCCTCCTCCACCACTTCCAAAAAAAAAAAAGTATGGGGTGGAGTGTTACACTGCGCAGATTTACCATACGCACACATGCAGAGAGAGGGAGAAAACGAAACGGCACGAGAGAAGGTGGGAGGGTGGATGGATGTTGTTTGGCGTGGCGGAACACATATGCAAATTCTCTCTGCTCAGCGTTATTTACACCCAATGACGAATGCACGGCCCATGGAGAGAGAGGAGAGAGACAGAGGGACAGAGAGAGTTGCTAAAAAATCTAAAAAATATATATAAAACATAAAAGGTACGGAACAGCTGAGGGGTGGGGATGGTGATAGAGAGAGAGAGTGAGAAGGGATACACCGTGCGAAAAAAATGGATGGGATAGTGGGTTGGGGATGAGAGAGTAGAGAGGGGAGAGGAAGTGGGGAAGGTAAGAGGAAATGAAAAAAATGAGGGACAAACTCCGATCTCCTCTCTCAACCCCCTCACCATTCGTGCTCGCGTTTACACCCCCTTCCAGACCCCCCCACCCCCCCCCCCCCCCTCCGCGGAGTCACGTGGGGTCGGGGGTGGAGAGTGAGGAGGAGACGGTCACCCCAGAGCGGCCCTATAACCTATCGCACATGGCGTATAGGAGTTCGCAACCCACGCCACTCACCACCTCACCCCCCCCTCGAGAGCCAACCATCCCCCCTCCCCCCGTGCGCCATCCTCCCGCGCACTAATGAAGCGTTTGACCAATCAGTTGATCAAACAATCAATCAAGCCCAGGGTACCAATGAAGGAGCAGCGTGCTGTGATTCCGTTTTTCATTTTTTTCCACCGCTTCCCCTTTTCCCCCGCAGTCCCGCTCTCGTATTTTTCATGAACGTGTGCGCGATACGTGCAAATTTTTATTTCGCTAACCTACTCCCCTTCGTATGCACCCCCCCAAAAAAACAGCATGGAATGGAGGTAGCGTGTGGGGACTAGCCGTTTTTGCTTTTGTCGCCGTACTCTGTATGTATATATATATATTTTTTCTGCATTTACGTTTTTTATCTCCATTCCCTCCATTCCTACCCCGCCTTCTTTTATCCTTTACCCTCATTGTTAACTTCCACCCTCACGTCTATTTTTTATGCACACCCACACTCCCCTGCACACATTCCCCTCTCAGCCAAACAAAAAATTAAACAAAAATCACCCAAACACACGGTCCCAAAACCAACCCCCTCTGTCACACACATATATGCACCACCTCTCTTCTCTCCCCCTCTCCCCTTTCACCCCCTCCCACCCCCACCCACACTCACCCTTGAGGGCAGTTTTCGCAGTTGTTTTCTCTCCCGTTAGCAGTGAATTTTTATCCGATTCGCGTTTTTGTCCGTTTTCACGCTCTCGCCGTGAAATATACGGTAAATCTGGGGGCGCGAGAGAAGGGCAGGGTTACGCCCAGAATGGCGGTTTTTCAGAGGTGGCAACAAAACTGCGAGGATGGATATCTCTACCACCGAAAACTGTTCCTTTACTCCTCTCCTCTCTCGCTCTATCTCACTCGTCGTTTCTCTTTCGACTACCAACCCTCCAGATCTCTCCCGCTCTCCTTTCCCTATCCCTCCCTCTCTCGCTCAAACAATCCGGCTCACGCTCCACTCCTACTGTTTTTCACTCAACCCCGTCCGTTGCGACGACACCGGAGATTTTTCGACGGGACGGGATGGAAAGTAAACGGATTTTGGGCGAAATGAGTAGGACTGGGCCGGGATCGGAAGTGTTTTTTTTAATGGAATGAATGACGATTAGCATGCGGCTTTTTCGTCAGTTTAAATCGCGATGGCCTCCACCGGCGGGTTGTGAAGTCTCCCCCGCTCGGTGATTGAATCCCTGATGCACTTGAAATCCTCTGGCCACGGACTAAATTCTTCACTATCATTACTCCCGGCCCAGTTTACGGCTTTAAGTGCCCACACAAGTCTTCAATTCTTTCCAAAGTATAAATAACATCATTAATTCCATAGGAAGGAAACTTTTTTTTATTCTGGGATGATTTAGACACATCATTTCTCTGGAATGGAATTATTTTTGTGTAATATGTTTCATACCTAGATTACGGTAATAGAAGATCGGTTCCGTCATCATCCACCTCATTTAATCAGAAGATTCGTAAACAGTAGAACCAAAATGATAGCCGGGTGTCATGAGTCATAACTGGCTGTTACTAGCATTAAATTGATCATGATTTTATCATACATGTACTAACACGCTTACTAGTTTATACCGACTTTAAGGTTATAGAGTAAATATAGACTGATAGATGATCTGAAATACTAGTGCTCCAGAGGTATGTATGTAAGCTCGTGGAAGTACGTGTACATTACGGAGAAGATTTGAATCCGTCTTGTTGCATTTGGAGGCATTAAAGCGTAGCCTTGCCAAGAATCCCGGTTAAGTCAAATGATTTTTTAATTTCCGAGAAAAGCTTCAGTTTCTTCATTCCTGATTACCCTTTTATTCTATTATTTCGTTTCCTTAAATATCCAATCGTAAGTAGATAAGCTCTCTCTCTCTATATACATAGATACTTATCTAAAGGTTCTAGAGGTGAAACAATCAATTGTAGAAGGTAAATAATGGAACAAAAAGGTTACTCCACATATTTGCACAAGCTCATTTCAATTACATAAAACTTGAGATACAAAAATCAACCCAGTCTTCTCCGGCAAAAGATATTTCTTATATCCAACGTGCAAATTGGACAAAATAATGATCTAAAACTTTAATAATTGGTTACGAAAAGGAAAATGAAATATGGGAAATTTTAAATCGCTTTCATTTCTTATAGGTTGAACTATTTCCTCGTAATTAAAAGAATATTTTTTTCTGTTAATAAGGAGTTCTTCACGGGGAGGACTCCACCGTTTATCTTTCCTGGAATCGGCATTCAAAACCACTTTCCATTTCTACATTTTTTAGTAACCATTAATTTTGCTCTATTCATCTGATGCATCTCACTATTATTACCACCAAAAAGGCTTAATTTTTAAGGTCTAACCTATGCCTTTGATTCAAAAGCCGCTAATCTACGCTCACCATTACGTAACCATGCCTACCATTTTTTCAAATATTGCATCCCAAGTATGCTAGTATATTCTTCATAATATAAACTAAAAGTCTTGTGAAAGCCTTAAAGGTAAATTTTTAAGATCCTTGATATAATGTTATATGCCGAGTCCCCCTTCCGAAATACAACTATTATCAATCTAATCCCTCTCCTTACCCATACTAACACGCCTATTTCCCTTCAAAACACCGTCCTGACTCTTCTCACTGATCCATCGCTTCCAATGCATGCTTTTTTAATTTAATCACTTCACTAATTTTGAGGTATTATGATCACTTTACCATATTCACATCCTCATCTCCAACATCCTTATCTCCTCATCCTTTTCACCCGTCAACAACTCTGCAAAGCGGAAATAACAACTGCTATCCTTTGGCTGAATGGCCAACTAAAGCGTTATTATCATCAAATCTCAGAGGATTTATCAGTTCCCTTCCTGCTCCTATTCCCAGGATCACTCTTTCCCATAGTTATCTTATCAAGTCCTGGACAATGAGCTGAAATGATTAGGCAACAATCGGCGACTCAGCCTGATCCCCTCCCACAACTACCCTTAATTAGCTTCTCTAACAATATCACACGACTACCATAAGCATGAGTCATGTTAAGGTTATTAACCAAAATAGTCTCGCCGAAAAAAATGTACTCCACCTATTCATCTATGCTTGATATGGCGTCCAGAGTACTTCAAATATTTAATGATAATTGATCATTTAACTCTCTACATCATGATCAGGTATGTTAGGCAAACGATGATGAGAATAAAGTTTATAAAACTCAGAAAGGTTTATTTAAATGAAGTTTCCTCTACCATTTCAACCTAGGATATGCGTTTTGATGCAATTTCCCATGAGTGCAACCTATGTTATTCATGTTTTGCCTCGATTTGAATAGTGAAATATATTCAAGCGGCTTTTGAATGTGGCGATGACTCAATACCGTATAAAATGAAAAAAAAAAAAAGGTAGATCAATGTGGTGGAGAGGCACGAGGGGCGTGGCAGGCTATGTATGGAAAGATAGATTGATAGAAGTAGTAGAAAGAGTTAAAAGAGGCGGTGGAACGGGTGATCGAGGGCATGGAGGGGTATGAGGACGAATTAATCTCTGGGCAGGAAGTGACAAATTCACCGGAAGTGTACTGACACTCCCACTTCCCCATTCTTTCTGGCCCAATGACACGCCGCCCATCGTCCACCGCTCCTACCCTCCCCCCCCCCCCCCCCCCCCCATCGCCAACCCATTCCCTCCTCGGCTACACCCACACCTCCTCCTCTGATTCCCCTGTAACCCTCCCAACCCCCATCGCGACCACCTCCATAACCTCTCGCCAAACGCGTCCACAGAGAAGCATAGCGACGGAACTCCACGGGTGACCACTCTGTTGCTCTGCACCCACACGAACATACACACATGCGATTACGCCCACCCACGCATATCAACCACCATCTATCGGGTGGAAAGATGGATTATTGTTGGGCATTTTTTTTTCGCGCGGTAGTTTAAGCATCGCTCCGAAAGAGCGGGGAAACTCTCTCATGAACGTTCATGCTCAATATTTTCATACCCAGAACTAAACTGGAGCGTAATTAGTTTCCCGTTCACGATGCAAATATATGCCGCGTTTGGAATTATTGGATCTACGATTGCCTTTTAATTGGATTTAGTTTCATTTCGTCATTAAAACATGCATTACTAAAGCCCTTATGAAGGATTACACTATGCGCATTCCTGTTTTGGGGACACAATCTGCAAATTTAATGCGTTCGCGTCTCGTTTTACTGATTAATTATTATGCGCGTCGCACAGACCTGAGGTAAACATTCTAGATTTACTTCCTTTTTTTGCAGTTTTCGCAACGTAACATGTTGCATACGCAGATGAGTTATACTCAAACTGGCAATAAAATCGATTCACGTCATTCAAACAACATTACGACGCAGCGAGACATGCAAAGCTTAGAATTTTGAATAGGGAAAAAATTCATTTTAACGATTATGCTCATGCAATCCCAGGCAACAACCTATTTTGAGGCATGTTATACCATATGATTTTAGTGGATAACATTAAGTGATTAGCATGTGATTTGAGTATAGATATAACTAAGTGATAAGCTTGGTAATAAGCAAGTGAACACGAAATTTGGTGTGTTTTGGACGAGTAAGAGAACTCAACACTTTTATTGCTAATAAATAATTTGGGAACTATGCACATATTAGCATTGTAAGCAACCTCGCGCACGTGAGGAGATAGAAGTCGTGAAATCTGTTAACACAACTGACAGGTAATTTGGAAACCCGGGTTCAAATCCCAGTCAAGTCGAAAACATTTTTAAAAGCGAATCACCATTTAGCATTTGCATAAGTGTGATCTCAACTAGAGTCATCTCCACTCACCGACTGAGACTGCCCAAAATAAAGTAGGCAAGGCAATTGCAGTGATGGACTATGTTAAAGAATGAGGGTCTCAGACACTAAAAGGCACCATTACAGGACGACGACATTTCTTCCATTGGCTTTGATTACCTACGGGATGTGTTCACGAAGTGCCCGTGTAGTCTCAGCTACAGGGGTCCATGTCCTGTCCTGCTTCCCCACAGATTTTTTTTCCGTTCTCCACCCCACTCCTCCAATCGACGAAGAGGTAATCACTTCCCGACCGGAGGCGTGAATACCAACACTGGATGGAGCACTGGAGCGGTGAAAAAGGGTTGGGTTCGATTCCCGCGAGGTGAAATATGCAAATCTGACTCTTTGAGTCGAGATGGCCATCGCCCCGCGCGGAGGCTGAACCTTGGTTCGTATGAGGGTTGGAACGGATGCAGACTCGAGGGTTTGGGTGAAGAGGAGGAGAGCGACACGGGGGGGTGGAAAAGGGTGGCAGAGAAAGAGAGATAGAGAGTGAAAAGAGGAGAAAGGGTGGTTGTTCCCTCTCTCCCTCTCCTGGGGAACGGGAGACGGCCCCTGTCTGGCGTCACTCCCTTCAGAGATTTACGTGATGGTGAGACGAGAGAGCAGAGAAGGTAGGACAGACATACACACGCTGTGTAGAGTGGCGAGTGCAGGTTAAAGGAAAGAAATCCCGAGAAATGGGCGGCACGGAGAAGTAATACGGACGCGAGCGAACTGGAGAGGAATGCGTGCTCCCTCCAATCCCGGAGGAACTTGAGGGAAGCCTAAGTCATTCGCGGAGACCGCTATCCCGACCTATCTCCGAAGGATAACCCATCACAAATCTACGCTACTCACAGTATTTAGCATTTTTATAGAGCAAAATAGACGGTTTTTAAATGAAAACTAATTTTTCAATGTGACCAATTCATTAAACTGATGGAGACAGGCGGCCTTAGGGGGCAGGTGGAATTTAGCTACGTTTTTATCTCTCTCTCTCTCTGTTGTTAGCAATCCGCAGATTGGTTTGTAGCAAGTCTCCATCTTCTTCTGTCTTGGGAAACTCTTTTAATTTCGACATACTTGGTTCAGTTGATGTCTTCCATTCTTTTCTTTATGTACTGAAGCTCGCTTCTCCTCCTGTGTTTTTTCCTCCTGCCATTCTTTCCAAAATGGTGTTGAGAATTCTCTGGTGCCTCAGAATATGACCAACTACTAGTAGTGTATCTCTGCACTTTGTGAAGGCCAACCACATACTGCATTCTTCACACAACCGTTGAAGTACTTCTTCATTGGTTACTCTATTAGTCAACCCTATCTTGAGTAGTCTTCTGTAGCACCACATCTCGATGGCTTCTAATTTTCTTCTTTCCCCAATCGTCCAACTTTCACTTCAGAATAGTACTACACTCGATGCATTCGTCTTTAAGATCTATTTTCTCATGTCCAAGCTGATTTCGTTAGCACACAGGAGTGTTTTCTTCTTATTTCATGCTATCTTAGCCTATGAAATCTTCATTTTAATCTCTTTTATGCTATTTCCATCAGGAGTTATACAGCTTCCCAAATAATAGAATTTCGTTACTTGTTCTAGTTATTCGACATATAACTTTACCTGCAATTATATATCCTGTCTACCGAACACCATGACTTCAGTTTTCTTCTTGTTACGCCGCAAGTTTTAGTCACTTTTTAAGTATATTTTCTAATCTACTTAATAAATAAATTAGGTTATTTTCACATTCCGCTATAACAGATACGCTTAGCAAGATGAAAGGAAAACACTTCGTACTAATCCACTTAAGTTCTTTGCTCCCGATCGAATTCATCGCCTATTCGTCATTGTCAATGTAACAAAAATCGATCGGGAATAAAGAACTTAAGTGGATTAGAACCAAGTAATTTCTTTACACCATGTTAAATATGACCAATGTAACCATAGATTTCAGAGAGGAGATGGCGCATATACACACGAAAGTGAAGTCTTTTTTTTCGCAGATAATTATCCACCAAACAGCTCTCACTCGCTATTCGTCTACGAATGTTTAGGAGTTTGAATACTTTCCTTTTTATAAATTACATTCATTTTGTATTTTCATAGATAAATCATCACGGTACTGCGACAACTTCGTTACTAATTCCTATGTTATTGGCGTAATAACTGCAAAACTAATGCATCCAATATTGCCGATTGTACATTTCAATGGCTTCAATATTCCCCTTGCCATCATACCGTATGATTCAATGTATTCCTTGATAACTGAGGAAGAAATCACTCCTTATAAAACGCTCTAATGCCTTCAATGAGTAAACGTCGGGTATCATATAAAAATGCATAGAATATTCTAGAGGTTTCTGGCTAAAATCATATTAGTATAAACACCGTGTGCCAGTCGTTTGTGTTCAAGAAATTATTTTGAACAACTTAAGGGCAAAAAACGCCTTTTTTGCAGTACTAGAGCACTTGCTGAGTCTTAGTTCACTCACTTCCGCAGCAAAGGGAAAGGATAGCAGCTAAACAATAAGCTATTAAACGCTGAATTAAAACTAAGAGAAATTATTCCTATGATAAGGTATTCTGGAATGAAATTATTTCAGTACCCATTAAACTCACAAAATCATCCAGAAAACTTCTTAATCAGACATGGGTTTCAAATAAAAATTTCACGTAATCAATAGCTATGAGTTCAAATCATCCACTAGCCGCAGAACAAAAAACATGTTTGCCTCTTGCTTGATTTTACTTCTTTATCTACCCTGTACCTGGATACCTCTGGCTTCCGAATCAGCGGCAACATGTCAAGTCTCTGGATAATGAACCATCGGAGTTGTTAGCACCGGAGAATGGATGATTGAGGGATTTATTAATACGATAATAGATGAATAGATCGTTCGTTAGAAAATGCTTCCAAATCTTCGATGAGTTTGCATCGCATATCTCACAAAAAATCATTTAATATTCTGAAGATTTCTGGCCACAAACGTATGAGTATAAGCGCAACGTGCAAGTTGTTTGTGTCCTAATATGAACCCTCAGTCAGAATACAGTTCTCTTTTCCACGGGGAGAAATTAATTCGTGATAAACTGAGGCATCCACAACGCTCCCTCGCCCCCTCATACAACCCCCATAGGACAGGGCACTCATTCGTTATCGCGACCGTAATAAAGACTTCCCTCGGAGCTCAAACTTTGGCCAATGAGACGAGTAATCAGAGGGATGGGTGGAGGGGCAGGCGCACACCGATAACACCAGCTAGCTCGCAGTGCAGTCACTCCGGGAGGCCACTTAATTACCCCCATGCGACGAACCCTTCATCAGAGGGAGAGGCGAGCACACACAATTCACGATGCGCCCGACGCCGGGGCAAATGCATTGCGGAGGTAGTCAACGCAGATATATACGGAGGGAAGCTACAGAGAGAGAGATGAGGGGAGGGTGGGGAGAGAGGGAGAAAAATAACAGGCCGATGCAGTGATTGCCTGCCCAGAATTGAAAACCCTTAGAGCATGAGGCGTGGGAGGTAGAATGAGGGTGGTAATAAAGACATTAAAAGCATCCTATCTCCCCCTCCACCGAAAATGCGTATCACACGAACCGCGTGCGCATGTGAGGCCAACACATAAATTTCCTCCTCCATGGTGCTCTCTTCCCCCCCCCCCCCACCCGCCCCCGTCCACGGCGGAAGGGAAACAACGCCGCCTTTCACATTTCTACTTCTCGTGCCATCCCCAAGCGCCCATCTACGATGATCTCCCGCACATTCATTCTGTGTTCATTTCCCGTATTGCCGCTGCATCGACCTGCCCGCTTCATTCGCCCATTTTCGCCATTGTGTAGTTCCCCATTCCTCATGATTCGCTCTCTGTCGAAAGAATCAAAGCCTTTAACGAATCATATCTCTACTACTAAACCATTGAGCGCTCTCCAGGTGCTGGAAAGGATGTAGCACTCGAGAATTTATTTTGACCCGAGTTCACATAACTAATTTATCTATAACTTATAAAGCATAGAATTAAATTACAAGCATCGATAGATATTTAGCCATGTTTATTACCAAGTTAGGATGCACTGAGTCATTATTATGCCCTCATAATTACATAATTAATTCATTATTTCCCAGTTCTGCGGCAACATTCCTTAATATTTACTCGTTCCTTGATTAGGGGCTGGATATTGTTTCCGTGGTTACTAAGTTTAACTGCATTCAATTTCTCATGCAAAGGTACATACATTTAATACACATTATCATATCCAGAAGCGGCCTCTCTAACTTATTTTGGCCATTAAACAGGCATCGCACTATTATTCAAGGGTTGCCCCCACCTTTATAGGGAACAAATCCTCCGAATTTATTTACCTTCACGTTTAAATAAGCAGAGAATTTGGCGAATAGATGAATCCGCTAGAAGTGGGAAAATATTCATGCATATGCGTGTGTCATTAATACTACTGTGCAAACTTTGAGGTAAGTTTTAAGGTATATTCTGAGGATATCAGGACTAGCCACGGTATTAACTTCACGGAGTCACCCGCAAGCGTTCGAAAACTCCACAGAGGTTCGAAAACTCCACAGAGGAAAAATCTATTTTTACTAGGAAGAGGATATTTATAGCAATTACGATCAATTTATTTATCACGAGCAATTAAAAGATAGGAAACAGAAAATAGAAAAATACTATGAAAACTCTGGAAAACAACATTAATCCCTGAATTGTATGCGTCAATGGCTCCTTCTTTTTCCTGTCTATCCATTGACGCGATAACAATCTAGGTGATGGCTGCTGGTTGGATGATGCTTTGTTTACAGTTCAAATGACGAGTAAAGTAAGGCCATCATACTATCTCCGTTGAAGTTCCAATCACAAGGCATAGCTTTCCGAGAAAAACAACTCTTTTTGATTTCTTTTGGTAACGATGATGATAAACTTAATTTAACTAATTTTATCCTAACTTAAAATTTAACTAATTTTGTCCTAAAATAGAGGTATTTGTGACCATACCACTCGTAACAGAAGACTTAATCTTGGGAGATATATAACTGAGGTAAAACCCGCAGCGCAAATGCAGTTAATCTACCCCATCACGGCTGTCAAACTCGCGACTTGTCTTTTCCGATGATGAAAGAGGAAATGAAGCTATAAATTGAATTATACATATTTCTAAGTTGTACCCACCGAGCTGCCACAACAGCGTGTGGAGGGGGATAATAGGATACCGGCCATTTTTGTTTTATGAATGAAATAAAGCTTATAACATACTGCGTATCCTTCATTTGAATGCGTTTCCATATTTCTTATGCTACGTAGGTCCTATCCTCCGGCATTACTGCCTCCAGAGACATTTCAAACCGTTATTTTTTATATCCACAATGGCAAAAGAAAAATGCAGCAGTAAATTTCCACACTTTATTACTGTAAACCGACCATGGTTTCGACACATAGTGTCATATGCATGTCTCATGATCATACTAGTAGGAACAGAAGAGCCTTCAGGATAAAATCCACCTCAGGGAAAAATCTGTCATATCAGAAAAATGTTTTCTCTATGTAATTGCTAAAAAAAACCATTGCCATAAACCCAACGCATTAAAAAGAGTATGGAAATTTACTACTGAGTCTTTCTCTTACCATTATGGAGATTGAAAATTTTCACCAAGTCAAGCCTGAAACGCTTTCATACGTTTGAAATTTTTTTTTAACAAAAGATATATTACTAACTATGGCATCGAATCTCATCGTCAGTCTACCGCTGCTTTCTCATTTATCGCATCCTTTATTCTCTCCCTCGACTAACAAGAGTATTCCCAGCCTCTTCACCTCCTCGCATCTCATCACTCTCTTCCCCTCCACGTCCCATCACCACCCACCCATCCCTCCCCCACCCCCAGCCTGTTACACTCTCGCTCAGCAATGCTCGGCGCATAAAGGGCCTCGGTACACATAAACCCGCCCAAGCCAACCATTCTGATTCCCAGATCGGGTGTAACCCTCCGGAGCGAACTTCGAGTGAGACCGCGATCCCAGCTGTGGTCTGGGGGTGGGGGCGGCGGGGGGGGGGGCGAGGGGCAACTACGCCCCTCTCAAGTCCACCCTGTTGCCCCCCCCCTGAACGCTACAACAACCATTGCAACTACTAGTCGAGATAGTTGAGGGGGAAGTTGGTTGAAGGGGAAGTTGGTTGAGGGGTGGAAATTATTGAGACGGGGGGGTTTGGAGAGATTCTCATATGTTTATGAGGGGTGAATGAGGAGGGAAATCGCTATCACTACCCCCTCCCCCCCCTGAGAGCACCCCTCCCTAATTCATCCCCAACGCCTCGTCTGCAGCATCCACGGACCTTCCGCCACCCATGTTATTATTCCGCTTGTATCGCCCCATCTAGCAGTTCCTCTGCCAGGTCCTTAATGCAGCACGACTCGTTTTCCTGGTCTCCGTGCTTATTATGGGTGGGCGGGAGGGGGTGGGGGATGATGGCCAAGGAATGAGGAGGAAGAATCGTTCCACGGAGAGATGGAGGAGGATACCACGATATCCTCCTTATCCGTGTATCACGCCCACGAATAGGTTAGTATGGGACAATTACTTGTCAGCCGTAAAAATTTCTTCCCCGACGGAAGCACTATTCACCGTCCCCATCCGTCTTTGAAAACTAAAACTATCCATCAATATGAATGATGTATCAAGCTTATACAAAGGTATTAAAGATTAAGAAAGACTAATGTGAAGGCATCGCCGAGAATAAGAAATGAAGTATCAAGGACAAGAAAATGAAGCAATTTTGCCTGAGTAAAACTCCATTTCATTAAGTTTCCAAAAAGGTCAGTCTCGAATCCAACGTTTGCTTATTGCAATCGGCAATTGAATAGAATGAGCAGCAAGCATGGCAAACTGTAACAGAATTATGGAAATATCGTAAACGGGAAGGAAATAAACTCATTTTATGTGTAAAAATGGGAAAATCCAATTTGACGAAAAATATACTCTCATTTGAGGTAATAAATATTACCAATAAAACTATAGCAGTCAAAAGAAGACTGATAGCTCTCAAACCGTCTTAATTTAGGTCAAACATAACTCAGTACATATCTTCAAATTCTATGGTGACCTCTTCTCGACCGTGCTTATTTCCCATGTCTCTTGGGGTCGGCCTTCCTCGTCCTTCTTCGCCACTCTATTTGCTGCGTCATTTTAAGTTATAGGTCCATTATCTTCATATCTTTAGTAATGGTCCCGATCCATGTCGTCGGCGGGTGGCCTGGACCTCTTTTGGGTTGTTAAGGTATTGTGCCACATTGTTAAGGTATGTATGCAACATTAAGTTCGTTCCAATGTTTTCTTTAAGACCTTATATTCAGTAAATAACGAAAGTTACCTTTCGAGGTTATTATTTTGTTACAAAAATTCCCAATGTCATCGTAAGACCTTAACTTTGGAGAAATAGTAACTGCCGATAGTGAATTCATTATTTAAAGTAACTTCTTTCTTATTTTGAAGAAAATATCCCAATTTTTTGTAGATCCTTTTCTAAAGCAACCTTTTTTGTAAAGCTTTGACGATTTTCTGTTTGCCTAACTAATACTCGACCACACTTGTACCGCACATATTTATAGTTTAGATTTTTTGCCCTAGTCTTCGTCAACCAGAGTAGGTCTCGAAAATGATACGTGAGACTTTCATTAGTAAAAATATTAGTATTAGGATATTTTCCCTTAATTAGTGTGTTGCTAATATTATAATTTTTTCTAAAAAGAGAATTTGTAGCAGTCAGGGACGTGAATTCAACAAACATTTTATTTGGTTTATTATAATTTTTTAGTATAATATAGACTTTTTATCTAAATTTATATTTTTACCTTTGGTAAGATCAATGACAGTCAATTTTTGCTTCATGATCACAATTCTCTGCATCTAAACCAGTTATTTCCAAACTTTTTCCTAACTCGATTTGTTTCTGATCAAAAGAATTGACTTTTCTCAGCAGTTCTTCGATTAACGAGTCCTTATCCTGAAGCTGGGCCTTGAGATCACCCACTGCGCTATTCAGGTCTTTCACTGTAACACATAGGAATTATTTACTACTTAGAAAGTCCTCATCATTATCTGACAGAAAATTCAGGCTAAATTAAATCTTCTCGATACCTTCCTTTGTGACCACACCTTCTGAGGTCCGTTCTCGATTATTATCTCCTGAGTCTTTTGGCTCCGGTACTCCACCTTTCTCCGCAACGCGGCAAGTGACACACCTCAAGGCATCCTTATTCTTAGATGACAGAGCCCGATACATAGACTCTCGTACGCCCTTGCAGTTGTAGTGAATATACGATGAATAACCAAAGCACTTCACATAATCTCCCTCAAGGATGATTTCGTTTCAGTTACTGCACTTCATAGCCGTTACGCGGGAACAAAATAAGCAAAGTTCCAGATATATTTGGCGACAAAAAGTATTAAAAAATAAGCTACACTCAATATTGCCAATAAGGACCACTTAGTATTAGTAGAAAAAGGACTCTTAAACAGAGTATTTAGGCAGTAATAGCAATTTTATTTGGAAAAAATCCCGCCAAATACTGTAATACAACAGTTAAGCGCAGAGCACTCCGATAGTATGTCCGACCACCTTTAGAGACGGGATACTACTCGGTAATAATAGCAGTAACTAGTAGTAACGGGATACTTGGTGTTAATAATAGCAAAAATTATAATGCATAATTATATCATAAACATATAGGAAGAATTCGGCTAAAAAACCGTATCCAAAATAATCGCTTATCGAATTGTTCATGCTGATTTAGAAATGAATCAGATGATATCACATTTTGCATAATATTCCACGGAGCGTTATTTCGCGTTTCGCATGGCGCGAAACAATATCGTGATAGGATATTTAGCATATTCTTAAAAACAAAGTCTGCAAGCATCAGACTTAAATTTCAAATCAATTGTGATATAAATGAAACTCCAATTGCTACCCTTCTCCATCAGGTGCATATGAGGGAGTTCGGGAAATTTATTCATGAGTATATAAATATAAGGGTAAACACAAGTTAAATAATAAGGTTATAAAAAGGTTTCCACAGGATAAAAAATTTATTTTTTAAGACATGTTTCTTCTTATAAGAAATTAAAGGCTTCCCTGTACTTGTAAAGATAATATTCAATGTTTCAAGTCATCTACTGGCCGCTTCGTCAGGAATGAAAATACATGTCTCAAAAATTGATTGTACCCATATTAGGCCATGAAATCTTGAGTACATCCATAAATTTTAGTGAAACGCAATTCCAAGAAAACAGAAACTTGCCACTGCCACTGAAAGGAGCTATTACTCCTATTCATCAGACCACAAATGGCAAGAAAAAGAAGGTTTTCCAAGGAATATTCTCTCGGAAGCGGAGCATTCCTTTCACCCGAGGACGTCGCGTGGGCGTCGGGACCGAAAACTCGGACGGGCAAAGGCTTCCAAAGAAGGAAGCCAGTCGGAAATATCTCGCCAGCGTTAAAACAAAGTCACCACGACTATACGAGATTGCGAACATTTGCGATGGTCCAAATTGTCTGCACAGTCCAATATAGGCTTAAAATACATTAATCTATTCTCAATTATGACAGTTATAGGTGCTCACAGAATGATACCGCAAGTTAGGAAAAGATTTTTATCGTTAAAAACTCGTTTGAGAGACAAATTTGATAGATCGTATGCAGGATAACGGATAATCCAGATCGCCCACCGAATGTCCCTCGTTTGATTCAGCGAGTCCGAAGTACGGCAAACAATGCTTGAGTATCGTGCTTGCGAGTGATCTGAATAGGTATGATGACGACTAAGAATCATTGCGATATCCGAGAATTGAATTCAGAGTGACTTGTGTCAGCAAGCCCTTGCACCATTGCAAACTCAAATCCGATTCGATCGACATTTCAGTCTTATCCAGGTTTGGTATGGGGTGCAGAAATAGAGCCACGCATGCTGCACGAATTTAGAAAAAAAAAAGGTTACTGAAGAATTTCCTACTAGAGAACTATTACTGGAGAACTAGTCGGACGTAGAGTCTTGCATGGCCGCTAACAAGACCTGAACTAACGACGGTCCAGAATAGATCATTTCCATGATCTTTCATTAATTTCGCATAGAATAAACAAAATTTTTAAATTCCAATCGCATTCGATTAGCCATAAACTTGATATTAATATTTATCTCCATAGATTTGTGATCACATCTGAACACCGAAATATTTACTATCAATCTCTCCACCTCCGTTGATTGATTTTATTTTCTAAACTCACAGTCTTTAGCCTACGAAAACATCACGACATCTCAACATACCTGAAGAGCAATTTCTGTTTCTCCTAAATTATTCAAGATACTTCCCATATTTTATCATGTTTTCGATGCTTTTTAGCTTCCATTCCCCTCCATATAAGCTGCTACTTTCACTCCTCACCAAGGGGAACTTCTTCAAATACAATACCCTAATCGGAAAAATTCGGAATGAAAAAAAATTAGTCGACAGTGATGTGGGATCTACCCTACCTTGGATTCCCTAAAATGTCCAATGATATTATATCAATTCCATCCAATTCAGTTTTATGAGATTCAAAACTGCAAAAACGAACCACCTTCAAAACGAGGCAGAACATACGCTTCACGAGTACCTGAATGTGGTTACATCGTGACTGAGTGAGTCAAAAAGAATACTAAATTCCAACTTTTCATCTAATTGCTTTTAAAAAATCCTGCTTTAGCTGATGACATGCGTTAGCTTTTGAAAACAAAAAATATGCAGATTATTCCACGATTATATTTTTTAATAACACTTTTTATTAGCAATATACGCCGAGTTCAGCACCATTTCTATGGAAATATCACGTTTAAACTTCAATTATAGCAGTAATTAACTATTAACTCAATAAATAAGGCGTTAAGGTGCATTTATTTAATTCTTTATCAGTTACCCGGGAGTTTAAGCTCTTCATAAACAGTTTTGCGTGACATTTGCATTAATTTTAGAGAGAGAAATAATATTTCTCTTAGTTTTTCTTCCATTGTCACATTTAGCACTATGTAATTTCAAGTTCAATTTGCGAGAAAAATATCGTGGCCAGGTAACATTATGTTGTTCATATCAGATAGAGGACATGTTTTTGTGTAAGTATCCAGATGACATTTAGGTCCTTTTATGGTGGAACCACCTTAAAGTCCGTCGCGAAGAAGTAAGGATGAAAACTGGGAACAAAGAGATCTACAGTAAGTGAAGAAATGCGAAAGAAAACTTAAGAACTGGATGACAGCGAGCGGTTGGTTAAAAAGGAAGAAGGAAATATAAGAAAAGAATTGGAGTAAGCTCCGGAATGTGCGGGTTCCCCTATTTTCACTCTTGTGTGTGCAGGGTTGAGTGTGTGTGTGCATGCGTGTGTGTGTGAACGCGCAGAAAGAAGGAGTAAGGCGGCTGTATATTTTTCGGACACGTTTTCGCTCTCAGCCGGACCCAAACCCGAGTATATCCCAAATGGTCCATCCTTAAGGACAAACCCTGAGGCGGAAGGAGGAGAGGAGAAAAATAATAAAATAAAAAAAAGGAGGAGGGGACGGAAAGGAGATCGGTTCTTTCCTTCCTCGTTCCCTCCCACGGCCTATCCATCCAGGATCCTTCCACCATCGTCGTCGCCACACATACTACTCTTTTTCTCTCTCCCAACTACTTCTCCCTATCCCTCGCGTCTTCTCCATTTCATGACGGCCTGCGGTCATGCCACCCTTAAAGGGACGGACGGACACCCGAGTGTAAGGGAAACGGAGAAGGGAGGAGAATCCTCGAAAGAGGGCGGCCGCTGGATTTCTATTTTCAAAATGAAGGAGTATTCCAGGTTTTTCTGGAGGGCCATCGAAGGTTTTTCAAGGATGTCGTGACGCACTGCGGAATCTACTTTCGGCATGCTTAAGATAATTCCTCATTTATTTAACTGCCTCCCTGCCTGAAACATACAGATAATGATGTTGTATCGCGACGCAAATGAATATGATCACGATATATTTACATTAATTGGGGTGGGCACAGTCGGAAAAGTTTAATTCTCTGAGATAGGCATGCTGACAATTTTCTGCTGATGTAACAGCTGATAATATTTACAACTTTGATAATTTCTTCTTCACAGCCCTACCCTTGCGTGCCTCTTTCGCATCTTTTTTACTCATGCACTACTTCATACACGCTGAAACGAAGGGCAGAAGTGCGTAGGGGGCAAGTGCGCCCTTCTGCCCCCTTCTCAAGCCCCGAATCGACGCTAGACCCACCTTTGGTGAAAAAATCTACTGAGAACAAATGACGTCCGAATAATTTCTTGGCGAAGTAGTTAACTTTTGCATCGATCTTTTCCATTTAGTAATTTGCTCTTTTAATATCTTCTAATGCAAATGAAAACACTATAATTAATTATGTTTAACTTTAGGGAATTCATTGTTGTCATTATAGCCATTAAAATGTTATAATAATACTGTTTTACTCTTTCTTGAAGTCATTTTTTCTACTCTTCTCTCCCGATGTCCGAAATTTGCACCATTAGGCATTTTTTAATAGCAGCTTTCATGTCGTTCGGATTACTTTCTATACGTAGTTAGCGGCTGTCTTCATTTTCATCGTGCTTTAGTATTTTTCGTAGGTATCTGTAGCGATATTTCGTGGGATATCTAAAACATTGAGAGATTAATTCCACATTTGTAAACTTTTATTTCTTTTCTCGTCCTGTCAGCTTCTTGATGGCTTGTAGAGATTTATTATAAGATCAACAGAACAAAATCAAATACAGTATTTTCTCTAAGTATTGCAATATTTTCTGGTACCTTAAAGGTATAAACCTCTAATAATAAATATCGTTAACACATGCATAATTGGTAGGTATGTATTATGATGCAAATGACTTGGTGTTAGAGATTTTACCAGTTGACATTTGCCTATTGAGCTTTAGGTTGTCTAGTTTACCTAAGAAAGTATGGATTGTAATTTATTTAGTTATTCAAGCCCGGTTTTATTATCTCGCTACGAAAAAAACTATGCTAGTACCTATATCTCCTTTCAATAAAGCTCCCGTCAACTACCTTACAGGCTTATGTACTGCGAACAAAATTCCAACTTTTAACTTAATTTTTAAGGGAAATGGAAAATCAACGTGAACTTGCGGAAACGTAAACCAGTGATAATTACACCATATCTTAGAATTAAATACTTTTAATTAGCATTTAAAAATTATTTCTAAATTGTAAGTGATAAACATTTCATGTAAAACATCGATATAATATTTTATAAAGAAGTAGTACTGAAAACAGACGTTCATTAGATGCTTGTTACTGTGTCACCTACTATGTTGTTTGCAACTGGAAGCCATATCAAATTTGGTACAGAATGGATCATCATGGCAATATATGAACATGATCAAAGTTATCCCACCGCACTTTGAAGCCCAGCACGAAAGCACCAATCACCAAACAAGTCCCATGATTCTCCGCCTCAAGATGGCTTGAAGCGCAACGGGAAGGGGTCGAAAGTGTGCATCGCTTGCGCCCTTCGCTCCGACCCCTTTCCCAAGGGCCCTTCGCGCGGCCCCTAACGTTTCGGACACCCTTCGCAAGATGGCCGCCACCACCGAAGTGCCCTTCAAGGGCCCTTAAGTGCCGTTTTGGACTCCTAATGAACCTCCACTCAAGAGTAGGTATCTTCCACAACATTCACCCATGACTTTCTCGGCCCACAACTACCTGTCGTATGTACAATGAACTCCACTCTAATATATGTAATTCGTTATTCGACTATCATCCATTCTCAACCCATATGTTTTCATCACTCGCTCATTTCTAACGCTTTCCCTCCAACTTTTGCCTCAAACTCATCTTATTTACCACATTCCGGCTGTGTTTCGCCTACTCTTATGCTTATCCTGACATAATCTGGTTTCGCTGTCATATAATAAAGTTGGGAAGAGAACCCTTTTAAATACTGAAATTTTCGCCTCTCTTTACGAACACCCATTCCTTGATATGATCCACGTACTATCGACGACTTTCCTTCCAGCAGTCGCACGCCTTTGAATTTCTTTATCTATTGTTCCATCTTTCGCAAACATTCGGCCAACATACATTTATGCAATTATTTCGCCATTCAACCTCGCCATACAATGATTCTTCCCATTCTCCCTCTCCCGGGAGAAATGTAGATAAGAGTAAAATAGGAAATGTGTAAATTTATACTTCGGCAAAATCAAAGCAATTATGGAACTAGCCTCGACCTGTAAACTTCGCATATTGTTCTTTCTTACTTTCGCGGTCCATATTCGTAAAGGACAGTTTATTATTTCTGGGTTTCCCAAGGTTTATAATTCTCGCGTTTATATTTGCCGGAAACCTCGGGGTTAATGAATGCTCCCTTTATTGCGCATCGCACTTTATATTCACAGGTAGGTGAAAGTGGATGGAGGTGAGGGTGGGTTCCGAATGATCTCGAACCTTCTTCTATCTTTCCGGGATTAGGCACTACTGCCTTTTCCAGTCTCCCCAACGAAACCTTGGTCTTACAGCATTTCTTCTATCCAGGGGCCTTCTTTGGTATTCTCTCTGGGGACATATGTATGACATGTTCTTTCCACTTTTCTTTATAATTTATTGTCCTGTCTATCACTGAAAGTACGTTTAGTTCCATCTCGAATAACATTTAGAATTAACATCATCCAGAACGTTCTGCACCAACCCCCAACCCCTTCCATTTCATGTACATGACACTATAGAATCCGATACGCTAAAAAGGGAGCATTCATTAATCTTAAGGAGGTCTCCGGCAGAGGAGGAGAAACGTTGGCATTTCAAAATCAAGGCGCGTGGAATTCCAAAAAAAGCTGTTTTTTAAAGTTTGGTGCCATAGTACAAAATGTTCCTCTATTCGCCATGACGAACATCGTTAAGTTCCACAAAGCAACACTCGAGTCCATCAATTAAAATGAGACATTCTCAAATTATGTCAATGTCAAGAAGAATTCCTGGAGTTCCCAAGGAGGCGGCGATTTCAAGGAGCTATCACAGTTTTCCAGGAGGGGCGGCAACCCTGAGGAAACGACCAAGGGATGATGGTATGGGCTTCAGGGGAAGAGAAAAATATGGGTGAAGGGAACTGCAGGATGGAGAAGTAGTGGCGGGGACACTTTTCGGCGCGAAAAGCGAGTCGTGGGAGGGGAGATGGTGGTTGGTATATATGGACACAATCGCCAGGGGGCTTCCACGAGGAAAAAGGATATCTTCATCCCCACATGCCCATATACCCTCTCCCACAGACGCACACAAGAGCGAACGAAAGCGTACGCTAGTGTTTTATTCACGTTTGTGAGAATGTGTGCTCACAGTGCGCATGAGCACATAGGGCACACGGAGTTATGCCCTCCCCCCCTATCTCTCTTCCGAACTCCGGAGTGACCACTTCGGTTGGGGAGGAAAAAAAAAAGGGTAGGTATGTCTTACGGTGGGAAAGAGGATATCGTCGCGAGGGGAAATAGAGAAAAACGCGTCTGAGAGTGGGACAGAGCGCGAGAGAAGGCAGAAGAAAGCTTTTGAGGTTTGCGTACATCTTTATTTTTCCTTCGTATTCTACCATTTTCTTCGCTCCCTCCTCGGATGCCGTTTGGGTGTGGCGCTTCCACGGTGCGGGATTGAGCTGAAGCGTTTCACTCTGAGTCTGAGGAGTTGGAACAAACTGATTTTTTCCTCAGTCAATCATCAACAATTATTCAAATTGATGACATATGTATTCTGCCAAATGAATAGTGAATCGACCCAGAGTCTATCAACAATTTCTGCTAGATTGGGGAGTCTGGCTCGACCGATATTCAATCAATTATTTACACTACATCAGGGAGTCTCTCTATCATTCCTTACGTAACACTAACTACTAATCAATATTAAATCCTACTTCAACTCTTCCTATTTTTTACATCCCTTAATACCATCCATAATTCCTATTCTCCTCCTCCTCTCTCTCCTCTACCTTCTTGAGAATGTCCTAATATCATATTCACTAACTATTAACAAAATACAAGATATTCGTAATTATCCGTAAGTTATTTTCCAGTAAGTATTGATGGTTCTCAATAATATTCTACCTTGGCTTATCAAGCATTCAATAGACAATATCAACACAGGATTGAAGACAAAATATTATGCTCAAGCTCAACTGTCCAAAGCTTTAATTATTCCATTTCATAATTCATTTATATAAAGTTTGTGTAACTTCGCCGCCACAGAGCGTGCCTCAGTAGATGATAACACAACAGACCCTGATCACGTTACAACCACGGAAACTGGCCAACGAAAGCACCCTAAATATTAATCCATGTGCAAACGAACCTAAGTCGGACTAAACGAACCTAAAATGGGACGCTGGTTGACTCCAGCCGGGAAGCTGGAGTAGATTATCAGTGCCGTGCGTTCATCAGGAGGAGGAGAGAGTGGAGATACACCCCTCTAATCCTCACCCTGACATCCTACCTTAGAGTCCATCCGAGGCTTCTTAGGCGTCTTGACCGATATCGTTGCCAATTACGCGGGGGCTGCACCACATCAGTCCTTCGGAGAGCAACCCTGCACCTCTCGGGCGCTCCCCCTGCTCTCGGCGCCCCCCGAACAAATCAAGAGACAGCGGCGGCGTCTTACAGGCCCACGCCACCAGGGGGAGGAGAGGGCGGGGGGCGTTCCTTCGCATCCCCCGAATAAAGCACCCCACTCCCAGGCAGGGGCGGCAGCACTATGTGCCGTTTCCCCCTCCTGAACTAATGACTCGCCCGCTTTCCCGCGGTGGATTTCGCCCGCGGGAAGATGAGTCAACCTGGGGAGCAAATTAAGGCGGGTAAGATAAAACCTTCGCTGAGCAAGGGCTCATTCGGAAGTGTAAACAAGGAACGGATATTGGAAAGGCATTCTACCTCTTTTTCAGCAATCATTTCGGCGATATGTTTTCATTACACAAAATAGGAATACATAGCTAAAAGTTATTTTGGCCAAAAGATAATTCTACTTGCGATAAAAAAAGATTTTTTTTACTGAATAATAAGATGACACAGTGGATTTTCACAGGAATAAATAATGGCTAGAAGTGATCATTTTACGGAAAAGTGACGAAGCGGAATAGCTTTTGTTGTACCTAACAATTGGGAGACGGGGTATGAGTTGTAATTTGCAAAGGAACAGAATTTTACCTATTACGAATTGGTTATTGAACCGAAAAGTGGCAAAGATCTTCGTCACAACCAACAAATCCGATAAAATGGCTATAATCAAGATACACTTGATCACTTCGGACTATAATCTGGCTAAATTTTTTCAAGTAAAATAACATAATTCAAATGATAGAAAACATCATGAGCAAAGATACTAAATAATTATCAGGCACAGAAATTTTCTGGTGGCTAATGTGAGTTTGATGCATTAAAAGACTCGAAAATACTTCCGTCAATTCAGATGCTTGTAGAGAAGGTATGTATTATGTCAAATTAAATCGAATTAATACTGAAATTTCGATATTCCAAAAGAATAATGGCAAATAATCCTGTAATAGACACCCACAAATGAGATTAGGAGACAATCTCAATCGTCTCAGGCTCAACTTTGTGGAAGTTCATTTTATAAATGAAAAGGAAAACTTTGTCTTATTCCACCAATTTATTTTACGGTACCCTTGTTTCGACGCAGCGGCGTTATCTTCAGGTACCGTACCTGAAGGTGACGTAAGGTACCTTAAGATGACGCCGCTGCGTAAAACTAGTAGTACCGTAAAATAAATTGGTGGAATGAGACAAAGTTTTCCTTTTCATTTATATTTATTAGGAGGCAACATTTCTCAGACCCTAAACGTACAAATGATACGCAAAGAGAAAATATTAACTTAGAATTTAAAAAAAATTACGGGTAAAAAAATAAGAGATTATTTTCGGGTAGATACCGATGGCTTAGCAGAGCTACAAGTATAATAGAGCAGCAAGTATTCTATCCGAAATAAAGGACTGCTCTGGGGTAGCTCATTCTGACATATCCGATTCAAAAGACTGCTTGTGTTAGACGAAACTTGGTGGAACTTACTTAACATAGTGAAATGAAAGCTGTAACTTAGGAAATAAAATTCATGTGGAATTACTAAGTTACAGCTTTCAATTCACACCGAGTCAAAAGAGTGCAGAAATACTATACTAGCTTAGGTTAAAGTATAAAGGTTAGCATAAAGAAAGATGGTTGGAAATAAAGTAAGATAACCTATATGATGGAACTAAGCTCTCCAAACTCAACTGTGTTATTCAGATGGGTTACAACAACACCAAAATGTCACCAACAAATCCATAACTATTGCCCTGTTTATCGGAAAATGTTCAGTCACATTAGCAGATTAATTTCAATTGCTTGTCAATACTTACATTATTATTAGACATAGTTTCGGCGACAGCTCACCGAGGCACACGCATGAAAGCCAAGCTCCCTTCATTATTTAGGCACTTTATCGCTACTTTGAGCACAAGTTCTTTAAAAAATAGCATAGCGAGGAGACATTTTCTTTTCTCCATCATCCCACGACAGCTTTATTACCACGCCCTAACTGAGAGCAATCGTCGCTAACGCCAAGTGCCTTCTCCAGTCCCTCTAAAATAACGGGCATATGTGGCCCTTAACTCCGTCAAAGGCAGATCCAACGATCCTCCTCATCCCGAAGCAGTGTACACCCGATATGCCTGCCTCCCATTCAAATGGTTTCCCGTAGCCACGAGAAAGATGTAGAAAACAGGTGATGTGTATCCCCCGAGGGACATAACATATTTTACATACAGTATCTATGCTCCACCGTTGCCTTTTCAGATGGACAAGAAAGATGAAATGCCATTGCTTATCTTCTCGATCTTCTCATAATTAGAATAAGAGGAATGAACAGATGAAAACAAGAGAGACATTCGTAAATTTCGATGAAAAACATTTTGTCCCGGCCTGTAGTGGCGCAGGTGACTATTCAGTTAAGTCTTTTGTGAAGACAGCTGGGAGACAAGGGAGTTTTCATTATATGGAAAAGCTGAGAGTGACAACCATCCATTCGAGAGCTGAGAGTGATCGCCCATTTTGGTACGCAACCTAGTTTCAACGCCGTATTACCGTATTAATTTCCTTCTTCAAATTTAATAACGACTGGAAAACACTCGACATCAATTACCGAAATTAATCAGAAAATTTTGCAAGTTAATTAGAAATTCGTACGACCATAACGATTGAGACAGTAGCCATGTCATACGCAAGTTTAAGGCCCTCAAGTCCTTACGACGAAATCGTTCCACATCACGTGGAAGAAAACGTAAGAGTTTGTCATATTTCTCCTTTATTACTTTACCCTTGAGGAATATACATTCATTATCCTCGAAAATGTTATGTGCCATGGCGAAGACCTCATTTCAGTAGGTACAATATGTTAGTGCACAATTTTAACAGAATAATTAGTTCCAAACGTGGGCAAGCTTGTGCATTTTTTTTATTTTATCGAGAATTATTTCCATAATTTGAACTTCATTGCGCCAAAAATATGCTCTCATATTATGAGTTATTTATACAATAAACATTACGACACGTGAGTCAAAGAGCTTAAAAAAACATGTGCATCGCATAAATATATTCCTAAGAAGTATTGCGAACTCCTTCCGGCCACCTTATACGCGTATCACGATAAACAAACATGCAAAACTAAGCGTCAAATTTTCATGACATCGACAAGAATGCAACATTTGATCGCGCTAATCCCCTCTTTGCTCACGAAACCTGCGCACCGTTTCCATTGGACACGCAGTGCATGTACACGCTCACCCTCGGATACTCGGCGGACACCACCACCACCTTCACGCAAAGGAGATGCCCAATTTATCTCAGCGCCTCACGATCCGATCCACCCTCACCGCTGCTCCTTCTCCTCCGCCTCGCCGTGAGCTATCAAAATAATCCGGGGGTGGACATTGGGGAGGGGGTGGAAGAGGGTGGAAAGGGGGGAGAGCTGTGTGAATGTCAGCAGTGCAACGAGGCGATAGGCCACTTTGCCACCACCCCCGCACACAAAGGGCACCGCGCACAACCACGCCTGACCCTTGACCCCTCCCCACAAGGCCAAGGATTCCGTACGGGGAGCGAGCGAGATAAAACGGCAGGGGTGGTATCGTCTTACAGAGAGGAGGAAGGCGACTAAGGGTCCGAGGGCTGACGGGAGTGGTGGTGGGGTGGCTCATGCGAAAGACCAGCCATGAGCCACCCCCCCCCCTTCCCCATGAGTCCCCCATCCCCTCCACGCACAACCCGTGAATGGCCTCCCCCATCTGCTCCAGCCCAGCCTCTCCCATCCTCACACACAACGGTCACTCCTGACAATCAAAGACCGAAAAGACAACCCCCACTATTCTTCAAACCATATCATACTGTGTGGGGGTAACCTCCCTCCCCCACACCCAGCAACAACCTCGGATTCATCCTATTCCTGCCCTCCTTCTCCACCCATCTCAGCCCCCCTTCCATCCTTAAGCTATGCCCGTCTCCTGTCTACACCTCACCCCCTGTGAACCAAAAACTCTCAACCCCCACCCCCCTCAAACCCTCCCTCCGGTCGGCTAACCACTATGGAATTCCCTTTCATCCGACCCTGCCCGTCACTTTTGGTTCCCATTGGCCACCCTCCACCCATCTCCACCCCCACCCCCTCCACACACTCTCTCTTATGCCGAGATTTCCCGGGAAACAAAGTGTGCTCTTGGGCTCCGCTGTCTATAATACCATATAGCCGCTAGGGAATAAATGAAATTTTAAAGGAAGGACATGCACTTTTGGGTTGGGACAACTCGAAAGTGAGCTCGGCTATTTCGTACATTGACCAAAGAGTGTTGCATCTGAAGCAATATACGCACTGAGAAAAACGCGGTGGATTGGACACATCCTCTAACATGATAAAATTGTTGTAAACATAAAATAGGAAGATATATATAATAAACTCCAACCAGGAAGACAAAGAAAAAACACTTAGGAAAAACGGAGAGGGATCTGAGAAGGAAGAACTACAGAAGTATCATGTGATAGAGAAGTATGGAAAGATGCCGAAAATCGCCCTAACGATTGAAAGTCCGATTATGATGTAATGTGGAAGGATACATTTTGTTTTGATTAGTCTTTCTAACACGTGATAACAGCACGACCACCTCATGGCATCTTAGTATTTGACTTCGATATAACCCTAGTGCTTTCAAACTCTAGTCAGTTAAGGGTCTTGGAAGGTAACAATAACGATATATTAAGTTTTACATTTATTAAATTTATTTATTGAAGATGGTATTAAAGAACTGAACAACATTAACATTGCAGCAGGACAAGAATCAATTGTAAACTATAGTGCTCATGAACACTCAATTCATAAATTGTTAATCATAACATCATTTTCGGTAGTGATGCATAAAACAGAATCTAAGAGAACTGCCCCCAGCTGAATGAATTTACCGAATTTTGAAACAAACATAATAAATGTGTTTCATGGATGAAAGAGCCTTTTTGTATTACATTAAAAAAATTTACGGCCAATCGCTTACCTACAGAATTCCAAGGAGTGCGACAGTCATAATCTATTATAATTACCATTAACACTAATTAATTTACTCTTATTAATGGTACACTCGACTAATTTGACTCGATTATCCTCCAAATGTTTAGGTAATTGGATGAATTAACGAATCAGATTTATGCACTCACAAACGATAACAGAAGCCGCCCTTTAATCAATTATATGGACAAACAAAAATATTATGATTAAATATGCGCAGTTCCAATCTGTATTTATGTTAACAGATTCATTTAACTTGTTTCTTCGCATGTTACCGGTAACCTTTATTACGCTGGGAAAATATAACCGCATAAAACGTTAGTGCAATCAAGAGAGACAATTATAAAAGGATGTTTCTGAATTGTTCCCGGGGTGTTGTTTCAGATAACATTCACCAATGTGAGTGTTGGCAGTTCATTTCCCTAACATTCTTCGGTTGCATACTTAGTAGCATAAATGTCTTCCAAAAGCGGCATTAGGAAAAATAGTAATAGTTTTACGCAAAATGTTTCCAAATACCAGCCACTTTGATGAACAAGAATTCTTAAAATAAGTGTTCAATTAAAAACATTCCTGAATTAGAGACATGGTTCTTTTCCAGATACAAAGCAAGTATTAACTGCCGAGAATTTTTTTAGTTTTCGCAAATCCTTTCCCAAACATTATCGACCTACTTATTCACATAAACGCTGCCCTTACACTGTGAATAAATGCTTCAGTTCCATTTAAAATAGTTTCGAACAACAGCAGACTTGGTGAGCACGAATTATTTCAAAGAGAAAACTAAACTTCAATGAGCAATTCAGCGAGAGACACAATAGGACACGAAGGCGATGCAGCCACCCGTCGTATGTGGCCATACTCGACGCAATAATTCCAAAGGGAAAGAACTGGGGAGGCCAGCGAAACTCCTCTACGTCTCCCACCAATTTTTCCAAGATAAAAAAATAATAAAAGAAATGATGCTATCCCCCTCGTGCACTCTCCTGAATGCATTTGCGGACGCATAACTTTCGGTTGAAATCTCCTCGCTTCATCCTCTCCAAAAACAGGAAGAAATCCACTCCCAATCTCCACTCCTTCGCTCTCTCTACCTCTCTCCTCCTTTCCCCTCAAACTTTTACATCTTCCTCGAGCTGCAACAAACTCTCGGTCCCCATCTCTTGCCTCTCTCTCTCCTCACTCCAACATCTCCCTCCATCTCTTTCTCCCCCGTCCACACCACATCACCCCACTACGGCGTAAGCGATATGTGCGATGTGAAGGAGGAGAGAGGGCGGGAAAGGGAAGAAGAAGGGAAGAGGATGCCGCAGAATCCTTGCTCCCCAAGGCACCCGCTTGCGTCCCTCGGGAAGATGGGAGGGAGAATCGGGCAGTGGGAAGGAGGAAGGGGCATATTGGCCGGGACAGGAGGGGGGGAGGTGGTGGATAGTGGAGGATAAAGGAGGAGCCATTGCAGAGATTTCTAGTCTACGCCTCGCCTCCCTCTTCCTCTGTTCTTCTCCACTTCCCCCAACACTCTTCCCGTCCTCCTCCCCACGATTCTCTTTCCCTCAGCCCGCAAGGAATGCTATTATCCTCTTTCAATATCACCTCTCTCCTGCTCTATCACACCCTCCCTCCCCCATCTCCCCTACTTCTCACGCCTCAGAACATTCCTTAGACATAACCTCCTTCCCCCACAACGTCACCTCACCTTCATTATGTGCATCACTGAGGCGATAGCCTCTCTCGTTTCTTAACTCTCGCTTACCTCGCTCGCTTGTACCGATGCCACAAAGTTGAGCCAACGAGGTGAAAACAATGCATTTTATTTACAGTCCAACATTTGGCAGTAAAAAAAATTGAACCTGTCATGTTGGAGACGAGGATTTATACTAACAAGGCTCTGAGCGTTCAGAAACACACACGACCGAAAGTTTGGGGATTCTAGCTCGATTCACAGCAGATTCGAATTATTTTTTTCATGACGAATTTCATTCCTTAGGTGCATCAAATGATTTTTAAATAATAAAAATTGGATAAAAAGAACCGGAGAGAAAAATGAAGAGAAAAGTTTCAGGGCTTAAACTTAAAGATTCCAAATATTATAATGCTCTCAAACGCAGAGTAAAACCATACATTTAAAATCGTTTAGGATAGTTTTATGACGAAAAATATATGTTCCGTAACCGTGAGCAAGTCTTAGCATGAAAGGGAGTGGCCATAACAAAGACGTCAAATACAGTACTAATTAATGCTATATTTTTAACAATTGGTTCGGAGTCACCAAAAAAATGTTGAGACCTAAAGGTTTTTTCTCTACGGGGAAAGCTACGTAAGCCATTTTTCGAATATCAAATTCTTCTTTTCACTTATTCCGATAAAGGTATTTTGTACTAATTTCTTATGAGTTACTAAAAAAAACCAACTATTCTTCACCACTGAAATTCAAGCTAATTAAAACATATGTACGAACATGTCAGGCATACTAATGCGGTTTCACATCACTAAAATGCTAATTATAGAGGTCTAATGTAAATAAAGAATTATTCCCCGATATTCTTCCGTCACGCTTCGAATAAGTTAGGGGCCAAGATAGACGATCCCTAAAAAGTTCGTAAACAAAATGATTGGGATACCGAGCCTAATAAATGCATATAAGACGCTTAAGGTCTCTATGGCCTTAAAGTTAAATGTTTGAAGTATACGTTTCCCATGAGATTTTGTCCTAAAAGAAAGAGAAAAATACCAAACCAGTTCAATAAGGCTCCAAAATCACGACGAACCTAGATATTGTAAGTAGGAAGGAACATAATGGCATTATCATTTTTTTAAACATAATTGAAGCTAAATCATTGGTGATCGATGAGAAATTCAAGTATTAGCATTTGCGCTTTAAAAAATCATTTTTAGTGCAGGTTTACAAACTTTAATTTCTCATCTTCCGAACAAAAAAATAATTACCTGTGTAAAGTAGGACGCAGGTCTAACTTGTATCGTAAAATTTACCTAATTCCGCTGTTTTAATTAAGATTTTGGAAACTCCTTCATCCAAAACTAGAGCGACGAGATCAGGACTTTCGTATATCACCCTTCTCATATTCCCACATGCCGACGAATATTTCCCAAGAACGAGCACATCTTACCTGCTGTCTCACGATTTCGTTTCAACCCCACTTCTCTTCGACTCTCTTAATTCTCACGTTACTTAAAACGAAGGGGAGAGTTGTTTCCGAAGGGGATCACCATTTAACACCGCGCATAAACAAAGGGAAAGAGGAAGAAAATCTTCCATTTCAAACTTCTAACATTTTCAGAGCAGCGGAAATATAATCCCCCACCTTTAATTTCCCCAGCAACAACAAAACTCGACCTCACGTCCCAGAATACATATATGCGCGTACACGGGTGGGCACAGGTAAACAGCTCCAACCCCCCCTGTCTTTTGCATTCTTTCCAAAGCCACACCCTTCAATTCCTCTCATCCCAAACCCCCCCCCCTCCCTCTTATGGAACAGAGTCTCTTCCCGGAGAGATAGAGAGTTCTTCTTCTTCTCACTTAACCAACGCCGAATGCCAAACCCAAGAGCATGCAAAAGGAAGGAATACGGAAGGTATCAAAAGCGGGTGACCCCTTTTCTTAGCTCCCCATCCCTCCTCCCAGCCTCCTCCCCCCTATTCCTTTGCACCCTCCCTCCTCCCACCCTCTCTCTTGACTAAACCCACCCCAATAGCCGCAAACACACCAGCTCCTAGCTCTTAGGCTATCCATCTCCCCAGAGGGTATTCATTTGAAGATTCGACAGGGATGGGGGGCGGGGAGAGCAGGGGGAGGGACTGGGGTGTATATAACGCGTGCGTAGGGCGAGTTAAAGAACCAAGGGGATCGCTCGGGACATGGCATGCACGTAGGTATAGGCTTATTAAGCCGCTGGCTAGAAGGGGGAGCGAATTGGGGGGGGGGATGAGAGGACGTTCCTTGAGAGACGAAGTGGAAGAAATTTGGTGAGAGTGAGGGGAGTTGGTTTTTTTAAGGGTAAGGATTTCTCTTCTCTCACAGGCTTTTTCTCTCACCGTGCCATCCTCTCCCCTTTTATCGGCGGATATGCTCGCCGGCAAATGCCTTGGAGGGAATTTCGCCGAAGGGAAATAGTGTTGGGGCAAATGAAGCGCTTAGGGAAAGAGAGAGAGAGCGGGAGAGAGAAGAGAACAGCTGATTGGAGATGGCGGAAGGAAAGCAGAAAAGATAAAGATACAGAAACTACAGGCAAAGCCCTCTCTAATTCCGCCAAAGGCGCATTTCCCTCACTGTGAGAAAATCATGACCTCACAACCGTAGAGTAGGCAGTGCCGAGATTTCGCGGACTGAATGTTTGTCCAGTACTCAATCTACAACGCTCTCCAATTCTAATTGGACTCACATCGGTCAAGCCATCGCGGTAAATGCGTGAATAATGAGGAGCTCAGGTCAATTAGAAATTAAGATATGGGCAATGTACAACACTTGGCTCAGCCCAATGGCTTATTAGCGATAAAATGCAATTGCTCTATGCCAACAGAAAAAAAAACAGATTATGGTGTATAGTTCGACATAATTCTGAATCTGAAAAATGGTTACGACTGTTTGACTGTATTATGTGACAACTAATTTCACTCCCCATAGCGAAGTTACTCCTCCCTTACTATATTTCGCTTGATGAAATGATTCATTTATAATTCAATGGGTTGGGTTCTAACTGTAACGTGAGTACAAAATTTACGCCTGTGTTGGTGTATATACGAAGCATGTTAATTTTTGTGGTGCACAGACTGCACCAAATGAAATCAGATTGTATTCCTCCCTGGATTAATGATTTAGTTTATACCTATCGCCACTTCAGCCTCAAAACTAGACTTTTCAGCATATCACATCATGTAAAACTTTCTCTTTTGCTTAATATAGTCAGTTTTTCGAAAGATGATAACCGTCTCATTGGGTATTCTGCCATCAAATGGTTGTGGTACCACAATTACTAAAATTGAACAACTAATGAAACATCAAATTTTTATGATAAAATTTAGGAAGGAAAGAGTAGAAATGTGGAAATAGGGAAAGTGCTAGTTTAATGAAATAGGTAATTTTTGGTGCGAGGGAAAACTACGTCTCTTAGCACATCAAATAATTGGACCAAATACAGCCATTTATCGACCGATGATTCTGAGTCTAGATCTTCCACAATTTTGTTCTTTTGCGATACAGCACTCGTACGCCCCAACACAAGATCTGGTGACTAAAGAAAGACATACGTGATTCAGTCAAATGTCATCACTATAAACATACCTCCACGATAAATTAAGCGCATAGCTGTATGTACTACTACTTAAAAATTACAATCATTGATACAAATACGGACTCTCATTTTATGTAAGCCTTCACTACTGCCCCCACACTATGTTTTCATTTCAATATACACATGCTATTTCTTTCATAAGACATATTCGAATATTTATATTATCTTAAATACATATTCAACTTTATTTTTGATTCCGATAAGTTCGTTGGGCCTGATTTTTCAGCAATGATATGCAGACCAATTCACCATTCCTTAGTCTCCATATAACCATAATGCCTATTCTAACTCACTCTTAATTAGTAATAATTGGCAGGATGCGTATTTAACTAGCACGTTCGGCACAATTTAATGATAACTAAGAAGTGGCATTGCATGGAATTGGTATGAGACCAGAGATTGCAATTTTTTTCATAGCAAACTGATTAGCAAAAACATCATATGTAAAGATTTTTCCCAAGAAATATTAAATTTGCAGATGATTGACCATTACTGATCCTCAGCATCAGCACCTTTTGTGTAGAAGTTAAAGCCACGAAAATTTAGTTAAAAACAACAAAAATAAACTGAAAGTTCATAATAAAGCATGAACCTATCTTTTAGCTAAGTAGAATAAAATAATTATGACTAATATCACAAAATTATGGTGATTTTTAATTATGAATTATGAAACATGGAGCTCTCGAAAATTTTCATCACTTATTTCACATCCTGTGAAGGATCGAGCAACCAAGTTACTCAGAAAATTACAAAAGCGTTAACAGAAAAATAACTCTAACGCGGTGAAAAAAAACGTTCCCAGACATCGATCGAAAACGTAGGAGGCGTTAAGGAGACAAAAGTGATCGGAAATCAGTTTTTCGGGGAAGAAAATCGGGATTTCGGTCGATTGGTTTGTGGCTGAACAATGCTAAGGGATAAGGAAAGGGAAAGAGAGTGAGAGATTGGGGGGGGGGGGGTGTTGGGGGTGTGGGAATAGGAAGCGGGAGTTCCGTCGGACGGAAGAGGCGCGGGGGGATGAAGGCGATGTAGAGGAAGAAGAGAGAGCCAAGCGGCTTAAGCCGAAGACGAGAAAGGGGCGGATTATCCGAAGGACCGGCGGGATAGAAGCTGGAAGCGATAAGAAAGCCACCGCTAGCGCCTTCGGGAAGGACAACAATGGCGAGTTGGGGGGGGAGTGGTTGGGGGGCGGGGGAGGAAGTAGTAGGAAGGGGGATGGTCTCAAACCACTCGGGCTGGGGAATGAGGAGGAAAGACAGTGGGAAGAGGGGAGGAGGAGGAGGATTAGGCGGGGGGAGTGGGGGAGCTTAGCAGTCTGGCTAGGTGAAGGGAAGGCGATTGGCGTGTGGGGTAAAGGATAATCGATAATCACATGTTATCTCCCGAGACAAAGGCTGGTGAGAATGAGTATAGAATGTGAGGAGGGATGCAGTATTGGGCTTCGGCTGGCAAAAAAAAACGGTAGAGAACTGGAGGTAAGAAACGACGCTGGTTTTCAGACCAATAACGTCAATTTATGGTCATTCCGGCTAGGAGGTTCACGTATTGAGGAGAGCCTGATGAAGGAGCGAGTAACATTGCATCATTCACGCCACTATATATCTGAAAAGTTTTCGCAGAAAGAATGGTTAAGTATTAAGTATGACGATGTAATTTTGTAAAGCATTATACTTTTGGGTGACTTCGGTCGAGCCGTTTAATTATTTCATTTCTACATCTATAACAGCCGCAAACAGTGTCTGTTTACTTCTTTTCTGGGATCCTTAGACACAATTCAGCCAGGTTCACAGCACCAATAACACGGTAAGAGACGCAATTTCTCGCTCACTCCAACGCCACTTCTCCCTCATTAACAACTCTCAGTATCCAACTGGCGAAAATAATGGATTGGAAATTCAAAATAGTCCTAGCAGAGTCTTACAAAAGATTGTTTAGTTAGTAAATACAGTCAAAATTTATCGTAAATAAAAAACATAATAAAAGCTTCTACGCCTGATCAAATTAATACTTCTTTTTCCAGCCAGTCAAATGACATTTTCGATGTCTTTCGCATCTCAAGGAAGTTCTACAGAAAGTAAATACAGTAATATTTGCCTAAGGAAATAGCCTAAATGATCCAAAATCAGGCTGCAAAATTAATCAAGGATTTTATACTATGACACAGGCATGGAAATATTTCCATCTTTTTTTTTACTTTAAGAGCAATGATTAAACCATCGGTAACTATTAAGAATGACACTGGTTCCTGGTATATTCAAAGGCTTTCAAAAGTTTTCAAAAATTATATTAAACCAGGATAGTTTAAATAGCTATAATATTCGTCCACTTAAAAAAGTGACACAAATTACATTGATAACTTGGTCACTTTTATACATGGAAAACACCAACTTTGTGACCCAGGAATGAGTCTTAAATTACATTCACATCACACAAGGAGAGGTTTTAACCTAAATGTAGGACCATATAACCTGACCATAGAGACCCAAGGACTTCATTTTAGTGCACAAAAATGCATAACCGGTTGCTAATCTCATAAAAATACAGAGAATTTTTTTATTTTCAAAAAAGTGACTTATTAATTAATACCTTGTTTGAAAAGTGTAATTATGATGTGGAGGATTTTTAATGTAGATAATTTGACGTGTCCTATACATTTGCCCTTGTATTACTGCCCTAAGAAATTATTCTTCTGAACAAATAAAGTATAATTTTCAGTGAAGTATAACATTTAATTTTTTGAAAACGCGATACATGGAACTAAGCGTAGTGTCCAAGTGCTTTTAACCGCATGTTATTCGACGGTGACCAGCAAAGCTAAGATGTCGAAACATCCTGGTGAGAGAGAGCGGGGACGGACGAATAAAAATCAATCGAATGGGAAGTTTGGGGTGGCGGGGGTAGGGGGAGGGGGTGAGCGCAGCTAAGGAGCGATAGCGACTGCTTGCTGGTCGTGTGATTTTAACCCTCTGTCGAGACTTCTCCTTGCGCAGTGTTAGGTTGAAGTTTAAGGGCAGAGTGTTAACCTCTCCAGTAAAGAATCGCTCCCGGAGCCGTGTTATGCACCGTGTCGCAAAGGAGTGTGGCGGGAGGGGAGGGGGGGGGGCTTGCTGCTTCACCCGGTGATCCCTCGCAAGGAGCCGGCGGTCGGATTGACGGAGATTTAACTTGAGCAGCAGCGGGCGGGCGGGCAGAGCGGTGGAGAGAGAAGGGCGAAATGCGAATTGAAGCAAAGGGGAGTGCTATCTATGGAAGGAGTAGCTGGGGGTGGGTGGGAGGGAACGGAAAGACGTCGCAGTCGGTGAGAGCTTGCAGAATCGTTTTAGGGAAAGTTCCGTTCCGGGGATTAGTGAGGTCGAGACAAGCGCGCCGGGAGTGGAAAATGATCTCTTCCAGTTATTCAGTCGGATTACGAGTCATGTCCAAAGTTCGCTGCGGCGGATTGGTCGGATGAGAGCGTCTCTTACTCCTTAGGAACAGCTTCATACTCCCATACATATATTAATTCAAGTTTTTACTCTAAACTTTCTGCAAGTGGGCAATGAAAGCACTAGAGCGAAGGGAATTTTTAATGCGATTGCTCTTCAGTCATTATCAGAGACGGGACGTTTATGATTTTTTATTTTTCCATTTCATGATCTTTATTCTATGACTTTCATGCCTTTAACATCTTGTTTCATGACGTCCATTTTTTTAATTCGGTCATTTTATGACGCTTTAACTAAAAGTATGACTCCCGTAAACCACCACAGGAGGGTATTCTGGTGGAGAGGCTGTGGTTGGTCCCTGCTGCGGAGTCCCCATTTCCGCAAACCAACACAGTAAGTGTTTGATTTTTTGACGAGTGGTGCATATATTTTACGGCCATTGGAGAAATATCTGATCTTGTTAAAAGTATGACATTTATTTTACTTTAAAATTGAAACTAATATTATGATCCGTATAGTTACTATAGGGTGATTGGTTCAAAAGAAAGTATCCCCCTCGCTTCCCCTCTTACCCCTAGGCACTAGGATAACTGTATATATACGGATGTAAACATGATCAATGTATCTGAAGATGTCACTACGGAAACCCGGGTCATTAGAAATAAATCAATTTAGTGGACCATTACATGTGTAATTTTTATTTTCCTATGTATCGACGCGTCCAGTCTACGAATTCCTCCAATTCACCTGCTTTCCGCTCACCTTCAAACACCTACTACACATATTTTGCTTTGTTACACATTCGCATATATACTAACCTTTCATTTTCTTCATCAACCTTATTTCTTTCCAATACCATTCACTTAAACCTGTCTGTGAAGTGCATTTCTTTCTCGACGCCATGTTCGAAAATCTGATCTTTTCCTCTTATTTTCCGGAGATGCAGCAGTCAAGCAGTTACTCCTCTCCGCTTTAAACACCTCTCCCATGACTTTTCCTACCTTCAAATTAAACTATCCCCACTTTAAAACCCCTTTTACACAACCTCTTCCCCAACCATTTCAGCTACAACTTTGACCATACTGCAACCACACCCCACTCGATTCACCTAATCACACAGGGGATTTTTTTTCTTTAAAAAAATAAGCTACATCATTCACCTCAATACAACTATGCCCCCTCCAATCACCGACCCACCGACCCTGACCGGGATTTTTTTCTTAAAACAAATACGCTACAACTTTCACCCCACAACAACTACACAACCCTTCAATCATCAACCTACTCGCAGGATTTATTTTTCCCGAAAAAATTTGACCAACTTTGACCACACTTACACCACACCCCCCTCGAATCACAAACCCACTGGGTTTTTTTATTCTTGAAAAAAATATGCTACAACTTTCAACACACTACAACTACGCCACCCTCCAATCACCAACCTACTTGGGGATTTTTTTTCTTTAAAAAAATACGCTACAACGTTTACGACACTACAACTACACCACACTCCAATTACCAACTCACTCGGGGAATTTTTTTAATATATGACCATTTTCATTAACCTCCTTATGCCCATTTCCTCCTTATGCCCATCACTGAAAAACGTCAATTTCCGTCTTCAAGTTTTCTCAATACTACGTTTTGCCTTTCTTTAACCCCCAGAAATGCCTTTTTCGCATTTTAAAATAGACATTTCCATATCGCACACCTAGCACCCCTGTTTCGCTCCATACGCCCGCAACCTTGTTGGGGGGTCGGGGTATGTCCATATATTAGATGTGCAATTAGTCCGTATCCCTCTACCGGCATTTCTAAAAACATCGCAATATGGCGTCAAAATGCCACGTACAGTCCTGTAAATATCTCCATTTTCGTCATTTTCAACCTTTCATTACTCCAAAACTAAGTACCCCACGCCTTTCTTTTTTACATTTCCTAAATGCTCATTCCTTTCACTATCCTATGCATTTCTCTCTTTTCCATCAGTTCCCTATGTTTCTGTCAGAAAATTTTCTTCCTCACTGGACCCTTCGATACATGTACCTGAAGAGGTTCCACATACTAAAGCCTGAAGTGATTACTACCATTTTATGAAGTTTAATCTGCAAAGTCGCAATTCATGACTGTTTGGCAAAAACAGGCTATTTCATGATAAAAACCTATAACTATGACGTGTATGACTTTTTCCTGCCTCTGGTCATTATACTACAGTTGTGTCAAATTTCTTCAGTATTGATGGGGCAGAAACGACGGTAGTCTAGGACTCAAAAGAATGAGTTTGCAAAAGTGTAATATCTATAAATGCGCAGATTTATCAAAGAATTCCAGATTCCTACTCGGGTGCCATGTACAGACCAATGAAGTTACAGTCATCCGCCCGTCGGTTTAGACGTAAAACTGTGAGCCCTTTTCGCCTACAGCACCTTCCGTTAATGGTATGCTAAGCTAGAAGCCTGGTTTTTCTCCAATCTTTTTCTATTCTACAAATTATCATAAACACATATTCCTTATAACTCAAACCACCTTATTTTGCTGTCACCTCCTCAACTAAGTACTGCTGTTACTAGCATGAACTACACATTCAAAGTCTCCGAAAATATATATGCAGTGCAATACGTTATTTTCTAAAATAAGCATAGATACATAGGAAGCAGAGGATGGGTGGAAAAGCTTCACTAGATAAATGCACATAGAATAACATTAAAGCTGATGTGAAGCACATTATTTTATCTACACACTGTATCAGCAGTTCAAACAGAGGCGTAAAAATCGAACTGTAGGCAGTCGAGCAAATATACAAGAATTCTTATTGCCCACGCACCTCACATGAACACATCACAAACTGAAGAACACTCAATCACATCATGGCACATGCTTCACTATGTCCTTCTTCCATCACGATTAATTTCTTTTTCTTCTCCGCTTACGTAGCCCGTGACCTAATACCCTCAGCCATATGCTCTTACCGTGGCTTTGAGGATAAAATGTACATAAGATGTAGACATTATTCGCGTTGCTGTTGAAATGCACACATTTTACTGAAAATTAGGCCTGTTTTGTTTAAGAAAATATAACCTCAGAGAGTACCACAACAATATGAGCAGCTTATTAGATTGGATTACTCTGATTGCATTCGTGGAAACCTAATAGAGAACACATCGTGGGAGTTTACAGTATTATTGCAACTAAAAGAGATTCGGATCAAAAAATCGTTTTAGTTTGTTTTCATTATCCTTACATGGCCTGAGCTAGTTAATCTGGCTTGATACGTTAATTTTTCCGAAAAAACAGCTAGCTTCCTCAAAGTGTAATAAAGTGAAAGAGGAGACCCATGAGAGGGTAAACTAGATAAGTTAAAAAAATGCTATACTAGCTGACGAATTTCCTTTCATTGGTAGCAAAATCAAAAGTGCTGGAAACCTTTCCAAGGTTTCGCAATATTCACCGTATATGACTCCAAATATTAAACGACGTTTTGGAGAGTTGTCCATCAATAAATAGATCACGTGTACCACTTGCCAACGTTTCGAATATTTATATTTTAATCGTAGTTACCACACAAAATGTCAATATTTATAACAAATGTTTGCATATTCTGATATGTATCTCAATCTAATTTTTCCACCTCAAGCCCTGAAGATGAAAATATAAATTTTTGAAAAGCTGGCAAGAGGTGCACGTGATCTATTGATAACTATCTCTCCAAAAAACATCCTTTTATAATTAAGTGTGCAATAATCAGCTCTCATAAATCTAAATATAAAGCATTTTACTTACTATATTGCATCAACATTCATCTCCCAAAGAACCTGATCGCCAATCTGCTATGATCGATAAATGTCCCACAGAGAAAAAGGAAGAGAAAAATAGAAAAACCCTTTCAAAGAGAAGAAAAACAGGGGATGGAGGGATTTCTTTCATAGAAACAGAACGATGGATGAAAAGACTGTGGGTGCGCATGCATACTCGGAGGTGGGGGATTAAAATTAAGGGGTTGCGATGAGATCGCTGAGGGAGTTGGTGGCATGGATTCATCTGAGTGGTCGGCGAGGGGAGATGCTGGGGGAGAGAGGGGGACATATAACGCGGGAGAGAGAGGGGTTGACAGATTTTAGCGTAGAGGACAGAAGGGGAGGGAGTGGTTAGGTCGACCAAGGGTTAAAATAATAAAAAGCCTCCCAACTCCCCCACCAAACCTCCAAACCCCTTCCGACGTAGGATGTTAATTTTTCAAGATGGGTGGGGAAACAGAAAGGAATGGATCCGATGGCCAAAGGGGGGGAGGAAACTACTGTTGACGGGGAGTTTTTTTTCGGCCGAAAGGGATACGGCAAAGGATTCTTGGAGGAAATAAAAAAGGAAGAGGGGCATGGCGGGGGGTGTAGAGGACAGACGGATGGGTTAGACGGTTTGACGCGGGAAATTGCCGGAAGTTTCAAACCCAGCCTTTTATTTAATTTTTTCCTCCTTTTACGATTACACCATAGGGAGGCGATGAATGTCAATGAGGCCAGTAAGAGAACTGTTGATCGCAAACAAAAGTAAATTGCCAAATTACTTATACGGCACGGATGAAGGTAATAAAATAAAAGTGGAGGAAATTTCGTCATCGCCCCATCCGCCTTTTTTATTAGTCCATTGTGTGAACGGAATATCGTGTGAAGGAAAGCAAGCTTTGTGTAAACATTACGCAATGCCGAGGCATCCCAGGCTAGCGAAATCAAATTTCTTTTTGTCACCACGTTCACAGAAATGAGGGACTACGTTGGAATAAAAAATATGTTAAAACAGTGGTACTGATTTTTTAAATCGCAAAATTGTGTTCACAAATATTTAACGGTCTTGATGTGCCTCCACAAGAGATGTCACCATTTAGAAGAGACATCAATGGAAAAATACAAATAAAAATTAATGCGAGAAATTTATGAACACCTTAATATTGTGAAAAGTTCTACTATGAGAGTTTTGATTAAGGCCTAAGAATTAATGAAGATATCATTATGTTCCATCATTACTGGTTGATATAAGGAATATAATTCAAGCCTAAGGCTGCCTAAAAATAGAAGTCAAATTTTTAACTAACCCATTCGGCATAATCCCACGTATAAATTCATACTCTTATTCGCACCCCATAAGAGTGTGAAATATACGTGGCAGGTATTGATAAATATGAGTCTCCCAACTTCAGGAATGTCGCGGCGCAGAAGGAAGAGATCCATTAAGAAACAAAGAATACAGAAAACGACGCCTCATGACGCCAAGTGTATGAATACAAGAGTATTGGTGAAAATGGAAAGAATGCCGATATATAATACGGCATTAAACACAATTAATATTCAAATTGCAAATGACATCCACGCTATTTTTAGGTTAGCCTATATTTTCACCAAAATTGCTTGTGCTTGTGATTGCATCTGAGTGATTATGAAAACTTCGTGATTTCGTCACGTCCTTTTACAAATGTCGCTGATCTGGGAAGCCCTTGCGTTAATATGGTAGTCAAGCTAATATCATTTGGATGCAATATACTGACGTGTCTTAAGCAATGCCAATTAAAGAAGATTATAACATGGTTACATTACTTTAGAATCAATGAAGAGGAAGGTAAAAGCAGATGTATGTAGTACCAGGCGATATTATGACTAAAATATCAATCTTTTTTTTAACTGAAATTGAAATAAAGTGAGTATAGTCCATTTAATCTAAGTCAAAATAGGGCGCCTGAGGGAAAACTTTTCTATGAGCCACATGCTCTAATTAATAGCCTATGAACTGTCACAATGAATACCATGAAAATGTGTTTAAGACAGATATACCAAGTAAAAATCAAATTATGAAACCTAAATTCAGTGCATTCAATCAAAATCTTCATGAAATCAAGTCTAATGGCATTTGAATAAATCTATTACACTTGTTATGCAAATATAAATAATTCTCTCAGTCATAAACTTGTTCAATTAAAACATTTGGTATAAAACCGAAGCACGAAGCATGTTGAATGTAATTTGCCGGGATGTTACACGAGGGATAAAGTTGATTTGGATTTTTATTAAAGCCACATTCCCTGTATTTCCTACCAAATTAAAACCATAAAAAATAACTTTCTGGGTGGAACAAGTTCATGTGTTGACTCCGTCCACTCGATTTAATGACATGCATCATAATAAATCTAAATATCTCCATCATTTTGGCAGCTGTGCTGCTTTGGTAATATCCGGTGGAATGATTTCCTTCTCCTAAATTAATTAAATCATTTGTCCCGCCAGGCTAAAATCGGTCCGTGCATAATTTGATCAATCATCCCCGACTAATGAAAAAGCGCAATAAAATTTGTGCTCCGCTATTTATTTTTAATTTCGCCCCGAAAAACACCCGAGATTTATGCACTGAAATATGCTCGATTTATCTCTCTTCCCTAACCCCCCGCCAATGAAACAAGAATATAACAAATAAAAGAACGCCACTAGGAATGAATGCGGGGAAACAAAAAAGCAATTAATTTGAGTAATCGAACGGCCGCTTTATCATTCTCGAATGAACTAACTGATTATTTTCGGGAGAAAGGGTAAGGAGAAGAGAGGGAGGAGGTTGGGATTGTACATGGAGGAAAATTCGAGTGAATAACTCCCATTTAAAATGAGTAGGAAATAGGATGCCTTTGTGACGGGCTGGTGGATGTGGGGGGAGGGGGGATGGGTGAAGGCGTAGCCTATAAGCGGGGGACGAGGGATACGGAGGACAAAAGCGGGAGGGAGAAGATTAAAATGGAAAATGGAAATCGGTATGAGGCAGCGGCATGAAAAGCTTGTGAGGGGGATATGAGATGGGTGAGGGAAGCTCTCTCGATGCTGCTTGCTATAGTTGGTGCTGATGCTAGGGCGATCGAGGAAGGGGACTGACTGCGAGAGTGTGGGGAGCATGGCAAGGGCTACCGGGAAAAAGGGTGGGAGGAAAGATGGGTTTTTATGGGCTGGCTGCGCCGGGAAGGGGTTTTCTACGGGATGGGAGTACACAAGAGGAGAAGTGTATAGCGGCTGCGCACCCGTTGATGTTAAATTGGGCGAGGCAGTGATTAGAAATATGAGTCGCTTGAATAAAGAACCGGAACCCTCTTAGTGAACCAGATTCATCCACGGGGCTCCACTCCTCCCTTTCACTCATCTTCTGCCCCCTTCCGCCACCCCCAGATGCATCATATATACATATACACCCTTTTTCGCCCCTCCTCCACCCCCATTCCGCCCCCGAGTTACCCTTCACCCGCTTAGAGTGCCCTCCGACCTCCCCCTCCTGCCACCCTCCCTCCCCCTTCCCCGGCCCCGGCCATTAGCCACAATCCCCCAATCTTCCCTCCTTCCATCCCCGGAGTCCTCCGGCGTCTTATAACGGCATTGGCCTCCCGAGTCATTCCGCGCGCTCGATCGAGTACGCACATTTATCGGTCGGCCGTAATTTTCCCATTCAACGAAGCAAAAATTCCATGTGTGACGCAGGAATCAGCCATCTTGAGGAGGAAGGACGAGAATGACGAATGTGTAGACTATTTTCCAGTACTGGTAATTTGCATGTATCTTTACATTTTTAAACGGTCCTTGAAGAAGCCTAGTTCTAGATATAGTCCAGGAATTCGAGATAAGGATGTATAATGAAAAAATCTCAAAAATGTCTCATTTAGAAAATAAACCACAGCGTCACTGTTGTCATTGAATTTCAAAAGAAAATAGGGTTGAGAAGATGCGAATAAAATGAATAAAATGTTCAACTCACTGTTAATAAAAAGGTAATAGAGGAATGGTAAATTAGGTAATTTATCAATTTTAGTTTTCTTTACATTTCTATAACAAAAAGGAAATGAATGAACTAACACTCCCAGGGAAGGAATTCATCACAAGGTGCGCTCTGATTTTGCACCAGCAATTTTTATCCCTACATAAACCAATGCTGGATCCTATAAGTTCTATGAAATTAGGTCAAGAGTAAATTCGCATCCACGAATAGCTTGGATAGTTAATTTCAAGGGATTACTTATTACTTAAAATGCAGTTAAATAAAAGTAAAACCAAAGCATAAGGTAAGTTACGGAAATATTAATACGTTGACATAATAACATGTCGTTGTATTGTGCGATAAAAATCGTCACACTCTTGACGGATTAATGAACGTTCTCTCCCATTACATGAAATAAAAAAGAATATAAAACAGCTCTTTAACTCAATGACATTAATTTAAAAAAGAGCGCTCAAAGTGTAATTCACCGCGAGGAAAGCACATAGTGAAATTTGGCAACACCGCTATCCAAATCTCGCTACTGTTGACTAAGAGTTATCATATTTTATTACCATACTGAGGGAAAGTAACTAATTTCACTCCTTGCGTACAAGGTTTCCGGAGGAAGTCATTCTTATGCATCCTTCCTCTGTCTCCCTCCACACCCGTCCCGCATCGGTGGACCAATCGTCTCGTTGATTTCGTTGACACTCAAAAAACGCCGCGTGTGCATCCCGTCCCAAAAAATAAATCAGTCCGGAGCGACAGAGGGGAAGTTATTTGTTGTTGACACCGCAGGCGAAAGGGTAAAAAGAACATAGAATGGAAAGGGATGGAGGTAGGGACGGCGATGAGTTCGGGTTAAAGGACTCTAACCATTTATCAATCACCTCCTCAACCCACCTCGACATCCACGCCGGGACTCAGCCAATGCACTATTTTCTTTTTATCCTCCACACTCCTTTCTTCATCCTCACACTCAACCTATCGGGAAGCATTTCACTATCAGTAAGATAAAACCCCTCCGAGTATAATTATTAATATTTTACATCTGGATTTTTGTTCAGTTATTGCTCACTCCACTGTCAAAGTTTTGATATTTTTATTAGCATCATCAGGGCTTTGGAAAATGTGGATGTTTGTTATTTGATTGATGATCATGGTGAAACTATGTATTGATATAACCACATGAATGATGTTTGACATTATAAAATGTGTAATAATATATAAAATGCATATTATTTTGATGATATATGTATAATTTATTATAATGATGCTAATAAAAAATTGCGAAACGTTGGTAGTGGAATAATGAGAATTTACTGACCAACACTCCTGATATAAAATAATTATGGAACGTGGTCAAGAGAAAAAAAACAAAAAAAAATATTATTAGGGTAAGATGTAGGGTAAGATGTAAGAAGTAGCATAAACTGTATTCTTGGTAACCGATTTGCTGCGGTAGCCGGAAACCCGGCTTGGGAATACCGGCTTCCCATCCGAGGACCTAGGTTTGAATGCTATCGGTGGCGAATGTTATTCAGCGGGATCTCGATCCCTACTAGGGTTCTGTGAGGAGAACACTTTAAGTGTAGTACGCCGTCCGTCGGATGGGACGTCAAACTGAGACGAACTTTCGTTGAGAGCAGGGTAATGCAGACGCCACGCTGGGTTCCTCTCAATCCTTCCCTCATTCCCGAATTTATTCTTCTCTTTCCAACCTCACCATTTATAACTTAATGACGCAAATTTCCACAATACTGAGTATCTTCCACAAATAACCAATCAATCACCCCCTGTATTGTTTACTGGTTGCACACAGGGCCAGGAAGTCGGCCAGTGCCAACGTTTTGATTGCTGACTCTGCCATCGTCTTCAGGGCTGAAGTCGCTAATAGCAGAGGGAGCCATCGAAACGTTGGCAACGGCCGCCTTCCTGACCCGATGAGGAACCCGTGAAAATTTCGCCAGCCTTGTTCTCCGGAAAAATACCAAATCTTTCGTACTATTGATTACCTTAGAAAACAGGCCCGGACTAAGACATCCAGAGCCTTTAGGTATTTAACAGAGCCGGGACTCCCTTGATGGTAATGTAAGAAAAGCAAACTTAATTTTTTATTTATTTGAAGTACTTTGACTTTAAAAAGAGACTACAAGACTAAGAAACGAAACTGACAATTACCAAATATACCTTTTTGCACATTATCATTACATTAAGGGCCCCTCCTAGGTCGGAGCCCCTAGGCAGCTCCCTGTTTGGCCTAGGCAGAATTTCACCGCTGTTAGCAAATATGATGCCTTCCTTTCATATAGTAAATTGATATAAGGTTGCAACTAATTTTACATTCACGGAGTGTCAAACTTCATCCCACTTGTCCCAATTCAGATTGATGACATTGAATTTTGCCCATTAGAGCCTTCAATATTGTCTATTTCATGTCATTTGTCTTGGATCATCCACACATTCTGAACGATTGTAGGCTAATTTAGTGAAATGCATTGAGGTATTGTTAAAGATCTGCCTGCCACATCATTCTTCTATTTCGTCGATGACTTTTAAAACTTTCAGAGTTAAAATTCCATTACTTTATGGTATCTCTTTGGCTGAGAGCGAATGCCTCAATTAATTTCTGCGGCCTATGCTCTCACATCGCTTGTACTATACATTGCTTATCGCATTACACAACGTGTCAAGATGTAATGTAAATAAGACGAATATATCTTACTTACTATACAACGATTACCCTCACAGCAAACAAAACATTAGTGTGTTTATATATTTTTATCTTCCACTTGTGTTGAGCAATTTTCTTGAACATGATGATTAAGCGTCCCACGCTCCTTCTCCATTTTTTTTTATTTTCCCCATGTTTTCTAACGCTTATTTCAAGTAACCAGAACAGTTACCATACCTAGAGGCATTTATAACTTATATCTAGCATTTAAAAACACATTGGTAGTTCACCACGCTTATACTTCAACCAGGTGCCTTGGAGGCACACGAAGAAATGCTGTCATACGAACGATGCCAATGATTTCATCCACAAAGACACCGAGATACCGCGTACTCTGAGAAATAACACGAGCCGGAGATCTACCTTCCATACAAGGCATGCAATATTGTGGCTTGAGCTGCCGACTCCCGGAGAGGTCATCGGGTGTCTTCGAGTGTATATGCTCCCATCCCTCTCTTATGGGTGTTCCGACTCCAACCCCCATCCAACCCCCCCGCGCCCAAAAGCGACGCCCTCCTCAAGACGCGTGACACGAGTCGAATGACTGATTGCGAGAGGGGGGCGGGGCGGGGGGGAGAGGTTGCTGGGCTTTCCAGAAAGACTCCGGATGGAAAGCCCCTCATTCCTCCCCCACGCAGAAGCTCCCCGTGCTGCGGGGGGAAGGTCGTGTGGTGCGGGGGGCTGTGAGGGCGGGGGAGAGAGAGAAGGAGAGAGTATGCTTTTGCCTGGGCGGGTGCTGACTCTTGAGTGAATCGCTTTTCATCTCAGCTGTCCATCCCCCCCGAAGTGCCAGGCCATATTGCCGCTCCCTCGCTCTCCCCCACCACCGCCGCAGCATCCCACACATACGCATATCGCTCTCCCTCGCTGTCTCTCTCTCTCTCCCCACAGTTTCCAGAGAAATGCTTCTCCCGACCGAAGGGCCCTTCCATTCCTCCCTCCCACCCGCCCAACAGCCCTTCTTCTCCACACTCAACACTCTCTCGTCCGTGCCTTCCCCCCCCCCCGCTCCCCCTCCTTCATCTCATTCCTCGCTGAGCACCTGCGTCGTCATTTCTCTCTCATCCTAGCCCTTTTGGGAATGCCGAAAGAGGTAAGAGAGAGGCCAGGGAGGAGGAGAGAGAGATGGGATGAGAAAACGAAAGAGATGGGGGTGGGGAAACTGCCTGTTTGCGCCCGAGGATGGAAGGGTGAAGTGAAACAAGGGGGGCGGTCGTGCTTCGGGTCCAACTTCGGAGGCTATTGAAGGTCAGGTTTCAATTTTTGGCGGGATCCCCCGTTTACCACCCCGCACGGCATCTTCCCCTCTCTCACCGCAGTAGCTACCCCATCATCCTTTTCCCCGTGGCGCGGTACATACGTGCCACCCTTTGCGGCGGATTTCACTCTACCACCCACCCCCCATTTCCCAGTGGTCCTCACTGGCCTTATAGCAGTGGTTTCGTTTGTTTCACGGTTTTCCCAATCGTTCCAGCCCGCCCCAGTTGGATGATTAAATCGAAGCTTTTGATTTTGGGGCGGAGAAGTTCTGTGTACTTTCAAAGCGAGAGGTATATATGGGTTATCTCTCAGTTGTTGACTCAGTTAAGTTCTCCGTACTCCTGTTAAGGTCGCTCGAGCCAAAGCAAAGCCACCGTATCTCCAAGAGAGGTTAATATTAATACCTCCCTTCAAAGATCAAGGATTAAATAAGAACGTTCATGAACACGTACGCGGGCACCAACATTCCACTTGAGTAAGGAAAGGAGAGTCAGTGAGTGAGCAGAAATCGTGAGTTATGAAGAATTTTACAACGTGCAATCCGGGGCGTGGTCGGAAATTTAGTTAGGCAGAAAAGTTATTCAAGCAAATAAGGGATATATCAAAAGGGAAACATAAGAATCAGATGTCTTTCGAAAGAATCCAAGAAATTGAGCGATGAACGTATTTTGAATAAACGATGCCCTTTTAACAGTCAAAAATTAATTTTTTCCTCGAAATAATGGATTCTAAGTGGCGAAAGCTCGGAAATATTTAATGTCTCGAGAACAAGAGAACTTGTACGAAATAATGAATGAGTGAGATAAACAATAAAAAGGCACAGATTGGTACCGGAACGAGCATGAAGTCAGTTCAACATGGCCAGTTTTCTAAGCATATTATTATTATAAATAAAGGTAATACACCGATCAGGGTAGGTGTAAATGGAATTCAGTAAAAACCCTCTAGATGTTAAAAAATAGTTTGCAGGTTCCTGCCTCTGGGACCCAAGCCGCCAGTTCGGCTCTTCACCAAGCAGGAAAAGTCAACCCATGCTTTCTCGTGGCGCAAACTGAGTGCCGTTCGCGGCAGCCGAATGGGCTCTGGCGATGGCGATTCCGCCAAAGTGAGGTCCACTGGCTTTTTGGAAAAGGTTGTTGGGCCCAGTACTCCTTTGGGGGGGGGGGGCACTGTTGGAGTCTGATGAGCTAAGCGTCTTGCAACAGCCAATCACCGTCTTGAAGGCGCGGAGCTTGAGCGCGGAGGGAGGAAGGGCGATTCGCCGCATCCTCGGGTGCGCATGGATCGTTTCAACGCCTTTCGCTGACTGAGAGTGGCACTGGCTTCGCGCTCAAAGGGTCAATACAGACACTCGACCTAATTGCATTTGTCATACCACCCCTTGAGAGACTAAATACCAGGTTTTGCAAAAGGGTCCGTTTCTCCTACATGGGGCTCGGGCGCCTAACATGTGACCTTTACTCCCATACCCTTTACCCTTCCCACCTCCTGAGGATCCCACGAACTAAACCTTCGGGTAGGTTGTACATACTATGCGCTTGTAGACGGAGTTTTACAAATGGATGTCCCTATTAACCTATAATACTTCTTTCATCATCTCGGCGTACGTTATACCCTTCCCCATCACGTCTATTAAACCTATTCTCTTTCTTCCCCTTTCCCGCTTGCCCAACATTCTCTCTCAATCACGGTCTTAAGAAACCTTTCGCTCCTTATTACCTCTTCCAACCACCTACTTTGTCTCCTCCAAATTCAATCCAGAATTTTCTTTTCCTCATCAGCCACACCAAGCACTTCCTCATTTGTCTTCCTTTCCGTCCACCGTTCTCCACTTAAAACTCTTCAAACTCTTCACCAGCCTCTTTTTCACATACTCACCTAAGGTCCCTGTCATCAGCTCCCTCTTAATGTTGAACGCGTCCTTCGCCAGCAGAATTTTCCTCCTAATGTCTCTGCTACTATGCCCATTTTCTTCTAACGTATGTACATCCCAAATAATAAAATTGAGTTCCTTGCTCCAGATTGTGCCCTCCTACTTTTATGATCAAGGCTACCTTAACAGATTTTACAACGGTGCCTTTTATAAATATAAAGGGTGTAGTGCGTATGATTGCAACCTAAATTTAGCATTGATATGGAATAATATTTTGGTTACACAAACTTTTCATTTTGAAAATCATTCTAGTGCGTTGATTGTGAGCCTATTGCTCCTGAAATAGTTTTGCCAAATCACAAATTGAATAAATCATCAACCAGTCCATATATTTTATTTGTAATTTTTATGATTTTTAAAATAGCCGAGGGAATAACCAAATACGACTCAACAACAATTCATAGCATATTTTAATAAATATATTGAATATAGAAAGAGTCAACAACAGACCTACCAAATATATTTCCTGATACCAATTTTCATTTTCCAACTTATTTATGACTTTTGGTAGTTCTCAAATTAAGGAAGCTCTTATGCCTACTCTAATAAATAATGCAATATGTAGGGTTAAGCAGCTTCCATTGCTTCATCTAGTCAGCGTAGATGATGTTCATCTCAAGCATCCCTGTATTTCCCAGTATGAAATGCATGAATTTAAATGTTTGGCAAAGCTAAATGAGTTATATACTCAATCTGTAAAACTGCACTCACTAATCGTTAACTGAATATGGCGTAGCCTCGGGGAAAATAGCAGGTTTGTAACTAATTAAATAACTGTCGTAAGGTGTGTGGACATTAAATGCCCGGCATTATAGTTTATAATTTTGATTAATTCCCTCGAAGTCGATCCATGGGTCGCAATATCACATTCATTGTTATTTTCATCGCTATTTACTTCTTCCAGAGTCTGATGGGGATATAGTTGGTAATGCATATATATAGGCCCGAAGGATAAACATGTTCTGGTTTCGGATGAATATATGTTAGAAGGGTAACCCATGTGTACAAAATCGATAGCTTCATGCTATGATGAGCATTCTGCTCATTTTCCAGGTAAAGCAGCCGGTGCCACGTATGTGTAGCCAACATTTTTCCCGTGAATGTGTTAAGTCGTTCTCGTTGGGCCACACGTTTAGTAAGCCGCAAGCATTTAAACGTCGCGCAGAAGAATAAAACTCAACAATCCCGTTTTCACCAAAGTTATTGCTTGTGAACAGATAAAGTAACAAAAAACTATAAGAAGTACAAGAAAACTGTAGCATTGGGATCCTCTAGAGACTCTACAGTAATATGCTATGCTGATCATATGAAGAAGGTCAAACTCAGTGGAAAATTTTCATTACTAAACGTACACAGTTTATGTTTTCAATTGATTAATTTATTTTCTCTCCAACCTCCACCTCCAGACCAACCGACCTGAGTCAGCATGTACTTGTCTTCCTTCGAACCCAATTTCCTCCTCCTTCCCTCAATGTCTTCAAATTCTTTAATAAGGGCGCAGCTGGATTCACTTCATTGTACTTGATGATGGCTTAACATACAAAAAAGGTCGTTTTTTTTAAAGTAAATCAGCGGAAAACACAAGTTTTATTCATTTAATGCTAGGCTAACTTGACTAGAAAAATCAATATCCAGAAACGAATATTATTTTAGCCCCATCATAGCAAGATAAGTAAAAGCTACATAGCAGATTAAAAAAGAGGGACAAATAGTCAAACTGATAGGTTCAAGTATTTTCTGTTCACAATCACCTGTCAGGACCATACCAAGAGCGGATCAAGACACAAATTCCACCAAAACACACAATATTAATCATCCCTTATCCTTTTTCCTATTCCCTCTCTTCCTCATGGCTGATGTTATACCATCTTCGCTTACACGCTATCGCGGAAGCTCCCAGTGTGGCTGGTAGATGTAGATGGATGGAGACATATTTACAAGAGAGGGGCGAAAAGAAAAGTTGGTAAAAATCAAAAGCAGGAAAGCTCGAAAACCAACGGTGAATCAGAGGTCTCCGAACGCATTTCCTCGCCGAATCTCCGTAGTGGATCATACGAATGACAACTCCGCGAGTGATAATGGCATCCGTTACTTCAACCTCGAACGCATGTACTCCTTTTTCGTCAAAGACTACCACCCGCGGTCATCTTGGGAATAAATAACCAGTAATAACACCTGAATTGGAGTTCAAACTTCCGCTTTCTTAAGCCAGCGATTCCAAGAATTCGGCCCGAACTGTTCATTTTTAAGTCGCGTATAATTGAATCAAAAAGAAAAACGTCGCGGGAAAGATTAATTGCCATCAGTCGAGGAACTCGAACTTGTGACGACATTCCAAAGCCAGAGCTACTCAACTCCTCCCGTGCCTTCTTACAGCCGAGTCAAAATTTTCTCCAGAAGAAAGAGACCTAATAATTTATTAAAATGTGGTTAATTTATGTTTTTAGCTCCTGTAAATTAAAATATGTATAACCACATTCCAAATTAACCAGTACAAAGTATGAGGGATGTTGTGATAAAACCTGTAGCATTCGAATCAATTTATAATCACGCTAGTATTTTCGCAACTATATATAGCTTTAGCAGAAATAAGGGTCATTGTAAAACCCAGCAGTAGCAAATATATAAATCACCGTCGAATTTCCCAGTAAAAGAAAAAAAATATCACTTGTATTTATCTGCAGACTCAGGTCACTTGTATCACTACCGACCCAGGTTTCAACAGGTAACAGTCATAATGTAAGTTTCACAAAGTGCAATTTTCCACAGATAAAACTATTTTATCTGTGAAAAATTGCACTTTTTAAATTTCTACATTATGCTAAATTTCACAACACCACGCCTGATACCTGACACGCCTGATAAATCATTTTCAGGTTCATCAAAACCTGTGTCGGTAACATATCACTTAAGTGTGAACAAATATAAGAGATGATTTTCTTAAATTGTGAAAATGAACATATTCCACAGAGGTAAGCCTGAAACTAGAAATGTGCTCATAAGAACCAACGATAAAGCGACTGCCGGAGGTGGTTAGTGACCGAGAGCTGAAGCGATGAACAAGCAAACACAAACTGACGCATGGGGGGAGTAAAACGATTAAAATTCTTAATGCAAATCAAACAAAAAATTAACTACAGCGAGAACGATGGAAAAGACACTTTACTGGGGCAACCGATGAAAAAACGCACGAATAAACAATATGGAGATCTAACGTTAAAGGCGACGAGGATTTAGAAGCGGCCGGATTCGTACCAGGATGAAAATAAAGGCACACGGCACATAACATTCCCATCGCAGGAAAAAAAGCAGATGAGCGGCAATAAAAATCGAGAGGCTTGCGCGAGTTCCTAAAGTATCACGTGCTGACGAAAACTGTCGTGCGCAATGGACCGTGGAGGGAGGGAGAGAGGGAAAGAAGAATCGAAGCAAATAAAAAATAAACAAATGAAACAAAAATTCAATCCCCGGAAAACCACCAAATATTTTCCTCCCACTTTACTCCTTTACCTCTCTGGTCCCATGGCTACCAACCCCTCCACCCTCCATCCCACGAAAAATAAAAAAAGCACACTCCAGCGCGCATCGCTCCCTCGACCCCTCCCCCTCGAAATCCTTCCCCTCCTGCCTCCCCCCTCTTTGAACCCAATTCCGAAATGTAACCCTCCCTTCCCCCCCGGCCCTATTCCTTCCCCTAAAACCCCCACCCACCCTCCCTCCTCCGCCGCCCACACCTCAGCCGCGTCCCCTCTCCCGACCCACCCACTTTCAGAGCGACCAGTGGTTTGATCGCCAATTTCGGCATTAGCGTGTGTAGCGAGAGGGCCGTATGTGTGTGTGGGAGTGAGTATAGAGGGATGCAGGGAGGGTGAGAGGAGAGTCCGTCATAGCTATGCACGCTGAATACATGGGAAGCACTGGGGCGTGCAAATGGGAGGCGGGATGGGCATGGGACTGGTGTGGGAGGAGCCGCCAACTGTGCCCGCCTGCCTGCGCTTTCGGTGGACGTACGTGTGTGTATGTCTGTGGCATTTCTATGAGTCGATGTGTGCGTGGGAGAGAAGTGTAGCGGGATGATCGGTCACTGTGTGTGTTTGTGACGATGAGAGAGAGAGACGATGGAGAGAGAGAGAGAGAGAGAGAGAGAGAGAGAGAGAGAGAGAGAGAGAGAGATGGGATATAGTCCGGAGGAACGGTGGGAGGTGGAGGAACATGCGATTGCTCAGCGGCGGCGACCGCGCAGTTTGATCGAGCATTGCCGGAGCAATGAAATCCCGGACAATGAAATTGAATTTTATTCGTGAAAGGAGAAAGGAAAAGTTTGACCAAAAACCACGTATCTGGGTTGGGGGGAGGACACTGGAATAGGCGATTTAAAGATTATTCTCTTTTTTCCCAGCGTCAAGTAGGGATGCACATGTGACTTCGCAAGGTTTAAGGAATCGCGATTTCGAGAGTGAAACTTCACAGCTCGAAGGCAAAGAATTCCGTGAGGTCGACAAAGTGGCTCCTACAGACATCACTTACACCGTACATATTTCTAGATTTTGCCATAATATTCTTTTACCGCCTCGAGTATAAATCCGAACTTAACCGACCTATCAACGTTTACCAACCTCAGGGGCTAAGTTAATGATGTCAAATGAACATTATGTCTCCATGGATAGCAGATTCTTTTACAGCAGAAGGACGATCTCATTGAAAATAAATCAAGAATATCAGATGACAAATGCATAAAAATCTCCCTTAAAGCCAAAACATTTTTTACTGATATTAGTTGCCATTTATTCATTATTAAACTCGAAATGTTAACACGTGTTTGCATTCATCGTTTCATAGATAACTAAATGATAAACCTAAAGATTCTCTCTCCTTTCATTTATAATTTTAACTAATGCTGCGTTAGTAAAATCGGATAAACAGCCAAATTTGAATATCAAGATATAATATGAAAAAAGTACTGTCATCTTAATGACTAATAAATTAGTCGTTACATATCTAAATTAGACTTTTGTAAGCGCTAAACTGTGACGCAGTGTCCAAAAGTCAAAATGTCCTGGAGTATCCAGCTTACAAAATATTTTTGTCTATGGCACATTACTATTTAATAAAATTGAGATGAGAAACACTAACCTCATCTTGTATAATATTTCAATAAGGCTTCAATTATATTGCATCAATTTTAAAGAAATCCTTTTCAACGAAAATAATAATAATGGCACATTTATTCAGGGCAAAATTAGGGCTATGTATCCCTCTCTTACATTAAAACCTATCACATCACATCCCCTGATGTGGGAAAAAACCCACCCAGGCGGGATTCGATTCTGCGACCTTCGGATTAGCAGGCGAGGGAGGACTCTACCCCACAGCCACCGAGGACGGGTTCTTACATTCGGTAGATGGAGACAGTGAGGCATTGATAAGATATTTCAATAGCTCTGAACGATAATGCCTAAATTATACCCTAAGCGTGGACCTCGAATAGAAGTATTTATATGACATATTTTATACGTCACTTAACTTACGGTGATATAAAAGCCTTTTATCTCAGTCGGTACGGCTACTATTTCACTCAACAACGACAACTTCCGCAGCAACCTTGTAAAAGCTACTTAATAAACACCGGTGCCAACTCACGATTACTTCTGCGAGGGCGGAGACCCATTAGACGGAGCATTTAAAATAATCAAGGGCACGGAGCTCAGTCGGTAACCGAGGGCCGTTTCCCGGCCACCGCAGCAGCGGCATTCTTTTGCAGGATAACACTCGGTTGCACAGCGCTTAGGCATACACTGCCTACTAGATGCACGGAGGGCGGCTCGTAGGGTTTTACGAGGCTCTCAGTGGTATGGAGCGGAATGGACAGCATAACATGGTTGCAATGCTACGCCGTGTTAGCGCGAGATGGGCAGCTCAGGTGGTTGACGCGAGAGTGGAGACGGGCGTTAAGGGCATCGGAGCAGCCAGCCAAAGGGACTCACGACTATAGCACACACAAGAAGGGAACCAACTACCCTCCCTCCCCGTCTCCTCTTCCGCTCCTTCTCCTCGCTCTCAGTTCGCGAGCAGGGGTGAAGGAAGGACAGGCGAGCACGAGGGGGGAGGGGAGGCAAAGGAATGCGAATCAGGAGGACAAGGAAGCAGGGACAACGATTGGAACGGGGAGGAGGAGTGACGTAATGGAGGAAAAATGGGCACGATGTTGCAAATGAGAGTGGATGAATCATTTATCGAATTAAAAGGTACTCCGAATAAACAATGTCGAGAATTAACTCGGGGGCAAAAAGTAGTTTGAGTCACTTTACAAAAAATTCAATGAAGTTGGCTTTGTTGTAAAAACTATCATCTTTCTCATGATATCACAATACCAGCAACTTTACACCATATGTTTTTAGATATCTGCACAAAAATTCCACCTGAGCGCTCCAGAGAATTTCTTTTAATGTGGAAGTTCTGACGCACAGATCGTGCCAGAAATGTAAGGGCGAGTGGTTTGTAAGTTTTCCCAATTATTTTTAAACACAAATTGATAGCTCATCCTAAATCTTTGTATAAAATAGTAAAATAAACTTTGATTATGGAGACGTTTTCAGCATTAGAAGAGAAGAGTGATTTTACTCTAAAAATTCTCTTCGCCCACTCACAAAAACGTATGGTCACATGCCAGAAAGAAATATTGTTTCTTCACACATTTATACACATTGTTATTGCATCTTAAAAATCTGACCAGAAAATTCTGATCATCAATGACGATAACGTGAATAGCAATTCACATGCCATAGGGTTCTTCATTCATAAAATATGAAACACGTCATAACAACTTTACGTTATTGACGCCGAACTACCTTTTACTCAGGCATAAAACCCGCAGTAAAAGCGGCACGAACCAACAATTAAACCACAATTGATGACAAATAAATGTCTTTCACTAAGTGTCTACATATATAGGTACTATAAGAGTTATAAACTTCCAGGATCTCTTCTTTTCGCCAGTGAAATTTCTGGGCGACCGAAGGTTAGCACGCTCAATTCAAGGCAAATAGCGCAGCAAATCATAACAAGTTTCATTTATTGATATCAATAAATTCTTTTTCAAACACACATTCCATCGGTCTATCCAGAGTACTCACGAGCGTAATTTGGACTAGAGTTTATACTATTCACTTACATCAACATGCATCACACGTGAGGGTGCTCCAGCATTGAAAGTATTGAAATCCAAGGCGAGGAGAAGCAAAAACCTGCCGAAAGAAGAGGGTACGGAGTTAAAAAAAAATATACATTTCAAGCGCATATCTTTACCAGCGCACAACTATTCTAATATATTCAGTGCATAACACATGAGACACAAAAAAAATTGTTAGAGCCTCTAGAAAGAGAAAGAGAAAAATTAGGGAGTAGAACTGAAAAAATCCAATCGAAATAAGAGCAGAGGATTTTCCCTACCAAGTGGATAAGTTTCCCTTCAAGCATTTTTAAAACATATTCGTGGGTACGTTTGGATTCTAAGCCCTTGGTAAAACGGACGGAAATCCTATCCACGTATAGAGGAGTCCAAAGCGATCGCAACTCCACCAAGCGGAATGATATTTTTCCATCCCAGTTAACACACACAGAGTGCTAGAGGAAACCAACATCATCCCACCCCCTCTGCCGCCGCCATTTCCCTCCCCCCCCTCCCTCTGATCTTTCTCCCTTCACCCTTCCTCCCTCTATCCACCACCCCCTCCGCCTCCCTCCCTTCCGACCTCCCCCTGAGTACCACCTCTCCCCCAACCATCCTCTACACACAAAAAGCACGCGGGGGGGATAAAAAAGGAAAAAGTTTTATTAAAAACCAAATGGGGATCAAAAACTAAAACAAAAATCTCTGCCCTCCCGGAATGCCACGCAATTGAGTACGTTTCATCAATTCCCAGGATTCATCTGGAGTGGAAAGTGAGCCCTCGCCGTGCGCTGGCCGACTCGCCGCGCTCGGCTCTGCTCACACTAAACCCTTTACGTTAACCCTCTCCGCCCCCTCCTCCCCAATACGCCCTGTACCCCCGCCCCCCCGCCTTTCACCCAACAGAGATTCCCTCATTCCGCTCCCCATGCATCGAAAACCCTTCTCATTTGCTCCCCACCACTCCCCGCACATTCGTCGGTCCCCGTGCATAGCCGCATGCTCCCTAAATCCCGATCCTGCTAACCCTAACTAAAACGTCCTCATTTCCGCCCAGCCAAACCTGCATAACGTCCATCCTTCCACATTTGAAGCGAGCCGTGTTCATAGACGGTGGAACGAAAGGGTTAGATATTCTCTCTCTCTACCTCCCTCTCTCTCCATCTCGATCCACAACAGGTAATAATTCCAGTCATTTTCCCAACTTGCACTATGCGACGCCTGTACTCGCTTCGAACGAATTTAATCCCAGAATCTCACATGCTATAATTCTTTCTCATACAGATGCGGGAACGAAGCTCCATAATCTCTTTTACGTATGGCTCTGACAATGAGAGTAGGAGAGTAAGCCATGCATGTTCAATGCTTCGTATTCAACTGGTGAAATCCACGTGCATTACCGCTGGACATACTTTGATAAATCAGCCAGCACACCGCACCACCAGGAAATGGTTATAGATCGACTGGTAACTAAACTTTAGATACCTAAGAAAAATGTCCTTAATATATTTTGACAAAAAAAATGCTTGAAACAAAGTTTAAGTAAGGTAAAGACAATCGAAAGGTCACCCTACAGGGTATCGCGAGATAATTCCCCATTCAAATGTTCCCACACAGTTAATTACTCAGGCACGGAAGTCATTGTACATGACGTTTAGACGGATGGCACAGGTACTAAAAAAATGCTAAAGTTGGACTCGATTTCAATTCACCCCTTCTCACGCGAAAACGCGCTTTGCAATGAGATAGGGCACATTGGAATGACACCGTTCGCTTTTTCGTGAGAAATATTTTTCCACGAGCACGGATTTAGAACCAGGGAGAGATTACGATCGCAATTTTTCCCTCTCTCTCTCCCTATCTATACCATACAGTCGACCGTCGCGAATCATTTTTAATCACTCGTCCTGGGCAATTCCATGAAACGCCTATGATTAACCCCTTTCGCCTCCTCTCCTGGACTCTCCATTCCATGCACCCTTTAAAAAAAAACCCTACCGCGTATAAGCCGGGAAGCTGAACGTCGATTTCAAAATGAACAAAAACATTCGTTTGGACGGATTCTCCCCGCACACCCCCCACCCCGCGTCGCACCCTTTTTTACACTTTGATGCTGTCCCTTCCTCCCCCAGCCCTCAATTCCCCCCTCATCAATCCAACGCCACGCTCTCCCAGCAGCACCAAGCCCTGGGTGCATGTGTGTGCGTGCATAATCCGAATCCTATCCCATACTGCCCTGGCACCACCGCGCTGACGCCTCATATCCCCGAGTCTCCCATAAACTTCCACCCTCTCTCTCCCTCCCTCCTCCCACCTTTCCGGATAGGGTGACCGGCGAGGAGTGGCGGTGGAAGCCCGCGATCAAAACCTGGACTGAAGCGGGGGACTTCGGAGCCCAAAATCCGGGACATAAACAGCACGCAATCCGGGCATAGTCGATTGATTAGGAACGGACGCGTGTTTTTTTTCCTGGCGCCTCACGTTTTAACACTCCGCCACATATGGTATGTTCGGTATTGAATCGTCGGATCCTTCCCCAGTATTTGTATGTCCTCCTCGGATGTGGTCGCTCAAACGAATATGATTTCCCAGCGCTACCAAAAAATTCTATAGTCACAGCTTCAAGAGAGAGGTTACTCTAATTCATCGTACATCAGTAAAAAAAATATTATATTGAGTGAATTGATACAATTCGTGAAATAAAAATAAGGTATTCACTACAAGGTGATGATCTCAAAAGCAATTTTTCAGTTGAATGATTTTGAGTCACCTTTATAAAAAGCCTTAATTATACATTGGCTTGATTCTTTGAATCTGGTTACGCACCAAATATTATCAATTTTTCAAGCCTTGATCTGTAAAACCCGAGAGCCTTCCTCATTTTATTCAGCAGTTTTTTTGTAATGGGTCAGTCAAGGGAGGTTATCAATGAGTCAGCCTTTATCGCAAGTCTCTCTGATTAAAAAATGGTAAGAGGAATAAGTGAGACAAAAAAATTTCTATCCAATTGGTATCCATCAATTTAAGATTCCTGGAATTTAATCTCACATTCCACACAAATGAGCAAACGAAGACTACTATCACACTATTCATTATCATTATATAAATTCGGCTTTGTTGCTTGAAGCGCTGGTTTCACCATTAACTCCTACCTTGTATTTAGTGTCAATCTTCTGCCTAATTCTCACCCTGATTCTTAAATAGTTGCCCTCACGTTTGTAGTTTAGTCCTCAATAGGTTTTGTAACTAATTTCGTTTCATTCAGTCTGTTCAATAGAGTATTTCAAATCGTACGCCCTGTTCACCCGAAAACCTATTTTTAAATACAAGCAGTGAACCAGGATAACCTACCCATTTTTCTTTTGTTCTGATTTGGTGGCTTACCATCTTCCTCCGCACATTTTTTCTTAATGTGATTCCCCTATTCATACGACGTTGTTTTCACCTTTCCATGAACTGATTGATTAAGACTTCATTTTCCACATTTTAAACTAAATATATCTTCACGAGTTTCTCATTGATTGCCTCTTTTTAAGTATGTAATTCAAATTGACCAAAAGAAGTCTTCTTAAAGGCCTTTAATTGTCAGCTAATGGAGAATTATCCTAGCTGAAATGTCCTCTCTGAGATCACTTCTTTTGCCTAAAATTAAACCACCTGACTAAAATCCCGTTTTACTCTATTACTGCCGATGCGTTTTACCTAATCATAATCATCAGGTATTTTGCCATACGAGCATCATCAATTTCCACTCGTTAAATAATACGTATACTAATTCTTCCTCTGCAATAATACAGGTGATAAGGACGTCTGAGTTAAAACGCAATATTATTAAATATTTTTTTAATAGATATTCCATTGTTGACCAGCTCGAAATGTGCTACCCTCTTCCTAAGTTTTGAGTTAATGCTAAGTTCAATCTATTGCCATGCAAATATTAATTAGTAACTAGTGTAGCAGAAGCCATCTGCCCAACATGATCATGAAAGCTTAACAAAACTTAATAAAATCGCGGTATTCTTAAGCACCCCTAACCTCAGTAACACATGAATATTAAATTTCCCTCTTTCAAAAAGTAATACCATCAAATAGTGTCTTCCTCATTGCCGAGCAGGATACTCTTTAAAATCAACTGAGTGAGTCTCATAGCTTTCTAGATTCATTATTCAGTACATTGTGTTATCTTGAACGATAATTAGATAAAACTGATGATCTCAGGCCTGACCTCGTGGAAATTATGGATATCCACGATGAGAAAACCACCTTTGTTAATTCCACAAACTTTCTTACGCTGGCACGACCCGCGTTTCACCACACTGTGGCATACTCATGTGCATTTAGCGGAAAGTTGCGGAAAAAAAAATTGTTTATATTAATATTAGGCCATATAAACTCCAGATGATTTTTGTTGGTTAGGGAGAAGAAATAGTTTTTACTTGTTGGTGTGATATTTTATTATGACACTGTAAGGACGGTGATTTAACATGTGTGTGTTTTTCAATTTTTCATATTGACATCATTCTCCTGATGGACAGGGGGTACACATTGTGTGCAGGTGACGAGTGTGGTTTATTTAGTTAATAGTAGTTTTATTACCAGTAGGCCATTAACTATAGATAATTTTGTTGGTTAGGGAGAAGAATTAGTTTACTTGTTTGTGTAAAGTTTTAGTCGGACACCTTAATGACGGTGATTTTTTTTATAATGTGCGTGTATTATATAGTTCTGTTAGTGATAATTAGACCTTTCCTCTTTTAAGAGGGTGGTCACGGCGGTTTTTAAAGCGCTTGGTCCCCAAATCCTCCTACACCACGCACCTCTTCTCACCCCCTCCACCTCCCCCTTACACTCCTAAAATCCCCACTAAACACTCCACCCCTCTCCTCTCCCCCAGCCATCCGAGTCGCCTAGCAGTCTTCTGAGAAACCCATAGCCTCTTTGGTACTCATTTTTAAACTTAACGGAAATCCTCTCCCCTCCCCCATCCCCACCCACCCCCTCTCCTGTCCTAAACATAAGCCCAGGATATATATTCCCACGCAACCTTCCGCTAAATGCACATGAGTATGCCACAGTGTGGTGAAACGCGCGTCGTACCAGAGTAAGAAAGTTTGTGGAATTAACAAAGGTGGTTTTCTCATCATGGATAATTAGATAAATGATCTTATTAAGTGAGGAAAGATGGACACAAGTTCCTTCTTCCTCCTAGCCCCTAGTTACGCGAGAGAAAATTACACCAAAAATCATAATAACTGTGAAACATAGACAAAATATTAAGGCAAAAGTAAAGAGTTCAATCAAGTTTATAGCATAAGGAGTTGAGATCAGGAGTGTTATAACAAACTTTTTCATTGAAAATACTGCAAATCAGGAAAGACAGGAGTTAGCCTTAGTGAATTATACCAACTCGTCAAAAAGTATATAGATTACAAATTAAGCATGAATTAAGCATAGATTACAAATTAAGCATGAGTAGGTACAATATAAACAAATATAAGAACGATAAAAAACTTTGTGGGAAAAAAACATCAAAGATTTGGTTCTATTCCCTAAGCTGCGAACCTATAGTTACAGGAGCTAAGTTATTTAATAAAAAATACAAAGAATGCATATAGGCAAGTGGAGAAAAATGGGAGAAAAAACAAATTTGAATTAACATAGATGAGGTGAAACAAAGGAAGAAACGGGATTTGAAGTAGCTGAAGTAACTACAACGATGACTAAGATCGCTGGTTGGTGAATTTGGTAGAATTTTTATGGTGTTTAACCGTAGTTATAGAATTTGTGAAAATTCGAGGCATTCCGATGTTATCATTATTGTATTTAATGTGACACGCTTATTTGTTGGGTTATTGTGGATTTACGCACCCTCCGCTAAAAATATCAAAGAAGGGGTGTTCATTATAGTCGATGGGAGTTGATTCCATTTTCAATAAGCTGTAACGGTTAATGATCTATTGTAGGGTGTCGTTCTGTGGTAAGAGATGGCATGCTTATTGTTGCCTCGAGTGTTCCATCCAGAGTGGTAATTTATTATAGTGATGAAGTTCTTGGCAGTAACTTAATTGACTTGATAATACGATTTGGTCATAAGGAGAGTGTGAAGTTTCCTCCGCGATTCCAGTAAAAGCCAATTCTGTTTCACTTTCTGATATGGTCAGACCGTTGCAAGTTGAAAATAAATCTTATGCAAGATATACACCTAAGAGGATGAAATTCGCCACGAAAGAAATCATTTGATTCAACCGGGATTTGAATTCGAATCTCCAATTGCCAGTCAGGCGCGTTAGCCAGTTACATCAACTAGCCATATCATTTGTGATATCGCAATGATTGGAAAAATTGTCTTAGCGATAGTCCTAGTTTGGACGAAAGTTATTGGCACAAATCTAAATACACTACGTCCCCATAGTCAAAGTGCGGGATTAGAAGGGAGGTTGTAAGTCGTTTTTAATGCGATGAGCATGACGTGCTTGAATCTGCGAAAAGAGTGGATAGACTGATTTATAATTTTACATGCCTATTTTGTACACGTGCATTGGTTGACCTTGTAAGATTTCCACTTATTAGAAAACCAAGGTTCCTAACAGTATCTTGAATGGGATACGAGTGCTCTTGAAGACAGATTCAAAAAAAATTTATTTTAACGAATCAAGGAGCTCTGGTAACCCAAAAACAAAGTCTCGCTCGTGTATTATCCATATTAAGGCTTAAGTAGTTCATTTTAGCCCGAGCGAATTAATTTACAAGATATTTACATAGTTATAAGGAAATACTTATTTGATGTACACTTACAGGAATCTTACCCAATTTGGAACTGAGATATATTATAAAATCATCGGCGTAAAGGATAATTAGAGTATTGATGAGAAGTTATCTCGCTAACGTTCGTGAAAAATATAAGAGAACCAAGAACTGAGCACTATAGAACACCTCGTGTTATTTGCAGCCTAAACGGACTTTCTGTCAACGATTAGAAATTTATGAGGAAATTGAATTGGAGGCGTTGAGGGGAAAACCAAGGTAGTTTAATTTTTTTCGTTCATATAATATATGATATAGACGTTACATGCTATTAACCTGACTTCCCCCTGCCTTCCATGAAATTATTCAAAATTCGATAGCATTATTTCAACTGCCGCCCTACTGTGGTAAAATACTTATGAGCACAAACTACTCCTATCGCTTCACACTTTACCTCCTGGTGAGTAACAGCTCTTGAGAGTTCCTCCGCGGTAAGATTTCCGTTAAATGAAGATACCAGCACGATGTTTTTGGAATTGCTGTCATCAATGGGCATCTCCACCCGAAGACACGTACAAAAGCCGTTACTCATCAACTGGAGCGCCGAGGAAACATTCGAATCAACGCTTACCTGTCGTACCCGTCTGTCATCGGCGAAGCAGTATTCGTTGGTCCCCTCAGTACTGTTTTAAGGGGTGATCGGAAAGCGCTAGCGCTTCCACCGCGTCAAAGCAGTAAGCAGTCGCTGGGAAGGACGTCCCGCGTGAATGCTGGCGTAAAAGGGAGAGGAGTAGAGGCATGGAAGAGAGGTTGAGAGCACAAAAGCCAGGGGCGCGCTTTGTGCATTTTGGAATTGAGTAGCGATTATGTGTGCCGAGGGGAGGAGGAGGATTTCGCCGCTGTTGCCGCTGGGGTGCATGCGAGTGAAAATGGCCGGAGGACGTGCCCTGGACAGCGCGCGCCACTGGTCGACGGACGCAGGGGTGGCGGCGCTGTGGGGGTTGAGCGGGGAATCGAGCGTGGAACGACGACAGGGTCGGCGGGCGCCAGTGTGGTACCCTCCGGATTGCGAAAGGAGGATGTGTAAAGGGTTCATCGGTGAACGGGATGGGCGTGGGCATGGAAACATGCATGCATGAGGGCGCGACGGAAAATCAGGGACCGGGCAGAGAGACAGTGGGTATTAACTGGCGCGGACCACGTCCCCGGAAAATTCCAAAAGAAAGCCCGCGCCCGTGTCAAAGGAACTATTTGGGGAGTTCGCCGTGACCGCGCTGTCGTCGTCTTTGGCGCAAAAATTCGTCAAGAGCTGTTTCCGTTTCCGAATGTATCCTTAGTCGGGAAAGTACATGCTACATGCATTTCAGCCATAGGGAGAAAGTGGCAAAAGAAGAAGATTACTGGTATAATGCCGCCGTAACAGTTATAATAACAAGTTATTATCAAGCGTCAAAAGCAAGTTTATAAGTCAGAAAACTGGAAAAATTCGTCAAAATATTTCATGTACCGAAATATTTTGTAAAATATAAAACTTAACAATGACTAGAACTCTAAATCTCAATAACAACAGTATAGATAACGAAAATATCATGACTCGCAATGAGTATTTCAGAAAAAGAGAATGGCACACTCATTTCGCTGTTCAACGGTAAAGAAAAACTTATTGAATAAATACTAGTGCACCGACTATAGTAGAAAAATGCTGCCATCTTATATTTATGAATCCTTTTACTTATTATCCGAACTTATTCGTACCTATGGCAAAGTTAACTGTGACAATAATATAATTAATAACGTAGAGATGGAATCATAAAAAGAATAAGAAATAGAATTTTTGCTAACAGTGCTCTTACACCAGCGGAAATAAATTTTCCCATGAAAAATATAGTAAAAAATGAATAATTGGACAGATTACTGTTATCATTCATGGGCCGCGGAGGAACGACTTATTCTGCTACCACTACTGAATAATAATAAATATATATACACAATAAATGCATATTAAGGCGCGTGTAGATACATAAATATCGTCGAGGTAGAAATAGAAATTAGGCAGAGAGTACACATGTTCAGGGGATATTATTCATAAACTTCAATCTCTGTGGAAAAAACTTCAGGAGTATCAATGAATGAAAGAGGGTTGGTTTTCTGCATAAAAATCACCATAGAACATTCAGCCTTGGATAGAGAACCCTTTTCCGAATCAGTGGAGCTTATGAGAGCACCGTTTGGGGAATACTAGAGCACGACACCTAACCAATGAACAGTCATTGCAAAGCAAGAGAGCCGGGAAAATGCTTAAATTTCGTAGGTTTAAAAAAAGTAAGCGGAGGGTATCCGCATTAACCATTAATCATTCCCGCGGAGCCGGAAGAGGGGTTAGAGTCATTTTTATTCCCGCTCATCGCAGTCAGCCCACCAATACCTATAAACGGCGTAACTCTCTTATTCCCTCCACTCCGCAGTACCCGCCCTCCAGCACGGAGGGGGGCGGCAGCAGGTCCATGCAAACGCTATTGTGACGCCGAGTGGCGTGGATTTTTGCCGGGGGTATGCATGTGTGATAGAGGGGGAGGGAGAGGAGGGAAAGGGGGGGGGGAGAGATAAAGGGGGAGGGGGAGAGGCGTTTGATGACACGACGGTCGAAATGGTGGCGAGAGGGCCGCGAGATTGGCGAGGAGGGTCGGATTTGGGGGGGTGTGGGGAGTGGGGGCGAGAGGGGTTGGGCGTGCATTGGAAACGCCAATTCCGACTCAACCTCCGCGACCCTGCGTGATCCTCACCCCCTTTTGCACCCACACCACCCCCACCTAAGCATCTCCTCCACCACTAGGGTCGGATACTACTAACTCTCCCGGATTTGCCGGAAAAAATTGGGCAATAATTTATTTCAAAATCTCCCACCATCCGTATCGAGGTACTTTCCTCTTTTTTGAGCTTGCATAATAATGTATAAATGTTCTCCTTTACAATGGTTAATAAGTTTTGTTCACGCAGTCATTTCTACCAGTATCGCCTTGCATGAAAATGTACCAGGTTAAAAAAATGACTCTTTCGGGATTTAGTGCGCATTGTCCATTTCTAAAGAACTCAAAACGTTTAGCCCCTTGTATGAGCGTCGTGAAGAGAATGAGATTTTTTCGGCACCCGTTCGATCAATTAATGGTAGCTAAATGTTCATTCGACCGATGATCCATTGTTGAGCAGATTCACATAGTATAAAAAGATTGAACGGTTGCCAAAAAAATCTAATTCACCTGACGACGCTTACAGTACGAGGAGCGAAAGGTTGAATTCTTTAAGAATGAACAATCCGCAGAAAATCCCAAAAGGATAATTTTTTATTAATGAAAGAAGCTGCAAAAATTAACATCAAAATGTATCACAATGCTTCAAGATTATAATGATGGTATAGTAATGAAAATTGACAAAATTTGATGGTAATTGAACTAACTTTTGGTGGAGATGGTCAACTGTGATCAAGATGTGGAATTTATGCTGCTCATTTATGGACAGTACACATTTTAAGGGTGTATGATGTGCTGTTTTCCTGACGTATCTTCTGAAGGAATGTCTCTCTAGTGATCCACCGGGTAAGGGGCTCCATCTCTATCGACGTTTCGAAGATACACTCTCTCATCATCATCAAGGCTTCTGAAGCTGCTGATCGAGCGCGCGTCGTTCTTCAGAACGCCGGCAAGGATGGAGACCATAACCCGGTGGAACACTTGAGAAAACTTCCATCATTTTTACGGTGGCTATAACCAATCATTTTAACTCAACTTAATGTTCCGGAATTTTTACTCATATAACGTACCGACATATCTAGTAATCAACTCACAGCCTCTTTGCACATTATCCTGCCACCGACTTCTCCATACTCTCAGCTGAAAAAGAGCAACCCCCTCCCAAAGAACAAATCTCGACCCCTTTCCCGCCGAGAGAGTCACATCCACCTACTCCTCAAAAATTAATCACCACCCCAAACTCTCCCATCCTACCTCAGCTCCTCACCCCTCACCCATACCGTACGAAAAATAGTTCCAACACCCATGAACGCCCCAACATATCTCCTCCAGCGAGACACTCGTTTCACCTTCCCTATCACTTAGCATTTACTCAAATATAGATCTCGCAAAGCTTTATGGCGCTACGTAGTGGACGATTTTGGAATATGGGCAACGGAACTTTGAAAATCCTGGTAAACAGGGGAAGAAGGTTGTTTGGGGTTGAGGGTCAGCCAGGAAAACTTACTCATTGCTGCTAACACAAGCGCTTCGTGAAGTGGAATGAGTCACCATTACCTGGAAGTACCGTTTCGACTCGTCTCACAATGAGACCTCAAAACAGTTTCCCTGGTATAATCAAAGCGATGGGTGACTTTAACCATTTGGCTTTTTAGCCTTGCGTGTATGTGCCTCGTGTCTACTTCATGTAGTAGTTTGGTTTCTCTTCCTCAATTTCTCACGTTGCCTCCCTCTCTTCCCCTATGACCTTCCTCTTCGACCTTTCCAATTCTACCTGCCGCGCAGGTCTGCACCAGGAACTCTTGCAAGAGCTTATTCCCAAAAACCCCCACCTCCCCCAAAACCTGCCTGCAAAACATCCAGTTTACCGGTTGATGCGCCGATCTGACGAACGGATATGGTTCTGATGGACGCAGAGGGATTGAAGATGGAGGGCGGGCGGGGGAATGGAAAGGGAGGATGGTGAGGTGGATGGGATTAAGGAAAGTGGAGATCCGTAGCGGGTGTGAGGGAATTTAGAGTAGAGTCTAGTGAATGGGGTATGCGAATTCGGAGAGGGGAGAGGTGGAAAAGTGATGCCAGAGCGAGGCTGTCCTATTTACAATTACAGTCAAACCTATCCTATGCGAGACCTGAGATAGACAGAAACCTTTCTTATATGAAAAAGAGTTGGTTGGTTGCGAAATTGATAGAACTTATAATAACAACATTGCAATCTCAGTAAAAAAAATGTATTGCTTCTGACTAGTTTCGCTGCACTATATCTTCTTCATGAAAGATGCTTCAGTGTAGCGTATTGTTGGTTCCTGTAGGTAAAATTTTCTAGTGAAACTAGTTTAAGCCATAGAAATCTTTTTGCAATTTCGCCTCAACCTCAACTATCACTAACGTCGGTTAATTGGTTATTCGGGGGAGGCGACTGACAACTTAGGTCATTTGCACCATTGAGGATTGATTAGTAGGTTGGTAAGGAATGGATTACGTGGGAAATGGAGCAAGGGTGGAGAGAAACACGGCGTGCGGATTACCCTGCTCTGAACGAAAGACGCCATGAGAATCACGGCTTGACGTCCCATTCGACGGACGGAGTAGGTACTAAACTTTGAGCATTCTACACAAAGCAGTCAATTATGGATCGCGACTTCCACTGAAACCGCCACTGCCGGAATCCGACCCCGGACCCTCGGGATGTAAGGCCAGTACTCCTCCCCCTGTACTCTATCTAAAATCTAAAGAGGCCAGTACTCTATCCACCGCATCAACCCTATCCCCCTGAGAAATAACTTTTGGTCCCGTTAGAGGTTTTGGCGGTTTTACGTGTATGTTTTACTCACGTTAAACGGAAACTGTGATACGCTGAAAAGGAATCGATATCCGGGTACGTGGACCTGGGCATGAGTGGAATTCGTTTAACATTTTCCCCTGAAATATTTTACTGAGAAGCAAAAAATCTTATAAAGAAATGTCAGATGATTTAAAATATTTGGAGGGAAGTAGTTTGAATTAACGTAATTACGATACATTCAAATTAATAATTGGGACAATTGGCAAAGTAAAAGCGTGCGGAAACATTACACGGTATAGCATGAAAAACTGACCAAGTCCGAAAAGATGCGGGTAATTTAAAATTATATTATTCTATGCACATAAAAACATCGCGTGAAAAATATGGTACTGCTCTTTCGTCAGTTCTAATTAATTCCATTTGGACTTTCAGGCAAAAAGCGTAGGGATCACATCATAAGGACGTAACCTAATGGATTTCAAAAGTCATTTTTTTAACCTACCGGCTCTGATTTTTTTAACCTACCTACTGCCCAAACTGGTAAAATATCACGGTCCCAAGAGATTTTTTTATTTTGCGGGAACTTTCCCGATTTAATACCATATTATATTCACGCAACATACTTCATTTAAAATACATAATATGGATAGTACAAAAAGCAAAATATACAATTTAATAAATTCCAACAAAATATATACCTAAGCAGTGAATATGAAGTAAAATTTGCGATTTTATAAATTTCACACATGGTAATTTAGCACATTTCTTTTGAACACAGGTATCCGAGTCATGATATGTAGTGACATTTTCTTTATAATCTATTGTAATTACGCATCATACGAGTAACAGGCATGGTATGAAACGTTTCTACTACAAATTAAATGTAGTACAATGCGTTTTCCATGTTGAGGCGAGTAGACAATTTAAATGGACGAGTTCAAATAATGGTGGACAGTCATAAAAGTTTATTACATAGCTTATATAGGAAAATGAAACCAAACATTTGTCGTCTCACAAATATAGGGCATATATTGAGAATCTGCAAGAGTCTCAATCCTCTAAAGAGAGAGTTTTCGACGGTGACGACGTGCGAATACAGGGAAGAAGAGGCGGACTGCGGGGGCGGGTAGCGTGTACACGTGTGGGGGAGGGTTGGTACTTGGTGGGAGGAGCCAAGGGAAGGGAAACGGGGGTGGAGGGAAGGCGAAGGAGGTGTGGTGAAAGGCGGGGTCTATGCGGGGATGAGGGAGAGAGAGAGAAAGGGTGAAGGTGGGCAAGGACAGATATCCGTCGCCGATTCAAATCACACGAATACACACAAACACATAGGCATTCCCCGACGCAGCGCGTTACCCCTTCCCCCGCTGACCACCGCTCCCTCTCCTCTCCCACGTACATACGAGGCTGCGGTGGCACATACTCACAGGGGGGGGTGCACGCGGTTGAGGGGGGGTTAGAATGAGGTGGGAGGGGCTATGAGGGGTGGGGGAGGTGGCCATACCAGTGAATTCCACCCTTCCCTCCTGATTGCCTATGTATTCCGTTCTCCATAACCCTCTCTCCACAAGCACACACATATCCACCCGTACACCCATTGGCGTCCCTTGAATCGAGTCCCCATCGCGTACGTCATTGGCGTGCCTCAGGATTCCCCCCCCCCCATTCGGTTCGGTTATCACGACTGCGTTTCGACTAACGTACACACCATTTCAGTTTTCGTGATAAGATTTTATTTTAAATCTCCGATGAGGGTCATCTCATGGAGTTATTTCATTCTAGGAAGGAAGAGAAAAATTTTACTAGGAATGATTCCAAAAGAATCCGGAGTCAGCATCGCTTTGGTGGGTGCTCCAGCGCTTTATTCATGTTGTATCATTTATCAACTTTGCAGGAATAAGGTTTGAATAGTTTCAGTGACAATACCACATAGGCAAGGCAAAATTAAATCCAGAGGTTTAATTAAACATAATAGAATATTAATCCACTATTTCAAACGAAACACTGCTCTTTAAATATCCCGCTCAGTTAATAACCACACGTAAATCGATCGGGCTCACATTTCGGCGACCTTAAACTAATAACGAGTCCATAAAAAGTTGCCTAGAAGTATTTCCAAGAGTTAACAACAGTACTTTTCAGCAACTAATTATATAAACTGAGGTTTATACAAATGTAATGTGATGAAAACCTGCCACAGATCCGAGATATAGCAAAATGTCTGAATATGAAATTTTTGCTTTGCAAATCGGACCAAGCAGTCTGAACTCTGAACCAGTCGTGCAATAAAAACTTCCCACATAGTTACGCCTGAAATAGCGCGTGATGCCCTAAATTTTCCAAATATGTCAGAACAAGCATTTTACCCAGAAAAATGTTAATTTATAAAACTTGAAAAGGAGATATTATTGTTAGCATCTTTAATAACATAATAAAAACTCAAATTTGACCAAGGAAACCTAGCCCGATGGTGACAAGAACTAGGCTGGTGTTTTCTAAAATTATTTACCTTCTTAAGAACGCCAAAAAATCCTGAGATTACTTATCCCTTTCATGCCTCTCTATTTGAAGGCTGCCCAGATCTCTACACGAATGCATTTCTGGTACTCCTTCGTTGGAATCGACATAACTCACCCATTTTCCCTATCCTTACAGTCCCACGATTTCACCGCTTTCGAAGCTACATCACGAACCTACCTCTCGTCACAGGCCAGGTTCACCCGAGAGCCTTCAACACTAATCCCTGCCTTACCCCCTGGACGCGCGCAGGGGAGAGGGTGGAAGCAGCACCACCGTGGGTGCAGGGGCGCGGCACGGGTGGGCACAGGAATCCCCACTCTCACTCCCTCCCCAAATGGCCTCCTCAACTCACCCCGGCAACAGCATTACTCCGAGGTCATAGCGGACGTGCTCCAAGAACGCCGCCACCCCTACTGCACAACATCCCATCTCCAACCCATTCCCTATTCACCACTTATCCAATTCTCACCCCGTGGAGTGGGAGATGCGAGCTTCAAACACACACACTGTCACAACCGCGCCGATACAAAGGGAAAACGACGGCGACAGGGGCGGCCACCCGGCGGCGCTGCGATCGTTGCTGGCAGAGATTTCAATGCCGCCTCCACCGTGCTTATAGGGAGCGCGGTATTCTCTCGGCCATATCCGCCGGGGGGAGAGCTGGAGAGTGGAAGGAGATAACCGATGTATGTATTACATAATGTGAATGTTCCCCCCTCCTTTCGCACGCACAAACACGCACCATTATAAAGTTCCTCTATCACATCCCTCACGGCCATATTTCTCTCTTTCTCACCCTTTTGCCAGCACTTTCTTCACGGACGGTTGTAGGGTGAACTACCCCATTCGATGCTCCTGCATCGTTAAGGCGATAAATTAAGTTCCGCGGGCACAAACGCATATCATCTCGCGAATACCGTCGACTACGTAAGCCAAGACTTCCACCCCATAGAGGTACTCGAGCACTAGGCATTTGCTTTTTGATGGTGAAACATGCTGATAAAAAGAACAATTCTGACAACTAAAAAATATTACATTAGGGCATTAATTTCAACATAACTTGCAAGAATTGTCACAAATGGTCCCAAAAAAATACTAATTTAGAAGTTTCCTAAGTATAAACTGGGCTAGAGTTTTAAAAATTCAGCTTTCTGCGGTGTTGAAAAAATAATTGAAGAAAAAATACAGCACATGGTGAGATTAGGATTCAAACATTCTGCCCAGCAGTATCATAATTACACATTCGCTGAAACTTATGCGACAAAATAAATCGTGCACTCATCAAAATATAATAAAATGGCCATGAGAGATAAAATCCTTTCGTTCGGACAATAACGTACCTATTAAAGGAAGAAAATCTGTAATTATATATTTAGGGGTGATGGAGCCGAATGGAGCCGATGGAGGGGCCTATGGAGCCGAATAAAGCGTCACCTAGGAGGATAAACCTTCCCAGGGACCTTGCAGTTGTGGTTGAAGGACTTGTACGCTCCGATTTCTCCAAGATGGGAACTGACGGGATCAGTGATTATTGTTCCCGGTAGGGCCACCGATGTCAAATACGTCGAATGTTAGGATTTAGACTAATGGTAGCCAGTGCAGCGTCTGTAACCTGTAATGTGGATGCGAAAGGCACCCCTCTGGGGTCATCGGTGTACTCGACTGGGGTCATTGGGAGCACCCTACTGGGATCAGACACCCCATTAGCATTAAATATTATGGACATTTCTTACAGGGAAATGAGTCCAGGCAACAACGGGACTCGGCCCCAGAGGGTAGGTGTCGCGACCAGCCGAAGTGACAACGAAACCCTGGCAGTCGTCATCACAATAAACCCTTGCACAACAGGAGAGGCACTCTCAATTGCAAACAGACACTAGAGGACCGTAAGTCAGAATAGTTATATGAAATGTTAGGACTATGCTAAACGGGGTAAGGAATAAAATATAACAGAAGAAATGGAGATGGTATGAGTACATCGACGGTCCATGCCAAGTGCAGTGAAAAGATACAACTAGAGCAATGATTACCGGTTGATGTGCAGCAGAGGGAATGAAAGCCAACGCGAGTTTGCTTTCGTAATGAACAGGAAACTAGGTAAGGCAGTAGTCAAAACTGTCACCTACATGACAATAATTTTTATATCGCATGCGGAAAAAGTTGTTCTTAGAGTTACAAATAGAAGACTAGAGAGAAAGGCTAACGAAAATCTGGGTTATTACTAGTTAGCGGTTTAAGAGAGAGACGGGAACGAGAGATAAAGGAGGGATGAGGTGCTAAAAGAGAGAAATCCAGAATTTAGCCACGAAGTTTTTGCTTACTTCATAGACTTCGAGAAGGCGTATGAAAGGCGCTGATTGGACAGAAATAACCGAAGATATTAGAATATCAGGGGTAGAAGTTCCCCAGGCATCTCATTAGAAATTTATAGATGTACCAGATGACTCAGCTAAAGGTAGACAATTTAGATTCGGCATGATGGACCACGATAGAACGGGGACTGAGAAATGGGTGTATGTGGTCAAATATATGCAATATGTAATGAAATTCGATACGACGCGATACACGACGCAACACAGTGTCACGCGGTATACGATACAATTCGATGGCATTCGATATGCAATCCAATGCAGTACGTTCTCGGTGTAGTCTGATATGGAATATCATGCGATAGGCAACATCAAGAGGTATATGACATCATGCAATATGCAAGTTCATGAATTGCCATAAGCGAAACATTCGATTTGAAATCCGAGCATCGCAATACCCTTCCGTGGTGTGAAATGACGAGTAGAACGAAGGCAAGGAGTGTGAGTGGTTGGGGTATTAATGGTTACGGCGGGGACCGCGAGGAGATTGTGGGTGGAGAGTGGAGCAGAGCGTTTGGGATGGCCGGATTGGATTCGGAAACTGGGGAGAGCAGGGAGGTCGCGAAAGATAGAGGAGACGGCCACATGCAGCATCTCTTGCCACCCAACACACGGGAGCCGGGCTCACTACCTCTAGACACTCATACATTCGACGACCAACCCTTCAAAACACATGCCCACACTTGCACACAGAGGCAAGCTAACAGACACACAAACACCCCCAGACGTTATAACCACGACGCGGGATTGGGTGCGCGCGCTACGAACATACGCCATCGCTGGCAAAATTGAAACTGTAACCGGCACGACCGAACCACGTAACGTGTTATCACTCCAAAGAGAGGGACGGGACGGGGTAGAGGATAAGCGGCACAGTAGCAGCGACTGAGGGATGAATGAGGAGGAGAGGGCGGCAAAGGATTTCGGGACGGGACTGTGTGCACCCCGAAGAAGGGGGTGCGAGACACACATGTGCACCGCAGGAGATGGGGATGCGAGAAGGAGAACACCGGAGACGGAGGGCTTTAATGGACTGGGCAAAGGGATGCGACGGGAGTGTTGTGCATATACAGGAAGGAGGAAGGGAGGGAAGACGGCGAGGGTATGTTTTAGCGGGGAATAGTTTAGTGGTGTAGGGGGGGAAGGAATAATTTGAGCAGGCGGGGGACCCGAGCATAGGGGGGCGGGGGGGTGACGCACGGGAGTCGATCGGGGGGAGGGTACGCGGAAGGAAGGAGCTCTAACATCGGTAGGAGAGGATGAGGTGAGTGAGATGTCTGACGAAGGAGCGGATGGAGGAGAGATGGAGGATGTGCATTGGGGACGACTGACGGCCATGAAAATGCGAGAGGCGTGCGAAACGTTTCAGCCCAAACAAGACGAGCTAAAGCCACCGTCGATTAAAAACAAAGATAAAGGTAGTTTGAGCGAGATTTTTCTATAGTCTTAATTGAAACAAAATTCGAATTTAATTTCAAAATTTAAGAAGTTGCAAGAAACATGAAGTTAATAAATAAACATTAATAAGTCAAAACATTTCTTTGTACCGTTGAATTTATTAGTAATTGATGAATCATACACATTTGAGGCGTCAACTTGGCTTATTTGTTTAACACCGTATGGGGAAAGCCTCTTCAGAACCGAAGGATCTTGAAAAATGTATCACTGTGATTAATGATATTATTCTTTTAAACAAATGAGATCAGATACGAACTACACATCGTTACATTACTGACGCCATCCATGCGTCAGAGCTTCCTCATTTTTTAAATCATGTCTCTCTCGAAAACGGCTTCTATTTTTTGGGAAGTTAGTAGCTGATATCTTGGTGTCATCAGAAGTTTTTGAACTTATTCATGATAATGAGGCCAAATTCAGTGAATTTTATGTGTAGCGATATCTTGCTGTAACTACCTTACATGACTTCTTGCAACAGAGCTTTATTTGCATATTTATTTATAAACGCCAATAAGCGAATCATGCGGTCATGTCATCGCTACAACAACATAGTGGGTGTAGCCAAAAATGTAGAAAAGGACCTTTATTGCGATTGCAAAACGTATACTTTAAAGTAATTTCATTCGTCTTTTTTCCCAAAGAGTTAATTACATTCAGTTAAATTAAGTTTCAAAAGAATAACTCTGTATTGACTTGATAAATGTTCATGATTGTAGCGTTAATTTGTTGTAGCAGTTGATTTTCATATATTAAAAATACCCTAATGTCCCCGAGCCAAGCCTATACCTTCAATGTTTATATCAGTGCGGGAGGCTCTAAAACTACATGTTTTATCAAAACTAAATTTAAATATAGCCATCATGTTAAAAATCTTGAGTTGATAATTAAAGAAAATACATCATACCTTAAAGATACTCAACCAATATACTTGCCTTTTATCACAACTATATCCAAGATAGCCTCAACGGAAGGAAGCTAATGTTCGCTATTTCATTCAAATTGGTTAACATCCCTAAAGATAACTGGCGATGTATATATGAGGGGTTTGTAATTTATCGATGCAGCGCTTGCATGGGCAACGCTAAGTGTGAGCCGTCTATTGTGGCGAGGAGAAAATCACTATCCAATGCGTTTTAGCCTCTCGTAGGCACAGATAAGGTGTAATACCAGATCAAGTTTATGCGAGGACTACAGCTAGATAGTGCAGCAGGGGAAATACAGAGGACGGCAAGCTATCGGGCACGTCAAAATCAATGTATTCCTAATTATTGGAAAATTATATCACGTGAATTACTCAGTCAATTACCTGAAAAATTAATTGGCATGGTATTCTAGAGACGATTTACGATAGTTTAATACTGTGGCTATGTAATGAGCTGACAAATTCACAACATTCCTTCGAAACAAGATTCCAGGCATGAATATGCTATTAGTTTAATTAAAAAATCACAGATAGATTTAAGAATAAACTGGTTATGATAAGGGACAGTTTGTGTCGTAAACGTAATGGTTATGTACCAGTACGTATTTTCATATGCTAAAAAAGAGCAGATAATACAATAGTATTATGACTAAGTTTGATACAAAGAAGTGATCCCGATGCGTAGTTTAAATGAAGGTCCTCCACAGAACACAATGATTGCAGTTAAAAAAATGTCCATAATACCATGTTATAAAAAGTTTTTTCCAAAATAATTTCTAATTTAGGATAACTGTGGACGTTAATCAACAATGCATCCATGAAACCGCTAACATAAAAAGTATAAAACCTCTCTTCGTCTCCCGATGCGATCAAAAGTGACCTATCACGAAAAAAATCACTGGTAATCTGGGAAGTAGGGAGCCAAAGCAATCAATAAATGAAACATACCCGTTGGATCAGAAAATTCAATATGGTTCCGTCATTTCCCCTCCGCCTGCAACGAATCTTCACGCCACTCCATCACACCACACCACTTCTGTGAAATAAGCAATACCAAAAAAAGAAGTCCCTTAAAATATAAAAATTGCACTGACTGTAAGTCGGAAAAAAAACCTTGGACCACATTTCATTTGAATGCATATGCATTTAAGTGTTGGAACTCACCAGACAGGCAGTAATGCCACACATCCTTGAGGTGACTTGCAGGGTGTTTTGTAGATGTAGATGCAATGGAAAAGATACACCTCACCACGCACCGTCCCTACCTCCTCATCCACATCGCCTATTTCGTATGTCGAACGCCTTTTTCCCTTACGCCGTTTTTCTTTTCTTTTCTGCGACCGTCTCCATAATTCTTACTCACCCTCACAGCCCCTTCATTCGTGACAACCCTCAAATTTCGCGACCCTGACCGTTTGAGGACGATTCTTATACTTTCCATGGCTTTTTTCCCAAGGCATGCTTTCGCACAGTGAGCTCTAGGTCGCAGCCGACCATCAACGAGCTTAAGGTGGCTGGAGCGGTAATCGTGGGTCATTGAGTGCACATTTTAATATTTTTTTAAGTGAAAAAATTATTGGACCACATTCACGTTAAGTGGCCTGTTTATACGTTGGAACTCACCACACAGGCAGTAAAAGAAACTAAACAATAACTGTTTTATTTTTTTCCTTAATTAAAGCAAGTTATGACTAGAGTTTTCAGAGCGGCATTCGCAATTTTGACAAACTTATATTGAATATATTTTTCTAATATTGTACTCGGCGGGACAACTTGATATTTGCTAGCAACATTTATAATAATAATAAATACAATATTTCGCTTTTAGAATAAAATCTGTACATATGTCATCGAATTATTACGAAATATATCTCATGCACTACAAGGCTACCTGCGAAAATAGCATAGATTTGCCAAAAACCAAATCGGAATGAAGCAATTTTACTAACCTTTATCTATAGATATCACTAATGAGAACACGTATGCGAAGTTTCACGCAAATCTGTACATAAAAAAAATTGCTCCAACCACCTTAAAAGATAAAAGCCCCAAAGTTGAAGAAAAAAATGGCACTACGACTCATTGAAAGAATAGCACTAGTGATCATAAGTGGAAATCTCGCCTCTCAACATACCTTTACTTTTTATATGAAAGTTTAAAAAAAATCCTCTCCATTCGGGTGAAAGGGGATTAAAGCCTCGATGTGAGGAGTACAGGAAAAGCCGATGCATGTGTGTGAGAGGGAAGGGTAGTGGCTAGAGGGAAGCGGGCATGCAAGCTCACGAAGGGTCGAACCGAAAGGGAGAGAGAGGAGGGGTCGAGGGACCGGACTAGGACATATTGAGAATGGTGTGGGAGGATGCACGCTGTGTTGCCGAGCGACAATGTGCGGGAGGGAGAGAGACACAAGAGAGGAGATCGGACGAGGAGAGGGGCTGTGTGGGAGAGAGAGCAACCGATGGCTATCCTCCTGTCGTGAATATTAGCGCGGCGCAGCGACACACGCCTGGGGCTCATCAAACCGATCCCGTTCACCCTGCTGCTGGACCATTCCCACCCCCCCCCACTCCCGCTTATCCCCAATCCTCCCTCTCTCCTCCACCACCCCCTGTCCATCGCGTGCACCTCACCCCAACGCACTTGCAAGCAATCTGCGCCCTCTATATATCGACCGCCCCCAGGCATTGTCCATCCGTGCCTCCTCCTCGTGTACTGTACTGCCTCCCTCCCTCCGCGAGCCTTTAACACCCCCCGCCCATCACCCTTTCCTCTCCCAACCTCGACGATGACCCCTCTCCCCACCCTCCTCTCTATATATGTGCCTCTCTCACTTGATAGGACTGTGCAATATTCAAATTTCAGGATCAGAGGGTTATGTAACGTTTCCAAAATGGCGCGATATCTCGCCTGATATCAAATCAGGAATGTTATAGTGCACCACGTAATCGCCACTGAAACATAAATAAATAAAATCTGATTATTCTCTATCATAGGTTAAAGTAGAGAGAAAAGAATGCATAATGCAAAAAAGTGAAGCCTGTTTCTTTGGCGAAGAATGTTATAGTGTATGACGAAATCCTCAATGAAACATGAATAGATAGAATGTGATTAATCTCTATCAAAGATTAAAGAAGAGAGAAAATAGTTTCTTGACGGAAAAAGTGAAGAATGTTTCTTTTGCGAAGAATGAAATACTTAAATTGGTTATCCCGCACAATTTGTCCCTTTATTTTCAATAATGACTCAATATTATTTTTTGCTAACGTACCTAATGGTTCCACCAATTATCCTCCTCAATTCTCTATATTAATTGTTGTCTACTTACTCATAACTGGTTCACAAAATAATTTTAAATTCACCACAAGAATAATACAGGTATGGCACGAACATGTATAGAATTTGGCATATCCATAAACGTATGCAAGCTGGTGAAATTTCAATAGCGTCCGGTTAAATAAACAAATGTCTGCTTGTTAAAATAGCATTGAATTTTCAAAAAACCAAAACAAAATTGAATGACAATTGCCGATCGGTATCGCTGTTGGGAGGACAAGTTTTTGAAACAAAACAGGCTTTTCCTAAGTGCGAAAATAAGCCCTCTCTCCTTTAACGTGATTTGAGCGAGATATCACCAAGAATAAAGTTCCATGAATGTGGCCTAATTATTAAAAAAATATCTCATAACTAATGATAACAAACACTCATCCACTTAATTCACTACTTTTTAATATACTAAAAAAAGAATCTATTTTCCATGGGATATGGTACGGCTGTGAGCCCCAAAGGGAGCGTCAGAAATAAAACGGCAAGCATTTCATATATATTCCCCATTATTAAAAAAATATATTTATTATTCATTGAAATACTTTTTACGAAAAAGCTATCACAAGTTCGATATTGAATTTGCTCTCTTCGTAAAGTGTGAATTGAATTAACAGTCTAAAATTAAGTCTAAAGTATGTATATTTTGCTGATTACTTGGAATTTAAAACACAAAAACAAGGTTTTACGTCATTAATATAGTTACATTTTCCTAATGCTTTTCACAACTGCTTCCATTTTACAGTAAGAGTTCAAATATGGTCCATAATATGACTACAGAAATGTCTCACTCCGCCTTCCTTCAGGTAATCGTGGGTTATATTAATATTTTTTATTTAGGTAAATCGGAAAAAAATGGAAGCAATTTATGGCTAGTTTTCACCGCGATATTCGAAATTCAGACGAAATTACATTGAAATGTGTTTTTTTCGAATATTGGATTCGGTGTGACAACTTTTAATTTGTAAGAAACAATTATGAATGCATTATTGCGCGTTTAGAAGAAAATCTGTACACATGTAATCGAATTATTACGAAATATATGTCATGTGCCACATGTCTGCGTGTTAAAAAAGCGCTGGAATGCCAAAAAACCAAATCGGTATGATGCAACTTTTTTCAATTTTATCTAGATATATTTTACTAATGAGAACGCGTATGCAAAGTTTCTCGCAAATCTGGACATAAACAAAAAGCGCTCCAGCCAACCTAATTCCATTCTCAAATCCTTCCTTCTCCTCCTCCTGTTCCCGCTGGGATTCCCTCTCACATGGTCAGATGGCGTCGTCGCATTGGAGCTTCGGCGATGGCCGAAGGGTTAGGGGGAGGGACTCAAGTGCCGCGGGGGGGGGGGAGGCAGAGAGCGCCTCGTCTGATGGCGGCGGTGGAGAATTCCTGGGACGCTGCGCCGGCACTCGAGTGTCCAGCGAGGTATGAGAAAGTGCGAGGGCGAAAGGGGAGCGAACGGCAGCGGTTCGCTTCAAGGAAAGTTTTTGTTGTTATCATGGATCGAAATAGGAGATATTGGAATGGCATGTGACTTGGTGGAAAATTTCCGCCCGACCGAGCGAGATCAAATGCATTCCACAAAGACATTACCTCCCCACGGATTTAACACGGCGGCGACTAGGGTGCTGAATTTCGGTTGCCGAATTCACCTGTTCCCGGAAAAAAAAGAGGAGAAGTCTAAATGAAAGGTAAAAGTCTCCAGCAATCCCGGATGAAATTGAGACCTATTAGTTCACTCCGTGCATTCAATAGGTTAGAAAAAGGGTCGATCCTTTCGACATCCGGTTTAAAATATCCTGATTTAACTTCTTTACTGTTTTGTACGCTATTTGTTTCAGAGTTCCGACTTTCTTTGCACTAACTTTAAAAGGAATGACCACAGATATTCAGATGGAGCATGACTATCCTCGATACAGACATCGCTCCAAAAACGCAAAATGTGAATTCTCTCGCTGTAAACCGTGAATGATGGAAGTTACAAAGTTATTGTTCGATTCAGACAAATTTTACAGTTAACAATAACAAAATTTTGTCAGCTATTACAGTGGTATGTGTTGTTTCTTTATTTAACCTAATACAGGATCCTAGTAACTGATATTTACCACAATACAAGTACGGCTCATTTCTTTTAATTTCTCGGCAACAAATCAGGAAATTATGATTATCATGTCATGGATGAAAAGCTACGAGCTATGGTCTGCTAAATTTCATCCTTATATTACACTAGAGATAAAAATTAAATAAGTAGCAACTCTTTCACTAATATTTAGTTTGAGAGGGGCCATTTGTGGGGCTATAGCGCTTTAGTATTAGGACTTATGAAAACTGGAAGATCAGAGGAAGGAAGGGCAGTGGTTTTTTGGTCGAATTCGACTCTTCAGGTTATCTCATAAAACCAATCGGACTAGTCATTCTGGATCACATCTCCGAATACATTTATTTGCATTATTGCTCCATGAAACAACATTCCAAGTGAACTTCAAAATGTGCATGATCTAGAAAACAATATCCCCTCACCCTAAGAAATTGGTTAATTTTTACCTGAAAGAAAGACCGCATGAAAAAGACTGTTATGCCCCTCCATTTCTTAACGTGATCAGATATATATCTTAAGGTTAAAGATAATGTCCATGGTTATGCATAAGCGTAAAAGAACAGGTAAATATTTTATAACTCGAAGAAAGTTTTCTCTACAGGCATTTTTCTGATTACAACTAAACTGATAAATACTCAGAGCCCATTAGTACTTCATTATCCACTAATTCATTAATATCCGGTTTTATAATCTCTGGTTAAATATTTCCTCGGTACGAAAACCGAAGTTAATTAATGTTCTCGTCGATAACGCTCACATCAACTTACCGATAGCCTAATGGTAATAAAAACTTGAAATCCAAGTTAACATTAAGGAAACGGAAAGGAAAGGCTTACGTAAACAAGGCAGAGTATAACTGGGCTTAAATAAATCAACTATGTACTTACATGACGTTGTCTTAGGGTAGATGAGGCGGAACTTTTTTTATAATGAAAAAAAGAATTCCATGCAATTTTCCACCAATTATGTATATTTCCACGAGATTAATTTAATGTACTTGGTACTAAAACGACGCATAGTCATTTCATTTAGCGACCATGTATCTTCACAAGGCTGAGCCTGAGTTGATAGAGTTAATGTAACCCAGGAACTAGTCTTGAATTTTAGCAACCTTAGCGAGTTCAAATCACTTTTTACGTCGCGATTTCGACTTCGGATAAAGTGGAACGCAAATTTCTATCGGACGCATTCATAATGCGTCCGTCCTCTGGCGGTAGAAATAGAAGAGCCGTAATGACCTGCAGGGTGATGCAATTACTATGAATGGAGGGATGAACGGGATGTGAGCTTGAGCAAACAAAGGAAACAGAGAAGAGCAAGATGGATATCGCTCCCATGAAGTGGACGGGCATTCATTAAATGCATCCGTCTGAAAAACCTCATTAACAGGGGCGTGTTACGAAACTTTACGCAGATTGCCGTTCCACATAAATGAATAGGAATGAAGTAACACATCAAGTGGTTACGTTTCCGCCATATCCATTAAAAAGACCTCAGCCTGCATGAATGGTGAGTGAATCGTGATGATAGCATGAACTCCAATCATTAGTTTCCGCATAAGCAAGTTCAGTCCGAGGCATGCATTTTTTGAAAGACTGGCGAACTTTACCAAGGCAATGCAACACATTAGCGACTCCCCCCAAAAACTCAGAATGATACTGCGAGTGATTACCAAACAATTGAGTAGGCAACAACTTTGTTTGTAACATTCGATAAAGACTATTACTAGTCAGCTTATTTATGGGAGCCAAAAAGGGTCCTCCGTCGTTAGTAGATAGCGTGCGATACGCCTCAGTATCGAAGTTTCTATCCCACGGTTTCTGAAATGCCATTGAGTTTCCATACAACTAGCGTATGATCTCGTGATCTGAGGGAACACGGAAAGCTTTAGGAGGTTTTGCACCTCATTATATATTTTTAATACTTTTTGACATGCATTGCACATAATTAAATGACAATGTGCATTTTAAGTAAAACATAAAAACAATGATCACTCCAACTTGTAATATGAATGTGTATTTAAGCATCTGAAAAATGAAAAAATAATACGGCCCGCTTCAATTTCATTTAAAAAGGATGTTTTAGATATATTCTCTAAGAGTAAGTACATTATTTAAGAGTTTATTGTAGTAAAATCAAAACTTTAAGCAAATACAGCATAGTCATTTATTCCTGCCGTATTTTTTACTCTAAAATTGAAAACTACATTACACGAGCGTTAAATCGTTCAAATTTGACCTCTAAATCTGAAAGTCTTCACAGGTGAAAAAATACAAGTTCACCACAGTATTAAATGAAGATATGAATTAAACTGGAAACCATTTGCCTCTTTAAAATTAAACTTTAATCGAAATTGTCAATAGAAGCAAAGGAAAAAGTAGCTTTTTCCTTTGCTTCTACTGACAATTTGGATTAATCTTTAATTTAATTCACTTGTCAATTGCTCACTTCTTGAATTACATTTTCCCCTACTCACTATTAATCTGGTTATGAAAATCGATCATGAGCTCTAAATGACCGTATTCAAATTAGGTGGAAATAGCTATTATTTTGACTACCAATTCGAGTAATTTAAAACAAATGACCGGACTGGTGACAAAAAGAATATTACCACATCTATAGCTTTGAATGACACTCCTGAATATGTTTGGCAATTATATGAAAATAGCTGCAGTGGCAACCGAGCAAAACGATGACTATAAAAGGTTTAATGATAAATATTTTCGCATGGGCGATGGCACAACAACATACGGATGAGATTCGTGCACTTGCTGCCCGCATAGCGACGAATGAAGCGATCGTTTCACGGCTGGCCGTGAAAATCAGATTCATTCAAAAAGCTCATTATTTATTCCCGTAAAGTAGCAATATAATACATACTTTGCAGCAATTTTGTCGGGACGAGAGCGCATATATGCCTGCAGCAAATCTTTTCGACCTCCAACCCTTCCTCCTCCCCCTACTCCCACGTTCAAGGGGTGTCCAACCCCTCTCTTTCACCCCCATCCCCCTCTCCCCCTCGACTATCTCTCCGCCATCCCCACCAAACCCCTCCCGTCACCCCCATTCTCCAATCCCAGCATTCGTGATCACAGCACACACGGGGAACCAAGGTAACGAACGATCGACGGGAGCATTGTGATTCAATTTGGAGCCAAGAGAGGTCCTCACGGCATAGAACAGTGCCGCTGCTCCCACGACACCACCCGGCGCCATTCCCTCCCGTATGCCCACTCCGCACCCATCGCCCTCTTGCACGCTATTATTTTTTATCCCGTCCACTCCTTACTCGTCATTCCGGACGAAAATGGGTGTAGCACAATGGACGTTAGAAGGAGAAATGCGTCAGATAAAAGTGGCGTAGCAGAGAGGAACATTTTTTTAAGGATTATTATTGAAAACGGGTCCGGTTTCCTCGAATAGTCGACATCATCCGGCCCTGTAACTTGGTCATCTCCGCTATTGTCGGCCCCGGTGGCGGCGAGGTTAAGTCTTCGCCGGATAAATCCATGGTCGTGGGTTCGAGTCCCGCCAGGGTTGAACCCAAAGCATGGGTGTTTGTGTGCGTACTTCTGCGAAAGTTACAAATTCCTATTGAAAAAGACCTTAAATTCAGTTTTCAGTGGCAGTAAAAAAAACAAATGTTTGATATTAAAATCAGGTCACTTATTAAATAAAAATAATGAAAAATCTACAAAATGTTCACCTCATTCAGCGTAAGATTTGACTAAGATAAGCCTGACTTAATCGAACATAAGGCATGACAGGTAATCTGAACATAAGCGAAGAGTAGGTTTGGCTTTTCGGATTTCATGAAGAGCCATGGGAAGTATGAAGAACTAAAGAGAGATGCCGTGTGAGGGATTAGTGCAATCTCAGCATAGGAAGTAGCAATGAGTAATCAAATATCTAATGCAGAGAAAGAGATTAAAGTTTTCCGTATAAATGAGTTCAGTTCAGGACTAGCCGACTAGTCAGGAACGTCGACTGTGTCCTTTTAATAGGAACAATATTTGCTAATATAGGAGGAATAATCAACATTAGCATGATTAAAAGTATATATAAAAATAGAAAATATTCAAAGCCTAATGCACACGTATTAAATTCTAAGCACAATTCATTGGAGAGAATTTGACACTCTTGTCACAACACCCCAGCTAGAGCAGGAATACCAAGACGATATTCTGATAATTTATATTCTTATACAGTATGACATATTTTATCGACTCTAGAAAGCTCAAACATCTACGTGTAAACCTACAGTCTCTTTTTCATCTTATGGAGCATATCCAGCAAACAACTCGAAACTAAATCAGTAATCCTTCACAAACCTAACCTGAGCGATAGGAAACCAAATAATAAAACTTGTCGTCCATAAAACTCTTCACCCTTCTCCCAATACCTACTACATTGCCTTTCCACTCCCTTTCGAAGGGTTGAAAAAAACAGGGAAAAAAGGGAATTAATTCCTCCAAATGGATCACGAAAAAAAATCAGTCCCGCGGATTTTATTTTCTGACACCTGCCCACCAAAAATCTCCATCTCGCACACCTCTCTTTTTTTTCCTCTGCTTCCGCTCTTTTTTATTCTCGCTCAAAAACTCCTCCACCCTCCTCCCCCCACTCTTATTCTCCCCTCCCTCCCCCACTCCGTGGTCGCCCGGGAGGAATAGATTTTTTCCCACGCTGCAATAGTAATGATGCCATTTGAGTTTTACCGACACACAATATATCCTCGGATAAGAGCTCTTTTATAAAGCCCAGGGAGTTTCATTTCCTCCCATCACACAAACACACACAGATTCATTCATTCTCTCTCATTTTCTACTTAGCTTTGTTTACCTCTCACCCTCCGTGGCTACACTTCATCTCGCCATCCTAACTTCCCACTCCATCCCCACCTTTTTCCATCAATTTAAAAGCGAGCTTTTGGAGTGGAGACAGAGTGAGAGGGCTCTAGTATTAGTTAGGGTGGGCTGCCAAGGTGGTGGATATGATTTTTGGGGATGCGAAAGTGTTTATTATGTGATAGGCATTGGAACAGAGATGCCTGCGTGCCATAGGTGGGGTAAGATCTGGCTCATAACGATGGAAAAATGTCTATTGCGAAATTACTGGAGGAAGTACAGATATGAATAACAGTTGTCGAACTCTAGCAGATAATGAGCGACTGATAATCAAAACACGGAATGCTGGCTTACAAAGCCAAAATAGCCAATTGTATTGCCCTATTAAGCGATAATTGATGGATAAATCAGGAAATAATAGACAAATTAAATAGAAGACGGGAGTTGAAATCCTCATATCCACGTGAGAATTAAGCGAGAGTACAAAAAGCTTAGGAATGAAATAAGCAGGGAGTACAAAAAGGTCCACAGAAATATTTTTGTAAGAACGGTGTGAGGGAGAAGATCATAGCTGATGTCAAGATGGGAAGTTACTTACGCATGCACACAATAATTCTTCAATTAAGAGGAAAGGGAGGGGGAGTGGGTTGAAGAGTAACAGAGGAGAGTGTGTGTACGATGAAGAGGCCATAGTAAAAGAGTGGAAGGAATACATTGAGACACTATACAATGTGAAAGGACTAAGAGAGTGCGAGATCAAATCAGAAGAACAAGTTAACGCTGAGGAGAAAGGTGATTGATTCCATCGTAAAAGATCAGTTTCATCTGGCATAAATAACGTCCACACGATTGGGGGGGGGTGAACTTTGTGAAAATATGTGACAGGGGTATGATTCATGTGACATCCACACTTCCACTGTATATTATGTCTTATTATTACTCAGACTGTGGAGGGGAGGCAGAAGTTTTTTCATTTTTGTGTCATCATTAAAGGGGGGGGACACTATTTGCGACCAACTGTGACAGGGTGGGAGGGGGTCTGGTTTGATCCAGCATTGTGTGACATCATTTATGGACAGCCCGATTGCTAACTTATTGTGCTTACAATAAATGCAAACTCATTCGTGAGCAGATATTTAATCACAGTTTCGAAGTCGATAAAAACTACAACTAAGTTGTACTTCCCACTTGTTTTATTTATTACAACGCGTTTCAACGCCTAGGCGTCATCTTCAGGTACCTGAAGATGATGTGGGTATTACAACTTGTATTGTTTATCGATATAAAATGCTGTTCCACCACGTCACGCCTGGTACAGTTGAGCTCACAGTTTTTAGGTCCCATGCGACACAAGGAGTTCTAAACTTGAAGAGCACGCACAGAGCATCCACGGAGGCATTTGGATACTATTGAAAATCTCAGCCACGGTCGGGATTCAAACCCAAGCCATTAGGATGGAGAGTCGCTACTCCAGTGACCGCACCAACTCGGTCCCTCGAGTCGAGTGAGATGGGGGAGGAGGGAGAGAGAGAAGTTCTGATGAGCGGCGGAAAAAGAGAATGAAGCGAAAAAAAAGACCCATCGCTATTTAGTTTTGACGTCGAAAGTCCACCTCTCTCTCCACCGACCGTTGTGTGCCTCGCTGGTCGATTGATTTTCCGGTCACAGATAGGAAAGAGCGAACGGCGCTGTGGTGGAGAGTGCCGGGGAGGGAGAGGGGATGTGTATGGGAATCGGTGGGCATCACCCATTGGGGGGGAGGTGGGGGGGGGAGTGCAGGATGGGAAGGGGTTTGGTTGGGGAAAACGCTGGAGGACGGCAGCTCGGTGATAGTTGGCGAGTGAAAAGAGGATATCGCAGACTGAAAAACTAATGCGGGTGGAAAAAGAACGAAAATAAAAGATAGATGGTGTAGGTGATAAGCAAGTGATGACCAGGAGATGATGATGATCCCATGTGGACGATGCGATATAGGCATCATACAAGCATCCATCTCCGAATTTATACTCCGAGTCTCAACAAGAAACATTTGAGAGGAAATCACTGTGTTTAACCCGGCTCCAATTGTATCTGTTGCCAGAGTTAATCACATGATCAACTCACAAAAAAAGGAGCTCAGAAATCTTTCATTGTAGCAATGAATGTTTCAATAGGTCTGTCCAAGAATTGAAGGAATTTCTACCGTTGTAAATCTAAAATTGAGTATAAAAATTTGTGTAACTGAATCAACCTTAGATTGCCCAATTTATTATAATTTAACATAAATCAGGGTAAAAAATAAGTTTCCCGTTAAGCAACTCTTTCACCACTAGATAGAGAGAGAGAGAGAGACATTTTGGTTACTATCGGGTATTGTTAAAATTTTACTTCCTTGAGAAATATTAGGGAAAATATTAATTTATGCTTGGTGAAGAGAAATACACCAAAAAGATTAGATCGCAAAATTGCAATTACTTCAAACGGTGTAATACATCACTTCTGGAATATGAATTTTTGGTAGTAAAACATCGATAAAATTTGACATAAATTGTAAATGATCTTATGCTCGCAGGGTCGACAATAAACCACAATGTAACCATCAGTTAGATGCAAAATCATCACCTACACTATCCCCTCTTTAATCCAAAGCTGGAAACCAATCAGGTATTCATAAGACCCCACACAGCCAAAATATATTTGTTTTCGTCATAATATATTTATAAGACTCTCAGTAGTATGAGATATACCGAGCTATCAGTACTATCAGATTTCTTGAATTATATTTTATAAAATGACGGCCAGAATAATTACACGAGCATGAGTATTATTATATGGAATGGTTAGCATTTTAGCCTTTAAGTTGGTAAATTTACATTACGAATCCATTTCCATTGCCATCCATGAAATCAATAATAAGAGAATGCCGATTGATAAAAAGAGGAAGAAAAAAATACTTTCTATGATTCGCAATAATGCACAGCGCCATTGTCATAAAACTTGCTTCTTCTTCAAACCTCACCTAAACAAAATTCGTTATTTCATCGGGCATTGTCATGTAGGTACGACTGAAATTTATAATATGACGAATCATACTTATTCATTCTTAAAGTCTGCTATAGAGTATCCAACGGCGCAGCTCTCGAATATTAACATTTGTTACATATTAACGTTTATGCATTTGACCTCAAACGATTCATCGAGTTCCCTCGGACTTACATTTTTTTGACCCGTTGTGTATCCACCAACAAACTGATCTCAATTGAGTACAGATGGGCGTTGTGACGAGCTCTCCCACGAAGAATGGGGAGGTTGGAGCTTATGAAAATGGCTTCGGTATGGACGGGTGGGGTGGGCGGCTCGGCTATGGGCATTAATATCGGGGTCAGGTTGGGCGATTGGACAGCTAAGTGACAACTTCCCTCTTGGGAAAAAGTTTTAATAGTCTCCCGGTGGGTCACCAATGTTGCCTTTGAAGTCACGAGAATCACCCTTCCTTGACCACAAATACTCGCTACTATTCTGTTTATTGTGCCTAGGGCCGGAGGCAACAATTGCTTACCCGCGCAACAATTCCACAGGCGAGGGAAACTGTTGACAGTAGAAGGTCGCAAAGTATCCATTGCTGACCCCACTCAGTAGAAAGCAGTGCAGTGACAGGAGGGACCCTTCCTATAGAATCGTGTGCGTTTAGAGCAGGATCTTTCAAAGACAGGCTAAATAAAAATGATAGGAATAATCTATGCAATGATAACTCCAAAGGATTAAATTGGCCGTTTGCAACGATATGCAAAAGAGAATGTACTTTTGAACACCATTTTTCAAAAACATCTCTTTATGCTGTTTCCAAATCACTGCAACATGCACAAATTTGTGCATTAAGCAGCGATTTGTGCACACCGCAGATGGTTTAGTGGTGTAACTGTCTAAGCACATCAGATCGGCAAATGGTAGATCCAGATTCGAACCTCGGTAAAGTGGAATTTTTCATTGCAAATTTCATCTCTTTGGTGTATATCTTTATCCTGCATTCCTTAACTTACGGCATGATGACTCTTTGCATCTTAATGGTTAACTTTCAGAAGGATAGATGTAGAAATATTTACGAAAGAAAATGGGATGTCAAAATAAAAATCCAGTAAACATTTAGAAACATTAATGACAACTGAATAATGTAAAAACGGAATATGGGTTCTACGATTTTTCTCAGATAATACTTAACTAGCTTCTGAATGGCTGAGCCATAACGCCTCTCAACTTTCTGCAAACTTCATGATGAAGTTTCCGCAAAGAGAGATTAATACACTGATATCTGTGTAAACTCTTCATAGAACTCAATGTAGAGTTGCATGTAAAGAAGTCATTTTCGCAATTATTATATGTACTTTCAAATTGTTATCAGACAATTATTTATATTTATCATTGAGACCTATTTTTTCATCTAATGAGGGATAGAATGGGGGAAATTGAGTATGGCGTGATGCCAGAAAAAAACACTGCACTTGCTATCCTTTATTAAGGCATATAAGGATCAATCCATATAAATTTCACCTTCATCACAGCTTTTTTATAAATTCTCAAGAGCCCAACTGGACTAATTGTAATGGCGTAATTAAACCCTTCAGCAATGATTGAATTAATTCCTCTACATTCACATTCCCCAGTGGTTCTTCAACGCCTGAACATACATTAAAATACCATAAAATATTTGGAATATTCATTGACTTTACAAAAGCTGCAAACTAAGCAATTAGGTGCACATTCAAAGTTCGGAATTAAAGGCATAATAAATCGCTTCCTGTGTTTGCCAAAAATCGTCTTGGGTGGCCCAGCATAAAACTACGTTAATACACGCATTAATTTTCACTCTTAAAAGTTATCAATACGTATAATAAAACGTTGTGCTTCATTAGCGCCACAAGTTCTGCGACTGGAGAATCACTAGTCATTTCACGACCACATCTATGACTTATTCGACGCATGTGGTGAGGAGTTTCATGGCTTGATTCCAGCCGTTCCCTCGGTCTTTCAACTGGCTCTCAGAAGGCAAGCGTACATTCCGGAAAGCGACACTTTTATTCACGAGAACGGAAAACCAAGAGAAACGCGGAATTTTCAACGATTATGTGCGCGGAAACTTTTACACAATGCCGGACAACGCTTGAAGAAACAGACGATTGACCAGGGGGGGAACGATGGGAGACGCAGAACGAAAAAAAGTCAAAAGGAGAGGGCAAAATGAATGGCAGGGAAGAAGAAGAACAAAGGAATGTCGAGCAGCAGGAGGACGGCAGAGAGCAGTGGACGGTCGGACACGAGAAGATGGGGTGGAGAGGAAGATGGATGAGAATGGAAGAGAGATGAAAGAGGATGGGAATGGAAGAGAAGGATATGCAGGAGAGAGGAAGTGTGAGGCAGTGAGAGATACACCAACGGGATGGTGGGTAAATGAGGTATATAAAGGGTTGAGGGGTGGACAGAGCCACAAAGGCGGCGAGGATGAACAGGATTAAGCTAAGAAAGGACAGAGCATATGGCTTAGGAAGATGATAAAAACGAGGAGCGCAATTTCGGACGTTGAAAAGACTAGAAATAGTGTAACATGGCAACGTTTGCGGGAAGAATAGTGATAGAGAGGTAACTAAGGTTACACTCACTTGATCTACAGTCATTTCTCCATTATGGACCACCGGCATTTTAGATCGGGAACGTTTACATAAACCAAATACGCTATTTTACGCGTAAGCTTTGTGGGATTACTGTACATATTGACATGAAAGCTGAAATTTTATTTTCCTCATAAAATTGAGTATGCATACGACCTAGGTTTTGACTTTTTGGACGACATCACAAGGGAAATTTCTATAGAAAACATGATATTTAATATCTCGTGTGTTTTCTATAGAAATGTACGTAATGATGCTGTCCTACATCGAAAACTTGGGTCGTATGTATAATTAAACTTGAGTGGAACAACCAAAGTTTAGCATCAACTTCAATAGTTATGTAAAATTTAGGAAAATAAATTATGAACATGAGCAATTCCGGTGTGGGTATTGTTTTCATAGCAACGAAATCCACTGAGGATGAGGTGTGCATGCTAACATTGAAAAGCTCTCCTCATAAAGGGTAAGAGGCATATGGATATAAAATCTATTAACGCTGAGAAGAGGAACACAGTGCTACAAGTGGGAAGAACTGCGCTAGCTCGAGATTAAATAAGATGCGACCTGCCAATCAGAAGGTAACATTCAGATAAAAGTAACTATTTTTCATTACATACGCCGATTTTATAGATATTTTAAACGATTGGGTCTTTTTTCTCGTATACTATCCGAATACACTCTTATTTGATGAGAACTGGAACTGATAAGTAGATGATTCTGTCGGTTGATTTGAAAATAAAAATCTGAATCACCGCTAGCGATTTGTGAAAAAAGTTGAAATGCCTGCAATAACTTAGCCAAATACATAATCCAAATTATTGATAATAGCATGTTTTCCAGCTGTTAGTTCAGCGATAGATTTATTTCATTTCACACTTAGTTTTAAAATATCAGGTAACTTTTTCTCGGTATTAAAACCGATGCTAAATAAATTATTCCATAAATAACTCGCACGTCAAATAACCGACTGTCTGATGCAATATTCGAAACATTAACTCTCAGTTACTATCAAATTTACATGCAACCTACGTAATTTTGCGGTTGAGATAAACTAAAAATTATATACACCGGGGCATATTTATACCATAAAAATTATATACACATTATATTAGAAAATATCATCGAAAATCATAATTTGCTAAGCGATAATCCATGTGTTTCACTGCAGTCATCACTATTAAAACATCTGATGGGCACACTGTCTCAAGGCAATAAAAATTCGCAAGTTTAACTTTTCTGTTTCTAATTTTCAGTGCAATATATAGAAATATAAAACTCAAACTCATTCAAATAATATCAAAATATTAGACTCATTTTAAAGATGCTTACCAAATATGATGCCGTTTTTAAATGGATTTAGTATAACTGTCCTCTCCAGAGAGGTATTATCAAAAATTCCCTTGAAGTTCTAACTAACAGACAGACCTTGTCATAAATGGAACGGTTTGCAGTCAGTGAGTTTTTCAATTATTTAAAAATATAACTTTATAACTCACCGGAATACTAATTTAGGTGACAAAAAAACTTTGGCATTGAAGGAGTTCTCAGCGTACGGTGAGTAACAATTAAGTCACATGCTCACGTGTGAATATTCAGTTAGCTACCAAGAACGTCAGTCCAAAAAAGTGCTTACGTCATTAATATTACTATAGGTGCTTTCCAATCACGTTGCGCAGATTAGCGCATAACGTAGCAGATGGGAACACATTCAAGCCAACGATTGATTGGAGCGATCTGCGCTGTTGTGTTCACAAAATGGCGAAACGACATTCAAATTTTATGAAGAGAGGGTAAAATTTATCTCTTGAAAGATTAAAACCCGAATTAATATTTTTTCAAGAAATCATCGCGATTAGCTCATACATTGAAGTATTTCTGTTTCAATTACCACATTTCCCGCCATCACAAGTTTCGTCTGCTAGCACAGACCCTGTCGCAGGCGTACAACAGTGAAGAAGGCGTAGAAGAGAAGAACAGCCTCCTTAGCGCTGAGGACGTCACAAATGTCATTGAAATACGCTCTGTGCTAAACAGATTAAAGCAGTTTCACGCAGATACCCGATTGTAGAGCACCCTATAAGTATTTAGTCATACTTCTACTAAATGTTTCAAATTTAAAAATAAAATTTAAAAAATAGTCTATTTTATTACTTGATAAATATCTCGCTCGAGCTGGCTTTAAATAATAATAAGAGTAAATACCAAAATCGGGACTATTGAGAGTGAAAATATTAATTTGGGCATGAATTTAAGTTTTTGTACACAGAAAACTTACTTACTAAAATTGCCATTTGTGGAATATGGACGTACCATTGCGTCGTTGCGCGTGCTGCTATGTGTATGAAAAACGAAAGACCGAATAAGAGTAAGGAAACACAATCTAGGAAATAGTTAGCCTGAGAAGAGAGTTTAAGCGTCAGTTGAAATCGGATAAATGAGAGTAATAGAGTGAACCATACACTGATGAAGAAATCCATATAACTAAAGATTTATAGTAAAACCGGTGAATAGTTTTTAGCTTCAGAATGGAGAGCTTCATCTTCAATATACAAGCTCTATGTATGAGACAAAATAGATAAATTATTCACGAGTTTTTTTATACATTTCCATACACAGTTTTTAGCATATTTTTTCCAAATACCATAGTTAATTTTTCCATGTTTCAGAAAAATATTTCTCGTTTGAAGAAAAGAGTGGCTTTATTATATTTGAAAACCTGAGTATGGGAATCCTCCAAACTGTTTTCTGGTCCAGAAAGGAAAGAGTAGATGGGGTGAGCGATGGGATAAAACACTAATCGTAACCAGTGGTCAAAATAAAAGTTGATCGATCAAGAATCTGCTCGCATCGGCACTCAACTATTTCAGGCAGAAATATACGAGAAACATTTGGCATGAAATTGTAATTGAAGGTAAATTCGAAGATGATGTACTTCATAAATCGGCAGAAATGAAAATAAACTTTCATATATATGCTGCCTCATATTAGGCTTAGCTCACCCTTTTTTATTTTAGGCCACACTGGCATAAAAATATTAAAATATTTCACAAATTTACTAAGGTCGTTTCAACAGCTTCGAGTCATGTGACTTCCTGTAGTGTTTCAGCGAAATCATAAAATTTCGAGACCATTTCCGCCAAGCGTCACATCGAGCAATAACAAGCATTATTTTTTTATGATTGTACAATCAAAGTGAAAAATTCAGAAGTCTCTAAAACGATCTTAATTCCACTTTAATTTTCTTATTAATTTTTCAGCAATATTTTAGAGGGATAATAACGTTTAAAATTAAATTAGCAACGTTGCTAAGTAATGAAACAGTGATAAAAAAAATTACTGAAAATAATTGTTTAGAGCTCTACTATTTACCGCATTAGGCGCCAGCGAAATAATTTATTTTATGTACACTGGACAGCAAATAGGTCGTCTAAGCAGATTTTTCATGGGCATTGGTTCATGGGTACATATCCATAATGTAAGCATACAGTTATATTGCGGAAAGTATTAATAAATTATGATAGACTCACCGAGTAATTTAGCGTACAGATTTAGGATTACGCTGTCAAGTTCGATTTTATACATTTTCTTCCACCTACATGCTAAAATTTTCTTGGCCATTTATTTCTGTCGTCTCAATTCAGATCCAGGGAACGATATGGTTGAAATAGAAATATTCTAAGTTCGTTCAATATAGAATAAAATGGTGAACTATTCAGTGGTGGAACTCGGCTGATGTTTTTCTGAATGAATATACTCGAGAACTAAAAAAAATTTAAAAGAATAATGCAGATTACGGACAAAGGTGTTTATATTATAAAACGCTCCAAATTCTCTGTTAGCTCAAACACAAGCCTTTAAACAAATGTATCTTAATGCTATGCTTTTATTTCACATTTCAAAAATAAGAGTTAATTATCAAATTATCCAGCACCAATGATAGCATCTATGTGATTGTAGTTGCAACACACTTATTCTATGTTCTTGTTTTTGTATTTCATCTGTGATGGTTGAGTCGGTGACCCCAAAACGGAGATACTGTCCAATGGGGCACCTATATTCCAGACAAATCATTGTATAAATAATAATTGTATTTATCTAATCTGGGATAAAAAACATTATTATTATTACTACTAATTCTAAATTGAACATGTAACATATAATTCCTGGGGAAAACCCCATTATCTGAACTAAACGCGAGACTGACATAGGAAGCGCCGGCATGCAATGTACTACCGCCTGCATTGCAGACTTTTCGTTACATAAGACAAAGTATTTCACTCCCCTGAAAGAACTTGAGGGCCACTGCGGCCGTGAAATCACCGAGAAGCGTCATAAATTGTCACCACAGACTCGCTTTTCAAAAGAGAGAATATCTCTGTGAGAATAAAAAGATGAAATGACAGCAGCCAGAGCAGTGGAAAGACAAAGGGAAAATACATGCCGACTTAAATATTTTTTTTCGTCTAGACAGATCTTTATCACACACATTTATCTTTGACACATGCCTCAAGTCTACCAAAAATCCTTGTATCCATTTGACAGATATACCTCGGAGCATATGCAGCAGGTGGACCACATTTGCATTCTATTTTCGCCGTGGAAGTTGGAAAGGCGAGTCTAGGGAACGGAGGAGTAGCAAGAAACTATGACATCAGAGGATCACCAAGAACCCCATGCAAACGCTTACGATAATATATTTCATTGCTTTTAGCTTAAAAAATTAAAATACCGTGGCGTCCATATTTAAAAAAAACTTATTTTTAAAACTTTACAATCAACTTCTCAGCGCTATAGATCATAAGGATCCCAATAAAAGAGCATGATGACAAATATTTTGCGTACATATTACTTAAGAAGATGAAAACCATTCAGATTTAAAGGTGGAAAATGAAAACAGCTGATGGAGGCAATAATAGGGGCCCGGGTGGTAAAACACAGGATGGAGCGGTGCAGGTCAGTGGACTTGTATAAGTAACACCCATTATACGAAGAGGCCCAGCCAAAGGATTCAAGATGCCTTAATATCGAAAGCAGATGATTGCTATACTACATCCCTCATGTGCGGCGGAAGTGCTATGAATAGCAGGCATGCATTGATTTGGTAATCTGAAGATCTAAAAGATCATACCATTACTTCTATTCATGCGGATGATGTGAATGGAGGCGTAAAATACATAAATATTGCGCACGGTTCATGCTTTATCTGGAGGAGACTTTCAAGTTCGCTAATTATTAGCCACTTGCACTTCTTCAAAAATTAAGTACCAGTGTCTATCATTTAGATATTTAATCACTTGCCACTTAATATTTGAGCTTTATGTATGTGGGCCCAAGTCTTTGGTGATTGTGTGATTTCTGTAATCTTTAAATAATTAATACTGCAAGCGGTTTCGCTAATCATCGAATGGATGCTACTTTCAAGTTAGCCAATTATTAAGCAATAGAACTTCATAAGAAATTAGGTGCATCAATTGTGCAATCTGAATTGCGTGAATTCTGTAATGGGCTACAATTGTAAGCTCCTTTGGTTATGGTCACTGGAAAAGGCCATTTTATATCTGTACGTTTTCTCATAACCTTGCTTCTTGCTTATTTGAGTAATATTTATTCCTTTCTTACGACATATAAAACTGAAAATATACATAAATGGATTTTGTTAACAAGTGAAAAACTTAATTTTGCAATATAACTATACTACACCTAAGATTATTCTAAATATAACCGGACTGGGAACAAAACTGTATTGGGTTCGAACTCTACATTAGACAAGCATGCGTTGTGGTTCTCAGCATTGATGTCTACAGTCAGACGGTGCTATATTACCTTCGCAGTCTGATCATCAAGAATCCAAGTCTGCTACGATTCGCAGACTGAAATGAGTACACTCATCATTCATTACTTTAATCCAATATTCATTTTTTAAAGAAGAAATCCGAAATGCACTCTCGATAATATGCTTAGGATTAACTTTTTTCCTCGGTATTCCTAAGTAACTACAGCCGGTCTATATAATCTATGGAATTTACCATTTCAAGCGCACTAATAAAGTTCTTGGAATTAGAAACAGAGAAAGCAAGTACACCCACCCCAGAGCAATGTGTCTCTCCACCAATATGAATTGCGAAAGCATGAATGGACTTCGGATAATAGAGATGGAGAAGAGGGAAAAAAAAGTTAGGGAAGATGCGCATGAATGAAGATACGGTGAGGCGTTTGAATTGGAAATGGCAGGTAAAGCCTTAAGACGTTTGAAATTTATAAAACGAGTGCAACCCAACGTAGCCAACAGAGAAACAAAGAAATATCATTAAAATGAAGTGTCATAATTGCAGAAACTTTGCATCTGGTTTTTACAGTTTGCAGTGTTTACAACAATAGTTCTGAAAGATAATATTAAATATGGCAAAATCTCATGCAACGGAATATGTAGGCGTTAATTTATACAATATATAATGAAAATTAAATTATAAAATATGAATAGGCTAAAAAGCATAATACTACCAAAGTGGAATGGCGTATTGACTTCAAACTATTTGTTATTCCTCATTTTTTCTCTGCTCTTAGATAACATACGAAGAAAATAAATCCCATGCCATTTAACGTACTCAATAACTGCTCTTGTGCGTAGTTCTCTCCTCAAAGGCAATATAGAAACAATGCGATTTCCGGGAAAATATTGGATTTTTTTCTGAAATTTCGTATAGAATAATTAAATCATACTTCCTTTCACTTAAGGACCTTGAGTGGTTCGCATTATATTTCCGTGTGAACGATAGCTATTTTCTCCTTCAGCAAATAGGGAGGGAAGTAAAAGATTTAATAATTAAAACTCGCAAGTAGTTTTTCTCAGCAAGAGATATTTTACGGCTGATTCATGCATTTTATCAACTATACCAAGTATTTCATAAATTAGAAAACAATATAAACTGATGGGACAAACTGTTAAGAAAACTTTGCCTACATGATGGTAGGAGAGAGCATTGGGGAACACAAATGTATAATAAACTTTAATTGCTTATGAAAGAGGTCAATTTAATATTTAACCGACGAATTCTACTTTTTTTAAACTCTCTAAGCATCACTTTGGGTCTCTCTCCGATCAAGTCTCTAAATGATGAATAACGCATTCATGGAGCTCGTTCATCAAGATTGACTTTGCTTAACCCGCAAATCATTAACTTTATGAGCACATATTATCATCGCGTGATAGTGTAGGAAACGACCTAATAACATTGTGGCGTGAGAGTTCTTTAAATCGAGATGAAAAAACACGACTACAATTTTCACAACTCTGCCGTTTATAAATCCACGCTACCACAGATTCTACAGAAAGTAAAAGAGTCTGCACCAAAATCTTTCACCGATAACAAATTCAAATACCGCATCTGTGAATGAACTAGACTGAAGCAGCTTGGGCGAGATTGCACTATAAATAAAATTCAATGAATTATTACAAATAAAATTATCTCATCTATCTATTAGTACCAAAGTATCAGACACTTATTGTACTGCTTTTCGAGATAATTTATAAAAAATACCAGTCATTTTCCACGGGATAAAGTACGACTGCAGAGCTCTCCAGAGGGGTATTATTTAAATAAAGAATTACATTGTCGTGAAACACAGATCGCATCAGTAGTGTAACGGAGTGTTTTCGTATGTTTCTCGATTATTCGAAAAAAAATCAATCAATTGCACACCGCAATGCAATCTAGAGAGTTTTCAGCGCACGAGGTGAAAACAATAACCCAAATATCCTCAAATGACTATGATTAGTCGATTACAACAACTGCAGTAAAAAACAAAGGTTTTCGTTGATTAGCAATCAATAACATACCTATTTCATCCACATTTTTATTTTATTCACGAACTAGGCTTCGTTGTTGTACAATAGCATCAGGCCGTGGGTCGTGCAGCATCGCAGACCTTGGAACACATAAAAAGTTTGTGATAAAAGATATTTAATTTGAATATGCAAAATAGCTAATTGACTATCGACATGAAATAGTTTTTACAAAGTTACGCCTGAACCGAGTTTATAATGTTGTTTCATCATCAATATCACCATATTTATTCAATTCTTCTAACTGCGGTTAAAATTTAAAATAAAATTCCAATGCTGTCTCCATTTTGACTCGAGAAAAATCTCGCTGAATTTCTTAAATGCTACTCAATGGCAAAAAAACGGAGTTCAAGAAAAGTGCTTAAATTGTGTGGAGGAAAAGGGAAACATTCCCCAAACGTGAATGAATATAAATTGAGCGGTTGATTTGCGACAAAATACGAAGGAACTTCTCTATGGAGGAAGTGACGAGAGAACTGTTGGCCTGGGAGGAGATGGGAGAGGGAGGCCTTCCGGCTCCTTCAGACTACATTATTAGGGAAAACACCACCCCTTTCGGGTTTATACGGGACCAACCCATTTGCGGGTGGGGTTTAAAGGGCCTCAATTCGGGCACGTCTCGTCGAAAGGGGAGGAGGAAGCCCTCTGCCAAAAATAAACAAAAGAACGCGAGTGACTCCTAATCTACCGACTCCTTTTCATATGCCTCTTTATCCCTACCAAATGATACGGGGGGGGGAAGGGTGGGAGGTTGGGTGGCCAACAGAGGGAGGGCCAGACCCTACTCCCACCACCCCACCACGCCCTCCTCATCTCCGTGCACCCTTTCCCTCGCCCACGAACACAATGCACCCCTTCCCCCAAGGCGGCCGACCCTCTCATTCCCACATGTTCCCGGGGCCACCGTCTCCGTTGCCCGGAAACCCAGACATCCGCCTCGGGGGTCGAATACCCGCAGTCACATTTATATTTCCAAGGACGAAGACGAATCAGACAGTCGGGCGCGAGGAATATAACCCCCACCCCACCGCCCCCAACCCAACCCAAACTTCCATCGTTTCTCAAAGCCTCCTCCTCCTCCTCCCCTCCCTCCCTCCATCTTCTCATCCGTCTTCCCAATGGCCCAGCCCACCACCACCTCCCACTCCTGCATCCCAACGTCCGGATGAGATCAACAAAAAAAAAGAAACGGTCCTCCCGAACTGCTGGTCACCCATTTGGTGGATGGGTCTTTTAAACACTCGCGTCTTCCTCTACGTCCATCCTCTGGCCTCGTCGTGGAATCCACAGGGGGACCCCAATTTCTGTTTGGGTTCGGGGGATCCGCAAAATTTGTCAGCGAACCGTTAGGGGAGACAAAGAAAGTGCACTTTGACAGGCTCACTCTCTAGTTTTAAGTTTATCGAGTGCTCAGTTAATTTCTCCGCATGGTACGCATTGCTCACTCGGTTGCTGCGTTCAGCTCTCAAGAGTGCACACGTAATCACGCACATAGGCTCAGCGAAAGACAAATGTTATTACTAAAAAACACATGATTACCGGTTGCTACTTCATGTTTGATTTTAATATTTTAAGATGAAGAAAGGCACCTTGGAATGCAGAATAGAATATATTATAAATTTATTGTTCTAAGACAGGACCTATGGAACATGCAATTGAAACAGAAAAAGCAAGCTCTGTGCTATAAAAATATTTATAAGTCACCTTGCTTAAACAACATGAAAAATCAAAAACCATTCCAGATATTATTGCTTTACAAGCAATATTAAATCAAATATAATGGCAGATTTTAAAAAAGAAAATTATTCAGTTAAGTTAATATAATATGTAAAAAAATACAAGAATTTTTTTAATGAAATTTAAATTACATTCTTTGAAAGAACACTGTGGTCTGGAGTATCATCCAAACCCTTAAATCAATTAGTTGTTGATGACCAATATACTAATAGATATTACAAGGTAGTATGTCTACATTAAAGAGAGTTTGAGAGTATTTATCATTATGGTACTTCAAAGATTACTTTCAATCAGTTCAACTTAACATAATATGGAGTTATGCGGTCATACCTATTTACATGTATGTATTCCACACCGAAGTTTAACAAAATTTGTAACATTTTAGGTAGTTCAACTGTTAAGTCAGCGGGTACTGACAACGAGTACAAAAATGAACCAATGTGAGAACAATTGAGGTACACAATCAATCGCTATAACATGTATCGAATAAGTTGGCAGTATATTGCTATCCTGTGATGCAAGAAACAATTGAGGTAGAAGTGGTACCAGTAGAGCTTAATTTGGATTTATTATTAAATGATTAACAACTCAAGATATAGTGCTTGCTTGCTAACCGTAACTCATGAAAATGAATATTTTCTTTCTAATAAATTGGAGCTAAGTCACGAAGGTTGTAAACATGCCTTTTTGCAGTGAACACAAAATCGTTTCGGTATGACAAATATGATAAGATAACGCAGTTTTTAATGCATCAAGTGTCCCTTACCAATATGCTTTTCTCCCGTTCATTTTAGTACCCTTCGATACATTCAGACTTAAGTATATAACTGGATTAAATTATAACTGATGAAATATCTGTATCAAAATAACTCATATCAATATCCAGCTCTCCCTTAAATAGCGAGTAAAACTGTATCCTCTTCCATACCTACTACTCTTTGGTTTATAACTAACAGTAGAGTTACACGAAATTATGATACTTAATGTATCATCGCAACACGGCCTCATCGAGGAGGTGAGCGACAGGTGCAAGAAAGTTCAGAAAGGGGCACAAAAGGGTGATCCATATTACGGATTCGGCAGAGGTCAGTTAGGGGAGGTAGTGTGGGTGGTACGGCTTCAAAGCTTGGGCCTCTGATAGTGAGGTCAACACATGCATAGCTTCACGTCGTGAGCAAGACTCAAGCAATGGGAAAAATATTTCCTCTTAACTAATATCTAGCTATTTCCGAGTACACAGCAAAGGAATATGAGTTGTATGTTTTCCTATAATAGCATAATAGCACAATTATAGCCTATTAGAAGGTAAAGTAAAAATATATTCCGTCGTAGTAAAAATGTCGATAAATGATTCTCAGCATTTTCATCAGTTAATTGAGCGTCTAAATGAGACAGTCAATAAGATCCAACAAATTCAAAGTTGCACGTACGGAACACATATAACTCGGCAACCACTTGTTGATGGTTTATAGATCTTTTGAAATATTCGGTTTTAAGTTTTACCACCGAAAGAAAATGCCCAACTAGGGTTATAACATTCGAGCAATAAAAGATAACACGAGTTATAATAATTTCTGGTTCTCCGTTTTCATGTCCCCGCGAATTCTTTTTAACCAAATGCACTTACTTTTATTAACCGAGAATAAAGCGAGGGTCCATTAAAAACCACAAGTCAAACAAGTCAGACATATTTCATCCACCAGTAATTAAGCTGGCAGACACCAGTTACGGACCTTTCTCACCGTCGTCATCTTAAACCTTTTATTGCTCGCCATAAAAATTCTAAGTTTTAAAATAAAACTCACCTAGAACAAATAAAAAAAATAGATTTTCTTATGATTCAGGCATTTTATCCTCTCAAGGCAATTAACTGAGTTGACTCAAAACATAAAAACATATTTTCTCGTGTTGGAGTTCCGGGGAATTCCACTTACGACCGCGCGAAGCAGGACTGTGGTATATAGAGTAAGAGGAATACATGAGGGGGGAGTTCAAAGGTTTCTAAAAAGTATTAGCATCCCCCGGTCCACGGAGCAATCATTCTTCGTACTTGCTCCCGTCCCCATTTCTCTTTGTCTCCCTTTGGCCAGCATCCTTTCCTCCGTCCGGCAGTTAACTTTCCTCCGGTCTCCACCAAGCAGTCTCAGCAACAATAATCACCGATGCACAATGGTATTCTTCTCCTCTCCCACCTCACCTCCATCACTCTCCGGCCAACATGCATTTGCCTCTCTTAACTCTTTCCCTCTCCTACAAACAACACAACCTTCAACCACCCGTTTCTACGTTCAAATACAAGAGGAATACCTTCCAGCCCCCTCACTAACCCCCCTCCACCCACCCAACCATCACCTTATAGCCTTTCGGAAGAAAAAATTCTCACCCACCCCCCCTTGTCCACGGTTCTTCCCCCCGCCTATGCGACCGAAAACCTCACAAGGGTGAAGCCATTTATCTGAGTCCTTTTGAGAGTAGAAGAATAAAAAAGTGGATAAGAGCGAAAAACCCAACACAACCAAACGAAACCATCCTCTCTCTCTTCCTCTCAAGTTTGTGTACATCTGCGAGCGAGATCACGTTTGTTTGTGTGTGCGTAGGTATAGAGTCGGGGAGCTTCAAAAAGGGGATCGCATTCCACGTGCAAATTCTTCCTTTACCCCTTTCTCTCTCTCTCTCACTCTCCCTACGCGTGACGTATATATTGCAAACACATAATAGTATATAACATCTAAATAAGAGGTGTGGGATGAGATGGGAAATATTTTTTTTTCTGTTTCGGTGTGTTTGCGTTGTGGTCGGTCGGCTTAGCGAGGTGGGTTGGGTCTTTGAGGGATGCAGAGAGTGCCGTGGGAGGCCGGAGGAGGGGGAGAAGGGTGAAGGGCGGACGGGCGGGGTGGGGGTGGTAATTCTCAAGCAAGGGGGAAAAAATATACGCAAAGGGTCTCAAGCAAGGGGGAAAAAATATACGCAAAGGGTAAACTTATAATGGCCAAACGATCCTCCAGGACAACGTAGTTTATACGGGGGTTATAGATTTTAACGGAGGCAATCTTACTTAAGTGGAGACAAATTATAGGAGCGCATTAAAGCAGATGATTAATAAAAAGAAACTCTCCTCAATTTGGATTTGCCAAAAATAAAACAATGCCCTTCGTAAAAACTTTGATGACGGGTAGTGCCATTATTTCCTAGTCACGTACGGAGCAGAGTTCACATTTATTTTTGTATCCTGTCCTTCGCCTACGTCACTTAATAGAATATTGTAATTAGATGTTGGAATTGAACAATATTTTTTTATATTAAAGTACCTCTATGCACATTTCAACGAGTACATGAGAGCTTCAGCAAAATGAGTGTATAAAGAAAGGAATGAGGGACATATCTTGGCAAGCCGTTAAGTATAAAAGCTAAATTTGTAATGCATGCTTATATTTGACTAACCACAGAATTCGGGTACGTTCATAATGGACAAATAAAGTAGAAATATATAAGGTGTGGAAAAGTCCACTATTTTCCAAAATTTACAACTCATAAACTGAGTGTAAAAAAGGAAAAAAGTTCCTCTTGCTCATCATATATGAAACAGCACTGGTACATATCAATAGATATAATCATAAAATCCTTTAAAAAACGGTGAATTTTTCAAAAAATTGATTCAAAGCTTCGCAAAACAAGATTAATTCTGACTAAAAACGATATTTACTGCCAGCGGCAAAAGTTTTCCAATTTCTTCACTTCACAACATTGTAAAATTACAATGCTGGAATATTACATTTATCGTTTGCTATCAAAGAAAAGACGCTTGACTCGGTAGAAATAAAGGAAAAAAACAAAACGCTGCCCGCGAGCGAGAGGTGACACGAGAGAGAAATGCATGCAGGGATCGCTTCGGCGCGAGTGTTTTGTTCGTCCTGCTTTATATCCTCACGCCTGCGGGAAAATAAAAGGAAAACTCGGATTTGAATGGGCTCATTATTTGTCCCGGTGGGTTTTTTCCTCCCTGCCTCTCCCACTCCCCCCACCCAACCCCCCCCCCCGGCCCCCTATTCCTCACAACCCCTCTTGCTTCGGCCGTCCTTTTCATAGATTCACACATCCATGCCCTCGATCACTGTCTCAATTGTCCCTCAAAACCACTTTGCATACAATCGAAATGTGAGTTATGCTATGCTTCACTCCACGAAATTGCAGAATTTATATACGAGACGGGTTATTCCGACGGCACGTTTTATTTTAAATCAGGCGGCCCAAAAAACTAACTCTTTATTTACTCAAAATGTTTAATAACAAAGAGATGCGGATTCAGCGAAACTGAAATGCTTCTAAGTGGAAAGTTCCTAAGTTTCAAATAATTCGGCATTTAAGAATCGACGGATGCTACATCGCTTCGTGAACAGATTAGGTACGTATCGAATCTTTCCAGCGAGAGAGTTGAAGTCAAACTCGAGGTGGAAATGTGAATTCATTGAAAGAATCTACTTCTATATGCTCTCATTCTTTCGCTATTGTCTAGATTCTTATTCTTCAACAAAATATCAAGCATAAAATATGAAAAAGAAACCCCCTTGGTTTCCCCAAAATTCAAAGTCGACTCCGCTCGTTAACACAAATTATGAATAACAAATTAATGCTTCTTAAGATACGACAAATAGAGAACGCCGAGTAAATATTTACAGGTTAGCGGTTAGTGTGAAATTGAATCACGTGCACTTTTTTTTAAATATCTAGCCAATGAATAGAGCTCCAAAATACAGATGTTTACGGTGAAATGAAGAATACGATTATCGACCCAACTCAAGATTTACAAACTCAAGACAATTCATTTCATAACCTTCTTCATTCATCCAGTTTCCTGTTTTCCGTTTTAATTCTCCGTAACTTCTCACGCATATCAGGATAATGATTTAGTACGAACACCGAATTAATTTTACTTTCACACACAATTCCGAAAACCCTTCTCGAAGTAATGTTAGATGGTCGAACAACCTCCAGAAGTTCCACTTACTTTCTCAACGTCTATCTGATAGGAGATAAAGCGATGGAATGCGCCAGATATCCAAATCTGACTCCATGAGGAGCAACTGGTCCATACGTATGGGGATGCCGTGAGCATTACGATTTTGAATCGAAAGCTGTGGCGATTTCGTAGCGGATCACGTCAACTGAGTACTACTCCGTTTTTATTCTCTATCTCTAACAATTAGTTTGAGAATATGAAGTAAAGAAATATCTCCAATATTCATCATATAATTAGTGAAATTCTCACGGACACGTGCAATAGATAAAGCATATATGGAATGGCAATATCAAGAATAAAATGCACTAGTAGTTATACTAAAATATAGTAAAGGTAGAACTAAGGTGGTCCTTATACCTTATCCTTTGACCAAACTGAGGTATAGGCCAACCATAGATGTTTTCAATAATTGTATTCCTTATAATTGGACATATTAATAACTTTTTAATCATTCGACAGTGATTAGTGATTTGAATACCACAATTTTGAAGCACAGAAAAAAAAAAAAAAATATATATATATATATATATATATATATATATATATATATATATATATATATAAGATTCTGTATCCTTCCTTCTGTGAGAAAGGCAGCTTTTCGGCTGTCGAAATATCAGAACGTATAGTGTGTGAGTGTTCTTCTTTTTGTGTTTCTATATTTATTTCCGCCCCACCTGTGGCAAAGTTTATTTTTATTTATATATATATATATATATATATATATATATATATATATATATATATATATATATATATATATATATATATACTAGCTGACGGTACCCGTTAAACTTCAACGGATGTGAAAAACATTGAAATTAGAAAACCACAAAACCTGAATAATACTGTCAGCGTGATCATTTGAGGTGTTCGTATCCTATCTAGTTTGTTGTGATCGTTGTAATTCGTTCATTTTCCATTTCGTGCACGGAGAGTTGAGTGATTGTTTGTTTGTCCTCTTTAATACACGGGAAAACCCAATAATGGCCCATGAAGACTCATTACTACTTAATAAATAGCACCTAGTTTGATAGATGGTCACATCGCCCCTCCGGTTCTCTAGAGCCGTCTACTGAGTGGTTAACAGCTTGAGCACTTCCCTTGTGTACATAAATATATTTGCATTCAATGGATAAATTGATTTCCGCCATTCACCGTTGATATGTGCGTTGAGTATCTTAATCAGGATAGGAGAGTAGAGTATAATCCAGCGGTGGACAACGTCAAAAGGAGCATTTTCAATAGCAGCGATGTTTATTTGTCCTATGAATCCTTCAATACCCGGACTATGCCTTTGGCATAAAGGGTGGCTATATTCATTGTTTCCTAAATCATAATCATTGGTTACAAAATTAAAAATCTATGATGATCAGTATTAGTGCACTTGTCGATTTTCATGCACCGATGACGTCCATTGCGCAGAATATCCGTTCTTATTTCGGGTAAGAAGCATGTAGTGACGCAATTATAATTTCCGCCGTCTTAAAACAGATTGAAGTTTCGAAACAAATGGCTCAATATTTGAACCAAATTTTTAACTGGTTACCCGTCAGTAGGTTTGGTTAGGATGAAATTTGTGCGGTTCTTAGCGTAATCCGAGAAACACCACGGGGAAATTATCATGAGATTGCTGGTAGGCATGTCTTTGAGCAACCAAGGCTAACCTTTGTCGTTTTTCATGCAAGGACTCATTTTCTCGCAAAGAAGACATTCCTCATGCTTTAGAAGATTTTTTCAAAAGGTTACCCTTTATTCTATTAGGCATGTTTATGGATATATTTTTAAGTCCAAGGAGGGGAAACACAGACGCAAGTGAGTGACTCGATTAGGCAACTCGATGATTGAGTCAATGTAAGTAAACTGCTTTTTAACACATTTAAGTATATATAAATAACTCGTAAAGTTTATGTGGGAATTGGTCTATAAAACAGTTCGCAATCGTAATGAGAGGCAGACGGTTCCACTACGTGTAATTTATCTGAGTATTAAAATATAATAAACGACGCCGTATTTGTTGTAGCAACGGAGGCATTATTAACATTATTATTCGCTGCACGTAAATATTCTTCCACGTTTAATTCCTTTATGTGTATCGTTTTATACATAAGTGTTCTCTCGTATGCAGTTCCATTATGAGAGCTACTTGGAGAATAGACATTGAGGAGTATACCTGTAAATATGCATTGAATTTATCGATTACCCCCCGAAGCAATCTATCATGGGGCCCTTGGGACTCTGGGCCCTGCCTATACAAATTTTCTTTCTACGTGCTATCATGGGCCGGCAAGAAAACTTAAATGCCAGATGCGTGAATATCCTTTGAAATTCAAATCTCTGGTTGTCAAGGAAATATGCTATTGTTGATTTCAGAGAAAAATGTGAGATTTTTCAGCTATAAACATAATTTTCAGAGAATTACGAAGCGTAAAAGAAAATAGATTGAAAGAATTAGAAACGTCATTTATTCAGCCATCCACTAAAAAAATATTTCAGCCCTCTATCTTGAGTGAAAGTAATTTTTAAAAGCAAAAAATAAAACCACTGCACCAAACCCAATGCTTAGCATAGACCAAAAGGGACCCCTCGGGGGGGCCTTTGGGGGCCCTGACAGATTTTTAATATAGCCTATGTTTCATCCCGGTACATTTTCTAACTACATTCAAAATTTCAGCTCAATCGGTTCAGTAGTGTTTGCGTGATTGAGCAACAGACAGACAGACAGACATAACAGACTCAGTGGACAAATACAGTGGCATTCCAATTAAAATAAACAGGAGCTTTTACTATTGATGATGATGATTTTTTCCTATTTTCCATTCATTAAATTTTATATTAAATCTGGTCATTATATATTTATAGTGTCTACTCTTTTTATATTAGTAGTGCAATACAAGATACTAGCGATTAAAGTTTACAGAAGTTTCGCAAGAAAATAAACGTTAATGGAATATAAAAATAAACCTGAATGGGGAGAACATCACATGTTACAGAAAAAATGTACATTGTCAATCAGAAATTATTAATATGTAATATCTTTACGTGTACCAACAAAATAGAAGAATATACTAGGTAAAAGTGAAATGCAGGGCAAATGTAAGTCAGTAGATATGTAATATTTTGCCGACGGGAAATCAAAAACACCAACGATTATATTAATTTTTAGATAGTGCCAATCGCCGCATACGTGAACACTGCGGTCAGCGGAGATATTTCCCTGTGTGTAACCCGCCAATACCTGTACATCAACCCCCGATTTCGATGGAACTCTGAAAGACAGAGTGAAACTAGCCATGGGAAAAACAGTGAGTTTGACAAATATTTTATTAAACGTTAATCCTTTTCACTTGGTCATAAAATACCCTAAACAAATGAGGAATTGTCTTCGACGTAATATACAGGGAATAACAGTGTCATGTGAATTTAATTTCAGCCTCGAGAGAAACAATCTATTACCTTTAAAGGATCCAGTCAGTACTTCTCAGTCCAAATTGCTATATAATACGTATTCTAAAAAGAGCCTTGCGCCATTAAAGAGAATTTTCTTTGAAATGTGATTTCGAATTAATATAATAATGGGTTTCCCAGGTTCCACAAATAATAGGTGCGGTGGCAAAACTATTGGTGTTAGCTCGATTTAATGATTTAGAGATAGATAACTGGTCGCATTGAAGAACTAAATACTTGAAGGTAAGCTAAACTCTGGTGGGAGCACGGATTTAGTTGCGACCACCGTGGAACGGACGGACACGAGAGAAATGGACCGTTCTCTCAACAAGTTCATGAGAATATTATCCTCAAGCAGCATTTCAGAACAGAGGGATTGAAGCAACACAATCGTTGTCATTATCCACTAACAAGCAAGAGGTGATCAATGCCGAAATTAATAAAGAACAGGTGTGTCATTATTACTCATATTCTTCATAAATTTTAAAATACATCGTCGCCTACGCTATTAAAAACCTATAACACTAAAACAGTGGTAAGTAAGGCCGGTTGCACAATCGCAGGTACATTTAAGCGATTTACAACTGATGCCTGTTCCTAAGCATTCCGCACGCGTTTCTTGAGCACCAGGATATTAATAGTTCTAGAGGTCTATCAAAATAATTTTACTTCATGCACCTGAGTCTGCTTCGAGCATGTATCTCTGTTCAAACAACTGCAAGCCCACAATGAGAGATAGTGAAATCATTGTAATTCTGGGAGAGAGGACCCGCTGACCCGGACCGACTGTAAAAAAGGATTGTCGAGAGTGGTCTCAAAAAAAGTAATCTCAAAAGCCACAGGACAAGTAGCCACCAGATTAAGATTAATCGAATAAAGATCATGGCTGAGATGTAAAAAAAATAATATTATGCTGGCAAATTTCTTTTCGAGTAGTAGATTTTTTTAAAGATCCCATATAAATTTATACTGAATTTTAAAATAACCATACACTTTTCAGGTTTCTATCGTTTACTTAAATTCATCTTCGAGAAAATTCACATTTCAAAGTTAATATTGTTCATGTCATCCACCATGCTTCCTGCGACTGTTTAGGTATTGAAAAAATAAGAAGGAAAAGAATGTAAAAATAACAACTAGAAAACATATTTTCCCATTGAATAAGCAACAGAATTAAGTGCCAAACGATAAACCTAGCACCTCAAATATATTTTTAGTGAAATTTCTAAATTCCTGATATAATAAGTATACTTTCGGTCCCACAAAAATTTAAAACCAGACATTTAATGAGTTTTATGACACATCAATGGCCTCAAACCTATTTGTCCAAATTTATGCCTTGTTAGACTACCACCAACATAAAATCTATTTAGCAATTCCTTACATATTTTTTTAGACAAAACCCAATATATTATATCCCAAGAACGTCATACTATCTATCAACGCTGGACGGAAAAGCTCCAGGACGAGGTACAAGTGACAGCCACCATTTTATAAGTTCACTTACATGGTATTTCTATGGGCCCAGACAACAATAAACAATACTTAATGGAAGAAAGAGATAGGTTATGGGTTGAGAAAACCAATATGTAAGCAAGAGAAAATAAAAATGCGTCTGCGAGATCTTACGAGCTGTGGAATTCACCGAGGTTAATAGGTGTTTACGATGACCACCCAGATGGACGATCAAATGCCTTGGGGAAATGATTAAGGGGGATTTCTTCAAAATGAAAATGTCGCAAACCAAGAATGCGCGAACGGGAGGAAAAAGGGAATCGAATCTGAGGTTTGAGGCGTGGGAGGACGAAAGGGGAGGAGATGAGGGGGGAAGGATACGGTGGAAGAGATAATGTGGAAGGAATGAAAGCGGTGGACTCGAGAGTCTCAGGGGCGATGCGTAGTCAACTCATTCCAGACAACCCCCTATTCTTCTTCAAACCCCTCTCTCTCTCTCCCTGCCATCCGCGGCTGGCCAGCGCCCCCTGCGTCCACGGCTACTTTTCTTTGCTCCTCTAACCACATCCATCCATCCGTGCAAATAAGGCGCTCTCGCCACATTCCATCTCCTTTTTTGCCGTCTCACCCTTCTCTTTCCCTCCCTCCACCGTCAAGGGAAGGGAGAGAGGGTAGAGGAGCAGTGGAACGCCACAGCGGAGATCCCCTTACCCCCCTTTCTTACACTCCAATCCCTCTCCTCACTTCTCTTCTCCTCTCCAAGATCCTCCATTCCAAAAGCGACGACGATCCCAGCCCTTGCTGTCGAAGGCATGCTCGAAACCATAAAACACTCATTAAAACGTTTAGGGTAGCGCTTTAACTCTCCTTAATTTCTCCTCCCAGGGTAGCTCCTCCTCCTTGCCCTGCATCGATTCCCGCGAAGATTACTCGTTGCGATGATCGTGGTGCATTCGGTTGGTGTGCGCGTGTAATGTGCAAGATCACCATTTAATCATCATACGAGGGATGCATGATGATGAATGTCAATAAGGATGGAGTACAAAAGACCACATATTTGTACATGCAAGCGATTTTAGTCCAAAATTTACCAATGTGGTGAACATGTTTTAAGCAGTTTTTACAATTACAATACTATGCCCTTCGGAATGCATTTATCACTGCTATTGAATCATAAACAGACAAAATTTACTTTATTTTTCCTAAATTAATTTGTTTTCAATTTCCAATGAGAAATTATAGGTAAATTAATGTAATAATTCAGGATTAATATCGTTGGAATGTTGTGGTAAATGTACATTAAAATGAATAAATGTGTAGCGTCCACAAAAATTTGAAAAACACAATTTTATGGTTGTATTGCGAATTCTCGGCGAAGCCAAAATACTTTTTATAGTCACCTCAGGGACGACCATAGGCAAAAACTATATACAGCGCTATTTTTCAGGTCAATTAAGATTGCTATTATGATATACTTTACTCGTATTTAAACTTCTACGATGAAGTTCTATAGTGCAATTGAAAAATATCCATTGAACTTTTTAGAGCTTCAATCAGCTATTTATAACGCATAAGTTCGTAGTTGCACATGAAAGAGAAAGCCAAATCAACATTTTCCAAAACGTGATATTCAGAAAAAATATGGGCAAGGAATACACAGAAACAAAATTTGAGATCGCTGAGGATCGCTTGGTGGAAAAAAGAATGCTACGTTAAAATGTGAAACGAACTGAAACCGTATTAGAGATTGTCAAGAATCAGGATGAAAATAGAGCAAGTTAGGTTCTAATGTGAAAAATCAAATGGGAAAATGAAAAAGGATGATTTTACTAAAATTAAGACGACTAAAGCAATAAAGCAAGCATTTCACACACGAGAAAAAGAGCTAAATTTATTACAAACACGAGAGTATTTAACAGATCGTAGATGTGAAATACATCTTTTATGTCAAATTGATGCAGATTTAGGTCATATACCTATTTATAATGGATAAAATAGTTGCTCTGACAATGATGTCTAGATGGCTCACCATATGTCTCATAAATATAAAGTTATAAGTAGCTGAATGATGAAGCTAGTTGACGAATGAAACATGATTATGGATGCTGCCTGCAACATAACATTTCAGGCCATCGTTCGGGTCATTCATTTAAAATTCTACCATTAAAAGGTCACTACAACTTATGGCAGTGCAAATACATGAAAATCCTAGAATATATGCCGGAAGGATAGCACTTATGGTATCCTTGGTTTTTAAGGCATCTTACATCTAACTTAAGACAATAATTCTACGGTAAGCACAGCCTCCATGCCCGAGACGGGATTGCCCTCCATCCCCGCACGGGCTGAAATGGTCGGCGGTGGCATTTGATATGCTTTTGAGGTCTGACAACACTGCAAATCTTGCAACTTTCATCAAGACTTCATCATAAGAAAATTTCAAACATCCCGTGGGTAAATAAAAAGAGGCACAACACATGCTTAACTGTATCTTACGGAATGAAACATTCATTTCAACGTTGTTTGCAGCGAACGGTTTTTTATGGATTCTCAATTGGGAATGAGTATAAAAACAATTGCTCTTATTTTTCCTCGATGCGTACCACTGAAGCTATCCTTGATCGAATACGGTGACCACAAATTACGTTCAAACACTAAAATCGTTTTTCTACCACATAAAATTGAGCATAACTTTCATAATTTCAAGTAGTACCTTCAAATAAATATTCAAACATAGTACGGTGTACCTTTGATAACCAACTTCAAATATCAAATTAAATTTTGTTGTTAAATATACACGAAAAACAAATCTCCCTCATCCCCGTAGTCACGATTATAATAGATTATGGCAACACGGCGTACATCACCTAACCAATACGGATTCTGTATGAGAGCTAACATAGTTTCCTGAGGCCATAAATGCATAATCAATCTCATCTCATTATTTATTATACAGATTCATGCAATATTAGTCCAGGATAAAAAAAAAAAGAAATGGAAAACCACTGAAATCCCCGCACAACTAGCTCGAAGATTGAGCGATCTACACAACTATGAAAGAAGAGGAAATTCATAGGATTGTAAATAAAATCTACTTATTTTTCCAGTTTCAGTGAGACTATTCTCACAGGTTCATTCGGTGACCACTATTTATAATTCTGGGTTCATGTTCGTTCCGTTCCATAAGTGAGGTTTGATTGAAGTAAAGATTACGGAACACATTTGAGTTGTCAATAAACAATATTCATGCACTTTAAAATAATATAATTAAAGTAATTACCATTTTATATCCATTTTCAATTTATTCTCAAATCCTAGCTCTTATGTCTACAATTACTTATGAACAATTGATTTATTCGCCATTTGTGATGCCCTTCCACTACTTCTCGGATTTCAGTTGATGTCAAGTTTTGCATAGAGGTAAATATTTTGGGAAAGCAATCCTGTTAAAAGAAATATTTTAATGACCATCTTATACATCATTGTTTAAGTCCTAGACCTCATGCAGGGTAGCCCCTTACCCACTCATTTTCTCCATGAAATTTTAGGTTTCTTTCCGGTTTTTCCCGGGTACTTTTATTTTTTCCAGTAAAATTTGAGAAATACGCATTACATGTGGGTAATAATGGTTAAATACCAGGATTCAGTGTTTTTTTTTCAAGAAAATATAAATTTTCATATTTTTTGCATGATTTCCTGAAAAAATCTCGATTTACACAAAGCTTAATTCCTCTGTCCATCAGTATATGTTCATCTATCACTTAAGAACTCATGATTTTCATCAATTATTTAATCTTGAATACTAAGCTACATCATCAAGTCGGGTTTCAGTGAAGAGCATTGTTTCCCGGTCTTTTCGTCTAGCGTACCTACCTCTTGGTGAAATGTTTCTTTTTTTGAAGCAATCAATTGGACCACTCGCAACATGGAAATTTGTATACCTTACTTTCACCATATATCATCTTTTCTTGTTCCTCTAAGGTTACGAATGCCACATATTGTGTCTAGAGCGCTGAAAAAAGCCGAAATTTTATTAATCTGTCAAAATGCCTTGCTCTCTATAATAAATCGCATCAAAGTGCACGAATATTATAAAATATAGCGTTGAAATAACTTAAGATGGTTGAATATTATGGAAAAATGCGTTTTCATACTGCTAGGGAAAGGGAATGGACTATCTATGGGATCTCCAATTTAACAATAACCAGAGGAAATATTCATGGAGTCTGGAGAAAAAACTTATTACCAGTAAAAAACCCCTTACAGAAAGCGAATTCTATTATTACCACTATGTTGACGGCATACTTTGCCTGTGCACTGGGAGCTTAAGACTATTAGACCACTTTTTAGACCACTTAACTGCCTTTACCAACATCTTCACTTTACCGCAGAGATTGGAATGGAGCGAATTAACTTCCCTGGACCTGAAAATCACCCTAAGAGATACCGCACATCAGTTCTCCATCTATCGAAAAGAAATATTCTAAGTCTCAACCATTCCTCATAATTCCAACGACCACATTAGCCATTAATTAACTAGCTGCATGCCACTCCATACTACACAGGCTAAATTCCATCCCCTTGACGAGCACGGCCTTCTCTCACGAACTTGGAGTAATCAAATATACTGCAAAACGGCTACCAAGCCAATCTAATAGAAAAAATCGAAGAAGATTCACCAAAGTGAAGATCACATAGACTTTAAAAAACATCGTTGGTGTAAATTACCTTTAATGGGTAATATTACATAAAAAATAGCATGAATGATGCCGAGACCTGAATATATTCTTCTTTAACCCACTAACACTGGGAAAACTCCATTTTAATTCTCAAGACAAATTTAACGTCCGATAAAAGTGTAGTGTATATGTTTATGTGTGCTTGTAACGACTGCAGTAGTGTTTATCTAGGGCAAACTGGGAGGAATTTTTAAAGTGAGATGTGAAGAGCAGAAGAGGAGCACGGCTAGCAAAGACTGTAAATCTTAACATTTTACTGAGACCGGCCACAAAAGGGATTTTAACCATGCCATTTTTTAAATTCTTGACAAAAATGACGAACTGGATTTCCAGGAACAATTAGAGATTTCCTCTAAGAGGACTTCCCCAACATAACCCTCCTCGATGACTTTTCTAATATTAGACCACGTCTATTATCCCCTACTCCCTTACTCTTATTATTACTCTTACTCTTATTATCTTTTACTCCCCATTTCCCATTCCATTGTAAATTCCACTCACTTATTTCTCACCCTAATCAGCTTCCCTCTGAGCCCCCCCTCCATCTCCCTTCTCCCCCCCTCCATCTCCCTTCTCATATGTTTGTATATACCTACATGACTGTTGAGAATTGAAAAACATTTTGTCCTAAAAATGACGCCGCGGTCGAAAATAAACTATCGTGTGGAAATGCAAAGTAAGTATTATTTTTTCCCAAAAATGAAGAAATTCCTCAAAGTAATGCCTGAAACTTAAGATTACGTTGCTTTCTTGGGCTGTCACCAGTAAACCCTTCGCGTGCCACGTAAAGACACGCGCACTATAGGTTACCATTTGCTGGAGTAGGGTTTTCATCGCCAGCTGAATGCTAGTAGATTTAAAAAAAATGTTATCACCATTCAGGGCTTAAAAGATGGAAGTAACGGGGAAAGCTTTTGTTTTCTAAGTTGATACTAATCATAGAGAAAAGAAAAAGTCGCAAACGTCGATACAAATTGACCACTTCTAACGGAGCAGAAATGGGTTAAGGAAAGAGATAGGAAAAACAACTAACGTATGCCTGCAATGAATTTTGACGACTTCGCCTTTGAATTCGGTCATTTCTCGAGAATGTAAGTTTCACAGAATTTCCATAAATGTGGAAACAGAGGGCCATGTCATACGTCTTCCTCGGCAATAAGCCCTGCGAGAATCTCCGTTTTCCCACCAGGACCCCACAGTCCACCAGAATTGCCTCCCCTCTACCACCTCCATATCTCTTTTGCGAAATTCTTTTGCATTTTGACCAAGTTTCCATTCTCATTTCCGTAAAGTATTCACTCCCCTTAAAAGCTACGCGTCTTGATCGTTAACCGTAGTTTACAAGCGGCAGGTGTTAGAGGAAGGCCAATCTCTAGGCGTCGAGTTAAATGAAGAGAGAGCAAAGTCATCCGGGAAACATAGTGTATTAAACAAAGAAAAGAGAAATTTCCTGACCACACGCTGCCCGCGCCAATGGGGGACAAGATCTACTACCGCGATATCGCAAGTACTGGAATACGAGGATATACATATGAAGAGACGTAAAATAGCCCTCCACATTTAGACGTCCCAGGCGGACGAACACAACAGCTGACTGTCGCATTTGTATCCCTCCGCTTGACGTCACATCGGAACTCCGCACAACCCGAGGAATTCTATGTGACACTGGTGACACATTGCAAGGTTGCAAGAAATTCCAACCCGTAAAATAAGGTTGCCAAAGAAATGAACATATACTTACTTCTACTCAGTTTCACTGCATGAAATACCTAAGTATCTCTTGTACAGGAGCGAGGTGATTAGTGAGAGAGAGAGGGAGATTTCCGGCCCTTGGAATCTAAATTCAGGGCAAAGCGGAATTGGGATAAGATGAAGACGGGGAGGATAGAGGGGGATATAGAGTGATGTAGGGTGAGTGCATGATAGGAAGCCGGCGTTAGTAGAGAGAGAAGATAGGGCATTCGATCCAAAGGGTTGAGGTGGGAGGCACGGTAAGGGGGGATGTGGTGGCGGAGGATGCAGGTGGAGGGCGGGCACACGCGGGGGGCGAGGTAAGGGGTGGGTAAGGGGAGTGGAGGGGGGGGGGAAAACGCCCCGAACATAGCCCGTCATGCAGATAGGGAACGGTACCATACGGGGGCGGGGAAGGGGTAGGGGCGACGAGAAGAGCCGGGCCATTGGTCAAATGTTTACACTTTGTAAATAGGGACGTGCTGACATACACTCCGTCGCACACATGGGCGGGGGTGACTCCCCCACCCAACCTAGCGCCCCACCCACCTTCCTCGTAACACCCCACCCCCGAAGCATCACCTAATCCCCCTTCGCCGTCCTTCCCCGCACCCTCCCTTCGGCTCCTGCGGGCGCGGCTGCTCGACTCTCCTGCATCCCCTTTCCCTCTGCACGCCCTCTACATCCTGGACGACAACCTCGACACGGCACAGCCCCGCTAACACACACAGAAATGCGACGCCTGGAGGTGACCGTGGCAAGCGTAAGGGGGGGGGAGTGGTGGGAGGCGACCGTCCTTCCCTTCATTATTTTTTTTAAGCGGCGATGGAGTCATTTTTTATACGTAGGAGTGGTAGCGCGATAGAAGGGTGGCGAAATGTATTCCTTTTTTGTCGAATCGCAAGGAAAAGCATAAATACGAGGATTTTAACCGGAAAAAACCCAACAACTCCTGGGAGATGTTGAATAAAAAAAAGACAGCGGCAGGCAAAAAGTACTCGAAGAGGCTTCCATGGAAAGAACAGAACACGGCAAGGGGAGAAACAGAAATATCACTCCATTAAGATTTGGTCGGGAAACAAGGAAGACCAATGACAAATGCTGAAAACGACAAAAAATGAACTAAATCACGCAGGATAGTAAAAAACGTCATCAAAAATCAAATTTTAGAAGAATATATAAATATAGGGACGAGAAAATGCCCTTGAATGGAGTTAAAGTGAGAATATTTTTTTAGATGTCAATTCCGACACTTGAACGTCTCGCCAGCCAAACGTGGGCTTCGGAACGTACAGTTCGGAAAATATTCTAGGGAGCATTCAAAAAAATATATTTACACGGACAAGTCTTATATGTAACATGCTATGACGCTACAGTCTCTATTTTAGAAACCTTTCACTAAAAACTACATATTTCACCCCTCACCCTTTGGTTAACACTTTAACTTATTTAGAACTAAGTCAAATGAACAACTTACAATTTGTACATTTAAAATATTATTATATATGAAGCATATTTTATTTGATTATATTAGTATATTAGAAAATATGGAATTAAATATGGTAAAAATCTTTTTAAAAAGCAGAAGAGTTCTCAAATATTCGTCTCAATACTCGTTGACTCTAAAACCGGTAGTGGACTGGACTGTAACTGTACTCACAACAAATATCAATATTGAGGGAGGATGTCGGTAAACGGGAGGACGAGACAAAGAGAATAGGCTTTATGGACGGGATGAAAAGAGGAAGGATGTTCGCTGACGTAAAGAAATAAAAAGTGTAAGAAAATAGTGCTCTGCGCATCTAATAGAACATGCGTAAAAATCTTGAGTATTTTACTCAATTCCATATGGACCTCCCTTAAACGGTAGATTACTCAAGAAATAACTTTTATGAGAACAAATGTGACTGCAAACTAAAATTATAGACCGTGAAAATAACACTCAATAAAATTAAATAAAAGACATGGAATATGTATCATGCCAATCATCTGTTCAATAGTAATGGAATTTCTCCCAAACGAATTGCCCAACTGCTTTATGAGCAAATAGACGCTATTCATACAATAGTATTATGGAGAACAAAAGGGCTCACGGGAGCAGGAGCGGGTATGCCGTAAACCATCTCGAGTCCCTCACCTAAAACGCGCCGGCAAATTCCACCTCATACCGCCCTCTAACCCCCATCGCCGCATTGGCCAATGGTCACCCTGGTACGGTTTGCAGGGTAACTGAAATGCATGGGATATTCGCGTGTGTGTACGTATATGTGCATGCAATGTGAGGAGGGAGTGAGGGGGGGGGGGCTTTGGCGAAATCCTCCCCCTCCCCTTGCATTCGGCTTCGAGATGCCCCGCGTGTGTGCATGTGATCGCGGAAAGGGGTTTTGTTGCACGAGTTTGCGGACTGATTGAGGAGAGAGCTAGCTGAGGGTAAAGGGGGGAAGGGAGCGGAGGGAAGGGGCGGAGGAGTAGGAGGAGGTCTGGGGACTGAATCCAGTTAGCGCATGGGTTTTAGAGGTAGAACGGAGAGATAGAGAGAGAAGGGAGGTAGGATAAAGAGGAATGGAGGAAGAGAAAGGAGGGAAGATAAAGTAGGAGGAGGTTGTGAGGAGAGAAGTAGGAAGAAGGGATGAGGGGTAGGAGAGGAGTCGGAAAGGGAGTTGTTGAGAGGGCAAGGCGACGCATCAATATTCATAGGGGGACGGAAACAAAAAGGTATTTGCTCCCTCTGCACAACTCCACCTCCTCTGGATAAATCCATTCTATAGCAATCCCTCCCCCCGTACACCCCCCCCTGCTAACTACTGCTCTCTCTCTCTCTCCGTCTCCCCCACCTCCACTTCCCTCCCCCACGAGAGAAAGGGGAGGGTTAGGGGGGGCGTGGGGTTGGGTGGGGTTAGCTGCAAAAGGGGGCGTGGCCAGCGCGATTGCTAATGAAGCGGTCAGCGCCAGGCACGGCGGCGGGAGGAGAGGGGGGGAAGAGGGGGAAAGGGAGAGGAGGTGGGGGATGGGGGGCGGTAGGAGGAACGGGAGGGGAGGGAGTGCATACAGGAGGAGTGATAAGGGACCAGCACGAGGGGGTAGGGGAGGGGGGTGTGAGAGTTGGAGAGAGAGAGAGCTTAGGGTGACGCGAATGCAGAGGGGAGTTAACGGCGACACACATACGAAAAGGGCAGGAAAGGCGAGAAAACAGAAAAACCTCTCCGAGAAAAATTTAGCCGGGGAAACAGAGAGGGCCGATGAAAAAATACTGAAAGCCAGAAAAATTTCAATGAAAACCAAACAAAAGGCCCAAATAAAAAGCCGGATAAAATTTAAATCTGGGAACATTACATAATTCAAACTACAGGAAAAGATCCTTTGCTAGATTTTGAATAAAATAGTTTACACGTTTATAACACGTTTATAACTCATATCCCTCAAACATGTCACCAGTTACATATGTTATCTCACGTTTACCACCAAATAAGGAAAAAAGAATTCATTCAACAAAATAGAAAAATCAATATATTTCTCAAGATTAGTATTTTTTTCGACCTTGCTTTAGCAGAATCAACTTCATACTGGGAGCCGATAGCCCTTAATTCTTACTTAACAAACTTTAACTCTTAGTTAAACTAATGAAATTAGCTACAACTATGTGAAAACTCATCTTTAATGTTAATTCACAACAATGTTTAATTTTCACAGAATATTTTTTTATTCTCTTGGAGTACATCCGTAATGTAATCTTTTAATTGTAAGGATAACATTTCCTCTACGCTTTAGAAATAGTAATACTGCTTAACGATGATGAAGCTACCAAATGCATGATAAAGGTACTTGATAGAAATTGATAGACATGATTAATGTAAGGCAGACAATCATTATTTTATCTAAATAATTATATGATGGCATGTAGACACAATTAATCTCAATGATATGTAAAAAATCAACGATTGAGAGGATACAAAATATAGTTTATCAACAGGAAGAAATCACCGTAGTCACACGATAAACACGGTGAGAAAGCAGAGAGAGGGTTAAAGACAAATAAGTGCTCCTCGAATTCATGAGAATTTTCGGTTGCACAAATAACTAATACAATGAGGGAAGCAATAACGAAAAAAGAGGTGTTGGACACAGATCATAAAAAAGAGTAAGTTTGGACCCGAAAAAAGGAGTCCGAATGAGGACGAGGAGAGAGGAGGGGGAATCAAAAACTGAACCAAAAGAGAGGAAGTGGGAAGAGAGGGCAGGACAGAGTGGGGGGGGGGGCGCTTATATGTAATGAGATGATGGTGGCCGCGATGGTGGTGGGGAACGGAGGCTGCGCTGCGTGCTACAAGAGCGATGCTTTGGGCAAGTGGGGAGGGGGGCGGGCGAGGGGAATGCAGATGACTTGGGAGGAAGATGGGAAGGGCAAATAAAAGGTGGGAAGCGAAAAGTGGCTTTTGAGGATTGATTAAATGAGGAGGGTGACTACTCCTCCCCACCTGACCCTCTCCTCCATTCGGAAGCAAAATTAAGGATTAGCACTTGTTTCCGACTTTGTTTGCAAATTGAGTCCCGCAAAGTCAGCAGTGAAAACGTTAGATTTTCGGCAGGACGTGTGTGACCCGCAAGGCATGAATTCAAACGCTCGCCGGGGACTCTTTCGGGGAAGGCGATGTTGACACACTTGCGGGAGTGAGGCATGAATGCCACCGCAACGGGGAGAGATTTCGTTAAATGAAAGTTCACGGGTTAAATACTGAATTTCGGCCGGGAAATAAAATTTTCCGTTTAAATTGCAACAAAATGTTTTTCTTTTGGTAACTTCACTAAAATATGCGTTGTCAATTAACGTGAAATAACTAAGACAACCATTTGATTAAGCAAAGCAAACAAACATGCCAATAAAATTAAGCCATCACGTAACAGAAGGTGGAATAGTTCCGAAATATCTTCCAAATGGACAGGGTACTCGTTCATACACATTTTATCTCGTATAGTTCAAATGTTGAATCGGGACTAGGATGAAAGGCAAGATATAAAGTGAATTAGCAGACCATTCTAACTTGTCCCGAAAAATCTCCTCAGGAAAATACCACACAAACTCTAATTTAACTTTTCGTATTAGATCCTTAAGTTTTGGAAAATCTCAACTGCATGCTCATTAAGAGAAAGAAAGATTCGAAAAATTAATCTTTAAAAATTTATTTCCATAGAATACATCAATTTAAAAAGGATAAAATTGGCTTTACCTTTGAAATAAATCACACCCTTTAAAATAACAATATCACGATAATTGTTCTTTCCGACATGTTCACATGCACTTACCACTTGCGTATTTTTAAGGGTAATCCGACCGCGTTGTGGATAGTAACCATGAGAGAACGCACGCAAAAATCTATCAACCGGGAACATGTACTCAGAATTTAACTAAATGTTTTGTATAATTTGGAAATAAATCCTGTTCACATTCCATTGTTATACACCTGATAAGAAAGTACCAAACTCTGGAAAAATTAACGAGCGCCGCCGAAATAAAAATATCCGTCGCCGTGCGTGACGTGATGTGAGAGAGGGGGGCAGAGAGAAATGCATCGGCTGAAACGAATGGTACGGAGCATACCCGCCAACTTCGCGGCAAGGGTCACAAATCTCTCTTTGTTCGAGACGAAAACCACCGCAAAGGAGGATAATTTAAATAGGGCGTGCGGACGCAAATCGTCGAGAAGGGAACAAAATTTTAGAAGAAATAAAAAGAGTGGGAGAGAGAAACGAGGAATCTTTTTAGACGGGAAGAATGTGGGTGGAGGCGAAGGACTTGAGAGAGGGAGGAGGAGGAGGGTGCGACCTCATGTATCGGAAGGAGAGAGGCGTGACTCGGCAAGGAGGGTTGGATAAAAGGGGTGGGTTCGGAGGGTGGGTTTGGATAGGGGATGGAGGTCGGGAGACGAGGGTTTTACGGGCGGGGGGGATGGGTTTTAAGGGAATGCCTCGAAGATGGATTTATGAGATTCGCGCGGCCACGGCACAGTCGGCGAATAGCGTCGGCCGGCCTTCTCCTCTCCGGAACCTCCCTCCTCCCATTCCCACCACCCTCGTCCCCAACCTCGCTTCATTCCATTTGTACGGGATGGGGAGGGGATACGAACTCCAGACCCACCTCCACCGTACATCTCCTCCCGGTCTCTGTGTCCGGCTGTTGTGCATTTCGTGAGGAAGGAAAGATAGGTGGTGCTGGTGGCGGCCGACAGACCTGATTGGCTGCTCTCGGTTCGACATCGTGCCCTTCGATTTACTCTGATCCTCCCTCACGCCTTCCCCCACCCCCCAACCCTCCCCTCACTGTCCTTTCCTTCCTATCTCCTCTCATTGAACCGGAGCTTTCTTCACTCCTTGCCCCAAGTCCGTGACGCCCTTCTGATCGAGGGAGGCGGCAAAAAGTATCCCCGAGTGACTACGAATGCTTCTCGCGGTAGGCAAGCAACTCTCTTAGTTGTCTGCTTTAATTTGGCGAACGAGGCGAGGATGAACCAAATTATCGTATTACAAATGCCAATAAACGGTCTCATAGGTATAATTTTTTTTTTGCTCTTGGACGATTCTGGGGGTCCGAATGCCCCTTCGATCCCGATAAGCCATTGGCTTGTCTTCAGGTATCTCAGAAGCCAAACCACCAGAACTTGACAGTAACACCCATGCCTTGGGCATACGAAAAACCGACCCGGGTGGGACTCGAACCCGCGACCTTCGGAAGAGCAGGCGATGACCCCGTCAAAATCGTCATAATCTTCCCTTTCCCAAAGGAATTTTGTCCTTTACCCTAATAATTGGCCATCAGTTCATCTCTTTATGCCTATTCTATGGGTATGGAAAAATTTCCGCAATCACTCACTCAGTGATTCAACCCGAAGGTTGGTTTGGTTGGTTGAAGGTAGAGCACATCCCGGACTAACGTGTCATTTTCTCACATTCAGGGTAGGGGGGCCAGTTCCTTTCCCAGGGCCACCTCGAGGCCACCCAGGGCACTCCGAGGATTTTTTTGTTCAGGGGCGTCCAAAGGCTTCACCCGGATTTGAACCCGGGACCCTTCAGTATCAGTAGCCAAGCGCTCTACCCACTAGGCCACCACGCTCCCCAGCAGCAATTAAATTACTAGCAGAGGGACCCGGCTTCGCACGGGAAGCTGTTAATTCATTGCACCATTCCACGCTTATAGGAACCAGCCTAAAGTTGAGCATTTTACATTATCTCGGCTCAATAAATGTTCTTACATAACGTTATTTGGATTTCCAATTCCCAGAATATTTAAATAGCAAATTCTATAGACATTCAAGAAGCAGCATTAAAATAATGTGATTACATATTGCATCCATAAATATTGCTAACAATGGCAAGTTTTAATTCTATATCTTGTGTGCAAGTTATTTAAAAACGCGAAAAAAACCTCTGCACTGATTTTAATGCTTTTCTTATAGAAGTACAATATAGGGTCTAGATTTGAGGCCCCTGGTGTCGTATGGCCTTCTGAATACAGTCTGTCACGGGGCACTCAAATACCCATACGCAAACTTTCGAATTAATTGACTCAGCCGTTTTCCCGTGAAAAGGTAACAAACAAACATAATCTAATTTTTATATAGTTTATGCAGTTAGATTACATACACTGAAATTTTAGATAATATTTCATCAAGCTTTGCAGTGTGACCAGAAGCAGTTCATGTTCATTAAGAGTTTTATAAAACTAAGCTCTGCGGGATGATTCAATCGTGATTAGAGAAAATTTCGCGAAATTAGCAGTTTAGAAAACTACTTTTGTAAAACGCTTTCAGACGTTTTTGTGAGAAAGGTATTTCCGGCCTTTGGATTAAGTATATTTTTCTACTCATGCTGGCTCTAAATACATCCATGGTAACAGTAGTACAGTACTTCTATGCGATTAATTTATGATATATCATCCTTATGGAATTCTGCTTTCAGGTTTTTATCTAAATAAATGCGCAAAAAGCATTTTTATTAACGCCCCTTTGCTGTTACCTGAATATCCTTGGACAATTACATTTCCTCTAACAAAGCTCTCCGCTACTGCTCGCTGCTAATGTATTCAACGAGATCAAGTGCTGATATTCACATAATTTGACGTCTTTAATGGAATTTTAGATTTGAATCCAGAATTCACGGAACATAATTATAGTATTTATGGTTGAAGGTATAACTTTGTGGAACATAGTCAACACTAACATTTTAGTGAGGAATATACGAACAATATTATATATTTGTTTCGTCATGTCTGAACATAATTATGTTCGGAGATATTTCATACTTTTAAAAACATTTTAAAGAATTCAACAATCAAACGTGATCAATTAGCAATAATTTAAATATTAACAATTCGCTCATATACTTAACTATCATTAGTATGCTTTTTTGAATCGTAAAAATACTGAAGTAAGTCCTATTTCAAATTTTGAAAACTCAAAATGTGTCATTATTGACACAGGGATTTGTAATTTATTTCACTTTATTCACCTGTGGAATGAATTTTTAGCTAATGAAACGGAATGATAGAGAAATGGAAAAATTTCTCATATTTTGTCCTAGAAGGAACTGGATTTAAATCTTACATATGCGGCCTCCCAAAGGATAGGACTCTATGGCATAGTACATATATGGTAAAGTTTACTCCAAAACGGGTCTGACGTCTTTATTGGATCATGAAAATTCGAAGTAGACCCATGCGATAATAATATACGTCTAATTGTAGCCGAATGTAGCTTTAAATAGAAAGATTAGACATCGAGAGCAGTTCAACTACTTTTAGCCACGCAAGGGCTGCATCTCCAATTTATCTGAATTCTTGTTCTATATTTATTCTAGTAAGCTTGCTTCTAATTCATTTTCAGCGAGGTAATTGGCATTTAACAGGCCACTTCAACAGTCGGCGTGCTTCTTTAGATTAACGGACAGGGTACATCCGGAATGCATCGCGACCAGATGTAATTAAAACATATCTCATGCAACGGAAAATTGAGACAACGATTTCTTCATTACCTGTATCACCTGCTCATTTGCATTCCCGACTCCACCTATGCGTCCAAATTTTTACGATAAGTCATGCAAAACCAGCACACGCCAATAAAGAGAAAGTGTACGAATAGCGCAGGCCGATAGTAATACGATACCGATCGCAGTCTTTGCCAAGTAGTCAGTTATGAAATGTGCGGTTACGTAAAGGATATTGATTTTAGTTCAGGTAATGAAATGATGCATTAATGCAGTTCCCTTTTACCTTAAGTCACAACCAAGATGGTTATCATGTTGCCGATTGGACGTGGAATAGATACCAAACTCGCCACCATGTTCTCGTTTTTCTTCGCTGAAAACTGTATTCAATGAGTAGTTCATGCACCTTTTGCTGAATTTTAGTTTGGTAACAAATCAGAGTGCCATAAACCGACTTACACGAAAAACCTCTCAGAGATGAATTTCAAGTGATTAAGTTAGAAGTGCATGGTTTTAAGTATAAGTGGTAAGCAGAGACATTTAAGTGCCTTTCCAGTTTTCCATTCCGATAATATTTTTCCTCTAATATACACATACTCAAGGCCAATCGATACGTTGGTGCGACTACCTTCAACTTAGAAACATTTTCCTTACAACATGCTTATCACAACATCAGGCGTAGTGGCCAGAGAGGGTTTATTATGACGACACAAATCTCTTAAAGGAAAAGAGAAATTTATTCGTCAGATACGTGGACTTAAAAAACGCGCTCAATGAAGGTAATGCAAGTAAATTTCATGTGATCCAGCGCATTAAGTAAAAGTTTGTTTAGGTAATCAGTAGTCAGTCAAAATAAATCGCATTTAAACAAAATTTCAATTTCATCGAAAATCCGTGTGAGATAGTGTTATAGGTATTATTATTCATTATTTCCGCTGAACACCTCGCAATGTAGTTCTAATCTTCCTTGGAAAGGGAAAACTAAGAACGCACGTTACAGAATTTATCTCCGGAAATAGCCAAATCTAAATTTTTTAAATGGAAAAAATTAAATCATACTTCATTGTTCGCACTTCAGCGACAAAACCCAATATGAAATGGCATAAAAATGCTGGCTTGTTTTCAATAGTTGTCATTCACCAGAGCTGAGAGTTTCAAACGCGCGTAATGAGACCAGATTAACTGCTTTAGTGGCTGCAAATTTCAAAATACGTTGGATTATTTCCCAAGACTGAATAGGAGTTTTCCACACAATTTAGACCATTTCACATCATAAAGGTCCTGATGATAAAAATTTCAGTGAAGACAGAAAACGAATGATATCGACAATATCAATTTCAAAACAAGCTTAAACCACGCACAAGACAAATAACTAACCAAAATAACTTGATAGATTCTGTTCCCGAAAGGCCCTGGTGGGGACTAACAAAATAATCCCAGTAAAAACTTAGGCATATCAATCTGAATTCTGTAGACGCCCATTAAGACAAAATATCGATAAAATTTCAAAACATTCATTACATTTTTTATGTTCTTCAAATAAGGATTCAATCACCCCGGTAGCCTTATGGACTATTATTTTCCATAATCATACCGAGAGCTTTCCACACGTTCTTTTTTTCTTCTGGAATGCTAATAGGGGTAAGGATTAAGGGATTAATGTCTCTTTCATCGCACCCAAACTCTTTTAAATAGATGTCATGGTAGCATTCTGAAATCTTTGTGATACCCAAGATATCGGTCATCTATCCTTAGTCTACATTCCATTTCATGCTCATAAAGTTACAAAATAAATTATATAAATTAACAACTCAATTCTTCATAAACGTACCAATGGTACGAATACAACAAAAAGTTAAGAAAGAAGAAATCATGCGGTAAAATATCTTTTTCTCACTTCCCTGGTTTTCTTCAACAGCATATGCCGACAAAAAACTCTTTTCTCCCACAAAGCAGCAGCGTACCCCCAACAAGTATTTAAAAAAACTAAAAGAAACCCAGAGCAAAATGGCCGAAGTTGAAGAAAATCAGGCGAAAAATGAATAAAATGTTAAGAGGGAGCAAAAAGAGCGCTGGCGACCTTCTTAAGACGGTCGCGTCCACCATCGAGGGGATAAGGCAGTCCACGACGAAACACTCATTATCCGCTCCAAGGGGAAAGGAGAATCTCGGCTCAATCTTAAAAGTGGCGCCCTCCATGTCTTCAGTCCGCCTTATCTCGGACTCAGCATCATTTTCCTCCGTCTCATGGGAAACTATAAGGACCTAAAACAAGTCAGACCTCTCCAATTACGGCTCTGAATAAATCAATCATGCCACGCAAGTGGTAGCGGTCGTGGTTACTGGTTGGGAGCGTCGGGAGCAGGAGGAATAAGAAAGAAAGATTCGTGCTCTTTGCGCGGGCGACAGCCAGTCCCCCTCTCCGACTCTCCATCCCTGACCCACCACCCCCTCCCTCTTCCTCATGTCCCTGCGAGCGCACGAAAGATCCACGTCGCCTACCTTACCGCCCGCTTTTCTTAAGTTTCCCTTATTTTACCATCCATACTTTCTCGGGGGTCGATTGACTATTTGGAGAGGCGATCGCCTTCTGAGGTATTTTCGTCATTCGAAACAGGAGGGCAGGTTATAAAGGCCAAGAAATACATGGAAAATGGAGGAATTGAGGAGAGAAACTCGGCAGCGGCATTGACTTACTCGCAGTAGCGGTAGTAGTAGAATTTTCAATAATTATTTTTTTTCTTTCAGGAGATATAGGCCCACTAATTGTTAAATATTTTTTTCTCTTTACCATCGTTTCGCATTTTTATTTATGATTTTTCAGGGCTCAGAGAGAGTTACTTCTGAATTTATTGTGTAATGATGAATACATTATACAATAAATTCAGGAGGAACTCTCTCTCAGCCCTGAAAAATCATATATAAAAATGCGAAACGATGGTAAAGAGAAATAAAATAATTTAACAATTAATAGACCTATATCTCCTGAAAGGGAAATAAATAATTTTATAATATGAGGTCATGAAGAGATATCTTCTACACAAGCATTTCTATTAAATTTGCTTCTACGGCAAACGTCATGCCGCGCATACTGTCTGCCGCATGCAGACAGGGGTAGCAGCACTTGGACGCATATGAGGGTCACCCCTCCAAATTCAAGCCGAGCCCTGCAATGTTTAACTTTGGTGACTGATCGGAAATCAATACTTCTATCGTGGCTGGTCATTACCCAGCTAACCTGTAATAATAAAGTAAACATTTACTACTCCCAAAATATAATTATAATATAAATTACCTTTAATAAGAACCTTCAGGCAGTCTCGAAGTTCTCAAACTTGTGGGTAGGCTGCCGTCCGAATATTCGCTGCATTTCAACTGGAAATCCTTTTATGCATGACATATGAGAAATCCAAGACAGTTGTGACAGAGATGCTGGGTATTCTGGGCTGGAAGAGTCTGGAAGAAAGGAGAAAAAACAATAGGCTGTTTGGAATGTTCAAAATGGTTAAGAAAGAGGAAGCACGGGGGAATTACGCGATAAAATATAGGAGCGGTTCATGAGAATGAACGACCACACCAACAAAATTAAACAGAGAATGCAAAAAACGAATGCAAAGAAATAACCATTCCAAAACAAAACAATAATTCCACGGAAACATTGTTCTGAAATTCCACTGAAAACTTACTGCCTTTGTTGGGACTGAAACCCATGATCCTTGGATGGGAATCTAGTGCCCTAGCCAACATATATACCTGTTCTAATATCTATCTCCACACTTCCTCACTACCCAGAGAGGTGCAAGGGCGCCAGTGATGGCTTGCTTCGACTCACTGTCGGCTGAAAATGAGTGAAATCTACAGAAGGAGAAACGCTGAAATGGGATAAAAGCGGTTCAAACCTGTCTCTAATAATTAGTTCACAGTTAAATTTGTCTTTTTCGTGTATATCCTCGGTGAGTGACTGCTGAAGCTAATGCGGTGGGCGAGATTTTATAACATTCTTTTCCCTCGTGCCCGTTGTTCGTGGTAAAATGAATCTAAAAACGTTTAAAAAATTATCTATAAATATACTGTGGTACTTCGAACCGTTCAACATTCGATTTTTTTCGTATTCTGTTTTGGCCTCTGAACACAAGCTAATTCTCAATATTCGCTCTGTGATACTTTGAAAGTACACTATATTATAGATAACTTAATGTGAGCCACTATTTAGTCAAGTTTGTTCTAAAGCGCGCACTTCCAGCAATACCAATTGCATTTAAAACTTTTTATTTTCAGAATTATTCTGGGAATGGATTGACTTTCCAGAATTTGAACGTAAAACTAGGTGCCGAGATACGAACCCAGAAAAAGAACGCATTAAGTTCGCAATTCGAGGTTCTACTGTATCAACTCAATAAATCTGTGCTTGCAAATTAAATATTTCATTTCCGTTAAAATAGGTTTTATGAAATATTTTACGGAACTGAGCTGATTTTACAACAGATTTTGTAAAACGTCCAACGAAATATTTTTCCGTAAAAATCAGACAGAAGCTCCTCCCTTCCAATCACGCGAATATAAATCCATTTATTTCACGGAAAGTAGGTACCAATATTCTTTAAAAAAACACGAAACACCAATTCTCTAATAGAATATTAGATAATCAGTTTGAAATTAAATAACCATCATCCTCGGATCGGGTCCTTCCGACAGGAAGGCTTAACCAATCAAACTGTAACCCCCACTTCGCATCAAACCCTACTTCGGTAAAAACAAGCTTTTTGGAAAGTTGTCGGCATATCTCTTCTTCATTTTCTATTATCTTTCAGATAAAATTATGCCCATGCCATGAGTTTGCTTGACCTCGAAGTTACGAAGAAGAAGAAGAAAAAACTCTCCAGTAAACCCTGGACTTGAAACACAGAGCTGTCAAATTAGCAGGGCAGAAAAGAAAGAGGAGTAATTCGAAAAATTTCACGCCGAATGGACGACAAGGCATTAACAACAATAACTAATCCTGTTTGCACATCACTTCCTTTTTACCTCATGAATTTAATCTCTACCAATGAAAGGGCATGGATGTGTCACTCGCGTTAGTATCTTAAAGGATGTAAACTCCTCCGTAAAATACATGGGATTTTTTCTGAGCATATACCCTAGCACATTCCACCCAGACTTGGAGGAAATTCGTTTAACCCGCCCAAAACATTTGGAGTTAACAAACAAAATATCCCACATTTCCATTTACTATCAAACAGGTGAACGCTTACATATATTATTTATTCCAATTTTTCTTTAAATAGAACAATTGAAATTCATTGAAAACCTTTGGCTAAAATATAATACACAATGAAGGCCATAAAGTTTTTATATTGAATCAATTTCGTAACAGTTGAAAACAATACTCTTAAAACAAGCTAAACTGTAACACCAGCAATTGGGCACAAAAAAATATCGAACATGATCTAAAGATAGCCGCTTTAAGAAAAAGTCAATTAGAAATGATTTCAATGGGAAAATACAATTGATTCCTCGAACACAATTATTTTAATAAAACTCTCAACAATAGTTATTCTCAAAGTAATTCCATTGTAGAATAGTTTTAAAAACTACATTTTGTCTCGACCTTAATTTTCTCACCGAAGCGAAGGCTCGATTTTCTTCCTCAGTCACCGATTTTATGCCAGCTTATTAGGTCAAAGACTGAATAAATAGAGAAAAAATACTGCCTACATATGGTGCAAATGACATTTTGATGTAAGAAGACGCCTGAAAAGGAATCTTTGGAGAAATAAAAATGAAGGGCATTCATCGTTTGCGGGGATGTTAGCCCAAGGAAATTTATGACCTAGCTCATGTAAGAGTCTTGGCGTGTATTTCCTGAAAACATTTCTACTCTCAAGAAGATTATATTTACTTTCCTCATACTCACGCTTTATAAAGCGTGAACTTGCACCCATAACCAGTGAGGAGTATTCAAAGCCAATGACTTCCATCAAGGATCGTGAATATAATTCATATGATAAGACATGAAGCTCCGGCTCACTTGCTTATTCAAGAACTCAGGAGTAAAAGAAATCTATTGCCTCACGTGACACTCATGTCCCGCAAGAAGATCATATTTATAACTACACTATATTTATAACAGAGAGCAATTAATTGCGCAAAAAAAGCTGTCGTGTCTAGCATCGCCCAGTTTCCTGCAAATAAGATTCACACATGGAGGTGTCGGTCATGCAAAGAGCAAAGACGGATTACATTTCCTTCATATTTCATCTTCAGGCAAGGCCTGGAAGTGAGCTTAAAGGTGAACTGCCTTTCAAAATCACGGGACACTGTCCCAGAATGGTATCCTATATACCAATGGTATCCTGTATAGGTATCTACATCACTGTCTTAAAATAGTTTTTGAACAATGATAGCGTAGAATTCCATATTATTTTTAGCAAAAGCCAAATGTAGACCTAAATATTTTTTATTTTAGGGAGGTAATAATTTAAGTGTTTCGACTAATTTAAATAACTTCCCCTTCTTTTGTATTGTCAAGGGGACATCCAGGAAGGCTGCCGCTTATTTTCAATCTTTGACTAGGTGAGTGATCTAAACTCAAATATCGATGTTATTCTGTTTTCATGTAAAAAGTGGATGGAGGATGATGCAGATGGTTAAAGATCTCGTACTTTATTTTTACGTATACAAGACAAGACTCTCTAATGGATATTTATGGCATCACTTTCGTAATATGATGCAATTTCTACCAAAAAAATATTTGTCTGTCACGCAGAGTAAAAAAGTAGATTCCACGCGACCTTTCGTTGAAACGAGACCAATGCCAACACAGAGTTTCTCGCCCATTGCCTATACAAGCTCCTTAAAACTTATCACCCTCATGCAAACGACCAAAAATAATAGAAAGACAACATATTTTAAGTAATGAGATCTTCTTTTTTTGAATGAAGTCTTTTCGGTTGTACCACCGGGTTAGGCATTTCAAAGCCGACGTTTCGATGAGAAACTCGCTTATCTTCTTCGAGGGAAAAACTGAGTTTTCCTGATACTCGAAAACTGATTCACTCCGTTTTTTCCCTGAGGAAGATGATCGAGTTGATCATCGAATCGTCGGCTATGGACAGCCTAACTCGTAGCCACACCCGAAAAGACTTCATTCATATCATACACCGGGAAAGCCCACAGTCTTCAATATTCTTTGTTTGGAGGTAGAGGTGATATAATCAGTCGTAAAGTCACAAAGTTAAGAGTAAATAGCACTGCTAAAATAATTTTAAATCAATAGGTATAATTTGTACTGATGAAATTTTCCATTTTCCTAAGCAAGGACCATCAGTCAGGGATTCCACTCATTTTTTGAAACAGGAAAGTGAGAAAGTGAGTGATTTTTTTCAAAAAATTGAGGGGGAAATGTGGAAAAAGAGAGGAAAAAGCGAGAAAATAATGAGAAAATTGGAGATATTTACCCCATGTTAGACTTCTGGCAATGACTATAACCCTACATTTCGCAATATTTTAAGCTGGAACTCATTTTTAAAGCGGTAGCAACAGGGATAAAAATTATAATACAAATAATTGGGCAATGAAAACGTGTATTTCGGGCTCTAGAAAGCATAAAGAATAAACAAAAAATAAATAAATCTCGACTAGAGATGAACGGTACAAAATAGATAAGAATGAGGTACATTATGTACCGTACATTAGGAGATCGAATATACCGTATTTCTCCGAATATAAGCCGCACTTTTTTCCCAATTTTGGGGCCTCAAAATCGGGGTGCGGCTTATATTCGAGGTGTGGCTTAAATTCGAGAACTTTCTTAAAAATCGTAAAAATGACCGATTTGAGCAAACCAGCCATCCAGATTCACGCGGACGCCAGCTGAAGTCACCTAAGCCACGGGGAAAGTAAGAAATAACGCTGAAAAAGGTCAAATTGGTGCACAATTTATTCATATATTAAAGGATAGTATAGGTAACATTGTGTCACAGTTACATAGGTAATGTAAAAACAGATATAAAGTTATAATGTCTAATACTGTAGGTAGTACGGGATGCACTAAAAAGGGTGCAGTTTAAATTCGCGTATTAACTTTTTTCCCTGTTTAAGACCCCAAAAACGGGGTGCGGCTTATATTCGGAGAAATACGGTAAAAAGCAATTATTACAAACAATAATAATTTTAGTCTAAGCAGGGGCCGCTTGCGCCTCGGGATCATCATTTCACTGCTTTTTGTAATTCTTAAAAAGATGCTCTAGTAGAGACGATATCCTCTTCTCTACTTTATTTTGCAAAGGCTCCATTTTCTTCAGCAAGACATCTGCCCATAATCGCAGTGTTTGTGCCCCCTCCAACATACCTTGTTTGATCTTGACTTTTGTCATATATTTTTTGGCAATAGCCTCCTCCAGCTTCTCTCTTGCCTAGTTCACTAGTTGACCACAAGCCTCATCACTTGCACTCCTCAATCTTCTCCTTACTTGTCACATGCAGGTTATCCTGCAGCTTGCTCAACGCCTGTCATTCCTTTAACTGGGCGGCCTCTCGCTTCTCCTTCTCCAGGGGAGCATTCTCCTCTTCTTGCAATCTTTTCAGCTCGTCTTCTTTTAGTTTCCGTTGAGCCTCCAGGTACTCTTCATACTTGATGCATGCCGCTGCTGCATGCTTGAGCAGATGCGACGTCATAGGCACATGTTCAAGGATGCCATTGTAGTCTCGAAGGCCATCCCTGATGTTGAGTCTGGCATTAAGAGTACACTTCAACATAGCCGACCTGTCAGCAGGGAGATGATTTCTGGAAAGAAAATTCTCGCTCGTCATCAGAACTGCCATGAGCCAAACAGAAGTCAGCTTTCACCACTTTGCTTATGAGTGAATACTTGGGATCATTGACAACATGTCTTTGTAAATATCTGGGCCCAGGAATCGTCAATCCTAGTTCCAGGTTCATATGGCGGAAGGGTTTCCTGATGCAACAATCTCCACTCGTCTAGAAGGCCATCTTCGTCAACTTCCATCGGCATCTGCAGCATCTTGTAAATTGACACAATGTTCTGCGAGGAGCCTTCCTTGATGTTTTGAAACTTCAAACATTTCAGGTAACAAGCCTCTCTTCCCTTCGACAGGATAGATTTCTGGGGGTGGATCACAGCCGCCTGATAATGTTTTAAAACTTCTAGATAAAACTTCAGACTCTGGAGAGGCAAGCATTCCTGTTCGACAAGAAGCCGATCGGCAGGCATCCTTACCAATGTCAATTTTGCTCATTTCCATAATATTGTTGGTATTGAGAAATAAGGATTCTTTCATGAATTCTTGCTTGCTTGTGAGCAGATCTGTCTTGCAGAAACGACTTAGCAATAGGAAATATAGCCTCCAACCTCTTCATCCAAAACATGGATCATAGGCTGATCATGTTGAAAAAGTTTTGAAAATCTTAAGAATATTATAGCACTATACAGGATAGAGGCTATCTCTGCAGGGAAGGTTTAATCCTTAAGGGCGTTGCCAATAGCCTGATAGCACTTGGATGAAAGGAGCTCTTCAACAACTTTGCCTTTCTGACAGGGTAACACTTTATGAAAATAGTGTTTAAGAGCCGGCAATTGCTCTTGAAGCCTCTCTGCTGCTGGGGACAGTATGAGCCACCGGGAAACAACATTCTTAAGAAACTCATGCATGGGCACTTTAATCTCTGTTTGAGATTTTTCAAACACCTCAAAACGACTTGGATAGTTTAGAATGTCATATACAAGAATAATGACGTCAGATACCTCGATTCCAAAAATTTCAAGCCCTTTCTGAAATTATGTACGGAGGATGTGCAGGTTGAAGAAACCAATTTCAAGAAGTCCTCTGTCAAAATCAGATTTGAGTTTCTGAGAAAAAGCCTAACAACTGCTTTGTTTACTTTGGGGCCGTCGCAAGAGACCATGAGCATTTTCCCAAAGTACAGTGAACTATTTTCAGCAGCAGAACAAATTTAATGAAACAATATTTCAGCAGTGGCCCTGCCAATGAATGAAGTCTGTAAGTGACGAAAAACTACCTTTTTTCTTTTCAGAGTAGAACCTGAACCCAACCTGCAGTTCCTGAAAGCATTTATCGTTAGTTGTCTCGTCATAACAAATAGTAAAGCCAATACCATTTTGAGTGTCTTCTAGCATTAGATCCCAGAAGTAAGGGCCGAGGGCTTAGGTCCACAAATAAGTCACCTTTGTCCTTCCTAAAAATCCCCTTCGGTATGTGACCTTCCCTGAACATTCCTGTGAAGGTGTCCACTATGCCGTCACAGGATGCAGCTGAGAAGCTAGACTGGACACACTTCATTGCTCAAATTAGTTTGCAAATTGCGCAAAGGCGACTGATTTCCGCAGAAAGAATGGATTTTGTTTTAAGATAGGCTTGTATTTGCCATAAATGTAAGCATTTTTTTCAAAATAGTGAGAAAAGTGAGCATTTTTTCAAAATAGTAAGAATAGGTAAGCATTTTTTTCAAAATAGTGAGAAAAGTGAGCATTTTTTCAAAATAGTAAGAATAGTGACCTGTTTTTCAAATAAGTAAGTAAAAAAAAAGAAAAGTGAGTCAGTGGAAGCCCTGCCATCAGTGCATTTAATCAGCATTCAGTGCAGGGATCAATATTTCATATTTTATGCCATTTGCGAACAACATTTTCTTGGGGTCCAGCTGACCAAGATCTTCTGTTTCTCTTGCAAAGGTTCCCAAACAACTTCCTACACTGCAATTGTCCGAAAATTCGCCTTTTCGCTCTTAACATGTACAATCTGACTTCCGCACGAAACGAAGTAAAACGAAGTGATGGCTCGATTATCCAAGGTAATGTAAGCTGAAGCATCTTCGTATCACACGGAGAGCTTCTGTGAGAGAATAAATTGCGACAAAAATAAGATATTTTTATAATTTAATGTAATTAGGGAATGAATTATTCTTGTATCTCTGACGATACGGCCTGCAATGTGCGAGAAAGCTAGGATGATAAAGCTTCAACTCGCATCTACTCGCTAACTTGACAACAGGAAAGATATTTATTTCTATGTTGTGCCGTAATTAATTTTTTGGCATGGTTGGAAGAAAAAATGCTTGCGAATCGCTTTCCATTTCGAGATCGACCTGATTGCCAAATTCTGGCGTTCGTTTGTCTGAGCTAAACTGACTTGGTACATCCATAGCATGAGGATCTGTATCTCGGATAACACGGAACCTCGGTAAACCGAGACGCAGATAGTGGAGACTGTCCTGTACTTCCCCTTCATTATCAACCATTTCTCTGGCCCTCATACGCGCGAGGCCAGACTATCCTTATCTAACTCATCCATCCAAACCTCGAGTGAAAAGTACCACGGCCCTCTAAGGCGATGCACTCCTCTTGCCCCATCAAATCCATGCCCAGTCACTGCATTGCAAACCCCCGCAGCTGAGCCTTTTCCCCACTCCTAACTCCCGCAAACTCCCCCTCCCCCCTATATGCAACAACCCCTTTATCCACCCCTCCCTCTCCATTTTATACCAGCACTCTGTTATCGAGACCTTCGGCTCATCTTCATTACGGACATCCTCTTACCACGCTCCCTTTTTAATTGGTGCCATTCCAAGAATCGAGTGATACAATTCCTTCCTCAGAGTCCGCTCATTCATTTTCTTCTTTTTCCCCCTCATTTCCACGCACGGAATCCTTAATCCCGTTCCAGAAGATGATGCAGATCGGAAAGGGACCTTTTCCCCCCGCTTTCTCACAGCCGTGCACACATGCACTCACACATGCACTCACACACATACACACGGTTCACGACCAATCCCTTCCTTCCCCTCCTTCCTTCGATTCCCGACGCCAATAACTCAAGATGCCGAGAGTCGGCCGGACCGCAGCAGCTTCGTGTCGCAGTCTGGTTCTCGGGGATTTAGTGTGAGATCTGCACGCAAATGGGAGGTGGCGCGGAGTGGGGGGTGTCGGGCTGGGGAGGAAGGGGAGGGAGCAGATATACACACACACGTACCACTTGGAAATAAACAAAAAAAACAAATGGAGAAGCTGGGAATTATATGGGGCACCACCGGTTGTTCATCAAATGGAGACTCTTATTTAAAAGGACTGCTCTCTATCCGGCATCCAAATGGACCCGACTGGTCGAAACGAGAACGAATCCATACTGATTGCCGCACGTTGAAGTGCTGGAGAGATGACATATGAAGATAAAGCCATTTTTGCAGTGATATGACCACAAATTTTAGGGGAAAATTGAAGGAGATGACCGCGCGACGACTACCGAAGCCAATTAAAATCCATTAGCGACCACATAGATTGGTTCACTTATTCGCTTTTACTTATTCTCGCTAAAATCAGAGGAGTTATTGGATGAATGTTTCATCACACCGTGATGATTCATTTGTGCGTGCGAGAAAAAAAACATTATTTACAAAAGCCACGCCAATGTTTGCAAAGTTACAGGACAAATTTCGCACGATTACCATGTCGGAAGGATCATTTTTCACGAAATAAACGACTTCACTTTCTGTAGCATCATAAAATTTTCTCCATCCATGGATGTGACTGCAAGAAATTATGCATCATAACCATGGCTTTAAATATTGTTTCATCAAATGCACACTCATTCAAAAAGAATTCCCTCTCTTCACATTTTTAATTTATCTATCAGGTGAAACAGGAACGACGTCAGACTGCCGCACCTCGAAGTGGTAGAGTGATGACATTTTGAATCATGATCGTTCCCGAGCCGATAAAACTTGCTGAGAACATGATTTAAAGGCTACAAGCCATGGGGTAGAAGCATATGTCATCAATTCGGGAGGCATAAAGAAAAGGCATTCTAATACTGTGCTACAACCTAACCAAGATGTGGGGCAGCCACACCCCCGCAGGGTGTTCACTCTTTTGACCAGTTGAATACAGTCAAATCACACGACTCTATTCTGTATAGATACCACGAAATCTTCGCCGACCGAAATACATGATGTTGCCATAAAATATCTTGAATAGAACATTCTCCACATCGTTCAAAGCCCATAATCTGAGGTGTGTGGAGTGGATTAGCCCATCCCACCCAATTTGTGATCACCCATGTTAAACATATTTCCACGCTTGGATAATTTATCAAGAGCAGGTATCGCTTTATTGAATCATTTTGCAGAATCACGACCGATTTTGAGGAGGCTGTGTTTTCTTGTCTGATTTCATTTGAATCAAATATTTCCCTCAGAAGAGTAATCGTTCATTTTGTTGATCCCTAACGTTCAACGCCGGAAGAACATAATGACTCTCAGTTTCGTTACTTGGTTCATTGTACTTTGCTTCACCATAAAAAATCGGGTGAATGTAGGCGTAAGCAATTGCAGGAGAAAACTGAAAGTAAAATCCAAATTATTAACGTTGCGAAAAAAATAAATACAAGGCAAAGATAATACCCATGAACGGATAACTTTTCTTGCTTTCTCATAACTTGACGTCGTCCCATAGATTTGTCACACAAATTGACCTCAATTCAAATCCTATCTATACAGCATTTGAATATATATCTGCCCAAGACCTTCAATTTTATGAGATATTCATTTTTTATTCATAGAAATAGTCCTAGCATGCCAAGATATCTCAATTACTCACTTCTAATCCAGGCGGTGCTGTTGGTTGTGAATAAGCAAACAGTACTTATAATATATATGACGCAAAATGCATCAATCTGATTTAGAAAATCAAATACTTTTCATAAATGTTTTTTTTTTAATTATAGCTACACCCATTTGTTATCCAAACCAAGAACCAAAAATAGCAAGTGACATTCGAATAAAATGTCTCTTCAAATAGGTAAATAATAACAAATATGAGTTAAAATACGTCACCATCACACACTCGTCATTAATTTATTCTGTTTTCAAAGAATTATTCGAATAGCATTAGAAGAATTATTTAGAAATTCGTGCACGTATTTAACGTAATTATGATACCTATATGAAGTGTATTCTAATTCCTTCTTATTTTTACCGCTTTCTTATTAGTCATATCGCTAAATTCCTTGTTTAAGTACAGCATTGGCTTGTTAAAATATTGGCGACGCGAATTTCGTGCAGTAGTAAATAAACACTGACGCTTTTAATGATAAGACTACAATATTACCAATAGGCCATAGACAAGTTTAAAAAATGCACCTGATCCCATCGTTAGGGTATACTAAACTCATATTAGTTACTTTATATAGTTATACTTTTATATATTCATATACATATTTCAAACTTGTAATTGTGAATAAGCAAAGTCCAAAACAGGAGTGGAAATAAATGCACTTTATGAATTTAAACAGGTTAATAAAAAAAACCTATTTTATTCCATACGAGTATTACAATTAATGGATTGGGAAGAATATGTGTAAAAAATATATTCAACCTGAATATGGGAATGATCAGCATGGGGAATACAGGAAGAACATGAAGCAGGAATTCGATGATATATATCAACGGGGAAAGCAGTGTTCGGTGGTCATAATGGGACGTTAACCCCGCGTGAACAGGTCCATCATCAAACGGACCTCGCCAAAAAGACCTTCCGCGTTCGGTGCATCACAACCAGTTCAGGCTCGACCGCCTTATTCATGAGCCTCTATCGACGACATGAGAGGAATTTTTATATCAAGTGATAAGAAATATCGTATGAATGTCTCTCCTCATACTGAAGTAAACAGGTAGAACAATTTTTTTTTCGTCAAATATCACGTACGAAACAAAATAAGCAACAACACGGGTAACGTGCAGCTTGGAGGAATATATCCATCACTGCAATCGCCGAAATAAATGAGCTTAAATTGAAGCCTGAACTTTATGGAAAAATAAATACATACATTCAATTGCATTGGAAACATAATAGGAAAATCGGACAATTGAAAATTACTGTGTTCATTACTAAGAATTTTTTTGAGAAACACCACTACGAGCAGCAATAGCAAATTTCTCACCTAGAGTTTTGGATAGAATTTCAATTTGAAATATCTCCGTAGTTTTCTCTAATTTCACCAAAGTAAAATTTAAACTACCAACAATCTAGGGGAATTCTCGTCGACGAAGCTTTTCCAAGCTCAAAATTTTTAAATATTTCACTTTCTATATTTCATGTCAAAACTTCTATGGTAGGTAGCACACATAAAATATAGCTAAAGGCTTTTCTTTTTGTTTTTTTATTATTTCAATCAAAGGGCACTTTCTTGTGTTTAAATACTATTCATACCCACTAAGTGAGATACAAAATTAAATATCAATCAATATCACTCTTTTTTGGATACTCGTAGCACCTACAAAAGAAATCTCTTGTCCGGTAAGGCAACAACTTATTAAGTAGTTGAACGAACTTCCAATACGGCTAATTTGCTGACTTTCAATGAAAACTAATCAATTTTTCTTCATTTGGATAGAAAAACTAAATATGATTTTCAGGACCGTATTGAAGCTTCAACAACTAGAAACATTCACGGATGTTACACGGATGCGAACTTGCTAGCAAATGAGCAATCATGTTCACAAGAAGTGGATATCCCTCTTCAATGCTGAAAAAAGAACGATAAAATTGACTGAAACAAACGTTTGATAGCTATCTGTTGTACTGTTTGTCCCTTTAAACCAAAGTAAAGCGATGACTTCCGTAAGAAGAGAGGAAAAGAGCTGAGATTTATTAGCTCAGTTGAGCATTTTCAACGACTGTGCGAAAACGATAAAGAATCATTAAGCTACAATATATGTAGAGCAACGATAGGAAGATAATGCGGGTAGAAAACGATAACCGTATTTCAATATCCTCTGAATACAATTAATAAAGAATTTCAAGAAGGTAAAATAAATACCATTGAAAAAAAATATGTTAAGCACTTGACATTTATGAAGGTAGGAGTATATTTTTTTGAAATTAACATACAACCAGTAAGGTGAGCTCAAGAAAATGTCATGTTAACTAATGAATAACACCATTATCTACTCATGGCGAAGATAACACTCAGTCATGCTATCCGCAAATATACAAAAATTTCTCAACTTTCAAGTAATTACCTGGTCTTTACAAAAACAACAAAATCTCACTAAGCATAGCAGGTTTTTATGCAAAGAAAGGTGTACTGATGTTGCTTGGGAGGTGGACACAACGGATATATTTCTTGACGTCGTTCAAAAATTAAGCAAGCTATTATTTGTAGACGCTTACGTTATACTATTTTGGAGTCAAAATTATTGAACGCGATAGAAACATTTCTTTGTGCACGATGATTCCAAGTAGTGCATTCAGTTTTTTCCATACTAAAGGCATAAAATGTCCTCAAAATAAAATCACTGGGGTGAACTGGTGTATAGACCTATAACCGACTAACACTTTAATTAAAACTTATAAGTACATCTAGCTCAATGCAATGACATCGAATCCCATAACAGAGCGATACTATTTAAAGGCTATTCTGTTCTGAGGCTTAATTTGACCAACAAGAGTTTTGAAAACATCGATCAATTAAGACATTACACCAACAATGTTAGATCCATGGACAGTCTCGTCTATAATATCCTCGGAAAGGGGTAGCGTTTTCTAACGTTTAGACAATTCCCAATTGCTAATTTGCCAATTATATTTCCAATATTAAATTGACACACTCGGTCAACATTCTCTCCTCTATCACCTGCTATAGCATGGCATCACCAATTTAATGCATCCACCAGCCACTCTTGTTGCCTCCTAATTCCTCCTATCAACCTCCTTTTTCCCCCTGCGTATCTAACATTTGTTTCCCTCCCCACCCAGCTTACCCTGTCCTTTCTTCCCCAAGCCCCCGCATCAAAAGTTCCCTGATTTCTTCTGCAGCGATCACGTTTCTGAACCATACAACGCTACGCTCCTTACTAGGGATAAGCTTTTCTTAATGCATTTACTCAGGTCTCCCCTCATCGACTCACAATGAATGCTTCCTTTGCTGAAGCGTTGAAAAAATAGCTTCAATAATCTATGGTTCATTATATCTACTATACCACAACTAACAATATCGAACGCAAATGAAAATGAACGATAGATGGCAATTTATCGCAAGTCATCTGCTGCAGTACATGTCATTATTTTTTCCTTAAATGATTCCGTGATATTCAGTCCCGCATTTCCCTGAAGGAGCTCCAGACTCGGCAAAACGAAAAGCAAAACAGACGCCCCAATAACAACACGTTGGGAAGACACTCTCGCCGTCATATCTCCTCTCATTCACCCTAACTCTTTACCAAACCTTGTTTTCATCACCAGCCATACCAACCCACCAACCTCCCATCCCCACCTTCCATTTGCTTTCCTAAGGTCCCCTCCCTCCCCTTATTCCTTCTCAGGTCCATCCCGACCCCCGCCACCCACCACCAGCACGTCGTCTTCCGTGCCGCCTGCAGCCACCCGCCCTTTCACACGTGAGAACCCAAACAGTTCCTAGCAGCCATCGTCATAATTTAAACGAAATATGTCGACCCCGATAACATCTGAGAGTGGCTTGGGTAAAGGCGGCGGTTAAAAAGGTAGAAGAATGGGTGGCTGAAGGGTGGGGGGAGAGAGGGGGGGATGTCGAGGTGGGGAATGACTGAGGAGGTGGGGTTGTAGGAGAGGGTGGAAAAAGAGGTGGCGGAGCAGGAAAGGTTGGAGGGACCTCACATTCAGATGCGGAGGGAGGGAGAAGATGGGAGAGGGAATTGAATGTATGTTCTGTCGCCACGCTATGAGAAGAGAATTTGTGTGTGTCTCAGAATGCGCACGGCGCAAAGAAAAAAGGCCGGGACAAAAGGAGCGAAAGGAGGAGATGCTAAAGAATCGGAAACGGTAGGTGTTTAAGTGGACGGGAAATAAATACTGCCGGGGTGTCCAAACAAAGTGTAAGAAAAGGCGGATTATATTCTATGGCCGTATTGTTTTCCGCCGTTACCGAGACAATTCATCGGCTGGGATACTTCTAGAAGTTGCGGGCATAGTTCTCGTCACACGTCAATTAATATTCATCCACACTTTATAACGACCACAATCTCTGAGAAAACATTCACGTATTAATCGTATTTCGTACGCAAGTAGCATCAAACTCGCTTGTCTCAAAGGTAGGTGGTAAAAAATCCAAGCTTGTACACATTCTTCCTCAACATCTAGAGCGTTTCTCATGGAAAGTAAAGGAGCTCGTCACATTAAAATAATAAAAAATTATATTCATACTAAAATGTAAAATCGTGAAAATGTCAATGTAATTAAGCGGAATTTACGATAACCTGGTGCATATTGGCCTGTATTTAGGCAGGCTTTAAATAACTAACAACAAGCTGCATAGTTGAAAAATTATGTGAGAAATGAAATTTGAAGCTAGCTTCAACTGGTTGCAAATGCAATGCAATGCCAATAAGCAGACGCAATGCATAAATAAGGGTAAAATAACGACGTGTAAACTATTGCAAAAAAATATAACAGAAGAAAAAGAGAGAACGTCGAAAAAATACAATAATTTCAATAACATCCTTAAATCAAAATTTTAATTTTCTGGCTTGTAAACCTTGAAATAAAATTGTTTTAAGTTCCTGTTTTTTATCGATTTATCATAAAAAGCGTAAACAAAAAGGTTCACATACAGAATTAACTTGAGACGATTGCACACAGAACCAAACGAGATTAAGGATCATTGGACCCACGGAATTTGGAGGCAACGTACACTATGTCCAAACTAAAGTGAACCCAGGCTTCATTAATCGCAAAAGTTTTTATAAGAGTTTATGTAAAGAATATGAATGAATGCGCAAGTGAGTTAATGACTAGATGCCTCTTCAAAAATTCTTCGCGTAAACACCTATACCAAATTCCGCGAATCCAACCACGCATTCCCATTAAAAAACCACAACAGAAAATCTCTAGGGATAGATATCTCATCAGTCCCTTATATTCGCGAGAAAATAGTGATAATTACTAATTTTCAGAGATACATATTAATTAAGGACGTCATATTTTTAGCTACGAAAAAGTAAATTTTGACCTCTTAAAGAGATAAGAAATGGAAGAAAGATCACCGAATTCGTCTTTAAGTAGACGTGCAATGGGAACGATCAAAGCTCTTTCACGGATTATACGTTCAAACGATAGTTCTAAAAGAGATAATTGCCATACTACAATATACCTACAAAAGAGGATAATGCAACTTTGGGTCGAATTTTTGTGACATCCAAATGCATCATGTAAAAAATATCGTATGAGACTTTCCCATTTACAAAATCGTTAATCAATAATTTTTTCACATAAAAGGCAGATATTAATGCAAAAATTTCCAATAAACAAGCTTCATGAGCGGTAACAGCAATTTTTCTTGATGAAGTACCTTCATCATAAAATGTTTCCCAATGAAATACCAAAGAAGAAGGAAGTTTTCGCTAATGAACCTCTACATGCATATTTCCGTCGTATAAGAAAATTATTTTAGAGGGTCCACTTGGAATATTTAAAACGGTTCACGAAGATGAATACTTGGTACCGACACCATCGCCAAAAATGTCTTATTCCATTTTCATTTTGTGAATCCGCCACAAATACCTCCCGTTAACCGCGACCTCCCTCCGACCCTTTGAAGGCTGCCATCCTTCCTCTAGGCCCAGTGGTGGATTTATGTTTTGAAGAAAGCCTATCCTGAAGCACCACCACAACTTGAGGTCGCTCAATGGAGTAGGTATGATAAATACTGAAACATTTCATTTTATATTCGCGAGATAAAGCCACTCAATTTTTTTCACGCTTAGCTATTCATAGCTACTTATCACCTTGTGGGGAAGCATTTTTTGAAATGCCGAGAGGAGGAGTCAAAATAATACACATAAAAAAACGTCTCGTATTTATGTGAGTGGATGGATAGGTTTTTTTTAGGGGGTAGGTAAGGGATTTTTACACGGCTAGTAATGCGAAAACTGCAAAAACGTCGATAATTTAATCCCAAGGAGAAATATTATACAGGATTAGAGAAAAATTCAAAGGGGTGAAAAGTCGTGAGGGTTCAACCACGAAAGTCAAAAGGGGAAAAGCGTTAACTGCGCTTATCGTCGACGCCATCAAGCTGTCCGCGTAAGGGAAGAAGGAATGGAAAATGATTTAGGAGAGACCAGAACATCCCGACGAAAGCACATTTCTCATAACGATATCGATTCAGCGCTTCACGAGGTTTTCTTGACGTCGACAAAGTTTTCAACATGGAGTTTCAAACCGATGTAACAGAACCAAGCTGAAAAGAACTGCTCCTGGATGACGTTGGGAAGCAATTTGTGGGGGATGATAATGATAATAATCCCTTCTACCCAGAATACCTTGACTCAAGAAAACTCCACAGATACTCTTGTGGAGTGTAGCAATAATCCCACCAGAGATGTTTCAAAGGCGATAAAGAAGAACTTGGTTTCTCAGGAATATATGTTAAATTTTTCGCACGAATATAAAAATGACTAGATCCCACACGATGAAATATTGGCATAAAACGTTAGGGATATCGTGTAAGATATTCTTTTTCAGAGTTTAAGTCGAAGGAAATCACTCGTGGATGTGGATGGAGTTCGTTCGAACCGAAAAAATTTAAGGGGATTATGAATATTGCGCAAGGTCATATCTTGAAGTACCACATAATTTAAACTTCCACGGAGGATTTTTACGGGCAGCGATAAGAGATGGCGAGAAAAGTTCAAGTTTTTCTCTTTCTGGACGGTCAGCGAGTACAAGAAGAATAGAATATAGAGCGAAAACCGTAGAATAGAACGAAGATTTAGCTAAGAATTGACACCCAGATAGAAAAGCAGATAGGTTTTCATATGATACACTAGGTTCTACATTTCAGGCATTGTTATAGTTTCCAAGATTCTTTTTTTTTATACTTTAATAATGCACTCGAAATACATTCTTTATGCACTGTGCTTCGCCAGCGGAATCACGAAGTTCATTCACTAGGCGAGGTTAGCATTCTCAAGGAGGCTTGAGCAAGATGTTTCCCTAGTCATAATAGAGACCATATTCTAATTTCATTTTTTGATATCTGGAGCTGTAAGACGTATGAGGTATATATTGTGGTATTAAGGGCACAAAAATATAGTTTCATATGACTGAAATTCTCACTAATTAACTAAATATGCATACCTAAGTCTTTAATTTGACTCATTGTTTTCACGCCGTAAATGAAAACGCCTTCAAAACCGAAAATTTTGTTGCGATTCTGTAAAAATTACTGCGGTGAGTAATTGATTTATTTTCAAAAACGTTGAGAATTAATACAAACTACACACTGTTAGATTTATGACGTGATCTATGCGTGAGAAATTCCTCATTTTTTAACAGTCTCTCCGGAGTGCATATGTTTTTGGCAAATATCTGAAAAAGTAGTGTGGCAAGAGACTGATATTTTGTTATCTTTGGAAAAGGTAAAAAGTTTTCCTTGTGATAAAGTCAAATTCATTGAATTTTATGTAAAATGATAACCCACTCAAACTGCCTTAAATTAGACCTATAAAGGAAAAAACGCATTCGATATGCCTAGAGCTTGCAATAAGCAACATAATTTCTGTTTGATGTAAGACGAATGCACAAATCCTGAGGTCTCTAATCTGGTGTAGCTCGATAAATTCACTTGTTCCCGACGTAACTTTGAGGAACACTTTCATGTTGATAAGCAATAAATTACTTAGTGTATCCACAAATAATAAAGTTGTGTATTTACAACCTAGGTTTTCTTGCTGGGCAACATCACGTGTTCAATTGGTAAAACTCATGCAAAATAGTTTACAATGATAATAGTCAGCAAGACTCGATTCGAGATATCGAGAACCCATAAGTAAAAATTAACCATTCTTCCCACTGTAGGTACGTTGCTAGAGTCAAATTTGTTTCATTTGAATTGCTAATTGTTGTCTCGCGTTTATCAAGAGGGTGACGGAGGTCCCTACGTTGCACGCCTTATCATCATGTTATGACTCTTGCGAAGTGGAAAGTGAGTAGCTTTTCAAGGTGCTCGAGGAGCGTTTAAACCAAATATTTAGGACAGGAAAACCATTCCAAGATAGCTAAATATCTATCGCCTAGGCATAATTAGATTATTTAGCATAAGTAAACCCCGAGGACTCATTAAAAAGAAAAAAATAATTCATTTCTATTAACAAAAATGCTAATTTCATTGAACCCTTTATCAAACGATTGAGTCGTGGGCTCATCACTAGAATAGATAAAGAAAGCCACTCGATCTTTTCCCAGACTAGAGCAGTATAAAAATATACAAGTGTGTGGGCAGCGTTTTTATACAGTTAAATATTAACACACAAAGCATAAGTCAAAAACTGATATTAATTAATTAATGGTTGATCCATGCTATTTACGTATGAAGTTTGGCACCGGAAAGATTTGAGAATGTTGCTGTTTTGAAATTAGGGAGTAAATTATCACACGGAGGACACAACCAGGAAGATTTAAAATATAGACAAAATGGTGCAAGTAGCCATCGAAGAAACTAGTGTTGAGAGATTTAAAAAAATTATTCAAATGGCATAACGGTTGCCAATCATAAACAAAATGAATCTCAGTGTCGAGAAATAAATCATAAAACCGAAGGCGAAAAGCAAATGGAAAGAACGATTCAATGGCATAAAATTAAACCGTACATAATTCTCACACGTCACCTCCGCAAAGCTACCTTCCGGCTCTTTGGATTTTTGCCAGTTATAGATTCATGTTTTATAATGAACCAAACTCTGAGGCACAAATCCATATCATTTATTGCAACAACGACCCTTATCTTATCAGTAGGACAAATAATTATGCATCTTTTTAATAACATCTAATATTAGAAGCAAATTATTTGTGGATAACACACTGTTTTCTTAGGTCTGTGTGCTAAGCTAGCTAAGTGATAAGATCAGAAGGAATTCCCTTGTGGCCATAGGCTACCCTAACCTAAACTAAATAAAGACACGCATTATGCAAACTAACCGCAGTTTACATTCATCTATCCCAGTCGGGGAACTCTAAAAACGGAAACGGTAAGCGCGAAATGCTGGTTTTAAGTCCTGACTAGTGTTTACTAGTACTATTAAAAATCAAATGTCTCTAAATGAGGAAATAATTTTAAATTCATACTAGCAGACCTGCTGCCTGGTTTTCAGGCAGTCTCTGTCTGGTGTGCTCTTGAAGTGAACTTGGTGTTTTTTTCTTTTTTTGCACTACTCAAGTGGAAGCAGTGGGAAATGTGGCTAAATGGGTGTATATGTTTCCCAAAAATGAAAAAACTTTCAGAATAATTTTTCTTCCCCAAAACAGCAATTGCATTGTTTTAAGCCTTCCCATCCCATGTAAACTTGAAAGAGAAATAAGGTGGCGCGAACTTGAGGCGCGATCGTCGGCGGGGCCCGGCATGCATTGCAATGCATATTTTTAAGTAGGCACACACATACAAAGCAGACACATTTACACGTTCAACATTAATGAAAGAAAATTATATTTTGTGTAATAAAATTGAGTTGAACATTAGATTCGAGTGCTTTCGTATATACAATATGTTTGGTCCTACCGCCCTCTGCAAAAACAAATTACTTTTTCGGCTGTCCCACTCATGAGCATGCAACATATAATTGACCGTGTGAAAAGCATGGATTTTCCAGATTTAACCCACACACTTGAAGCGATTTACCTTGTGCATTGTTGATTGTCACTGAAAATGCAAGGCGAACGGGGAACTGTAGTCGTTTGAAATCAAATGGAATGTCGGTGGGAATTATGGGAATACGTGGAATAAGCACATCTTCTCCTTTTGAATTGCCATTCAGAATTGTCGCTTCGATGACGTTTGGTATCAGTGGTTTGACAGTGAACCTGGTTCCATTGCACATTCGTGGTGCATTAATGTTGAGCAAAAGAATTATTGGTGCGCCGAGTTTGAGTGAACATTTGTGCGGTGGTACACCAGAAAGATCCAACGAATTTAAAAACTCAATTGGATAGTTAAAAATCTCGTCCGCATTCATTACGCTATCAATCGATTTGTAGGTGACAGACTCGCCCGAAATTCGTTTGTGGATGGCGTAGTTGATTGCATTGACGACGATGTTTTTGCTACCAAAATATCGCGTTCGCAAAGCCATCGGTGATTTTTGTAATTGGTGGAAAAACTTTCTGAAATGATTGTTCGATCGATGGAACAATGATATAAAAGTTCAATGGAATTGAAATATTTTTTGTCGGCATAAACTGGTACTTTTCAATTACCGATGTCCAACAGCTGTTTTGAAAATATGGTTAGCAAATTGCGCTGATTTACGCGCATATTGGTCGTTAACGTGAGTTTCTATACATGTATCCAAAGATGCGACGCTTTGAGGCAAGCGTTGTGTTCATCAGCTGGTGTTGAATTTGGCATTACTGATCTGTCCCACTCGTGAGCATGCAACATATAATTGACCACGCGAAAAGAATGAATATTCCAGATTTAATCCACGGACTTGAAGCGATCGACCCTTGTCGATGTCATTGAGAAGGCAAGGCGAACGGGGAACTGTAGTCGTTTGACTATAACTATCAAATTAGTCACTGAACCTGGCCTTTAAAGGCTGCAGGAGTGAATAGCCATTCATAAAATCGCTATTAAATGGGTATTCAAGCCCGGTTTCCAAGGAAATATCTAGTGTTAAAATGGAAGAAAAATTGTTAAATTTCGAGATAAAAACGCAGTACCTGGACAAAAACGAAGCGTATAAGAAAATTGAATTAAAGAATTAAATACTACATTCTTTTATGAGTTCTATGATGCAAATTTCCATCCAATATCTTGAGTGCAAGTAATTTAAAAAAGCAAATGAAGAAAAACCTGCACCGAATTCAATGCTTTTCTTATGGGTGTCAATGTTAACAATATTCGGGTAAAAACAACCCCAAAATTTGCCACCTACCAAACCAAATGTACCACCAAATCATACAGACAGAGAATCCACATTTAATGCACCAAACTTCAATTCTCTAGCTCAAAAGTTGAGAGAGATATAAACAAAATGGATACAGAATGACTGACTGACAAGCTACAAAATTAATATATATATAGACAAGGCAGCACTTTGCAAAGTAATATAAATTGTATTATATTATTAAATTCATAAATCAACAATAATTTGAACAGTTTTTCTTTATTAACTTACAAAAAAGGCAACTCACAAAACTACTTCGCTTCATATTTGTAATGAAACCCCACATTCGACTTTTCAACCTAAACTATATAAAATAAACAGAAAGCTATTTAATAAACTTGGAAACTGATATTGATGATAAAACCGATGGTTTTGGGCTTTCGTACTTACGTAGATTTTTGTAAACTGATGGAATTCACACAATATCATCCAGTAATTTTTGTAATCCCAAGGCAATTTTTTTATAAACTGCATAGTAAACATTGCTCAGAAGTAGAAATAGTTACGAACCGCACGCGCATTTTCAATTAAATAATCCTTTCTTTGCATCGGACCGCAAATAAATCGATGAAAATGTTGAATTTATGTATTTGGACGCAATTAAAGCCTTTTTTTAGAACTTCCGCGCTCATCCGCGGACAAGAAGAACGCAACCATACTAATTTTTTTCCGCTTCATTCCAGAAATTTGTCCAGAGAGAAAACATGATCCGAGCATGACGTAAACCCGTTCCTCATGTCCGGCTCGAGAACACCGACAATGTCACGCTTGATTCATTTGCCGTGCACTTGGGGAAGTGAAATGAGCCCCATACTTTCCGAAGCCATAAACATGCCACCGAGCAGAGTAGAGAGAGAGAGAGAGAGAGGTTCCACGTGGAGGGATGAAGACGAAAAACTTGGCGTTTGCGACCTCGGTCTGACATTTCAGTCGTGAAATTGGCGACGCGGCGGGACACACTGTCTCCGCCGCCTCCGTCCAACGTGACGACGCACGAATACTTTTCCTCAAATTCTAGCCAAAAAGTGGCGTCCGCATCCACTTTGCCATTTGTCGCCTATTGAGATGCGGAGCATTCCAAAGCGACGCGAAGCCTAAGTATACACGTCTGTTATCTTATAAAGGTCGTTCTACACGCGGCAATGTATTGCACAATCTGATTGACGTATGAATGTGCATTGAAAATTGCGTCGTGCAAAGCAGTGAGTGGCTAGAATGCATGTGCAAGCTGCATAAACGAGAGATGGGAAATTATCCCCTGCTCTAATTCATAGTCTTAATTCGCACACTACGAAAACAGATACTACTAAAAATTGTGCAATAAATTGCCTCGTTTAGAGCGGCCTTAAAGCTCTTCAGAAGAAACCCCTCAGCGAGCCTGTCTCTTCAACCCAAAAAACTGGGTCATGATCGCTATGGAGAATTATTTCTTCTTAAGGTGAGTTCACATTGGCAAGTTACTTCCGCAAGCTTCTTCTACAAGAGCTTGCGGAGAGTTATATGCTGGCGAAAAAAAATTTACGAGTAAGTGCAAAGCCAGATTGGCTGCATTTTACAACAATACGCTTCTGCAAGCGACTTTCCGAAAGTTTTAAAAGCTATGCAAGCGGACTATAGAAGAGACATTAACACCTGCAATTTGCGTTGAAATTCGCTGGCTGAAAGTAACTTGCATAGCAAACTTTCCAGTGTAAATCCACCATTAAACGACTTCTACGCTGAAGCTAAAAAATCAATATGAGAAAACGTTTCCGACGTAACTCTGTAAAACGTTTTAATATGCGTATTGAAAAATCACTTGGTAAAATTCCAGACTTTAATTACGAAAAAAACCGACCCAGCTTTCGGCAACTCAGTGCCATTTTCAAGGTATTTGATCGTGTGGTGACCGAGTACATACACCTTATAGAGTGGAGGGGGAGGGAGGTAAAAGGGGGGATGGAGGTGCAAGGCCGGAAGTTTGGGGGGGCGGGGGTTAGGGTAATCCTGGGAAATTGAAAAGAAAGAAGTGGGAGGGATGTGTCAATCTGGGGTTCTTCTTGTGGAGGAGTGAGAACTACAGGGTGAAGGATGATTGTTGGTGACTACGAGGGCAGGAGGTTGTGGAAAGGGGGGGGGAATACTGATTTTTAAGAGAGGAGAATGGGTGGAGAACATATGGTCATTACATAAAATACTTTGGCAGTTAAAAATTTCAAATTACTCTCAAAAATCCAGCTTACAGCCTTTGCCAACTGTATGTAAAATTTCATAACCAAAATTGCTAAAAGTTAAAAAGCTATTGCATAAGTAGAGAAAATCTAGCCGAAATTTAAGATTCACTTCCATGTTGAATAAGAATCCATAACCTTCGGGAGAACGCTTGAATACACAACTTAACAGTATCTCAGAGCTACATCTGGTTATATAATAGTCCTTTGATTCATGATAGCGAGAGTACATTAATGACTGATTGGAAATGAACTAAACCTTCGAATCACAAAAAAACGTTTCTCATCATGACGCCTAGACTGCTGCCATACTCGTTAGTGCGCTGAAATCATAGGACAGATATCAAAATTGATCTCAAGATCCATTCTTGGCTCTAAAATTTAATCATTTGACTTTCTCACTTTATATATATAACTAACCATGTAATATACCTAATATAGATGAATACCTGAATGAATATACCTGAACCGAATATACCTGAATGAATATTCCTGAACTGAAAATACCTAACCATGGATGACATATCAATGGAAAAAAACAGGTCACCAATAAATGTGTTTTAATAGATGATTCTCATACGATTTCAAATAAAACTTGGTGATATAAAAATCAATTTTGAATCAGGAATATTTTGACGGAAAAATAGTTATTGTTCAAACTTGGGGTGTATTTTTGAAGAACATTTGGTTAAAATTTCGTACGGAGTTATAATGAAAGTTGCAAATACATCGGCAAATTCTTTTCATACTCACTGTCTACTTTCATCTAGACTACTAGTATATCTATGATGAAAAAAGAGTGCGATGAAAAATAGGCCCTCGGAAATTTTCACTAACGGAGGATATCACCAAAAAAAAACAAGAACTGGTCCACTGAGATAAACTCACACAGAATTGTTAAATCCTTTAAATTCATATAGCGCTAGTTGAAGCTGGTGCATGCGTGCTCGTTGAAAACATTTTCATCTTTAAAAAGAATATTTTTTCCCCAAGGGAAAGGGTTTAAGTGGGTTCAACCGCGACTTTGTGAGTGAAAACAAATACAAAATTCCACATTTTTATATTTTGTACAAAAAAATCCTAAATTCGCTGAGGAAATGCGTTACCAATAGAAAACCAAAAGTAAGGTACAAAATAGGCATATTATTCCACGAATATGTTTTAAATCAGCACTTTTTTCAGCCATAAGAGCCAACTGCAGCACCATTTCCAACGAATTGCCACATTTTGGCTTCAATTACGGCAGTAATTCCTTAAAAATTAAAAACATAAGGTGGAAAGATGCCTATATTGTATATTTGTTCAATTTCTCTGGGTTATTTCCTTCTTATAAACAGTTTTCAGTGAAAATGGCATTTATATTTTATGGAAAAATACTATTTTCCCCGTGTTTCTCCCATTGAACACCATATCATTTCAAAATCAATTTGAGAATAAAATAGAGAGGAAAGGTATCATTTTGTTATTCATATTAGATAGAGGACAATTTTTTCTACAAGTAGACGGAATATGAATTAAATGACATTTAGGTAATAATTTTACGGTGGAACTACCTTAAGTTGGAATTATTTTCCCATACTTTTTTTTTAATCTTTCCGCCTCTTAAGAGCTCGTCGACAAATACGCCCGTTATAAGACACAAATGGAACTCTCCTGTATCCCGACAAACGGGAAGAAGAAAAGGGTAGGATGGGGTAGGGCAAGGCAAGGGGAACACTGGCGGCGTCGCCGCTATTTTCGCAAATTCCTCGGCGGGACGGGGGAGGGGGGAAGTCGCCACCCCTTTGACGCTGAAAACGCAGCGGCCATCCGCGGGGGGCACGCGGGGGGGGAGGGATGAAGCGAGAGAGCAGTGCGGAGACAAAAGAAAAGGGCGGAAAAACTTCGAACACGGGCAAAATAAAATCTCTAATTCCACCACCTCCCCCTCTCCACCGGCCGATCCCATTCCCACCAACCCCTCCTTTTCTCTTTGTTTATTGCACCTTAAAGTCTAAGCAGATGGCTTAAAATTTTACCCCGGCCCTTATTCCCACCTCCCTTTAAAAAAACCTCATCCTCCTCGCTTCACTATACCCATTCCATTTACGCACCTTTCCCCCCTCCCCCACCCTCGCTCTGAGCAGACACTTCAAGATTCTGAAATCTTCCCCACATAAATTCGACCCTTTCAAGAAGAAACCAGTTGCCCGGAGACGGGGTTTGTGGAGGAGAGGGGGAGGTTGAGGGGAAGTTGGTAAGGAAAATAATGCGATCCGAGTCTTCGTTTTGATAGGTTATGCTATCTCCGTCAGGTGAGAGAGAGGCATGGGGAGAGGAGGGTTGGGAAAGAGGGAAGGTGAAGTAAAAGAAGTAAAAGAGTGGCACTCAAGAATAAGATAGGGCAGCGAAAGAAAACGGAAATGGTTAACCGAGTGGGAATGACTGGAGTCTTGAGCCTGTACTGCAATGACGCGTCAGGCCGCAATAACAAAAATGCCCGCAAAGTCATTACGCTCTGATTCAATTTTCCATTCATGGAGACCACCGAGGAAAGAAGAGCCAGATTTCCACCTGAATGAAAGCACTAGGAGAAGGAAAGTTTCTTTCAAAGAGACGGAACTGCATACCATCGCTGAGGATAATCCTCTAGTAAACAATTAAAATGAATATCTAGAGTTACAAATGCAGCTAAGCAATGAATGTATAAGATGCGTTCCGTAAATTTTCATCGGACGCTCCAAATCTGTTTCATCGATAGCAATCAGAGTCACTTAGTGAATGCATGTATGAAATGAATGTGCGATAATATTTTAGCCCGGAAAATAAGGAAGATTTAAGGGCAGAGAGTATGAAGAAAGTTAGCTCAATAGGCAGAGAGATAAAGTAAGAGATAAAATCCGCATGAAATCTATGTGAATGCCTCTCACGAAAATCGAGGAAGATAACTTGAGATACCAGAGTGTAGTGAGAAAGCACTGATTGCTCAGTAAAAGGAAGGGACCCTCATGCCTAAACCTGTGAATATCATAATGAATAAAAACAACTAGTAATCTTCTACAGATTTATTTCTATGGCACGACGCGTTTCACCATTCTGTGGAATATTCATGTGCACATGATTATGTCACAGGGTGGTGAAACGCGTCGTGTCATAGAAATGAATCCGTAGAAGATTACTAAGTTTTTTATTCATCATGAATATCGACAACTTCCACCAGGTCCAGCCTGAAACAGTTATATTTACTGTGTATATCATTTGATGCAGGATTATTTACTGGTGGATGTCTAAACTTATTAGTCAATTCGATCAACATGTCGATCACGCCGGGAAAACATTTATGTGAACAAGTGAGCGTCTGTGAAATTAAGTACCTAATTCAGTGTGGATGTTTTCCTTACTCCATACAAACATATTTGATCACTGAATTGGTAGTCAGAGAAAACGATGACTCGAAACGGTTTAAATGTTCAGATGCCCTTACTTCAACTTTCAATAAATTAGAGATGGTTCATTTGATTGTTCTTGAACAAAGATGTGCGAAACATCTTGGGAAGGCTTCCGAGTTCAGGTGCGTGAAGAGCCTATTTGAAAAAAAATAAATGCTCCCCAAACAGCTGAACTCTAAAGCCTCCTCAGTGATAACGAATCGCTGTAATATCCTACCATCAAAATTGATGAGCAAAATTCGTATTATGTAGCCACCACATATTATAGCTCAACGCTTTTATTCGAAAATATTTAAGTCCAAATGGGAAAAGTTAAAATCAATCGCCAAGGAGCAAAATATTACAAGCTGTGTTCAAAGTGCAGAAATCAAAAACTTAAATTTATGATTAAAATATTAAATGTTTTAATGTATTGTCGAGATATTAATAAATTGTACTGATTATAGTTGACATTTTGAAATGTGGATAAAAGCAGAGAGTTCATCAACGAACCAGAGGGTGTAACATAATGGTATATGGAACAATATGAAAGTTAGTGAAGGCTATTCGGGTTCTCCACCGGGTCAAACTCTGTATTTTTGTCGACGTTTCGAGGTACGAGTCGTCCATCGTCATCAGGGCATTTCGATGGACGACTGGTACATCTAAATGTCGACAAAAATGCAGAGTGTGACCCGGTGGAGAACCCGAATAGGCTTCACTCTCATCATACGCCGGGAAAGCATCAGAATAAGAAAGTTCAATTTAGCCAATTTCAATGTCAAACTAAATAATTAGAAAGTTTAAGCGGAAAAATCTTTTTAAAGTCTGGAATGACCGCATTTTTGCTCACAGAATTTTGTTGTTGCTCAAAGACTTATCAAGTCATCCTTTAGCTAAGGTATTAATATATACCAATCAAAATTAAAAGCCAATGAAATCAATCAATTAAGCGATTTTGTTTTCAGCCGTAGCGGCCATTTATCGCATCCCTTCCTCCATTCCTCTCTGCTCAGACAGTCGTCTTGTCCGGAACACTCTCTCACTTCAATTCCCCTCTTCTTCTGATTCAAACTAGTTCATCTTCCCTTTCTCCCCTATTATGTCTATAATTATTTGGAACTGTATCATATTTATTTAGACGATCTATGTGAAACATGAACCATAAGTGTGACGCCACAGCATTTCCTCCAGAATCTAGTTTCCATCGCGTTCAAGCCTTCTTTTCCTTGTTCCTGTAATCTTCCACACGAACCATAGTTAGCACAAATTTCTACCAGTGATGAGAGCATTCTCAATTTTTACTCATTACTTATGAAATACTTGACCAAATATCATAAGAGCAAGAAGAATGAGCACAGAGAACGCTTAATCATCCAGTGCGAATACATTGAAGGGTATATAATATCTTGAAAATGAAGAGGCACTCGAGATTTTTTAAAATCACGGAATCCGAAATGGGAATGTGGAATCCAAAATCCGAATGTTGAAAATTATTTCATTCATTATCTTCTTTCATCTCCAACCCAGTCCAGATTTCGGTCGCTGCAATTTTATTGCTCGAGCTCTGCAGTCTGCAGGTGGCTTCTCCCGGAAAAACAGGTTGAGAGCACGGCCAAAGAGTGGGATGAGGAATCATATCCTTTTCTGAGACGACGGTGCATATATGTACGGTTCACCTCATCGAGACTCATTAGTCATTCGAGTGGATATTTCCGTCATCGTACATTGAGAATGTCCAGAATCACTGATGTATTTTCCCCGACCCTTCGCATAACTGTAGAGGAAGTCCTATTTTTTGAGCCTCCGTTACACTTTAAATTGAAGCTGAACGTTCAATTTTATAGAATGATACCTGCAGACGGATTCACTTGGATTCAATTACGCATAATATCCCTGATTTCCGTTAGGTTGGTGATGGAATCTCACAATAGCTGTTTTAGCAGCTAGTATAGGTAATGAGAAACTAGTCAACCGCATGGGTATCTATTAAAACGCCACTAAATGGATCAGATGTACGTCATTTTCATGCAAAACATATGACTAATTCAAAATGAAACCAAAATCCTGTTTAGCCAGTATAGTTACAGAATTATTCCATAGTTAAATTACACGCAATTTGCACTTTTACCTAATTGATTTGAACTTGTACCAGAAGATGACTCATGTGAGTTGAAACGCGTTGGGGTTTTAAACAATCCAGTGAAAAAGTGCAAATTCTATGATAATTCAATATGAATTACTTCCACGAATATAAAGCCTGAATCTGTTGAACTAATCCCATAATGTTTTTTCTATCAAAATAAAATACTAGACGGGCTGGAATTAATGTTCTTAGTCGTAGCCGTAATATAGTAAGAGATGGAAATATGCCTTAGCTACTCTGAATCACCTCCCCTACATTATCCACAATAGCAAATGTTACACTCAATGCAGCTTTAAAAAGTATTCGGGCAAAAAACAAAATGAGGCCTTCACACTGACTTGTCCCTTGCGTAAATAAAAATAACGTGCAAGAGCTCAGGTCATCCCCTCTGCGTATTTCAAGGATGAATTAGTTCCGGGTTCGATACGAGTCATTTACACCGTGAAATTCCCAGCCACTGCACACGCATGATAATGAGAAGTGATGAGATGCTACATAAATTAAGAATAGACACAGAAAAAATTAAAACCCTAAGGTTTCACAAAAAACTAATCAAGCTCGCAGTAAATTGGACATTTCACATATCTTCAAATAACATAAAATGTTTCTGCCAAATCCTAATCAGATTACTAACCTTACAACGTCAATTTCAAATGAGGTTTTTTGCAATCATAGCCACAGAGATTATTTTTTAAATCATTGACACAAAAATTAGAATTAACTTATTACTCTTAGACTTTTCGTGAACAGTTTTTCAGAGAGTTTACATATCTTAGGATAATCATAGTCACAGAGATCATTTTTGAAATTATTGACATAAAAATCAGAATTAAATCATTACTCATTACTCATTACTTACTACGGAGAAGACTTTTCGTGAGCAGTTTTTCAGAGAGTTCACATAACTTAGTATCTCCGAATGTTTTTGCATAAACTCATATGATAATTCTCTTATTCGGTAATACATATTTTCATGACATCAAGAAGGTCATAGATATAACCTTACGGAGCCAACGCCTTTCTAATCAGAAATCTATGGTCTAGATATTTAAATCAGAAATTATAACTCAAGCAATATACATCATCTAGATAAGTAAAACAGCGAAAATTTTAATTTAAAATATCGGTATAAATATTCCACAAAATAGCTTAGAAACCATACTCATGACGCATTTGGATAGGATTAGTTGGAATTTATAACGACTGTATGTTCTTCGAGTATCTAAGATCTTAGTCACGTCGTTGGTCTCTTCACGAATCAAATCTACCAAAAAAGGCTACAAAGAGTAAAGTCTTCCTCTTTTGCTCCAGGATCTCATCAAGCATGCAAAACTATTCATTTATGGACCGATTTGAGGTCAAACAAAATCCTCGATCCGAAAACTTCAGCTTTTAATTAAAACGAAGAAAAGTCGGAAGCAGCGAAAATTAAATTTAAAAAAAACCTCCATCCCTAAAGACTGTTAGTAATGATTAGGAAATATACGATGTTCGTAGATAATTAAGAGAATTCCCAGACCCTAAAGCTAAGTCAAGTGCATAAGAAACCGTACACATTATTTTTTAAAGGCATTCTACAGCACAAATCTACACACTCTAGGTACAATCTTTCAATTCCATAAACGGAAAAGAGAGAACGGAAGTCAGGTGATCTCCTCTTTTACACTCACTTGAGCCTTTTATCTGCTGCTGAGCTTCCAAAAAGAAACACGTTTCACCACACACATCAGCAACGTCGAATCCGCGAACTGATTTTCAAAGACGTCTTCTACAAAAGCAGCATATATACCACACGCGCAAATGGTTAATCTTTTTGAGAAATTATTTTGATTCCCCTGCTTACGAAAATGCTTTTGATGGCAAATTTCGTGATAATTTTCATATTTCTTATTTCTATATAATTTCTAATTTTCATAAATTTATAAGGTGGATTCAATAGCTTTTGAATTGAATAGTCTCGGCCTACAATTTCAGAACTCAATACTTTATACACTCCATATAGTTTGCATAGCTTTCCGTAGTATCTCTTGAATGTGTCGATAATTAATTGGGAATACTGTATATCTCCTAGCTCCTACCCGTAAGAGGAATACTAAATTTGACCGGCCTCCGTGGCGGCGGGGTATAAGTCTTCGTCGGCTTAACAACTGATCCCAGGCAGGATTCAATGTTAGGTTGTAGTTTCAAATTCCGCCTGGATAGTTATTAACCATTCTGGTTTGCCGAATGACTTTGCATAAATTGTCCGCAATTGGCGAAACTTGTCAATGAAGACAAAATATTAATACATATTCTATAAGGTATTAACGAAAAAATGAGCATCCTCAGGACACAGAAATGAATCATACGTAGAATTTGACAAAAAATAAGGCGGAAGTAAACCATTCAATTAGCATGCGTGCACGCAAAGGAAAGAAAAAAGCGGAAGTATTGTTTCATGGCAAATTTAGAATTACAAAAAAAGCCCAAAGCGTCATCCGAGCGTCTTAATGGAAATGGCTGTTGACACCTTCCCTTTCCTTTAGTTTACATTTTCATCATACCTCTTCTATCACCATAGCCCCTTGGTAATCCTCTAGGGACTTTCCCTTCCATTTTTTCCTCACGCACGAGACAGGCAAGTATTCTTAAAGAAGAAGATTATATCAACATCTCATAGATGGCGGTGAAGCTAGGTCGATAGCAGCATAAGAAAGAAGGCTGGATGCGCTTGAAATGTGGTTGTGTCCAAGAATGATGAAGACCAAATGGACAGAGATAATCCCTATTAAGTAAAGTTGGAGAGAAAAAAATACTTGTTAACTCTGCACCGTAGAGGAGACAAATTCATTGGGCACATTCTAGGGAATGAAAGCCTCTTGGAAACAATTGTGAAAGGAGAAATGAATGGTAGGAATCGCCAAAGAAGGCCAAGGACGGAATGCATCAGGAAAGCTGATTGACATCGTAGTAAAGACATATGCTCAAATAAGTGTTGGAGTGATAATCGTGGGTCATTAAGTGCACATTGTAGAGCCCGTTTTACACGGGGCACGCAATTGCACAATCTGATGTACGTACGAACGTGCATTTCAAATTTCATCGTGTAAAGCCCTGAATTGCAAGAAAGCATGCGCGAATGTATGAACGCGAGATGGCAAAATAGACCCTCCTCTAATTCGAAAATGATAGCACGCCCGATTGAGAAAAACATGCAGTTTGAAGTTGTGCAATTTCGTGCCCCGTGTAAAACGGCCTTAATACTTTTCCAACAATGTCGAAAAAATACCAGGACGGCATTTTATTTTTGTACATCTATTGATGCCGTGGAACTAACCATGCAAACAGTAATGGAAAGGATACAAGAATTATATTTACACTTTTTCCTTAATTGAATGAAACTGCGACTTCAGCTATTGACACTTATCTTTCGGCGCTGTTTTTTTAAATTGATGTGAAAACTATATTTAAATATAGTTTCCCGAATCTCTGAATCAGCCTGTAATTTTGATATTTGCCAGCAACCATTATTAATGTATTATTCAGGGTTTAGAAGAACATCTGTGCATATGTAATCGAATATTTATGAAATATATCTCATGTGCCATAACTACGTGCTAAAATATCAAGGAATTGCCAAAAACAAAAATCACAGAAATACAATTGTTGTCACTATAATGTACCTAACTATAACTACCACTAATAAGAAAACGCATGCAAAGTTTCACGAAAATCAGTGCATAGACAAAACTCGCTCCAGGCTCCTTAAGCGGTTAGCTGATAAAAGTGGAGAATTTATAAAACCAATCCTCGGATTGATGACAGTTAATGACCGAGACCAAAAGGTCAAATAATGCGTGCATCATGGATGGATCACCAAGACACCCAAACGATGAGGGCAAGTTGAGAGGGTGAGTGATGCAGGGAAGGTAGGAGTAGAGAGGAAAGGGATTAAGGAAGCCGATCGGGCCTAGTTTTTTTTGGGAGCGTCTCCATTTCCAACGGGACCGTAGCACATGAGTCCTTCCTCCCTGAACTGACCTTAAACTGGAGTCCGCGGGTGAAGAAGCGATCAAACCCCGGGTTCCCGTCCTCCCCTTCACCATCTCTTTAAATCTCTCCCCCCTTCCTCCCTTCACTCCCGGATCCGTCTTCCTCCTGTGTCCCCCACTTTTAAGTTTATGTATCGCCCCCATACATCTCCACTCCGAGAGAGTTAAGAAAAAAAGGCATTCCCCCGTGTACTGCCCGCGATATAATTGCCTCTTCGCCAAAGGACTCGACCTAAGGGAGGGCTCAGACGAGAAAGAGTGGGCGAAAAGTAAAAAAAGGTTCCGTGATTACTCGAGGGAGGAACGGCTAAAGCCGGTGTCACGCGTTTTTTCCCCTGCATTTCTCCCAGAGTTGTACCTGGCGTGCTAACTTGGGATCTTATGTTGATATGATTGCAAGGAAAGCGTGCGTTTTCCCATGATAGAACCGGTACGATTTTCCTCTGCGTATGGAGAGAAGTGGTACAATCAGGACCCAGGAGCCCCTGTGCTTGATACATGATTTGAGGATCCTTGAATGTGGGCGGCTTATGTTTAGCATTATAGTTTAACCAAAAGGTTCCGTGAAAATCATTTCAACTGATAACTTATAATGTGCTGCAATTCAATGAGTTAAAGTTAGCGCAGCATATCAGAATCGAACGATATACTCTGGTAAATCATAAACGGTAACATGCCGATAATTAGCATTCAGCAGGTACACAACAGTCACGATCGAATATTTTGTAAATAGTGTACGAATTCGTTCTAACTACATTCTTAAAATGGTAAGTTTTTTTACCACTGTAACGTTTGAAACTTACTTCTGTTCTTGTTTTGATTTAGTTTTTATTTGGTTTTATTTTTTGTTTGAATGTTTCAATTTATTTTAGTGTGGAAATTTTTGAATGATTATTAAAATGTTTTAGTTGTTAAGGGGTTGTTAACAAAAAGCGGGTTATTGAGGGAGAAATGAGAGAAAGACTGAAAGCTGGAAGAGCTTCTCTGAACCAGATAGATAGAACCAGATAGAAGCATTTTATAATTTAAAAAAATGGAAAAAAAGTTTTGTTGAGCGGTAGACACTTTCCGAGGAACAACACTGAGTCATAAAAAACTTCAAATTTCCCCTGTTAGCAGTGGCGTAGGGGGGGCAGACAATTTTTATGGTGCGCCTACTCATAAATTAACCAGTTAATTAAACTTGACACATTTTGGTGATGCAATAGTCGGATGGGTTTGTACAAAATATGACAATGGACAACGTATTAAACACATTTATCTGTACGTATTTGGGACTTAAGAGTGGAATCATTCACAAGCTTAGGGACGCCAGAACACGGGGCGGAGAGGGGCATTCGCCCCCCCCCCCCACCCACTCCCCCTAGCTACACTACTGACTGTTCGACGCCTATACTGAAAATCAACATTTTAACACTTCAACACATCAACAACAATCGCAGATGCGATTATCGAAGTGCTATTATTGTTTATCGCACATCAACTCTGCTTTTGGTGCTTTCGATTTGCGACGATCGCCACGCCGCGGTGCTTTCGAGTTAATGAAATAGCCGGCTATCGATGGCTCTCTGCTCCGAGGTTATTCGAACAAATGAAAATCTGCTCGCGTAATATGATTCCACATGACACACTAGATCAACAAATGAAGATTATTTAAGAAGATTTTATAACATCAAATACCGAAGCCAAATGATACATTAACCGAATTAGATAATGCAGTATGATTTACATCAACATTATTTTTTTTGTTGACTCGCAAATACGGAACAGGTAATCCACGGCATTTTCTAATCAAAATCAAAAAAATACTGATGTTATATTTCACTAACTCATAAGAATAATCTATCCTAATACCTTGTACCGGGCGAATTTGGGGAATTATCTGGCTAATTAAAAGTTTACTGGGCGATTCCCCTCGTTGCCACCTTTTATATTTACTTCCATTTCTATTAACTGACTGCGCATGAGCGAAAAGCCTCTGCCAGCTGTATTTCATTTCATTTGCATCCAGGCGATCGACGGCAACAACGCAACGTTCAATAATTGGCTATCGCCAAATGTAAATGAAAAGCACCATCTATCAGTTTTGAAGAGCGCTGCCTACCGCGTAGGGTCTGAAATAAATGGGAAGCAAGTGCGCCGTTGTGTTACGAAGAGAGAATCTCACTACACCAGTGGTTCTCAAACTTTTCTGCTCAATTTCCTCCTTTCACCACGGTTCAGAAAACCACTTCCCCTTCTAAATTTTTTCATTTAATAATAATTTGATTCCGCTAATGAAAGTAATGTGCATGTTTAGGAATCGATTTTAATCTGTGGTAATTAATTGACTTTACTGAATGTTAAAAAATAAATTACAGCAAACTAAAATTTTACAGAATCTAGATAACGTCATATTTTTTTGAATAGTGGTCGCAATTCCCCCCTAAACCCCCTTAATTCCCCCAGGAAGGGAAGTCCCCACTGGTTGAGAATCCCTGACCAAAAGCGAAAGGAAAGCTCCCTAAATATAAGGAATTTGGCAGCTTGTAGTTCATCTAGGTGGACGAAAGTTAAAGTGTAGGATCTGACAGACAGCTATGACGAAGAGCAGTACTCACATGTTTAGTTGTCTGAGCAAGAGGTCGCCCGCCGCCAAACAAGAAGAACAAGTACGGTCTGACGCGTTCACGGACCAAGCGACCACAACGCCAGGCGGCACGCAAGGAATATCGCATGAAAAAAAACGCCCCGTGTGATATCGGCTTAAGGAGACGATGGAGAGAATGTGAGGAGGGAGAAAGAGCGAGAGAAGATAATTTTAATTGAGTGCAAAGAGGGATTGGGGGAAGAGGGAATACTTTTTTGTGCCTCAAATGGCACATAATGATTCCAGATCTACCACGCTGCGGCGGCCATATTACCACCACGCGCAGGTGTTCCTTAACCCTCGAACATTCACTTAAGATCCCATAATCTCTACTGGCTGAGACTGATGCAGCGCATCCTAGCTAATACGTGACCGTGTGTGAATAAGCAGAGGAACACAAGCACAAACAACACGCCCCCGTGTACGGAGAGTCACATCCAACGCCTCCCTGGACGACTACAATGCCTGCAGGAGATAGCCTCCCAACCCCGAGTAATACCCGCCTCGCAGTCTAGCACTCTAGCATGCTTGATATTCGCTCCCTTAATATCACCCGGTACGAAAGCGGCACCAAGCTCCATTGAAGCGTTAGGGTGACGTGTTTCACTGACCCTGGGAATTTAAATCCACGATGAAACGCTATATTTGCATATTTGCTGAAGACATCGAAGAGCTGTGAGGAGCCGAAGAGGAAAGGGAGCTAAAAATAAGTATTTAAGAGCGGGGAAACTGGAGATGTTTGATATAAAAAATAAAGGAAACTAAGGGTGATGCTCAGATACATAACTTACGTACGATTAGGTAATTTAACGAAAGAAATTATATCACCAAGATTTACTGTATTGAAATTCAAGACTAAAAGGCAACTTTGAAGTAGAGACCGAGAAATTCTACGCAAGGAATTCCAAAAATCGACCGCTCCGCTTATGAATCAAACAAAACGCGCTTATGCACTCAGAACAATGAGATTTATATTTAACGTGATTAAAGATTAGAATTAGTGTTCTTCAACTGGAAACTACTCCGAGACTAAGCCCATTGCAGCTACCATGAATATTTTCCCAAACTAGAACCTTAGTCTAATTTGTCATTTCGGAAAACAGGAAACTGATGTAGACATCGCCAAGAGAAATCGAACCACATAACTTGGGTGTGCAGACCAATGCGCGGACCATCACGCTACCCAGGCTTCCTATTTCCGTGGAAACGTTTGAAGGACAACAAACTAGGTTCTGTACCCTTGCGGTCCATCAAGGATGGCAACGAAAGGAAGGACTTGATGCAAGCCACAATATGCGAGGCTAAATCCTGAAACAGCACTTCTTCCATACTTAGCTGCATATATGATGGTTTTCATCATTGACTATAGCGATGCAATGCATAGAAATTAGAACGATAGCAAATCATCACAAAATAGAAATAATAAGAGCATGACAGGGTGTTGAAGTAATAACGATGATCGAGAATGTCAATATATAGCCAATTAAGGCCAAATTAGCAGTGAAAATCAACAACAACCATTGCTGAGAACCAAATTCAAAGTGCGAAGATATATTGCAATAAGGAAATATAATCCCAATCAGGAAATATAATCAAAGGATACCCTAATAGAATATTGAAAAAATATCAAGCCTGAACACGGAGAATTTTCTGGATCTAGCGACTATACTCTCACATGAGTTTCCAAAGATGGATGAAAATGTTTCCGAGCAGAAGTATGAGAGAGTACAGAGGAGGCAGAATGAGGAATGAATGAAGATTTCTAAGGAATCAAGGTGGCGTTACAGCGGCGAGGAGTATGTTCTCCCTGGCGTCCCCTCTTCCTCCCCCGTTCTAAGCGAAGAAGACGAAGATGCAGAGGGCTCCAGCTGAGGTGGAGGACTCGACTTGGCATCCACGCCCCTTTGGGAGTGCCGGGGAACGTGTCAAACAGGCGAAAGACACATGTGCGCATGCGTCAGAACCGCTAAAAAAAAGAGAGAGGAGAAAAGTGGATGTTAGGTGCGTTGAGGGTCAGGATGTCGCATTCTTGAAAGAAAAAAAGGGTTTTAGGATTCCCTACTCCTGTGCGTGAATTGAAATCTCAGATCATATCCTAAAGCCTTATAATAAATAAAAAATAGCATTCAGTCATTTGATTTACTGGATCTATAAACATCACATTCGCTGAAATATGACTCAAAACAACTTTATAATATTCATAGTGTTTATAACATTGGTAGCATACCTGTGGTGTAATGCGTGTTAGTGGTACTCCGTCTCCTGACAACTTGCAGGTTTTTGCTAATGCATTAATAGTCGCGGTTTCATGAACCTTTGTAGGATAGGTATAGTGTAGTACGTGTTGGTGATAACTAATCACCTGTCACACATCCTTGAGGCGGCTTGCAGAGTATTACTTATATAGATGTCGTTATCTAATGGCCAGCATGCTCTGAAAATGCTATGAGCAAGAGCTATGTGATATAACATACCACTTCAGGTAAAACTTAAAAAAATGTAGTTAACCCTATGAAATAACTTGAATGCACCATGATCAGGTACATTTGTTTTTTTTTAATAAGTTACGCACCTAAATAACTTACGTGAAAACGATAAACGACTGTAAAAGAAATTTTTGAGAAATATGTCTTCGTCTAATAGCAATTCTATACGATGAAAATATAATCTGCACGGAATAAGTTATGCGCCGGATGATTGAATAACCCTTTCCTCTAATGCAGGCGAAATTAAAATTGGAGCCTCACAACAACCATCAAAATTTATTTTTAGACCTCTCATGTCCGTCAAAGTCGCACAGAGTGAGGGAAAAAAACGCCAAGAAACTGGCTCGGCTGAAAAACAACATCCTGATGAACCTTGAGAAAGAAAAAATCAAATAGTAGATAACTCGATCGTTTTTAGGCTAAGGTCATGCAATTACTTTTTTTTTAATTGAATATATGAAAAATCAGGGAGGCTAAAACTCATATCAGCATTTGTAGGAGCGCAAATATTATAATTTGTTTACATGAGTTCAAAGCAGTACGCAACAGGTCGCAAAAATTCATGAACCATGACAAACATGGTGGCAGTTGCACAAAACTGCCCTTTATAGTGGAAGAGTCGATTCCCTAAAAAATGGCTCCACAGCGGGAAGTAAGGTAGTGTACGCGTTTGACTACCCAGGGTTCCTGAGATGGTAAACCTTCAGCTTCAAAATTCTCGATCTTTTAATCTTATCAACATTAAAACTCTCAATGTCTCTGAATCCAATTGTTTAGATGGGCTTCTCGTATGTGTTCCGAACAATGTCAGCGTAAATATTTTGATTCAGATTTGTTTGGATCGTAAGCATTATCGAGAAACAAGCTTCTGACACTTCCCCCCCCTCTCAAGTTAAATGCAGCTACGTTGGCAGTGTTGCCTAGCATGTGATGTCCCCTCCCCTCCGCTCCTTAACCGACCCTCCTCCCTTTCCCTCCTTTACGTCACGCTTCGTGCAGGTCACTGCCACCAAGTTAATATCATACTTTTTCACGTGCCGAAGGTGTCCCACCTCTCGGGATAGAGAAAACTGCCGGGAGAAGGAGAGGTGGCAGGGTGGGAACGCAGGGGATCAAACAGATCCATCCATACGGCCCGGGGGGGGAGGGGATTGGGGGAGGTGAGAATGCGGGAGAGAGCACCACCTCCCAAGCTCAACAACTTCATCCGAGTGGCAGAATCAAGGGAAGCGGAGAAGGCGGAATTTATGCGACCTCTATCTTTCCCTCTTCATGCCCTCTTCGGCGAAGAGGAGAGACTGAAGCGGAATGAGGGAGGATCTGAAAGGAGAGTTCGCGGGAGAAGAAACTCACGGGAGACAGAAATTAGGAAGAAAATGTAAAGATATTCGCCCGAAAAAGCCACGCTGTGCCCCATGCAGATCGAGGAACTAACACGACACGCGCGCAAAAGCACTACGAAGTCCATTTCCCCGCTGAGATTAGTTTCCGCTTTCCTTCGGGTATAACCCGTTCATTGCGCGTGCACGCATATATATTCAGCCTGATGATTTCCTTCTTTCATTTATTTGATAATTCTACCAGCTGATTGGTAGGAGGACAGTCCGTATCCCAAATTCTGGTACATCCGCCTCACTCTCTCTCCTATTGATATCTTGCCATTAGATTCCTCTTCAATTCCTCATACCATCTACCCCTTTTTTATTTCGCCCAGAACTCCTATCCCCTTCCTTCTTCTTCCACGCTTCCCCAGTGTTCTCCCCTCTATTACCCTCTTCAACATGCCCTCTCCTTTCAAAACGTTCTCCATGCATCACTTCTGCCTTCTCCGAACCTCCGCCACCAGCTTCCTCTCCTCTCCGACCATATCCAATACCTCCTCGTTCGTCCTCCTCGCCACCCAGCTCACCCTCTCCATCCTTCTCCAAACCCACATCTCAAACACCTCGAGTCTATGCACATCCTCCCTTCGCAATGGCAAGATCCGACTCCGATATTAGAGTTGATTTTGCTCTTTAAACGAGGAAATTTCGAACTGTTTGTGACGGCCGAGCAGAACACGTATTTCTTGAAATGAATTTTTTCAACTTTCAAAGAATAATACTCCACAGAGGAAAAATCATTCGCCTTGACCGGGATTCGAACCCGGATCCCTCGATCGAGGGATCCGGGTTCGAATCCCGGTCAAGGCGAATGATTTTTCCTCTGTGGAGTATTGCACTTATGTGCACTTGCGGGTGACTCCGTAAAGGTAACTACCGTGGCTAGTCCCGGTATCCTCAAAATTTCAAAGAATACTCTGGTCTATTTTATTTTTCCTTGTGTTATTTGTAAGAAACTAATCTCACTGTGATTTTTGTGTCCAGTTCCTTGTGTATTAGGTAAAAAAATATGGCTCAACATTTAGAAATAATTTGAGTCAACAATGAAGTATACAATCTCGAAAAGTAAAACGTAGTAAAGTATATTATTTTTTATCAGTACCTATCAGTAAATCAAACAAAGTTAACTGGAGGAAATCAAAGTGCAAAAATCATTCACCTCCATTGGGGTCTCCAGCTCTGAACCAGTGACAATGCTCAGTAGGTATGAAGCGATTTAACGAGTAACATGAATTACTTAAATGTATTTTGATAATTATCCAAGGTAAGCTCATCACCATTAAGAGTTCATGGACTTAATAACGGCAAGTATAACCCTGTATTTTGATCATAGCTCAGCCGCAGATCACTAGGGGCAAATTCAGCTACGAGAAGTGAGAGTTTCGCTTCATTGATCTCTATTTGTTCATAAAATTTCCAAAGGATGCCCCGCGTTTCATCGGCTGAATTAATAGCCATAATAACCTACTTATAATTACATAGATATTGGAATCCTTATCACCACGCGACGACTTTTTCTTTGCCAAATTAATAAAATATATCGAAACAGGAAGTCATTAGAATTATTTAATTTTTCTGCCATACTTCAAGTTTCGTAATTCCTTTTACCAATTATCAGTGCAAACAAAAAAGGGAAATTAACATATCTGCTCGTAGGATATCCTCCCTGACAGAGGGGAGGGCTAAAAATGTTTTAAAATTAACCTTAATGAAGATTTATTTTCCGAACATTATCTCGAGAAAAATAAGCACACAGAAATCAAATCTTCATATGAAGTGAACTCAAATCGGGTAAATATTTTAGATAATTGAGAAATCGTGTTCCTTTGAGTATCAATGGCTGTAAATAACTCATTTACAGATTATTTTCAAAAGTTTGGTTAGCCTTACTGAGGCAAAAACACATTAAGTAAAAAAAAGGCTCATGGCATTAAGTGCAAAAGATAACATTAATCACTGAAAAAACGTTTGAGTTGCACTAAATAGTAAGTAAATTTGGTCGGTACACGAAATATTCTATCAACGGGTGCTACCGTCTGACCACAAGTCAATTTATCGAACGGGTTTTCTGAGTTAACCACACTCTGCTGTAAGCGTAGCGTTAAGAAGAATAATGCAAATCGCGGATGAAAATACATTCGGTAATCGAGGGGTCTTAAATTTCCAGGATAGGGATTAGACAGGTTCCACATTAATTACATATATTCAACAGTAAAAGTAAAGGGAAAAAACCTTTAAAATAAAATACATGGAGAGATGATGAGACGAATGGTAGACTTATAATATTAATTGCTAAGATTAAGATTGCATTCACCAAGCATAGGGTTTGCTGAGATAAAGAGGCGTGATGAGAGTTTGGTAGCAGGGAAAACGAATTTCTGCCACCATTCCTTAATATGGAATACTGTTTCTTTATGCTACCATGATGTACAACACAAATGATCTTGATTGGAGTTCGTTGTATCAAAGAAATATGGACTAAAATAAGGAACCATCTCTCCGAGCCGTCTCTATGGCATAAAAAAATAGTAATGTTCGTCAATCAAAATTAACTCAGGGAAAAATACAATCGAAATCTAACAAGAATCTTATAGGGACCATAAGCTAATCTCTCAAAGCTTAAGGAAGACGAAAACGGCTCTTCTAGTCGGTATATAAACACCCGACAGAGAGGTTGGAACTAGTATTTAAAAAACAAATTTTTTACAATACAAAAAAGCAACCTTGGTCAACGAATAAAGTAGAAAATATATTCAGAAGGAGACGAAAATCTGTAAAGATGGCTGATGTTTTCATTTTCTTACAAGAGACAATGGAAAAATGTACATAATACATAAATCAATGATGATGAAGGACATTTGAATTAAGAATCATATTGGGTACTTATCACTTGGTAAGAAACAGAAAGCCGCTGAACATTTGAGAAAGACAAACGAATGACTCGATGGAATTCTCCCAAGTTTGTCGTGTACAGCGTCCTCAGCGATATTGTATAAATTCGAAAGGAAACTAAATAACGAAGAAATATCAATAAAATTTAACCAAAAAATTACGTCAAAAGTGATTAAGAATGATACGTCAGGCAAGAAGTTACATTGAATTCCTAAATAATTTGAGCCAAATTTATCTGGTGAAAACCTATACGAGGAGGTCACGAAAGAAGGCAATCGGATATTTATGCCTGCCATAATTATATTCTGAAGGAATAAAAACGACGACTTATATATGGAATCAGGTAAAAGAGGGGAACCGCTTTAGAAAAAATTTATACTAAGGGTCGTACATGTGAGTGTACACACTGCCATGCGAGCCGCCGAGCGGTGGGGGCGGGCGGTGGGTGAACTTAAGATGATAGCCATGAAAAAAGAAGGAAATAGGGAAATGGAAAAGGGATACGACGATAGTGAGTTTGAAGTAAACGGAGGTTCTTCGTCTCTCGCTCTCTCTCTCTCTCTCTCTCTCTCTCTCTCTCTGTTGCATTTGCAAATATTTTGTGGGAGAGAGGAACTTTTGTACCCATAAGTTCGGCGGAGTTTCTCCCTTATTTTGCAACTCCTATCGGCACTAGATATTTTAAAATTAAAAATTCGGGGTTATAAAACGTATTTCTCCGTGCCATCGTGAAACTCAAATGAACTGAATATTTCAAATAAATTAAGCCTTACCTTCAGGTTTCCGCAAAATTTGTTAATTTACTTCATTCTATCATCGGGTGACATCGCGTTTTGCTCACTTGTCAACAACGTTTCACCTTTCAGGCAGGAGGCATCTTCAGGTGGAAGTATTCTCGTCGCATTTGAGTCGCTATTTATAGGGAATGTGGCTTCTGAGGAGCATTTTGATAACCCGATAGGCAATCGGATGAAGTAAGCTAAACCTATAACAATGAGGGAGGAAGTATTCGCAGCAGGGGGAGAGAAATTGAAGGTATAATAAGAGAAGGTGGAGACGGACTGGGATGGGGTAGTCAAGGCGATCGGGGGTGAAAAAAACGCGCAGGAAGGGGTTAAAAAACGAGAGGATTTGTGCGTCGGGTGTGTGGGAGGTGGAGGAGGGGGTGTTTACGTGGCGGGGGATGAGAGGGCGGCGAATATAAAAGGAGCTCAAGAGGGGGAGGGAGTGGGTGGGTGGAGAGAGAGAGAGACGGACAGACAAAAGGGCACGACGGTAGCCGTTGGAGAGAGGAGGGAGGGAAGGGAAGATTCACGAGAGGGAGGGGGAGAGTGGAGTGGGCAATGTCACGCTGCGGGAGGGAACGAGGGGATGGGAGGGGAGAGGGGGAAGTGAGCGGTGGGGGCAGGGGCGTGGGAGCGACAAGGTTGGGATGGAAATGAAGGCGAGGAAGAGAGTTCGGAAAAATCAAGGGTATGACGGTGTAGCGATGTATAGTATGGAATACCACTAGCGCCAATTTTTTTGGGCGCAAAGTTAAAAAATCTATGAAAATAAAGGTTCCTAAGGTGTAAATGAAAAGGAAAACTTTGTCTTATTCCACCAATTTATTTTACAGTACCACTAGTTTCAACGCAGCGGCATCATCTTCAAATACAAAGAGTAAAAAGTTTGAACGTCTATTTTCCCCAATCATAATAATAATAATAATAATCTCTAAATACCTAACAGCCGAAGCCAATTACTAGGTATTTATTATATGCACGAACATACAACCAAGCCCTGGAAGGTGTAAATTTCCTTCCCAGGCGGGATTCGAACCCGTGAACTTCAGTTTGGCAGACGAGGACCTAACCCCGCCACCGAGGCCGGCGAATCATGATAGAAAACATTCAAATTTTATTTAATTTTTCAGCAACTTTAAGAAGCATGAAGTAAACATTGTGATATTAATGGCGCAAAAACACTGTTTTATATAACTGAATTTATCGGTAATTAACTAAATATAAATGCATAAGTCTTTAAATTGACTCATTTATTTCACGCATTTCAGTGAAACTTCCTACACAACCGATGATTTCTTTGCGATTCTGAAGAAATTACTGCGATGAGTTGTTGATTCATTTTAAAAAATAGTAAAGAAAGCATACAAACTAAAAACTTAAATTTCTGACGATATCTTTGCATTATAAATTCCTCATTTTTTTAAATAAAGTCTCTCTGGAGTACCATTTCCCATGGAAAATGGCTGGTTTTTATAGGCAACTAACTCGAACTATACTGGTAACTTACCAGGGATAAATAAAAAAACTTTCCAAATAACCTTGTATGAAGCCCTAGTAGGGTCTAGATTGGGGTATGGCCTGGTCTGTTGGGGAGCATCTTATAATAACTCCTTGCAGCCAGTTGTGTTATTGCAGAAGAATATAATAAGAATTGTTACCAAAAGCAAAAGGTACGAACATACTTATCCCATATTTGTACGGTTACAGATACTGCCAATTAAATACTTGTATATTTTTAAAGTATTAAAATTATTTTATTTAAAGAGCGGCAATATTCCCGCTTGTACCGATAGTGATGAATACTATTTAAGAAGGAAGCGATGTGCAACAACTCCAAAACCAAACCTAACATTATTTAAGAGGTCCTTTGTCTACTTAGGACTTAAACTATTAAATGACATACCAGAGTATTTAAAAATCTCAAAAAATAAAAGAAAAAATCTAAAGCTGCTAACGGAATGGATACTATCCATAAGTAAAATTGAAGTTTTGTATTAGATTTGCAACTCAAATTATATTCTGAATTGTAACTAACCATGTTAAGTGTTTATATAATATAGCTTGATGTATTGTAAAAAAAATGCATGTATTTTTCTTTGTTCAAAAATTGGCATAAATGAAATGGTCCATATTTATACATATGTTCGGAAAATTTCAGCTTTTGTACAACACCAGCAATTGCATGTACTTATTCAAGGAAGGCAGTCTCGATACAGGTGCTTGTACCTTTGAGGCTGCCTAAAGCTCCGAAATATTGTACCTAAAAGAATGTAATCAGCTATGGAGTAAATATACATTATTATTATTATTATAAATGGCTAATATTTTGTTATCAATGGAAATAATAGATGTATTTCTATAAAATGACGCCAAATTCATCGAATGCTACGCGAAATGATCCCTCTCAAACTATCGTACAGGAGACGAGGTAACCAAGAACAAAGATACCAGATGGAAAAGACATCGGCCACCATCAGAAAAATAAGAGATATGTTTTCGGATACATCTACCGAATGTAAAGGAAAATTAAATGGCTCGAAACGGTCTATTTTACTGGGGAAGTTCACGGATACTGGCACGCAGTATTTCCATCCCCAAAGCCTTGTTCGCCTCGCTGACTCAACCTACGTAGAAAGACTGCGATAGCTTCGAGTATTCAGCCTCGAACTTGCAGGGGCTCAACTCCACACAACCAAGGACGGGGTTGCACTTAAAAAGTACCGCCACTGCCAGCACTCGATTCTAATTTGATATTTTTTGGGGTTCCGTCAAGCATTTCGTCGAGCAACCTCTTGTAAAAGTTCTTATGGCTGCGCAGAGCACGATTTTTGGGCATGGGCTACGGAACTATCAACATCCCGCGAAACTGGGGAGGTAGTATGTTTTGGGTGAAATTGTCAGTCAGAAAACCTTCTCTTTGCTGACAACACAAGCGCTTCGAGAATTGTTAGTAATCAACACCACATGCCCTCCCATTTGACCATATCAACGAGACCTCAAGGTAGGGTTCCCATGATAGTAAAGTCAGAGCAATGAGTTGTTTTAACCACTTGCAATTCGTGTGCGTACCTAATGTTTTTTTTTGCTATGGTTTGGTTCCCCTGCATCACTTCCTCTCGTTGCATGCCTCACTTCCCGTCCGTACTTTCCCTTCACCCCTTCCATTCCTACCTACCCTTCTTGCCACGAAGGCATGCGCCAGGAACCTTTGCGAGAACCATTTTATCAATTACTTCTTATCAATAACTTCTTATCTCACTGCGCATATATTAGTACATATGAGTTGGCAGCCGTCAGAATTTTCTCCCTTTGACAATACGAACATTTTTTTTGCCACCCGGAGAAAACTTTATGTTTTGATTATCAATATTTGGCGTTTTACCGGTTATGGTATGCTTTTATGGACCGTTGCTACCCCCCTTACACTCTCAAGGTCTTCTAACAGGATTCCCTTTTATTTTAGCACACTTTTCAAATTTTCATTCCATTTGAAATGCAATTCCCCTCCCCCTTACTTACTCAGCACTCTTAACTTACAAAAAGGACTTAATATGTTTGATAACTGGGGTGGTTTCCCGCTGCCTTCTCCGATAGCATTTCCCCGACAGCAGACATGTCTAGCAAGTTGTTTAATATCTTGGCCAAGTTTTAAATACACGAGTAACGTTTGCGTCACCTTTCTTCAGATGCCAATGAACTAATAAGTACTCTTTAAGGGCTGCATTGGAATATAAAAGAGTTCATAAAAATGCACTCCTTTAAAAGGAACTTTTATTACTACCAAGTGTATCAGGGGTGGAATCATGATTTCTTCTTTTGAGTTATCGTTATCGCTATCCAAACTACAAGACGCTCTAGAAAGGCAATGGTCACAGTTACCGACCTAAGAACGCACTTCATCAATAACAACTAGTGATTTAAAGCACCTGACAGCATTTTAAGAATCAGGATCACGTTTTCGCTCTAATAAACGCAATTGAAAAATAACGATAGCGCAAGATTATGGAGAACTGTGATCGCACCCCGGGTATACCTTTGCTTTTTCATTTTTATATTACATCCCTGAGTCATAATAATGAATGAAAATTAATGAAAATATATACAGTTATTACATTAATATTAATAAATTTCCTATATTCGTTAAAAAGCATTCCTCCCTTCAACTATCATTTATATTGGAGTGACTGACATAGATTGAGAAGTTTTGCAAGAAAAAAACCTTTAATGGAAAGGAATAATTAAAGCCAGAGTTGTTCAACTATTATGAATATTCCTGAATAATATTTTTTCTTTCACATTTTTTCTAAGGCAGCAATTGAATAGAAAGCCGACCGCTTACGTACTACAGACAAAAATTTCGAGAAAATCTCAAACGACACCACACTCTGGATTCTCATCATCATCCGACATAAAATCGTGGTATGTTTTCCAAGCATTAATTTGCTCATTCTTTCAAAGAAGAGCATTAAAATTAAGAATTGCGCATTTAGGAAATTAAGATGATGGTCCGAGACTTAAGATATGTTGAGTGGCTACCATCTAATATTGCGACGTCTTCAATCGATTATTCAGCGCAATACATCACTTTGGGTGGGTTTCGAAGGAATGGGTGGTGGAAAGGAAGAGAGGGAGTGAGAGGGAGAGGTAAAGGAAGGAGGGAGGGAGGGGTTAAGGACGGCGGAGGAGAATTGTTGGCCGCGGATTCCGGAAATTCAAGTGGCGGAGGATGGCGCTGCAATAACGGTCCGTGGATGATGTATAATGGCGCGCTTGTAACAGAGCAGGAGGGTATGGAATTTCAGCGGAGTAACGGAGTTTCGGCGGAGAGTAAAAAGGGAAAGGCAAGAATACTCCGCGACACGTGACAGAGGTTGGACGCCGATCCTCTCTTTTCATGAGTTCTCACTCGCATTTCGCAATAATTATCTCGAGATGAATCCCGGGAAGAGTGAAAAAATGGGCTTGATCAACTCCGAACACCGCCAGAGAAAAAACACAAATGTAGACGCAAATCGAACCCGCTGATTTATAAAATAATATAAAATCTCAAATTCGCGGAAATAATTCAGAGCAGTCAATGTTGAAGGAGCAAGAGAATTTACTTCCTAAATACCACTCCGTTCAACAGGTCAACTCATATAATTAGGAAACAGATTAGGTGTCGATGAACCCAAATCAGGATTTAGAACTAAAGATTTAGAATGTTCTTGGGTATATAGGTTATCCAACTGTTAAGGCTACATTGAACCGGTCAACCCAAGACACCCTAGAGGCGGAATACAAACTCTCGTCTTTTGGGTTATCAAGCCGGGGCATCACCGATCTAGCTATCAGCTGAGATGAACTCCAACTTAGGATTTTGAACTAAAGATTTAGAATTTAGTCATGGGTTTATAGGTTATCCAACTGTAAGACTTTATTGAACCTGTCAACCGAATACACCCTATAGGTGGAATGCAAACCCTCGTCCTTTGGGTTACCAGACCGGAGCATCACCGATCTAGCTACTGTGGTCAGCAGAATTAATAATTTGGTATGCTCCAAAAGAAACTAAATGACTTAATAGTGTCAATATACCATTCCAGTTAGGCATAAAAATGGAACAATGTAGTTGATAAAATAATTGTACAATCAAGTAAAGTGATCCATGAGAGACGAAGTAGACAGACATCTACATACTACCCCGCGAGCAGCCGCAGAGGCGTGTGGCAGGAGGTGTTAGAAGACCAGCCATGGTAAGGGGGAGGAATAGGGAAAAGGAGGTAGGGAGAGGTGCATTGTGTATCAACGATGTGTCTCAACATAGTATCACGCCGTAGAAATGTGAAAATCACCAATGGTGCGCGAAAAGAAAGAATTTTTGTACCTATCATTTCGGCAGGGTACCTTTCTTATTATGTCGCTTCTATCAGTTTTAGAGATATAGAGCGGATATAAAATCTCTCTTCTCTGATAATATCCTCCGTGTCGCACTGAAACTCTCCCTATCGGAGTTTTTCGAGTACCTAAGCCTAGCGTGTAGCCTCCGAGTCTCTGACGGTTCCCTACCGAATACTTCCATCAACTAAGAAACACTTTCTGTACACTCGTGGCAGTTTTTAACAAATCTTGCGGCATTCCTATGTATTTCAATTACTTCGCAGGTAATACCCATTGAAACCAACTTGCAGATAAAAATCCGAATATTTCTGCGAAATTGAGTGGAATTGGTACATGATGAAGAAATAAACCGTGCAATTTTCCACCAAAATATAATTTACCTACTTCATTACCTATATCTTACCTATATCTTAAGGTGAAGAAACCTGAAGATGACGTGTAAGCATCGAAACCCGGGTCGGAAGTAAATTATATTTTGTGGAAAATTTAACGGTTTAATTTTTCATCAAACATGCTGATATCACAGCTGACCTCTAACATATAACCGTTTGAATGAAAGTTAAGTCAGTAGATTTGCATGCTGTCAGTCGCAGGTTGGAGTATAACTATAAAAATTGAGTTGTGTCACACTAAAGATTTTTCGAATTTTTAGTGAGACACAACTGATAACGAGACCAGGTTGGGAGCCTCTGGAGACTCGGTGGCTACACGCTAGGCTTAGATTCCTTGAAAAATTCAGTTCAGGTGAGTGTCAGTACGGAACGGTGGATATTATTTGAACCCCGAACTAATAGTTCTAGAACTGTTATAAGCCAATAATATAAGAGAGATACTGTGCTGAACTGATAGGAACAAAAATTCCTTCTATCCATGCACCAATAGGGACTAAAACAAGAACGGAGCAAGACCCTAAGACAGTCCTTCAGCATGCAATTCACTTTCGCCTTTTCCATCTTACTAATCCTCTCCCCATTCCTCTACCTACACCCAATGCTAGAGAGAGCTGGTGCCGTGACCCCCCTGCCACACGCCCCTGCGGCGGCACGTGGTTTGCATATGTAGATGTAGATGCATGTACAGAGGACACGCATTCATCAGCAACAAAAAAGACACGCGCATGCTGGTACAATTCCGAAGCCATACCGACCTTACCAATTCAGATTAATTTGAAAAAAAATCCTGCTCATAAAGAGGTAAATAAGCCCATTAAGGAGATATAAAAATCCATGCGGCATCAAAAGCCTTAATCTGTATCAAACACAGAAGTTCCACCACGCCATTTGGTTACACGGGGGTCACAAGAAGAAAAAGAAATCAACTTTCCACGTTACTCCAGGTTACAGGTATCTCAAAAGCTGGTGGCATACACCTGCGTAGAGCGAAACGTCAGGGATGGGCTCTAATGCGAGGGTGGCTGGTCAAAAGACTGGGGACGCTTGCCTCACCCTCCTTCACTTATATTAAACTATACAACTTGTCCCAATAAGTTCTTAGATTCGCTCTACACCGAGATAACTACGCAGTATCACCCCGATAAAGAAGGAGCATACCGCCTCATCCGCCAGCTAGTAAAATGTGATAAACGACCTCGCGAAATTCGAGGTCATTTGCGCCATTAAGGATAAGCGAAAAACTACCGAAGGTTATCGCAGTCTAAGGTGACTCATTCATTATCATAACAAGAAATTCTGAATATGGATACTTTACCCAATAACCCCAAACAGAAGGTGGATCAAATCAATCAAAGATAACACTTTGTATTTTCCACACTTATTTTTATTGCACCTCGACCAGTTTCAACGCTTTAACGCTCAAGTAAGGTGAATGATATATTAATAACCACCGTCGGCAGCGTTTTGTCCATCAAAGATAACACCGCAGTTGATATATACTGATTTGGCTTAAAAGAAGTTACAAGTAAACAATTCTTACACAATCGTATGATTTAAACAAAGCTCACCATCATGGACTCTTCAGTCATGTGATTCCCTTCCCTAAACGGCATTGGACGAGTTTAGCTGATTGGCTGCATTTCTACCAGTCTACTGCGCTATTATCTTGGACGGACTGCAGTAAGTTAATCAGTTTAAGTACAACAAGTTCTAATTTGGTGATTTGAAGCTTATACGTGCATTATATATTAGAATAACAATTATAAGTTATGAGTAATTAGCCGTTTACCTAAACCAATTGTGCGTGATTAATCACTGCATCAAAGCTATTATACTATTCTAATTGCATAGTAACACGATGGTCATTACTACGGCCAGGTACTTACCACTCTTGGAAAACATTTGAGGATTTTTTCCTATCACTCTTAACACATAATAATAATATATACTACTGTACCTTTTCATCATCGTTTCTTAGCGTATACTTTACCGAAAGAGCAAACAATGCCTATCGATAAATATTTCCGAAAGTGTTTTCAGCCCATTAAAAAAATGCATATAGGATTTTTCGAGTGCATATCTTACAAAAACCATTGTTAAAAACTGCAAGTAATTTTTAGAACAAAAAGTGCCATTGTTCTCGAAAGAATTACGCAAATGTTAATTTTGGTAATTTTCTTAAACTAACGTACTTAGTCTTCACTAAGAGCAAACACAGGATTAATTTGATATCATATACCTAAATCGGATAAAAATCATCTATTGCAGCAAAGATTATATTTCATGATGACATAGTATGAAACAAAACCCTTTATATCCCTTCTTGTTATCTTTTTAAGCCGAAAGTAACTTCAATAATTATAATATTGAAGTTACCTTCGGCTTTTTTAATTGAATAACTTCCGATTTTTTTTTTAAACGAGTAAACAAACCACTGTCCAAGTCAATGATTAAGAAAATAATTTCAGCTGTAATTATATGCCACATGTGCATTTCATGGGGGAAGGCCCACCAGAATACGGGTGCAGTACTTTCGTGTGCCTCCAGCGGCGTATGTCGACCACAGGCCATGTGCACATGACTGCACACGCATTGCCGATGTCTGACGTCTGTTAGTCTTTGGTGGGATTACTATGCCATTGATTTAAAACAGTGTGAACAGAATAAGTTGAAAATACGTATTCGTCATAATTCATGTTAACGAGTGACATTTTTGGATAGCAGCATTCGACAGGCAATTTCAGATGATAGAAAATGACGTTTACAAACGGAAAGTTGAAGCGGAGCCGAATTTTTGATCATACGAAGGTTAAGGTGGCGATACAAAATTCTTATCGCGAGATTAGTAATATTTTTCTTTTAGTTTAACACTTACTTCTTATGCAGAGTAGCTGAGAAGAGAGCCATTCAACGCAGGTATCGGCTAGCCCTTCCAAATTACGTGTCCTGATATCAGTTGCTCCTCGGTGTAGCCCTCCTTCCCATTATACGCTAGGTTAAAAAATAGTCTAGCGACTGAAGAGCTTCTTTTCAAAGAGTTCACGTTCGGTCTCCTACAGTTGGCACAGTTTTTCAGGCTTCTTTCGACAATGACTTGGGAGTCAGACGGGGATTCAAGCTTAGCACACGGCCATTAGGTTGCACCATTACGAGGCCATCAGGTTTCACCATTTCAAGGAACGCTGTTGGTGATATCCGTGCGATGAACCGCCTGGTGCTTTTTGTTCAAACCTGCCTACCGTTGTTATAAGTTCATTGCCTAAGATGTTGCAACACTTCAAACAAACCACGAAGGCATTTTTCCCTCGCGTCATGATTAACAATAGTGTTTCTATTTATTCTACATGCTAAATCAATTTTACAAAGTGTTTATCTTATAATGCATATACAATAGAGGTTGCACTGCTCACTACACGATTCAAACTTGTTTCACGGCCCACACAGTTAAAGACGAAATATAAGACACTGTCTCCGGCGTTACTTTGTGGAACTCCTTCATTTTTAATAATAATAAACACTTGGTTGTTATTCCACACTTTATTTGTGTGTTCCACACTTTATTTTATAAATAAAGTGTGGAATAACAACCAAGTGTTTATTATTATTAAAAATTAAAGACGAAAGACTGAAAGTCAATCTAATATCCACGTCCGAGATGATATCGACTTAACCAAACGAAAATCCCTGAAATCAATCCATGAACTACGAAAACCATGTTACTTTTCACTCACACCACAGTTCTTCAGTATCGCAAATAACCTCACCGAAATCACTGGAATGCAACACTTGCGGATTGTGAGCGCGTAGCTCCGTGAACCATTCAGTACCAAACTCTCAATACTACACTCTCAATATCCTACCCGTTGGTATTTTTCACTGAGGCAATTCAGGTTAGGTAAGGGGTGGTTTCCCCTGTCCAATCAACCATATTCCAAAGTAGAGAGGCGTCCACTAGCCACATTATAACGTAACTCGATTTTGGTGGAAAGCACTCGAATGAAACCAATTCGTGCAACAGAAAGTTCATTCTACTTCTTATTCCTTGGGAGGCAAGCGAATAACTGCGGCCCAAGGTGATTTTCTCAATAACTCCGTGGCCCCCGAATGCTACTTCCCTTCAGCCAGTTTTCTAAAGCTTTCTTTTTTCCTATGGTTTATTTGGCGGCAGCGGTGGCAAGGTTGGTAGCGCGACGGTCTGGCAGCACTACGGTCGCGGTTTCCAATCCCGCTTCGGGCACGAATGTATTTCGCTCGCTTATTCTAAAGTTAGTGTTTATTGCTTGACGGTGCCAAACAACCTACGAAAAATGCTAAAAAATATTATAGAGGATTATTTCCCTCTTAATAGAATAACAAACACAAACGCTAAATGCTATAATATTCCTTTGATCTCGCTAGAGATATCATTTGAGTCGAACTGTACCTGCCGGGCACGAGAGGGTCACTCATCAAAAGAAAAATTGCACTACGTAAGGAGGTTATCATTTCAATGAGTCTCACAGGGAAGCAAAATCGCCATCGCACACAATAGGGTTCGACATCCACCTCGCATGTAGCGCATATCTTGGAATTAGGACCTTCGGTTAGAAGAAACGATATAACCTTAAAAATTAGAGCGCCCAAACCCAAGCCCTCTATCACTGCGATGCAACCTTACTCCCTTTCCCAACAGGATGAATGCCTCAGGCATTAGACTGGCACGAGCATGGAGCTTAAAAGACAGCGAGAGCATCAAAAGCGGTCCTCGAGTATTCACATTGGGGCGAAGGAATGATAAGGAGGCAAGGTCAGGAGAGTCTTCGGCCGGAAAGTTCTATCACGAAGCCAAAGCCCCACTGCCGAAATGGCAATGTCACACAATGGCCACACATTTGACCGAGTGAAAACCATTTCCTGGAGTCAGTTGACTCAGCGTATTCCTGCGCATGGGAGCAGAGAATCGGTAGAAACAATAAATCCGTAAAGTCAATCGCGGAATAAACTATGGGCTTCTACACACGTGATTCCAGTGAAGGGAGACATAGGACAGGGCTCCCAAGGGCGATCAACGGAAACATTATGCAGATAGCAAATAGGCACTGTAAATAGCTAGCAATAGAATAGTTAGGAGAATATGATTTGGCGCTTCGCGGGGTTCACATCATGAGCAAATACCCACTCAAAGTTAATATTTGTACAGTTCACGACTTCATTCTCTCTTAGGCTACCTCTATAATTTCATTTCTGCAAGGGTCCAAGGATAAAATGCCTATTTGGAAGGAATGGAGCAAGCACTGTATCTTTTAAAAATTAAATGAGGTTGAATTTCTCAAATGTGAAACAGCTGCATTCTTAGCGGAGAAGTCTGTGAGGAAATACCACTATGAGAATAATTGAAATCGTTCAACAAAATGGAGATGAGTTAAACCTTGCCTGCATCGAAAAAGATTGAAAATTTGCAACAAAAAAATTACACTAAGGAGTTTAAAGATCAATCTCTCTTCCACCCAGGATTCAAACTCCATTCCTCCGAGACAATTTCTTTTCTTTTGAGGAGAGAAAAGAGAAATGATGGAGAGAAATTGGGCGTCGACATTAGCTTAATTTTAACGTTAATTGCTAATGGGTTCACAGGTTAACATCCCATGTGACGCGTAGAGTATTTTCGTTAAAGTACTTTCCATTGCATTGACGCAGGGATCGGGATTTCCACTGAAAATTTCCACCATTTCTGGGATACGAACTCGAACCCTTGGGAGGGAAACCCGATTCCCAATAGAGAGTTGACCCTAACATACCTTTGAATAAAGTTGTTACGTATGTTTTCCCATAATGTGGCTGTAAATTCTAAATTAAAGAGTTTCAAAACTCCGATTTCTCTTCCAGCAAGCACTTGTGGCTTTTTTATTCGAGGTACCTAGTTACCTTTCTCGTTATTATGCGATGGCTTGGAGGCTTCAGTAATTTCAATAAACAATATTGATTGATATTGATGCAGGAAAAGCTTTTGCAGTTTTGCACTCATTGAAAATTGCACTCATAAAAAATTTAATGCGACTAGATTCGATGTCACTATATTATTATCAATATATAATTATGTTTATCTCTATTTCCCAGCGCTTTGCTGAGAAAATCCTCGTAAACTGTGGTGAGAAAAATAAGTCTTTCCACTCAACTACTACGTATGAAAAGAAGAAGTGCGATCCTTCTTCTTACGAACCAAAAATTAATTTCTGAAAGCATTTCTTATATTTTAAAAATTACGAGAAAGCGTCAATGAAGGGCTGAAACCTGAACCTATTCCAGCTCCTCCATTCCCGGATATATCTGCAGAGAGAATCTTTCATTGGCAACGGAGCCATTTCGTTGACGTTACGATATCTCTCCGATCACCAGACGCATCTACTTATAATTCTTCTCGGCCTCGCATGTTAGCGACGCAGTCATGCGTCATATATCCTACACCTACGAAATCACAATAGCCACAAAGTGAGGAGAATCAATTCCCCGCATGGTATTCAAATTCTTCACAGCGTGTTATGGAAGTGTTCGGGAGAATTGCAAACTAACTTTGAGCGAGTGCGTACATAAAAAATATAATTTTGATCGAATAACAAGCCAAGACATTGAGTGACAAGTAATTTTATAAAAATATCCAGATTTCTCAGAAAAGATATCTCAAAAGAAACATGTCTAAATCTCACAACATTCATAAAGGTGCACTTACGCAATTTTATTTGAAAAGAATAAAAATTCGTGGTCCTGAAAAGCATGAAAACTGAACGTCATCTTCCAAAAGTCATAACTTGAAAGTACTACGAGGTGCTGGGGAGAAAAGAATTTTAATGAAAACTATACAAAAAGAAAACTTTGTTGGGACCTTAATGCCTACAAATATAACCCTCAAATAACCAACAATGGATTGAAAAACGGGTTAAATTACCACAGAATAGCAAGAATTAAATACCTCACTGAACTTATGGGAGATGTTTGAGCGCGATATACATCAAAATTGACTGAAGCGGTTAGCTCATCAGAAGATGGAGAACTGCATCATACCAATCTTCGGGCTGGTGAATGCTGCAGACGGAGACATGGAAAAGAGGAAGTACGACGAAAGGAAGAAAGAATAGCCCAAGCTAAGAAGGCAATCACAATAGAAAACAACTCCTGGGTTCAAAAAGGATGTGATTACACACCAAGGCACAACAATTGAAAACAATCCTAAGGGGTGAGGCTGTGAACTAAACAGAGACAAATACCATTTGGAAAGTGACTGTAAAAGAATTGGAAACTGAGTTACTGAAGACTGAAGGCGTTAGCTGCAAAGATGGACAGAATCACGATGGGTTTAGGAATGGAATATTATCAGAGTTTAAGAAAGTAATAATTTAATATGTAGAAATTCAGGGCTGCAGCAAATAAAACTTCGGATTGAGCATTAGATTATATGGCAGCGACGATGACCAAAGGCTAAAAAAATATTTGTCGATAATTAAGGTTGGTTTGCGTTCATTACTATTAGAAAAATAAACACGGCCACTCTTCCATTGCTTGGTCAATTAATCCTATTTATAAGCAGTAACATACTTACTTAGATAATTTACAGCAAATTGGTAGGTATTAAAGTCGCTTATTCCATTTCAACGCAACTCATATATATGTAATATGTTATCGTATATGCTTTAATCGATGAAGTTCGACAGCGTATATTACAAAGGGAAAACTTTTAGTTTCTTATTTTATGCCATTATTGCAGATGATAATCATACTATGCACATAAATGCATCCATCAAATGCTTTCTGAAGGATACTTCCCTGAAACTAACCTGAACTTGAACCACCTGAAAACTACGGAAAGTTAATGGTAACTCATTGTTGTTTTTCCAGGTACTTTCTCTTCTCAAAAAGTTTAAAAAATAAAATTCTTACAGAAATATTCTCCATGTTTTCTACTCATTTACATCAATCCCAAATCAAACTTCTATATTCCACAACCACAATTGAATATTTGCAGCATTTGTCCAACCTCGAGTGAATTTGTATCATAAATCTACGAGCTAAAACCAAATGCTTCCACGATACCTTATAAAAATCATACACAAGTACTTGGGGTGGCCTTAATGCCAAAACGCCAAGAGGTAGTCACGGATTTCTCTGGGAATTACGCCCGCATTACCGTCACATTACGTGACAAAAATTCGCTGACCGCCAACAGAAAGGGCTTCACAAATAAAAATATTCAATCGTGCGGCCTTCTCATATTCCATCGTGACGATCGAATGTAAAGAGAGAGGAATATTCCCGGGATGATTTCGACTCGGCTGCAATGAAATACAATCCGGCTAACGAGATGAAGGGCAAAGCGAATCCTCCTCCCGCACCTCGAGAGCACCAGCTTATAATTCGCCCGAGCGCTCCTACTCTTTTCAGCGTCCTTCCCCCATCCCCACAACGATACCAGCCCCTTTTTCCACCACTCAGGTCTTCCTGGTCTCCCCGCCCAACCCGCTATTTTTTTCCATGCTGCCCGTTATGATATGTCCACGGGGAAAAACGAGACGAGAGGGCGTTCTCGACGCGCCCCCGTCTTCGCAAATCCGGACACCTGGGCTCTCGGGAAGCCCCAAAAAGAGTCATCGGCCGTGAGTGGGTTGAGTGAGGTCCGCCTCATCCGGTCTCATCCGTCGAAATGATGAGAGGAGGGACGGCACCTCTCTTGCACGGCATATTTCGATTCGGTCAGGAGACAGACCCTCGTGGAATAGGGACAGGGGGGTCTGAAGGCTGGCTTTCGTACTTGCGCGTCGGAGGCGACGGGTGTAAAGGAGCAGAGAAATAATCGAGGCATGAGCGGAAATCATATCAAAACATGGCCGGGGGCATAAACGGCGTCGAAGTAAAGCCGGTATAACTTTTGTCGGGATTCCTTCCTCGCTCATGATATAATGGGTTTACACATTCGCGGGGCGCGGAGCACTCCGCGACACAATCACGTCGCCCAGAATGAGTGGATGGAAATAAGATATTCATAAGGGAAACCCTGCGTTTTTCACCGGAAGTCGAGAGAGTGAGAGGGAGCAATGTTTTCTCTGCAAGTCTTCTTCCACAGGCAAAATGGAATGGCTTCCGGTGTAGCTTACCAAAACCCTACTCATTTCTGAGCCAAAATAATGTTTTGGAAAGAAGAAAGTTATTTTTTTCCGTAATTAAAACATTTAATTTCGGAAGAAGAGTGGTCAAACTGAAGAACGTCGATAAAGAAAGAGAATTATGAAATGATACGGTGATAAAGAAAAATAAGAAATAAGATATCAAGAAGGGACTTATAGCAACTTTCCCGATAGGCTCATTGACCAACTCACATTTACATGACATTTTGAAAAACTTAAAATTTAAAATCACCAAGGAGAAATAAACAAATTTTATAGCTTGAGATCATCTTGGCAGCTTGGTTTTCGATAGCATACCTGATGCCGCCTCACATCGACTCTTGTCAGCTCTGATGATCAAATGTGCACGGGCTTCCATAGTAAAATACGACAACTTGAAAGGACGTAATTTACGCAAAGTCATACTGCTGCACACGACGTATGAAAAAGACCAATACACTGACATGAAGTGTGTGCATTGGTCTTCTATTTTTTCTTGAGTATAAAGACAAATATAAAAATTCCTCTGGAAGTGTTTTTAGTTCTACTAGTTGAATAAAGGTAAAATTTTTGAGCGTAAAAATGATAGTGATTTTTTATCAACAATATTTTATTTTCCTCGGGTGGATTAAAAAGAAAATAAAGAAAAGAAAAGCAAATCCTACAGCTAAAGAGCGCCTCTTGGCCTTAAACCGGGACTTCCTTGAGTTGATGACTTTCCCTATTTCTTCTCTTAGTCTTCTTTAAAGAGAGGGGCTATCACGTGTGGATCAAATTTTCAATCAACATGTCCCCTGAAAATTCGGTTTTCCATTTCAATTTCGTACAGTAAATACGATATTCTGTCGTCTAAAAATCTTCAAACTTCTCTATCCCGTTATGACCCCAATTGTAGGTTAATCTTCTCGTCATACGTTTTATTGGGTTACTTTTGAAAGTCGCAACATACAAGACCTTTCTTCCCTCTCTAAGGAATTTCTCCTCAAGGGAATAAAGTGAGTTCTTGTAAATCGCGAGGGTAATGATGCAGTTTGCCATAGTCAACTATTTTCTTCTTCCTGGGTGTGCTTTCATCCTGGCATATGTTTATATTCTTTTTAGGCTTGCCAACTGTTTTTGACGGCCTTTGCGACAGCCATCCATAACTCCTCAGTTCTCTTGCAAGCTAAAATTATGTGGTGTGCCATCTTCAAAGTAGTAAAGTAGTAATTGAATGACCAATGAAAATTTAACACCACCGCCTGAATTCGAATCAGTCCCGTCCGGGTGGGAAGTCGGACCACTAACCACTGCATCCGGGAAGCCAGGAAAAATCTTCATTGTTACCAGCGTTTTAAAAGTAAGGCAAGCTGGCCAGAAAGCTGAGCGGCATATAAAATGAGACTTTTAACAAGGTATGTCGATAGGTAGTGCAGCTAATTAGTTGATTTTCTCCTTAATACTTGACTCCTTACCTGCTATCTAGAACTAGCAGTAAGTCGTGAATGCTTCATGCACAACTTTTGCATCTCTGTGCATTCATGTACCAAATATGTTGCAAAATACATTAGTACAAATAGTTTCCCTAACAATGGTGGCATTACCATAGTGTAGCGTATGCTGGTGAAATTTCAACTCCTGACAAGTACTTGCAGGTTTTTACAAATTCACCAATAGTTTTAGCTTCATTAACTTTATTAGGGCACAGTGTAGTGCATGTTGGTGATAACTCACCCCCTGCCACACGCCCTTGAGGCGGCTTGCAGAGTATTATGCATTGTAGAAAGTTGTGAGAAGTGGGGATGTGGAGTACGAACGAGCCCTAAGTTGACTGGGTATCTCTATCAGATCGAAGAGGAATCCATAGGTTCAACCTTTTGCGTAAGCTTGAATCGGAAAATTTTTCTGTAGACACTCAATATATTTTGCTAAAACCAACGTATTACGGTAGAAACGATCAAAAGATAAAGGAAATAGGTTACAAAACGGATAAATACAAAATGTAATTTTTCCGCGGACAATAATAGACAGTACTATTTGCGATAATTTTATATGGGTTCCCACTCCCACTAGGTATACCAGGCTACGTATTTGTGTTTAATTACTTATCATTATTACTAACACCTCACCACACATGAAACGAACGGCATAATTTGGTTTATTTCATGAATAAGTGTGTCATTGTATCCATAGATGAATTAGTATCTCCCAGTACCCATGAATAAGTAGTATTAGAAATAATAATAAGTTTTAGTCAGCGTTCGTCATAATAATCAGTATTAGCAACCTAACCCGTGTGTGTATTGCATGTAAGTGTGCTTGTCAACGTAGCACTCTTCTAGTTTCTGGTTTAGCCGTGCATTGTTTTCCCGACTGCATCTCGGTCCTCACCCTGCGCCAAGGATAGCGTGCGAGCCTCGACCTTGAACTGGGACGAGTTTTGTATGCCTGTTCGGAATCACCCCGTGCCACACACCCTGGAGGTGGCTAGTGTGGCACTTCGTTGATGTAGAAGTCTCCTCGGAGAGCGAACTCGGAGTCACCGCCGCCGCTCCGGGTCTGTCGTGTGGACATCGCATCGGCAGTCAGCGGCGAATGGCGAAGAGAGAGAGGTGTTGTTGCCTCCGAAGAGGGAGGTAGGGGGAGGTCGGGGGAGGTAGGGAGGAGAGGGGAGGAGCACGGTAATGAGGTGAAAGGGAGAGCGGCTGGCTATCGCAGGTGACTTGTCCGATGATTTGTCGACGAAGCCATGGTAATATATCTGTCAATGGCTCTCTCAGCCGTTCTCCTCCAAGAACTAACTCCTCGTGCTCACCGAGCGTTATTGTGCCGAGCGAGCCATTGTTCCCCTAACCCCCCCCCCCCCCCCCCCCGCTCTCCCTCCCCCGACTTCCACACGAGACCCCAAGGGGCTCTCTCAAGCGCGCATAACGAGTGATATAATTTATATTGAAGATACCGAATGAGCAGCAAAGTAAAACAAGGAATGTCTCTCCGCTTCGTCTGAGTGTTTTTTGCCAGCTGCGCGCATGGGATGATACGATTGCATAAACGATGGTATGCCTCGTCGGCAACGCATCGACGTATAGATCGGCCTTAAAAATTTGAAATGCCATTAAATTACTAGTGGAATTTCCACTTACAAACTGCGCACTTCATCTAGGAACAGGGAGTTACAGAATGATGTACCGTATATGCTCGATTATTAGTCGTGAAATCTCTTCCTTTTTTTCGGCCAATGAAAACCTAACTTCAACCTATGGTCGATTCACTAAATAATGTGACTTTTTCGGAGTCAATTTTTCTGCGTGTCGGCGCCATAAAACCATATTTATCGCTATTAACTATCTATTAGCCACGCAGAATACTCGCCGTGAAATGCGTAAGATTTACGTTTTATGTTTCCTATTAGAACCTACCACTGAGAAGTGCACTCGGTACTTCCGTTTTACGATATAAATGCATTCCATAAGACCAATTGTATTGTTCAATTATCGCAAAACCAACACGAAGCAAGGAGATTAAGCAATTTTTTCACCTCGACTTGTACTCGGGTCACGGATTTCGGTCGATACTTTTGGCCCAAAAAAAGACTTCGTCGATTACTCCAATCGACTTGAGCTCAAATATAAGCGGTATAATATGAAAATCATGATATTATTCATATACCTAGCCAGTTCGGATGTCCAATCGAGGGATGGGACATTTTGGCTCTATTCGCTAGGAATAGGCAAAAAACGACAGTGGATTTCTTTCTACCCTTCCTTTAAATAATCCTTCCATTACCAGCCTACCCACTGATTCTTAATCGCGCAAATACCTCATCTGTCGATTGCCGAACAAAAAACCAACTAGTCACCGGAATGTGCAGGATATATGAGCAGTGTAAGTAGCTAAGAAGTACCATCATTTCTTATTGTTAGCACCCCTTCATAAACATACATGGTTTCTCTGTTCCAGTGGCGATTAAAGTCGTTTGGTAGGGAGGGGGGCGATTTGGGGAGGGCTACTTTGGCTATTGCTACTTTCCGGGAGGCTGGGGGATATGAAATTCCTTATGACCACCATTTTTCCAATTGTATCAGGAATTAGCCTCCCCCCCCTCAACACGCCCCCCCTTAAATCTCCACTTCTCTGTTCAGTCATTCATTTCCAAGATTTTATTTCGACAGACGAGTACTCAGGTTTTATAAACATCCTCTTCCTGCATTCTACGATAAGACCCCAGCAAAACAGCTGCATTTACGTAAGCAGTAATGTTGAAGTCATCCGTTCAACAAAAGAAAATTTATTCTGATATCTATGCCAATCTTAAAAGCACATGTGCGTTAAGAATTCCACCATTTTAAAAAAAATAATAAAATTTAGTCATCGAAATGAGGTCTATAAAACGATTTTATCGGTCAGCCATTCGTCATGCAGCTGCAACGCCATGAGAAAATCAAGTCATAATGAATGTGAGCGCAAAAACGGACAAGGCATAAATTTACATTCACCAAACGTGAGTAAACTATTCCACTTCGTTTGAGATAAATTACAATGAGCTTTCCATCCATAAAGGGTAAAGAACAGAAAATATTAGACTCACTGAGGAATGAAATGCTTGGTAATTTATGGGACATAGCTTATTTCAGCAGTGCATTCCGCATGGGTTTTACTCCATGCTTAATCAAAGATTTGAAGTGACACAGAAAAAAATGAAAATTCTATCTGTGTTCAACACATTTCTCCTACGTCATTTTAACATGCATTTTTATACAGTTAGCGGCCACAAACGATTAATGGCATAAATAAGAGCTAAGTTTACGTTTTAATACCTATTTTAAAAAGCGTACGGAAGAAGAAATAATAATATATTTTCGAAATGGTTCACACGCCCAACCATTTCATTTCCCGTAGTAAAGGAAAATGCTTCGTCTTACATAATCCATTTCATAGAGTGGTGTAATGATCAAATAACCAATAAGCAAAGCCGTGAGACATATGTCCGCCACGTGCAGAGGAATGCATTTTAGTAAAAGACTGTGGGAGAAAATAGGTAAATGCTCTGATAGCTTTTAATCGTGATTCTCTCGATCTGTCCCTATAGGAAGACTAATTCATAGATAAAACGCTCGAACAATTTCAAGAACCAAATCTAAAATATTACCCCGAGAATATGCTGATCATTGTCTCCTCACGACCCACTTGTCTTTTAGTGGCTTAGGTAGTACGTGCAGAAATTGCAGGTCACGACATATCGCTGAGTGCTCACCGATTCACGGCTTTCACCATGTCTGAACGTGTGTACGGTCTAACAAGATACAAAGATAGCTAATATAATGGAGTCTCCGAGACGCTTCCCCTTTACAAGTTAATAAAAATTCAAAGGCCATAAAGATAGAGAATATCTTACTTATTCACAGAAACGGAGCCAACAATGTGCAGACCCCTTTCTTAAAATTGCAAATTGTTCTATTCTCTTTCATATACCTGACCAACGAAGCGAAAACTAATATCTACGCCATCCGCGTAATAATGGCCTGATCACACACGAAAACGTCCAAACAGAACTAATTTAATCATAAATCTTCCTATTATAAACCATTTTGCCTTCCCGAACTACGTTTCCCCATCACCGCTGTAGTGTCTTCAAGTTGGAAATAAAAATAACAGCTTCCTATTTATATTCATTTAGGTACTGATTTCAATCTCATCAAGCTGTGTCTTTTCCACAAAAATATTTTCCACTCACGATGCATCGTCCACCATCGCGATGGTGGATGATGTTTAATTCTATCACGCAAGCTTTCATTACCCAGGAATGTTTTGCTGCCTTAAATCTATTCGATTCCAAAATAAGCGACCGCGAGAACCATGAACCGAGCTCACGTTTCGGAAAAAATGAAACCTCAAATAAACCTATTCCAGAAATTCCTATCTCCACGAGAAAAAAGACAAAAAAAAGAGCAAGCAAAACCAAACACCCCCATTTCACAGTTTTCCTAAAGCTGTTAAACGGATCTGAATAAATAAACAATCGCTGCTCTCTAATTTTAACAAAGTGGGATTATTTTTTTACAGCGAGATAGATTTCATCAGCCAAAGTATTACGCGTCATCTAACCGGGGACCCCCTTTTTTTCCTCCGGCCCCACCCCCACTCCATGCAGGGGTCATTGGTGTTCAGGAAAACGCATAAACACTCATCAGTTCGAATGGATTGAGTGCATCCAAACAAGAGGCGTTTAGTTTCCACCGATTCGAGGGAGTAAAAACTCTTTTTCAATGCGAGATTAAAACCATCTCATCAATCACTTCAGTGAGAGACCACGTACCTACCCGCACGCTCCATGGATAGCATCGGGTTTCTCATTTTGTTGCCTGAATCACAGAGAAATTACATCAATAGTTCTCTGTAAAAGTGCTACCTAACTGAGCTACTGTTGAATTGGAACGCAGTTGATGCTGCGTTCATATATTTCCGGAATTCTGTGGACGAATACATTTCTTCCCGTCCTTTTCAAAAACAAATAAATATTGACAGTGAGAAATATTGGCTGAACACATTCATTTTACCATACCTGGGATCATCATCATCATAAGTGATCATCAATCCAAAAATTGATTCATTACAACTCTCCATTCCACTCTCCTCTCCGCCAACCGCTTCATTCTTACATCATTTTTCACTTTGATGTCCTTTATAATTTGTATGATGTATTCCATTCTAGATCTTCCTCCCATTCATTACTCCTCTTAATATTGTTTCACATTGCAGTGCCTAAAATTCATTACGAAATGTCCATCTTTCTACTTGTTACTCAACATTTACGGTTGCGTCTCCAGTGTTGACCACACCAGCAGCACACGCGAAGAAAAGGAAAAAAGCCATAGGATTTCCTAGGCAAGTTCTTCCAGGACAATGAATATTTAATAAGACTGCGCACGCATACCAAACAAGAGGCTTCGCTGCCTCATCCGTCAATAATGCACGCAACTCTTTATGAGAGGGTGTCATGAATTCAAGAGGGGGGTTTCACGGAGGCCTAGCGAAGTGGCGGTGGTGTAAGCCTCCTGCCCTCCTGATTTCCCGGCCATGAGGTGAAACCTTTTTATGAAACGAGGAAATTAAATGAAAGAGAGGCGAGAGGCGGCAGACGAAACTGATTCCCAAGGCATTCAGGCGGGCAGAGCCGAGTGGCAAAAGGGTGCGAGTAACACAGGCGTGTAACACACGGATAGTTCGAGACGGTTATGTCTACTGCGATAAAGAGGTCCTCAGTTTTCTAATTCGATGACTCAATAAGGCATTTTATTTCGCCACCTCGCAAGTGTCTTCAGCTTGGTTACAACTCAGACACTATTTCACTACACAAACAACTCCCTAATTTCAGACAGAAATATTTTAAGCCAATAATGTTCAGGCATTAATGTAAATGTGTTCTTAATATGTAAACAGTAGCAAAGGAAAAGGGACTCTATAACAGATTTTATCGTATTTTTGTCGGCATCGCATATAAAAAGAAAAGTATCCTTCATTATTCATCGCATATGTTTTTAAAAATTGAAAAACACAGGCAAGCAATAAAGAAAATATTCAATTACCATCTACGGCGTAAGAATTAAAACTATGTAATCATAAAAATTATAAGTGATAGTTCATTTAAGACACCACATGGCTCGATTCTGAATAATGAAAACGCAGGGGTAGTCAAGTCATATAACCTCCAATTTGCATGTCATAAAGCTAAACATTGAAGATAAAGATTAATACTCAATAAAGTGTTTCTTAGAATATTTCTACGGTTAAAGAGGATTCAAAAACGCACTGAAAGACGGTACAAGTTGAGAGCTTTTTTTCACTCCTCTACAACCCATGTCCACTGTCCTTATGTCATTGCATATTAGTTAATGAGGAATAGAACGGATGGAAAGGGATGAGTAATAAAAGGACAGAGAAGAGGAGGGGAGATGAGGGAAAGTGAAGAATAAGGGGAAAGAGGCGAAGGGGAGGGTCGAGCTACCCCAAGCGGTCGGCATAAGTCATCGTGGGTGAGCTCTTATGTCCATATCGGGTTACTCCAAACGTGTGACTGTGTGCGTGGCTCGGGAGAGACCGGATGTACCCTTCATTCCATTTCGACAAAACTTACCTCCCTACCCTCCCTCCCTACTCCCCTCACAACTCGGCACCGTATTCCTCATTCCCCACCGCATCATCCTCTCGCCCAACCCAAAAAACTGTTTCCCACGCAATTTTCCCAGCACTGTGATCGCCATGCCGTTGAAAACTTCAAGCTATCCTCAGAAAATATTTTATTCGTGTATACGGCGGGGGAGAAAGAGAGAAAAAGAGGAAAAAATAAAGTGTGTGTTTTAAGGGCGTTGAAAAGGATGAGTGAGGAGACATTTGGTTGTTAAAAGAGGTGTTGGTGGCACGAGCCACGCCATAAATCTTTTTTAAAAACAAGAAAAGAAAAAAAGAGAACCTTCTCCAGCTCGGGAGGAAGAAGATCTTGGATCCGACTTCACACCAACCCTCTATCCCCTTTGCGCTGAACATCTTAAAACCACCATCTCTCTCCTTCTCCACTGTGCTCACCAACCAACCTCCTCTCCCCCCAAACTCCTCCCTGCCATCTTATATGACTCGCAGGGAGTTGCATTTCCCCCTTCAACACAACCCCCCCTTTCCCAACAGTTCCCAGTCGTTTGTTTACGTTCGGTGGCGCCCCACGGCCTCCAGGGCCTTTCCTACCCCTCCCCCCCCCCCCCGTGGCGCCGGCCGGCCACCTTAATCCACTGCGAAGACGAAGCGTGGTGGTGTTCCGTTGTTGTTGTATTTTCTTCTCCGTCATATGCCTCCCTCCCTCTCCTTGGGTTTCTTCCTTGGGCACGCGTGGGTGGGTGAGGTTTGCTATGAGAACAAGGTATCCTCATCCCCAACCCCCACAGACACGATGAAAACACAGATAATCGAAAACAAAACGGCTAGAATCCTTCAATCGCTGATGCCAGGGGCGAATGAATGCCCTAGCAACCGGGGAGGCACCTGGGGCGCCGCCAAATTAAAGTCTCTCGCTAAAATCATAGTTTAAAAAGTCAATGAAGGTGTTCTACCAAATGCATGTCATGACCATGGACGGTCCTGCCCATTATTTCATCCACAATAGAGAGCATTCTCTAACGAATTGAGGTTTCTCGGGTCTCCAACTGGGCGAGAGGTTCCATTATCTCAGACGTTTCGAGGTCCGGTACGGCCCTCGTCATCAGGGATGCTGGACGAGGGCTGTGTCGGACCTCAAACGACGGAGAAAATGGAACCTCATATTCATCATATTCGCCGGGAAAGCGCCAGATCTTTCAGCCTTTTCTAACCTTTCCCTCACAAAACTACTTATTTTCCGATTTTAAACCTTTCACTCACGCAGAATTTTCTTGGTAGGCTCTCAAAAAGCCAAACCCTCCTTTTTTTAGTATTTCAAGTATTTATTTCACAAATGTTTTGCAAATTATTTTACAACGGGATTTATATAAATTTTACCTAATGTTTTTAGTAAAAAGCAGGAAGCCGATATATCGGCGCCTTGAGCGTCTAACGGTTGATTAACTATAAACCCTTTCTCCTTTTCGTCTCCCTTCATCTCCATGCAACCCCGGCCACGGTGGGCACGGGGCAAAGTCCTCGCCTGCTACATTGAGGGTCGTGGGTTCAAGTCCCGCATGAGTGGATTTTTCACAGCTCAAGACATGGGTGTTTGTGTTCGTCTTAAGTTTCATGTTAATACACCCGATGTAAAAGGCCGTTCGTGCTGCTTTCGGGGATGTGGAAATATATAAATAAATAAAAATCCCGTAAAAGATTCCTATCCTCCCACGCTTGCCCAACCTCCTCCTCCATCGCCCTCCCCAACATTTCGTCACTCCTCAACACCTCCCGGAGCCACTTTTGCTGCCTTCTTCTAATTTCTCCACTCAGCCTGCTATCCTCCCCAACCATTTCAAAAACTTCCTCAATTTATTCACTTTCCACCCAGCTTATCCTTTCCAGCCTGGATAATATATTAATTAGTGATGTGATTATACGTAATATGCATACGTTTGTTAATCTACATCTACATAATACTCCGCAATCCACCTCAAGGGTGTGTGGCAGGGGGTTATTTATTATCAGCATACTATACTCTAATAAAGTTAATAAAGCTACGACTATTGGTGCATTAGCAAAAACCTGCAAATACTTGTCAGGAGTTGAAAGTCCACCTACATGAACTACACTATAGTTATGCCACCAATTTTAGAGAAATTATTCGTAGTAATGTATTTATCAGGTACATAAATAAACGGAAATACAAGAGTTATTCTGTAAAAATGCAAGAGGTTCTGTTAGTACTACGGTACTACGTATCAGATTTGTAAATAAGTATCAGGAGGAACGTCAACTAATTAGCTACACTACCAATCTAAAAACCTAGTTAAAAGTCTCCTTGGCAGCTAGTCATTGGAAAGCCTCAAAAGAATTACATTCGGGAAAAGGAAAGAAGGGAGGACGTACAAAAACCATCCTAGCCCCGTTGTGTAAAATTCCCTGAGCTACCCCAGATTGATGCGTTGAGTTTCCAAGGGGTCTTTCGTCAGTCAGCCCGCCCCTTCCACACAGTCTAGGGATAATCCGCGGCAAGCTGGCAGGTATTTATATTTTATGCATCGAAGTTTTCTCTAACTTCGCTTCCTTTTTCATTCCCGTTGAACTGGGATGTTATACGATCACCAGTGTTTAGAAGTTTGCGCTGGGTGTGTGGGTTTTAAATTCTCGTCCAATTATAATGGGATCGGTCGATGGGGAGTTTTAAACTTCCGGTGCCTATTTTACAAAACAACGATTCCATTAAATGGCCGAGACTTGCGTCAGAAATGAGGCGCCAACGATAGTTTCAAAAGAATTGTTCTTCAGACAAATGATCTCCTTTTGTTCCAACTTCCGGGCATTTTTTATCTGTCATTTTGAGAGACGTTCTCTCAGTTTATGTTCACGAGCTTCCGAAGGCGAATAAGAGAAACAGACTCTATTGTGTGCGGGGTGGCATGCCTCAACGGATATTTTGTTTGAAACTGAGTATGGCTAATAGCGTAAAATGTATACTTGGCCGTTTTAGAGAAGGAAAGCGTTACATAACAGCCACTATCTGTGACGAATATAGGTCATCTCTGATCTCGGAAACGAGAAAGTGAAAGGTTTTAATCGTTAAAGAGATTAAGTGTTATTAAGAACGGATAAACCTGCGTGCGGCTTCAATATAATAAGCAATACACGAGAAAATGCTGAATGCACGGGGAAATAATGTGGACAAAAAAACGACGCACACTACTTGTTACGTGGAAGCAAACGAACATGAACTGAGTGTTCTCGAGTGGGTTACTTTTTAAGCCAAATTAAGAGCTGATTGTGAGGTGCTCTCATATTTGCGGCAAAATATATGAATATTTGCTTTTTTAAATATTTTCCTCAAACAGCGACGGAACCGGTTTGACAAGTTTAGTCGAACGCAGAAACGATATATGGCGCTGCACACTTCCAGCAAACACGTCGGATAGGAATTGAGCAGAAAACCTTTTTCAGCGCTATTAACAACCTCCTCGTTATCAATTATGCTCGATAATTCTCATATTCATTTTTTTTGGAAGGGAGATAGTAATTTTTGCTCAAGCACTTTAACGGAAAACGTAATTACTGTATTATTTATGGCTTTCAGTTTTTTCGAATATTCCTTATTCCATCATTGACATATAGTGGGCAAAACTGTGTAACTTTTGATAGTTCGGCATGCGAAATGTTTTTGGATTATTTTAGAGCATCAACCTAGTCTTAAAAGTTACTTTGTATAGTACCTACTGTTTCACGAAATATCCGCGGACAAGGATTATTTTGATAGCTTTTATTTCAGAAGTATAAAAATGTGAAAAAAACAGCCGTTTTTTTTCAATTTCAACTTTTAAAAAAATCCCAGAATCGACACATGAAAATTGGAATTTTTTGTGCCCAACAGTATTTAAATTTTCTACTCGCCTCTAATACCTCCATGAGACTCAGATTTATAAATACTAAATTTCCCAGGTTATCCTAAGTGTATTCAAAGAGAGCATTTTTCAGAACTGACTCCGTCACGAATATTTTTAATAAAAGTTACGTAGATTTGTCCATATGAATACAACTAAACAGTTTCGGGTAATGTACATACACGAAATGGAAAATGACGCTGATAATAATAATAATAATGACAAAGGTTGTCAACTGGAATGAATTTTAGGTTACGTCAATATAATTTTTTTAAACAGCTTTTCCCTATTCAACACAGCAAACAACTCACATAAACATGACTAAGTTTTCTCTTGATTTTATTTGCTCCCAATAATCATCAAACCATGTTTTTAGGTGATAAAAAACAGCAATAAATCGTATTAGGTATTAATGGCCACGGCCAATGGATTTTAACTCGATTTTATCTATACTGACAATACCTAATCATTTCTTCAGGCTTGAATACGTTTTATAATACCACCTTGTTGATAAATATGCGCATAATAGCGAGCTCTTGTGCTAATAGCGGGGTTTAGTTACAAACAGCGGCGGGCTGCAACAATATTACATTCTTGTGAACCTCTATAGTTATTTTTAAAGTGTAGAGCAAGTGTTCAATGGATCGAACCTTTCTCACTCAACTTTTTGACATCCATTAAATTTATGAAATCATTCATCGAAAAGACAGCATGAAATCATGTTTGAATCGCAAATCACCTTCTTCCCTGTGTGGTACCGACTCAGTGGTGTCGGAGTGTACTAAAAGCTTTTCTAATTGGAAATCAGCGGAAACCTAAATCAGGCCGTCGCACTCCATCTAGAAGAGGACGTCGTGTCATCAAACGCCAACTGCATCATTCATACATTTAAGGGGGACTTGAACCCGAAGCATTCGTCGCTCATACCAAAAGCCATAACACATCTGATTACCGAGCTAAACGCATGAGAAATATGCATCACGTCAATGTGGCGACGGTGAGAGTTCCCTCACTTCACGAAATGAAATGCACATATTGAAGACGTGACTGAAGAGTGAGCTGAAATCTACAAAAAAATCGATGTTGAATAGAAAATAATCACACACACGATCTGGGCTGTCTATTAAATGAATTCTAAACGCATGCTGATTTTAAGATTGGAAAAGAACTAATATATACGAATAGAAGTGATCAACAATTCAAATGATCCAGCCCATCATCGCATAGGAACACGAAAACGTTAACTCCCAAACACACAGGTATGGATCAAGAGACAGATATAGAAAGAGAGGACATGCAGCCCCTTCACATGAGCGGCCTGTATTAATACTCGATTCAGTTCTTATGAATGCACGGTCAAGTCTTAAAAGTGTATGCGCATTCGTTTCCTCAAAACTGTGTTATTTCTCCCCACCGCCTCCGGAGAGCCATTGCATCTCATCCTATTCCGAGTGAATGGATTTCTCGAAGAGAGCGAAAGGAGAGACGAGACGTGAAGGAAGGTGAGGAAGGAAAAGACGACGCTTTAAGACGTGAGAAAATCGAGGGGATAGGGTCAAGGCCCACCAAAGCAATGGACCGGTTTCATTCTCGCCGCCCGCCCCCCCCCCCTTACCTGTGGCAGCCGGGTCGTTTGTCCCCCTCCCTTCAGGAGCCGTTCAGAGAATACTAACCTGAAAGAACTGAGGAATTTCCACATTTCCCTTCTTTCTTTATTCATAAGCACGGACGCGCCTACTTTGAGTGCTCGACCGACTCAAAATGCTAATAAAGAAAATTTAACGCGCGCAATGAGACACGAATACTCATTTGCCTGCCGCGGAAGCGACGAGAATGAGAAATATTTTAGAGATCTCCTAGTATGTCACAAGTAAAATTCCCTTGCCAACTGCGTCGAAATATTACGCATGTGATCATATAAACTAAAACGAAAATCAATAAAGACGGCTCTCCTTTGGACCGTTGAAAGGAAATTGAAGTGATTTCTTCAAGCAGAAGAAGAGCGAACAATAGCCCGCGGTCGCCAAAACTTAAATTGCGTAAGTATACTTATGCTACGCTTAAGGTAGAACGACACATAATTAGTTGAAAATATTTATCGCTCTGCATATTCCACACTTTCACACAGTTTCCACACAGTTTCGACATAAAATGTCATTGTCATAGTGACATATCAATATGAATATATTTTCCTTTGGATAAGATAAATCATTTCATTTGATTCAATCACGCAAAATAAAGTCTGAAACATTAACTTCCACACATAATTCATGTTCATTGTTTTTCAATGCTGAAAATTATTTCATAAGTTTGAATTTCTGCTTCTCACGCAGTTATTTAACTAAATATACGACAAAGATAATTTTAATAGCAACCATATAATATTGATTTTCGACACATTTTGAGGGGTACGGGTTCGAGTCCCGGTCAAGGCGAATGATTTTTCCTCCATGGTATTTGCTCACTTATATTGTATTTACCAGACAAGCTTTTTCAAGCAACACGGGTTGGTTTTTAGAAGTCAAGAGAAACATTATGATTTCGGAAAAATGTCCTATATACGACCTAATATCCTCCTATGACACCAGTTTTTGCACAGGAAATCTCCAGTTTGTTTCATAAAATGAATCTAGAAAGTGGGACAGGTTAAGTATCCTCGCTTGCTCATGGTACGCTGTATATTTTGCATAGTTGTATAATTGATGAAAGTGAGCTTCACCCGCAGCGAGGAAATAACATGATTCATTTGTTCGTGCTGGTGTATTCGCATGAGATTGTGCCACAGGCGATGTCATCACCGCAATAAATAATTTCACAAGGTACGTGCGTACTCGAGGCTTGTTCTAACGCCTAGGGAGAGTACCTATATTGGAATATTTCCCGAGAGAAAAGAGAGAGTTATAGCTTTTCCTCAAGCGGAAATGCAATGGAAATGGGAAGAGACCATTCAGCGATCGAAACAGGCGTGCACTGTGGACTGGGAATTAAACTCCCGCTGAGTACATCCGAGGACCAGGAGTGAGGTGGCCTTTCGACGGTGTTGTCACACTAGGAACAGGTGACGCTCCCGACTTTCGCCGACGTAATAGCATTCACGGAAAGCAGTCGGCGAGGTCACGAGAAAGATGGCAGGAAGGAAGTAAGAGGCGCAGCTCGATTCATTTTTAGGTGCGGCCAGGGATTTGAGGGAAGGAATACTTATAAAAAAATAAGCAAACACAATTATAAACGATAAGGTTAAAGAGTCACGATGCAAGGTTGACAAACGCGCAGGTCTGACAACCCGAGGGTTGTGGCTCTATGACGTTACGTTTGCCTTAGGATTAGGGTTTTAAGCTGGACGATGAGATGTAACCTAAGCAGTATAGGTACTCAAATCTAATATTACTTCAAAGAAGATATTGCAGGTCTATCTTGCGATATCAACTTCAGCGGGAAACCCACATTATGGTTCACGTATGTGCATCTCCTAGCGGCTGACTGCGCTGAAGATACTGCCGTATATGCTCACAGCATATTTTGAACATTAGTTGGGTATTCGGGGAGGCGACCGAGAAATGAGGTCATTTGCACCATTTAAGGCAGTGGGGTAGGTTGGTGATAAAGGGATGATTTTGGGGAGCAGAGGAAGGATGGAGAGAAACTCGGCGTTGGCATTAGCCCATTTTTGCAAAAATGCGCCGCGGGGTCCGCAGTTAACGCCCCAACCGACGGAGGATTGCACTTTAAGTGCTCTCCACGCAGCACCCACGCTGGACAACTGGATTGAGATTCCGCTGAAATTTCAACGCCACCGCCGGGATTCGTACCCGAATTCTTGGGAGAGGAAGCCAGTACTCCAAAACACCAATCCGATCCCCCTAATTTACTACTGTCAAGTATAGCTAAGGTTAACACCTTGAGGAGTTTAAAAAAATGGCTTCATCCTCTCTGACTGTGGTACCATCCACACGAATACGAGTACTTCTCGGTATTGCATTCCCCGTACTCCATTGTAAGGGGAGCGTTCCGTTTCGCGATTCTTCCGCGTCGATGTGCCACCGCACCATAGACCGTTCCGTGTCAATTTGGCGGATTGAGACGGCCGGTTGCGATAAATGAAACAATTTTGTTGCTGGAGGTAAGATTGAATAGGAATGACGAGCAGTGGCCAAGAAAACTTGATAAAATACTAAAAATAAGAATATAAGTACTTAGGTTTTCAAGACTAAATTTGTTACCGAGATGAACCAAATGAAAAAGATTATGAATCAAAATAATTTCTTCTTCACCCCGTAAAATGTGGAATGGACATCCGAATCCAGGTGTGAATCTGTCGCAATCATTTTATTTGGGTTCGTCGACAAACAGCTCGACCACTTTTAAACCGAGCTTAAAGGGCATTAACAACCTCCCATTAACTTATGCCAGATTTTCGGTGGAGCGATTGAAGTGCTCGTTATGTTCGCTGCAGTGTCCCATTATAGAGAGCGCTGCAATGCGCAGAACGGAAAGACTTGGACTGCATCAAAGCGATTGCTGCGTGAAACAATATACATATGAGCGACCGTGTTTAACGGCATATGAGACGCTCGAGCTTATGAACCATTTTAGAGGGACTTATTTAAAAAATGTTTATACACTTCGCGCGAAAGCTGGCAAAGCTATTAAAAGTGCTTTTATCCGTATCGGAAAAATGTGATACATTCAAAGATTGTTTTGATTTTTTACCCGGTTTTACTGGTTGAGGGCATACACAGTATTTCAAAGTCTCATAGGGTCAATGCAGTGACAATATGACGTTCGATAAATTGCTCTCGATACTGATACACTTATAAATAAATAAATATATATATATATATATATATATAAATTCATACAATCATAGGAAATGGAAAGGGATAGGAACACATAAAAGGACGAACACAGGGTTTGGTGGGGAAGATGAAAATGAAGATGAAAATGAAAAAAAAAAATATATATATATATATACCATAGTACCGGCCACGATAATAATTCCGGTTAGTAAAGTAGCAATAACAACATCTTTTAATAAAATAATTATATTTTGAAGAATAACTTGGAGAATAGTACTGACCATCTGGTGTAAAATTTGTATTCAGTAGAGAGCGTCTGGCATGACTTAAGCATACGGAAGGACTTGCTTTCGCATGTAAGACCCGGGAGTAATTTTTTAGCTATTATTTTGAAGAAAAACAGTGCCTTGTCGGCCGCTACATATGGCAATTCCTTCAAAGCCTGCGGAATTTTCAGAGGGAGAATACGTCCGGGTTACGTGATGATTACGGATTAGAGATATCAGCTCAGCAGAATCCCAGTTCAGGTGAATGATTTTTGATTAAGCGCGAGCAATCGCCTCCTACCCAAGCTTACAAATTTTGGCTGTTGACGCTCCCGGCGTCTGGAGGATCGATGTAAGGCGCGGGATAGCTTCCAGTATACTTCAATCGCACTCCGATTGGAGGTTAACCACTGGAAAAACGGTGGCCGTCACCGAGAACCAACCCGGAGTCCTTCACGTGAAAACTATCAACTCGTCAACTAAAAGAAGAGGGAAAAGTTAAATAAAGGGAGCGTGCAATAAACTTCATTTCCACCGCTAGCATCTTACCATGGCAGGATTTCCTCTCATAATCCACATTCGTTCCAGCTAACTATGCCCAACTGTGGTCCCATATTCGCCTTGTGTCATAGCATTTACCAACACTATGAATTCTTGTTCATAAATAATTTAATTACCATTTTGATTGACAAACTGATTTCTACCCGATATTTAATCATATTTCGATCACAAAAAATTATCAATGTACACCACTAATAATTCACATGCTTATTACACCCGGGAAGATAAAAAGAAAGCGACAAAGTTACGTGAATAGCCCAAAAGAATTAGTAACTTAATTATTATTTTTCTAAATTCATTGCTAAGAAATCTTCGCGTCCCCCCCGCGAGTAAACAAACATTTAGGAATAAAAAAAAGTGTCTCCATGCATGTGCTACGAGACAGATAATATCTTCGCACGATACCAGGTTATTCCTCATTTTCGAGAATTTCCACAACTAACCTTAACGGGAGCTGTGAGCTACTGGAGTAAAAATGCTAGAAATCGACAGGAAGCGATAGAGGGGAATCGAAAGGCAGCTACAAGAGGGGCAAAAGGAGGAGAAAGAGAGGTGTCGTGAGCCATGAGAGAACTGGAGAGGCGGGGGAGGAGTTAGAGGAGAGGGGGGCGTTGAAGGGTGGGTGGGAGGGAGTCATAGGAGAGGGGACGGGGCGAACATGTGGGCGCTTAATGCAGTCATATTTCTCTTTCTGCCTCTCCCTCACACTCCCCGGCGGGAGACACCGTTCCTCCTCCTCCCGGCCGCCCGCCCAACCCCCATCCAACCCCGCGTTCACCCTTTAAACCAGCCCGAACTTCCTCCCACACCGCCCGCTTCCCCCACACTACACCCTCCGACAGGAGACTCGGAAGCTCCCCACCGTCCGTCATAATGCATTAAAATTCAGCAGGTGACGACTGTGTGTGACTCGGGAGGCCTTTGTTGCTGGGCTATTCCCTCATCCCCGCCCTCCGCTATCCGCCGCCGCCACAACCTTCCTCGCCACCTCCCTCTCACCCCCGGATATCCCTCCTCCCACTCCCATAAGCGATTATTACTATATTGAGACCATCGCCCGTTTGCTAAATTTCGCATAATTACCGTAACACTATCTCTAAGCGCTTTTTTTTACTATGGTAGACTCTCCCACTTCTTCGGTCACCGTTCGTCGCTTTCTCAGCTTCTCCAGGGGTTGCGTTCTGTAATCCTGATACGTCTTTCCCCGGTGTGGAAAATCATCGAAAATCTCACCTGTTATAAGCCGTTTGCGGTTCCATAGTCGGGTGGTGAAGTTTCCTCGCCCGGCTTTGGTGATATGTTTAAACATATTTTGGTACGATTTCCGTTAATTCATGGTAACCTACGAGGAGATACTCCTGAAACAGAAGACGATCTGATGTAAACAAAACACCTGACCAGGACTCACCGGTCAGGTCTTCACCCTAAAGACGCTCCTTAGAGCACGGCCGAAACTGTTCTTATGAGAAACTACCGACGCGGAGAATACACCAAAATACTTAAATAATCTCATTATCGCTGCGGAAATCTACGATTGATCATCGACCTGCACGAAATCAAGTTATCCTCTAGGTGCACATGATGAATGTTTTCCTTGATGCACTAAGAATAAAAATACACTTCTAAAGAATTAATATGGATTATTTTAATTTATTTGAATCAAAATATTATTGTCTATCAATTGACTTTTATAATCCCGCTAATATGAAAGCTTAACTAATTTGTCTTCACAATGTAATAGATCATAAAAAATTGAAGTGCATTACTTGAATAGCCAAAAAAGGAAAACTAAAGTAATTGCATGGTTAAAAAAAACCTGTGAAAAAGATTACAGTAACATTTCCGACACAGCGCCTTTGTTCGAAACTGGAATCACTGGCAACTAATCTGGAAGAAATTCAATAAAACAAGCTGTTTTCGCAAAGGTAAAAGGTTGATAAAATAATATTAAATTTTATGCTTCTGAGCATCACATATTATTTGTGCTTTCCTCCATTATTTGTCTTACAATAAAAGCTAACTCGTTTTTGAAAGGATTACATATATGATTTTGATATCTTTTGATCTATGACTGCTCATTTACTCCATTTATACATACTTATTTTCAATAAATCAATCAATATTGCTGCCATAACATTAAATGGATCACATAGGGCACCAGAAAAATTTTCACAAGTTTGACTCCATGGGTCAAGTAATATTTAACTTTGCAGAAAATCAATCGATATAAATATTCTTGAAAACGCTTCGGTAAAACAATGATAATTGATTTTAATTCATTTATTTCCGAGCATCAAAATGAACAAACTATATAATAGTATATGACATGATAAATGAGCACGGCTATCATAAAAAATAACAGCTACATATAAGACAATCATACTTTCTTCGCAATACATGACTTATGAAAGGCTAGAACGTGAATTTCAACTGTGAATATCTGATAAAATTATTATTCCGTAAAATATTTAATTTGGTTTAATGCACTATGCAAGATAATATTTATCCAATAAAATTCGGTAAATTTCATAGAAAATATAAAATACGCTTTTATGATCTCCATTCAAGATCTCAAGTTTTTAAGATCATTGAGGCAGGATAAAAAGAAAGATTTAATTACATCTATTAGTAAAGAAAAATGGGAAATATACTTTTAAAAATTATTGACAGAGGATAGAGAAGAATATAAAAATGAAATCCATCTGCTAACCATAGGAAATGTTACATCACCTATAGTAATGCAATGCAGTGAAGTTAAACAGGCTTGTAAATCCCTAAAAAATGGAAGAGCTGCTGGCCCTGGAGAAATACCGGGAGAACTGTTAAAATATGGATCAGAGTTACTGTACAATAAATTAACAGAACTCTTTATTAAATGTCTAAATGGAGAAGAGGTCCCAGAAGATTGGAGAAATTCCCATATCTCACCGTTATACAAAAAAATGCAATAAGAACGAGTGCGATAACTATCGCGGAATATCTGTGACTAGTACAATTAGCAGATTATATGGCAAAATAGTAAAAAATAGAATTGAGAAAGAGTATGCAGACAAGGAATCCGAAGAACAAGCGGGGTTTAGAGAAGGAAGATCTACTGTAGACCATATGTTTTGTTTAACACAACTAATAGAGAAAACCTGGGCATACAACAAGGAACTTCACCTCTTATATGTTGATCTTAAAAAAGCATATGATACGGTGCCACAAATTAAACTGTGGGAAGCCTTGGAAAGATCAAACATAAGCTCATACTTAATAATAGCCATAAAAAATTTGTACAAAAATAGTGCAGCCAAGATCAAAATGGGAAACGACTTCTCTCAGGGATTCACAATGAATATAGGTCTAAGACAGGGCTGCTGTATTTCCCCCACACTTTTAAAAATATATTTAGACCAAGTGCTAAAGGGTTGGAAAAGGAAATGCAACTCCATGGGAATACCTTTGAAAGAAAGTACCATATACACCTTAAGCTATGCAGACGACCAAGTTATTCTATCACAAGGTTATGAAGATTTAGAATATATGACCAGAAAAATAATAGAAGGATACAAAAATTGGGGTCTTGATATCAGTATCGAGTAAACAAAATATATGTGTATGGGAGGAATGCAACAGAATCTTATTGAAGAAGATGGGCAACAAATAGGACACTGTAAAGAGTATAAATATCTAGGGATGCAAATTGCAGAAAGTAAAACAATGGAGGTAGCCATTAGGGATAGATGCAATAAAGGCAAAAAAGTAATAACACTATTAAATAGCTTATTGTGGGACAATACAATATCCAATGAAAACAAAAAGAGAATTTATAATACCATAGTAAATAGCATAGTAACCTACAGCTGTGAAGTATGGCCACTAACGGAGAAATCAGAAAAACTGTTACTGACGACTGAAATGGACTTCTGGCGAAGAGCAGCCGGTAAATCAAAAAGAGAAAGAGTAAGGAATGAAAGAATTAGAGAAATAATGAATGTTAATGATACGATAATAGATGAAATAATAACGCAGCAGTTGAGGTGGTATGGACACGTAAAACAAATGGGAAATGAAAGACTCCCGAAACAAATGCTGCTGTGGAACCCGGAAGGAAGACGGAGGAGTGGCAGACCGAGGAAAAGTTGGATACAAGGGATAGAGAAAGAAATGAGAGAAAGAGGATTAGATGAAGAACTCTGGAATGATCGTAAGGCATGGAAATTGGGAATCGGAAGACGTAGAACGTGGTAAACCGATATATATATATTCAAGATCTACGACTTGAAAAAACTTCAATCTTAGGCCTTCATGAAGAGGTCTAATTAAGGAGTTAACTCTACATGAACTATTGAGTCTAAAACTTGAATCAATGTACGTAAATTTTAAACTAAGGGTATTACAACGAATTCTCAAAAAAATCAAAGTACCTAATCCGGGAAAATCGTTTCCCATGCACCTTATTAGGTAGGTAATTGAGCTTGTAACCATCACAACGCATTTTACACATCCGTACTTCATTTCATAACCTAAAATATTCACGAAAATAAAGAGGATTTTCCTAAAATGTTTAATATTGATACTGATTTTAAGAAATGATTTCACTAATATGACATTTCCAATCTCTCTACATACTGTAATAGAACTGTGCACTGCACTAAAATAATAATAGATTGTACTCTAAAAACGGTTAAAAGCGCATTTATACTTCTATACCACAGAATTGTAATTGATGGCAAAAGCTGGGCAGCAGTCATCAAGTCATCCAGCATCGCTTGCTCTGTTGTGAATCCAAGATTAGGAGGGAAGGAAAGTTGATGGAATCAGACATGGTGCACCACGAATACGTTGACCATACGTTCATGAATACGTTGACCCACAAAGCTGAGAATAATTGATTTGTGAATGTGACACAATGGAAGACGGGGTTGAAATCGATCTTAATATTCTCCAAAAGGTAATTAAGGATTTCAATGAACATTCAAAAATGGTTTATACACGTTGTTAATACCGAATCGGCCGTACTAATTTGTGTTGGTTTTAAGTTTGGTTGGTGCGTTTGCTCGCTCGAGGAAAGTGTCCGCGCGACCGAGGGAGACTTAAATATCACAGGTACGCGCTGATTGCACGTCTGTGTCACTCGTCTCCTATTTTCCTTTTGCCACATCCTTCATTTGTCTCTCATTCAAACGGTTACATCGTTAGTCCTCCTTTTTTCTTTATTTAATACACTCGTGCTCCCGTTTAGGGCCAGTTCCCATGATTTTAGTTTTACTATTTCGCTTGAAACGTCATGCCTACGGCGACAAGAACAAGCAGTGTAAGGTTTTGGTGTGTTTGAATCTCTTGCAACAATATCACATTATTTTTCGGATCGATTTTTTACTCGCGATTGACTTCGAAAATTTGCAATCCCTCATTATTTATTACGAAATGCGATTTCGCTCATCGTTAGTCATTCAATCCTAAGATCAATTCAAGAAGAGAGCAATAGACAAGAAAATTTAAATTAAAGATTAACCAAACTGTCAACGAAACAGAGGAAATTAGACTCCTATGCATTTTTTCCTTATTATGATAGAATTCATATTCCAATTTTATTTTTTTCAATATTAGCAGCTGTGAGAAGCATGAAGTAAATAAAGCAATATTAATGGCGCAAAAATATTATTTTATTTGTTATTTCCCAGTAATTAACTAAATATGCATGGAAAATTCTTTAACTTGACTCATTTTTTTCACGCAGTACGGTGAAAACGCCTACACAACCGAAGATATTTTTGCGATTCTATACAAATTACTGTGATGAGCGTTTTCAGCTATTTTTCCTATTTTCAGCATTTTGACTATTTTTAAAAATAAGTCAACGTGACTTATTTTTTTAAATTGTCAAAAAAGCATACGAAGTACACACTATTAAATTTTTGGAGATCTTGGCGCTATAAATTGCTCATTTTTTTAATTAAAGCCTCTCTGGACTTCATACCCGTGCTATTTACCATTGAAAATGACGCATATTTTGGCAAGTGTCTCGTAACTTAGAGTGGTAAGTGGCTGATATTTTGTTATCATTGGAAAGATGAGACCTTTTCTTGATAATGAAGCCAAATTCATCGAATTTTATGTGAAGCGATATCTCACTCAAACTACCTTAATTGGTTCACATCAAAATACGCAATCATGGAGCTAAAATCACCGTTCCAACTCTACTTTTTACTCCAAAATGCAACAGTGTTATTTTTTATCCACAAAAAATGGGGCTTTATAAAGGTCTCCCGATGAATGCCTTAAAACGGCGAGGCTACGGCCTTATTGGGTAGTTTTCCACGCTCTCTCATTCCGAGCCTTCCCTCAAGTAAACGTTTACTTTGAGAAGTTGCTCCTTCCTCTGCTGAACGGTGTCTTTTTCGTCGAACCCGGATGTAAATTTTGGAGACGGACGTCGGGAGTTAAGGAGAAGAGTTGGGTCCCACTACTCTCACTACGCTCCCTCCTCCTCAACCGAGAGAGAGAGATAGGGGTACCACCGTCTGCGACCTTCCCTCCTTTCTCTCCTCACGTTCCCTCCTCCCTTTCCCTTTCTATCGCCATTCCCTTACCTTCCATTTCATCAGCTGCCGCTGTCATGCCAACGGTCAATCTCTTTCTCCCACGAGATGGTGCGTAGGATACCACAACGTTGGGGTTTCCTTTCCTTCCTATTTCCTCCAGAAAAGACACCTTTCTCTCGGATAAAATCGCGAAAATAAGGGAGAGAGAAGAGGAAATTTTAAATTAACGCTTTTGGGCTTCGCTTATAGTTCGACAGCCTCAAATAAACCTGCACCAGGACACATAAACAAGTAACGTATACTTATTAATCAATAGGACCCTAAGGTAAGAGGAAAGGAGTTACTTCTTACGCATTCAACTCACTTAGTTGTCGATTTTTGCGTTCATATGAGAAAGATTTATTTAGGTGCTTAGAGTATGAAGTATTAAAACCCTCTACTTGATACCATGAATACTGACAGTGCATTTCAATCGTATGTGCACTCATATAATTAAGTAAAATATATCTTGAAAATTCACAGGTGTAAATCGACAAATAAACGGGAAGTGGATATAAAAAGCTGGAACAATATTGCATACATTGGAAATAAGCTCGGTAGAAGCAGCAATTACTACTGAAACTGGAGTACTGAAAAACATGAATGTCTTCTGTAAAATGGAAAGGCATTTTTTCACTAAGTTGACGAGAAATTACTGTTGAAAAACCCATTACCCAACCCAATCCACTCAAAAGTTAAAGGTAAAAAATAGTACTCTGAACTGCAATAAAATAAACTATGGACCTATTACTGTTATTCTAGAGAAGAAAACTTAATTCATACATTGACTTATAAGTAAGCCACGTAGAAATGTTACCACCTTCCTGCAAAATAGCTTCATAGCTTGATTCGTTATTTTTATTTCATCGTAATCTAATTCTACGGCTTTTCCTTAGAAAACATGGTAGCTAATAAATATATTTTAATGAATAAATCTGATTATGCAATATAGTACTTTTATTGGAAATTTTCTTTTATTTCCTTTATTAGTGTAATTCCCTTTCAAATTCACCGGTGCTCCGAATATTAAGAGTATTGAACACGTGAGAAGTTTCCCCCGATGAACCCCCCTTCCACCCTCTCCCTTTAGCCAACTGGTAAGATATTGATCAATCTTGAGAAGCGGGAGACATCAGCCATCACGCTCCTAATACGTTGAAAGCTCGATTGTAATGAATTTCAGCAACAAAAAAGGAATGTTATATCAGGCATTCCAAAAGTACAGTAACTACTAGTAATATTCGCACGACCAACTCAGCTATTAGCGTCCAACTCAGCACACTATTTGGTACCTCAGAAGTTCATCTTCATCAATGTTTCATGGCTAGCGGAAGGAAAGATGAAAAGCGGTCAAACCTTACGTAGTACGAATATTTTTACCAATTTTAAGGCGGTGAGGAAGTTTCGCCACCATTCATGCTTGAATACATTCATAATGCTTCCGATAACCATCTTTCGCCTAGCTCAATGTACGCTCATCTGCAATCTGGCTTTACGCCAAGCTTTTTCTGGGTGCAACGAGACGTCATAATGTCACCGTTGATATTCCATAGCAATGAATAAGGGATATAACGTACCTAGGGATGTTTTTTGTCGTTCCCTCCACCCGAGGCGAATAGCTATACCTATTTGTAGTGTAACACGGTTGCAGTCTTGTCCAATGGCTCTAGTTCACACCTCGTCAGAGAATATCATTACTTGCCCATTCGAAATATTTTCATTTGGTAATTTCACGGAACAATTTTAAAAACACAACCAAAGAATTTCAATAGCCGATAGCTACTGCACATTTACTCAAAATTGCTCACATATTTCTGTGATAAAAGCTATGTACTTTTAATAATGTAGTATGGCAACATTATGAAATGAAATTTTCAGGGTGAAATGTTTCCAAGCCGTTGTCCAAGAATTTAACGCTATATTCTACAGTTAAGCTCACGCAACAAAGCGAGATAATGCAACAGAATGATGATCCAAGAGTCAAACTAATTCATGCATAAATTGTCTTACTGTTTATGTTCGTGATCGCATACTTACATGTTTCTTATGAATAAGATATTTTAATAACTTATCCATCACACACCTGTGCACGTCAGGAAAGTTTTGAATGCTGAATATTGTTTTGTATCTCCGCAGATCATACTTATGGGTCCAGGGGAAGCCGATCAGAAGATAGATAACAGGACCCTCTAAACTTTGAGCAAGGGTGGAGGAGGATAAAAAGTAGAATTGGGGCCCAAAATGTCAGGATACATTGCTGGGGATAGACACTGAGAAGCGAGTCCAGTTGCAAAATAAGTATACCTCAATGCTGAATAAAAGTTTAAAAAACAAGCGAAGTTACTCCAAGGAAGCTCCCGTGGACCATAATTCCGTAATGTTCAATTAAATATGAAGCTATTTTTAAATTCAGCCACATTTCTTCTTAATTCAGGGACTTTTATGAACATGGCATGATTTTATTGCTATTTGTCGAAGTGAGTTCCCGATCATCACGAACACCATGGTCGGCAATATATTACAAAAGTATAAATCCTATTCTAAAGCCCCTATTTGCGTCTGCATTGCAACTAATTGAGTTGCTAACTGCATGTCCAGGTAGCCAAAGGCCCATTTTCCTAATCCTGATGGAGGGAAAATTCCTTATTACTATTATTATAATATGCTCTTGCATGAATTAGAACCAGGCATTCATTACACTAAAGCCAATTTTGTAAGTTTTTTTTTAATTCAACTATCCAAGTCTCCAAGATCACAAAGAGTATGGGATCCATCTAGGTATGTTAGTAATGCACACAGTGCAAGAAAACTACATTTACGAATAACGATATTTCGGGTAGCTGAGGGCGTTGTGCGAAAATCGGTCAGAAATTACCGATTGAGAAAAACATCGAGAAAATGGCGTGACACTTTCACGAGCAGTTCAAACACACCAGCATTTCACATCATTCGAAATTGCATCTCGTGGCAGCAAAGGACCCCATTAGCATGACTACAGTCAGTATAGTACCCATCACTACAAGTTATCATTGAAGAGAAGACAGTTTAACACCGGGAAAATATCAGTACTCAAGAATTATCCGAAGTGAAGAGTTGTCATGCATGCCCTCTTCCGGTCAATGATCAACCACTCGATGGCTTATCGATAATGGATTTCCTTTATTCCCTTTTATGTTAGCTAAGTAATCCTGCACCGTCCCCACCTATATACAGGCAATAACTCACATTTCAACAACAAACATTTCCACCAAGTTTTCGACAAATACTGCATAATTAAGTTTAAATGAAGGATTCCTCGGAGGTTTGATTGTGGCGAAGTCGATCTAATGGGTTAACTACCACGGTTATACATTTATTTGAATGACTTCTTCTCGACTCAGTCGGCTGCTTCTTCGAACTGAAAAATTCAACTGTAACGCCGTCCAAATTATTATCTTCCAAAAATATGGATAATCGCATTAGTAAAGCTGGAAGATCAAAATTCTTCACCATATTTAAAATTTTTCAAATACATCATCGAATAAGGAATATGGACAAGGTTTTTGCAGGGGAGCATTCACCATCGGAATTATTTTTCTGGAAAAAAACGTATTTTACGCTATTCTCACCTCACGCGGTAGTATATTAAATGAGGAGGAAGAAAAAAGATGTGCCTTTCATCACTTTCATCCGTCTGCGCAACTGGAAAGCGCACCGAGAGTACCAGTGAAGTATCACTTTATCGAGGTGGCTCCGGTGAAATTTCTAACGGAGAATATTGAAAGCGACCACTTAGTTAAACATTTTTAAGGTGCTGGTTTGTAATCTGAATGACATCGCATTTCGACACGATTTTGTCCTTCTAATCGCTACGTAGATTGTTCAAAAGAAAAGGCCTGGGAGACTGAAATGGGGAGAGGGGAGTAGAAAGGGGGAGAAAAAAAGGACGAAAGGGGTAAAGAGAAGTGAAGGGATGAGGGGGGGAGGGTCGATCGTGGAATAGGGGAGAGGGGAAGGGGGGTAAGGGAGGGGAAATAAAGAAAGAAAGGCCCTCTACACACTACCATTCTCGTCGACTTGCGAGTAGGACATTTCCACGGGGCGAGCCATCCATTTCCCGCACCCGTAGCTAACGTCAACCAGCGCTTATGAATAGCCCAATTATGCAAGGGCAGTTTGAGTTTCAAAATACGCTCAAGCCGTTTGTTTACCCGCCAAACGGCGTCCCGAGACATAAAAGTTACCCTCATCTATAGGGGCGGGATGGGGGGGGGATGGGAAAGGGGGAGGAGGGAGAGAGAGAGGAGGGGGGAGAAGGAGTAGGGAAGGAAGGGTTTGGGGTTGGTAAGGACGGATGAGGGCCACTGCGAGGAGGAGAGGAAGCACTCCTGTTCTTCTTTTATTTCCCCCTTTTTCTATATCCCCACCCACTATTCTTTTATTGTTCCCTCTTCCCTCCCGCCCCACTACCCACCCAACTCCAGTTTCCACAATTTCCTTCGTTTTTTCCATCCGTTGCCCAAATGTGCATGCCAATATTGCTCACTCCGCTCGCTCCCTCCCTCGCAATAAAAATGACGCAAAAATATTAGCGTTGAATGCGAAAAAGTTTCATACTATAGCACTAAACATCCCGAAAATAAGTTTAAACCAACGGTTTCAGGCTGGATATGGTGGAAGTTCTCGATATGCATAATGAGTAAAGACACTTGGTAATCTTCCACAGATTTATTTATTTGACACGACGCGTTTCACCACACTGTGGCACATGATTATGCCACAGTGTGGTGAAACGCGTCGTGTCAAATAAATAAATCTGTGGAAGATTACCAAGTGTCTTTATTCATTATGAAGTTTAAACCGTTTGTCCTGAGGACGAAGAAGTCATACATTAAGGTCGGTTTTATAATGTCTGGTTAATGTCAATCGGAAGATAGCCTAACCCTTAACTTAATTTTAACTGAGAGTATAGGTTGTGTATGAGACATTAGACAGATTAGTTGGCGTGAGCGTTGTAGAGGTGAGAATATATAAACTTCGGTTATCATACCGGGAAAATACTGAACCAGGGATTATAAAACCGGGCCTCAATTTAAGTTGCTCAAAGTACAAATTTCCCAAAAAATTTACAAAATCAATAAAATACCGTTTATTTTACAGAACTGCATTTGCTCTCATCACACCTTTTCAATTAGTTTGATGAAATAGGCTAAAAGAAGTTGAGTGAAAAATGAACTTTCACGGAATAGAGCTGGTTCTATTTCCACGCTCACGCCCCCCACTCCCCCAAATAAAACTCAATAAAGCTACAACGGAAAAATATTTTCTGTACAACAGACACAAGAAGGAATTACATAAACAATGAGTTATTAATGAACATTACAATTAACTCGTACATTACCTCCATTATGATTATGAACGGCTGGTCTCGTCAAGCTATTTTTACTTTTGTCTTTCTAAAATTGTTACCCAACTGTAGAAAAACTTGTAGATGTGCCATATATTTGGTAAACGCATGAAATAATGAACGTTATCTCAATTTCAGGATGAGGTCCTGTTGCGCCAACTTTAATTATTAGATGAAACTTATTTCTCTTCCCTTAACTGCCGTTATGCGTTTACTCGTCGTTGGATCCCCGAAGGAGGGCCACCCACTTACGAAGTCACTTCCACGCGCTTCTTCCCTCCGAGCTGTTCCCTTTTCCAACCTTGGAAGCAGAACGAGGTCTCATTCTCTCCCTCCCGAAAGTCTAATGTTTTATTCCTGGCGTAATACTTTTCCTGTGCTTTCCCCAAATTCCAAAAGACGGCGGTCAACTTCGAGACATTGAAAATAAATAAGATGGACGCACAAGATGGAACGTAATCTTATTCCGTTGAATAGCTTACTGGTGTCAGATCAACTGAACAAAGACAGAGTGTAGCAAGGAGGGGAGTGAAGATGGAATGGCCCACATATTCAACACGGAAGTGAAAGTGCCTGCTTGCCCTTTTATATCATAGTAAGAATCGTCACTCGGGCTTTTCGTAAATAAAAAAAACAAGCGGAAACCAAGAAGATCCCATACCTTGCCTGTTGCATCAGATTTTGGGCAGCAAACATGGTTAAAACATATTTACATACATGATTTTCTTGAAATTGATGTAGTTATTTTCATTTTTGTTTAGGAATGATCGTTGGAACAGCCTTAGAACATTGAGCAATACTGTTTTCATTGAATTTAACAAAACTAACCAGATAATGTCACAATTCGATAAAAACAGGGTCACGCCCATTGGCCAATACAGGTTAATAAAAGAACATTTATTTTCTCAAAGATTAGAAAAAACAGGCAACACATGTGTTCACAATATATGGATTTTCGAAGGCACAAGCGTGCAAAGGAATGCCGATAACATGGTCCAAGTCCTCCAAAATGTCTTTTCACTGCCAGGCGTATCAGTTTAATGGTTAGGCTGAGGGTGGGCGACGCAAAACTAATGGTTTATAGATCTAACTAACACATGCTATGCTATATTATTCTTGATTTCCGCTATACACTTAGACCAGAGAAAATTTACTGTATGAATCGACTAAAACGAGAGCATTTATATTTGCCTTTTCCGCTGCATTAAAACTAAATCTTAACATGCCTTACCTCACAAATTTTCAATTGTCTTTTCATTCGGAAAATGGAACATTTCTGTTCCGTTATCGTTCCACTTCAAGCATGAGGAGTTAAGTTCGCATGGGAAGTAATATATTTCACCTATTGCATATTGATAAGCTCAACTGCTGGTTCAATAAGTAGGACGTTTACTCAATAGATCGGATAATGGAAAACCTGTTTCACTCCCATGCACGTTCTGTAATATATCAAATAGCATAACCATAGATGGCATTGCACTGAAGCTTTGCTATCTGTTCCGCCGCTTTCAGGGATTCATGTAGTAACAACCCAACGAAGACATACGAGACACACGTATGCCTTATAATTATCCTTATAATGCGGCTGCAGATCGAATTCAGATTTACTAGCAACGGAATGCATTATCGGTGATTTGTGAGGGCAGTGAAGGCGACTTTTTGCTCAATGAAAATGAGAACAAAGATAGCAGCTCTCATTTCAAACGTAAATTAGACTTCCTTTTCGTTAAGTGTCAGTTTTGCGCCAATTATAACAAGTATAACTTCCTTCGATACTTAAAACTTAATATATGATTATTTGTTAATGATTGTATGTGATTTTCCAATGCTCATAGAAAATGGACTTCGACTAAAATATTCTAAGCAATTTTCCTTGAAATATGTGTCATGGAGGTAGAGATTTTTGAAAGAAGTAAATGATGAGAATTAATGTGTTCTAAAGATCTTATATGCAAATTTTTACAATAGTTAATTCATTTTTTTAATAGTTATCGATTATATCTCGTGGGCTGTATTTAATATAAGGAAGAAAAACTACAAAATTGCTAGCTTCTTGAAATCCGAAAAACTTTTCACTGACTTACTTAAGTATAGCGTGGCCTAGATCAGAAATAGAACAAACAATGTTAAATTAATCGCAAAAGCAATCCAGCCATAACAAAATAAAGTTCGGAAACATAAAAAATTATGCGAATTTCACAAAAGTTGGTTTATTCACGACCCGGGTTTCAACACATTATGTCATCTTCAGGTGAAAATACAAAGTTTTAAGTCAATATATATGGAATGAGTGGAGGAGAATTGGGAGGGGAACTCATCTCCTTCCCCTCCCAATTCTCCTCCACTCATTCTATATATATTGACTTAAAACTTTGTATTTTCACCTGAAGATGACATAATGTGTTGAAACCCGGGTCGTGAATAAACCAACTTTTGTGAAATTCGCATAATTTTTTATCTTTCCTAACATGGAAAAATTTCACATAATTCTCCCTGAAACCGCAAAATTTCTTAAAATAAAGTTCGAAAAATACATGACCAACGCTTGACCAATACATTCTAAATCGCTAATGCAAAAAAATGCACTGTAATCCCAGTACATAAGCAAGCTGAAGATTATATACGCATATCTATTTAGACACAATATGTCGTGATAATTTTTAAAAAACAAGCAGTACACGGACAATATTAATTGATCTGCTCCTTCAACAGTTTGAAGATGCATTCACGAAAGATCAAAATAGATTAGTCAAGAAAAGAATACGGAATTTTCGCACAGCTATTTACGACGGCCTCACATAATCCACGTTACATTTTGTGGGAGTACTCAAGGCTCCAGAAGGTTTTACGACACTCTACCCTGTCTTAAATCTATATTAAAGTTGCAAGAAATTGAATAAGACATAAGGGTGCGATAAACATGTCCGGAAGGACATGGGGCCCTTTTACGTTTCGCTTGATAGCAATAAAAACGTTCCCTGAGAAAGAAAATAACACGGACAAACGGCTTCGAATACGTCCAGCTTCTCATTCTCCCAAGTAATTAATAATAAAACGCTCCAAAGAAAGCGAACGTTCATGAAATTCCTTCTTACACTGCCTTACGCACACGCATATCATTATGTCCAATGCCAAAACGGGAGAAGACTATTCTTCTCTTTCTTGTCCCACCAAATGATAAATTAGGGAAAACAACAGGACGGAGAAGAGTAGAAGTGGAAGGAAGTGAGCTTCCTCCAGCAAGGAAAGGAGGATGAGGGACGGAGAGACATGCCACGCTAAAACGTTTTCCTCAAACGACAAAGACTCGCCGCACATAATGACAATATGCACGACTATATAGCTTCCCATGGGCCAGGAGCTTTCTTCCGACTCCCATTTCAGCGCTGTGTCTTGATGGGCTATCAAAAAGCGAGCATCATTCTTAGCGTTCGCATTCCTAGTCCTCTTTTCGAATAAAAGACTCCATTCGTAACGGGATCATAATTTCGCACATAGGAGCATTCCAGCATGTTTAGTAATTACCTTCGGAAAGAATATCATTCTGTGAAGACACATCCAAGCTTAGGAGATGAAGTTCCACACATTAAAGTAGAGAATGGGACCACAGAGTTATTATGGCACCATACAGGGGAGTAGAGGGATAGTATAAGAAAGCAATATAGTCATTAAAATATGCAAAAGGCGGAATTGGTTGGATCAGTTACGCAGTCAATACAGTGGAGGCAGTGAAAATTCTGCAACAACTGCCGAGATACAGCGATAGATATTATAAACATGGATGAATAAAAAATAACTCACAAAAAGTCAAAACTAGTTAATTAATGATTCTCAACCACTTTCGCGCAATAGTCATGCTGAGTAAATCCATTTTCTCATATATACAAGGCTACACTTTCTTACACCAAGTCTTCATCTACTCTCTCCTTTAATCCATGAGGAACTCACTATTTTTTTGTATCGTGAACCATTAAAACAATAAGTACCTCGTATCAATTTATCCTGTAGCTATTATGAAGCCATGGCTTAGCGTCTAATGCATGCGGAAAAATTTCCTCCCGGCGTACCTGCGTCGCGAAAAAAGTTAAAATTTAACGTCTGCCGTCATTCCTCCTTCCTGCACCCTTACATAAGCGCTTACAACGAAACCTTCTTCCCGAAGGTCCTTTAAACCTCTCCCAAACACAAACCAGTTCCCCCTGTGAAATAATGGTCGTCACATATGAACACGTGTTTGATATACATTCTATTTTCTGAAGAGTTGCAGCGAGGAGGAAAAAGAAGCAGAAGTACTCGGTAGGGCTGGAGAAAAAAAAGAACGGACGAAGAAAGGACGGTAAAGGAAAGGGCTGACTACTGCGGAGGGTCACATGGACTGGAGGCGAGGGACAAGCGAAAACATCCTTCATTTTTTTTTCTCAGAGCAGGGTTCAAGAGTTCATAACCTCCTGCTTCTTCCCTCGGCAGGGGAGCGAAAGGGGACAGGAGACTGTGGGAGAATCGGGAGAGAGAGAAGAGAGAAAGAATGGCACATGGCATTAGGAGGAAAGCGGAAGGGGAGATGTCTCCATTCGACGAGATGAGAAGGAGTAAAGGCCACAAAACGCTCGCTTCGTGACCCATGCTGATCAAAGGGAAGCACACCAACCGGATCTAAGCTTTCGCAGCTACTGCTAAAGCCTACCCCATCCATGAGCACGTCGCCATGAGGTAGGCCTGCCTCCCCCTTCGGGTGGCGAATGTTGGCTGGGGGCCTTTTATGAATCGCCCCGTCCCATAAGGGCGCGATACGTACGCCCCGAACCGGGGGCATTCTTCAATGAGGAACGAGGGGGGAAGTTGAGGAGGGCGGGGGCCGGAGGAGAGGACTTAGGGGCGGCGAGGAGAGAGAAGACGTGGGAGGATGCAGAGAGAGAGAGGCCACTGGGAGGGAATCGGTCGTGATGTCTTCGCGCCGGGCGGCTCGAGTCAAAGGGAAAATGGGCCTTATCTCTTTTGTTTCCGCGGGCACCTACGCCCCGCGTCCTCGGCCACCTAAATCACGGCGAGAGGCGTTCGGTCGGTCGGTAGGCCCCGGGTTCGATGGGGTCGTGCGGGGCTCTGACTCTTGAGCCGAAGGGAAGGCAGAGAGGAGAAGGAATGGAATGGGGTGGGGGTTTCGTTTCCTCCACCGCGGAGAAGAAAGGCGGGAGAGGAAGGATGCTGGAAGAAATGCTGCTCGGAGAAGAAGCCGATTGGAATAAAAAGGCTTGTCTCATGATTCGCCCGTTGAAGTCGCCTCGGAAGATTTAATGGTCGGAGGACTCGGCACATGTCCCCTCCAATACAAGGACGGATTGCAGCGAAAAACTTTTTCAAGCAGTATGTAGCTGATTAATATAATCAAGGGTGAAACGAGGATGCGAACATGTCTTAAACATGGCAATTGACATGGCTAGGGTCCGATAACCCGAAGGAGGCCTCGATGGGGCTAGCTTTTCAAATCAGTCGTTCACGTTTCCACGGATATTAATCTGTGAACATAACAAGACACGCTGCAACCCAAGTGGTGGTCTTAAAAGATACGACCTAAACCACAATTTCTACCACCAAGTTCTTGTTCCTCTTATCAATCACTATAAAACAACTATATTTGTATCGGATCAAAACGTACAACAAGTCATCTGTACAAAAACATTTTATGAAGTAAATTAAAAGCAATTTATTTCGGTTTCTGCACTCCCTATCCTTATTTCAAATAATATATTGTAAAAATAATAGTATTTACTGCTTCAACAACGATTAAAGGAGAGTAGTGACGTCTTAAGAATATCTACCAAGGGTATGCGTATTGCTTTTTAACGAAGGCCAGACGACCCAGGTATAAAAAGTTGGCAGTCCCAAATTATTTAATAAGGTATAGTAGGTACACGGAATTCAAGTTATGGCTTTAGTATTACAAGGCGCAATACGGTGAACCATAATTTCCGATATATGTATCATCAATAATTGCGAATTATTCAACTATAACTACGCAAGTGGTTAAAGTGTTTTATAATAGCAAGAGCTAGCAAATCAATTATTTTCTAACGTTTTCCTGCATTGACAGGAGAATATAACCAAGGAAAATAATTCGCCTAGAAAATTTACTAAAAAAAGGGTTCGAGATTCAATAATACGATAGGAAGCCACTGTCGGGTTTTGATTCGCAAACCATAACTTTACTTCAGCATCGTGGCTTGGAAAATATTTATGAAATGCAAAACTATCATATGCATATAACCGCAAGAGATGAAATCTTCCGACCTGTGGACCGTGACTCCGGCCGAATACTTCGGAGGGTCTCGGAAAAGGAAAAGGTCCAGCAATAAATCATCTCTGAATTCTCCTCTTATTCTTCTGCCACCGTTTCCATTGTGACCGCGGAAGGAATGGAAAGGAAGGGAAGAAGATAGAGAGAGAATACATTCTCTTTTCTTCTCCTTGCTCCTCGCAGCATCCACCGAGTCGACGACAACGCCACCCCACTCAATCTCCCACGTCAGAAAATTCCACCCCCCCCCTCCTCCCCCCCATCCTCTCCCCCCCCCTCCCTGACGGGTTGCCACCGCTCCCCGCAGCCGTTCACGCGCAAAGAGAATGCCATAAGTCCACCAAACGTATTCCTCTTGTTCCTAGAGTTTATCGCCTGGCTACCTGGTTACCCGGGGCATCCATTGGAGCATAGTAGCACGGGAGCCGGACCACGCTTGCGCATTTAACCAACCCCTTTGAAAGCCCTTCCAAAGATTTCCCACCGCTCCCTCTTTTATTGTCTTTTGTTTTCAAGATCAACTCGGAGTGCCATCGTAAGCACTATATTTAGGACTGGGAGGGGAACAATAACGATTATAGGATACACTGCGGCATTTATTTCCCCAGATTAATCAAACGTTATTGAAATGAACTGCGATTCATCGTCGTAATCAGATATAGAAGGACATTACAAGGGCGAAAATATTCTTCCTACAATTAACAGGAGGTATTTTGATATGTTCACTAAAATTAATTTGACTTATGATGTACGTCTGAAATAAAAATTGATCATCTATTTCAAGAAAAAATGCTAGCATTATTCCAAAAAAACAGTTTCAAAAGTTCAATGTGATATTCTTTTGAAATACAAATTGGAGAGAGAATAGGACATGCAGTGATGTTTCAATTTTAGAATAAATAAACTTTCAAGTCAGATAAATTTTCATCTCACCCCATATTACTTTTATTCTTGAAAGTGTATTCCATAAGAAAACTGCATATTAACTACTCTATATTTTTCTCCTCACCGCTTCGATATATTTCACTACTAACTTTATTTATTTATTTTCCATCACCACCGAAAACAGCACTCATTGGCCTTTACATCGGGATATTAACAACATTAACAATAGACGAGCACACACAACCATGCCCTGGGAAGTGAAAAATCCTCCCCAGGCAGGATTCGAACCCGCGACCACCCGCGGATTGGGTTAGAAGGCGAGGACGTAACCCCGCCGCCACCGAGGCCGGCAAAGTATGCCGGAAGTATAAAAAGTGTAAAGCTAATTGTGATTCCAAGGGGATAAATTATCGTCACAATGCATTGACAGCTGAGGCTACGGAAAAAATTATGGAAAAAAAGAGGTTTGAACGATTCAACTGAAGAAATATTTTGTCCTCAGTAACATATTAATATGAAATCTCTAACATAGCATTATAAAACGAACGAATACTATGCCAACTAATCTTATTATTAATCCATGATAAACTACCTCAGTCATAACACGGTCATACGATCAAGTCATCACATTCACCTGTACCAAATTATTGCCACGATCCAGGATATAATTATGGACACCGCAGACTGAAATTCTAGTCATATAGAGCAGAATATATCGAGAAATAAGGCACAGGGAAACTTGCTCCTCAAACTTCAATGTGACCATTAACATGCTACACGGCTTAGTGAGAGAGGAACTGATCAAATAGCCATTGAGCTGGTAAATGTCCATTCAGTTGACGGTGAGGAAACCTTTAAAAATATTTCAGATACAAACGAAACAATTCATTCTAAACCGAAGAGGTCACAAGAAATTCTACTGTCTTTCCATAAGTTAGTTACGCTCCACTTTAACATGAGTACCTATATTCCCTAAAGTACCGTTGTTTCCTCTTTCTTGTGTGGTAAGTATCCGTTTTTTTAACTGTGTAAAGACATTGAGAGAACTTTAAATTAGATTAAAATAGTTTACAACGCTCTTCTTTGTGGCACGCATAAAAAAATATAACACAACGTCTGATCACGCAATTTCCGTACACTGATCTCCATTCACCTGACAGGAGAGTCGTTGATTGGAATATATCATGTGCGCATCATAAAAAGCAATCAGTGGCATGGGTCCAAAAAACTTCTGAACCCCCAATTAAGAAAGCCAAAACAAGAAGGTTCATGCGAGTAATAATTGCTGCTTACCTTCTGCTGTGGTCTTGAGCGGACTAAAAAACGACGAAACCAACTTCTTCAGTCATTAGCAGCAGTAAAACCCAAGAGCTGTAAGAAGAATACTCATATGTTAAAGTTTAAATTTTACTCCTGTAACACACCCCTAATTGTAACCAGCAATAAAAAGATGCATTATTAGTGGCTCAAAGGACTAATAGTTTATATGGTACCGAATATCCTTTCATTTTTTTACTAAGCTTTCTAAAAAACTTAGTTCAATTGAATTTAATTGTACACCATTTCCTGAAGCCACGAAGATTCGTCTCCCTGGTCTTTGAGCCAAACACACCATACGTGTTCTCAACCAAGGTTAGATTTTTGCTACTAAACAATGAGTTATGAAGCCTAAATTCAGTTTTGTTTTCATTCCTGTTATAAATCCAGAGAAAACAAAATTTGGAGATTCATCACTAAACTTAAAGGTTATTTTAATCAACCTAAAACTATCAGAGTGCATATTATAAGCATATTCAACCTCAATAGCAAAAGAACACAACAGCAAAAGTGTAACCATTAAGTAAGAATGGCTAAAAGGACTTGAGTTTCCATTTTTCATGTTAATGACAGAATAATTAGTAAAAAGATACCACTTAGGATCCATCGGTCGTTACTTTGAGCTAAGAAAGATACAGGTTTTAAACAGGTTAGGGAATTGATCTCAAGCTAATACCCAGAGGTGGAATTTAATTTCAAAATTCAAAGAAGTGAAGTTGGCGGATACGTATTCATTCTCAATGCGGTTTTGACAGAAACCCTGATGAATTTCGACTTCAACTATAAAGGATAATATATAATTCAATCCATAAAAATATAATGATTCATGGATCAACCAGTGCAAGGAGATTATTTTATAACGGTTTCACTCACCTAAAATTTTCCCCGCAAGTTTCAAGGGGTCTTAAAGTTTATCTGGACCCACCGCTTCACATCCTCGCACAACCACCAGAAGCAATTGTAGCACTATTTTTTTTATCACTTCGTGGATAACACTCTAAATTAGTGGGAGAATGCTGCTCTTCCTCTCGAAACACCACTCTCTTCACACGACTGCTTTTTTTAGCAGAATCGCCAGCCGACTACTGTGAGAGATCTGAAAGGTCTCCTTATTGTCTTCCGTCGCATATTTCTCCTGCAGCACGACCGACCGTAAATATCATCTGCCTGATTTTACGTATCTTTCCGCGATATCTCGTGATCGTCCACGAGGAAACTTTTACCAGCAGCATAGGGAGAGAGACAGTCGTGGATAGAGTGAATGGGAGACATTGGTAAATGTATGGAGTGACTTTCAAAACCAGATATCTTGAAAATTTGACGGCGGAGCATTTGAACCAACGGTTGGCGAGTTTGAGGCAGATAGAAAGCAGAGAATAAGTCCAAAAAACATCATCCATGCAAGTAAAAACAAATAAAAATTGAAAAAAATCCTCATCATTCTGAATTTTAAAAACATGAAAACTTAGGAAAAGAAAAAACCTTACCCATTGTCAGAAACAGCAAATTTTAGTTGGCCTCTTTCCCAATAACGATTTATGTCCTGAGATATTTCTATATTAAAAAGGATAACGTAAAATAGCTGGGAAACTATACCGACAATTCAAACAAAACAACACTATCCACAATACCGATATAAAATAAGCCAATTTAAAAAAAATATATATTACGCGTAGGGAAACGTAAAATATGACGCTTGAATTCCACACTTAATGTAAACAAATGTATTGATTACTGAAAAAACATCCCCATCTTTACATCAAAAGAAAGAAGAACCTAATATATAAACTATCCTTGTACAGCTGATTAGGAGTCTTAATTTTTTCCACAGAATTCTAAAACTTAAAACTATATAAAACAACGGATCTATCCTAAAATAATCATGATTGATTCTTCATCGGAAAGCTGTCAGAAATAACATCAAATGAGCGAGAAATATAAACAGTTAAGTTGATAACCGAATATTAAAACACCTAACCACCTGTCTTCTTTCATTATCCTCTCCTAAGACAAATCATTTTTACATCAATATTGACGTTATGCATACACAAGTATTTCCTAATAATTTAGCTTCTCAGATCGCACACCTTGATTCTATTTACATTCAATGATTAAATCAATCCAGATCATGTAGGTATATTAAAATAGTGAGAGTATTTTATTTAATTTTACATTTTCAAACCTGTATCAATAATTAATTCAGCGTATTAGTACATAATTTGCCGACAATGATTTGTTTTTTGCCATATTTTGTTTTTCGTGTTCCATAATGTAACGAGCCCATTTCAAAGGACAACTTGTTTTCTAATACTATTCATCAAGCAGATAATAATAAGGTCCATGATACGTAAAGCCAAGCCAAATTTTTGTCTTCTGGTTTTCCACGCATGTTCAGTAAAATACCAAGCACAAAGTTCCTCTTATGCGCAGAACTTAATCAACGGAAGAAAATAATAAAAAAATAACCTCATAAAAACAAAGTATTTATTATACTCCCTTTATTTTCATATGCATTACTTCACGTTTTAACGTCTCATATTATCTGTGCATTTTATTATATATTTTTTTCATTGTTTTATGGTATCTTTGCCATTAAATATTGTATTATCACCTTGTTAATAAATTTCATTTGTGAAAGGAAATCATTCTATCTTCACTGATACGTCAAATTATTCAGACATTCGACAACCATTAGGAACATTAGTAATTCGATATGACATTTATATTCATTGTTGAACATTCAATGGCGATAATCACTATTGTTAGCTCACCACGGTCCATCTCCCACAACGTCCAAGGGCTAAGTGCTAGCTTTGATCGCCGTCATTAATGAATAATTAGCGAGTATAATATTGCAAAAAAGTTTAGAGGGTAATGCGAAGATTAAAAATACAAAATTTCCAAAGATGTAAGTGAAAACGGCTATGAAAACAAGAAGAAAAATAAATGCCCCAGCAGGGAATCAAACACGACATCTTCCGCTCCACAGTCCACTACCTAACCCCTGGGCTACCAGTGACTTACAAAGATGAGCAGATAACGGGCCTTAAGGTAGTTTGAGTGAAAAATCACTTCACCTAGAATTTGATGAATTTGGCCTAATTTTACAGAAACAACTCTCATCTTTCCAATGACATCAGAATATCAACCCCATGCCGAACTACTTTTCGACCAATTTTACTGTAGATATAAGCTGTTTTCCATGGGATAGATTATGGCTGAGCGCTCCAGAGGGTGAATATTGAAGTAAATAGGAATTTATAACACCTAGATTTCGTCAAAAAACTAACGGTGTGTAGATTGCATGTTTTCTCAACTATTTATAAAAAAGAATCCATTACTCACCACAGTAATTTTTACAGAATCTAAAAAAAAAACCTGCTGTTTTGAAGGGTTTTCAGCCGTACGGCGGGAAAAAATGAGTCAAGTTAGACACTTATGTAGATTTATTAATTTAATTACAGAGAATTGTTGTCACATATAACTATATTTTTGCACCATTAATATTACAATATTTATTTAATACTTCTCACAGATGATAAAATTAAGAAATAAAATTTTAATATAGTCTCCATTATGACTAGGGAACTATCTCGCTCAAACCACCTTAAATGCTCTTTCATTTTCATACAAATAAATTTTAATATAATTAAGTCAGTTTGTACTTATGTGTGTTGTGTGTGTGGGTTTGTTAAAATTAATCGTTGGTCACAAGGAGTCTATGGACCAAATTTCAGATCGCTTGGATGAGGGGAAATGGGTTTGTACGTGCACAGACAGACAGTGTGAGCTAATATAAAGGGAGTTAAAACCAAGGTGGCGTCCAAGGAGTCTATATACAGGAGGCTCCTGAAGATGGCGGTATTATCAGATTTCTGCTGTCATTTCCCGAGCATTTTAATAGTTTCTTAGATTGCCCGAACTGTGGCGCTGGAGAGCTGAGCGACCTAGCCATTCCTGATTTTGCCATTGCCGTTAATGGTAGTGTTCGTGTGCGATTCGCTTAAAATCGGCATAATCAATAAGCGGTGGTGTTAAAAGTGGTATTTAGAAGTTTTTAAGGCTTAGGAAATGAGGCCTAACCGTCGCTGCTGTGTACCTGGGTGCAACGGAGGCTATGATAAGCCTAAAAAGGAAAACAAGCTTTTGGGGTTACGGAACCGAAGCCTTTTCAAAGCAAAGGTTAGTAAGTTTGCTTAAGTGTTGTGTGAATCCTTACATTTTCATAGATTTTTTATATTGATGAAGTAGTGTAGATTACTCGAGTTTTTCCAGGGTCAATGTGTACTGAATATTGCAATATTGAGTTGTTGTGGTTGAACCGGAAGGGAAACTTAAGGGGTTACGTAGAAACTCTCTATTTCAGATATCGATTATTATAAGTACCTATAGTAATGTTAATTGATCATGTTCCAAGTAAAATCTGTTGGTAGTACTCGTATTATCAGTTTTTATGTATCTACTCACATCTTCGTAAGAGCCACGTGGCCATTGTTGCCCGCCATGCCTTTTGCAAGTCATTAAGTGTAGTGGTAAGAAATTGCTTATTTGTTATGACATCCAAACCTCTCAATGGACGACCGTAATGCATTTTTTAATATTTTCAGAATGAAGCACAACTTCAGAAATGGTGCAGGGTTATTCCTCGCCTTGATAGTGATTTCCGAGAGGGATGTTGTGTGTGAAAAGATAAGCAGCCTGGTGCGCTAGTGCTTATCAAAATAATTTCTTCTCGTGACTCAGGTAAATATGCCTTAGTTTGTTAGTTACAAAAGCATACATGATGTCTATGCGGTTTAAGTCTGCATTGTCATTTTACTTGTATCTCTTTCCTTTTTCGTTTCAGACACTGTTTGTATTCCTTGGCAATGGTTGTTGCTGATATAGGATAATCAATTACTATTATTTTCTTTGTCATCTAATTAGGATGCATATATGGCATTGCTTGGCTTCATTCTGTCTGTGGGATGTTGATTTGGTTAGATAATACTTTTCACACTTTTCAATGTAGGAAGGAACTTGATATCCATTTGTCACTTAAGTTCATACTTGCAGCCAGGTAACATGTTAATTCTGCTCCATGGATTATAATCTTCTTCAAACTTGCCCTGTAGTTTGATCCTGGTGGGATTAGTGGTGGCAACATATATAAAAGTGGTATAGTCTGCATGCACTACAATAAAAGGTTACCTGGAAGTTATTTATTAGTTTACTTGTGTTTGAGGAGCCATGTGTGTTATCATGAAACTGCACCTTCAAGGTTGTTTTACTTCCACATTTCTTTTACTTAGTTTCCTTATATATTTCAGGATATTTCTTAATTTTAATTCGGTCTCCAGTGATTGTGACGTATTTATTTATTCTCTGGTGAGTTCATCCATTTTATCTTCCGTGATTTTTATTTTATTTTTTTCAATCACAGTTAATTGTCATCGTTTTTCCAGGTTTTTACACGATGTTCGTCCCTTCTCCTGGATTTGAATTTGAAGATGCAGTACCTACATAATTTGTTACTACCTGTGTCATTTTTCTGCACGAACAATATATAACTTGTCCACATGAGCCAAGCTGTACCTATTCATTTTTACCTGGGAATCCCTTATTTACATTGTTGCAATATATATCCATATGGGCACTTGTATTTAGTGCTACCATATGTTTTCAACAATACATAGTAGCAGAACTCAGGTCAGCCTGGCTTATTGGAATTATTTTAAACTTTAACAGTGCTCTTACAATATGTATAGCTGCTATTGTAGTATTGCCTCTATAATGTTTGTTTATTGCTCATTCATTGTTATTTCGAATAGTCTAATCTTATATGTTTTAGAGTGGCATACTAGGAGTACTTGAGCAGGAAAATGTCTTCACTTCTTCTTGGTGGCTTTGCTGACTGGAATCATTAAGCCAACTTAATACTTTTAAAGACATATTGTGTCCAAGTTTTTCGATACCGGTGGAAGCATAGTTAATTCTGTATATGTAGTAGTAAGGATAAAATATGTGCTGAAACTGAAAAAAAAACTTAACTGTAATATTATTAGAGGGTCTATAAACGTTTGATACTAAGTTTCTGCATAGAGATTTCATTCACAATAACTCATTGTATAGGGGTAAGTACCCGATTTTCCTTGACCAAATTTATGAACCACCTGTCAAGTTCTGTGCAATCAAGTTAATTTTACTTGGAAGTAAAGTAGTAGTTGTATACATCAACTACGCATTTACTTGGAAGTAAAGTAGTAGTTGTATACATCAACTACGCATTTACTTGGAAGTAAAGTAGTAGTTGTATACATCAACTACGCATTGTTTTTTTCTGCCTCTACGACGGCCAATTAAATTGAGTTCATCGATAATGGGAGGGCCATAGCTATCAGCCAAACAAGTATTGTGTATTATAAGGCATATGCAATCACTGTAGATACCGGTAGAATAACAAGTCTGTGGTATTTTTTCCGTGACTCAGATTACTTGCATGATTTTTTAAAATTCCTCGAGCGAATTTGAAGGTTGGGCTTTCGAACGTACGCCTTATTTAAAGTTCCTTTTTTCGGTTGATTCGAGACGGGAGTTTATCGGTTGGTCAGAGCAACGCTAAACGTGGGTCTGGTTGCGTATTAATCGTTGCAAATACCCCATATGGTCCATTTTTCGAAAAATATTCCACATAACATTAACTGTTGCCGTGCATTTGCATACAATTTTCAGGTCGCTCTTACCGTCAGCGCCGCGAGTGGCGACTTAGGTGAACCTATTAAAATTCTCGGGTGTTGGCAGCACTCCTTGCGGCAAACTGGGCAATCCTTTATGTAGTATCCCTGGTGGCGTCATAAAGCCCGAATCGCGCTTGAGATTCTCACAAAAAAAAGAAATGAAAGCTACACTCCGTAGGGTATTTTTTGTCCCCATACCCGTATGTGGCGCTGCTGTAACCCGCGAATTCAAATGTTGACGCAATTGCTTACAATTATGTTATTAAATGCGATAAAATATTTATTCATTATGTTCTGCTCCAATTATTTTTAATAAAATGTATGCTCCACCTTACAATACATATTTAAGCACGTGAATGCCGACTATATGTTAAAATGAACGCTGTAAACAAACAGTGGTGGCATCCATCTTGAATTCCGCCAAATTTTGGATTCCATCGCAGTACCAGTCGTTTGGACGTGACTGTTTTGGATTTCCCGTTTTCCGGTGTTTAAATCAGCGTTGAAAATAAGATAAGAAATCACAATGCCTGGCTGTAAGTATTGTGAAGCGATGTGGTGTCCGAATTTCTCTGGGAGCCGTCCAGATAGAGAAATATCTTTCTTCGGCTTTTCGAAGGATCTTGTGAGGTAAATATGCCCCGCTGGTGTAATAAGATGTGTAGTGTCTCTTTTCATTGTACTGATTTGGTGTCGTTTATTTTTTCGCAGTTTTCTGTATAACTTATTTTTAATTGGTGTTTTTTAGGGTGAAAGAGAGGTTTTGTCTTTGGGATGATCATCTAGCACGACAATAGGAGCTCGATTAGAGTACCCACTATTGTTGAGTGTTCTGAGCACTTCAGAGAGCCTGAAACTCCTTATCCTTAACTCTTCCTTATCCTCTCTTGAGGCTGGGTGTTATACCCAGTATCGTGGAGGGTGAGTTTCTCACATTATATTTTTTATTATCATTACGCTTGTTTGTATCTACAATTTCGCCGTTGATCACATGTGTCCATCATTACTTGCCCTGCATTTTTATTCATGTTCTATGATGATTTTCGGGACCTGGACAGGGAAGTGCTTTTCCAAGAACGTTTCGTTAGTAGTCAGTCTTTTATCATTGTTTTTAATTGTTTCCAACTTCGACGAATTGGCCAACGCCCCTTTCCGGTTTGACGCCTGAAGCTGTATATCATATTAAACCTTTTCTCGAAATGCTATGGCGTGCGTAAAAGGAAACTCAGTGTAAATTAGTCTTTGTAATTCCATCTCAGTTCACCCTACATCCATTGACCCTCACTTTCACGACATTGTCGCCATTGCATTCCATCGCCAACCATATTAAGAAACCCTGTACCAGAGAATGGTCCGGTTTTCTACTTTCAGAAAACTCCTGCACAAGATAATATTTCCCTCTTAAGTTTGGTATCCACTGTACTCTTCTTTTGAAATTAATCGTCTGGGTAATGAAAGCTAGTTAGCTATAATTGTGCTTGTGTAACCACAAAATTGCAAACTTAAGTTATGAAAACTCGGAATAGGTTTTAATTTGAAAATTTTCAGGGTTCTCAGAATTAAATGGCCCCTGCATGCTTGTTGGACATGAAGTTTTACTAATTTGATGCAAATCCTTTCTATTTCACTATTTTCACTTTGAAATGACGTACTTATGACTCCATTCAGTGCCTGTTTTTTCCTGTGGCATTATTTTATTTGTTGAAGAGTCACTGTCCCGGGTCCATCTAGCCATCTAGTCACAGATCCATGCACAGCCTACTCTTGCTTGATACATTGGTAATTTTCTCATTTTTATCTTTTAACATGCTTAATACTAACGTTCATATGGGCGGAAAGCATGTAAACGATAGTTTCTGGGTTGAGTGAACTTACAACTTGCTCACCTGAGGCACTGCCACCACCAGGGGCAAAAGAAATGGAGTCAATGTCATCACCATTTGCAATGACACCACCAGTGGCCACAGCAACAGAGGCAGTGGTAATGACAACAGCTGTGACAATGACATTGCTAGAGGCTACAGCATCGCATGTGTCTGATTCCGATTTGATTTACTCATGACATATTGAGACATTTTCTTTGTTTTTGTCAAGTTCCCTGGAGGCTCAAATAATGTTGCTTTATAATACAGCCCTTTTGGAATTTCAAATGAAATATGTGCCCTTATGTAATTCTTAAGAGTCATAGTTCATGGATTCCAACATGGAGGATAACAGGTTTTAATAGAAGTTAGTAAAAACCCTCTACATATGCAGGGCCCTATCCACCTATAATGTTTCTTTTTTCATCTCAGCGTACGTCCTACTTCATCCTATCCATAAAACATATTCTCTCTCTTTCTTCACTTTCCCCGCTGGCCCAAAATCCTTCCCTCTATCACGGCCTTGAGCAGCCCATCGCTCCTCGTTACCTCTTCCAGCCACTTACCCTGACTTCCCTCATCTCATCCAGAAGTGTCATCTCCTCACCAACCATAACACGCATTTCCTATTTTGTCTTCCTTTCCGTCCACCGCACCTTTTCCATTATCATCCACACACACACATCTTGAACGCCTGCAGCCTATTCTCATCTTCTTTTCTTAAGAGTCCAAGTTTCTGCCCCATACAACGATACATACCATATTAAACTCCTCACTGACCTCATCTTTATATCCTTACTCAAGGTCCCAGTCATCAGCTCCCTCCTATCGTTAAACGCATCTTTCGCTAGCACCATTCTCGTCCTTATGTCTTTGCTACTCTGTCCATTTTTTTCTAGCGTACTACCCAAGTAATTAAATTGCTCTAATTGCTCCATTTTTTGCTCACCCACTTTTAAAACCAGCCTCGCTTCCTTTGCCCTAGATAATTTCATCGCTTTTGTTTTCTTATGATTTATCTTCATTCCGTATTTACCGCACTGTAATTCTAATGCATCTACTAAAGTGTTAACCCTTCGAATATCGACTAACCAACGCCTGGTCCTCCTAGAATTTAACCTACTTCATCACCTGGCTTCCCACTTTTATTCCCATATTCAGCCCATGCCTCTCTTTCCATATCCTGGGCACAAATGTTAAAAAACAAAAACTACAAAGGGCAGCCCTACCTCAACCCGTGACCTACAATTGCCCGCCCTGTTTCTCTGTCAGCCACCCTCACCTGTGCTTTCTGAGACATAATTAAAGTACTTAAGAAACTCAGAAAGGATGTTATCAACTCAAACAGCTTTTCTTGCCTTCATCTCTCTTAATACCTTCTATATTTCGGTGTCAAGTATCTCCGGGCGGAGATTATCCTTCTCTGTTGCTCTCTCATCCTTTATATCCAAGTTAAAATGTCTATTACCGCTGTTAAATAGCTCTTCTACGTATTATATTCATCTACCTTGACTATCTTCATGTTCTATTAATATCTTACCTGTTTTGTCCATAACCTTTTTTTTAGTGTGCCCTCTCTTAGCACCCGATATTTTCCCTTCAGCGTATAGAGCACACATTTCCCCTCATTCTGTAGCATTCCCATTTGTTCGCATTGAAGGATAGTTAATTAAGTTAATCGTTTATAAGAGTGATTCGAAGAGGATGCCAAGGACTTTGAAATCCCCGGCATCAATTTCACTTTCATTTCCCCCAGCCCCGCATAAAAGAGGTGAACTTCGACCAGCACACTTTCCCTCTTTTATCCGTCGACGCGATTGAAAACAAAGGGAACTGCCGATAATTCCTTACCTTAACTGAATAATGGTGGGGAGGGATGGGTGATTCCTTCCGACCCCGCCAGCCTTCCTACCATTCACCGTCCTCTCATTTGCCGGCCTCACTTCCGACTTCCATCCCTCCAAAACTTCTTCCTATCAACCCCCCTCAATCCCACCCTCTCTCGGCCCCTCCGCCATCCTCCCGTTCCTCTCGTGCACCTCCGATCTGCTTGCTGTCCCTCTCATATAAAAATTTCCGAGCCATCTCCGGTCTAAAGGGAGAGGGGGGACTCGGGGTTTGAGGGGACAGCATCGCCGAAGGGGAGAGGACGGGGAGGACGAGGTTTGAAGGAGACGGGCAGACTGACAAATGGCTTCATTAAACACACGACACTGAGTTAAGGAGGTCGGCTGGGACGGATTCACACCCTCCGAGAAAGAAAGGACCTTCTTCCCTCCCCCATCCGATCTTTTTCCCTCCGCTACTCTCCCTGCTGTCCGCCGACTAGCCTCCCATTCGCCACACTTCCAGCAAAGCCTTCAGAAGATTCAAATGTACTATTTCTTTGTCTAGTTCCCGGCATGAAATGTCTCCAAGTGTATTCACTGAGGTAGCACTCGTTTTGTGTAACGTAAACCCATTCTTCATTCATTCATTTCTTCCGGGAGATATCCCAGCAGCGCGTTAAGCCGATGTCTGTGAAGCCACGTTTTCATGTTCGAGTACTTGGTATTTCATGAAAGCGGGCGGTAATATATGAAATATGAAATTCCTGTTTTTCAATCTCAAAACGTGCCCTATATGATATAAAATCATATTAATATTGTTAAAAAATTTCATTTTATAAATTAAACAAGGATTTCTGGATAGGTAATGTGCTCGTTTATTAAAATGATCGATTAAAAGATAAACAAGCACAATTCTTCAAATGCCCGAGGCCAAAATATTAAGTTTTTCTTACTTCTAATTAATATGCAAAGTTCACATCCTGTATTTCTAATGCCTGAAACGAAACAGCTGATAATATGGGTGCTGCCAATGATCAAAAGTTTGTAAAACTTAATCTTTATAGCACACGTCTGATTTGCTATTATGGATTCCGAAGAGTAATGAGATCTGGTGATAACGGACAATTTTCTTCTCTATATTAATTTTCGTTAAATGGCTCAAAGTGCCCACAGTTTACTGAGACATCTTTATCAATAACAAACTATAACCAGGTCTGATTTTCGTAAGCAAGACTGATTTTACATCAATGATAGATTTAAAAAAATCGATGGAGGCATCATTAAGCAGAAAAAAAACCGACTGGAACGTCCATAAAAGTGCTGTTTCAAATTAAAATTGGTGCTATCAAGCAAGGAAAGATATTTCAGAGCACAATTTATGCAAATGGAACGCAATTAATCCGTATCGTGACAAAAACTGCTGTTTGTTTCATATTTACTTTATTACATAGGTTATATTTTCTACGAGCACGCGAATGCTTCCCATGTGAAAATACATATTTATGTTTAAATAATTTATCAAACTTGATTAGATATTTTTGTTGAAGGCACTGACAGCAAACATCCTAGTTGATACGAAAATAATACTGGACATAGTCATGGACCAAGTTTGTGTAATCAGACTACAGCCTATGATACTAAGATTCTTGCTTCAAGTAGGTGGGTAGCACCTGATTTAAGTCTGGATGATGTTCTCAAAACCCAGAGCATAGCTTGAAATTGATGATTTGACATAAAATCAAAATTGCACCCTACAATGAAAATGCAAGTTCTACACGTATGATGATATGCTATGTTTCATGGAGGAACGTGAGTTTTACTTCCAACAGTTGTTAAACCGGCCTTTGGTTCATTACTTTTCCCGCATGCTTATTAGCATTGTAAGAAAGGGCTCTATGAGAGCCAAGGATGACAAAATGCGGAAGAATGTTATCACAGTAACTCGAATTAATCTACCATTATCCTCCTGACATAATTTCGAAAACAAATTTTCATAAGAACGACCGTGTTTCCCTGTAATAAGTATAAATTGATAGATAAATAACCTTTCGATAAATCTTACTCGAAACGTTAAAATTAAATTTAGGCTAATTTGGTGACGCAATAAATTGTTAGAAAATTCATCAGCAAGCATTTAAATCAACAGAAGAGTGTATTACAAACTTTACGTTTATAGAATTTGGACGACAATGTGTCGGAGAACTAAATCCCTTCACCAGTTTCCACAGTTCCGTTGATGACAGAATAATAGGCTAATTAAGATAAGCAAAAACTGAATGTCAAATGTTCGGCAGGGTATCCCCTACGGCGAACTAATAAATAACTCGAACAAAAACGCAAATAACTCAAGTCTGAATGCAGGACAAAGGAGGCGCTTCGGTCAAAATAAAAGTCATAAAAGGTATTAAGAACTGGATTCGAAAGAAGGATGAAAAAACTGAAAATGGTCGGATATTTACTCGTAAATATTCGATCACGAATAAATTGGCAGGAAAGGAATAAGAGAGGATGGGATTGGATAATTCGTAAAGGGAAAGGGTATATTTTAGGGGAAATGTGGAAGATATACCAGGTAGAGAATTTCAACTAAGAGAAAAATATATAATCCAGGGATTGATAAATGCGTAGAAGACTGCACTGTCAAAGGGCGTGATTGGAGCATGCCATTATAAAAAAGAAAAAATAAAGAGGATTATTAAGTAACTTAGTGCAGTGGAGTAGCATCAATATGTAGCTGTCTTTTTCAACAAAAATTATATAAGGAAAAACACATTTTTATTTTTAAGCCGTGTCCAAACTCGTTAGGCATTAGGGAGTATGGATTTGGCTACTTAAATTTTGGGCAGCTAACAGAAAGGGAACTTGAGTTTGGACGCCCTTCGCATGTGTCGACATCTGCTGAGCTGGAAGCAAACGAATGACAAGGGAAATACGGAATACGATGTTTTGAATAAATGACCCTCATGACCAGTGCTGTTTGAAATTGGATTGCGATTATAATATATTTCCGCATTATTTTCGTAGTTTCGCAATATTATGTAGTTAATTCGAAACATTGAGATTTATATAGTTAGATTCCGTGACTTACAGAGTACAGTATAGCACGTACTTATAGCTTCAGATCAATATGTTTGTATCGTTTTAAGTTCGTGGTTTGCATCAATGTTTGTTTCCTTTTGGTAGATTGCGATTCGTGTTGGACTGAGTAGTTTATTAAATTTGTGATTGCGTATCTTTTCCGTGTCTTTTAGCAGTATAAAGCAGATATTTTTAGTTTTTGTTCAATCTGTATGTATCTTTTTAAGTTCGTGGTTGTATCAATGTTTTTGGTAGATAGCGATTTGTGTTGGACTGAGCAGTTTATTAAATTTGTGATTGTGTATGTATCCGTGCCTTTTATCATTATAAAGCACGTATTTTTAGTTTTTATTCATTTTTCTTGTATTAACTTTCGCCGCTATGGCAGATAACGATTCGTGTTAGACTGAGCAGTTAATTGCGTTTGTGATCATGTAGGTAATAGCTTCAATTCCAATTTTATATTATCTCTGTACTGTTCTTTCCTTTTGCGTGCATTATTAATAGCTAAGTCTATTTACGGTGATACCCAGCCACCGCATGATGTCTATTTAGTATTGGACATTCTTTGGATGTTCATAGGATGAGATCCTATAAGGTTCAGGCAGTGATATCCATATTTAGGCCACGAAATGGTGTCCAATGGACATGATGTAAAATAAATCTTAAATAATAATATTAATTACATCTATTTACAATTTCCTAATGGTACAGGAGCTTCGTCTACAGTCATAAAACTATCTTCTGCTTACTATAATTGAAGTATTAGGTTTTGGTTGTAGGTGAATGGGGTTTGAAGACTAACTATTGTGGGGAAGAACTATTATAGCTTGCCGTTTTTTGAGTGTTTCTTTTGTATTGTAGTTACTTTTTAGTTTCGTTAAAAACTTGCAACATTGTAAACTTTATTTAGAAGCGTAGGGGTATAGTTTTTTGTTAGTTTATATTTTTAGTTTAGATCCGCCTAATCCTTTCTAGCTATAATTAACTGTTTGGTTGATTGATTCGTTACTCCCAAACACGAAATTTTAATTTAAAAAATATCTAACATGCGCAAGACAAAATAAAAAATCTGATTTGTAAACATTCAAAATACTTCCCCGCTATGACACTTGCATATTCTGTCTCACTCCTTGATATGAACGTCTCAGTCAGCTCGTTGCTGCCGAAGATGAAATTTATAACATAAATCAATATAACATTTATCATTCATTAAATATATTCTTAAGAACTCACGCCTTTCCATTCAAAACAAATAACCTCTCCGCCATATTTACTGCAATCCCACTCATTCCACTACTTGTCACACTTTTACTACTCGGAATTATGGGAAATTCAAAATGGTGGCAAATTTAGGAAGGACTACTTGTACCCTAAATCTGGCGAGCGATTTGGCTGCCCAAATCCGCTCCCTTAGGCTGCCTAACGAGTTTGGACACACTTCAAGATGACTTCCTCCCTAAATTTCCGGATTTAGGTACCTAACTGGCGAGTTTGGACACGGCTTTATCCAGTCCTCCCGCCCGCATCAACAACAGAGACCAGAGTGAACGCTGACGTTTAAGTTTCATCCTTCCTTCAAAACTAAAAAAAAATTCTCCACCGAAGTAATTACTTCAAAAATCTACGCTAATATCCTGCTTCACGCCATTTTGCCAAAGAAAAATATGCCTCGTTTCTCGAGGCTATAAAATAATTGAATTCAAATAACTCTCGCAAAGAGAATCTGCGGGCTAAAACGGAACTCAAAACGGGACAAAAACGAAATTATGGGAAAAATAAAGAAGCGCGGTGGGATCATGGGAAATCGTGAAGGCGAAAGGAAGAAGATGGGATCACAATAAAAGAGAGGAGTGAGGAAAGGAGGAGAAAGTTTGGAAGACGCAAAAGGAAAGGGACGGAAGAAAGGAAGAAAAAGGGCAGAAGTAGGGGAAGAAGAAAGAGGTTTTGGAATGGAAAAGAGGGATGCTGGATGAAGTGGTGGGAGGGGAGGCAGTTAAAGAACTGAGGCGCCGGGAGCGATGGAGAAATTGAGAGATGAGAGAGGACGGAGGGTGGGGGAGGGAGAGGGGAAGGAAGGTAGAGGGAAAGGGGAAGGCTGGGCTTAAGGTTTTGCGCTGAAGGGACGGAGAGGAAGGAAGGAAACAAGGGGAGGATGGGGAATGCGGGGGAATCAGTACGGAGAAGGGTGTGGGGAGGGGAGGACGAGAGGGTGGGAGGTTTGAGGAGGGCCGAGTCCCAGACTCGAGGCGGCCTCGTGCGATGATAAACAGTGGCCGCAGGAGAATGAGAGTGCGCGCCACTAAATGGTACGAATGGAATCAAAACGCCGTTAAAGATCGAGCTTTTTGAAATGGTACGGAAATAGAGGGAAATGCGTGGGGTGGTGAGCTTCGGAAAATGAGGCAGAAGGAGTGGGGAAGGGGGGCGGTTGGGAGGGAAAATGGAAAGAAAGCACTTGGGAGGGTCGGCGAGAAAGGAGAAATGTCGTTCAGATTGAAGGAAAACAAATCCCTTGCGAAGATCAGAGAAAATTGAAATAGAAAGCATCTAGCGGGGATTTTTCCTTTTAATAAGTTCGATGCGCGCAAATGGGTAATGGCCGAGGATTACTTGAGCCCATTGCCTTCAATGACGCACTTTCAACTGTTTACGTGGGATTTTTTTTTAAGTTGCACCTATATTGTAAAAGCTATCATTCGAAGCTTTTGTACAGAATTATTTCAGCGTGAGAAAAATGTTTAATTCAATGAATGTAATTTTTTATCCGATTTTTGTACGTCAACTGATAAAATAATTGCCAAAATTAAATACTCCCTAGATAGTAAAAAAAATTAAATCAGCCAATAACCTTTCCGCGCATGTACTGATGCCAATGAAATGGAATAAACGTGGAATAAATGGAATGGAATAAATGGAAACTGCTGTCACTTATTTATGAAGATATGATTGCAATGAATTAATTCAACGGAATAACTTTCTAAAAGGTTCAGAGACCGGTGATTTATGACATGCCGATTCAAGTAGATACATTAAAGGTAATAGCGTGTTATCCAAAAGCAAACGGAGCTGCTTTATTACGAAGTTTTTTTCTTTCGAGAGATTCCAATGTCTCAACTTCTTTTGATATTCTTCGCAGACGATCTTAATGGCTTGTAGTTTTCGGCGCGTTCCTGGATACAGTCAAAGGGTACCGAACCCTTTGATACTAAGATCGGAATGTGTTGAAGGGAAAACGCGCGTGATGAGAAGGAAACCAGTCGATTTTACGGAGAACAAAAAAAATATAGAAAATAATCCTCCGTGGCTAAATCTTTTAAAACGTTACTGAGCAGTGCTATGAGAGTGGAAATGATGGCATCAGCCGAAAGAGAAATTTACTTTTCCCAACAGTTTTTACTGATAGTATTAAAATGCAATTCATATCTTTGGGTTATTAATAGTTTAAGCTTTTATTACAAAGAAAGAACAAATAAAACTTGCTCAGAAGATACATGGCATTTCAACATATTTTTATTCAAACTCTTGCTTAGGCTCCTAGTGAAATTCACAAATCCGTTATAAAGAATGGACAAAAGTGGGGTTTATGCATAAAGTGTAGCGGTGTCTACATAGGACAGACGGGGTGAAACTTCGGCAGGAGGAGAAAAGAACACTTAAAGACATTTAAAAATATAAATGACAATAACAGTAATTTTGCTAAACATATAATATGAAATTACCATAATGAATGATTTTAATCTGGAAATTTTAAAATTAAATAACGACAACCGAGAACTTAACTCGCGAGAATAGTTGTAAATTTTAAAATGCATGAATGCCCAGAGATCACCCTCATCAATGAGTACCTTTACCCGGCCTTCTCCACTATACTGACCTCCGTTTCGGGTAAAAAATGAAAAATCCGCTCTCCTCCCCTCCTATTCCCCCACCCCCTTCCACTGACGTCACATAACTACTAAATAAATGAGAGTTTCCCAGACCCTAGCATCTGGTGATGATTATTCATTGAAACCCGGGTCGCGTGAGTGGGAAAAAATCTGTGGTGTGTAAAGGTTTGAATAAAGATTTGTTACATTTGCAAATAATTAACTTTAAGACATGTTAACACAATCTGTGCCGGAATCAAAATCGGCCATTCAGGGCATATGAGCTCATGTTATATTTGCGACTACATCCATCAACTCTTTATCAACTACTTCTCTCAGGATTATTTTGCAAACATATGAGGTCTAACCGAAAAGTATACCATATCCATAATTATTAATGAAGGTTTTGACGATATTCCATTTATTTAGCAGTAAAGGGATCACTAATTCTATGTATTTGGCACCATTCAGAACTGTGATTAAGAATAAAAAAGATATCGCCAACTTTTGTCAACAAATAACATGTACAATTTCCCACTGTTCGTATGGGGTAGATGAACTTTAAGATGTACATTCTGGTAGGAATATTTTTTTAATATCCACAAGATTAGTCGTATGTCATTCCAGGAGAACAAGATTGAAAACTGTTCACATTGAACTATTTGACCGTCTTAGCATATGGAATTTGCCTTTTATTGCGGTTGTGTTAGCAACCTCGAGGGTTTAAGTTGGAACTGGGGGTGAGATGAAGGGTCTACACAAATAAAATTAAGCGTTGTTTTTTTTACCTTGAATGCATCATACCTTTCAAAACACTATGCATCACAGCGTTTATGTCATGAAAAAATTAGGTTTTTCCTATTACGAGAGGTAAGATAGAGCAGATTTGAAGTTTTACTTGTTTAAAAATGCAACCCTTACTTATTTAACCACTTTGAGCATCCATCCATTAAGATGACGATATGATGTTTTAAACCAAGCATGGGGATACCCTTAGGCCAACTATTACTTTGCTTCCATACGTATCAGTAACCGTGTGTGAACCTAAACATATGCGGTAGGTTTGTCTGCTTTTCCGTTAACTTTTTATTTAACTGAACTGGCTATTCATAGTGGAAAATGTTTGCCTAAGTCCCTCACAAGCCGCAGTTCCCATTCCGTGGAAAATATTTCCGAGGACTGGGAATCGAACCACGGATTTTCGAGCCGAGGGTCCATGGTTCCTTTCTCCTTTGACAATCACCTATTAGAGACTCCTTTCACAGGCGTGCCTTTCTCATGACTAAACAGACCACTCCAAACCTTCGAAGCAATCTCTCATACCTGGTCAGCTGCCCTATCTCAGCGTCATAAACTCAGTCCCGGTCACTCCATATTCCTGGGACTACAAACGTACCCGTCCTTTTCCTTCAGTTGATTAACGGCTTGGAGCATCGGCGAGACATCATTTGGAAATGCCGCCATCATCGAGTAGGCATGCGTGTATAAATCTATACATGTATGTGACGGCATCAGTCACAAGCGACGAAAGATGGTTCGGTCGCGCACCCGAAAATGACTGAAAAAAATAACTGCTAGCAGTCCTCCTTCCCCTCCGTTTGGCTCCTCGCGTCCTCGGCCCTACCCTTCCTTAGGTCTTGAGAAGTGGGTAGCATCATTTGGAAATGCCGGCAACCATGCGTGTATATATCTGTACATTTATATGTCGGCATCAGTCGCAAAGCGATGGATGAATGGTTAAGACCGCGCACCCGAAAATGATTTCTCGTCCACCTCACCACCAGTTCGGGGTTCTCGCGTCCCGTGCCTTCCTCTTCCATCTCCCTCATCTTCCCCTTACACTGTTCCCCTCTCTCTCTCCCAGTCCGATCAAGAAACCCGCGTCGCCTCGAAATCTGTTCCTACCATTTATAAGTCTCGACCCTTTCCTCCTCTGCCAACCCTCCTTTTGTCTCGCCTCCTCCGACTGCGCCTACGTCTGACTGTCTCCCGTCGCCACAAATCAAAGGACGCGCCGTACTCCTTTATTTTCTCTTCTCTTCCCGTTCCTTTTTACCTCCTCCGACCGAAAAGACTTGATATGCCACGGGGGAAGGACTCAAGGATATATCAAGCATGACTCGGGATCATAATTAATGCCGGGATATTATTCCACTTCTCTGAAAACGAGGTGGCGACGCCGCAGATGACTTGAGGGTAAGAGGAGAACGACGAAAAATTAAATACAGGTATCATTGAGAGATTATAGAGATGAAAAACTAAGTTTCACATCAAGTGGCGAAAGCTACGACTGCTGTTCATGGAAAGATATACTGTTCCGCATTTTGAGTCGTCCGTCGAAATGTAATTCCTGGGAATAAATCTGAACTTGGGACGACAATACCAAAATTATCGATGAATAGTAAGATAAATGCGACTAGCATAATATGCATGTCACCGATGAAGAATTCCAAGGAAGGGGTGGCCGCAAAAGGTATTTCGCGAAAACTTTGAGGCGTAGAAGAGTCTGATTTAATAAACACATTCTTAAAAATAATAGCCTCCTGAAAAATAAACATAAAAGAAAGCAAAAAAATGGGAATAATTACCGAAGGAAGACCAAGGATGTAATACTACAGGCATAATAAAGCATGTCAAAATATGGAATTATGAAGGGATGAATCGATTAGTTGAAAAGAGTGAATAGCAGCAGCAAATCAGTATTCGGATCGACGACTGCTCGTGAATTGAATATACGACATGACCCGTTTGTACCATTAATGTAGCGCGTAGCTGCGAGAGGAAAACTGGAATTATTCCCGTAATCTAATCAGCAATACCAATCGAGTAACACTGGTTACGATTAGTATTTTTATGAACAGTGCTGGACAAGTTTTGAGACTGCACTCCTTGGTATCGTCTGCACGGAATTTTCTTAGGAAACAGTAACCATAATCATACATTGACTGAACCACGGAAGCAGTAGGATATAACTTAACTTCACTCTGAAACCCCAATGTCAATTATTACCGTCAAAAAATGAGGCTCAAAAAAGTAGTAGGCATTGTGGCCATTAAACAGTGATGCTTACCTTATACCACAGACATGTGACTGATTCGGAAAGTTTTTCCCAAAACGTAAACACAGAGCCTTTTCCTTCTCAACCATCCTGCCATATTAACCTCACTCAGCATCACATACCGCGCTTTATTGCCATATTCTCGCAGAATATAACGTTCTGCATTGAAATTGGGTGTTAATGCATGCAAATTACGCCGAAAATCTAAGTTATCTACAAACTTCCGAGCTGTGTAAGTGACCCAAGTACAAAAACACCCATGTTGATTTTTTTCAGCAGTTATATTTTGTCAATATCGACAGTGACTCATGGTGACTATCAATACATTGTCACGCGGACTAGAAACCAAATCAATGCTAAGTTTTAACACGTGCAGCATTTGAAAATTAAATCCGTTCTCACAGTCGCAATAGCCTGCTTATCTGCCGTGGCACAGAATTAGAATCGTTTAAGACTCATAATCACATAGAAAGATTCAAAAGAATAAGTTTTGCAATTAAGTACAATGGGCCTAAACCCACGTGAATAAAAGATCTACATTCCCACCAAGGTAAACGCCATGAGCGTCTCAAATTAGAGCCAATGATCATAATCTTTGTGGGGCAAGGAGTTGACATAATCATTCAACGCGCTCGTTACCAGCGTCATTCGATTGAAAGGTACTTGCACAAGGGAGACATATTTTTGTATTATTTCAACTCTACAGCCAGCGATGAGGGGAAACTAGCATTCCACAAGTTCCCTGGAAAGTGTGTACATAGAAGTAGAAGTATATTAGTAATTCATGTGTAGCAAATTATATTAAAAGGTTAAAATAAATAATTTTTCTTATAAAACTATTTGAAATGCATCTAACACCATCTAAAACCAATAAATGAGAAAATGTAATATATAAGGAATATGAATTAATGCTTACACATTTTTAACCTTCCAACTACATTTTAAACATCATTCCAATATTACTATTCCATCTCACATATAATGATTACATTTATTGCGTATGCATAACGTTACTGCATGTTTTGATAATGCAAATCATGGATTAAGATGCATAAAGGTGGTCTAAAATCAACACTATCGTAATAATCCTGAAATAGAACTTATATAATACAAAGCCGCAAACACACAATGAGATTCTGAGTAATCAATTCAACACCTTGGCTTCGACCGGCGTCTTTGAAGAACATGATCCAGCTCTTAAAGCTTCTGGAAATATCAATATTCAGTCCCACGACTGCCGGGCAACGCAGTCAGAACTGGCAAAACATAATTCCCTCCCGAAAGTTATTAATCACCGACGAAAACAGGAGGATGGGGCAGAGTAAGGTTCTTTTTTATTCTCTGCCCTCCGTTATGACGGCCATGCCTTTACATAAAAATGTCGCGGGATGGTAGGTATTCATCCGGTGGGAAGTTAATGATGAAAACAAAACACCGTCGAAAAAGGGTAGCCCGAATGCCGGCGGACATGTGACGGCGGTGGAGGTTGGACGACAGTTGGATATCAAATAATTCCTTCGTCCTTTTCGGAGACGTTTACGATCCTCCTCTCCCGGACGGGCAATACCAATTATGAAGGCCGCGTTCAACTATTTCATCAATCACGGGTGAGTTGTCCGCCATTTACCCTTTCCAAGACCTCCAATTAAAACGCGTGGATGGAGAGAGTGAAGAGGAATCAGGGAGCTACGGATGAAATTCCAGGGTGTTTAATAACCATGTGCACATGTCAGTTGGCGGTTGAATATCATAAAATAAAAGCAGGAGGGTAAGATAATGGGGCTGGAGAAATATATCAGGGAAAGAAGCGATTCCAAAGCCACAAACTGGCAAACAGAAGGCCTTTCAGGGGGCAAAGTTGGGATGATTTTTGGGAGAGAGTATTGGCACAAAAGTTGAATATTCTTCATTTCACACGATGGACTTAAGTCACTGAAACTAATGAGGCGATTCAAGACATAAAAGCGCTCTTTGCATTTTAGACTATAATTAATTCAATACTTCTTCACTTCCATCTCCCATCAATACACTATCGAAATAGAGGAAATAAATTAAGCAAGCTGTGGCAAAATATTCGCAAAACATCTATTGCCGCGTCAAAGAAATTTAATGTTTTCTTCATCATCCCTTTTCTTCATTTTTCCTACAATTTTTCTTTCTATGACAACGTAAAAGAGGACAAAAATTGCCCCAAAATTAACAAGTAAGGAAACGTTCGTAATTGCTTAATTTTTACAATCAAGAAGAATCCGCCCAGAAAACAGCTGTCAATAGTCACCGCTCAGAACAAATAAAGAGACACAAGAAAAAAATCAGGAAAATACTAAACTGAGAGAAGAGTAAAACGTGAGATCTTCGGGGCATTTAATTTCTGGTTCTATTCAGAACTACCAACTATTGATGAAGTTGGGCACAGTCCATCTCTATGCTGGAATAGAGCTTCCTCCACAAAGGAGACGAATAATTACCAAAATATAACTACGTCAATTCTTCTCCCACACACACACATTATCCTCAACATGGAGATCAGTTTCAAGTAATCAGGTTTGAAGGAATCAACTTGCTGCAGCCATTCAAACCTTTCACACAGAAAACTCACCCCTTACTCAGCTCCAGCACGTCCGGAATTCAGATAGTTATCGAGACGGGGTAGATCGCTCCTTTTTCAGAAACGATTTCGGTTTCTAAGTTCGACTGCCAGAATTACCTTCACAATCACACCACTACAATTTTAACAGATTTAACACGGATTTAACTACAGATACGTTTACGTTTACACATCGTTCACACATACTACGTTTACGCTCTTTTGAAATTACGCCTAGCATTTATTAAACTCCCTTATTGTTCGGGGGAAAAACGAATTCCCATACCTATCCGTTCGGAAAAATATCTCTCTTAGTTTATCGTTTCTGTCGGACCTGGAAATATAGTGGGGTTCTAATATGATGTTCTCCTTGTCGCTCTAAAAGATATCTATTCTTAATTTCTCAAGTAATCTAAGCCTAGCGCGCAGCCTCCGAGTCTCTAGCGGCTCCCAGCCTAATTCGTTTAACATCTGTGTAACGCTGTCTGTACGCCCGTAGCAGTTTTTGACGAAACGTGCAGCTTTCCTTTGTATTTTATTAAGTTCCCGGATTAAGTCTTTCTGCACCGGATCCCATATGCTCTCTGCATATTCAAAGTGTGGCCGGACGAGTGAGAAATAGTACCTCTCTTTTACTTTTTCATCTGAAAATCTTCCCACAATACCCTTGACGAATCCTAGCTTCTAGACAAATATTTCTTATATGTGTTCCCCACGATAGGTTCGAGGTTATCGTAACTCCCAGGTACTTCACTTCATCTGTCGCCCTTATGTTAACACCATCCACAGGATATACATAGGGATAGTTGGACGACCTCCGCAAGAAATGTACCGCCGTGCATTTGCTCAGATTAAGTTTGAGTCCCCACTCTTGGCTCCACACATGAACGTCGTTTAAATCCGATGATAGAATTTCAAAGTCAGAGTGATCACTAATTTCGCGATAGATGACAGCGTCGTCAGCAAATAAACGTATTTTACTGCTTATTCGAGAGCATAGGTCATTTATGTATATAATGAACAAAAGGGGGCCGATTACGCTTCCTTGTGGGACACCTGATGTCTCTTTAACTACATCAGAGCTAATTCCGTCAAGAACTACTTTTTGCTTACGATCACTCAGAAAGTCGCGTATCTAGTTTACTACTGTTTCGTTCAGCCCGCATGACTGTAATTTGTATAAAAGTGTGTTGTGAGGTACCGTGTCGAAAGCTTTCTTAAAATCCAGGAATAATGCGTCCACTTGTCTTTTCGATTTACCAGATTTGAGAACGTCATGAAGAAAGAGCGCGAGCTGTGTTTCACATGATCTACCTTTCCGAAAGCCGTGCTGACAGCCATCGAGGAAGTTACGACTGTCCAGGAACGTCATGATATTGCTAACTACGATATGTTCGAGTATCTTGCCTATAATCGACGTTAATGAAATTGGTCGATAGTTCCCTGGGTCGTGTCTGTTTCCCTTTTTGAATATCGGTGTAACGTTTGCAATTTTCCAGTGTAATGGTATATTTCCTTCAGACAATTACTTCTTGAATATTATGTCTAAGAACGGTACGATCTGTGGCGCTAACTCCTTGAGGACACGCGCGGGTATTCCCTCCGGTCCCGGAGATTTACTATTTTTTATCGACTGTAGCTGTTTAGTTATCCCATCGCGTTGAATAGTGATTTCTTTCATCGGTTCCTCAGTGAATGAAATGTCAAAATTACATGCAGTATCGTCTGTAGTATATACACTTTCGAAGTAGGAATTTAATGTGTTAGCTTTGTCAATATTTTCGGTGACAAGTTTGCCATCTTTATCAAATAACGAATCTACGGTTGAAGATTTTCCCTGAAGCTCTCTCGCATATGACCAAAAAGATTTCGAATTTTCTTCGAGTAATTCACCGAGTACTTTTTTCTTGAAATTTCGCAATGCAGTTCGCATTGATTTCTTGGTTTTTGAGCGTTGCGCAGCGTAACTTTCTTTTGCTTCAAGTTCCTTCGATTTGTCACCTAACGTAATGGACTTTTTGAACAAGTTGTACAGTTTTCTCTGTCTCTTAAGGTCCCTCCTAACATCGTTGTTATACCGGCGAGGTTCTTTACTATCACATTTCAATTTTTTCGGAATATATTCGTTGATTCCCTGGCGTAGAATTTCTAAGAAATATTTCCATGATGCATCAGTGCTTTTATCCTCTGTTTTAGCTACGAAGTCCGTGTACGAATCATTAAGCGTCTCGCCAAATTTTATGAAGTTGCATTTATCAAATAAATAAATATTGCGTTTCGGTTTTATAGCAGACTCTGCTTCAATTTGTAAGGTTGCAAAAATTACTCTGTGATCACTTATGCCGTCAATAATATCGAGTTGTTTTATCAACTTAGGATGGCTAACTGCGAAAAGGTCTAATATTTTATTTCCTCTCGTAGGTTTGTCGACTACTTGGGCAAGTGAGTGATTAGCAAGTGTGTTGAGTAAGATCTCGTTGATTTCCCTATTCCTTGAATTCGGTTTTACAGTGTAAGAATCCCAATTTATAGATGGCAGATTAAAATCTCCCCCAAAAATTATTACACTTTTACTGTCTCTCAAAGTAAATGCGGATATTTGATTTTCTAATCGGTAAATAATATCAGCTTCGGAGTTTTAAGGTCTATAAAAAGAGCAAACATGTATACTCCTTTTGTTTTGTTGTTTAATTGTACACCATACGCTTTCTATTTCATTGTCAGTTATTTCGTGGGCGGTGCTTAGTAAATGTGATTTAACTGCTAGAAAAACTCCGCCACCTGTCCTATCGCTTCGATCGCATCTGTATATTTTATATCCTGGAGGAAAAACTTCGCTGTCGCTTATATCCTCTGTAAGCCAGCTCTCCGTTCCTATGACCACGTCTGCGTCCTGAAATATATGCTCGATTTCAGCGCGCTTGTTTTTAACGCTACGGCAATTAACTACTACAAAGTTAATGTCATATTTTGTAGATTGAGTGTCGGTTGGTTCTTTTCCACGCTTATGGGTATTAGGTGGGCGAATTTCACTGGAAGTGCTTATTACATTTGATATAATTTCTTTCGCTGGAGTTCGCGTTTTGGGAATATTGTCGCTTTTTTCCGGCTTTAGCCCTCCTAAGTTTACTTGGATGTGAAAATTTTCGCTATGCGGACTTCCTCGGAGGCTACGTTTGGTTGGCACCACCTCACACGCAGCAATAACGGACGCAATTCGTTTTTTTGTTTATGACTACTTGCTTCACTATCTCAGCATCATAATAATGATTTTCTCATTAAGTTCACTTAGGTTACTTATAAACTTAATTTTCCTCTACAATTCCGGTCACCTTCCTTTCTGGAGGGGTACAAAATTAGTTTTTCAGTTTTCGATTTGACGTATTCCGCTGAAATGGAAGTAGCCAAAAGAGAACTGCTATGAAATAATCTACGTTAATTGTGAAATAACGAGCAACATACTTTGTGGCGAGAGGGAACCTGCTTGCTTCCAGGATCGGCTGAAAAGGGTCCGTCGGTCACGGAGTCCCAGTCGGTACGGAAATGTTGCGATATCGGTGGGTTTGCGAGCATAACGGATTGGTACGGAATTGAGAAAATAAAGGACGAATTCCCTGGTATGGGGGCTAATCAGTTGGTTAAAGTCCAACTATTTTTAAAAACAGTGCTTAAAAGAGTACCCAAAATAACTTCGAAAGATTCTATACTAATGTATTATATTAATACTCGATACCTACCTAGGTTTGAAGGAATGGTATCTGTAGGAACTTGTTACCCACTAAAGGGGAGAGAATCCTCTACCTGTTCGGAGGGCTGCCCTTTCCATGGTCAGTAAAGGCTAGGCAAAGGAAGGGTGAGCCACCCATGGGTTTTCGAGGTCTACGTGAGAAAACTTCGTGAAAGTTGTGCGCATTATTTCTCTTTACAACCTCTTCAGTTAAGCCACATTCTTAAGGACGAATAACTCCTTCACCCTTTTTGACTAGAAAAGGGTCGCTTTCAGTAGTTGGAAGTTTGCCATCCTCTCATCGGGAATCTTGTGCATGAAGGGTGAACTGACGGTTTCTTTTTGGGAGAGAAATGCTGCGAAAGAAGAGCCATAACTAGAAGTGGCGAAATTTATTACTTTTTTTTAATTCAAGGAAAACACATCACTTGAAGAGTGCAAAAATGTGTTTTCAACGCGAGCTCACTTATCTGTTCAGTTTCCAATTTGCTGTTTATAGTTAACGAAAGAAGGGAATCAAACCGTCATATATGGTATAAAATGGACATTATTTTTATAAAAAGGCAGCAAAGCACTAAATCCCAGGATACCAGAGGATAACGACACTGTGGATAATGATGAGAAAGGATACACCATATTAAGATCAGTAATTGATGCTGCAGTAAAGAATTTGCAGAAAAAAAGGCGCCAGGGGTCGATGAAATTCCCTCGGAGTTTCATAAGTATGCAGGAGTTTGGACTCGGAATAAGCTATACAGATTGATACCTGATATTTATTCAAGTGTGTAAATGCCAACGGACATTAAAAAGAATGTAACAATACCTATCCCCAAGAAGAAAAGAGCCGAGAGATGCGAATATTTTAGAACAATTAACCTTACAGCACATCCATCGAAAACTCTGACCAGAATCATTTACAGGAGGATGGAACAGAAGATGGAAGAATTCCTGGATGAAGACCAATTCGGATTTAGGGGGAAAGAAGGGGAACGAGGGAAGCTATTTTATCCCTCAGACTTATCACAGAGAAGAATATTCAAAAGGACCACCTAACATTTATTTGCTTCATCATCCTAGAGAATGCATTTGACAACGAGGACTGGAACAAAATGCTGACTACACTGCAGAGCATAGGAGTACCATTTAATGACAGAAGATAGCAGAAAGATGCAAGATGTATGAGGAACAGCTGGAAGTGATCAAATGAGGCGGAAACGACGAGGAACCAGAAGGAAGGAAAGGAGTACGACAAGGATGCGCATAGTCACCAATGATCTTCCATACATACATCGAAAAAGCCATTAATGAAATAAAAGACACATTAAAAACAGGAATAAAAGTGCATGGAGAAAAAATCAGCATACTACGCCTTGCTGATTACATAGCTATTATTTCTGAAAAGTAATAAGATCTGACGATAATGCTAAACTGACCAAACTCTGAAGAAATACGACCTGAAAAATAATGTGAAGAAAATGAAGGAGAGAATCGCCAAAGAAGAAGTCAGATGAAGACTTGGAAAGAAAAAAAGTTATAATGAAGACTTTGGAAAGAAGAAGAGACAAACTTATTTGACACATTTTGCGACACAACAGCCTAATGAAAACAATATTGGAAGGAGAAATAATCGGGAAGCATTATACAAGAAGACCAAGAATGGAATACATCAAGCAAATCATGAAGGACCTCAACGTAAATAATTATATAGGAATAAAGCGGATGGCAGAGGAGAGTTGAAAGGAGAGCTACTGAAAACCAAACTCGGATTGATGACTAAGGATGGTGATGTTTATATTTCGTTTATAATCTCATTATAATAACACAATAACTTACAAAACCAAAATTATCATTCATCATTCAGGATAATTTGACTGACAATGAGAGCGAAGAAACGAACAAAAACCTTGCCACCAACAAAACCTTGACAAAAATCAATACCTTGCGTTGAAACATCAAGGAGTCAGGCTCAAACAAGAACCATGATTAGAGACGCAATCGCACTAATTTTTGTAGGCCTCAGTTTGATTAAATTAAATACATTTTTTTATTTTAATGCATCGGCATTTATCCAAAATCATCACTTGAATAAGAATTTCATCAATTTATAAAGTGAGCCGCAACTCCATTGCATCTGTTTCGGGTTCCTGAACTCCTTAAACCATTCTGGACGACTAATTATCAGAGTCGTCCTTGGTCAGAAAGAATGATGAGACTCCTTCACGAAGGAGACGTGGACCTCAGACAAGGGAGCTGTCCTGGCATGACCTAGAAGCAAATAACTATTTGGTGGACCCTTTGACGAACACAAAACTCGGTCTTTCCCTGCCATGCACTCTGCACCACCTCACTGCGGGGAACTGAGGGTTGGTGTGATGATTTAAGTATTGACTTCACATCGCGAGGGTGAGGGTTTAAGGCAGTTTTTTTATTCAGGATAATCGCGATCCCTACTTGTGTTCTACGTGCAGAGTACCTACTTTCAAGTGCATTACTCCGTCCATCGGATGGAGCGTTAAACTGTTATTCCCTAAGCGCCATTCGCTAGGAGAAGCCTAACGCCGAAACTGTGTTCCTCTGAATCTATCCTCCAGGAATAAAATATTCTTACTCATCACTTGTTCATTTACATATCCTTAATGAAATGCATGCATCGGCATTTATCCAAAACCATCACTTGAATAAGAATGTCGTTACTTGAATCACCAGCTATACAAGAAGCAAGTCGTCAAAATCCGAAGAGACGGAAGACAAATTGAAGGTAAAATTAACAAAGGAGTAAGACAAGAATACAACCACTCACCAGCACTGTTTAGCATATACTTGGAGGAGGCAATAAAAGAAGCACAAGAAATAGGAGTGAACCGAATTAGGATTAATAGAGAATAAATAAACATGCTCTGCTTCTCAGACGATATCACAGCTATAGCAGGAAATCGAGATGATTTCAAAGATCCTTGAACACAATGGACCACGCTCTTCAAGAATATAACACGAAAATAAATAAGAAGAATAACAAAATCCTAGTATGCGGAAGATAGAAGCTAAATGCATAAGTCCCACAAATTGTAAGAAGAGGAAGTAGGGCAAATGGATTCCTTCTCTTATCTCGGAAGTACTTACATCACATGGGACAGAAGAAGTACAACGGGCATCAAGCGTAGAATACACCAAGCTAAGACAGAGTTCATGATGAAAAGGCAACTACTGTGTTCAAATAATATACGACTACGAACGAGGAAACCGTACGTCAAAACATTTGCATGGAGAGTGGCATTCCAAGTATCGGAAGCATGGACCATTGGAAAAGCAGACTAGAAAAGTTAAGAAGCCTGCGAAACATGGTGTATGAGGAGAATGCTGAAGATCAAATGGACGGATGACATAAGAACTGAAGAAGAATACAGAAGAGAAGAAGAGGACAGGACCATATGGAACCCTAAACAGAAAAGAAGAACCAGATGGATCTGGCACACCCTGAGGCACAATGGGTTTGTGAAGAATATAACTGAAAGAAAAATAGAGGGAAAATCCCGAGGAAAACCAAGGGATAAAAACAGAGGCCAAATAAATAATAAAGTAAATACATAAGAAGAATTACCAGGGAGTAAGGGAACAAGCATTAGACATAGAAGGATGGGGGGCTGCAGTCAACCAATCTTAGGATGAACGACCAATGATGAATGGTAAAAACTATTTCAGGGTTCAGTCACCTCCCCTTTTATTACTACTTCTACTCCGCTATGACTTAGAGATCGCCTAACAATCGCAGGAGATGAAATCCAGAGGTTCAACATATTTCATAAGGCTGTCCCTGAGAAGGGTTAATCTGCCTTGCCTACTACCTCTCCTATTATTTACCTTCAACCCCTCCTCCACATCCTCTCCTATAAATAAGACGCCGCATGCCTCCGTACGAGTATTTCAACTCCGATGATGATGTATTATAGGTGAAAAAAACCGGTCAGTACATGAGAAATTTAGTGGAACACTACCATGTGTTACTTTTTCATGGATAAAAATATTCCCTTCAAACCCTTCACGCCGTCGCTCCCTGTCGGGATAAGTACAGTCCTAAAAGTTAAATCCTCGGTGATAGGTCTGTGAAGCTGACTCTGCTTTCATAATATCCATCAAACTGCCCTACACTTTCATACCTCTTCTGCTTCAATTACACTCATGTATTCCTTGATTCCACCCTCCTGTTCTTCACTGCCCTAATACTACTTGTCTTAAGAGTGGTATCTTCCAACCCATTCACCCATGACTATGTCAGTGTAGCCCTTCTTCCCACAGCATCCTTACTTGAACCAATAACGATGTCCTCTATCATAAATCGCTTCGACTCTCGTCTATTATCTTGACATGGGCAAATCTAAGAAGCACGCTCTTTTCACAGATTTTCGTTACCAGAGCATCCATTCCACATTATTTTATCATCCACTCATTCTTAACCCTACCCCCTCTAATTTTACTGCAAATACTTCTCAGATACCGTGTTCCCAATGTATTTAACCTTCTGTTATGCTAATTCTGGCATACCAAAGTTTCGCTACATATTTCACAATAATCTGACTCCTTTAATTTTAACTTCTACGTCATTTGATCGGTTATTTCTCACGCATGCCCATTCGCCCAACATTTTCCGAGACGGTCCTTCGTAAAATTTACCCCTGCCCTTTAAAGCTAACTCAATTTGAGAATACAACTGGAAAACAGACATGTTCATATTCAACCCAACTCCTCTTCCATAAGAAAATACCACCTGCACCTCACTTAACCCTTATCCCGAGGGGCGCAAATGACCTCAAAGAGTCGGCCACCTCCCCGAATAATCAACTGGGGGTGGTGGCTTGTGAAACACACGAGCTGTAGGTACTGCTGAAGGTGAGGAGGGACTGTGTGAGTGGAGTGTCAGAGTGGGATTAAAAAGGTAAGAAGAACCGGATGAGAGACAGGGGGTGGAGGATCGTTCGAGATGTGAATGGGGTAGACGGGGGGAGGGGGAGAAGAGGGGCAAGGGACTGGGATGAAACGAAGAGTGGAGGGGAGAGTTTGTTTGGGGTGGGCGCTGAGAGAGGGGGAGGAGGGCGAATGACTAACGGAAGGGACGACGGGTACAGGAACTGTGGAGGGATGGGGGGTGGGGCAGGGGGTGTCATAAAACGTGGTATGGGGTCGCTTTCCTTTGACGAATGGATTTCCCTCTCACTCGCTTAAAACCCTCAGGGACTGTAACCCCCTTTTGCTCCCTTTTAACTCCCCCACGCACACACAGTTCACCTTCTCCACTTACGCCGCCGCCTCCCCCCTCCCCCTGTGAGTTCCCCCCTGAACCCCCCACCTAGAGGAACTACTTACTCAAATCCGTCCCCCTCTCTTTCCCCTGCCGACCAAACCCCCCTCGAACTCCCGTGAATCCACCCTTAACCTACAAATTAATAACGCGATGGAGTTTGAGGTTTTATCGGGCTTTCAATTTGGAGGCGATGGAGTTTACACTATTACCCACCCTGCAGGGGATGGGAGGGGGTTGGGAGGAGGACGGCAGTCCCCCTTCCCGAGGGTGGAAAGTTGAGAGAAAATTTTGAAGGGTGAGAAAATTTGGGGTGGGAGGGTGGGAAGTGGAATTTCCGAGCGGGGCTTATGGGCAGAGCGAGGGAGAGTTGGAAGCGAGAATATTGGGATGGGAGCGGCATGGCAAATACATGATTGCAGGGAGAAGGGGATGCCAATATGTCTCGGCAAGAAGTGTTTCTCGTCGCTTTAAGTGTCGTCGAAAAACAGCCCCCAACGATTCTAAAAGCATGGCTCAGGGGAAATATCAATTCTGATAAAAACTTGGAAATTCATTGAGTGATTGAAAGAGTTTCTAAGGGTTGAGAATGATGACAGGGTAAATGAAGAGACTAATAGTCGCGGAAATTCTGTAAAGAGGTTGTTCGTGGCAGGTTGAATATCTCGAAAAATAATTGCTGCTTTACAGGATATATGTAAAAGATATTTAGTGAATTTAGTACTCAAGGTTCTCAAAAGAGGAATTTCAGTAGTTTCAAGAACAGGCATGATACAATTTATGTAAGTTATTAATGGAGTCGAATGAATTAAGGAGGAGAAGGTAGTATGGACGAAATTGTTCAACACTAAGATCTTTTCTTCTGCACTGATATATTTTTAATGACGTGTATAAAAAAAAGTAGTTGCTTCTAGGGCATGAGTATCAATTACCAAAGCCTAACTTGTGAGTAAATGATTCTGCCTCATTTTATCACCATTTATAAGCTAAGAAGAGACAATTAAAATGTTCCACAACTTGTTATGACTCTATGGGAGCCTTTTTAAAGTATGTGTTAGAATATTCTTGAAACATAAGCGGGAACTAATAGCAAAACATAATAACTATTCTGACTTAAGAGGGAGTATTTATCAAGTGGTTACTCATATATGAGTGTTACAAACAGATAAATTCAAATTTATCAATACATAATGAGAATATGAGAAGATTTTTATTTACACTTCACAAGAATTGCTCTAACAACTGTTAACGAATTATGGATTATTTTCATGCTCACGATTATCCTCAAGCATCTTAATGCAAACCAATTAAACCTCACACAAAATTCAATGCATGGTTTGAAACCAAGCAACTATTGAAGAATGAATACAACTATTATTTATTATGCAAGTGAAAGGCGGCCAAAATATACAGTATCCACTCAAGGGCAAATTCGAGTCAATATTATTCTTTCCGGTTTATCATACTTTGGCCGATTCTCACTAACCTATTCTTTTCGCCTTCCCCCAGGGTTCCTGTCATTTGTTTATTGCTGCTAATAAACGTTTGTTTCGCTAACGCAATTGCCTTCTAACATCCTTCATAGCACATCCACCTTCGTCCAGAAAACTATACGTAATGCGACAAAGTTATTACTGCCTGCCATATCTAAATTTGTAAAGATAAAATTTAATAATGATTCATCGTGACCGGAGAAATAACAATAATATTTTATCATGATTTATCGTGACCGAATAAATAACAATAACTTTTGCACGTGCAAACCTAAATTAGTAGACGAAAGATAACTCTTTGCAAAGAGTATTTCTTTTATATCGCTAAGGTTACAACACATCAGTCCTGAGGCTAAATTATAAAAATAGTAGAGACTACATTTTATCACTAATATATGACTAGCTATAAACGATAAAAGATGGCGTCCCCCTCAGCGAAATTGGTGCAACCAGTAGTTTGGAAGTCATATAAAATCTAAATAGTAAAAAATAAAAGAATTTATTTAAGGATTCCTCCCTTGACAGTCTCCTGTCTATGCATTTAAATTTAAATCAATGCTAAGACCTCCTCAAATCATCGTTAATTAGCATTCGCCTCATAAATTCATAAGCCATTTCTTCGAACATGTTAAATGAAAAACTTCATTTAACATGTTCAGTGCAACTAAATTCCCTAAAGTATCGCCTGCCTCCATTGACATTAGCCATTTCTTCATTAGTTTTATCAATATGTTACTTAACATAGTAACCATGATATTTATCATCACATAACTCGAAAAATATTTATTTATTTATCTACATTTTATAAATTATAGACACAACCCATTTGGATTAAAAATGTACATATAGGTAGTCAAACACGATTTGATTCGGGGTTGGATCTATGATTCGAATAATATATATATATATTTTAAAAATATTAAAATGGAACTCACTTTCAATGAAATGAGTACTTGATCGCAGCACCCCTGGCAGAATTACAGACTGAGAGACATACGTAGGTAGTTATATCAGGGATGAATATAAAATGGTGCACATATCTGTTTGAAATTCGCTCCGATTACGTCAACTTATGGCGATGGAAAGAAGACTTTGAGTCAGTCTAGAAATGGTTTTCCCGGGAAAGATCACATTAACGAAGGGTGGAAGAGCAGGAGGCACACCGGACACCTGAATGTAGGGCGTGAATGCGTATTGAGGGTGTGGGAGGGAAAGAGGAAGACGAGCGAAAGGAGAGAAGGGCGAATCGGGATGGAAAAGGAGGCGGTTGCGGCGTTGAGGAGAAAACGAGACGCTCGAAAGAGAGAGAATTCCCGTACAGGATCCGAGGGACCCGCGGAAGGCTTGAGGATTTTGAGGGGCGGTTGGATGAGAAGGAGACATACCTACCCCAACTGCCTGCCCACTTACTTTCGCGGAGAGATATAACAGTTCAAAAGAGGAGACGAGTGAAGTGGAGGTAAGGAGAGGGTGGAATAGATTGGCATCGGAGGCATGTGAAATCGTATACCGATAAATCAGAAATCTACATGCGTATAGAATAAATAAAGAAACAAATGTCGTCATTATTGAGGGAACTTTGGAGCAGAGAGTCCTTTCTTACAGTAACTCTCTATCATGTCCAAATTGCCATGCCCTGGTAGGTGACAAATCCACCCAGGTGGGACCTGAACCCGCGACCTCATGATTAACACGAATGTAACCTGCTGCCACCGAGAACGGCCAAATAAAATAAACTGGTTTTCCCAACAGGTACCCCCAAATATATGTATATTTATAAAAACATACCAATAATAGGGTCGTTATGTTCAGAAATCACCACTGCATCTTGAATTGCGCTGCCAATCTGCCAGGCTGAAATGAAAGAATGCAGTACCTAACTGAAACCAGAAAATTCCTACCAAATAAATTTTTTTATGGAATGGCGGATTTAAATTTAGGTATTTACCGTCGCAGCTAAAAGTTTTTTTTCAATGACATTAGCTATAAATGCTTCTTCTTTTTTTATAGTATGTACTTGTGGCCTGCTTCTTCTTCAATGAGAGTCTTCTCTAGTTAAGGCTGTAGCACCACCTTTTCCTGGCCAACCGACTTTTATTGTGGGTAGTTTATCTCTTACGACTCGTACTAATCTGTCGCTTTTCATTTTGTTCATGCATTCGTTTCATTCTTTTTTCCGTTCAAGTACCCAGTCAAATACATTTTCTACTTCATACAATTTCCTCAATTTCACTTCTTTCTCTGTCTAACGGTGTGTTGCAGGCAATCTTTCGAAGCATTTTCACCTCCGAGTTCTCTAATATTCTGCTGTAAATGCTAACATAGGAGAATTGTCAAGGCGATAAATATATCTTTGTTGAATTGGTTATTGACCACTTTAATTAATGTATGCGTTTATATTATTGAAAGTACGTCATGTGTGAACTTCCTTTTTGCCAACGTTTCGCCTTTTAATTAAAGCATCATCATGGCTACAACACAATGCAAGGAAAACAGTTATTACCAGTTATAATTAAATAAAGATAAAAGAGTTTACACTCATAAATTTAGTACCTTAAAGTGATATCAGCTTTCCTGCTATGACAATGGTAACAAAGATTTCCTCTTGGTAACAAAATCAACACCAATTTTAAAAAATATATCCGGAAAAGAAAATAAAACCTACCATACCGGCATATCGATGCATCAGAAAAATTAACCGGATGTGAGGGTGTGTATGCTTTCCATCCCCAGAAATAGATCCGTGGAGGATGAGGAGAAGATTGGGCGGAAAGTGGAGGCACGGTGGGGGAGGGCTGGGGGTAGGTCTTGGGGGTGGGTGGGTGGATTTCCAGGCGCGAGAGCCTCCGTATCAAAGATTCAGAGGTTTTGCGAGCGGATCGAGGGACGGCGCGCCCCGGCGCAAGGAGGAGCCGACCCGGGCGATCCCATACCCTCTCCTCCCCAACCTCCCCCCTCGCCTAACCAACTAAGGCCCACACCGCCACCAACCCTCCTCTCACAAACCATAACATCCACCGACTAAACCAACCCCTCTCCCTTCTCCCTCACTCGCAACTTTTACCCAAGGAAGAGAGAGAGAGAGAGGAGAAAAAAAACCTATGCCGCCACCACCGCTTCTCCAATTCCGACAGCAAAAGTGATTTGATCGGAAGCGGTGCGGGTTTGTGTGCGAGGGTGTGGGGCGGAGAAGGAGATGGGGAAGTTATAAAGGGGGGAGGAGGGAATACCAGGGTATTTTTTAAGGAGGGTGGGAAGGACGCGGGGGAAGTATGCGGGGGAGGAGTGAGGAGGGAGATTTTCGGTGTGTGGTGGGAGGGGTCGGGAGTGGAGAAATTGGAGATGGAGTGATCGTCATAATGCGGAGAATTCGACGGGAATTCTGGGGGAATTCCTCCCAGCCGCCTCCCGATCGACTATATGGGGGGGAGTGAATTGCTGTTACGGGGGGGAGGAGGGGTTTGAGGAGGGAAAAGTAAGAGGCAAGTGGGAGCGAGATAGAGAGAGAGAGCTAGCTGGCGGATGGCAGGAGAATTTCTGAAAGCGATGGGCTGCGATGGGGGGGGGGCAGGGGGGAATGGGGGGTTTGGCTGCTCAGACGATAAGTAAGACGAGTTAGTGGGGCCATGAAATGCATTTCTAAGGAAGGTTCTTACGAGATGTAATTCAGCGGTAAGGCCAAATCCACTAGATTTGGGTCATTGATACACTTTTTTCGGCACACCTGACATATTGGATTACTTATGTTTGGTCCACCAGGGAAACATTATTTTTAAAGGGAGTTGCGTTTATTTTAAAGTCTATCAATTATATTTATTCAATCACATTCTACAGCGTCTTGTTTATTATTTTTCAGTCGATGTTAAGAGGATAGCCTGGCCACTGAGGAAGAGGAAGAAATAAAAGTGATAATCCGGTTTTTTTGAGCGAAATCTTAAATACTTCCGTAAATCGCTTTGAGAACAAAAGGTTATAGCATTATCCCAGTAAGATGAAATTTGAAAATAGCAATGCGAGCAATACGCACTGACGAGCGAAACGTTTGGGAGGAGCAATCTATTATGGCCCCGATGGTCCGAATAAGTAAGTAAACACAATGCCTCTAGATGCAAAGTAACACAGGTTCTAATTTTCCGAGGATCGGACTTTTCTATGATAGCACTGAAAACGCAACGAAAGGAGCTATCCACTTACATGGATATGAATATTCCATAGGAGGTCAGGCGAAATCCACTCTAATTGACAAATCGGGATATTTCGCGGTATATAATGAATAGCAAAATATGATAGTCATTGATCTGAGCTCTGGAGTGCCTATAACACCGCGTAATAAAACCTTACTCTTACGAATGGATGTGACGGTCAAATGACTGACAGCATTTCCTCAAATCTCAAGAAGAGATGGTTCATAATATACCAGCATCTTTCCGGCAGATAATGTAACACTTATATGTGCTATACAGATACTTAAAGCAAGAATTAGTTAAATTAATTCTGCCAATAGTTAAATTTACTAAGCCAACATCATTACTTCACGTCGAAATTTGATATAGGTATACAATATGCCACTTATAATAGGCACGCAGCCAGAATTAGCCTTGCGGGTGTAGAGGGTGAGGAAGGCCTGTTACATTTTAAGCGTTAAAAATTTCATGACGATTTACGAACATATCTAGCCGTTTGTGTCTTCCTATTGCAAGCTTAGTACATAAAAAATGACAAATTGGCAACAAACAGTTTACCCCGATATCGCAATGTTGCTCACAGCATATAACGACGCGATTGTGCCAGATAATGTATTTTTAAGTTAATTGTGAATTATTAAAAGTTAATTGTACGCTCTACATAAATTTCAATTCACATTGTTTTTCTTACCTAAATTTCCTTAGGAAATCTCTCAAATTACTCATTGAATAAGTTTCAATGTACCCTCAGGAGTGAATTTCAATCTATTCAATCCCCAAATATGCAGTATGTTCGTCAGATCCCACTGATATCATAATAAAAGAGAACGGACGGATCATTCATCGCATTTACCAGAGAAATAGTTGAATTAACTTTCCACGACCATCAGATACACCCATACTGAGCTCCACAATTGGTTAGAGATTCCCTTAGGTTATCAAATTTGTCTGCATCAGTGTAAGCTAACGAAATTGTCTCAAAAAGTACTCTTTAGCAGCTAACGCTACATTTTCTGTTTTTAATTTGAGCATCGTTACTGATGTACGCTATTCCAACCAACACTCTATTTATGTTCTGCATTGATATTCCAAAATTCTATGATTCCCTTCTGCGCCTCCAGGCTCCTTGCTTTCGCTTTCCCCGCTTGCCCCACTGAGAGAAGAAAGAAGTGGGACGAACCCCAGCGGTCAACGCAGGCCTTGAAGAAGGCAGGGAGGGTGGAACTCGCCGAGAGCGTGGCGCAAAGCAATCGATAAAAGAAAAGCGGAAGAGTTAGTGCATATTTGGAAAAGGAGAGACATGGAGGATGAAACTGATTACGACATCAAAAGAATTGTCGGATCTTAATTTCCAAGCGTGTATGTACATGTTAAGATGCTATGAAGCATATGTGGAGTAATCGAGAGGGATTGGGTCATCATAAGCTTTTTCTTAAACATATCTAATGTCATTTATCATACACCTGTCTATTTGTATTTTTGTTATGTACATTTATGTTAATGCATTGAATCTACTACGCTTTTATTTTCTGATGGAAGGGTTTATATGAAATGTCTGACGTATTTACCTCTGCGAATGAATCTTGTAATTATTTTTCTTGTTTTGTAATCTTTATTTTCATTTTTTTAATAAATGTATCTATACTGCATGTGCTCAAGTCTGAGATCCGATGTGGGTCCACGACGATAAACGTTTGCTATCTATGACCGGAAAATTGCTGGGAAAATGCTGTTTCCGGTTGAAAACCAGTCCTTAAGCAATCATTTTCGACTATTTAAACCGAAGACTGAGATCTAAATAAGATTGAGAGAAGAAAATTGGGCTGGCTAATGTATTACTAACCTGAAAGTTTCCACACCATGGAAAAAGAAAGTACTTTTAGGGCTAAAATTGCGATGCCGAGCTTTTTTCGACAGCATTTTTCCCATATATTTAGCATTTAGCAGCAAATAAATTTATACGTCATAATATCAATAATGACAAATTAATCGTAATTTTATTTCCTAGGATGATTTCCCAACAAACGTCTGATCAATAGAAATGTCTTCATGAATGTGCATATGCAAGCACACCAAATCAGGAATTCCCGCCTTAACATTGCCCTTGTACACATAAATACCTCTTAAATAAATAAATCTTCTATTAATCTTAGGTTAAAATCAATAGTAAGAAAATGTCATGTACAGTATCGAGCGTTGTGCTTCTTGAATCGAAATCAATTAGGAATTGAGCACAATAATTTTTTCTTAACTCCGTCAAGCTATTTTTTGCAGCAATGCAATCACCACGATTATGAATCAGATCATTAAATTCAGAAATGATGACGGTAAAAAGAAATATGTACGTAATAATGGTCATATAATACTGGTTTCTGATCGGGAGCAATAAGTTGTGGCAAATAATAAGAGATTCATAATTCTCTTTACCTGTAATTACCATTGAGAATACGCTCTCCTTCGCAATTTTCACAAAAAAATATGCTCCAGCGCATAATTAATAATACAGAAACTTATGAGGTAGGTACACGATGAACTATACCCGACAACATCCGTCAAGTTAATTAAGGATCCCCGCATTGATTGGCATGGACAGAAATAAAAACTGCGCATCAATATAAGTCTTTCATAATTACCCCTATAACAGCGTTCTTCATTCCGCCGACAAACGACCTATTGATTGGCACAGGAGCCATGGAAACGAGTTATCTCGCGCGTGTTTTGTTTTTAACCACGAAATGTTTTCGTAACATTCGTAAAGTTAGCTCGGCGGAAGACCGGTTTCAAAAACGAAAGCGATTTTTTACGCCACCTCTGGGATAGCACTGAGAGAAAAAATTATAATTGGCAAGATATTTTCCGTATTACATTCCGGACAGCGGGTTATTCCTCAATCCGAATTATTAATTAAAGACAGCGCCGGTTTTCATGAGTGTTTTGCAGCGGCTGAAATATTTTGAATTTACAGAAGCCGAACCGATGTGAGAGTGGATTTCCGAGGGTGACATTTTCTTTTCGTGTTGAAACATTTTCCTTCGCATGAAATATTATGTATCTGAAAGGCCAAGGATGACTGGGTGTAAACAGTTTTGCCTATGACTCCCAAACTCCAATTCTCAAGCGCTAATGTGTTCACGAACAGGTGGAAAACAGTAGGTAAACGTTTACATTATAACACTTAGTAAATGTAAGTGGTCTATTCCGATATTTTACTCAGTGTTTTCGTTTTTCACATAAATTTAACGTTTTACAATACTGAAAAAAATGAGCATTAAACAAATTAGACAATTTTCAAGGTTGTAATGAGCCACAATCCCTTTTCTCATTGATGGAAAGAAAATGACTTGGTGCCATCCCACGCTAATATTTGATACATGACCAAATCCTCAGCACCAAGTGACGCTTTTTCACATTGTTCTTGTATGTACTTTCAAAACTCCACTCGGCGCCAAAACTACGGTCGGATTTTAAATAACTGTGTGGGATAGTACTATTTTTATTTTTCAATATGAATCTTGAAACTAAATCGTACTTTAGATTTCTTTCTAAACATACAGCGAAATTATCGTAGATCCAAACATGGCTGTACAGTGTACATGCGAATGACAAAACGTGAGTGATAACAATAATACATTGAATTACTGCAAAAATCAACGCGAAAAAACAATTGAGAGACGCGATACACAGAAAGGTGAGACGTAAAGTGACGTAGTGGAATAGATGATAGAGAAAATTAAATTTTTATGAGGAATGGATGGAATTATTAACTAAATGACGGGGATTTGAAGAGAATCGGAGTTCAATTAATTACGCTTCCCAGCCATTTTTCTTGGTTTAGTTTTGCTAACGGCCGCCGAAGCTCTTCAAAACTAAGCCTTCACCAATTCTATGTTTCGAAATGAATTATTTCCTTCCGCATATTTCCCTCATTTCACTTTCCTTCATCTATACCTTCAACGACCTTTTAACTTCCATTCGATGGTATCCGCTTCAATGACGCAACCTTGCTGATCATGGCAAGTTTTCATTGGGAGCATTGTTTCAGTATGCTCACGCAAAAACCCTAACTTCTATTCTTTTTTCATTTCTTTTCTTCTTGAAGTCGACTTCACTATATTTCATTACAAATAAGAAAAAAACATTCGTAACAAACAAGCATATTATCCTCGTACTACTCGTAGAGAAGCGTTCAACCTGAGATTGATTATTACTGTCGAATGTAAAATACAAGATCTTAGAGTGTAGCTAAAAAAGAATTAAAATTTACATAAGTTCTACGTGGAACGCCTCTACATACTCTTATTCGGCATGAGAAAAAAACAAAAGTTTTGGGAGTGAACTAGCGACTAGAGTAGACCAGATTTATTAAAAGTAGACGGGGAAATACTAAACATAGTGTAGCTGGCTTTCAAGCAGCCGCAAATCACAGGAGTTTTTTTAAAATAAAGAAATGAATAGTAACATCTATAAATCTATTTTAAACATATCTATTCACGATATATATATTTTTTCACGTGATAAAATAACACGATGGGTGACCTTTATCATTTTTAACACGGAATCATTTGCGCTCAAAATACATTCTTAAAAGTAAACCCCAGATCAAGTCTCACGGTCGTAATAATGAACTTTTAACGTGCATACCCAATAGTCATCTGAGCTATTATAATTTACATCACTTACTGAAATAAGCATGTGTACGCCGAATGAACTATCGTGATGACAGACCTTGAAAGCTCCTAACTTCGGAACGCAAGATGAGTATGCTTAACGTAATACTAGCGGGTACTGTTGAGCTTGTGGCAGCTTTTGATGACTTGTTCTACAACAGAACCACTTAAATAACTGAACCAAGCCACTTAAAATGACGATAACGTTTTTTAAATCCCTTGCTGAAATTACCCACAAGATACATTCACAGCCACTGGCATATCCACACTGAGTAACTCAGAGTAATTAAGATGTGTATTCATCTAATATTTTGCAAAAGTTCATATCCTTAGAGTAAATAATTCAATAAAAATGCACCAAAGCTTACAAGAGTTGGTAATGCATAGTTTACCAAAGAAATCACCGCTTAAATGTCTTTAAATTCTTATATCCTCAGTTTCGGAAGCCATTTGGAGGTGAGATTTTCTGAAGTAACCACCATTTTCAAAATACTATTCAGAAAAGCATATTTTGCATCTGAAGTTTTTCATCGACATCCCAGCATTTATCTCCATATTACAGGAAAGCATTGTAAGCATAATAATGCAATAAAGTAGGTTTTCAGGACAATTTGAAACTTTTTCAATGAGCACGACTATCGTTTTTGCCGTTCAAAATGAAAAATTAATCAACATATTTGTCAAAGCCCATTTATATTATATAACCTCCTGTATTGGCTATATGATTTATGGTAGCCATTCATAACTTTCACATTATGATGGATAAATAAACGATGAAAATATACTTCGGGAAGCGAAGTTATCTGTCATGCTTGGCCGGGTCTGTCCAGGGGAATGCAAATCAAGTTGTTCACAAGTGCGCAATTAGACGTAAAATTAATAATCGAGTTTCCGGCAAAATTTTGGAATATGGTATTTAAGATTTTATAAAGTGAATACTGGGAAAAATGCTAAGATAAGATGAGCAAAGAGTTGGATACCGTGCGTGGCGTCGAATAGAAACAAAATGTGGCGTGGGTAGAAGGGAAAGAGGGGGAGAAAGGTTGACAGGCGTTTGAGAGGCAGGGGTGAAGGATTGACAAAATAGACGGAATAACAGAAAGGTATAACTCTAGAAAAAATTGAAAGAAAGAAGGCAAATTATGGTGATGTTTTACAGGAAGAAAAGGGATAGGAAGTATGCAGCGGTAAGAAAGAAACACGGTGAGGAAAGAGACTTTTCTTTGGATGGAAAAGCACAGTTGAAATGTTTCATCGAATCCAACCCAAACCAATGTAAAACCATTTATATAAATGTAATAATTGATGTAGAAATATTCATTTTTATTTCAGATACCTCTTCACACGCAGTAGGTGCGGACAACTCACAAGCGGAGACCCTCTCGTTTGAAGTTTTACCTTACTCATATTTATATCAAAACAACAATTAAGTTATTTTATACTTCTTAACATAAGGAGTGGGTGTGGCGTGTAGCAAATGCTAGTCTTCATAATGGATGAAAGAAAGCAGATAAATAAACCAAATGAATAAAGACATCAATACGCATGAAAATAATCAAGGATGGGCAACAATGAACGTGTAACGTAAATAGCTGAAGAATCTCATTAAATACATGGAACTCTCCAAGAAAAATCATGAAAATTTAGTAATTTAAAAAGATTTCAATTTAATTAAGCTCCAAAAACAGGATAGCGTTAATACAAGAGTGCTCCACTCTAACCCACCTTATCTGCATAAGGTCCTCTAAGGGCCTTTTAGAGATATGTGGCTACTGGCTGTACTTGAAATTAAGAGACGAAATTGCGCTGTAAAAACGTTTCCTCGGGGCAATTCTAAGCTAACCGCAAACCAAATAGTCTATATTCTAACTGACCGATCATTCAGGTGATGCCGATTAATTGTCAAACTAATTTCACCTCATCACTCCACGGGTTAGAGTGTTCACGTTAATGGAGACATTGCAGACTGTAACCAAGTAAGCCTTCACCACCTTGCCATGAACATTAAATGAGGTCAAAGATTATTTAGTCGGTTGGTTACGTTTTGGTTGATGATCAAGAAAGTGATCTATAGGTAGCATACGCCAGTAGTGGCTTCGGCTCGAAGTAAGCCACCTGCTCTTGCCACATTGCATTTAAGCCTGGCAATGTATAAATAATGTATTTTCTAGACGCTTATTCATGGCTTTATGAACTTGCTAGTCTCAAAGAAAACGAAATACTGTATCCTTGCCTTGCCGAATGGACGTAACTTAAGACGAATGCTGTAGTTCTCATCTCCCGAAGATCAAATTTGGAGCGTTGCTTTTTATGAGAAGCAATAATAAATACACCAACTACTGATGATTTACCAAGATTATACTCTACAGAAAGAGATTTTGATTATTTCGCGTTTGAAATATTGTTCCTCACTTGCTAAACAAGAATCCCTTTTCCTTGAATCGTTCCTACTTGATCGAAAAACTCTCAGCATCGTGATTTCCGACGCTTTCCGGACTCATTATGAAAAAAAAATTTGCAGAGGAATCGGTTGAGTTCTCAATGCTGGGAATCCCTGTACTCTGGAGGTCTGAATGACTTTAAAGTTTAAAGAAACCATTGCCCTGCACCCAACCATGTTCTTGCGCTCGCGCCTACACCTAACACCTCTAGCTCTGAGCGGACGGCATACACACTTTCCTTCCATTTCCTATGCCCTACGCTCTTTTTGCGGCCCGCCTAGTCGTACAATCGGACAATCTACAAAAAAACACAGTTTCCCCGCCTTCCCCGGCACACAAAACGACAACAAGAGAACACCCAACTCCTCCCAGCGGCCGCCGCGGAACTAAACCGACCCCGAGAGCAAAGGGGGATGGGCAAAACCGAAGACACCCACCCCTTTTTACCCCTCGCACGAGCCATCCCTTCCACTCGGACTAGGGCGGGCACCGGAGACACCCGAAGCGGGGTCGGAAACGCCCGAAGTCGAGCGGCCTGTGGAGGATACAGAAGAGGGTGGATTCTGAGAGGGCGGGGAGGGATGGGAGACTTGGAGAGAGATAGGAGTGGGGGACTCCGAGCTTACGAGGGGGTCCGAAAGGTGGGGGAGAGGTAGGAGGAGGTAAGTTGGGGGCGGAGGGAGGAGAGGAGGCAGAGGAGCGCTGACACCCCGGCCACGATTCCCGTGCATTATTTGATGTGCGCACTCATAACCGCGTGGGGTGGTGATTTGGAGAGGGGGGGTCGAGAGAGGTAGGGGAAATGAGAGAGACCCGGGGTGGGGGATGGTTAGCAGGAGGGTGCGCGCGATGGGATGGGGTAGGAGCGGGAGGGAGGGTGAGGTTAGGGACCGAGGGAGGGGAAAAGGAGAGCGGGGCGGGTAGTTGTGGTGGGGGGGAGGAGCGCCCCCCTTGTTCCGAGAGCGCCGTATACCGCCGCTGACTGACGCGGGGGACGGACGGCCTCTCTAGTGAGTGTGGGGCTGCAGAAGGGAGGAAGGAGGTGCCCGCTGCCGTTCTTGTGTGTGATATTCGGGAGAGCGGAGCTTTCCGAGTAGTCGTGTGTCTGTGTGTGCATGCAACACGGTCGTGGGAACAAACCGGGGGCGGAAGGAAGGAGCAAAGAGGAGGGACGGGATATTATATCGCCCGCTCCTCACGCACTCTCTCCACGGTGGGATATTTTGTTGACAATTTGAGTCTTCAGGAGAAGTCGAAGATGAACGTGATCATCTCTCCGCAACCCTGAGAAGAAACCAAGACGAGACACGCAGCCTTATCGTGTGTTGACATATCTCGGACTTGTCTCCAAAATATTTTTGTTTATTTCCTTCTTTTACCTTCAAAATCAACTTCACCGATACTCCCAAGAGTGAGCATCCCGACATTCCCCACATATCAACAAATGTCGTCGACCTAAACATTCCCTCATCAACATTTATTTTTTCCTAAAAATTATTTTAATAATATAATTTTGTTAGAGATTAAAATTTATTAACGCACCCAGGAGAAGATTTGTCGTTCTCGAATCCCAACTCTGAAAGATACCTCACGAAAATTCGCCGGGGGAGAGACAAGACGGACATCAACCAGAATACCACGAAGCCGACGATTAGAGACAATACACTCACACTCTCACACAAACACCTTGCAACACACAATAGCACCTTTTTTATTTTCGCGTGAGGGAAGAGAGAAAAACGAAGGCTCGTCCCCGCAGCACCTATCCCTCCCACCTCGCCCGTCCCGAGAAGAAGCTCTCAGCCAATCGGAGGAAGGGATGGGAGAGGACGGGGCGGGATTCTCCACGTCATAACCGGCCACTCCTCATATTGATATCCATAAGCTAAGAGTCCTGCGCAGTCGGCCATGTGGACCGCTTAAGGTCACACCCACCGCCGCCGACGTAGGGAGAGAAGCGAGGCAGTGGGAAGGAAGAGAGCGCGGGGAGCCGGACAGCACGCCGCCGCCGACGACGTACTCCGGTGCCGGTGGGGGAGACGAGCACGGGGCCGAGGGCACGCACGCGACCGGAGGGAGTCAACCCGCCCCGGCCGGGGATAAGTCAGCTGGCACGCCGCCGGTGAGGTGCTCCGAGAGAAGCTGGGCAGTTCGCCGCCGGTCTACGGCCGGGATAAGACGCCTTCCTCTCGGCGCGTCGAGTTTTTCCACAGTGCCGCGGAACTCGCTCGACGAAGTAAAACATTTCCCTAGTGCTTTCCGATGGTGGGGGGGTGTTTTGTGAATTGTGACTGTTCCCTGTTCATCGTTTAGAAACGCGGAAGTTAGGGAGGAAGGTCTGACTGGGAGACAATCTGAGGTTCATCCCGCGAGAGAGGACAATCACAGCAGCGAGGATGGATTCGTAGAAGGGATTGAAACATGTCGTGTGTGTCGGTGGATCTGTGAGCCCGAAAAAGGGATTGCTTGGAAAGGGTGAGAGAGATAAGGAGTTCGCGTAAGGTGAAGGGACATCGGACATGAGGGAGTGGGATGATGGACCCGGGAACCGGGCGGGGGTGGGGGGTCAGTGTCCAAAAGGATTGTGATCATTGTCGCGAGTCGATCGTCGGTGCGGACCGGCCAGTGATAAGGGCCGGGAGAGGAGTGAGGCGGCCGGGGGGGTTGAGGGAGAAACGCCGGCCCTTGAGTGGACGGAGGGGGGACTGGTGCGAAATCCCAAATCAATCCCCTGCCCCTGAATGAATCGGTGAAACGCCCAAGGAGAGGAAAAAAATGAATTAATCAAAACAGTTTTAGGGGAGAGAAACACTCCAAGACATTCAGGGACGGTGCAGTGTTCACGAAAACCCGCACAACACAATACCACACACAAACAAATCACACACGGACAAGTCTCTCGAAGACACAGATTGAGAGTGACGTTCAAGAAAGGTGTTGAGAAGCACAGCAGACTGCCTTCATCTTCATGTGATGAAAGGTTTCTTCACACCCTCGCAACTTAAGATCTCACCGTCTCGGGAATAGGAAGGAAGGGTAGAGATAGTCACAGAAAAAAAGGAAGTAATTGGGTTTAGGACATCCATTTCCGAGAAGTTCTTCTGTTGTGAGGAGTGGCTTCGACAGGAAGAGGGGGAGAAAGAAGACGGAAGATGTCAAGACGGAAGCAGGCTCGACCCATAAGGGTCCTCGAGACTGGAGACGGTTTCCCGGCATCGCCCCGAAATGGTGAGTGCATATTCTATGTCCTTAAGTTCATATTCCACACGAGAAATACGTGTGAAGTCCCCGGTAAAGTATTATGTCGGACATGCCTTCTTACGCGACCGAGCGGAAGAACTAAGACTCGCGGCGGTGGTGCGGGGGAAGCCCGGCAAATGCTCGGCCGTCCTGGGGGCGGCCGACGGACCCGATTCGCCGCCAAGTAGGCCCGCTGCCGAGGCGATCGGGAGTCCCTGAGTGGTTGCCGGTCCATTGTCTGCTGACACCCAAAGTATTCTCATTTCCATTAGGTCAGTGATGCTGAGCATATTGCCATTTTACGATGAACTCAGGGTATCAAATGGTTTTCAATTGTCACGGCGATAACCCAAGCAATTAGCTACGTTCCGCTAGAATTAAGACGGTTTCGCACGTTCTTTTATTGTTGAAGCATCCACATGATGAAAGAGTTTTCTGGGCTAATTATAATGGATTCCTTTCTGAAAAGATTCTAAGCGTTGCAGGTAGTGACTGATAAATTAATTCCCAGTCATGAAACTATCCCACTTCACTTAAGACGTGACAAAAAGCAGACGCAAAGGCAAGGATAACGAAGATTTATTCGCCTTTAAAGCTCCACATTAACAGTCTCATTATCGAATCCAGCGTAATAGATCCATGCCAAAACACGCGTTCGAAAAACTACAGTGGAACACATAGCGAGTTTCGTAATTTTTCAGTAGCATGTAGCGAATACGATCGTAATAATTGTCGTAAAGTGAAGAATAGTATAAGAAATAACATTTGAGTTATCACTTTAGTTGCAGCGATTATTTACCGCTGTCTATCCTCACAGGATTCGTTTTTCTTTGGTTCCATCCGGAAATTTCGATACGCTCGATCGTCCTACATGTCCGCGCGACGGGATCTTGAGTCACCGACAGGAGAATCTCTCGATCGCCAACGCATTCCCAACGCGACCTCACCAGCTTAAGCTCAGCTTTTGCCCTTTGTAGCTAATGCTGAGATCTTTGGATTTTCGCTTGACAACAAGTAAATACGCGCTTCGTGTTTGACTTACAACGCCTCTTATAATACTCAAAATGCGATAAGGGTTTGGGTTAGCGTTATCTTTGTCCCGGGGGATGTGGCATCTATCTGTCCCTAATGATGCGAACAGACTCCATTCACATGATCCTAGTTCCGGCATCGGTCATTGACTCTTTTATCTATCTCTATTTGCATAATAATGGGTGATTATTGTAGAATTGAGCAGTGAAACATAGTCTGGAGTCCGGTCACGATGAAACAACAATATATCGCTCCTTAGCCTCTCTTGGAATGAGAAGTTTAAATATGTTCATTTACGCCCAAAGAAGTCTTATTTTTCAATCGAAATACTTAATAAATCTTCTATTAACTTAAAACCATCGTTGTGGCGGGACTAACCCGATAAGAGGCGAGGAGGAGAGTATTCGCGATCGTAAAGGAAAAAATAAATGTTTTGCTACTCTTATATTATTTCCGTCATTTTGCGATACAGTAAAAGTAGTCTTGATTTAAAGATGTGCGAATAGTTATACAAAATTGCATGAAGTAGTATTTTTGAGCAACATACATTAATTTAGTTGAAATTACAAGTTTTATGGGCCCCCGAATGCTTTCTAAATGTGAGCTTCATTTTTTAACGAAAAGAATCTTTTACTTCAATATAGTTCGAAATAGTTCACTCACAATCAGTTATATTAACGTAAACCAACAGTTGGACCTTTATCTAAATAAATCATAGAAAATGAAATAATAGCTTACAATGCAGCAATATATTATCAACTATAATAGGCATAACACTTCGGAGACACTAACAAAATAGTTCTTAAAGAGGAAATGAGTACCGATTACTTCATTTTTATCCCCAAGTTCATCCACCAAATGATAAGGCAGAGTGTGTCCATTATATTTCGGAAATCTCATATTTTGTTTCATTGAAAAGTAAACAAGGCGATGAGGTCATTATGACACGAACTCGTGTTGCGATGCAACTAAATGTTACAAATTTCAGTTTAACGGGAACATGAAGGAATATTTTGAAAAAATAAGTTTTCAGAACTTTGTTTTTAAAAGACTGGGGGACATTGTTGCCTCCGTACCCTACAGATTTTGAAATTTCTGTCTCATAAACTTGGCTAATGGAGGAAAAATTACTTATAAGTAACGGCATGGAATTGCAGAGGACTTCATGGCACTATTTCAGAGCCGATGTCTTAACTTTTTATTGGCATTTACTTTTGCAACATTGGGGTACAAAATATGTTGGAGTTAAATAAGGAAAAATGAGTTCCGGTGTAATTTTTTCTCTTTGGATTAAGTTATGCTTATGTTTTCATAACGTTTCCATACAATGTACCGGAGTGACATATTAAAATAGCTTTTCTTTTTTTCACTTGCCTAGCTTCGAAACTGAGAGGACGAAAATATTTTTGACGCCAAGGTTAAATTTGATTTCATTCTGCCAGGGTGCTAGAACATCACGTAAACAAGGATGTGGTAGGATATTAGGCAACAACACTGTGATATTGTCAGTTCATGATAAGGTTATTCTCAAGCTAACTCCCTCGTATACACGACACAGTAGTTAAAATTATTTCTCGTCAAAAATATGAATATTTCTTCATTTTAATTCATTTCAAGTAATCTACACTTTTACTTACTCATTGAATCATCCTTGTACATCGCATACCAAATCGTATTATAGACTATTAAAGTTATTATGTTAGCCAAAGCATATAATCATCGACTAGCCTTTAACGGTATTGATAATTAAGTACTGAAACTGGTTGGAAATTACTGATTCTCAATCAGATTCACTCATCCACGATCCAATTTACGCATTCAGAAATTTAATTAACTAATCTTCTGCAGCTCATATAAGTCAAAATACAGCTATTTACGGTTAAAAACGAGATCCGCGCAACTTACTCAATGGAAAGGGGAAGAGAAAATATTCCAAACGATAATTTAATTCCCCATTTGTTGTCCTATACCCCTAACCAAAGATTATATTGCCATTTAATTTGGATAACAATCAGATTAAACCTTTTGATATGATACTTTCATGTACATAACTCATATTTCTCAATGACATCAACAGAAAGACGAACTAATTTCACCGAAATACAATGAATTTTCCGTGAATCTTGCTCGCACAGCTAATAGAATAATGAGAGCTTTGGCACGCGGTAAAATTCCCCGTGAAATATTTCACGGAATCTGTATTGTGAGTATTAATTTCATAAATCTGTGCTTCCTGTGTATTAGTCTTACCAGTTTAATAAAACCTTGCATTAAACAAAATTTTTATGGAGTTGCGCAGACTTTATTCCCGCTTATGGTTTGTAAAAATCGTGTTGACCTTTCACAAAACCCTCGAACGGAACATTCCACCGATAGCAACAGGCATTACGGTAATCATTCATTAGACTTCGTTTCTGTGCAGCGAAAAACTATAGCAATATCTTTTCCGCAGTTAGTGATGTTTCCTTACATTATTGGTCGCGCCTCTGGGGATCACGCACATTCTTAGCACAACGGCGACAACGAAGACAGACGCCGAGACAAACTAGTGACTCCAGATGCCAGCGGCGTCAACGACACACGTAGAAGAAGACTGTCCTCAACTGGCGGAAAAACATGCGCTTTTTTGAACGGTACCAATCCTAAAACCTCTTGGGTACGTTTCTTCGTATTACCCGGTTTAGGTGCAGGAGGGAGTCTCATCTATTGTTTTACCACGTAATATAGATGTTCCGATGCGGAAGAGATCTAAATAACATGGATCGGGGTCTAATACGGGGAGAAAAGGTATCATGATAGGAGTACGGTAGGGTGGAGGATAGAGCAGAAGCCCGCCAACGACATTAGTCTACTATTAACGAAAGAAGACATGGGGACCACAAGTGATCTAACATTTTCCCGGTGAAACTGATGTAGAAATGTTTCACGGGTTTTTCACAGGGTAATAGGCTTCATATCTGCCGACGTTTCGAAGAACGACTTGTTCTTCATCTCCAGGGCTTCTGAATGCCGCGCGAGTCAAATTTGACTCGTACGATTACCCGACGGAATACCCGTGAAACATTTCAACATGGGAACCACAGTTAAGTGCTCCATCCGAAGTACGGACTAGATTAACAGAAATTTCACCTCATTACGCAAAAAAGAGGTCTGGTAAAACATTTCCACCATCGCCGGGCATTGAACACGGACTCACTTCGTTTTAATCCATGTACTCAAGATATTTCGCTCATCCGACTCCATAGAACAGTGGTTCTTAACCTGCAGTACGCGTCCCCTAAGTTGCTACGTGTATGGCGGTTATAGGGTACACGAAAAACTCTTGAATAATGGCAGATTTAAGGTAGAAATATCAGTATTAATGCAAATAATGGGCTACTTCCCTTTTAAAAGGAGTACAGTTATTTTAATGGGTGACTATGAGATAGGTGAATGAAAGATATTAGGAATCACCACCCTATAATCTTTGATGTTCGGTTCGGTCCTTCAAGGCTTGTCGGGAAACCTTCAGGTGTTCGCGGTTCCGAGGCTAGGTGAGGGGGGAGGCAAAGGAGGCGGGGGTGGGGGGGGTTGACATTCGCGCCCCCGGTGACGGCGCCTCCCGCCTTCACGCCCTCGCTCGTCTCCTCACAATAGAGTGAGGAGACACCCCCCTCCCTACTCCCCTCCTCCCTATTTCCCACCACCGCCTCCATTTCAATCTCTCGCGCACTGCTCACCCGAGGTCCCGCCCCCTTTTTTTCTCCAGCCGCGCGATAGAAGGCGGGACCTAGTGTCGGAGGCCTTTGCCGCTCGCCGCAAGAGGTTTTAAGCGCCCCGTAGACGCGTGCGATTACGCCCTCTCGGCATCCGGGCGCGCGAGAATGCCACGCACAGCCACACCCCGATGAGGTCGAAGGGAGGACTCGGCCGAGGAGACTTCAGGTAGCCGACAACCCGGCACGGCCCTCACAAGGAGGAATCGAAACTCCCCCACGCGACCGGGCGGTTGGGGCCGACCGGCAGACGGCGGCCGCCCGGCCGAGGACGTCGCTCGCTAGCAATCGCCGGCTACACTTCTCTATTCCTTGGGGAGATTCCCTTCCCCCCGTTCGCTATTCCCCCGACGCCGTCTCTATTCCCCACGACGTGCTCTCAGTGTGGCAGGGGATCGAGTTGGTGGGGTAGCTAGGGTACTGGTTTCTTATCCCTATGGTCCGGGTTTGAATCCCGGCAGTATCGGAGCTTCTTTCTGTGGAATCGAGATCCCTACTTCAGCGCTTGTTAGAGAGGATTCCAAGAGTAGTTCACCATCAGAGGATTCCTTAGCCCCTTTTGTTAAAAGCAAGCTAACGTCGATGCCAGGTTTCTCTCCACCCTGTTTCCATTTCCCTGTAATCCTTCCCTCACCAACCCGCCAACTTATCCTTAATGGCGCGAATGCCCTCGGGTGTTAGGTTACTTCCCCCAATAACCAAACAATTAGTCTAATCGTGGTATTCGAAAAGCTTTCGGGAAATCGCGGCGTTGGCTGGTTGGCGCACCTTTTACACTCGTCGCTGATATCCACCTAGAAAGTCTGAATCAATGGGTGTCGTCTGACAGAGAGGTGTTGAATGAATGTTCGCCAGATCACTGCGTCAAAGGCAGGTCTTTGCTATTTTTCTGACCTATGTTGCAGTGAATAGAGCTATTACTAATTAGTTGTGGTCATACTTTTTAATGTATCCTCTTCACTGGGCAATTGAGTCATTCATATTCTCTGATGTTTGTCCCAACGGATTCCACGAGAATTTGATGATGCATTGCAGCATTCACATATTCCCGCCAAATGCACTTCTATTCACTTCAGTTTATGCGCTTTATTCCGATCTCCAAATTACTAACCGGTCATGTTCCAATGGATAGATAATTTTCTGGACAAGAGATAAGAAAAGACAGTCTGGAGTAAATTTTATCGAGCCTTTGGATCCGTTATGCACAACAATAACTAGTATAAGCGTATCTACGAGAAGCGCCTCTTTTTCCAGAGCTTCCCTGTCAAAGATATGTTTCCCAATACTTGGCGAAGAAGCAAAGGAATATCACTTAAATGTTCATTCACATTTTTGCAATAATGTATGATACTAATGGCGTTAAAAATAACGTACCCGATGACCTGATGCTTTGGTTATCATTCTCAGCGGCAATCTTTTTCTTATAATTATACATTTGATGGAGGTACGTAACCCAGTTTTCACCTTTTAACAATAGTTCCCAGTAGACTCATTTGAGACTTATTCTTAATTTTCCTTTACAACGCTAACTCAGTATACTTTCGCAGTGGGTCTTGGCAATAATATGTTACTAGAGGGAGAATTTTTATAAATCGAGCCGAGCACAGTTCACCTGCATCTATAATTTATATGTCGATAATCTTAGCTTAATTCGCAGTATGAGAACGACAAGCATAAAAAATGAATTTTAAATGCCTTTTTAACTACCAGCTCTCAATTTTATTTGAAAAATACGGGGAATGAGATCACAACTAAACATAAGTTTTATTTCATTTACATCTCTAAGAAGTAAAAGTAAGAATAAAGTTCAAATTTTTACGGTATTTTTTCATTGCCGAGGCCGTTTTACCGGAGGAAAGGATGTAGACACGGAAGATTGAAAAATCGTAATCTCCTAAGGACACACCGCCATCATGCCGTCATGTCACGATTGAAGCTCTTTGATGAGTATTATATATGAATGACAAGCTTAACTGTTGCATAAATTCATCCACAAGATTCTATCTCACCGACGGGGAAGTTTAATGTCTCCAGGATCCACACATATTTAGTTTGTGTTCAGATCTGGGCTATAAAAAAAGCACGAAATTGAAATCGATAATATTCCTGATAGTGTAGATACGGTATAGAGTTAAAATTTAATTTAATTTCTTTCCGTGTACACTTATTTAAGTCTATAAATATATTGATATAACCTTTGAGTCTATATTTTTTCTTTTGAGTTACGCTGGATCCTACGAAAGTAAGTACACCTCAAATATCTTTGATAAGACAGTGAATTTAGTCCGCATTTGAAGTTCATGTGGAAATGATTATGCCATTTTATAATTTAAGGCAAAATGTTTGCTATATAATCATTTTTTATTGCATATTACGGCGTTGAAATGACCGCCAAAGCATTAAAAATCGGAAGTATCTCGAGGTAAATTCTAAAGATTATAAACGTAAATATAATATGAAGTCGGAATGATCTCTAGATATTCTCTAAATTACGGGTATGTTACTTGATCTCGGCTTACCATCAAACGTTCTCGCCGGAGTTTAACAGCCTGAGCTATATTTCGCCTCACGATACTTTCATTTCGAACAATTTGGAAAACGTATATTGCACGACACCGGTCACGCAGACCCCATGGCGGTACAATTGTTTGATTGCATTTGAAATTTTATTAAAAATCCCAAGATTACTTTATCAAATTACGCAATCGGAGCTTTTAAAAGTTATCAAATAAGTGCAACCAGTTTTCAGCTCCGTAATGCCGGTAAATATAAGAGTTAACTACTTTCAGTTCTACGAAATAATGTTAATATACAATACCAATATTCAGGTATTGGCGTCAGGGTTTTAACACTGACTACGATTGAACCAGTATCACACAGCTAGCGCAACTGAATTAAGTTAGCCCTTTGAAAAGGTTTCAAAGTGGGTTCATTCGGCATTCGATGGGTAGAAATTTAAATGTGTAACTTCAGGACTATCCCCCACTAAGTCATAATCCACGAAGAGACCGCACAAAATCATTGTTCAAAATGATCATTGACTGATAGCAACCAAACAGAGGTATCTCTCTGTCCTAGGAAAGTCTTGTGGAGTTCCAGTCTTCATCAGAGTGTTTCACCACAATCATACAATCCATTCGAAGCGGGTCACCACTCGTCGAAGCTCAAAATAAATCGCGAGCTAGCAAAACAAATATTTCAATCCATGCCCTTGCTATGCCATGAATTTGTTACCCATGAATTTGTTACTCATGAATTATCTCTCGACATTTCCTTACTCTTGACTGAGCAAATCAGCGATGCACGAGGCTGTTTACTCCATTTACCTAAGTGCGTCCCCCAAACAATTCCAAATCCAGAATGATAAGCGTAATATTGACGAGATCCGTGAATCACCCATCTATATGCGTACGCGTCCTATTCGTTGAAGTTTTTAGCCCATTAGTTTTGCCGTCCTTCAAACAACGTTTGAAACTACTTCCTTCTCAAACTAGCATTGCAAATTTTTAAAATTTAAATTCTGAAATGATACTTTTTAAGGCAGTTTTTTTGCGGAAAGATTTACTGGTTCCTTATGTGATTTTGCAGACCTATTTTTACCGAGTTTTAAAACTAATTACTTGTGTTTCCTTTTAGAATGTAAGACGGAGAGCATTTTGTTCCTCTACGCCTACGCATTTAACTGCCAGGAAGATAGGGCAGGAGGCGTTGAGTCTACGAGCAAGAGGGTAGCAGAGAGGAAAACGGATTTAAGAAAGAAATGGGGTGAAAAGGAAGATGCTTAGATGCATCAATATTTCTGCGTTTACGAAAACGTGCGTGGAGTAGTTAGAGAAAAAAAGAAATTAGTTCATAAGTTTACTTAGTGAACAAATACGAAATTTGACTATGAGAACTTTCATCGCGACAACTCATAATTAACCGAATCGGGAACTCAAAACGTTTAATTAAAAGCATTTCTGCGGTATTTCGTTCAGTGGTTTCAACGAAAGAGTTTAACCAGCACGAGGGTAATTAGCGAGAAGATACGAGACATCAGTGTAATCTGTTACATCATATATTTTATCGATGATGGAAAAGAGTAAAGGAATTGGCACGTGAGCTTTTTCTCATAAATATGTCCACAGCGGAAAAAATAATAAAATCAAATTATACAAATGGAAGCAAACAACGAAGGCACCCCTGACCGTTTCGTATCAACTTTCATTGTATTCCATCAAAGGGATAATGGGATATTAACCCGTGTGAGTATAAATTGTGAGAATGAATGCTTTCATTCCCGGTTTAAGTCCGAGCTTTGCGATTCCCTTGATCACCGCGCGTCGCAGGAGGGCAATAAGAGAGCTCAATTAAAATAATAATCACTCCAGTCTCGAATCCATAGGTAAAAAACCTCAGCTTGTCCGCGGGTGACCGCAATTGCGCTGTGGTTCAATTATTTTACACATCACAATGCTAGGTACCGTGCAAAGAATTCCCTACGCACGATAATTTTAGAATTAACATCGTAAACTGCTTGCAATAAATGGCAAAACAAGCAAAAAGCGACACCTTACTGTTGAATAAATTAACTATAATCACCTTTGTCTTCACCAAATCTCCACGTAACGATAAATACCAATCATGAACTATGGGTAAAATAAAAATAAAAGTGTGAGACTAAAGTTAAAAAATTGTGTTAAAAATTAATATCACACTTCTGCTAATCATGGTTTCTTTCGTCTTTTAGTGAGTCCCTTCTGGGTGAAAATTACAGTTTTCATTCCTTTAGAACACGCTCAAATTTTTTCCCTAGAGAAGACAAATGTAATTGTCGCCATTACCTACCATATAATTTCCAGCAAATAATTTCAACAAATCACTTCAAGGAGACGTTATGACATAATTATATACCTTTAAAATTGTAGGCTTTCTCCATACCTCATTGTTTCTATACATTTATCATCCCTTTTCGCGTACCAAAATCGGTGACCTGCTGAAGATATATATGGCTAACAGTGCTTTAAATGTATTCCAACAACTCAATACCTCCCATCTCGTATATTGAATATCACAAGTTAAAATATTTGGGTATCTTCACGATCTTCACTGCAATCGTTGGTTTCACTATTGACAAAAGTTGAAGGCGTCGATTAGGAACTGTTGGTTTAGTCCTTGCCCATGGCTTGATTGCTTCCAATTAGTGAAACCTGCTAACCGCCCTGCGACGCAATGGGTAGAGGTACATCCCACAAAATGCAGGAAGTCACAAAACCTTTCTGATGAGTGCGTGACCGAGTGGTCGGGAGGAGCCCCGAAATCCCTCACGCAAGAACACGCCACCATTCAATTTCGTCCGGATCGTGCAAAACATTATCCTCTACCCCTTAAGGCACACGAGAAACAGAAATGTCCTTAAAAAACCAGCTAAATCGTCGATTCCGATCAAAAAACAAACACGATCCATTAACCCTTAGCGTCGTCTCCTCTCAAACTTCCCCATTCTTTCAACCTCCTCCTCCCTTCTCTCCTCCCGTACATAGCCGACCCTTTCCACACCCATTGGGTGGTTCCCTTTGCATCCGTTTCCCTGACTCACCCCCCTTCACACCCCCCCCCTCACCACCTTCCCTCGGTCTAACTCCCTCTTTTAATTCTTACGCCGAAAAATCCCCGAGATGCGGGAGGCAGCTGCTGCGCCGGCTGATTTTTCCCCTCCTTCCCGCTTGCCTCCCTCCGCGCAATACACCATCCCATCCGCCCCACCACCCTCCTCTCTCATGCCAACTCCTGCTCCTCCCGTTCGAACCTCCTCCTCAGGACCGACCACACCCCGGAGCAGCAAGCGTAAAAATTTGACGCCGTCCCCTCGCATTTTCATCCTTTTTGTAAAATTATAAGCGAACCAGGGACACCATTACGAATGAATTCCGATGATGCAGGCCATATGGCGTGGAGTTTCAACATGATAAGGTTGAAGAGTACGCAGAAAGGGATAAATGTATAGAAAGAATGAGCTATGGAGAAAGCCTACAATTGTAAAGGTATATAGTTATGTCGTAACCTCTTCTTGAAGAGACTTGTTGACATTATTTGCTGGAAATTATATGGTAGGTAATGGTGACAATTAGATTTGTCTACTCTTGGGAAAATTTTGAACGTGTTCTGAGGTAATGAAAACTGTAATTTTCATCCAGTAGGGACTCACAAAAACTCGCAAGAAACCATCATTAGAAGTAGTGCTGTTATTAATATTTAATACAATTGTTTAACTTTAGCTTCACGCTTTTATTTGAGAAAAATTGCTTTTAACTCTTCAACCTTATCATGATACAATTACATTTTGAGAGAAGCAATGAGAACTGTTTGCACGGATACGGAGCCGTAATACACATCGTGAGGCAAGTAAGGATGGGTCGCGATAAGCAAGGGTGTCCACTATCACCACCGCTCTTAAATACATACTCCGATGAAATGGTTAGAGAAGCATAATAAAATTTGTAAGTGGAAAAGAATTTAGGCGGTGAGCTGCTTTTTACGGATGACCATGCAGAGTAGGCCAGTCAGCCAAGGCAATGTAGCCGATGAAGATCGCGCAAACGATAACGGTATCATGAGGCCTGGTCTGAGGGTTAACTATAAGGAAACAAATGTAATTAAATTCTAGAATAGTAAGAAGGGCAGAAATATACAACTAAACAAATATTGCAGGATACAAATCAGGGCAGGTGGAACAGTTCATACATCTGGGGTGTATTCTGATTGAGAACAAAATTGCGGAGACACAGGAAAAGAAAGATTAGCTAATACCCTAACATTAATCATAGAATTGTATGGTCAGAAACTATACCCTTTCCAAGATAATAGTGCAGTTGACAGAAATGCAGCCAATTAGTAAACACATCCAATTTCGTTTGGGGAAGGTAATCACTTGATCGAAGAATCCATGATGGTGGCCTTAGTTAAAATCATACTACTACATGAAAAAATTGTTTAGTTTTAATTTCTTTCTAAGCTAAGTCGCGCTAACTGCGCTCCTATCTATCATCTGCGCTATTATCTTGGACGGAATCTAGGTGGTTGAGAAAGGAACATGAAATTCGACTGGAGGCTTTTGAGATGTGGGTATGAAAAAGGAGGACAAGAAGAATTTTTTTAAGTGGAAAAACAAAATAGGACTTAATAAAGATGGTAGGTGAGGAAAGGATGCTCGCCAGAGAAATTCTAAGGCGGCAGCGAAATTGGATGGAGGACTTACCGAGAGGTAAATACATGTAAAGGAGGGGTTGATGAAGTGGAAAATGTTGGGTAGGCTCCGAAAGAGGGAGAAGAAGGGACGATGAAGATACGAGACACCTAAAAGGGATTTAATTTCAGAAGTAACAGAATAGATTAGTGAATGAAGCGACAGAGAAGGCTCCCCGTTGTGGGAAAAATTACTGGTAGGACTGCCTAAGGACCAACAATTCATATGGTGGAATGCCTATGTTGGTTGATAAGAGACGAAGGGCGTGGGGTGCGGGCGGACAGCGTCGCTGAGCGCTCAAGCGCCGGTCTGCACCCTCAAATCCTTCCGCGCTCACGGCGCCTTTGCCCAACCGTGGCCGGTGAGGCAGACATCCGTGAACTCAGGCGAGGATTGAAAAGACGCGGGCGTGAAGAATCTATGTTGTGAGAGACTGAGAGTATGGTCTCGAGTTTGAACTTTGAAGCGTTGACACTTGTTCTTTAGAGTAGAATCTCTCGCGAATTTTGCTTGGTTAGGAGCAAAAATGGCAGCTACTTTTGAACTCGACTAACCAAAGGTATTGTAATCATATTTCCGGCTTCCGCAGGAAAAAAAATAGCTAATAAAAAAGAATGATACATTAACAACTAGCGAAAAGCGTTAGAATTATTTTGTAATTTTCCGAAGAGGTATTATTTCCAGATATTTTTCCGATTTTTCACAGCTTTTCATAGATGATTTGTTCCTTCGAGAAAACAGCAGGCACGTTGTAGTAACTACAAGAGACAGGGGCAGGTATCCCAGTTATTAATTGTAAAGCATTATACCTGCACCAGCCTTATCTTTTATATATGAGCCAACATTGCTCAATTATCGAAATATCATGCGGTCGAACAAGGGGGAGGTTCTCCGGTATCTTCAAGCTGTTATGTTCTTTCCCGACGACAGTATTCAGCGGTTAATGGAAACAGTATACAGCTACTTTTCATTGCAAAACGCACGAGGGATCTGACTGTTACTAGGGATGGAGGGAAAGTCGAATACAGAACTCCATTAATGGAGAAAAAAGGCCTTATCTCAATGGTCCTCCAACTTTTGTAATAAAAATTTACAGAAATCAAATACAGTAAATCCAAAGAGTGCAACTTATTCAGATTAGAGAAAATCCTCCATCCTAAATGAATACATATGATCATGGGGGAGCGAAATTACCTCACAACAAGTTCTTTTACAACTTTAAGGGTCCGAGATGTAACCTCCTAATGCGAGAACTAGAATCAATGTTCGAGAAATGCAAAAATGTAATCAGATAAATAATCTTCATTTCCTTTGTCGGTCCATTAGTTTTGATGAAAGTTTGATAGATTCCTTTTGACTCTCAAAATTTATTTTCTTAATGATAGTTAAGATGCATTTTTTCATGTAAACCAATGTTTTCATTTCACCCGAAGGTCTATTCAGATTTAAGGATAAATAGATAGTTTTTCTTCCAATCCACTTCAGTAATCAGCTTTCATCGTTCGTCTCAAGCCAAAGTCTGAGACTCACAATCAGATACGCTAAATACACATGCGTACATGTCTTCCACTTGATTCAAGTTTGTTTTTTTATTACGATGAATTACTTATTGATGATTCGGGTGGCAGAACAGAACGACGCAGTGAGCATATATCATCAGAGAGATGTCTGATTGTGAAGATAAAATAAAAGTGTGATGGTCAAAATTCGCATTCAGATAATTTTATTGATAGCGGGTGAAGTATAAAATATCTAGTTATCATTACTATTAACGCCTTCTTGCAGCTATAACTTAGTAAAAGAAGCTCTGAAAATTCTCATTGATAGATATAAAACCGCGACGTTCTGCCCATCGTTGGACGAAGAAAATTCCTGCCGAGATTCTTAGCTAATTACAAAAGAAATATGACAGAACGCTCATCGTTAGCAAAGTAAGAGACGGAGCTCACTGCCCTAAACTCCTTTTCCTGAAACGCACTGAATGAATATTTTTTATCGTTTTCTCGTTATATATTTTTCATGATCCTCTGGCTTTCATGTGACATATCTTGCGAATAGATTCATGAAATTACACGTAATTTCTCAGCAAGTTCTCATCACCTCGTTTGAGGAAACTCCTCGTTGCTGGAATGCGGTTCCTTCCTCTAATATCGCGTGGAAAACCAAGAAAGGAATCCTCGATTCAGCTCCAATTTTCTGTTAGAACATTTTTAAAAGGAGCAAAAGGAACGGAAAGTGGCAACTCGACCGGAAAATGGCCGCCCTCAACAAAAAGATCTAAAGAATAAAAACAGAGATGAGGAAGACTCGTGTTGGGAGTGAACAGGAGTTGATTCTGAGACAAATCTCCTCCGTTCCTCTTTCTCTCTTTCCTCCACCTTCTTCCGTCGCTGGCTCACTACCTCGATCGCTTTTGGCCGAACATTTCCACTCGCTCGCTCGCTCAAACTGCTGCTGACGACACAACTACCACCACCAATTCAGCCGCGCCTCCCTCCCTGAAGAGGGAGATAGGGAAAGGAAGCAGTGGAGGAATTTTGGGCGGAAGGCTGATGGCGCTGAGGTTGGGTGTTCTAGGAAGTAGTAAAGGGGATTCCGAAACACTTTGGAAATGAGAGGGGTACGGATCTCCGTGTCTCCATCCGACGAGTTCGAGATATGGGAGGCAGAAGTGGGGTCGGAAGTTGGGAAGTGAGGCCCAGGCCACCATGTTAATGCCGTGCCAAGGTGGTGGTGGTAGTAGTAGAGACGGAGTGTTGGCGGTGTTGGTGGCTGGCTGGCGGTGTGGATGGTTAAGAGGGGAAGAGAGTAGCGGGATAAAGGGGAGCTACCTTTTTTCACGTGAGAAGGATAAAGAAGTGGGGAAAGGGGACAACGGGGTGGAAGTAGTCGAGGGAGGGCAAGAGGGTGTGGGGTGGTGAGGGGATTTCCGTGCACATCACCCTGGCGATAAACTCGCCCTTTTTGCCGGTTGAAAGAGGATCAGCTTTGGGGGATAGCGCGGAAGGAAGGGATGAGGGCGAGAGGGCAGTGGGTAGGGAAGGGGTGAAATGGGGGTAGGATATGCCACCATTGGGGGGAGGGGGGGTTGGGGAGTGGGTTGGATCGAGAGGGAAGCAGAGGGAATGATTCGGGATTGTCCGTGGGGGGAGGGGTGGAAGAGGACTTGTGGGTTTGGGAGGAGTCCGGACGCAGTTGTGAGGTCCTCGCAGAAAGAGAGGAGGCGTGTCTCGTTCGTTTGAGGCAAATCCTTAAGCCAACCCCTCTTCTACAGTGGGGGAGGGGGTCCTCTCCACTCTAAACCCAACTCTCACTCTACCCAGCTCAAGAATCGGCTCAAGAAATTCTGGGACTATGGGTGGATCCAATAAAATTCTCATGGGCGATCTCAATGTCATGCTCATTTCCTTAGGTTTAGCCATTTAAGCTCTTCTAATGCACTCAAAATACTCATCCCTTCCACACGCATTGCATTATGTAAGTTACATGGCGTTCAAAAACTTTCTCACTAGTGCGAACAGCCCAAAAATTCGATCATCAAATTAACATGATATAACCATATTTTATATCACCAAAACAGCTAATTTAAATAGGAAATATGATCAAGACCAGAATTTATTATATTTCCAATTAGAATTTTGAATAAGAACTCTTTGAGAGGAAAACGTCTTGATTTGACGTACAATGTGCCCAGATAATATCGCCCAAGGTCAAAATTAATTCCTGAAAGCTCCCATTTCTCCAAAAGTGAAAATGAGTCGATGATAAAACATATACAGTATGCTATCTAACTTTTATGCCATTCCCACCCCACACTTATAATATATACTGATAGTCCGAAACTTGATCATGGTATTCACAAAACTAACATTGTTTTATGCATTCAACGGGAGTCGAAATTAACGATATTCGAGGCAAACCCTCGGTAACCCATTCAGCAAACTATTCCACTTCATCAGCAAACACCAAGATCTCCTCCTTCCGCCTAAACACCATAAAGATAAAATACTTTCATTCTACTTCTCATCTCTATCTATTCCCGGAAATAACTTTTAATTTCAACGGGGGAGGGATTCCCGGCTCACGGGGGATGATCCTTACCCGGCGCCGCTTCTCTGGCTCAAGACCGCCGGCCAGCGTGCTTCTGCCGCCGGATTAATACGGCAGCCAGCCACATCCTCGGCCTCCCGTTGCATCTCTCCACCCCCCCCCCCCCATCAAATGGACCTCCGATTTGGCGATGGTCTTACTTAGCGCGGGTCGCCAAAGGACTCTTCTGACGGACGCTTATCCCTCAAAAGAGTTCCGGGTCCCCAGTGTGGAGGGAGCATTAGGGCTAAATCACTTCCTACGCAGAACCTCCCGGTAACGATCAAACCCGCATTAACAGTTTGGTGGGCAGAGATGAGTCCTTCGACGGGCCATTGCAAGACTTCTTGCACGACGAAACTCCTGCCGGCTATACCCCGCGTTTATTTTATACTTCGTGATTATCCTGGGGATATCTTTTCACTCAAACAAGATCCAGGGTTGCTTAAAAGGATAGACGTCGAGGCCCACGGTAGGGTGAAGGAACAGGGTACGACACTTGGGGAGGACTGGAGAAAGCGCAGCTATCATTTGGTTGAATTGGTTCCTCGGTCTTGCCACTTGCATAACAGGTATTACCTTGATTGAAGTATTTCAGTTCTATTCCTTCCACCAAGAGCCACGTAAGTTGAGAAATGCTTTGACTTACCCAAGCTTATCTTCTTATTTTCGTGAAAAGGCAACATTTTTACTTGCTTCACACTTTTACTTATCTTCACCTTTTGAAAAAATACCATGCGGCAACATATTCTCTCAATGGAATGTAATCTTTAGTGATGACGAGGAAACTTAGTCATTGGCCTGATTCCAAATAACATGCATACGTTTCTTTCAAATATTTTCAGTTCGAACGTGAAACGTTTTGTACTGCCTTACGCGTCCACGTAAATAAATTTCAACTTCCCCTAAGCTTTTCCGCCGAAACAATTTTCTCCCTCTTCCGAGACATACTCTGCTGCTGGTATCAAGGCAAAAATGCATGAAAATGCTGCCACTCCCGAAACTTTTCTCGCTTACGCAGAGCAGGGAGAGTTAGGAAGGATATTTAAGATATCTTATAGCTACAGGGATCGAATTAATGAATCTGCAAGTAGGGTCCTACAGCAAAAATCAACGAATCATAGAGCGGCCACATACTATTAAAGGTAAATAGAATGAAATTAGCTTAGAAAGAGAAAAATCTGGATATATGCATGGGGAATTCAGCTTTTGGTAATCTGTGATAAAAGAACGACTATACAAATTAAACAATTGCTAAAATATTAGCTTTCCTCAGATTTGTATGATTTCTTCGCATGATATCATATTGCCGCTAGTCCCATACTTGTCTAGAGGATTGAACTTAATTAGCAGGAATTTGTTCGTATTTCCCCGTACACGTTAGAGTTTAGTTATATTGATACCAATCATGTCGTAGATTTTATCGTAATGCAAACACAACTTTGCTCTGATATATCTATCAAGTGATATTATTTCATAAATCAACAAATTCTTGGGCAAAACCCAGAAAGTAATATTCTCCTTTTCATAGCGTGATGACTTTTTTGAACCCTATCAATGAGGTAAAAGCTCCGCAAAGATAACAGAAACAAGAGCATCAAGAAAACTAGAAAGAGAGAAAAGCTACTCATGATGAATAAGACAAAATTATACTCTTCTAGGGATTAAAATCTATTAATGTTTTATTCATCATGAATATCGACAACTTCAACAAGTTCCAGTCTGAGGCAGTTATATTTAAAGAAAAGCTACTTACTAAGTTGAGCAATTCAGCGAGGAGAGATATTGGGAGACTGACTCGGTGACTTGAATAAAAAACAATATTTTAAGGTTAAATAACTCTCTGGAAGCGAAGACACACCAATAACACTAAAAAAAACATGCTTTTCCTTAAAATTCCATCTTCCCTAATCCCTCGTGTTTCTCTCTTTTTCGTTTCTCAGTCCTCTTATCATTCGTATTAATTTCAGGAAAATTTATGCTTCTTTTTCATCAAACACCATGTACACCCGGGTTATTTTAAGCGAAATTAGAATTCCGCTTTATGGGATGCTATACTGAATTTTATAACTTCCATTGAAGTGCAACCGATCCTTAACTGTAATGACGGTGTGAAGTATATTATGAAGGCGTTATGTGAGTCTAAAAATACGGAGGGAATATAATGGTCACATCAGTCGATTGGACTTACACGTTTTAGAGCTTCTCCATTTGTCATTTAACACCGCAAAGGGAAAATTAGCATGTGGACCTCGCGGCAGTTATCCAGTTACGTGCGTTCACTCTCTTATAAATACTTACTTTGTGAAATGGCAAATTTTTTCATTGTAAATTGAAAAAAAGTCACATCCTTTTACGCCAGACAATTGAGTGAATAAAAACGAGCCACGATATTGATCAGTAGGATCTGGAGACAGGGAATCATGTTTTCATTCTGATATCAAGCTAAAACTATGAGTAACGTGAGAAATCATTGATTGTTACTAAATGTCTTTTCCTTCCTGGATATAACAAAAGATGATGAATTAGTGCACACTAACGTTCGCTGAGGGGCAGTAAGTATGGTTGTCGTCCGTCAACACCGATAGCTATCACTGGAGAGCCGAAATCATCGAGGACACTCATGAGAATAATACTTTACCTTGACATAGACCGACAGCTGCGGGCATTACGCACTCACGGTCTCCCACTTGCGACCAGAGATAATAATTTTATCAGCGTCGAATTCGCTTTCTCGGTCATACATTTAGACATCCACCAAGTAAAAACGGAGGTACATCCACCATACTGCAAATGGAAAAAAATCAGCGTGAAGAGGGTTAGACAGGAAAAAGGAATTAAACTGATCTGAAGGATTTTTTAGTATTAGTATTTCAATTCGGCGTTCTTCGATGGCTTAGGTCAATTCATACTATATGTCTGCCACTTGCAGACAAGAGCAACAGCACTAGGAGCGAATAGGAGGATCACCCCTCTGAATTCGAACCGACGGCAGCAATGCTTAACTTCAATCATCGAACGAGAACCGGTGTTACAAACGTGGCATGCTTGAAGACGCTCTTAATTCGTAATAATAAACTAATGTATGATTTATCGAATACGAGCCAGTTCATCATTGAAGTGCTACTTAATACACAAGGTTCAGTTTGTGCGGTATGAAATGTTGTCGAGAAAGTATGCGCCGAGGAACACAGCCAGAATTTTCATTTGTGGGATCCTGTACCCACCCAACAGTCACTCTCAGCAGCTCATACAAAAAGCAGTAGAGATATAATTTGTAGTGAAAATAAAATAAATATTTATTTAAAAAAGATGTTCATTATGAATATTAGAAAAGGAGTTGGATATGGCTCTCCTCAAATACTATTATTAGAGTTGCTTCCTCACAAAAAAATCCCTTAAATGTTTTTATTTCCCATTCAACTTTCAAAATCTTCCCTCAAAGAGCTTTGGGGGAGTTTATTCCCACATCCCCTCCCCTCCGTTGTGGCCCTCATAGAGTATTATGCGTAGATTTTGAGGTATCCGTTATTGATTACTCAGGTGGTCATCCGAAGGGGGTTGTCTAGATGAGCATTGGGTACCCCTGTAAGTCCAAAAATTGAGGCTCAAATCCACTGCGGAACTCAGCGGACGCTCGCCTTCCGTTCGCCGAGGAGGTCCGATCCGGCCCCGCCGGACACCCTGGTCCTCTCCGGCGAGCGAACCCTTTCGTGGCCGCACTCCCCGCTCGACACACTCATCGCGGCTCCCGGCTGCTACCGTCTGCCTCGCCCTCGAGGCACAAATCTTCCGCTCCCTCACCCCCGCACCCAGCTGCCGCCTCCCCCCCCCCCTCCATCACCCTCTCCCTCCTCCTGCGGCCACCGCTCTTGATTTTGGCCCGCACCCAAAAAGACTCTGGGCCCACTCGGAGCCACACCACGAGTGGAGACTGATCCAACCTGAGTTCACGTATACGGGAAGGCCGACCTAACCCAAAGGTTGTACCATCGCCTTCTCGGCACTGACTAATAGCATTCACCAGCGCCCCCATCTCAATTCCGGACGAGGAAGGGTATCGGCCAAACCGACTTTTAATTTTGCATCCCAATAAGAGCGGGACCGTCGAATTAAATCATTCAATCTGAAAAAAGATTGAATAAGATTAAATGTAGGGAACCTAGTTATTATTGACGTGGTGGCTGTAGAATTTCAACCTGATATTAAATAAATAATACTCTGAAATACTCAGCACAATCTATATTACACAGTCCGGTGTTGATTTTTAACACATCATTATCAGGATTACAAAACTGCGGATACAGCTTTATTGTAACTCTGATGATAATTTGTTAAGCATTTGTAACAAGTCACTTACTATATATTGCGTGGAATATTACCAAGTTTTTTTCTGTAAAGACCTGTGGAATGTATCAATGAAACACGAAGATGATCAGTTCAAATTATTGCAGAAGAAAAATACCTCCAATTATTAGTTCCAGCCAAGAAAATCATTGAACGATGCTGAACTAGGATATCCAGTCATACCAACAGCCAGGCACATGCTTAGCCATTCGTCTTTATTACGTTCTGGACAAACTCTATTAATATAAGACTAATAAGAAACTACTTAAGGTTTATTTTGCAACAAGGTAGTCTCTACTTGATGATATTTTATTGCTGCAAGTCATTTTCACCGCGAGTAGGCATTTGGCCTCAGCAAATATCTCCCTTTGCCTCAGTCTTCCCACAGTTCAACTCCCCACCTTTGCCGAACCTTTTATCCACCTCACTTACCTTTTGCTAAACCTTAGTCCCGCTGAGCCGATGTAATCGCCTCCTATCCCCCACTCTTTCGCGCCTAGACCCGATTGCTCTAACTACCTCGACCAAACGGATTCCCCCCATTTGAAAAATCTTTACCCCCCCCCCCCACTCTGTGTTCCCTCTCCCTCCCCTAAATCCCTCGCACAATTCCACCCCCTTCCCCGTCGCTTTCATCCCTTTCTTCAGGGAACACCGCCCATTCTACCCTTTGCAAGTAATCGCTTTTGCGATTTTTAACTCCTCCCGTTTCCGCCATCGAAATGAGCAGCTGAAAAGTAAGGCAATCACAGGAAAGGGTATGACATATGTATACATATAAATTTCTTGAAATAAAACGCTCTCGGCAAATATACACATGCAAAGACAATATACTGATACACTTGAAAAACACAGAAACACGTAAAAATGACACTTACAAATGAACTTGGACGTTTCGACGGTCAAGCCTTCTATTCTATTGATTCTACCGCCGACGATGACGGCTTGACCGTCGAAACGTCCAAGTTTATTTGTACGGGTCCTTTTTACGTGTTTCTGTGGTTTTCAAGTGTATCAGTCTGTGTGCGTGTACCTACATAATATATACATATGCGTGCGTATACATTGCAAATAATGTATGAACACTCTCCTCATTTACACCGCGGTGTTAAACCGCTACTTTTCCAATTACCAGAGCATAAAAATGCTCGTGAACACGGGCTTTGAAACTGGTAGTAGGTTTTTATTTACCCTAACGTTTCAATTACGGACCAATCCAATGCACAGCCCGACCGTATGACCTTACTCAAACCATCAAGTGTTTTCGCTCTTACATTTCATAGTAAATGCTTTTACTCATATCCTCCTATGTTTATTCAAAAGTAGATAAATATGGCAATACGCTCTCTTGCCCTTTTAAAACGTTAGCTTTTTCCCACCAACAACCACCTATCTTTCACGTTGACCCGCCGACATTTTTCTCGCAGTCTTAATGGCCGAAGAATGCGCGTATCTACCTGCCTACTGTACCAATGGAGGCCTAAGTAGATTTAAAAGATATCCTCGTCTTCGCTGAAAAGGGGAAGGTTGTGGGGAGTCGTGTGCATGCTTAGGGGAAGGGTATTAATTTGTTCGGTCGATTTTCCGATAAGTCCTCCTTATCCAGTGCTGGATGGAGGATTTATCGTCTCATCTTAACTGGATCCCTCCCTCCCTTCTCATCGTGCTCTCTTAACTTTCCTACCTGCTTTCTCTCTCCATCTTTCGTTAAATCCATACTTAAAAGCTGTTTTCGGGTTTCGTTAATTGCACCTTAATTTTTGCTTTTCACATTGCGGCAGAGGAGATAGCGGTCGGAGGGTTGTCGTCTCATCGTTTTCAACCGGAGAGCGGTGACAATGGTATAATTCCACCATGCCAATTCATTAGAGCAACCCAGTGCACATAAATCGAGGAAATGGCACTAATGGCGCTCAACGTAGGCGGATCATTGCTTAAGTTCACATTTTCGAAATAATACACCTTGTCGCTGCTCCACTTCGGTAGAAAATTATCTCAAATCTATTACTCCTTGGAATGCCGAATAGCAATGTATATGCTGATTTTGAGATAACGCTAGTCATTAAATAACAATTATTGCACCACCAATTTCGATTCTTTCGATCCTCCATCAGGTTATCTTCAAGAAAGTTTGAAAATGACAAAAAATCAAAACTAATCGTTCAATTAATCTTACTCTGAGGAAACCTGCAACCTTTTTCTCCGTTAGAATGAAACAGGTTTCACCATATCCGCCACGAGTTAAAATGCATCTACTCTACTGGTATTGTATAAATGATTTTTCTTCTCTCACCACTTCGTTTATGCATTAGGAAGGGCATTATATAGTTGCTGCGTCCCGATTGATTCCAAGAATCATTCGATGAGAGAGACTCTTTCATTTTTTTAACGTGTTATGCGTGAAAGCCACTGTAAACTGGACGCTTTTGGGGACATGAACCGTACAAGCCAAAATTTAATCAGTGTCCACCAAAGGACACATAATAGAGAATTTGAATCGCATTTAACTTACTTATGAAACGGTTACTAGCCTCGGGCAATGAATCCAACACTGCGGTGCCACGCTTTATCAATAATTCTAACCTATTTCATATCAATATCTGAGTATGAAGGGATTCGCTGATGGCATATCGCAACGAGAAAGGGGGAACTTGGTGGAAATTCCATTTTCTCTTTTCCAAAATGAAAAGCGAGCTTCTCGCAAAAATAAACTCGCGCGGCTGCTAAAATCCCCTGGTCACCGCCAATTAATATTCAATATACGTACAGCGTTGAGCTCATTCATTTCGAAAGCTACCAAAATCAGAATTTGGAAACGCGGACTGTAAAATATAGGATAAATACTTTTGAATTGATGGCGTTGACACCGAAGCCCCTCGGTCTCTCAAGCAAAAATTATCCTCAAACCTTAACAGCTCCCAGCCAACAAATGCGTGATTTCCGTTTCCAGAAATTGACCATTTTTTTACAAACGAAGTACGGTGAAGTCTCGATTATCCGAGGTAATGTTGACGGAGGCAATCTCGGATGGTTGCAAACACGGGATTATGATCTAACAATAAATTATGACAAAAATTAGACATTTATACGCTTTGCAGTACTTAATTTTTTAATATGGTTGAGATAAATATTGGTTCGATTTTTATTCTGATACCGCCTTGATTATCAAGTTCTGACGATCGTTATAATACGCTAAATCGCCTTGGTAGAGCCACAGTATAAATATCTGCACCTCGGGTAGTACGTAGCCTCGGTGAATTGGGAGTCGGATAATCGAGACTACGATACACACTAAGGGGGAGACTAAACAGTGCGCTTGATTAGAAACATGTACGCAAGTGTGAACCATACTTGATGAATACCTATTATATATACGGCCCGTGATTCTGTTCCCAGTCTGGGAAACCCTTTTTCCTTTGCAACTTTTCAACGCATTCATTGCCGCTCATCGCGGAAGGTGAAAATATCTTGCATGGGGTCCCTTGTCAAACGTTGTGATAGGCTATAGGATCTATCCCCGTCGACAATAGCTTCTTTGAAGCCGGTTTCATGGCTTTCATGCCTTATGAGTGGCTTTCTTTATGAAATGTTTTGGTGCTTGGCACCAAGTTTCTATAGATCCTCCAAAAATGGCCTCTGGAATTAGAAATCAAGGGTACAAATTGGAATGAGAATTGGCTCAGCAAGTCCACGGTCCGCGGTTCAACTCCTGATTCAGAAAACCCATTTTCCTCAGGCAGATTCCAATGCATTCTTTACCGTTCATCGCGTACAAATGAAAATGCCAGTGATACATTCCTAAGATGTACTTACTTCACAGACTACAGCACGCCGTGGCCAGTTTTAACGCACAAAACTTGTTATCATCTCTATTTACATATGTAAATGGTATTTTTGTTGAAGAGCATTGATGATGAGCATTTTCCGTCGTGAAGTACTTGAAAATGAGTCGGCGACCATCCGTTCCCTTATGTAATTTTGCGAGGAAGAAGTGGTAATTAGGAAGCGCAATTTGTTTCATGAAACGTATGATTGTTATTTGCTCAACAATAACCTAAATAAACATATGTCCCTCAAAGCAACGTGTTTGGCCTCCAATTCCTCCCTGATATATCTTTGCTATGCAAATTTAGAATTAATTACTCTGTTATTTCAGCATAAGCAGGCGATAACACGGTCAAATGAATAGTAATCTTTGGTACATAACAATCTACTCAAGAAATTCGTTCTTTTTAGACAATTGTATGGTATACTTAATAAGTAAGTTCATCGAGTCGTTTTTCACTGAAAGGCAATTAGCGCACTGAAATCTGAAAACCCATTACGGCAGCCAAATAAAACATTTGTGGGATGAAGTTTTGCATGCAAAATTCGGATGATAAAGGCCGGTAGTAAAAGTGATGATGCGTAAAGGACGGAAAATTGGCAAATTAGGTTTCAGCCGAAGTCAATTAATCCTCACTGATCATTAACTGGTAACTTTAGGCTTAAATTAATTTCCGATAAATATAGGATCACCATCAAAATTTTACATATATTCGGCAGTTACTGGCAAGCTAACAAGATTTGGACAACTGGGCAATTTCTCTTTTGAAAATTAATTCTTCATTTGCTGGAAGCTCAACTGCGACAACTACTACCTAATCTAAAAAAAGCAACTAATTGTTAGAATAATTTAAAATATTATTATAAAATTAAAATGCATGCAATGAGAATTTTTCTACAACGTATATGCAGAAAGAGGAAATTAATAATATTTTATGTGTATACTACAGTGAATATGAGGTTTACATATGGGTCATTCCATACGAAAGCACAAAGGGTATTGTTGCTAAAGCAATATGTGCCTACAACTTGCCTAGTTCGCACTCCTGTATCTTCCATCCTTTCAGAGATGAGAATGGGATTCAGCTTAACAAGGGTTCCATCCGGATCAAAGAAAGTTTTCTTCATACAGATAGTGTCAGATGACTTCGGGATGACGGCATGGAATGATTGGATTCCCTTCACTTCGTAGGCAACGTGCAACATTTTCTTTACCTCCTCTCGTGAAATTTGAACCCCGGCATTGCCCACGAAGCTCAAAGCTATGTTCCTGATGTTAGCAGAAGCCCATTCATACAGCTGCGGGAGGGTTTCTCATTGGATGCCTTTGCTCATTTTATTGCTCTGCTACTTTGCATATCATTATTTGCTCATTGGATGGCCTCTTAATGCTTGCTCTGGTAGCGAGGCGTTTCACTGTGCCACCTAGGCCATCACTAGGCCCCTTTCTGGACGCGAAGTAATGCCACTCTGTGGGAAAATTAAGATCCTTCTTATGCTGCAACACATTGACAACATTGTATCTGTTCCTGTACTATCCTGCAGCTCCATCGGAGAAGTAAATTAATTTCTTTAAATCCTTTACATAAGCTTTCAGAATTGAACTAGCTTCCTTTGGAAAGAAAAGACTGCACCCGTATCTTGGATCATGTGCTCTGAGATTAGTGCAAAATATATTGTTTTCAACTTATTTTCTTCTCACACATACCCAGAAAAAGGGTGTATCGTACCTTGAATGTTTTTCCAGTGAATGCCTTAAGCGCTGTCTTGGAGTAGAAAAGCATAATTTTCGGAAAAGTCCGCCACTATGAGAACTTCTCCAGGGCCTACATTGTCTCTCTTCATTTTGACAAAGCCACTTTGTTTCCTGGCAATGCAATCTCTGTAACTTACAAAGAGCTTTTCACAGTCTTTTGAAAGAATCTCACATAATTAGGGCTCCCATAAACATTAGTTTAAAGTTCTGGTGAATTGCTCACACGCAAACCTGACGCACCGGCGAGAACACATTCAGCTGGCCTTAAGTCAGCAAACTTTGAAAATACAATTTAAAGATTAGGATTTCTTTCTAAAACTGGGAGTATATATATCTCTCAAATTACTTAATACTAGCTTTTTTGCTTTTGATTTGTTACCTTGCTACCATTTTCGTATACGTTTTTCCAATGTTTTTGCCGGGCCTTTCCCGACCTATGTCAGGCTCTCGTTAAAATTATTTTACTTTTTCCTTGACATGCAACTGGTGGGGTTCTTCCGTGCTTCCGATCCGGAGTGCAAAATATACCTTTCTCAGCTACACATTGCTTGACATTTCTCGCAATTTGTTCTGTAGTCGAGAACTCTGTCTGCATTTCTGCAACGATCCACGACTGGGGAAGAACGGACAGGATCAGCACTCTTTCACTTTGGGTTTTTTGCAGCTTTGAATTTATCATTCAATTGTTTGATTATCTCCCTCCCTGCTTTTTTAAACCAATGAGAAGTTTCTAAATCACTTGAAGGTGGTCTTTCCTCAATTTGGGGTTGCACTTTTGAAAGTTCAATTGCATTTTCTAGGGACCTTTTCATCAAACTCTTAACTCTTTTCACTTTTTCTTGGCTGTATATCTTTGATAGGTACAACTTTTTCATTGTCACTGGAGACATGCCAAGAGCTTCCAGAGTAACGTTAATCTGGTCTAACCGAAGCTTTTTTGGAGAGTAAGCACTTCCGCTGCTCTCGACTGCCTGCTCCACGTCTGTATTAGATTCCTGACTGAGCTCTTCAGACTCATCAGGGTTTACCTGGGAAACTTCACCGAAGTGAATCTCCGCGACGCGGGCCTCGGCTACCTGGATGTCCCCAGTCCGATGACCGGAAACGAGGGCAGGCTGTACCAATGTCCCGAGTCTTTCTTCACCCACGGTGACAGCAGCTGTGTGACTGCTGTGACAAATCACTAGGCAGACCAGTTAGTGCAGGTTATTCGAGCAACTTTGACCCACCATTAGAGCAATGCGTATCAAGTTTTTGACCTTCAATCACTCTTCCTAAAACACTCCGACAACGCTTGGAAAAGGCAGCAGTGACAGGACGAATATTTCGAGACATAACGTTTTGATGCAAATTCAGCGGATATCAACAATGCCTCTGTTTTTCACTGAAAGCACAAGCAGTCGATAATGTATTAAGTTGTATTTAAATCTAATTCTAAAACCGATCTGGTATTAATCATTTAAATAATAAAAATGAAATAGTTGATTCGCATCAAGCTCTGGGTCAACCTGTGACCTCCCGTGCAGATTCATCCACATCAGCCGCCAGATTTAGGCAGTTGCACCGCCGTTATATAAACCCAACTGTGAAGTAACTGTTTCAAGCAATACCAATGATTTAAAGTGACACTTTTTTGACGTAACACTTCTGCCTTACGTCAAAATTGTATTATAGCGTATTTCTCACTCCATTGGAGAGTAACGAAAGGCCTAACTGCTGCTCAACCAGAAGGGAGTGGACACGGTGAAGTGCATGCCATAAACAAAAATATATTTCTCCCTTACATGAAATATTGTAATGACGAAACTTTGCAGCTTATTTACCAATACAAAGGACTACAAAATTATAAAATTTGAGATGGATCGAAGGTGGGGTAGATTTTGCAAATTTAATTTTAAACTTACTAATTATTTTTTTTAATTTCAAATAATTTAAAATTTTCAAATTTGACTGTTGAATGTGTTTCACAAATGTTTTTTGTACAAAGTGATTGTTACCGGAGCTTTCTAGCTTTCTTAGATCTTAAAATTCTGGGACTTGTTTTTACAAATGCCGAATTTTTCATATCCCCGTATCTCCGCAAAAAAGGAACATTTTTCATAAAAATTGTATATACAAACTTAGGTCCTTAGAAAAAAAACACACAAAATATTTCGTGCAAATCTGAGATAGTAAGGGCAACTCGTCCGTGATTTCACATGGAATGACCCATATATTTAAAAAAAAAATAACTCCTTGAGGTTGCTCTTAAGCATTCTAGACAGATTCTAGGTTTACATGTATTTTTTTAAAAATAACTCCTTGAGGTAGCTCTTAGGCGTTCTAGACAGATTATTTCTTTTAATGCGCTCAACTTGCTGCACAGGTCCATATAAAAATTACTTACTCCCAATCAAAAAAATATCCTACCGCTACTCAGGTTAAGTATAGCAGAATACATTTTACCTGGTCGATGATGGCCTTGATTAAAGCTGAAATCAATCGCTGACGACGTTACTTCGAGGAATTTGCTCAGAACGAGGATAAAGAATTGATACTTTTAATATAATCTACCAAAAACTATCAGCATTACCACTCTACATCATTGAAATTACTCGTGCCGGGAAATCGACTTGAATTATAATTTAATGTCAATGAATAAAACGAGAAATTGATACTTCCACTATCGAAATTAGGACTAACCGGATCTTAACTTTTCTAGCACTTCCAATGGAAATACGACTCTCTCATTCAAAGTCGATCCCAAACAGAAGTGATTCCGTAAAAATAGCTGCAAAAAGGAAAATTGTGTGTTGTCCCCTCGGCTCACCACTCTTTAACCCGTGCACCGAAAAATTCGTGGTGGAGGCGATTCGCTAATCGGAATTTCATTAAAACGCGTTCTATTGATCGGTTTTCACCCACCCCCCTCCCACAACACCCCTCTCTTCTGTCACCCTTTCATACCCCCCTTTCTTTTTAACCCCATGAGCTATTTTCCAGGAGTCCCTCTCCCTTCCTCTCCCTCCTCTCGGCTGGAACTCGAGCTTCAACAAGTGGCTGGCTCTTTTACGCTAATACGTTCGCCTCGTCTGTGTCTGTCCGTACGTACGTCGGCTTCCACCTTCATCCCACGCCCCGCGACGATCTCTTCCTGCCTTCCTTCCTCCCCTCCCCCCGCCCCACCACCAACACCGCACCCACCCCACCACCAACACCGCACCCACCCCCAGGCACGACGGCCGCCGGTCCTGTATTCAAAATCCCCTATCCCTCCCTCCCTCTAGCCCCATTCCTCTCTCCCCCTACCTTCTCCTACCTCTCTAGTTTTTGGCTCTCGCCTGTATATACCCTTCCCATCTCTCTCCTCTCTTTCGCGGGCAGCTCGACAACCAGTCGGCTTGAACCTAAACGTAATGGCGGACGCGCAAAAAGGTTTTTCCTTCCTTTTTGTTTCCCCGTCTTTTTCTTTTTGGGTGACGCAGGAAGCGATGGTAGAGCTATCCCACGTTCGGCTCTACCAAAGAATGAAATGATGATTTATTCGTCCCGCCGCATTCGACTCAAACTCCAGTGCCCGGAGTTGAAAATGGTGCGAGATTCCTTAATTGGAAGCTCATGTTGAGGCATAAATCGAAAGACTCGACAGAAAAAAATGAAGGCCTTGCCAGCTGATAGAGTAGGTGTATGACGTAGTGCTAAACATTGATGTTATTAGCTTTATTCAATGGTTCGGGTTTTGACATTGTAATAAGTTTATCTACGCCATTCGTATAAATGTTTTCGATAGGACGCATTACTCTATGGAATGGAGACTGGGAGGAATGTCGCACTCCGAAGAAACAATGAAAAACCACCTTTTCGACGGAGATTATTATAAAAACTATTGCCTTCGTATTCCCGATGTTCATTTTCTAAATAAGCGATAAAAGAAACGAAGACTATTTCCCGCGTTTCCTCAAGAAATTCGCACGAAAAATTCAAAACGTGGGTAGTTCCTTTGTAAACGAAACTATATCTACTAAAATCAATTCCCATTCCTTTTCATACTATTTATTTACCCTTCATACCACTTTTTAGACACGTTTATTGTATTTTCAATTAGAAATCCTTATAATTACATTAGGATGATGGGTTTATTAAATTTAACAATCATCAATCAAAAGTAAATTTGCAAATGGGAGAAATATTTGGAAAAAAATTGTGAAAATACCTACGTGTAGAATTAAACGATGAATTATTTAAAATCTGGCTAATATGAATGCTCGAATACGAGCGAAAAACGAAAGCAACGATTAACTACACTACACCTGAATTTTCAATTATCTTAGACCTCCAGAAAATTTCAGTTTTATTTCAACACGATGGAAAATAAAAGGGTAAGAACAACTATTGTCTAAAATAACTTCTCATTATAACCTCCGAAAGATTTATACAGACTTCAATACTTAAGATTTCCAATCTATTTTTCATTCTCAAAACATTCATGAAAAATGTATCTGAATTAGACTTATTAAGACATAAATAACACCTCTTCAAATGTCCTAAATAAAGTCTGAATTAAGCAGTTACTGATAAATGTTACACCTTCAATTTTCATAATGAAAGAAAATATCTAACGACTGATCATTCTTTCTTTAAATGAAAACATAATTAATTGTTCACTAGCATTTTACTCTTAATTCGGTTAGTTGTACTTCACGTTACTAATATTTTTCTTAACTCTCGTACTCATCACACCATCTTAACCTGTCCGCCATTTTGCCGAGCTGTGGTAATGGTGAAATTTATCTGTGAATAGTACCAACTTCAAACAGTAAGCGAACTGCTTCCAGGCTTCTTTCAAAGGAAAAGAGCCCTCATGAAATGGCGGGCGTAAAGCTTCGATCGTCTAAGGGTTTCAGAACTCCATAAATACAAGTATCATGCTCACTCACAACCGATCTAACGATAATTAAGTTCTTAAAAAGTATCTCATACTGGATTCCCTATAAACGGGAGCTCAATAACAGCGATGATTTATTACGAGTTTTGTAAAAATAATCTTTCCATCGTTCCCACTGCGATCTTTCACAACCAGGCATTACTAGGTTGAAACTTAATTGACTCTTATATAAAGGATGTAAACTACTTGGAATATCTCTCATACTTATCAACAAAAGATCCCTTCATAACGACGTGCAATATAAAACGCGTTTGTGACTGGTCATGGCCAGTGGAATCAAAATGTAACGGCAGGCTTGGGTTTAACATGTTCCGACAGCCAATGTTATATCCCATCATCTATCCTAATACAAACAAAGCTTCTATGAACCCAAGCTATAATTATAGATTAGATCTACATGAAAAACTTTAGGACTCGTTAAAAAATTTAGTTAAGGTGTTTGGAGCGATTGTTGCTTATGTACAGATTTGCGTGAAACTTTGCATACGTGTTCTCATTAGTGATATCTATAGATGAAAGTGGAACACATTTCATCACAAAAATTTGGTTTTCCGGCAATTAAAAGCTATTTTAACACGTAGCCTTATGACACATTACATATATGTCGTAAGAAATTGATTAAATATGTTCAGATTTTCTTCAAAACGCGAAATAATACATATCTCATTATCATCATTGTTGGTAATAAACATCAAGGAGTCAAGCAGGGTCCAATATTCTAAAAAAAACATATTTCAATACAATTTCGTCTAAATTTTGAATATCACACCGAAAACTCTAGTCATAGCATGCTTTAATAAAGGACGATAAGTTAAAACATAATTCTCGTATAATTTCCATTACTGCTTGTACGGTGCGTTCTAACATGTAGACAGATGCACTTAAATGAAATGTTGTTCAAGAGTTTTTTTTTACTTACTTTCAAAAAAACTATTATAATGACCCATGATTACCGCTCCATCCATCAAAATTACTACCCTAGCCATTAACAGGTAGCTGTTGGTACGATCCGAAACCCCTGAGACAAAGTGAATAGGAGAGCGGAAGCGCGCGAAAAGGCACCTCGCTGAGTAAAGCTCACATCTCGAGGGATTCAGACGAGTAAAGGGGGGCGAAGGGCACTCCAGGGGTAAGTGGGAGGAGGCGGCATTGTGCCGAAGGGGGGCGTGTGCCGGGGAGGGCGGAGCGACAAAGGGCGGGGAGGGAGGGCTGGCCACAAAGGCGGAGAGCCAGCCTCACGCCTCAAAAAAATAAGGGTGAAATGACTCCACAGGTCAAATGTCGAGCGAAGGCACGGGTCCTGTCCATCTCTCCCACCGGTTAGGGTGTGTGTGGGGGCAGCGCCAATGCTCCCAGAGACTCCCTTTCATTCGCAAAGAGATCCTTTCCGTGCCGTCGGTGGAATATGGGGGTGGAGCTGGAGAATTCGAGGCGAGATGAGGTGTTGCCTTTCGGACTAGACGCGGAAGAAAAGGAAATTTTGTCAGGATGCACCTGAATAGCGGCTTTCGGCTCTCTCCCACGTGATCCTTGAAAACGTTTGACCTTTCAATCGGATGGCTGACTGACTGACTCGGAGCGAGCGAAATGCACACACACTGACCACTGTCTAGTCCTAAAGGGGGTCGATTCCCCAATCTCACTCTTTGCCTCCATGGAATATTTACGCTAGAGCTCAGATAATAGACTCGCTGACTAAGGCGTGAGTTAGTTTGCCTATTAGTCATACTCTTAAAAAGAAAAAGGAATGAATAATACTGTTTTTAAGCTTAGACTTCCACTTTTTATCTTTCCCATTGATATAGCCGTGCCTTCCTCACTCGTCTGCAAACGAATGTTCCTTAATTTGCAAATTTTCCAAGCGCCCATATGTTATTACTTCTCGTCACACTTCCGTTATTCCAAAAACCATGGTCGCTTGCATAGATCATCAAATGCCTGTCTCTTCCAAGGTATGTATTTCTGGTATTCGTGAGCATTATCTATCAAAATTAAAGAGCTCGTTGCAGTGTGTCTATGAATGCATAGGTACGTTACATTTTACAATCGGAGAATAATTACGCTGTTCCGTACGTCTTCCAACCTGAGCTCCACTCATGGATTGACAAAATTCCTAAAAAGATCTCTAAGTAGATCTTCACTTAACCCTCGAGCAGTCGCGCTGGCGCACTGAGTGCGCCAGTGTACACCTTTTTATTTATAACTTTTTAAACTATGCTTGTAATCATCCTGCGCTCCTCAAGTCTTCCTACAATAATGTTCTTTAAGTAAGAGCCGAGTTTCGCATACATGGGTTACAATTTACGGCAACGTAGACACTTTTTTTAAACTTCAGGCGCGTCGGTGCACTCCGTGCGCCGGCGCGACTGCTCGTGTGAGGAAATTTGAAACGTTTTCGCTTAGCTTCTTGGCGCTTACTTACTGCTACTGCTAGCCCTTTAAATCTATAACATTTATTTACTTCTTTATTTCCTTGCCTGACATTCGTTTTATTGATAAAAGAATGCTTTTTCCTATCACAAGAGATGGAGCAAAGAACAGCATCCTTCGGCCGTGGAAGGCCACTGGTAATTTGGAAGAAGGAAGAGATTATTATAAATACATCGCATCAAATATCGACGAGGGATTTAAGAATACTACACCGAGAAAGAAGCAGGCGCGGTCAACTACAGTAAATTTTATCCTTCAGTAAAGGTTGGTAGATGAGTTGGTATAGGCTAAGCACGCCTACTTTGTTCCCAATGATACCATCGAGAGAAGAGGAAAGAGAAATAAAATGATTCACTCTAATTCTGAATCAACCCCTAATTTCTTGTAAGCCGACCAAAAGAGCGGATGACATTTATTCCTAAAAGACCGAAATCCTAAACAGCATTCAAAATCAGGACGCCCCATAATGGCGTTGCAGAATCAGTCGTGTTCCCCAACCTTGCTCACGCAACCCTTCGTATGTTTTCTATTTCTCTTGCTGCGCGTACAACATCCGTTTTTCACTAACACAACAGAAGTCAAATCGAAATCTTGTGACAAAGTCGATATTTACACTCAAAAATAAAAGCTTATATTTAATATTTCCAACCAGATCATTTATTTCGTTTGTATGTAACTACTTTGGAAAAGAGCGTGATTTAGCCTTAAACGAAATTTAACATAAGCGTGCCTTCAGCATGTACTGAACAGTAAATTAATGAAGGTTGGAACGTAGTTCACGCGTTAAACTACATGAAAATAACCCAACCCAAAGATACTACCAGCTTTTCGAAGTATTTCGACCGCTACTTACATCCTCTTCCCACACCATGCGGTACGCCGCGGCAGCGTGAACCCATCCCACGAGCGGATCGGCGGACACCCGAATGCTGAACGCACCGAGCGGCCGTTTCCTTTTGGGAACAACATCCAACGTTCATCCATAGTTTAGCAGTTCAAACATTGATCATAAATAATCCCGGAAGCACTGCAAGCCCCAAAGTATATTCCCTTGTTGTTGCATTACCAGATAGCACACGAATTCAATAAATACGGACGGCGACGCATTTGCATCACGACTCGCATTACGAGCTCTCTGGGCGAACAATCTATCGGATTAGCCATCAAAATCCAAGCAGACTGAGCGGAATGCTTTTATGTTTTTCTTTAAATCCTCCTCTGCCATCCCATTCTTGAAAATCAGCAAGTAGGTATATATATACACCGACTGTTTTCTTTGGGCTTCCCTCTCCTGGGCACACCTCCTTTACACTAGGTACACTCCTCGACCTCCCCGTTTTTCTCCCTGTTTTATAGCTTGTCCGTCTTCACGTCTTTTTCCACGGGTCACGCTTTCTCTCAGCTCGCAGAGCACCTGCGCGAATGGGCAGCCTTCTCAAGGATCCCGCTCGCAACTGTTTTTCCCCGTAGCGCCCTCGAGGGAGACGACCCCTGGCCACCGGAAAGCACACCCTCTTCACACCCCTGTGTTCACCCGGAGCGTTTGTAAAGAAAGTGTGCCGTGTCAATGAAAAGAGCCCTCGTTCGCTCTCTTTTTCTTTTCCTCAACCTCCTCACCCGACCTCACCCTCTCTTCCCAAAACTTGTGCGCCTCTATCCGTTCCAGGGGGGTTCCCGTCGCTCGCTCCTCATCGCTTTCCGTCCGTCCCTAGGGTTCGTCTCCGTGTTTACGCCCGCATTGTGTTATTAAGGGTCATATTTCCGAGAGATGTGACAGATATTTTCTGAAGTGCCCTCTCTCCATTTAAGGGTGTTCTTTCACGCATGTTTTTTTACGCTGTTTTGCACCTGAGAAATAGTTTTAAAGGGCTTGAAAAAGTTTTGAATGGCGTTCCCCAAATGCTCTAATGGGAATGTTAGCGTAAATTGTGAACAGGTACATTCCCTGTTTTATAAAGAATACATTTTTCTTTTAAACCCAAGTTCGGTACGAGATTTTGTTAAGAGATTGCAACCCATAACTCCATCAGCCACTTAATTAGTAAGATGTAGAAATAATAGATTGCACTTGGCCAGTCGTACGCCATCCACAAAACGTCATACTCTATTTAATCCTTATTTTGCTAGTAACTTTCCTTATTTTGAAAGATTTCACGAACAAACTGAGCCGATTTCACGAAGTCTGCTTTCACGACTAATTCGTCAATAGCGATGAACCGTTGCCTACTATGTGATCGTAGTTTGCACTAGGGAGTAATGACGAATACCTACTAGGATTAGGTATGGCTACCTTAATATCGATAAAAAGCATAAAGCAAGCTTCATACTCGAAGATCCATAACGTTTATCACTCTCAGAAGAGGTAACAGGGAAAACTATTTATATACCTCAGATATATATAGGTTCCATTCGTTGATTGTGCCCCACTCCAAAGGAAAACTCAATGCATGCGAGCCATGCGACTCTTATATACCAATGACTTACGATCTCAACCTAACAAATTCAATGTGGGCTGAGTAATAATTACGAAAAGTAGCATTTATACCTATTATAATCAGCCGTATACTTTATCCTCTGCCGTCACACTGCAGCAATGGCAGATAATGTCACTCATTTAAATTCTAAGTTCAGAAAATCCAGGTCGTGAAATGAAATTGCGCAACGTGTATCACAGCATTGTTTTTATGCACTCATGAACTCAAGTAAAATGGCATGACAAATTGCAGTCAAAATGAAAGCAAAAAGAAATAACTGGACGGCAAGACCGTGTTCCTAGCGGAAATATTAATGCAGGAATAATTGTACTCAAAGAAGTAAATTTCTTAATCTTAAGGCATTTATAATAATGAAATGATTCCATAAGATACAATTCAAGAGTTAGAACAAAATTAAATCACTACGTCTTAGTGTCCCAACTACCACCGTGAATTGAACACGTTAAATTAAATTTGTCTCACACCCACTGACACACATTCTTAATCGATTTGCTCTTAAATGGATTCCTGTCATGACGTTTTCGGTACGTAAGAACATATGTTTAACTCAGTTATAGCGTTAATGTATTCTATATCGGTTGGAATACTTGTCTATCGAGGCACTCAAAGTTATGAATAAAACACCACGCGTGATTGCGCTGAGTGAGGCGTCGTAGATACATTGCGCATTGCCTCACGCTCCTGTTTCAGAATGCGTAGATCCTCTCTCGTGCCCATCCCTTTTCTTATCCCCCAACTGCCATCGACGACGGAAACGTAATAAAAATTAATCTAGCATGTTTTCGCCACCATGACGTCGAATCTGTTCCGTCGGAAGCATTCAAAGGGAAAAAATCTGTTCCGTCTTTTTCTTTCCCCGCCTGCCCGCCCGAAAGCCGGTAGCCCTTTCGAAGGCGCGAGTGATATTGCAGTATTACGCTGCAGGAGATGGACCCGAAACAGCAGGGGGGGACTCGTTGAGTCGGAGATGCGTGAGATGGGCCGGAAGGTTGGAATGGGTCGGGGTGGGCGGGATGGAGGAGGAGGGAAGGAAAAGCGAGAAGAAGAAAAAAATAAGAATGAATTTAGTCAGAGGAGAGGAGGGCCATCCGAAGGTGTGGTGGGGAGGCAGGTAGAAGGGAGTCCCACGCACGCGGGGCCACGGGTAGGCAGTTCTTCCTTTCGGGTCCCTCTGCTCGGGGAATCGACGATTTTAATCGCTCGACCGAAAACAATGGGCAGCCCTTTTCCGTTGAAGCATAGGACAGAGAGTAATGAATAACTTCTGGAGATGTACAAAAATATCCCTTACGTGCGTCGCGGTTCACTTGTAGTATTACGATAAAGGTTTGATGGATAAAACTTCAGGGCGTAAAACCCTGTTTCCTTCTGAGTCAAGAGGCAAATTGGGTAACTGATATGTATGAAAACTATAATTTGTAGATCTTAGCCAAGTAGCAGATTCCTATGGTAGCTTTGCAATCCCGATGAACAAAATGTAGGCGCAGGCACTGTTCCTCCTCTGCGTGTCCCTTTTTTCCTTCTCTTCCCTCCAAACCCTTCTCAACTCGCTAAAATTATGTTTTTTCAGGTGTAATGTTGTTCAACTCCTTCATTGTGTAATACATAATAATAAATAGTTTACTGCATCCACATGATTTTATCTTTCAGGACATAGATTTCATTTTCTTCACACTTCCTCCTTTCACGTAAACCTATTTCTTGTTCATTGCTAATTATTGTATGGTATTCTTCCATCTTCGCCTCGATTTTCCACCCCTTCTCTTCCCATCTGGTCTTCCGTCTCATTCTTATCTCACAATTCTCTCTCTTCCTGCATTTTATTGAGATTTAATTCCATTCGTGAAGCTATTCATTCGGTGATTGGCTTAATATTGCAAGACTTTCTAACACCTTCATTCCTTATTCTATCTAATAATGTGTGATTTGTAAATTTATAACGGAACCTAGGCCTTGAAATATAAAATCTTATTGGAGACCCTAAATTATTTATTGTTATTTCACTATCTCTACTTTTTAAACTGTCTTTCAGGTTATCTAACTACCTTTTCAGCATATTGAGGTTTACTAACCTAGGCGTCGAATAAATTATTTATCGCCAGATCTAAATAATGCTACGTTATGGTAGTAGATGATAAAGTAGAGAAGCCACAGCGCCCATTAAAAAATCCTCCATGCTTAAGCTCCGTTCCTACCATAGCATGTAACAAAGTAGGAAACAGTTCTCCAAGAGAAAAGATTGGTAGACCTTAATTCTTAAGAATCCCCTTTCTCGCGAGCCAACTCAGGTGCTTAAAAATGACGCATCCCACGAACCAATCGCAGGGCAACGGGAGATTTTTCAATGAGAAATATGATAGACATTCCCGCCTTCCTTTCACCGCCGGTGGCGGAGTATTTGGGTCCAGAAAAATGATGGCTCGTTCGAAGATGACAGCAAAAACGCCTCCGGCACGGCACCGTGCCGAATCGCTCAAAAGGACGACGCCGCGCCTCTCCGGCCGTTCCGCCGCAGCTCCACGCCTCGCCGCTCGCCTTGCCCTCTGCTTCCTCACTTCACGGCCTCTCCTGTGCCCTCGGCGGACGAATAACCACCCGCCGATGAAATATAATTGGAAAACCGTTGAGAGAAAATCGTTCTGATATACGCTCCCTGTGATGACCAGCACATAAATCACCAACTCAGCCATCAATTGATCCAATATTGGTTGTCCATTACGGGTGTCGAAAGTAAAACCTTGTATTGTCCGCAGGGATGGACCTCTTTCCGGAGTTGATATTTTGTGTCCGGAGTTTATATAATCGGTACTCGCAGATTTCAATCCAGTGCTTGTGAGTATTAGTAAGTAAATACGGAGGCACGGCCTGGGACTTGATTCCCCTCTTTATTTATATGTATCAGCCATTACATTTACGTGAAATTTGGATATTTCATTTACAGAACACAAAGAAAATATATTTTCGATGAAAATTACGAGCTAAATGTGTTAATCGGCCAAAGATAATTCACTTCTCTTAATGTGCTTAGATTTCTCAACCACTAAGTACTTTCTTCGGTACAGGAAGCGTCCTTGAAATGATCATTTAACCACATAAACAATCAATTTCTCAATCCGAGCGACGAAATTCCTCTTTGGCTCATAGGTAAATGACGCGAAAAGAGCACAACAAAAGCAGCATAAGGAGAAATCACCCTATCCCGTAGTTCAAGGTAATTTCAAGCGCTCCGAACCTCAACCGTGAGACCGAAATGCCAAAATACTCCCCTTGAACAACGAACCCCACAAAACCCTGGGGAAAAATACAGCCGTGCCGCCGCCGCTTAAAAAGCAGCTTATTATCGGCCACAACTCGTCATTTGCTTCAACCCTTTTCCAAACCCTCCCCATCCCCCTTCCTCGTCCTTATCTCCACCCTCTCGGGCCATTTCGACCCCACCCCCCTTAAATCCGACTGCGCGTCAACCCTTCCCACTCGTCCCCCGAATCCAACCCCCCCCCCTGCACCCACAAACACCCCCTCGCTCTTTTTTCATGCTTCACGCCCTTCTGATTATTCACCCACCCCGAAAACAGTGGGGAGTGGCGGCGGTTGGCCGTGGGGGTGAGAGAGGGAGGTCGGGAAGGAGGGTGTGAGAGGGGAGAGGGAAACAGTAGGTGGAGGAGGGTGCTCTTGCCCCGACGCGACGTAAAAAAGCAGGCGGGGTTGGAAAAGGGGGAGAGAGAGGGAGGAAGAGGGGGGTGGGTTTAGGAGGTTGGTTGGCCCCGTGAGGGGTTGACGCCTCCGTCAGGAGGGGAGTTGCCACGACCTTTTTCTCCCAATTTTTAAGCAGTCCCCGAGACGATTAAAACGAAAGGAGTGTAAAAAATGCATGCATTTGCTCCGGAAGTTACAGGGAGGACTCCGTCGTCCTTATTCATTGGATGAGCGATTTTTGAAGTGTCATAGCGGGCTCGAGTGATTCCCCAAAATGGTGTCTCCCAGGATCGCAATGGAAGGAGGGAGGAGAGAAGGAATCAGGATGTGGCTTTTTATTTGAAGAAACCCTCTTCCTTCTCCTCCCGAGAAAATAATGAATCGGTCTCCCGTTTCATTGCCATTAGACTACGACGATGATTTAAAAAAAGATAGAAATGAAAAACACGATGCTATCAAAAAAATTGGGATGGCGGTTACAAAGTCGGTTAAAGCCAGCCGCCCGCATGGCTCAAACATTGGAAGCCAAAACTCAAAATTCATGATAAAAGTCATGATGTGAAACGCACGTAACGTTGCCATTGCCAATCGATGAGAAATAAATGATCGCCTGTTTGTCATTTCAACTGACTTAGTTCCATGAGATAACAATTAATTAGTTTATACATGGCAATTTATATCTCCTCATACTTATCTGAAAGTATTCTCTAAAGGTTACCCAAACAACAACGCACGAGAGCAAACTACTGCTTTTTAAAGTATTTAGTTGGCGCTTCCAAGTGCATGTTGACTGTTATCAACTGAGGGAAATAAAATGGCATGCAAATAGAAAAATTTCGAGCAGCTCAGCACGTCCAAGAAATGAAATGAGCAAAAATACCTAGACAATTCTTCACGCTCCTTTAATCGTATGCATTCATGTGCACCATACCCATTTAATCATAGGCATCATACGAATTTAATCATAATAATAATGAAGTTCTGTGTACTAGCCTAGAGGTGAAAAAAATATTTTCATGAATAACTAATTTCCTTATAATCGAACTTCACTCCAACAAAAGGGATGACCATTGAAGCGAACATAACCAGAGAACAACTGTTTCGGCGACCCTTCAGCGGTCACAAGCAAATTCGTAAAATCTGGCTTCGTTTAATCCGTAGTCCAACAACGCTCTCCGCGGTAGCCACCCTCTTTTCAAGGAAAATGTTCCAAAGGACGGGGCTGGGTGGGAAAAATGTCAAACCCATTCCTCGGGACGAGAAAAACTTTCAATAGACTCTTAACGACTAAAAATTTCTTTGCTTAAAACTCTGCCGTGATTCCGTCGGTTATGATCCGGTATGATGCGGAAAGTGACGGCGCAGGATTTTTGGGGAGGTTAACGGCCCAGGAGGCTTCGCGTCGGCAGGAGACAGGAGGCAAGGCAAGTAGGGATGGGGGAGGGAGGGAGGGGGCCGAAGAAAAAGAGGAGGCCACACCCCTGCCACCGCAACCTCCGAAGTCGAACCCTACAACTCTACCCCCCCCCACTCCTCACTCCCACCCTTCCGAAAAATGTTCAAATCCGCCACGCTCCGGAGGAAGCCAGCCCCCCACATCCTCCTCCCCGTTCGCCGGGCGAAAATGATTCCCCCTGGATAAAAAATTCGCCACATTCATCCCTTCACCCCTAAAATCTCCCACCGCCTCTCGCGCTCTCCTGCACCGGTGCAAGGAAGTCGCCCAAAAAAAATATAGCGGGGCTAATTCGTTTTTCCATTCGTTCGTGCAGTTTTTGATTCCCGTCTCCTCGCTTCGATAAAATTTCTGAGATAAGTCAGTGATACTGAGCTTAAGCAATATCTTGTTAAACATATCGACCTCACAATTTGATATAAGGAAGTAGTATTGACCTAAACTCGATATTACTTCCTTATATTAATCAATATCGCACGCTGTAGACAATTTAGGTGATTGGTACAGACGAACATCACCGCATTTTCTGGGGATCTTTATCGCTCTAACCTTATCGTAGAGATTATGCAAGTTAAGCAAGAACCAATTTGACTAACTTTGAAATTTAAAACAACTTTTGCGAGATAAACTTACATTTTGGCGCACAACTTTTAATTTCTTACTTCAACTATAAGTTTGCTCCTACAACGTGAGAATGATAGCTACCTTAAATCTCAAACTGGTTTCTAATTTCAGCAACCAACTTCAAATTAGACTCTTTCACCTAACAACTGAAATCATTAAAAGATTTTTAGTTTATTTTCTTACCTACATATCCAATTTTACTCTAATGGAAGTACGTTGGGATGGCGTATTTTAACTGGACTCGCAGGATATTCTTATGTCGCTCGCTACGAGAAAGTAGCCAGAAAAATCCATGTGCACCAAAGTTAACTCTGCACTGGGTCTGTCGAAGAGTTCTTACCGTTCAGAAGATCCTACGATGGATAAGGTGGTTAAAAGCAAAGGCAAATTCATCACTTAGCTTCCCGACGTGATGCATTTGACTTTGTACACGAATAACATTAGAAAAATCTATTCATTGCAAATACGACGTGCACAAAAAGCATCCTCCATTAATACACGCAGGTCGCAGGACTTTATTTTTGCGAGTAAATTAGGAATCCATGCACTTCGAAAAGTAGATTTTTAGATAATTTTTTTTCACCGCGGTGAATAAAAGCTAGCAAGGGATCCGCCACCATTTTTACACATCGCTCCGGACTTCCATAAGGTTTAGAGAGTTTGCGGAGCGAGTGTAAGCCGGAAAACGTGAGGGAAAGAGAACTTGAGGGAGAGATGGGGACAAAAGAGAACACATGAAAAGCACCACCCACATCTCTCACACATCCACAAGTTGATAAATGGATAAGTTTCCAGCTGCTAATGGGCACGCCCAGCACTTAAAAAAGTATATACCTAGCGGAGGGCGGGCAAGGAGGGTGGGGGAGGGAAGAGAGGTTGGGTGGGGTTTGAGGAGGAGTGGGAGGAGAAGGGCTGAAAGAGGTCAGGCGTGAAGGAAGAAGGGTGCAAAAGGGTTCGCGGGGGCGACGAGAGGAGCTAGTAAACCCTGCCCGACCCAACAGCACATCATTTCTTAGCCTACTTTTGTGCAATCGATTCCGGGACTTGGAGGAATGAGTGGCCAGGCAGCTGAGTGCATACCACGCTATATATAGTCCCGTTCTGGGCGAGGAGTAAACTTGGCCAGAGCGGGGTGCGGGCCTGCACGCGGGGGCGCCGGCAACTCATGCGCTCACCCGCACCTAGGGACCCGTAGAGTGGCTACTAGTTGTGGCATTAAGCGTTTAATCACCCGGCCATTCTTCAACTCCCCTGTCCCTATTCTCCCTCCTTCGCTGACATTGAACATCCATAGCTCTGTCGTGGACTACGTGATTCGCGCTGCTCAAACATTCTCACGAATCACCCGAACAAGAGCTCAGCACTGCTGAAAATAATGCTTTTTCAACGGTTGGAGTGTAAATTGACGTTTCTCCACGGTTAGGAGTTTGAAAGCCTTCGTGCGTCACCGGGACTGAAATCGTCATAATTTCATGTTTCTATCTTATATCAATTAATTCAATATCAAGCGCAAACCTAACTACCTAAAATCGGTATGAATTTTAGGAGACATTTGAATGCTGGGAGGCTCACTAAACTCGAAATCCTCATCGGTTCTGACATACAAGGCTCGCATGTTCTACGCTTGGTGAGGAAATCCAGGCCAGGCTTCGCCAAATTTTACCATGCACTCCCCCCTCGCGTACGAGTCACGTGTCACTACGAAAATTACGTTGCCACCAGAGTAGTTCTCCGCCAATTCTTTTATCTAACTTAGCCTTTGAATCATTTTACTTTCTATCATGAGTGCATCAATACGGCAGATCACTCGTTAGAGGATTCGCATGAATCTTAAGGCATACTTGCAGAGGACGATAGTTTCGTCAACGAAGCCGAAATACCACGATTGCATTCCTAGATTAAAAATAAGGTAAGACATTAAACATTGTTTCTCATTTCGCGAAATGACTAGCCGCAATGACGGTTGTCACTTTTAGGTGCATAACAACTGATCTCCATTAATCTCGTAAGAAGTGGGTCATCATGTGTACACTCTTTCGGCATATCCAATGAACGTTTTCGAGGATGCTTCGCTGCAAGAGCAGGTCGATCCTTATCCCTTAAGTCTTGATCTACGCAGGCGCACGTAACCCCATTATTCCTTGTCTTATTCACCCTATTTTGCAATCCAATCTGAATTCTTGGCCATCATCTACGATCCGTCTACTATGCTGTTTGCTTTAGGCAGTCTTATGCCAGCTTTACTGGCAAATTGGAACGGATGCATTGTTGTAGCGTGCGGTAAAAATACACATGGGGTGAAGTAGGAGCTCCTCCAACCCTGCACCTCTCCGACTTGGTACACTACCGATTACCTGAGTCTGTCCACACCATGAAAAGTGCAAAGAGGCTTGACTTAAATTATTACCCACCAACAAAGAGCTAATTCGTGAAATGGGGCAGAATTAAGTGCGACGACAAGGCTTCCATTGCGCAACATTAAAAAGTATCCAATGGAATTTAAGAGCACTTATCAGAGAGACGAAATACCTTAGTAATACATAAACACGTAAAAATAGTACTTTAAGTTTTCGACTGTTTTTTTACAACTCTGGGATTCTGCCCAGTTGCATTGTGAACTTAAATTTGAGCCGGGGTTTGGGGAGTTGAAAACTTATTAATAAAAAAATACAAACCATATATAAGATTAAAAAACATAGTAAAACCTTCTCCTTAGTATCCATCAAGTATCTCCAAAAAACTTATAATTTGTTATAATAAGGACGAGCGGGTATTAAAATTGCACAAAGATAAATTAAATTTTACGAAACAGACTCTACTTGAAAGAGAAGTACGACACCCCGTCTGCTAGCGAAGTACCTGCTCGGTCTTTTTTTCTGCTAAGAGTGGAATAAGGTGGAATAAGGAAGACCACTAATTTACGTTTTTCGCTTCGAGTTGTTGAGAACAGGCAATCCCTCGCTGGCGGGTGCAGCAGGAAGAGGTAGAAGATTCGCTTCGCTGTAAACACGGGCGTGAGTTAGGTGCGCATTGGGCTGGCTCTCTCTCCCTCTTACGGTCGAATAGGATACACAAAGAGTTAGAATGGAAAAAAATGCACCGCCATATGAGGGCTATTCTCTGGAGAGCAGTACATCTCTGCCTCCATTTTCTCTCCACCCTTGCTGTCTTTTACCGCATCGCAGAAGTCTTCCTTAATACCTGCGCCGGTTATTACTAACCACTTCTTTTCTACCTTAATAATTATTGCGAATCACGCCAGGATGTATGTTTGGGTTCTCTTCCATACTAGGGTCCAGCGAACCGTTCCCTAAGGCACTGGCCCTTTCTACTTCCGAATTCTTTGGTATAACCAAGATAATAATCAATATTAACATTAATATAAATTTTCCAATGATAGAAGGGGAGATTAGATGGCGATAAAAATACCTCTGCCTCATCCGTTACAATCGCAGGCCATAAACGATTACTTCCTTTAGCTAGGCGTAATTCCTCTTTATCCTTTATCCTTTTCACTAAGCCTTTTATCATTCTTCTCAGCTTGCCCATCATCCTCCTCTCCCGTCACCAAGAAAAAGCGACTATAAATCATTAGAAACCGCACCATAAAATGTTTTTACGGGTAACTAAAGTAACGAAATGCAAATCCGAAATGTGAACTATTTAATTCCGATTTAAGCATGCACAACATCATCAGCTGTTAATTTTGCAGGAAAATATCACCACGCTGAAGGTGTCAAGAGTAATCCTCGTCGGCCTCTTCCGCCTTATGGCCAACCCTGAACCACACTCCCTCCCTTCCCCAACCATAGGCACCACCTCATTTCCTCACCCCTGACAAAACGTCTCTTACCTTCCCTCCCCTCGTCATATCAACACCCTTCCCAATCTGCCTCCTCCACCGAACGTCCAGTAGTACACAACCCCCCTCCACCCATGGCCTCAAGCTCAACGCTCTCCTCCTAGACCTCCTCATCCTTCAAGGAGCGCACCCCGCCCCCCTTCCCCAACCACCCACCCTCCCTGCACATTCTCGACGACGAGGTATGGGGTGGGGGGAAGGGCAGAAGGAGGGGAAGGATACGAGGAGGAGGGTTTGTGGAGAGTAAATGGCGAAGGAGGCGGAGGAGGAGAGGGTGGTCGGGTTGGAGGAGTGGGAGGAGGACGGCTAGAACGAAACTAATCGATTGGTTCTGGCGCGAGTGTTCTCCGAGGCGAGACGGAGGAGGGACGGGGGGCGAGGGGAAGGAGGAGGAAGTAGAGAAAGAGAGAGGGGGGGGAGATGGGTGTGTGTGTGTGGGAGCCGAGGGAGATAAGGAGTGAGTGAGTGAGAGGGAGGGAGAGAAATGTATCGAATGAAGAGGGGCGAAGGCGGAATGAGATGGGATTGAGAGGGAGGGAGAAAGATTGGGAGAGCGGAGAGGGAGGAGGTGAGAGAGGAGGGATGAGAAGATGACGATGGGAAAGCAGCGGACGCGAGGGAGAAGGAAATGTTGAGGAATGTGCGTACGATGGGGCGAGCGGATACAACGACTCTTGCAGCGAAATTAAAATCCTCCATCACCCCCTAGAATGAGAAACCTTCAACCTTTTATGGATAATACAGTTAATTTTTTAAATACTTTTTACGGTAGTAAAATTTCATATGTGAAGTTAAACGGTGCCGAAACGTTTGATTCATTTATGCCAGCACGATTTGTTTCAATTAATTTAGTAAAACCTAACAGTCTCCCTTCATAGTAGTAGAGAAAGTACCCCAGCATGTTGCGAAAGTATGTCGTATAATGAGGCATCTCTCATTCTCCTGGCTAAACATCTATAATGGAAAAGCTCATTCCATAGTCATTAATAGTAATAAATCAATATTATTTGGCGTCAGAATTCTCATGTCCTGGTGATGTAAGTTCGGCTTTGATGTAGAATCTTAAAAATTGATTGAATAATTAGAGAATAAAAAAATTAGTATGTAAGTGGGGGTTGAGGGATTTCAGTATTTGTGAACATGAGTGTTTTCATTACTGAACTTTGCCACACATGGTCGCACATCTAGTGAGGTTAGTAAGAGGCAATCTTCGACTTACCCCAATCCTAGGAAGTTCCAACCAAGGAAGGTCACCAAAATACTGCGGTGACGTAGTTGGAATATTTTATACTGCATCACCAAGAGCCATACTCATGAGAGGTTTGAAGTAAAATGAGCATGAACGCAGGGATGCAGCAAGGTTACTGTGTATTTTTTTCATCCAAGGATCCAAGACGTTAAAGGAGAAAACTGAAATGACGATAACTGCATGAGGAGCGGGGAGGTGAAGCAGAAAAAAGATTCATCTGGAAAAAAGGAGGAGGCAAGGACGGAACAAGGGGGTGGGGATGGTGGCAGGTGGTGTGGTATAAGAGGCTTTGACACGGATAGACGGGGAGCACGAGATGGAAGAGAGAGAGGGGAGGGTTCGAGGGAGAAATATGCACGGCGAGGAGTGCGAGATGAGATGGACGTGACGAGGATGGTGTGCCGGTGGACTGGCTGCGGGGTGGTGGTGGGGAGAATAGGAGATTGAACAAAGGGTATGAGAGGGGAGGGGCGTTGGGGTCGACAGCGGTGGCGGTCTATCACGACTCGGCGTGTGAACCGCCGAGAATGAGGCGCCACAGTATTTACGGTTGGCAAGAACAAGACTCTGTGCACGGCAAGGCAGGGCGAGGGGCAAAAGGAATGGAGCTCAATTAATTGGAGACGGGGAGAGGATTCGCGGATTTTTACGAAAGTCCATTCACCTCTTAAGCATTGCAATCGAGTAGTTTACAATATTCGTGATTTTCCCAGGCTGTCCGGGCCACGATTTCATATTTTATCGGTGAAAGTGACTGTGAAGCCCCTCTAATCGAAGAGAAAATGTTGCACTCCAGTTGCTCCTGATTTGGTATACTGATGGCACTAATGCCATTTCCCCACAATCACGTGGTGGCAGTTCCAGAGGTGATCACAAGGTCCTTTCTAATGTTGAAACATCATATCTCGTTAAAACTTGGGAATAAAATACGTATTTTCAATGAAGCAGTAGATGCAGATAACGATCCTAATTCTGCAGGGTAAAAACGATCGAGAAATCATAAATTGCCCCTTATTCTGGAATACACTGCGTACCTTGTAAGTTGGCGTGCCGAGTTGCAATCCATTAAGTCCTCATAGCCGCCCCTAAAAACGAATAAAGTAGAATTATTCGTTACAGTTTCAATGATTCCCGATGTGGTCAGTGCATATTTTCAAGATTAACATGTTTTGTTCCACTGATTACAGAATCGTCACTATGCTGTTTGGACTAGAAACAATCATACATCCATCGGCATTAAGCACTCACCCGCCTTAAAAATATTAACTGCTTGGAATAAAATTGTTTGCTTATGCTTTATGGAGATAGGGATTCCCACACTGAGACTCGCTTGTCAGCGATTTACAGTTCGCTGTTTAGCCCACCTTTTTGGAAACAGCCAAGATGCATCACAGAGCCAATCCTAGATACATTTTTAACATTATTAAGGAATCTCACAACATGAGGAATCTCATAACTTGAGGAAACTCAGAAAGAGGAAATGAGACACTAGCATAAGGAAATAGCATTTACAATAAAAGATAAAATCGAACGCAAAAAAAACTCTGATAAAAAGATATTTTTATTCATATCGGCTATCTACCAACATGCCAATTTTTTATTCAAAACTCACAATTAATCAATTAATAAAGGCATGACATATGGACGGGCGGATGCTTCTAAATTACAGTATAGGGATTACAATCATTATGTCACTCTCGCTACCAGACTGGCATTTTAAGTAGGAAAAAACAAGCAGTTTTACAAACAGCATTTGCTCTTTAATTCATCTCTTAAGGGCATTTAATACGCCCAGATCCCTGACTGATTGTCATTGTCACCGGACTTCCGTTTCTAATTTTCCTGGCGCAGTCAGTCAACAGGAAATGAGGTGCAGTTAAATGGTTGCTTCCGTAATGCATATGTCTTTTTAGTGCGAGCGTCCGTGCAGAAGTCAAAAGTATTTAAATGAGTGATGATTTCCTGTGTTACACAATACCTCATAGGATACGCAACATGCTTATTCGCTAATCTGACCCTTTTGGATGCTTCAGCGATTACGATTTCCTCTCCGATTGTATTCTGAGGTCGTCTGATCATATTATTCAGCGAATGTAGAAAGGATCACAGATTCTCGGCTATATTGAGCCAATACGTTCATATACAATGGCTCTCATGATTTCTTATGAGGGCTCTCAACAGCCTTCGTGATTTCGATAGTAAAGCTAAATCGTTGCTCCTTATATTTTTGTTAGCAATTGTCACCAAGGAATGATAGTTAGAGTCGGTAGAAACACCATAAACTGATTACTGTAATTTGGTAATGAAAATGTCGTGGAAAACACAATTTAAAGACTTAATTTGTTTTACAGTTTTGAGACCAGCCGCATCATTTCAACTGTTCAATGTTTAAAAACGGATCTCTAAAAACGTATTTCTTAATTAACTGATAAACGTTCTCGAATTTTCCAAACTAACTAATTTATAATCTAACTTGCTTAAACATACATCGTAAACTCAAGGTGATGACGCTTTGGCATTGAAACCCGTTGTATCTACTATACATTTTTAGGTGGACCGAAACAAGTTTTATTATTTCAGTTCAAACGGAAAAGTATGTTCATAATCAAAGCAAGTTGAGAGCCATCTTGTCGGTAGGGAGCATAATTGCGTCAAAGCCACATGTAAATATGAATAGGATAGGGCACCTTTCATAATGGGAAATTTCCTCTCTGGAGGGAACCTGCTCGTGCCTTTAAAAAGCCCTAAACAAATGTCATGTTATAACTATCCCCCTCCCCATGAATAGCAAAGGATGCGGAGATAAACGACGAAATAACCTAAGCACTTCAAAGCACTTATTGATACTTATCTGGGAAATTGATTTATGCCAAGATTTCACACCACTCATTTCTCCCCCTTTACCTTGGCCACACTTTTCCGCATCGCGTGTCAGGGGCTCATAACAGCAATTTCTGACTTTTATAACTCTCTCATTTAAAAAATCTATCCGATTGTGTCGAGATTATTATGGCGTAGGGGGGGAAGAGGAATAAAAGGGAGTGAGGCCAGAAGAGGGGCATACTAAAGGCTGAATAAGAATAAACCTCCTCCCCCCTTTAAAGCATACAAACATAAACACGCCGACACGTAGGAGACATCAAGTAATTAAAAAATCGCTGATAAAGATATGAAAAATTCATAAGCGTTTCTCATCTGCCGCGGGTTCTTTTGAGTTCCCTAAATTGCTAGATTATCATCATCTTGTTCATGCTTTCATCACGCGAGGTGGAATGTTTTCCGTTCCCCCAAGCACACAGCCTAAGGGGGGAAAACATGGGGGGGGTTAAAAAGCATGAGATGGGGGGGGGGAGTCGAGAGGGAGGGGAGGAGAGAGAGATGGAAGGGCTAGGGGGTAGGAATTTCGTGCTGGAGGGTGGGGGACGGGTAGGGAAACGTAGGTGAGATGTTTATGAAGGTTGAGTTAAGGAGTCTTCCGGTTTGAATATGCTCAGGCGGTCGCTTTTAAACGCAGCTGACGTCGTGTTATGCATGAAAATGTCGGGAATTGACGTTGCTAATTCCACGGATAAGTAACGCCGGACTTATTGCACCATTACAGTCATGCGTCTCATTGTAAGTGCAAAATTACGAGTAGCAGCGAGAGCACATGAGCATTAAAGCATACATCAAGAATTCCATTTCTACGTGCAGAGCATTTATTTAGGAGATCCGACGCATTCATATTTCAGGAGAGAGAGGGACTAGATTTCCCTAATCAGCAAGGAATGAATGAATGTTCATGAAATCATATAAAAACATTCTATTAACTCATTGTCACGGAACTATATGAAATATCGGCGATCAAATATCTTAAATGACTATAATGAAGCGAGTGAAGCGAGATCATTGCCAGTTATGACGAAAATGAGAACCCAACGTTTGCGTTACACATTATAAAGCCATGGGCTACAAAGCCAAGTCTTCAGACAGTGGAAATAATATTTAATAAGATGGCGCAAAGTCGCGTGACTGACGGGTGTTTGCGTGAACAAAAACAATTAAACGTTGTCGGGAGCATTATAAATTTCAGATTACACATTGCGGCCCAGCGGAAGAGCTTGAGTTATAAAAATAGGCCCGTGATACATTTCCTCGGGGGATGAACAAATATTCTCACAATCTGATAGGCCAAAATTGTTGCCCGGACTATTCTGGCCACCGTAATGAATGGACTCCAAATGCTGTAATTTGTGCCTTTTTTTAATCTTTTCACGTTCTCTACTTACGCCATCCGTTAGTTGTCACCACTGTAATCATTATTCGTGGCGTTCAAACCAATATAACGTAAATTCGCTATTAATGCACCAGTCTCTACTTATCGACATGCAATTCCCTTGCTCTCGGAAATGAGCGACAAATCTTGCTCGCTCTAGACGTTTTCGTTCCAAAGTATTCACAGTTTCTCTCTTTCGAGGCACAAAAAAATCACTGAAAACAGGTTTCGCTCCCTCTTCCACTTTTTACCCCCACTTTCCGCCCCTTTTCCGTTTTCGGTCGCGGAAAAAAAGACGCGAATGTCGCAAATGAAAATTCACGACCTAAAGACTCGACCGTGAAGTAGATGGAAATGAAGGGAGATTATCCCTCACTCGATTGTCCGTTCACTTTGGAATCGAATTCGTGGTAATAATGAGGAAGAAAATCGTAGAGGAGAAAGAGAGATACGGTATTACAGGGACGGACGCGCCGGGGTTAGCGGAAAGAATTGGTTATCAACCGAGATAGGAGGATGAATTGGCGGCAGTCTCGCTAAGGAGACTCAACGAAGAAGGGAAGATCGGAGCAGACCCGAGTCGAGAACGGACTGAAGATGGAAAAAAAAAGATCGCTCTCCGTCGTCTGCGGAACTGGCATGATGCGACATCTGCTAGCGGGAGAGCTCAACTACGGCCAAGGACCCCCTCCCTCCCCCCCCCCCTTCTCCTGAGTTCCGAGAAAGCTCGAAGCGAGGGAAGAAGGAGGAAAGAGATATGAGGGGTGGGGGAAGGGCGGGGGAGTGGAGGGGAGACACTAAAAGAGTGAGGTGATGGCGAGGATGAAAAGGGGAAGGACGGGCGTTTTGTTAGGTGAGGAAGCAGCGGTGAGGTATTCCCAAGTCGGGACTCCGGACGAGAGTGTGTGGGGGGAAAGGGCTCGAATAAAATTTAGGAATGATGGAGTGTTGGACTGTCGCGGGGAATGTGATTTCTGGACCGATGTGGACGTGGGAGTCGCCGAAGAGAAGGGTCGCGAGCTAATGTGTGTATGTGTGTGAAAGTTGTGGGTGTGACTGCTCTACACCTGCCCGTAATTACTAGAACGCCTCCGGGCGTATGACTCGGCAGCTTCTTCTCCTTGCATCTCCACCCACGCCCCTGCACGATCCTCCGTGTGCTCCCCACACCCCCTGGAACCCTCTTTCCATTCGGCTCCCTCGCGATGAAGATCCCCACGAGCCCCCCTCCCCCATCAACCCTCTCATTACCCACAACTCACCCCTGCGATAATCTCACACCTCGTTCAGGTACTAATAGACTCGAAACTGAGTTTGCCCTGAATTTTGACGTTCGTTTTATTTTCGCCTAATCTTCCGATTGCTCCCCGTTCATTTATCATCATAACTTTTAAAATGTGAATAATTTTACAAAATGAACACTGGTAGACTGCACCTTGTAGAATCGAATTTATACATGCTAAAAGAAAAGTATTACGATAATTTAGCGAAATTCCACGAATATGCTCATATTGTTTAATCCGCTTACGCTAAAAATGGCATCAATTGGTTCAAAGTCATAAATACTGATTAAAATTCGCAAGTTCATCATGTATTTCTGACTTAGTACCCAAATATTCCCTAATTTTCGAAAAAGGTCACATACTCTTATCATTGGTGAATATTTACCTAGTTCTAGTTTGATCTAGTCATAATATTACTGTCCCTCCAGTCAGTTTCCGATAAGGTGGAGGTTGAAGTAAGACGATATTGCTTAAGTAACTGTTAAACCCAAGAACGCTTTACAAAAAGATAAATTTTTTGGCATACGTATCACCCAAACCTAGGGTACAAAAAAAGTTCACTTGTTGACGTAACATACTATCTCATCAAGGCATTCCAAAAGACTATTCCGGATGAAAATTTACGAATAAGGAAGGTGCTTACGTAGATCGTCCAAGGGACAAATAATTGACATCTTAATCCGAATATCATCGTTACCAGTCTTGATGATAATATAAACGATTCCATGCAATGCGACATAGATTAAGGACCTGAACATATACGTGCAGTGGTCACAAATACGTGGCTGGAAATTAATAAAAATACCAATATCCATGGCACTCACAAAAAGCAGAAAAGACAGGGCTAGAGTCCCAATTAAACCTTTGTTGCTCAATAGAAGCATTGAATTACTTTCTCTATCGCCAAATAATCTCTCAAATCCCATTTTGCAACTCCATCCTTTCATATTTGCAATCCATATCGTAAACCGTCTATTAGCAAGTACAACATAAAAGTTTATTATAAAAATCTGACAAGGAGCCGGTAGCAAAAATAGTTAAGAGTCGAGTTTCTCGTTCGATTTTATCTTGGAAGGAAGCAATAGAAGCCGTGAAATCAGTTACGTAAGGCGAAAATGAAGATATCACGCCACAGTGAATTTGATGAGCGAACTCTTCCGTGGAGACATTTCTGTAGTTGTAATCTCCTTTGCGAAAGAATGACAAGTGAACGGGGAAAGAGGAGCCATTCAGAGGATGAGTGACTGGGGGCGGATAGGGATGAGATCAAAGGGTTGGTATACCCTTTCCGCCCTCCACTCTGCCACTTCATCTTTAAAGACCGTTGTTTATACCCTTTTCAATTCCCTAAGGCCTTCTACTAAATAGAAGTGGAGAACGATGGGGGCTCAAGACTAATTTTTTGGGTGCGTCATTGAAGATTTATTCTACCTTCCACGCCCAATATTTGACATTCCATGGGCAGTCAAAATATTGATACCCTGGCATGAAATTCACGCTTTTAGTAGAGAAATTTAATAGTGCTGGATCATTGAATTAAGAGGGAGGAATCACATGTTTTCATTGGCGCTTGTTCATAATTTCATTGTTCTAATATCGGTACATTGCTCATGCCTCGATTTATTAGTCATTCAGTCTTAAGACCTTCTGGAGGCCTGAATTCCCAAATGTTAGAAATAAGAAATCACATTATGAAGCAGAAAAGACATCAACTGAGCTGAGATTTATTACAATTCCCATTTGATATAGGATTGTATTGAATTTTTCAACGTCAATCAGCTGTATTTCAGTGATTACATTGTGATCACGTAAGGACTGCTGAACACAATCACGTTTGTACCTGTTAAGGTAAACATTTGTGAAATATCCCTCTGTGGCTAGTTAGACCTATCTACACGAAATCCTTAGTGTAGAGTAAAATAATTTATTATAAATAAGCCATTTGTTAGCGTCGTGGTATGTTTCGATCCTAGTCACGAAAACACATAAGCCAATCTTTCCCTTCTGTCAAGATTCCCTCCTATTTCACTTCGTAGTTTATGTCTCTGAAAAAATTTAGAGATTTCCTTTGGCCAGGTCGTGTCAGGACTTACAATTTACTACCCTGACGACCTTTTTACATTGGAAACACAGAGTAAAACTAAGTGCATCGAGAATGAATTAATTTCCCGACTGAATCAACATTAAACTAATCGTATTCTCCAAGGAAAAAAATTCGGAAGAGAGCCGCAGTGGTATATTTAGTCTCCTCTTTTCAGAACGCTAAATCCACCATATAACTATGCCTCCCAAACAGTGATTACAAAAGGTCGAGACTATACATCATTCCGTATGGCTTGAAAGGCCTCGTCGCTAACATCAGCAAAGAAAACAGCGGCATCACAAAACCTCCTCTTTCTCCCCCCTACGCCACAAAACATTCTCTTCCTGTCTTATTTTGAGTAAACAAATGCGCGGGATTTATGAAAGACAACCGGCCAGCTATACGCTGACACATGACTATTTAACCGTACCGGAAGAGAATGTTGAGAAAAGAAACGCGGGTTTAAAAACGTCAGCCTAAAATCCTATTTTATTTTCCCTCTACATAACAATACCGGATGATTCAGATCGAAGATGCATCATAGCTTCGAGGGAGAGTTCGAGAGAGGCTCCTAGAAACAGAAAAAGAGAAAAATCGTCAAAAAATCAATAGGGGGAGAGATCGAAAAATAACGCCGTTCGGGCGATAGGAAACAATAAACTGTTTGTGGCCACCCGCTCAAACCCGGATGGATGGAGGGGTTCAACTTCTGTTGAAGCCAGGATTGTAGTCTGTGCTTGAGGGGGAGGCGAGTATTGTGGCGTCCACGGGACGTCCAAACAAAAATCAGTACCATGCGCCTCGGCAGCACGGGGAGGTTGGGAGGAAAATTTCGCGCCTCTGGGCTATCCCTCCGTCTCATACCTCCGCCGCCTCAGTGAATAAGTGTTTTATTTCATGAACGAGAACCTTTGTTGAGCCCATTTAACCTCCGCTGTCTCCTCTGGCTGTATACAAGTTCTTGCCCAACCCTCTCATTCTCTCCCGAGCCACGCGCCACTCTCGTCTTATTTTTACACCCCCCTCCTGCACCACTCACTATTTGTCGACCGGATTCATCCGCTCAACAGCATATTTACCCTCACTTCGGCGTAACCTTAAAATGTTTCACCTCTCATTTCCTGCTTTCTTTCGTTTCCACGGAGGTTTTCTCGTCTTCGATCCCTGCAGTTTTCTCAGCCGTTTTACTATTTCCATAGAACAAATGAGTAAGCTAACCTATGAAACCTCGTTGCATGGTTTATGTATCATACACATCTCATTTAAGATCCTCTTAGTTACATAATTTTGATGGTTTGAAATGTGGAGTATTGTGGATCCTTTGCGTATTGGATAGTAACTATTGTCCAAAACGCAAAGACTTTTGGCAATTCGAAGTGTGGAAACTGTGACAGTACTAGTCTTTGACAGTATTTTCCGTCCAAAACGAAATAAGTTATTTTAATGAAGAATTGGTTCGGTGTCTGTCAATGTAATATTTACCTTCTGAAAGTATTTAACGTAAATTCTAATGAATGTATTCGAATTTGTGCAAAGAATAAACAGCTTATTCCATAATTGTCCAAATAAATTGCATGATAGTAAAATTTTAGCTGCAAAGTGTCAATTCAAAATGTGCTAATGTATTACAAAGGGACAAAACACTGCACGTGAGAAAAACTATCGGTTCATACAGGTTGAATTATGTTATTGGGGAGTAAGTTTATTACTTCCCTCGCCAGCAATGATACAGCATAGCATAGCTAACGCTATCTCCTTTTCTGTTTTGTTTTACAGGTAAGGATATCTGAACCAGCACCAGCCGCTACTTCCCCATTTTGATCTGAAACAGATGGGCCAAATGTTTCACTCAACCTCTGCCTCAATCTCTCCCCTGTGATCATGAGTGATGGCCCTAGATTCTTCTCCTGTCCGCGAGATGTGGAAAACGAGGGGTGTTCTGGAATACCTCAAGCAAGGAAAGTCAAAACTTAAAACCCCCATTTGCCGTCGAGACGTCAGCGTATTGTGTGCTTCCGCTTAGAGAGCATTCATATGAAATTTACCCCATCTGTTTTCCGTGCACGATTTTCGAGAACCATTGAAAGTTTCATTACACGTATCTTGCTTTCCATCGTCTATGTTAAGCGATGATTCCATATGCTCTCCCCTCCAAACAATCGGTTTAGTTGGATTCTTTTTTTAAAGGAAAGTCCGTAATACGAAAAAAATCTAATTTCCTTTTTCCCTTATTGAATAGTTTGTGCGAGAGGCATCACAGTTAATAGCTATACGGTCTAGAAATGTTCTTCATAGCGTCTTCCTCCCAGCTAGCATTCATGGGTGGACCTACTGGACTACTATTTGGAGTGATTATCTAAACAACGCCGGAATCACAGCAGGAACAAGAGTTATGACTTCATGACAGCGGCATAATACCAACAATATTTTCTTGATTGTGATCAATGAGGCACGATGAATGTTGTGTTCAACCATGTTTAGTTTAGTTACTTCGTACAAGTGGCAAATGAGAAAAAAAAGACTTACGGTCTTTCAACAAATAGTACCTACATTTACAAACAAACTCAAGTGCTGGAGGAAAAAACTTAGTGAACCGCAGTTTCTCTACCTTCGTCGATTACTGCGTACTCTAGGTAGCACTTCGAATTCAGAGATTTTTCTATTAACAGCATAATCAGTCTCAGGAGATGAGAGTACAAATCTACCGTAGAACCCAAGGTGAAATTCAACCGTAAGATACCTTTTGAAATGTTGATGACTCTATTAAATTGATTAATGAAACATTATCATCCATTACTTTTACTATATCTAGATACTGCCTTAAGACTAGAACATTTTTCCATGTCCCCAGAGGGTCGGAATTGGATAATAATGCCATTATGTATCCTAAAAATTATGCTTTCATTCATGATGCGTTTTAAACTGTTCACGCACTGTTTTGAGACCATTAAATTACGTAATGATTTCTCGTCTCAACAACTCGGCAGCGTTTTGATGGCCAAAGTTAAATAATCAATCGGGCGAACTTTGCTGTTGCCTTGGCCCAAAAAATACCATTAATGATATAAAAATAAGGAGTGTAAATCTAGGTTAAGATTAGTTTTTAGCGAAGTAGAGTAGACGAGTAAAATAGGAACATGGCAATGTCAATCTTTAAACCGAAAAAAAGCATTAGCATGGTTTATACATACCTCTGCATTCAGTGTTATACTTAAGTATTATTTTGCGAAAAATTATAACCAGCAGTTAAGTTATGAAATGATCAGGATTTATTTCAGCTCCCCTTAAGAATTTCTCATTTCACAGGTAATAAAAGAATAATAAGTATATTCACAAATTAGTTACGCAGAAAATCGTTATTCCAAAAAAAATGTTTCTTCGGAAACTCTTTGAGTTACATATTTACATATGTTACTCAATATTTCATTATTTAAGACTTCAAATACGAACCCAGAGAAACCAAATAATAATATCCCAATACACAAGGTTACTTTGGAATTCAATCCTACGACTGTTGTGTAAGACGGAAAAATATATTATTATTTAGATTTCATTTTACTTTATTTCTTCAATCCTGGTAGTCATATTCATGGCGATCACATATTAAATACCTCTCCAGAAGAAACAATAATTCATATATTATTCTATTTAAAAGTCTATCCAGGCTTGACCTCAACTCAACTTAACTTACTGCTCAGAAATCAGGGCTACTTAAAACTTGTACCATATGTGAATTTTCTCTCCATATAATTGCTAGCTGAAATGAATAATGAGCACGTTTGCGAATCATGATTATGATGCCGAAAACGATTTTCAATCCTAAAATAAATACTTTCATAAGAGATTGTCCCTCAAAAAGCATGGGGCACTAAAAATTTATAAGCTCTGATAATAGATGAGTATTATTTAGAATGGACCAGCCACCTAGGATCAGCTGCAAGATTGAAATGAAACGTTCGTATTCAGGCCGATTCCTCAACCACCATTTTGGTATATGTCTTCCCATCCACTCAAATTTCTTCCTCTAAGTTTTTTTTGCCGTTTTGTGACCCACGTCATCCCCGCCTCCCCCACTCTGACCACCGACACCGCTTCCTGACTGACATCCACCAAAACCCGCCCCGAACAATTCACTTCACCTTCCTCCCTTTCTTCTTCTCCTCTCGCGCGATTTTCTTGTCTCCGTCCTCCATTTTGTGTCACCGGCCACCTCCGCTTATACCGCCCCACCGAGACCGCGTGTGCACGTTCCGTTGTTCTCGTTCCCTCTCATCCAGACCTCATACGCTCCGGACAATCCGACGGCAAGAGAGGAAGAGAATGAGACTTCCTTTCATTAAATTCTCACTCCCCCCAGGGACCTCGCAAACAATCCCAGCCCCATCCTTAATACCTTCCTGTCCTTCAAGGAGAGAACACCGAGCTCCGCAGCAATTCCACAGAGAAACCACACCGTTGCTCAAAAAGTAAAAGCGTCCATTTTCTTTTTCCTCTTTTCCCACTGACTAATCTCATCCCGGAGATCTTACGCCCGACGTCATTCTTTTTTTTCCTGTCCGACGCGTTCTTTCTTCACGCACTCTCCCATGCATGTCTCGCTACGACCCCTCCCTCCCCATCCACCACCACCCCCTATTTCCCTCCCCAACTCTTTTTTAATCTTATCAGCGCTCCCCTCTCGTTACTCAACTCACTGCCACCTATTATTCACCCACGCCCGCGACAATCTGTATAAATAATCTTGCATATTCTCGGCAAACGGCCATTACTGCGTCTGTGAGAAACTTACGCCTCGGGTTTAGCGTGCGTGAACGATCCGGGATTCTTATAATACATAATGAAGCTCGCCCTCCCATTTTTTTCACGACCGGCTGAGAGTTGTTCCAGAGCTCAGTTTTAAGGACCTCTTTGGTCACCGAGGACATAGTTTCTCCGGAAGTTGATCTCTTCGCAGATACGCAATGAAGAATTACCGCCGCTTAACTTGGTTCCACCGTCCTTGCGTCACTCTCCTTTTTTGCATGTAAAAAATAAATGTATTACGCTATCCGGGAAGGAGGGAGGCAATATAAGGGACTTACCATAACAGCTCTATGGGGCTTACAGAGTTGAAATCCTTCACAACCTACAACTGAGCAACGCTACCTACTCATTTCACATCGCAACCAGAATTGTTTTACTGAAAATTTAATTAATGCAGTCGAGAAGCCTCGGGTAACTGGTAAACTTTGTCACCCCCATGGGGGGATTGAGGAGTAAATATGTGTATCTGAATTCCTAATAATGGGACCCATTTGTAAGAGAAGTTACGGAAGCCATCGCAGGGCATTAAGTAGTTCTTTTAACACAGAATGTACTTGCTTATTTCGTCTTTCTTGCCCCTACAGCCCTAATCATTTAATTGAACACAGAAGAAACGTTACTTAGGAGCTTTCTTTTAATATCCACTTAGTTATATAACTGGTTTAGCCGTTCACCCCAGTTATTTTCAGGCGGAAAGAAATTGCGTGTTCTGTCGAGCAAAATAAAGTGTACGCGTGCGTTAGAAAACTTCATTCTACAGACAAAAAAATGAGCCTAACTAATGCGGAGCAGGGCTATCACCACGAAATCAAATGAGTGAAAGGGGAAAATGAAAAACGGCCCAACAACCGCCTGCCTACTATTTCCCACACGCTGCTAATTAATCTATTCCCCTTTCGCAAGGAGGAGGAGGAGAGTAAAAAAACCAAACCCATTCCTCTCTCTTACTTTCACACCTCTTGACGAGGCGATATCGGAGAGCCGTGAGCCAACCACTCGCCCGCCCAACCCCCAACCCTCGGCCCTTTGTTCCCACACACACGCTACTGCGTACGCCCTGCAGTGGGCACCACCCGCACGGCTTCATGGGAATTGGGGGGAGAGTGGAGGTGTTAAAGCTGGCTCGCAGTGGCGCACGGGAAGAGGGCGGATGGCGAGGAGAGGATGGATAACCGACCATGCCGGTGGCCGCTCGCTCGTGATGGGTGGACCTGGAGCGGCAGAACAGCAACACCTTCCTTCCTCCTATCCCTCTCATAAGGAGGAAGAGGCTGGCGTTTTTTACCCGACACCCAAACGGTGACACGGAGATTTGCGAGTCAGATTTTAGACGCCCGCGTAAGGTGGGCGGGGCACGCAGCACGGAGACCGGGGAGGGGGTGGGTGAGAAAGAGTTAACGATGGAGGTCGGGAGATGGCGGCGATTCGAACGGTGGGGGCCAGGGAATCGTACGACGAGGAGGCGGTGGCGCTTATGGGAGTTATATGCTGGTCTCCAGGGATGATCATGCCCCATGGTTTGCCATTTCTTAAGTCGGGAAAGGCGAAGATAGTCGAGAGGTATTTTCAAAGTTAAATTTCCGTGTCATTCTAGTAAATTTTAAGTCGGCAAAATGCTTTAAAACCGACATCTTATTTCTATGCGCATTTCGAGCATTACAACGAATGTATCTCGTCTATTTAGGAGCGATTATCTGTAGTTGCAATTTCTGGACATTCGCCATAGCAAAAATTTTATTCGACCAGGATTCGTACTCGGACATCACGATTCGGGGTCAGGTGTTTTCAACAACTGCGCCATCAAGCCCTGAAAGAAGGTCTTAGGCCATGAATAATTGTTTTCATGTGGTTTATTAATTTGTTAAATCATCCTTTTCGCCTAAATTGCGATTCATTTTCCAAAGAGGTGAATTTGGTTCTACCAAGTAAAGATTAGACGTTAATGGATTAAAAATAGATAATATGAAAAAATTAAATATAGTTCTTAGCGCAGATCAATTTATATCCAGAGCAGCTTTCAGACTATTTTGGAAAATATATTCTTTTCTTGCGCACAGCCTAATCAAACAAAGCTACTGACCCGCTGATATCATAATGAATCGTTCACCTAGTTCAGCGTTAATATTCATGAGGACTTATTCTCTTGGGACCAAAAAAACAACTCTCATTCCAGAAGCATACCATTTTCACGCGCGCACGATTTTTCGAGGAACTAAGGAGGACGTGGAAGAGATAGCAAGAGAGCGGTGGAGGAAGGAATGAACACGGGACGCTGGATGTATACGCCCGATGAATTCCAATCCCATTAAGCGAGGCAGTCCCCCTGATACAGCAACGCATCCAGTAGCCTCTCGTCTCTACAGGGACGCAAAAACTAGAGTCGGGCGGATGAGGAGGAAGGTTTTCTCTGGGAAAAATCCAACCTTTGAAGGAAGATTGGTCTTAACGGCCATAACGAAGACGGCATGGCTATATCCCTGAATCGCTCGCCCTGCAACTCCCACCACAATTCTCCTCCTCCACCCACCGCCTGCGTGGACCTCACAAGTCGGGTTTTTTTCTCTCTCTCTCTCCTCTTGCAGCGCAAAACCCTCTTGACACCAACCTGTACCCACCCCCATCCACTTTTTCTCGCCTCGATTCTCTTCACCGGGGATCTCAAGGGTTGAGGAATTGACGCGCGAGAGAAGAAGACTCCGCCTTAATTACCGCGGACACCTTTCCTCGCCTTTCCCTTCCACATGTCCGGCTGCACTCCGCCTCCCCTCACTCATTCACCCCCACTGCCTCCACCCCCGCCGCCAACACCCCCTCCGCCATCCCCGCCTCGTCCCTAAGGCCTTTCTCTCTCCGCTGCCCTGCCATCCAGTCAGTCCATATCCCCCACTCCCCCTGCCTCTCCTCCTCCACTCACTCGCTTGTTCCCTCTCGCCTCGGACCGATCGCACCTCGCCACTCCCAGCACCCGATCCCCTCCCCACAACACCCCTCTCTCCTTCTTACACTGCATACGCACTGCTTATACGTGCCACCTCCTATTTTCCCTTCCAGACTTCCAGCCTATCCCCCTCACTCACCTCCTTCTTTACTCTTTACTCTTTGCTCTTCACGCCCCAAGTCTCGAGACGTGCGCTCTTTATCTTCCCCGCCGATCCAGATTCTCACGAGCGCTCGACCGAAATTCATCCCGTCCGCGGAAGAGTGCGCGATGCTGTGCATTCATAGTCGGTGCGTTCAAGTCTGCGGTCGAACGTGTGCAAAGCCCGGGTGAGGGCGATTTGGAGGACACGCGGCGTTATAATCCGCAGAGAACTGACTGGTAACTGCAACTCCTTAATAATTAAAAGACAGGTCAAATATTATTCTGCCTTGTGGTTATCAAAAACTATTCATTTTTAAAAACTGTACCCGCGCAAGTGGTCCTCAAGCGCTTTGTGGAGGTTCGCAAGCATTTTAAACCTCTTCAAGTCTTCTAGTCCGGAAATAGGTACGACGGATGCTTTCGAATAATTCCAATAAAATGCCGTTGATCTCTTTCTCTTGTGCCCATAAATACAAAAAGAGTTAATTTTTTCTCGCTCGAAAGATTAATCCACGAATCAACTCGCTAATATTTAGGGCCGTCGTTGAGTGAACATTGGAAGCTTGGATGCTACAGCACCTCATTTCATGCAAAAATGCGTATCCTTCAGGCCTCCTCGAGTCAAAATATTTTGAGGAAGATATACTTAGATACACAAATTCATTAGATTTACAATTACAAATTTTTAAAAGAAAATATCCACATTTAATCTCATATAAACATATTTGTTCGCATAGTGCATTCTGATATTAGCGGGAATATCTGAATCATCCATTTTGCATAAGTTTCTTTTTGATCAATCCACGAAATTATTCTGATTTAAAAGCGAGAGATATTTTATATATCCTTATATTATTTCGTTGATTTTCAATAAACTGAGAGTGTATCGCATTGCTAATCAATAAGAAAACGTTGCTAATGGCAAATAAAAAATTATTGAAAATAGAATAAGCTATTCTGTCCTGAACGTGGAGGGCTGTGAAAGCATTCCCTGGAGTCTGGGACTGGAATGACTAGCCCATAGGTACGGTACAGCATGGACCCATTAGAAAAACCGGCATGGCCTCTCTCTCAGCATCCCCAACAACGGCAGCTCCTCCAATTCGTCCGCCCGTCCCCTCCCCCTTTCGCCATTCCCCGACTAATAACCCCCCACGGCTCGACCATACGACCACCCCATTAAAAAGCCACCACCCGTCCATTCTTCTCCACCACCCTCCTTCCCCTTCTCACTTCTCTCCCCTCCAACCCCTCCTCCACGCGCTCCCACCATTGCAAAAATCACCCCTTCCGGCACCAACTCATCCTATGACGCTTCCACCGAACTAACTCAACAACCCCCTCGCCCATTTCCTTCAAGTCTCCTTACTCTTTCCCCACTCAATGGCCAACCAACTACCCCCCCGCGAGCTTTCATCCACTCCTCTCTCGCCCTTCCCATCAGGCCACGTGAGGGATGAATTAAAAAAAACACTCCGTCAAGAGAGTGGGCAGGCAAGAGGGAGGGGAGGGTTATATATATTTTTTTCCAAAAAAAGGGAGAAAATCGAAAGTATTTTTGCGGTGCTCGACAGCCTTTGTCCAGGGAAGAGGAGGATGCTGGGAGGTGGACGGGGGGGGGGGGTAAGGACCCCATCCCGCGAGTCCCATCAAAACATTGCAGCGGCGAAAAACCGCCTCCATTCTTCTCATACCACGCCACCTCTCTCTCCTACTCACTCCTTGTGAAATTTGGATAGGGGACATTTAGGGCCGACTCTGCGGTGGGGGGGGGGGGGTTTCGACGGGGGAGCAGTGTCCCGGGGTGAGATGCACACAATGGAGAACACTCAAAATAAAAGAAAAGACAATGGGGCCATTATGGAAATAAGAGTAGAGGGAACGAGGAGGGGGGGGAGGGAGGGTCAAGAATTTCATGGTTGGAGGGGCTGTAGTTTTTCATCCTTGGCAAAACCATCAGGTCTTAATACGTCTGAGCGAAGAAGGGTAGGTGTACACCTCTAACGTTCAGCCCCCTCGTGCGGAAAAGGAAAATAAAAGGGTCGCCTAGGGTTTTTATTTCGCACGACGCACTGGTAAACGAAGGCGGTTACGAGCGATGATTACATCGCCTGTCGTTATCAGTTGTCCCACTAGAGAGAGGAGAGGAAGAGTGGGGAGACGATAGAAAGCGACAAATGAGAGAACAATCCCTGTTACCCCCACCAATCCTAGCACGGGAGGCAAATGAAAAAAGGCGAAAAGAAAATTTGCAAGCTGTGGAGAGGTGGGGGATTATGCATGCATAATGGAAGCCAAAGCAAACGGGACACCCCGCGAAACTACCTCCTTTTATTTCGGCGCGCTCTCGTCAGCACTCTGACCTTAAAACAAATAAAATAAAAAAGAGAAATCGCGCCAAAGGCATAATAAAGAGACGGAGAGAGAAAGAGAAAAGAGAGCCCCCCCCTACTTGCCCGTCACGTGCATATGCCAACATAATGCCTTTTTTTACCTCCTCCCGTCCTTACTTCCCACCTCCATTCTTCATGTCACCCGGTTTCCGCCTCAAAAAGTTCGCGAGCTACGAGGAGGCGACGTGGAACGGGATGAGGAGGATATGGTGCTGATGACGGCCATTGGTGGGAACGGTTCGGTTTGGTCGTGAGGGGGAGGGGACAGCAGAAAGAGAATGAGAAGGCGTCCGCATTTGCGTATTACATGTGCGTGTGCGTGAGAGTGTGGCGTTAAAAAAAGGGAGTGAGAGAGACGCGTTTTGATTCGTCAGGGGAAGTCCACGCTCATGAGTCCCTTTTCAAATCCTCCCATAATATATATATATATATGTGTATATATATATATATATATATATATATACACAATATGCCAAGAGGGTGGCCGATAAAAATATATAAATGGAAAAAAGAAAACTCACAATTTAAAACTTTCGATATTTCGAAGGAAAGTAGCTTCCATCTTTCTCTAGGTAGAGAGTAAGAATTAAGAAGTAGGTAGAGAGTAAGAATTGATTCTTACTCTCTACCTAGAGAAAGATGGAAGCTACTTTCCTTCGAAATATCGGAAGTTTTAAATTGTGAGTGTTCTTTTTGCCGTTTATATATTTTTATCGGCCACCCTCTTGGCATATTGTATATTTATCACCCGAGTGATTCTCCTAGAAGTTATATATATATATATATATATATATATATATATATATATATATATATATATCTCTCCAGGATGTACCAAGAGGGTGGCCGATAAACTATATGTATATATAAATATATATATATATATATGTATTTATAAATCACGGTATCATTTTGGCTTCCGTATATAGGTTTTTTGCATTTAATATCGCGCCCCTTTTTGCATTTAATCTGACGTCCTAACCCCCATTTGAATGACGCCAAAATGATACCGGGATTTATATATATATGCATCTCCATCTACTCCACACCCATGGCGTCCGATTCAAAGCGCGCGTGTACGTCTGTCTGACTCTCTCACTCACTCTATATCTCTGCGTGTGGAGTACACAGCTGCTGTTTTTTTTATCTTTTACTTCTGCCCTCTCCGACTTCCTCTTCCGACCGTTGGTGGCGGCGGCGGATGGTCCTCGGGCACTGAGGAATTGGGATTAAGGCATTGGCCCGCGATAATGTGCCGCGCGTGTTTGGAAAATGGCCGACGGAGCAGCCTGGGAATTGCAGCCGGATCGGAAAGGTTGACCATACTCCGATGGCGATTTGTTTGAAAGAGAGAGGATGATGATTCGTCGATTTGCGATAAAATCGAAAGTGGAAAGAATAAAATCGGGCATTGTCAGTGAGGCCTAGCAGACGGATTTGCTGAATCTACGATAACATTCTACCCCAGTATAAAATGATATCCCATAACCCAATATACTGTAATGTCTAATTGTCATATGACAATTTTCAGTGTCATTGTGTAAAATGAAAAATCCCAGGGATTAAGTGAAAGAAGGGAATGCCCGCCTAGTCAATCGATCCCCAAGAATGACGTTTATCAATCTGCGCATGGTGGCTGTATATCTCTTCAAAAAGAAAAACATATTCAACCCTAGTGGACAATCGTGTGTATTATCCATGCTTCAACTTATTGCAAGATCGTCTTTTTCCATTTGCGAATGTTGGTTGAAACAAAGATACATGTACAGAAATTTAACTTTGACGACATATCCCTATAGAGTCGGACGTTCATATGTGACTTAGATGTTAGTGCAATCACATATACTACAACAAAAAATAACTGTAGCTGAGCTGTTTACGTTTTTTGGTTCGCATAATATAAGTGCGTAAATATTCATTACATTTTAGCAATTTCAAATGCAGGAAATAAAAACAGATGAGAAAACAAGAACGAAGGTAATAAATATTACCGGCGCCCATCAATAATCCTAAGCGGATTTTTTTATTACCTTAAGAGGCCATACCTATTGTAATGAGCGTTCTATTGACAGCACATCGCTACGATCACAACTAGTTATGCGTTGCTCAAAAGTGGTAATTAGTTTCCTGGTTTATTTTAATGCATCAATATTAATACACTCCATTAATTATAAACTATAAACGCTTCGTTATACTCAAGTGCTAAGTTACGAGGCTACACTTCATAGAAGCTAGTGAAAGCAGAATGATTACGTTTATTAGAGAAATGATTTATATCACCAAACCACATAATTCTGTGAAAGTTATTTTTTAAATATACAATCACTAAAAATCAAGATAAAATAGTTAATCGATGCTCATCTACGAAGCGCGCTAGCGATTTAAAAAGAAAACCTCAGACTAAGACGTAAGTTTCTCCAGAAAATCCTGTACAGAGATATTTTTAGAGAGGTTTAATTGAAAGTATTTGCGTCTTTAAATTTTGCTAGAATCATACTACAAACTTCCTGTACTCTATTCATACTACACATTTATCAGACTGTAACTAAATTAAATTTACCTTTTCGCATCTCCCGTTCAAGGCTCAAGGAGGGTGGAAGGTCTAAGTGTCAACAGTGTAGAGAAAATAAACGGAGGGTGTGGGAGAAAGGGGAATATGACACGAGGACGCGCAGTGAATATGGGGGGGGGAGAGAAGGAGTGAAAGGGGTTAGTTTTTGGTCCATTGAGGCATGCCTAATAAGCTTAACCTCGACCGCCACCTCCCTGGTTCGTATGCGCCATCGCGGCAGAGCAAAGCCCCTCAAATTGAACTCCCCCTTTCTTCTCCTCCTTCAACCCTTAAATCCCATCCCTGGCAGCAAAACTCCCGCACCCGTCCACCCATCACCCCAAGCTCTCCACCATCCCCGCGGCATCATATCGCCACCGTAAGGGGAGGGAAAGGGGTTCTCGCAGCAGCAACACAAACCTTGTGCAAGCGCCCTCCCTGGGAGATCAAAAAGCCCAGAGCCCTACCGTGGGTTATGACGCCTGCCAACCATTCACGCGGCGACCCGTCGACCAACCAACGGCGACGCTTTTCCCTGTCGACCCCCACCCTCCTCCCCCCCCCCACGCGCCCCAACCCTCCTCCCTCCGGGATAAAATACATAAAGACCTCCTGCCCTCCCTTCACCCCCCCTCTTGGCCAGAATGCAACTCCGCCCCCTTTCTCACCCTTGCATGAAATCTGTATTTACCTCCACGCCAATCTTCCCTACCCTTACCCCCGCCCCCTTGCAACCCTTCCCCCTCTCTCTCTCCCCTTGCAGCTCACAATGTCCTCCACATCAAAACCCCACTCCAAAACCACCCCTCCCCTTGAAGAGCTTCGCCCCGTAGACGCGTGACGTACACCAATAATAAGCTTCCTACTATATATCTCGCCTCGCTGTTTCCCACCCTCTTGTCTCGCTCTCTCACCCCTCCCAACCCTCTCCACCCCTTTTATATGTCTCCATATCTCCTCCAGCACCCTTCCCCTTTCTAATATCCTCGGCTTCCTCCCTCCTCGCCCTTCTATCTTCCTCCCTCTCAGACATCCCCTCCGCTCTCCTTAAAACCCTCGAAGTATGCGCAATACCCGCCGAGCGCACTAGTTACGGCGGCCATGAGCAAAACCAGAACCTCAAAACTAGCTCGGAAGAAACGAGCCCGGGATGCAGGATAGGGGGAAATTATGCATGCACTTCTGCTCACTACCCCACGAGCCATAGTGAGAGCGTGTGGTAGTGGGTGTTAGAACACCAGTCATGAAAAAGGGAGGGGACAGGAAAAAGGAATCGAAAGAGGGGAATGGACGAAAAGGAAAGTTATGTGTAGATGATTCCTCTTAATGACCTCTTCTTTATAATGTACTTTTTTTCCTTCTTTCAGGAGATATAAATTTGAAATGTTATTCAAACACTTAAGACTAATCGAAAAAACTTAAGCAAACCCTGAATCACAAAAAAGGGAGGGTTTCCATTTCTCCTTTTTCGTATATGCCGCAAATCCTAATACGATGGCTCCCTCTCCCGTTTCATCTAAGGCATAGTACGCCGTTTGTAACGAGTTGAATATAAGATGGAAGAGAGAAAAAAAGCGTACAAAAAACACCGGAGGGATAATTAATATATACGATCTGCGATAGCTAAACACTTAACTGAATATATTGCATTTGACTTCAAATATCAACGGCAATATCATACTATGTCAAAGCATTACAAGCTTTCATGCTTAAAGCGCCTTCCTGCTAATCCTCCTACAATAGATTTATAAGTACACTACGTGGATGCGAGCTTGAAACAATGAACGGCTCAAATACAATCCATATTTATGAGTATTGACGGACTATTTCACAGCAATAATTTAGTGAATTATCCCAAGGATGTCTTGTGAACCAAAAACATTTTGGAACGGCCAGCCCACCATGTGTGCACACGTCCCAAGACAGCAGTTAACAGCGTCAACGGTTGTCTATCTACTCACTTGAAGAATGAGGATGGGAGGAGGTGGTTAAAGCTACGAGCCTTCTCAACTCATCCACCCCACTCCCACTCATCTCACAGTCTTTTCTCGACCTCTGCCCCCGTTGCAAGCACCTCTCCCAATTCCCCCTTCCCTCAATCACCAAAGCTACCCTCCTCTCGTCCGCTCCGACCCTCCCCGTCCAAACACCGCCACAATTAAACGGCACCGATGCTAATGAAGGCTTGCTCTCGGAGGCGACGGGGTCAACTGTTGTTTCACCCTCCCCTTCCACGCCCCCTCCCCAATCCCCCGATTCCTCTCTTCTCTCCCCCCACCTCAGTGGCGTGGAAAGAAAGTTAACGCCCGTTTTGGCTCGCAAACTGAGTATCTAAACCAGAGATAACGCGTCATTTTCAGTCCGCCATTCAAAACCGAAGCGATCCGCTGGAATTAAAAAAAAAAGTTCAGTTCACATTCCGAGAGCGCGCGCCGTTGATGAAACCCCCGAACCAATCCCCCGGATTCATTTCGACTCGCTGGGAACTGATCGAGGTCTTGTTTTTCGGAGAAGATTTATCCTCTCAAATCAATTTCCCCAAAGCCTTTTCATTCCGCGAATGAGGATAAATATGGTTTCCTTCGTTCGGTGTTTCGTCGCTAGGGTGAAGGGGGGGCGGAGATGAATGCCAGTGGAGGGAAATAATAGAACCACATCTAAATTTTCCTTTCACATTGTGTGACGTAGAAATAACTCAGAGGACTGCAATCAATTTTAGCCATCATGGACGCATGACATTCACGGTTTTGCTCTTCTATTTCTATCCCCAATGAACAGAAATTAATTTGAAAATCGAGGCTTTAATATTTAAGCTAAATGCGTGTTCCTCGAGAGATTGAGCACAAATACATTTACGAGAATGGCTCGCTTTTTCCAAAGACAAACAGAGCTCAGGCATTTAAACTAATATGCACCAAAGAGGGTGAAATTCGTCATGAAAAAAATTTCACTTGACCAGGATTCTAACCCGAATCTCCCAATTGACTGTCATGTGTTACACCGCCAGTTACACCGCCAATCCATCTTAATTCAAGGCGAATTTCCGCGGGGGCTTATAAAAAAACAGAATCTGATCTAATATTCCCGGTTTTCCTGTCGTGCGTGCATGATACCACTTAATAACATTCTTAACACTAAGCAAATTAAATCTCATGAATTGACAAAATAGCATACCTATCCTTGCATGGCAACATGAATGAGGAAGGTCTGTAGGATTTATGACATTTTTCAGTCTCTTCCAAAGGAAAAGTAATTTGAATACTTCAAAGGGTACCATATTGAGGGTCATGTAGACGACCAGATCACCTAAGGAGGCATCTATCTCAATTTCGAAACATGTTCCCATGCAATAGGGATGATGCAAGTCACAATTCCGAATTGTGTTTCGCCTCGGAATATTCCTTCCTCGCGGGCTGTTCCTTCGTTCTGCTCCTCTCATACAGTCTCATCCCACACAGCTTCCTCACAGCATCAGCATCTCCACCCTCCCTATTCCTCCATTTCAATAATATACACCTCTCTCCACCGCTGTCGCCATCTTTCCCATCCCTGTCGCACCACTTTCTGTTATTTCACTCCCCCCCTCCCTCTCCCATATGCGAAGCACGTATACATATATTACGCTCCCACATCCTCCCTCCCTGTTTTCGTCTTCCACGCCCCTCCCACCACCCCTCCATTATCCAATCCACCCCCGGCCTCCAAATCTCTCTCCCTCTCGCCTCCCCCAACCGAAATTTAATCCCGGCCATATTTTGTATTTTCAAGCCAGGGGTGGATCCCCCCCCCGCGGTATGACAGCACTGGTGGCTGGGGGGAGGGGTTGAGAGAAGGGTGTGGGGGAGAGATAGAAGGAAGGGGGGTGGGGCGTGGTGTTCTGTAGCCATCCAATAGATGTCAGCGGAGGGGACGAGATCGAAAGGGAGTGGAATATGGGAGAGAGAGAGTGAGGAAAAAAGACGGGAGAGAAGGAAATGAAGGAGGAGATATGGGGGGAGGGATGTAAAGGGGGGGGAGGTGAGGACGGGGGCGTGGAGAAGGCGGTGTGGCGCGCCCCCACCATCCCTCTCCGGGAAGCACGAGGGAAAGATGTAGCGAAATGATAAATGGTCCCGGAGAAAGGATATGCTGCGTCGGGTTTTTATGTTGCGCAGTTAAATGGGGAGGCATTTTGAGGACTCGGCTGTATGCGGATTTTATGTACTCAATCTTTTTCCGGCCTGGCTAGACCATTGCTATCATCTCCAGTTTATTTCTTGATGCGCGTAAATGCTCGAGAAAGAGAGTTCATCTTTTATGACCGTTTAAGTTCGTGGGAGTAAACTTGCGTGCGAAGGCTCGCCTTCCATCCCGAAATTCGTCTTCGCAGAACTCCATGGAAACGACTGCTTTTTTTTAATACCATCGCAGTTTTTACTCTAGTATCCTTGTGCCTTACTTTACTTCCAAAACCGATCATTTTTTCCAAGAAAAATTTACTCTTCACATGGATCCTTCGCTCGTCAACAGTATTTAAAAAATTGAATGAGGTGTACTCAGTACCCATTATAATAGCAGGATCAGGTGCTTTACCGGTGAAATGCATGAGTAAATTCTTCACAGATTCTCAACGGGGTCAGGAGTTTAGATCCCAACGCTTCGACGACTAACTCCGCCATCGTTTTCAAGGTTGTTCAACCATATAACGATGGCGAAGTTAGTTATCAAAACGTCGGTAACTTAACTCCTGACCCGATTGGAAACCCGTGAAGAATTTACTCAATATAATAGCAATTTATCCAACTCGTGCTATGCATACCTCTTCCATTCGTCAAGTATAAATATATTTATTAAGAGACACTCTGTATTTAATTATAGTACCACATTGTAGAATAGATTAGCTCGAATTGCACATTTACCAAACCCTGATTAGTCCAGACAAATATGTTTTCAATCTGAATATCTTGTTTAACGCTAAAACTGCATATAAAGGTGGTTATGAAATTCTCCTGCCCGTGGCTCTCTCTGCTAATGTGTGGGCTTCCGAGGTACCGCGAGTAGTCTGAATAATTATTTATAAATCCACCGCACGGATAAAACTAAACGGCGGAGAGTTTAAAATAAAATATACATAATTTTCCACGGAATAAAATAGTCGAAAGCAGCCCGCACTCGTTATGTTATCTATGGCTGCATATCGATTTATTTATGGCTTTCGGCGACGCATATTTCAATCCTTTTCTCTACCCCCTCTCAGGTCACCGTGAATTAAAACCCGTTTCCTCTTGCAACTTGGCGATAAATTTTCACGCCCAGCCCAATTAAAACGTTCTCGAAAAAAACATTTATACGGGTGGGGTATATGTATAAATAAATAGTAATCCGTTCGAACTTTTTCAAACGGGAATGATCATACGATTTCATAGAGGAGGTGAGGGGGATGGGGCAGTGGTGGAAGGATATAGCTATGCCATAAAAACTACACAAAGAGTCTCCCCGGACCTCGCCCCCCCCCTTCCTACTCCTTCCTCCACCCCTAATTCCCCTCCCCTTTTATATATACCAACCCGATTCAGCCGCAATCCATAGTCCAACTCCGGAACTATACCAAATGACATTTACTACTAATCGAATTCGGAGCTGGGATCCAGCCGATGATTTAAAGCGTCGCATCTCTCCTCCAACCCCTTTTTCCACCCCCTCCCACACCTCCCCCCTTACCCACACCGATTCCACATCTCCCCTCTTCACCCCCACCTCCGCACACCCCCAGTCACAGCGGCATACCCTATCTCCCCTACCCGAAAAGCGACAAAGGAGTCCAGGGAGGGGGGAAGAGAGTAGCCAGCGGTGTTGGTGAGGGGGACGCAGGGAGGGAGAGGGGGCAGGGGCTTTACCGTTTGGTTCACTCGCCGCAAAATGAACGGATTTAGAGGGAGAATATTCCGCATCTGCCATCCACGAAGGGTCCCCTCCCCATGGGAGCGGTAGCTTAGCGCGCGCGGCACACACCGCGATGGGCCTCAAGGCTCCCGCACACGCAACTACGCTTCCCCGCCGCCGCTGCCATACTAATAAGGGTCGGTGCGCGGGGGGGGGGTAGGAAGAGGGTGGGGGGTGGTGTTGGGCGGAGGACGGATAGCGATAGAGAGAAAGACGGCGTGGGAGGAGAAGCGGTGATAACAGAGGGGGGGAGAGAGGAGACGGAAGGAATATTTTTTTGGCGAATGAGCGGAGATGAAGAGGGAGAGAGAAGGAAAAGGAGGAGGCTTCGGGGAGTGGGAGAAGGGTGAGGGTAGGAAGAAGAGGGAGGAGGGGAGGGTGGTGCTCTGGAGATGGGGAGGGGGTGAGAGGGGGGGAGAAAAGCGGCTAAGGGACGAGTTGATATTGCTGCTCTGCTAAACACGACAATTCCAATATGGCAGCCAAGCCCCCCTTTTTGCCCCCCGGCTCCGAGACTGCCTTCTCTCTCCCATTTATCTCATCCTTCGCCCTTCCCCCCCACCTCTTCCTCTCTTCCTCATCCTCCGCCGAACATCCGCAGGTGCTCCGCTCAGACTCTGTATCGCGTCTCTCTCTTGCCCGGTTTCTCTCTTCTCCTGCATCGCCGTCCCTCTTCCACTCCATGGCTCGATTTCATAATGGCCGGATAACGAAAATCACGAGATGATTTAGTCTTTACGTTTATTCGTTATGTTAACTTAAGAGTTTGGGTTTTTATAGTAAATTAGATTTTCGGTGAGGGGGCGTGTAAGTTATCGATGGGTGATGGTAGTCTCATGAGGTTTTTAAATCGAGAAAATGATTAACCATGCATTATAACACAAGGCTTATAGCCGAGTATTCCTCCTCTCTCTATCAACCATCGCAACCAGGTGTTGGGGAAGAATGCCAAAGATAAATGGGGCGGAGCAAGTGAGAAACGATCGGGCATACTTAAGAGCCGAAAAAGAAAGGATTGCATGGTAGATGCAGTGCGAGGTCAAAATAAAATTCTCATCATCCTTAAACTAACCTGATCTTAAATGTTCAAGTAGGTAATAAAAACCTATCGCGTAGCATTTAAGTCTCTATCCGTTCCCAAGAGAGCCCTTCCGTCAGCTTTGTTACGCTCTGCTCGCTCGTAGCAGTTTTTAGCGAACTGTTCGGCTTCCCTAGTATTTCATTTAATTCGCGATATAATATTCCTTTGCAAAGGAGAACAAAGTCAGTTGAGCAGAACCGAGGACAAAATTAATTTTTCAAAAACACGTATTTAACATAGAAGAAAAATGAAGGGACGTGGAAGACTAAGGGACATCTAAGGCAAATAAAGAGGGAACTGAGAAAGACGAACTACAAAGAAGTATATTCAGCGATGTCTGGCGAGATATGGTGGGATATCATGGTGAAATTAAGTAAATAAAACTTGGTAATATCCACTGAATAATTTTATTGTACTATGCGTTTCGAAACTACGGCGTCATTATACCTGATTTTTGACGTCTTTATTGATTGGTTGATGGTACCAGACGATAACGCCTTAGCGGCGAAACGCTTATTACAATAAATTACTCAGTTTATATTACCAAATTTATTTACTTAATTTACAGAGCAGTACAGTAGTCAACATGGGATTTGGAGGAACGGAAGGCTACAGTAAACCAATCTTTCGGATTGCAAGACTGATGACGATGATCCCTCCTCTCCCTGCGCTAACCACCGACGTGCATTTCCTCTTCATCTTCCATCACATTCGCCTCTCTCCTTTCATTCCTCTTTCGCTCCATTTCCTCTCCCTCTTATTATACCATTCTCCCTTTCAAGTCCTTCGTGGCGGCGCGCCTGCCCATCGACCTCCTCTCCCTTTCCTTTTGAGGAGAGGATTTTTATGACAGCCATCTCCGACGGCACTGGCTCGTTCTCCGTTTAAAGTTACTTTTTCTTCAGCAAGAGAGCTCGGATCACGGGTACACGGGCAATCTTTGTTCTTCTGTGGCTCGCTTCTTAAGTATCCCTCATGTCCAACTAGACCAGAGCAGAGCTTGTTGAGCATGAGTGTGGTTATGTCTCTCCGAAATCGTTGCTTTGGAAGGCACTTCCTAATTTCCACGAGTACTTGTTTCGATGTTCACTCTTCGTGGCTTTGCCTTTTTCTGAGGCACACATTGGACTTACCTCTCTTACCAACTTTGTTTTCTCCCTTTCCCTTTGACATATTTCCTCAGCCGATAACGGTATAGGGACCAGCAAATCTTACCACAGCATCACTCCCGACACCATTAATTTCCATCCAGTTTGGCGGCATAATATATTTCGGCTGACGTGAGTAATTTTTTCTCTTAATACTTCAGTGTAATACCTGGTCATGAATTTTCGAGCTCTCTTCTTGAACACTATCGTATTGATTATGTATTTATTATATAAGTCACCGCATATAACTGCCATCTCCTCCATGAAGTATCCTTGGTTGATTTTTGTCATGTCTCCCCCAAAGTCACCGCACATGATTCAAGCTCTTACCAAACAATCTCTTAAGATTGTCTATTTAGGTTGATTTTCAATTTATCGAGCAAATTAGGGCATGCCAAGAGGCCGACCAAGATAATGAATCTCCATCTTCTCGTTATCGTTAATTGATAAAGAGAACCCAAAATCCAATAGTACCTAGTCATTACATTTCACATAAAGGTGGCAGATGCATAACGCAGTGTTACAGTTAAGGTTCTAAGTTCAAAATGAAATGGAAACTGAAAGACAGGAGGCAATATTTTCTGACTTTCAAAACACGTGTTGTAGAATCCTAGCTTGAAGCAGGCATTGGTGATTGGTTACCACCCCAATGCAGAAGAATGCTCTTATTAGGGATCTTTTTTATTGGTTTATCCCTCAGTTGGATACACAGGAGCACCCACTCTCCCGCTGCTAGTAGGCCCTCAACCAGCGTCTCACTAACCAAGCCTCCCGTACCTCCGCATCAATTCCAGTGGCAATCGCATTGCCATGTGTGATTATGCACGAATCCGTTTTCATCTTATCAGCAGTTAAACAGTATCGTTTCGTTTGGCAACTACTGTGCGCCGACCAACGTTTGGGGAAAATGAAGGAAAAGGGTTTAGATGCCGTTAAATGCCGCTAAAAGTGATGGAAAAGTCAAACCAAAAGCAAAATCAAAGTGACTTGTTTCTGAGTGCTCTACTTGTAAATTCTGCGTATTATGCTACGATAGCTGCATTTCCACAAAATATTCATCCATACTAAAATTGTTGAGTCACATACAGGAATTGAAATATATTCTGGGTATTTCTAAGGGCTGTTTGAGTCAAACTTATGTTTCCGTAGTCAAAAGAATGGATAATGCCAACGTACCACTGAAATAACAACCTGATTACAAATCCTAACCCGAATTAAAATTTCTAAATGAGGTTTAATTATGTAGCCTACGAGTAAAATATTTCGCTGATCAACCAATATAGGCCAGGTGAGGAGACTTGGGAAGTCGTTTTTCGTCGAACAAAACCATTTAAAAATACAGAGCGGGAAAGAAATTCTTCAACACTTTTGCATTATTTCGTTCTTTATAGCGCACCCTGCCTACGCTAAAACCCTCTCAAACGATTTTTTCCATCAAATACGGCGAACTAAGCGACCGGTGATATCCTCATAGCGTATGTAACGCCCGTCCGAGGATGGAGAAAAAATTAAACTGTCTCTCTTTTCTCCCCCTCTCGGTGTATGTGGCGTGAAATTCATTCAAATTTATTTACATCGAATTTCGTGAGCCCTTTTTGCATAGGGGCGGAGTTAAAGAGTTTGAAGGGCCGCTCTCGGATGAAGAGCGTTTAGCCGAGCCAGGGGGAGGGAGGGAGAGAGAGAAGATCGTGTGTGTGTGAGTAGGTACAAAGCCAATGCGAAAAAGGGTGGATGGCAGGGGTTGGAGGCGTCAGTGGAAAGCCAGGAATGGGAGGTGGGAGAGGAAAGAGAGAGAAAAATTGGCGTGTAGGGGTGGGTGACAAAGAGGGAGGAACAGAGGGTGGAAAGGGAGAGGGGGTGGCGATTAGGGAGAGGGGGTTGGTTGGGGAAAATTCGTTGGCGTGGGGGTGTTGGAGGTGGGGGGTTGAATCGAATAATTTCAGGTCACGGCCCCGTGTTCCCACGTGGAGAATCGATTTCCATCCGGCCGAATGATGCCATTTCACCAAAATCTCTCCGTCGACTGATTCTGGAGAGTGGTGGCACGGCGGGGAGGGAGGAGACGAAGGGATGCATAACCTCCCCCGGCCTCGGAGGTTGGGGCGGAATTAGCAATCTGCCGCGGAGAGAGGGAGAGAAAGGGAGAAGTACTGATAGAGAGTGAGAGAGAAATGGAGGGACGTGGGGAGAAGATTCTCGCGCGCCAAGCGGATGAGAGGAGTGAGAACGAGAGAAGGCGGGAGAGAGGAACGGTGGGGGAGGAGGGTGGGGACAATTTTTATCGGATCTCTCGCGCACAAGCCTGCGAGATGCCAAAAAAATTGAGCCCTCAAGCGGATCTATTACCTATTGATGCACAGAATTATTCACGCAGCGAGTAAAACAACCTGAAGGCCATTACACGCGCAGAAAATGGTATTTTGTGGATAAAAGTTAAGAGCATTAACCCCACTCGTTTTAGCAAATTTATTTTCAAGCTGTAAATATTTTTTCGACGATAAATTGCGTCTGAGACATGGTGTCTTACTATTTGATTTCGCTCCACTATATTCTAAATGAAATTAATCCTTGAAACAGAATATGCTAACTGTAAACCATGTCTACGGATGAACGGTGCATTTATAGATAATTGCTTATGAATGCTACAGAGCTCATAGGCGCAAGTGTGGTGTACTATTAAGACGGTATATTTATAATTTTGCCTCATTTAATACAGACGTGATAGCTCACAGAAAATTATTTCGCATTGCTTCCAAGCACAAGTGATTGAATAGGTATACCTACTTACTGCGGTTGAATAGAAAAATTAATAACTATTTAATGGGTAAAGCAAATATATTATAAGCCGGTCTTATTTCGACTGTAACTGATGGTCTGAAAATTGCTTAAGAGTTTTGAATGCGATTCTGATAATTCGTAACAAGCTGTGCTACAAAATTAGAAGACTTAAGGCTGCTGTTATCTGAAATCTTGCTAGGATAACCATGAGAGATATTTTCTACCCGTTCATATAATAAATTTACGAATGACTAATAATGAACAGCTCTAAATTATGCAGATAACGTAGCGTAGCAAGCAATTCGACATTCAGATAAAATCTTTGAGCAAAGTCTCACGCACGATAAAAATATTACTCTGAGCGGATGTTTCCGAGTAGACCGCATTCACGAAGCCCCGACTACTATCTGAAAACCTACATGGATTCGGCCAATTTGCTGGCTACTGATCATGGGTACCGATAATTTCGTCGTCAGTCAAATGTTTATGGATTCAAGCTCTACGTTGATAACAGGATAACGTATGAATGCATTAAATATTCATTTCGAATAACTTTTTATGTATTCATATTTTCAATCACCTCAGAAAAAAGTGCCATAGGTCCTCCCATCGTGGTGCTCAATCAATTACAGAAGATGAACACTTAAATCCATAGGTACCCTGAAGGTGAAAAACCCACCCAGATGGGTCTAGAAACATCGATCCCCGGATCAGCCGTCGAAGACGTTACACCACCGACACCAGGGCCGGCAAGCATTGAAATTTGTAGAAATAAAACAGGTATCTCAGTATTTACCTTGCCTTTTATCTTCTAAGTTTTCGAATTATTCGAATTCGACACTTTTTTTCGATACCAGAGCTCCAATAGCGTTCCAGCATTCCACATATTTTGCTGGTATGCCTACGACCTCTGATTCTTTTTTTATTTACTCTACCTACGCTGATTCTACCTCCGGTTCCTTTCGATAAACACATCCGCTAGCGGAGACGACCACGGCAGAGCTCTTCCCCGACCGCAATCTCCCAAACCACGGGTGCGTCTTGTGAGAGCCTTCCAAGCCCGTGCGCCGATTTCCATCGATCAGTCAGTCCCGCGTCTCCCTGACCATATGCTCGCAATACCGACTGAGTCACGGAGGCCGAGAGCGCTGCCCCGGCCGACCTGCTCTGTCTCCCACACCGGCATGCTCCGCAGAAAACCCTTTCCTTAAAACCTCTTCCAGCCTCCTTCCATCTCCACTCGAGTCCCAAGCGTGTGTGCTCGCCGTGATACAGAGGAGAGAGAGGGGGAAAGGAGGAGAGCAGAGGAGAACTCTTCTCACACACCAGAGAGTAGCCCTCCCCCCCCCTCACCCCACCCCCCTCGTGCACGTCTCCTCACTCCCTCATGACCGCCAATCGGCTACGAGATATCAAACCGGCATGCACAGGAAACGCTTCCCATTGGTCCGGGGCCCGGTTTTGAATACGTCCTGCGGTGGTGGTTGCTCTCTGCTTCTCCTCAGACCCTCGTCTATCCCTTCCCCCCCTACCTCCAATGCCACAAGCCCCCCCTCCCTCCCGCAGCATCCAAACCCCCCTCCTCGCCATCCATTGTCCGCCACCCTCCAGGCGATAGCCCCTCCCCGCCTCCTCCTTACCTCATCGCCCTGTACCTCACTCCTCTCCTTCTACCCCTACTCCTCCTTCTACCCTTAACCTCTTCCCCTCCATCCTCTCCCATACCTCCCTCTTCCTTTTACTATCCCTCCCCTCTCCACACCTCCTCCTCCTCACTCCCGCTCGCGATACAACTCTTCGTCTCTCTTCGGACTGAATCTTATGCGCGCGACATCCCCAATGGCTCATGAGATATACTCTGCCCATCGATGTGCATTCACAGACGCACCGTACACGCGTTTTATACACCGTGAGGGGGGAAAGAGGAAAATCTAAAGTTTCTCTACTTCCCTCCATTTATGTTGCTCATCCCTGACGATTCCCCCCTCCCGCGACCGCCACTAACACCACACACAGGTCTCTCTCTCTTTACCCCTCGTCTTTCTCGCTTTTCCCTTTCAAACCTGTCGTCCATTGGGGAGCTCGTTATGTGCGGTTCTGCAGAACTCCGCGCACTGAAGTTGACGTCCCAAAAAGCCTTTATATTGCGAGCCATCGGCTGGTCGCACTGATAATACGACCGCACGTAAATTTCTCTTTTTCCCTCTGTTCCTCTTCGCTCGCACGGACACAAAATCTTCCTCACCTCATTCTCGTCCTGTCCAACTCTCTTTCCCTTTCCATTCGGCTCGTAGTTTACCCCGTGATATGAAGTAGGATGTAAGAGTCAAAGATGGGTGAGATGGGAAAGGGCATTGCTTGTTATGGGTCATTCCAGCGGCGTGAGAGGCTAATAAAAGAAGAAGGAAGGGGTCAAAAAACGAGGAAAAAAAGCGTTATAAGAGTGGGTGGCGCAGCGAACATTGATGGAGGCAATTAGATCCGTTAAGACTAGTTCCGAGATAAAGACCAGTTTGTATTACGAGAATGATTTTGTTTCCAGCTCGGTGAGGAAGTAAAACTTCATTAGGTTTATTTCATTGATTTCGAGGTCACACACTTGTTCACGACTACCAATGGAGTTAAGCATCTTGCTATTTTTTTGCCTAATGCAACTCATGTCGCGTAAAATCCGCGTACGTCAATCACCTTAGAAATTACGTTATTTAAAACTGAGACTGAAACAGTCAATCTCAGGAAGTAATTTAACAATGATGCTCATCAAGTTGTTTTCCAATGGATTGAAAGCAAGGTCTTACAGTATTGCATTAATTGGTCAATGTGATTTCCAAAACGTTAGGATATTTATAATTAAGATATTGATTAAATGATATATTTTTGGGAAGAGATAGCATGTACGGATCGTATTCATTTTGGTTGTCATCTAATTAATGGGTATATTATTCTTGTGTTTTTATTCATCTGCCAGGAAGCAAGAATTAATAGGTATACACCAAAATCATGGCTATTCGTTTTCATGTGCGTCTAGTATCATTTTTAAAGCATTTACTGGAGGTTAAATACGACATATGGCGCTGCAAACAAAACATAAAAATCTTAAATGCAGCATGATCTAGAGGGGATTAGAAACCAACGACTTTCGAGAAGATGAAAGGGATTTAGCCTCTCGGACTTGATGTGTTTTAAATTTTAAAATGGTAAATTATTATAGACAAACAACTAAATATTACCGAAACAAAAAAATACAATCCATTCTTATTTTCCCCGGACTACATCCTACCAATAGTTTTCCTACACGGCCAGCATTACTGGTATTATTCTGGTAACGTTATACTCAATACATGTCATTACATGCATGCCTCACACACTGCAAAAGTCATTTGAAAAAACGTGTATAACAGTTAACTGATATAAGCGCATTTCTTTCGTTGTTTACTGCTCGTGGTGCTAACCACCACAGCAGTCGCTGAGGAAACAAAGAGTGCCGACATGTAATTACTGTTTGTATAAGTCGCACACAGACCTGCTTCCTCGAAACTAAAACTTTGAAAAGATCAAAGTAGATCTTCGAAACAAGCGTCCCTGCCAGAAAACCCATTGCCGTGATCTTGATGCTACTGACGAGGGGAAGTAACGCTCGAGCCTTGGCGGGCGTCGGCCACTCCACTCGCCGCGAGAATGTCAGCTGCAGAAGCCGCACAAGTCGCGCCGAGTGTATACGGGAATTAGTTATCCCTCCTATACGTGTACATATAACGAGGATGAAAATCGTCGTAAACTTTTACTTTTAGTACACGCCCTAATGTCGCTCATGGACAAAGGTTAGCTCAAATTAGCTCAGAATTTTGTCAAAATTATTTGAATTAGCCACAGAATACTAAGCGATGTGAAGACGATAGAATCGAAGACATTCTTAGATTGATCGATACAAATCGTCTATCTGTATTACACAAGAAAGAGAGCCGGAGATCGAAGAACAGCTATATTTCGGGGAGGCAGTTACAGTGCAAAGATGCCTAGCATAGGATGAAAAGAAGTCATTTTCCCCGCTTACTGTTAAATTTTAACTGTAAAATTTACTCTGCAAATCCATTCAAACCTAATGTCGTAATAGTCACTCAAAGCAAATGTTAGTCCTTTCTGTGCTCCGAGTTTTTCCTCCCTCCTTACTTTTTCGTCCTACACTTCCCTTCTATTAACTTGACCTTTTACATCGCAGGAGCTCAGAGTAGTTGGAGTTTAAATGTTAACTCAATTAGCGAACCTCAATTAGCACTTTTTGCCCACGATATTTTAGTCTCGGGTGAACATAACGTTCCAGTTGATGCAATTGTTATTGACTTTAAAAAGGCATTTGATAAAGTTTCCCACAGTAAGCTACTCATGACGGTTTAGACGACGACGTAATTTCCTGGATTAGAGAATTCTTAAGCAATCGCTTGCAAAGGGTTGTATTAGATGGCGCTATCTCTAATGAAGTAAAAGTCACATCGGGTGTCCCACAGGGAAGTGTCATATGCCCACTTCTGTTCCTTTTGTACATAAACGAAATCGGTGAAACAGTTGACAGTAAGCTTAGATTATTTGCAGACGACGCAGTGGTGTATAGAGAAATTCTTAACCTTGTAGAAACGGAAAAACGCTCCATGTAACAGCTATTGCATAAAAAACAGCAAATTAGAGACTGTAGAATCGGTTAAATACCTCTGAGTTAAATTGACTAATGATCTCTCGTGGAGAAAACATATTCGAGAAATTACCGGTCAAGCTAATCGTAAATTGGGATTTGTTAAAAGAGTACTTGGCAAGTGCGACGAATAAGTTAGGGAAATCAGCTACTTCTCCCTCGTTAGACCCCACTTGGAATATGCTGCCAGTATTTGGGATCCTTATGAGATAGGCTTGGAAATTGAGTTAGAAGGCGTGCAGCGAAGATCGGCAAGATACGTTAAAGGCTGTTATGATAATCTCGATAGTGTTACTGACCTTTTGCAGCAACTGGGATGGGAAACGCTTTCAGACCGTCGATTAAAATTTAGACTCAATCTATTATGTAAGTTCCAAACCGGTCTATTCTCTGACGACGTTGATAATATTTTACGAAATCCGACACACTACGGTAGATCAGATCATGAGAATAAAATTAGGGAACTAGACTGCAGAACGGACAGATTTAAAATTTCATTTTTCCCACGAACCATAAGGGACCATTACAGCGGCCAATGAGACTTTTATCTAGGTTTGTCGATAGGTAGTGTAGCTCTTAGTAGTAGTAGTACTCCCTAATACTTGAATCCTTATCTATTACCTAGTACTAACAGCATGCCGTGCATGTTTTCTACGGTCCCTCTCGATTGTGATAATATCTGAAGTGCAGTGCAGGCTTCGCCTCGTGACAAGCATTAGCGATTTATGCTAATGCATAATTATTCGTAGTTATACTAACTTTAGGGTATATTGTAATGCATGTTGATGAATACTCACCCCCTGCCACACACCCCTGAGGTGGCTTTCAGGGTATTTTGTAGATGAACTATGCAAAACTCTGCGGCATGAAACGTCAATTCAAGCATCTGAAATTATGCAAATTTATCGACTTCATACTGAATACAATTTCTTAAATGACCAAAAATAATAATTCGTACAATATTTCATGCAAATTAAAACTAAATACAACTTTTCACATATGAGGTACACAAGAATCTATCTGAATGAAATGTAGCAGCATCCACATTAATATCCAGGTGCACCTTAGCTCATGTCACGATAGCCACTTTTAAAACAAACTACTATCACAGATTTTTCCCGAGGCTGGCATAAATATGTATTATAATTCAAGTGCTAAAACTTCCTACGCTTCACATCCATTGGAATAAGGGAAGAATGTCGCTTGCTTTTGCAGTCTGCGACGTTGAGTACTTGGGCTATTCTTGATACAATAACACTGAATTTTTCAATTTTTTAGCATCTCATTTCCTGTCTACAACGTCCCATGATGGCGATCAAAGCTGTTAGCAACAAAGTCTGCTGTGGGAAACCAGCCACGATCCCTCAACGGTATTTTCTGGAATGAACCTGGTCGTGGAATGAAAGATACGAGCAGTACCCCGTAATCCGTGCAACATTGCATTCAGCGTGGACCATGATGTCACCATTCAATGTATCAAACAGAAAATAAATTCGTTATCTTAATGCAATATACGTCCAGCACCGGGACGTTTATAAAGCAAATTTCAGAAAGCATGCGATAAATGTACTGTGGTATCGTTCCTTTCGAAACGGCATCCTCAGTACTCACACAAAATGTTTGTTTGCCTCATGAACGGTTCGCAGCGACCGTCTCACGTACTTAACGGAGATGAGGGAGTCGGGATATAAGGCAGGCAGGCAGGTAGGTAGGTACGTACTATGGAGGGATGAAATGGAAGGTAGTTAAAGTTTGAGTCTTGCGTGAATCGCTCGATTGGGAATGTCCTTCATTTCCTTCGACTCGACCTTCCCGTCCACTCTCTCACTTCTACGCCACTCCCTTTCGGGGACAGGGGAAAGGAGAACCCACCAAAACCTGTCTGGGGAGACGCAGGACGAACGCACACTCGGTCAACCCCCCAACCTCTCTCTCCCCCCCCCCCTTCTCCACATGCGACAATCCCTCTCCCTTCCACACAATCTTAGTACCCAACACCCCCTTCCCTCCCTTTTCGTCCCGTTCCTCTTTCTACCCCCTTCCTCCCTCCACACCTCTGCCCCACGCCCACACACATTTCCGCTCCGAGACGCGGCCTCCGATGCCGTCGGCTCCCGCGACACCGACGCGTCCTTCTCCGGTGATAGGGAGGAGCGGGCGGCGATTATCCGGGTAGGTGAAAGCACACTCCACGGGAAGGTTTTAATCTACATCTACTTAATACCTTGCAATCCACCACACGGGTGTGTGGCAGGAGGTGAGTTATCAACAACATGCACTACACCAGACGATTATTCTAAGTTTGTGCACCAGACTAATAAGGTTAATGAAACTACGACTGTTAATGCATTAGCGAAAACCTGCGAATTCTATTCAGGAGGTGATATTTCACCAAAATGCACTACACTATAGGCAGTGGCGGATTAAGGGGAAGGGCCGGGCTGGGACAATAGGAAAAATGGTGGTCATAAGGTATTCCATACCTCCCCAGGCCCCCCGAAAGTAGCAACCCCCCCAAAACAACGACCTTAATCCGCCACTGACTATAGGTACGCTACCAATGTTAGATAAGCTATTTATATTAATGTATTTAGCAACAACATAACTTCACAGAAATACAAGTTTTTTTACAGGAAAACTGCGAGAGGTTCTGTTAATTTTACGTATTAAATTAAGAAACAGAAATTAGGGAGAAAATCGACTAATTAGCTGCACTTCCTATCGACAAACCTAGATGTAAGTCTCATTGGCAGCAATTATGGTATCTTCTAGTTCGCAGGAAAAATGACATTTTAAACTTGTCAGTTCTGCAGTCTATTTCCATAATTTTATCCTTATGATCTAATCTACCGAATTATATCGGGCTTCGTAAAATGCTACTGACGTCGTCAGAAAATAGATACCAAATGTATACACCTATTTACTACCCTGCGATCGCCACGGGAGCGTAACGCAGAGGTTATTAGGAAACAAGCCATGAAAATGGAGGCAATAGGGAAAAGGGGTCAGAAGAGGGAGAGGAAGTAAGTGAATTTGCGAAAACTGAGTGTCTCGGTATTTTTGTTAAGGTAGTTTGAACGATCTATCACTTCAAATAACATTCAAAGAACTTGGTTTCATTATAAATATAATTATCTCATATTTCCTATGCTAACAAAATATCAGCCACTTACCATTATACTTACCGAGGTATTTTTTTATTTATTTATTTTATTTATTTATTTCACCACCAAAAACGGCACGAAGGCTTTTACATTGGCTGACCACAATAAATAAATAAAAGCTTTAAGAGAAAAACATAAATAAAAATAAAAATGATTAAACGTAAGAAAGGGGACTAAGGGTTAGAGAACGGTGAATTTAGGAAAAGAGGTCCAGGGAAGGATACTTTGAGGCCAGGGAGTTAAACAAGGAGGGGATTCGGTAGAAAAGGGAGCGTTGAGAGATGGAAAGACGGAATCGGGGAATATGAAGCAGAGAGTTATTACGTAAGGGGCGAGGAGGAACATGAAGACGAAAAAGAGGGAGAATTTCATTGGTCCGGAGAGATCCGCTGAAGATTCTATGCAGGAACATTAAATCAGATAAGGCACGGCGGTGAGTTATGTTGGAAATCCCGAGGGAGGAAAGGATAGAGTCACGGGTACAGTTTCTGAGTGTGGGGATTCGATGGCGGGCTACTGCGAGAAAGAAGTTGACAGGGCGTTTGAGCAATTTTAGAGTAGTGGGGCAGGCGGTAGACCAAATCGGTGAGCAGTATTCCAGGATGGGGAGATTTGCCAAAATTACCAGTCACTTTCCATGGGAAATGGTATGGATATGCACTCCAGAGAGACTATTAAAAAAATGAGGACTTTCTCATGAATAGATCTCGTCAGAAATTTAACAATGTGTAGTTTGTGTGCATTCTCAACTATTTATAAAAATAAATCAACTGCTCAATGCAGTAATTTATACAGAATAGCAAACAAATCTTCGACTGTGAAGGCGTTTTCAGCGTACGGCATGCAAATGAGTCAAGTTAAAACCTTATGTTTACGTATAGTTATTTAATTACTAATAATTTAGGTAGTTTAAAGCAAATTTTGTGCGTCATTGATGTTACAATATTTAATTCATGCTTCTTACAGTTGCTTACATTAAAAAAATCAAATTTGAATATGATGTCTACCAAGACTAAGGAAATATCTCGCTGAAACTCTCTTAAAGTAATCAATGCTTCTCGATACGAAAAAATGTTTGTAGGTACCAATCTGCTCTGAATTATCTCCCTTATTTCGTCACTTCTATCAGTCCTAGAGACATAGCGCGGGGTCAAAATAACATCCTCAGTGTCTTCCTGAAACTCGAGTGGACTGAATTTCTCAAGTAATCTAAGCATAGCGTGTAGTCTGTGAGTCTCAAGCGGCTAGTCCTCGGCTGGGCAAAACCAAGTTCTTCCACCAGCTGTGTTACAATCTCTGTTCGCTCAAATCAGTTTTTAACAAAGTGGGTGGCTTCCCTTTGCATTTTCTAGGGGATTATATGTAGATCGTGACCTCTGTGAGCGTGAGAAGGGAATAGGCGCAGGCAACCTACTTGCGCCGCGATTGCGACTCGCCCCTAGGGTGGCCAACTCTCCCGGGTCTTCCGAGAGACTCCCGGAAATTAACGATAATTGTTAAAAAAATCTCCCACCTCTCAGATTGAGGTGTTTTCCTCCTGCTATCAATTAAAGAAGCGAACATCTTCCCGGTAGTTTTCAAAACACGGCAGTCTGCGTGGGGTTTTGCCAGTTTTCACCTCGGCTCGGGTGAATGCAGGACGGTATAACATCCCGGTGGATACTAGTTCCAGGCCAATAATTAACATCATGACACTACAAACAATCTGCAAACAGCTCACTACATCATTATTTTTTTAAATTTTGCAATACATACTCTCATCGTGTGTAGGAAACTTTCCCAAAATAGCGTTCTAGTTCACGGAAATATTAATGTCATTATGATACTACCTGGACATTTTGAATTATTCTAAATATGTTGCAAGAAAATCAACAAGTAGTTGTTTTAACGGGTAATAGTTTTGATTATTGGTTTGTAAATGAGTTGTTCTTGGAAGGGACATGGTAGAGATACTCAGGGGTTCGGAGCAATCCTCTGAATCAATATTGAATTCATGACATATGCCGGCTAATTTCTAGGATTTATCTATCAATGAGGAATAGTAATGATAATAAAAAAACGCATTCCACGGTTCATCTACATTATACCATGCAAGCCACCTCAAGAGTGTGTGGCGGGGGAAGACCTGGGAAGGCTGGGTCGCAATGGTCGTAATCACGCTTTTAACGTTATCTCCCGGATCATCCCGGAACTCCGGTCTCTTGGAACAAACAGCTCCTGGAGTCAATTTTCCAAGAGTTGGAAACCCTATTCATGCCTCCACGGTGACCGCAACGCCCGCACTAGAAGCTGCGCCGCCGATCTCTTCGTCGGCACGTCCAAGTCGATTTTTGCTGACTGGATTCGTTTGTCTCACATTGCGATATGGCAAGTATCATTGCTCGTGCTACCGGAGACCCCGCGTTCTTCAACAAGTTCCCATCTTCCAGTAATACGTATTACAATTCTTTGAAATTACCTACGGGCGTAGACTCCAAACACAAGAGGTAGACTTGGATTATGATAAGATCTCTACTAATCTTTAACATCATCAGACATCTACCGTCTTAAAAGGTGTTTGCCTTCAGCTCGGTATTCATCCTGCCTCCTTCTCTCGTTCCCAAGATATGGCCAAATTTCGGTCAATTATTTCAAACATACAAAATATAATAATCGTCATGGTCATCGTCCTGGATTATAATGGTAATGACGTCAAATATCTTCATCCATATGATACTTACATTAATTTCTCAAACTAATAAAATAATAATGTTAACTCTAATCTTTATCATATCAGTACTTCAAGCTCGATACGCACAAATCGATGCTTCTGATTGAAAAGAAAGGGAATAGATTAGGAAATAGAAGGAAAGGAGAGAAGTCCGCCACCAAAGGCTGCTTGCTCTTTTGACGAAAGACGGCATGAGGACGACGGTTTGACACTCCATGCGACGCGACGGACGGTGTGCCTACTAAACTTGAAGAGCTCTCCTCGAAGCACCCAAGTAGGGATCGCACTACCAAGGAAACATTTCTGTTTCACAAATTCGCACCCGGCCCTCCGTTTGAAGTTCGTGGGCGCCGGCGATGTACGCCGTCACCGCCGATGAAAAAGCCATCGGCGCCCGCCTCAAAGCCAGCGCCTTCACCGGATTCCGTCCCTTCGCCGAGCGCAACGTGGAAGCGCTTTCGCCGACGCGGCGAGCGGCAAATGGCCCGAGACCGCTCGCGGACGACGGAGAGTCGGTCGCCGGCCCTCCCACCTGTCTCTCCCCGACTCGATTCTCACTCAAGTTCAGCCAATTTCGTGGGGGGGGGGGGCGGAGAAAAGAAGTTTAATCGTAAAACAGTTACCGCCTTGCTTAATCACGGCTGTTTCGAGAGTGTTAATTGAGTGCGAAGCGTAATTAAAATCTTTTCATTGATCCTTCATTGAATGGGTTTTCGCGATTTTTCCCCGTAATGAAAATCTTTTCATTGAATGGGTTTTCGCGATTTTTCCCCATCGTTTGTAAGGGCATCCCCAAGATCAATTGGAACGTAGAACACGAGTAACATGTAACGCATCGTCTAATGTAGCGCATGCTACGCTAAATTAGACGTGAAGATGGCATTACTCTCAATTACATCGAAAAGAATCTCACATAAGCGACTTATTTCATTCTTTTCTGAAGATCGATGGCCTCATGACAATACGGCTTTAAAAGCAAGGGATAAATGGAATTGATTTTTTCCTTCCATACCGCTACGTGACGAGAGTGCTCCAGATTCGGTTGTTTGATATCAAAAATAGGGAAAGAATTAGGAAATAAACATAACACTGTCAGGCTGGACCTGGTGGAAGTTGTCGATATTTATGATGAATAAAACATTTAGTAATCTTCAAGGATAGCATTTTCATTTTTCAAAAACAAATAAAATGCTGAATTGCCTCCATCACGGTGCTAGATAATTGAATTTTCTTCCATTTAGAATCTACCTTTTATAATCCGACTATTGAAAATAATCTATAACAATCATATGAATCTTATTAGCCATGAATGTGCATCTATTAATGTGTATTATTACTGTTATTTAAAACAAGAATTGGCATAAGAAAGTCGTACTGGAAGTTAAAAGGCGTTCCATCCAGAAGGTAAGTATATCCTGATAAATATCCACAGAGGCAAGGCGTATGAATATTAATTTATGCTTGCATTGGCACGTGGAACCTTGGATTAATATTATTTGCACCGGAATCAAGGCCTAGATAATTAAAATATATATTCGTTATTAATGTTTGCGACTAGAAATCACACATTTGACTTTGTTATTTCTATGTTGATTATTTTCGCACTTTTTGTCGAATCATTTACACATGGTTGACTTAACTAATAACATGGGCACGATAGTGACATTAGTTCCATTTGTCTGAATCTTCTGATGGGCTTATATTATACTCTATTTTAATTCTTTTACAGCTGAACACGTTATTGTTACGAATTCTTTCATGTTACTTTTTCTGCCAATTAATCCATGTTCAATCTGCCTTCAAGACAAAATACCGTTAACGTACACTATACATATGCCTGTAATATTAAAATGACTCTTCTGGAAGGCAGTGAACAGAAATGGCAAAGTTTATTACCAGGATAATATGAGTGAAAATAAAATTGATTTACTCGCGTATAAATATTCAACATTAACTTCAATACTTTTAATCAGTAAATTGCTTGAATACACCATTATTTTGATAAGAGCTGCATTGCCTCAAGACTTCCTGGCACTTAAACTCAATAATAAAATTTTCGTGAATACATTTTCTTAAGCATTCTGTAGTCCCATGCGAAGCCATTGCAAAATTTATTTCATTCGTTTACGTAAATCATTTAAACCTACCAGTAAATAAGTATAGTCTGCCATTCTTTATTTTTTTTATATGATACATTTCCACAATTCTTAGAAGGCCAATTGACCAGGAAATAAAATATCCTTGAATGAATATTCTCTCAAGTATTCCACAGTCCCACGAGTTGTCACTTGGAGACACTGGTCCCTTTAAGTCTCAGGCCTCTTGCCCCTGCGGATTTATGGCATCCCCCTCGTTCTTCCTCGAAAACATCCTCAAGAGGAGGACAAGGGATGCAACCTTGCTTCAAAACCCTTCAAGGCCACTCCGGGCTTTTCTTGTACGCTTCCTCCTCAACAATTGCCAAAGTTGCCTCTATTTTAAAAGACTTCCTTCCTTGGTTCAGCCGATAAACAAAAAAATACCGACGACCCCAAACGGATACCGAGAGGAATTCTGAACGCTGCTTCGGAGAATAATTCATCTTTCCTCTCCCGACTTTTACTCTGCCTTCTTTTCGACCCGTCTTTCTAACCAAAGACGAGACAGAAACTAACGATGGACGGAGATCTATTACGAAGGCAAGTCGCAACGAGGGGTATTTCAGAGTAGCGTGGAGAGCACACGTTTTGTATGGAGGAAGATCATTTTTTATGAGTTTTAAAAGTCTACCAAGGATCTAGGGGATGAATTGACAAGGCATCCTTTTTTTCGATAAAAAAGGTCGTAAATTCATTTAACTTCCACATTCTCCTCCCTGTTCCCTGTTATCTTCTCCGCGCACAGATTTCGAAACACGATCGTCAAGATGTAGAGAATTTATGACGCCCTAAATAATTTCGATGCGATGCAAATGGTGAGTTGATTCAGGTGCTACGTTTATAGTTTACCGCTCGGCGCAAAAAGAAGCAGGACGAAAATATGCAACGAATTCCAAAGGTTTCCTTCCGAAGGGGTGTGCAAGCAGTGGATGTCGCACCAGCTCATGGATCCAGACGTTTCTCTTATTCCGCGAAAGCCAGAGGTTATAAATTTATTTAAAATTCAACGCACAAAGGAGCGAGTCCGCTGAGAGAATAATTTGCTTCAGGCCCGTTATTCCCTTCTCAATTTGAAGAATCCATCATGAAACTTAACTGAATGTCACGAGGTAATTGGACATATATATTTCCCACGAGCAAAAACTACCGTCAGTCAGTATCTATTCATCTACACGGGTCACGATGGAATCGAAATATGTAGTACGAATAAATGCAATGTAGGTGAAGCGGAAAACTAACAGTCTGGGCACATTAAACTGCAGCCAAAAGCGTTCACTCCACGAATTCACACCAATGGGAATTCACCTTAAAAATATTCCTAGGGATCTTTTGCTTGCATCAAAACAAGAACTTGCGCACTGATATGTTGGTGTAGAGTTATGGCTACACAAGTATCAACTCAGCCACCACTACGATTTGCCATCCCGTTAAGAATGACAGGGATATACTACTCTTTCAGCTAAACCAACGGCGGTAAAACCTGAAAAAATGCACATATTGCTACTCAAATGCACTTTTCCGAAGAATTATTTAAGAACTGACCCTTTGGAGGAGTGCATGATAAGAGATTATTTGGATGATCACTAAATTGACGGAATCAGACCTGACTTGGTAGTATAATTATCATCCATTTTGAAAGAATAAAACTTCGTTTTTTCAGATTACTGCACACAATAACGCTGTGAACAATAAATAAGGAATATAGAATAATAAACTATGGATAAATAAAACAAATTTCAATAGAAAGAAATACTGCGGAAACATGGAAGTTCTTTTCAGTACGAATGATCACCGTCTTCTAAATACACGAAAACGCCGTTCTGTGCACGTTTGCGGGCCAGCTGTGATTTCACGCGCGCCTACTTCAGGGAACACGAACATGTAAAGAAGCGGGATTTTGGCTCTTTTTGGAGCTGCCGCCGCGCAAGATTCGGAGAAATGGCGCTCTTCGTCCCCATCATGAACCCTCTCTCACCCGACACCTCACTCAGATGAAGTCATCTCCCGTTGAGAGTGACGTGCCTCCGGCGAGCGGCCTTCAACCTCCCTCCCTCTACCTCCCGCCTCCATTGCCGCCGTCAACAAATCCCCTCCTTTCCCTTCTCTCTTTCCTCTGCCCAAAACCCTTTCGCCTCTTCCACCTGCCCCCTCCTCTTCTCTCCTTCCCTGTGGGCCCGCAGATGTGGGCCCCACCGCCAGGGACTCTACCACCCCTCCTCTCCACTGTCCGCCCAATGCCACCCGCCGCCGCCCATACCCCGTGACTCCATCGTCACCGCGGGGTGCGACTGTTGTCCCTTTGCGACTAGGAGACTTTTTGCCATCCGCCCACTATGCTCACTAGGACGGGAATACAACACAACACGGCTAGTTTCCTTACTAAAACGGTCCCATAAACTTCGCTTTTTCTTTTGACTATCCTCCCATTTTCGCTTGTTGCCCACGCTCACCCATATTCACCGAGAGCCTTCGACCAACACCAATATCGACACTCACTCTCGAGGTTTGCACCACGAACGTAATACGCAGATGGGAAAAAAACTGCGAGTCTGTGCGACTGATGGATGAAGTCAAAAATTCTTCTTGTAAATATGGAATTGGTCTTGGAAGAACCATTCCGACACCATACAGCACGATAAGGTTGCTAGTTGTAGACACCTGAAAATTAAGAAAAAAGGATCGAAAGCAATAAATCGCATGATGTTTTTACCTACAACAATATTGCCGCATTAACTTGTTCGGGAATGAAGAAAGAAAAACCCATTTATACGAAAGTTTAACTTCCATTCTTTCATTCGTTTCTCTTGAAATCTAATGACCGCGGACAGCAGCGATATTCATATAGTGCTTCCAAAATATTGTGTTTCAGCGCTCAGTCGCAATTAATCATTAGCTCATGCCTTAGGAATCTGCTGTACGCGTTTCCTGAGCATACCACAGAGGTCAATTATTTTCCGTTAAATGTGGATCACCCACTTTTGACGCTTTAATGCTGCTGATTCAATTCGAGCAGCGTCGAAATCGCGAGCATCCAAAATTTTATTCTTATTAAGGTACCAGCTGGTGTGCAATACCTTCTGGAGATGGTTTTCTCCAAAATGAAGATCAAAGAGAATAAGAGAAGTCTCTCATTTAAAAAAGAACGAAAATTATTCTACCGTGATTATAATTTTACATGTACAAAAATATTTGGCATTCGCTGAACTGTGTAATTGTCTCCACCTTACAAGTCTCCTCCGTTAGAAACCCTATCGCTAACTTTCGAAAATATGAAAACGTATTACCACTATAATTTTTTGAACTTGACTAACGTATATTTTGCCTGACGCAAAGATTATACGAGAAGTCACACCATAAAATGATTCATTACTCGAAACAAGGTTTACTGCAATAATACATAAGGACAGCATGCAATTAGTTGGTTTTGAGGCGCCAAATCCCAGGTCATGATAAAAAATAGAAGAAAGCTATAGGATAAAGGAAACACAAACCACTATCTTAATTTTCACACAAAAACGATTCATACAAATTAAATCCCTTTTAATAAAATAAACAAGACTGAAATCAATTGTGATAAGCTGTAATTTTATCACCAAATGTAAACATTTACATGCTATTGCAGATCGGAATAAAAAACGGGTGGTAACAAATGATCTGTAAGAGTTTTATGCATTGTATATATGTACCATTATCTGCATCGCATACCCGAAAACAAGGCTAGGTTAATCGCTAGGTAACTAACAAACTAGCTCAATCGACACCGAAATCAGGTGTGATTTAACATCAATTGCACAAGGACTTGCACTACTTGCACAACCCCCTAAACACGCCGTACATCTACCTATTTTCTCCAGTTTTCCTACCAAGGTCAGAGGAGTTCCCAACCCCGACCCCAATCACCCTTCCCTCACCACCTCCAGACTGAACTCCGGATGTGTGAGGTCGGGTTACCTATCCTCGCTCTCTTTTAAGTCTTCCTGATTTTTCGGCCGTGTATGTCGTGTGGCTATTCGCTGCAAGTGTGAACTCGCCAGAGAACGATACGAAGGCGAAGAATGGGGTTTGGTGTCTCGGACGAGGCGATCGTTAACTCAAGCGCGTCATAAAAACATCGTTGGAATGAAAATGGACGGGGGAATCTCAACCAGTCAAGCGTTGCAATATTAGGTTAATCCTCAATTTCAATTGGATGGAAGTGCCTACACCACCAGCATTCTTGCAGGGGGTGTTAGAAAGAGGCATACTACAAGTTTTGAATACTTATATACACTCAGCAGATTTCACGTTCCGTTCTTTGAGATGAAATCAAAAGATGCCGCCGAAACTCTATAAGGAGATGAGACGCTTTTTAAAAGGAATGAGTTTTGAATAATAGTAGCCAACGGAGTTGGGCGGGCCTTCTCCTCTTCAGCATAAAAAATTGTGCTTTCGTTTAATTGCTCATAAAATTATCATCTGCTGGGAATCTTTGGTGGAGCTTTTACGCCTCATATTGAAATATAAAATTTATTTGTTGGGCATACCTCTCTGTTAACTCCAGCAAAAATGTTTCAATGGCTATTGTTGAAATACTTTCATAAATCTGATCTACAGCTTTATTCAATTCATTTATACATTAAATATTAATAATAAAAATATTGATAAGAATGCTAATGATGAGGTTCACGCAATCCAAATGGGAGAAATATATTAAGCTATTTGACAAAAGCAAATGAATTCATTTGGAAAAAAAATTAGCCACCTCAGGTCGACGAGTTTTACCAAAGGGGTAACTCTTGTTAGGTGCATAGAAAGAATAATTATGAGCAAATTTTAATAGATGCAAGGGTATTTTTAAATCGCATCTGTTAGAGATAGTCTAACAACATAAAGCAAGGCACTAATGATTACCTCGGTATTAAAAGTTAAAATCGAGAGTTCTACACGAGATATGATTTTATTTTACTTAAATCCTGCGGAACTTACTTAATAGGTTCCTGAGTTTTTCCAATAACATACTCATACTCTCTCCGGAGAATAATTTATCGCAAGTCTAGAGCTACTTCTGCCATAAAATCAATGCCCACTGCTTCCTATTCTAAACACCAGTTAAAGTTTTTGTACAATATGCGAAGGAGGATGCTAAGGAACTGCTCTTAATTCCTTTCGTCTGATATTACAATAGTGCGAGAAAATTGACCCCACTCTGTCCCATTACACTTATCTACTCCAATTGGGTCCCATTGTTAAGAAAAGACATTGTTTTATTTTCTAATATTTTTAGTGAATCAGAGTAGATAATGTTCTTTGCATGATGATTAAGACCTTTATTTCTGACCACAATTAAGATCAGCGTGCCATAAAGCACATTTCGAGACATTGAAAGTGTTGAAGACAATATAATTAGGTATAGATTAGGAATGTAATCTTTCTATCAATTATTTGGATTACTTAGAGATATTAACGCGTCAGCGTCACCATCGGTAACAAATCGTGATGTCATTCACCGAGGCACCAATTACGACGCTAAATTCAAATACAATTTCATTACAAGCGAAGCAGGGAATTTCGACTACGCAGGTATATATTTTTAGAGAATTGCACCAGCCAATTAGCTGCTCGACCGAGGGAACGCATCAAATGCTTCCACGGCCATTGGCTCTATTAACTCCCTCAACCAAAAGCGGCACAACGGTCTATGTCTGCAGTTCGACGAATTGTGAAATTGGGAACTTCAAATTTGGCGTCGTCCACAGCCCGAGGGTGGGGACAAAGGTTTGTGTAGCTCGAAGAAAGGAGAAAGTTCCGAAGGGTGAAAAAAAAGAGGCGTCCATCCGAATCATTCCGTTGATTCCCCGCGGTGGGGGATGGAAGAGAGATTGAGAAGAGAATTGGGCGACAACAACGGGCGAGTGTTTTCGCGAAATATAAACGAAGGAAAGGGTATTTGTCCGTCAAACAAAATTCACACTCCTCTAATTTGACGTCGGGGACGGACTCGACGGGAATTGGGCGATTCCTCAGCCCCGAGATCACAACCCCTAAAACGAAAAGAAATCTCGTGGAGCGCCCGGGCCCGCAAACACGGGCGACGCGCGGGGCAATTACGTGGAAATGGAGAGTTTGTGTGCACGCGTGTTGTGGTTTGCGCGGCTTATGGGATGAGGCGGCGAAGGAAGTGTGAGTGAAATCAATCGAGGGATCAAGCTCCAAAAACAAGGAAACGAAGGCCGGACTCTGATGACCTTTTTTGCCCTCCTTGTCGTCGCGGTTCGCCCTTTTTTGTTTTATTTTTTTCACCCCGCGCCCCCGAGCTCGAATGAGCGTCGAATTCATTCGCCCTCCCCCGGACGCAACACAATCCAATCTCACTCCGGTTGGCAAAAAAAGACCAAGAAGAAATCCTTCATCGCCGCCCACCGAATGAATGCGTTGCACGTTTGTGCGATTACCTCAGGGTAATTGGGTCGCATTCTACATTATTCCACCATTTTTACCAACTAAAGACAATTAACGACAGTCTCTGTACCAATCCCATTGCGTCATGGAAACTTTGCTTAAAAACATCCTGCTTATCCACGGCTCAATTGGTGCTTAGCTATATCTACACATCAACGTAATCGGGCAAGGTTAGGAAGAAAGGTATTAAGCGGTATGAAGGCTGTTTTGAAAACATAAGCGTGAAGCATATAAGTCTTTAAGGAAAGGCAATGGCATAGTTTACTCCACAAACGGAATTATATCGGAAGGATTGACTTCCTTGGCAGTATCATTTAAAAATTAACGCTATGGCACACGTCGATAAAATGATACTTGAGAATACACTATAGAATAGGGGGTCAATTATATTTTTATATCCGTTAGCTTTCAATTTTTATTGCCACATTCACGCTGGCGAAGGTAATAAAGATTTTCAAAGGTGACTGGTCATTCGAATGGAACACGCAAGTGAACGCAAAATGATTATGGTGATATTTAGCTAGTATAATTGCCCCAAAGGACGCGTTCTAACGGCACAAATTATTAGAATGAACTCAGACTAAGCTGGTCCATAATTATATGGTATAGTTAGGTCAAAAATTTAGGAGTTAATTCGCTGATCGTCCTCAATGTAAACTAAAGAGAATAAAGGATTAGGATGTACATTGAACGCTAGTAATATTCGTGCGATCCGTTTAGAAGCTATTATTTTTCATTTGCAGCGCAATTATGGCAAATTAATAAAATTTAAACCGGTTTCTACGTTACTATTGCCAAAGAATCACTTACATTTACTAATTACCCTACAATCCACATCAGAGTTGTTTAGAACAGGCGGTTATTGATATTCGTCACAATTATTGCAAATGTATGCTTATCAAGTCTGTTTTTAGGTTATTGGCGCTGTAGAGTTCATTACATGTACACAGTACCTAGCTAGAAACTCACGGGTGTGAGGTAGGGGAGGTTTTGGTCACCGGCAGCAACGAAAAAACTTTTTAAAATCATAACTCAAACTATACCCATAGAGGTAACTCTTGCGAAGTAAAATGTTGAAAATTTTAATAGCCGGTATAATCTGCTGACCGAAAGCAGTATGGAATAATAAAAATTGGGGCAATAAAATGCTTACAACTATACGACAACACCCCGATTACTGGAACAACCCGTATTTTGTCGGCGTCATCAAAAGAATGCTTTGGTACACTTTGAGTTTTATCAGACTTGCAGTACTTTTAAACTCCCTTATGGTAACTTTTAATGCCAGGCGAAGCTATAGGCTGCATTAAATCATAACTAAAATTGTACGGGAAAATTCCGTCCTTGATAGTATACAAATCACTTTCAGAGTAATAACCTCAGCCTTTCGCACGGTGCGGTATGACTGAATGTATGCGGGGACTTTTATTTTATTCGTTTTTTATGAAAAAATAAATATAGTATCGCTACATATATTTCTACGGCACAATAGTTCGCATGTTTGTGAGTTTACGTGCTATTCCGCGCCCCACCACAGATATGTTGCGGCTGGCGAACGCTTAAGAAAATGTCGTAGCATGTATGGAAGCCATTATGCCAGCGTGATAAACGAGGAAGCCATTACTGTACCCATGTAAAGATAGGAGGGGGGCTAGAACGGAAGGCCAAACAAGTCCGCCCCTCGGCTGACTACGGACAGGAACCCGTCTCAATTTCCATCCTCTCAATCTCTCAACGACTGCTATTTTAAACGAAATGCAACCGTCACAATGGTTACAAAACGGGACAGACGAAATTGTGAACAGCATAGCTGACCCAAGATTCAGAATAAATATAAATGGGTGGGAGACTTTTTCCATGTATCAACTCCGTAACCGCTCCTTATTTGCTCAGTGTCCATTCTCCAGATTAGGCTACGCATTACCTTCAGAGGGATTTTTAGTATTTCCAACTACTAAGTAATAATGATCATACATTAAATCGTACCACGTGACGGACAGGATAAAAATATTATACTATTCTACTGGCTCATACCTGTTTTGAATCACATTATTTTACGCTTCCGATCACCTTTCCTAATAAATAGACTGGAGTGGTCTTAAGTGATAATCAACGCACATGAAGCAGTTAACAGAGGACTAAATAGAAAAAAAACATAATCATGAAAACTAATATTTCGACGTGTCCCCAAAAAATTAATAAACACCATTTCTACGTTTTGCCGATCAAAATTAGATGCACCAATGTTTTATTGTCAATGAAAAAGCTAGTTTTCCAAATTTTCACTACGGCATGGGAGGTGGATATGGAGAATAACCTTGAAAAAGATGTTGAGGAAAGAATGCGATTTACAAAAGTTCAAACCGAAGTTACTATTACGAATCGATTAAAAGAATAACTCAAAAAAATGAATTCCTTCGACAGCGATTAATTCTTACACTAACTGTGAGTTAACGGAGTTGAGGAGCAATGGTAAAAGATGGAATCCGGACTTACAGCGCAAGAAGGAGGCAAGTATAAATGCCAACGGCCGGTTGTTCAAAGTGGGAAAAGAATAATGAAGAGGAAACCGAGAGAAATGGACACTCGGAGTGGCATGTAGAACAGGAGATATGGAATAAGTATAGCACTCTTATGAAAGCACGGCGGAGGATGCATGTTATGCGTGTATGTATGCACCCCTCCTTTCGCAGTGGATTGCCTCGAGTACTCCGGCCCCAAAGCCTCACTCCCCTACGGCAGAACATCTTTTTTGCCTCATCCGCAGGTCACGTCACAGAACCACCCATTCCTTTTCACTTCACGCCACTCATCTCTCCCAACCTCCCCCTTCGGCTGATTTTTCTATGTGATCCACACTCGACTCACCGGGACCATTACTGCCGAGATTCCCTCTCTGGTAGGACACATGTCATACTGCACACAGAGGGATGCTTCGCCATATGCT